>CM022298.1:462054154-463469423 GCA_011799875.1 Thinopyrum elongatum | reverse complement strand
CTCTTCATGTTTGGATCTCCATTTATGTCACACCCGCCCACACAGTCTCAACAAATGTATTTCTCACACACAACCTAGTCGTGCCCTCCATGACAAACCCTCCCTCTCTCTCTCAAGACACGTACGTTGCCTTTGTAAAACACCTTTACCATGCGCGCACACACAAAGTCTATCTAGGCCACTCTCGGTAACTATCTCCCTCCAGCCCTCACTGCAGCTTCGCCGCACGATATCTTGGTGTATCGTCTTTAACATTCAAGTGTACGCTAGGCCACACTCACTCGATCTCTCCCTCTATAAATGACTCGATTGACCTCGCTTTCTTGCGTCGTCTCTCTCACACCTAGACGCTCCCACTACACCTCTTGCATAGGCAGAGCTATGTAGATTGTCGGGGGGTAACCCCTCGACCTTAGATAAAATTGTGAAGCTCTGTTTATGATTGTTTGGATTATATTTTTTGAACATTATATTTGT
Organism: Thinopyrum elongatum; assembly: GCA_011799875.1. Classification (NCBI taxonomy): domain Eukaryota; kingdom Viridiplantae; phylum Streptophyta; class Magnoliopsida; order Poales; family Poaceae; genus Thinopyrum; species Thinopyrum elongatum. Next base: position 463,468,946 of record CM022298.1, on the reverse strand, counting down.
CCCCACCCTCCCAAACACCGATGGGTTGTGCACCCCCCCCCCCGAGAGAATATCATGTGCCCCCACACCTTAGATGCTATATGGTGATATGAGTTCCTTGGAGCGTGTAGATCTGAGATATAGCGGCTCACAGATGTCTTAATATTTTTACAAGAAACCTTAATGAGTTTGGGAATTGCACACAATTAGTACCAAAACTACTCAGATGCCCTTGGATCCCATATCCAACAGCCTCGAAGCTCGTATCATTGTAGCATCTAAGATGAGGGAAGACCTCATATTCTCTTGTGTTTAAGAACATCACGTGCTACCACACCTTAGATGTTGTGGTGATACAAGCTCCTCAGAGCCGTTGGATTTGAGATCCAACGACTCCTTGGCGGTTCAAATGTTTTTGCAGAAAAGCCCCCAAAGAGTTTGGGCGTAGCCCACAAGTGCAAAGACTACTTAGATGCCATTGGATCTCAGATCGAACGACCTCAAAGCTCGTATCACTGTAGCATCCAAGCTGCGAGAGCACCTGATGTTTTCTCGCACGGGGGAATATGAGGTGCTCCCACACCGTAGATTCTATGGTGATACGAGTTCCCGGGAGATCTAACGGCTCGCAGTAGGAGATTTGAATGTTTTTGCAATATAGGCCTCAAAGAGTTTGGGAATTGCGCAGAAAGTACAAATACTACGCACATGGCATTGAATCTCAGATCCAACGACCTAGATGCTCGTATCAGCTTAGCGGCTAATTATGTTGCGGGGAGCACCTAATATGAGCTACTGGGAGCCGTTGGATCCAAGATCCAGTGGCTCACACGATGCCTTAATGGGTTTTTTTTGCAAAAAAAACCTTGGAGAGTTTGGAAATTGCGCATAATTACAAAGACTACTCCCAAGCCATTGGATCTCAGATCCAACGACGTAAAATCTTGTATCACCATAGCATCTAAGCTGCGGGGAGCATGTGATATTCTATGTCGCTGTCATTTTTGTTCCTAAACTTGCAAAATACGTGTAACTGGTGTCGTAACTTGTCTAACCACGCACAGTGTTTGTGCAAAAAACAATGCTACAATGAAATATCGGAACAACACACGGGAGGCCCACTTGTCATTGATCAAATTTGGACCTAAAACTAGCAAATCTGAAGGACGAGATTCGAACCGGCAACCTGGAGTACAAGGCGTACGTCGATAGCCTGAAACCGCAATGGTTGTTGGCTTTGTCGCATAACTTGATTTTATACAGTATTACGTTGAGTAGATTAGAGGGAGTGGCTCGTCAACAGGTGCATTAACATTGACTGACTTATTGGTGGGTCCCATGTCTGCCATCTCTCTCTCACCTCTCCATCTAGTAGTACAACCTTTAGACGCACGGGCACACACAAAGAGCAGTGCGAGCTTGCCGTGGTGTTATAATAACTAAAAAATGCTAAGAAAATAGATGAATCGCCTAGAACAATAGACATTGTGGCTGGTCGAGACGGAGCTAACCACACCTATCCACCGTGCCACGTTAGCATGATCAAGTTGTGTGGCTAGTGGGGTGTTTTTGACCGACTGGCTGGGTCCCGAGGTCGAACCATAGGTAGTTTGATACAATTTATTTTTACACGCCGAGACATGGCACACCCTACCGCGCGGTTTCTGGGTCCTCCCGGGTGGTGCACACATATTTTCTACCTTGCCGAGACGTGGGACGCCCTACCGCGCGTTTTATGGGTCCTCCTCGGTCGTAGCGCCGAAGCAAGTAAATGAGTCATCAAATCACAAAAGCCCACCTTTCCCACCGAGTACATCTGTGAAGCACGGTGGCTAGCTAATTGGGCTACCGCGACCGAGTAGCTAGGCCGCCGCCACATTTGTGTTTTCACCCCTTTTTTTTCTCTCCTTGCCGGTAGGTAATTTTAAATATCCACCGCTGTGTTGCACTGGTCTTTGAGTGCGGCAGGCGCGGCAAGATTTTTATTTTTTTGATTGATGGGAGCAGGCGCAGCAGCAATTAGTCATGATGACTCCGCCTGTAAAACCCACTGCTCCGTGAAGTGAAAAGTCATTAACTGGTATTTTCCCATGGTGAAAACCAAAAGATTCACCCCGCTCATCGGCTGGCTCCCTCCGCCTTCCCGTAGATTGCATTGCCTTTCAGCCGTTTCACCCCCTTTGCTTCCTCTCCCCACTGCTTCTACCTGGTTCCATGGCGGCGCACCAGATGACGGACTCTGAGGTGAGGTGCCTGACACAGGAGCTCCATGCCAAGGGTGCGGAGCTCAGGGCCAAGGACATGGAGCTCCGTGAGCTCAAGGAGGAGAGGAGTGCCATGCTCCTCCTTTATGTGCGGGAGTTCACGGAGCTTCAAAAGTGGCAGGCGTCCACCACAAAGATGCTCGAGGCGTTGGCGGGGTTGCTGCAGAAAGCGAGAGATACGATAGGTGGTCAGGCGAGCCGGCTGGAGCGCGAGCGGGCCGATCATGACGAGGTCCAGGATCGCCTCTACCACTTGGTGGACCATGTTGCCACGCATGTGTTGCGGCTGCGCGATGCCTACCGTCGTGCCAGCGCGACCTTGCCGGTCATCGGGCTAAACCTGTTCGACCACCCCGTCGACTTCAACGAGCCGCGGCTTCCTGACCTGGTCTCCTTCTTCACATATATCTCTGAGGAGCTGAGCCATCTCCGCGCGATGGTGGGGGCGGAGCTGGACAAGGAGAGGTTGCGGGTGGCCGTCGCCGTTTCCGGGCGAATCCTCTCAGGGCTTCGTCATCGAAATCCATTCGTGCCATTGGACGCCGTCTTTGACGAGCTTGTTCCCGTCGACCGGGAGGGGGCTCTACGGGCAGTGGCATCCTGCATCACCAATGTCGTGCGCCTCGAGAAGCAGAGGGACTTCAATGGTGTTTAGGCGTCCTCTACATGGGCATGTCCATGTCTCAGCGCAACATGACCGTTGGATCAAACTCAGACGGTGCAGATCAGTCACTGTAGCACAAAGCATGTGGGTGTGTTTGGTTGCATTCTCATCTCAATATAGTTGTTCCCTCTTCGTGCATGCTCATCTCAGCACCCCTCTTCATGCATGCTCCTAGTGTATTTGTGTTAACCTACTACTGTGGACTCATGCACCCTTCATGCACTCTGCCAAACACCCAAAAGTGGGTCGAGAAGGGAACTTTTGCTCCCATGCACCCTTCATACACCCTGCCTAACACTGATTCGTGCTTCATATGGTTCATTTTCCGTGGAGTACTTTTGCACCGTACTCTCCATGCGTTGTAGACCTAGTTTTGTTAACATTGATCTCACCGTTCATTCTTGACCGGACGGTCAAAAAAGGGGTATGTTACATTACTATTCATATAGTTGACATGCACACAACATCATTTGTTATTGTCATATCTTACTACACTAGCAACAAGATTATATAGTACTGACATATGAACCACTGCACATGCCTAGTAGTAGGAGTACTGTGTAAGTTCAAGTGGCTGCCGTGTTTCGCACTCCTCCGTCGTAAGAGTGGAAACGCTTACTGTAATCATTTTTTTTCTTCAGAAACAGTGGACACGCTCTACCGTGCGGATCCTCCTCGACGATCGTCAGGAACCTTGCTACTCACTTTCGCCGACGTGTGGGACAGCCAGCATCGGGGTCCACTTGCCATGCACTAAATTACTCCTTACTAGAGTGCACAACTGCACGGTAGACTACACCGGTCGAAGCGCCGCAGTAATGCCCAATGAGCCGTCAAATCACAAAACCCCCACCTTTCCAGCAGTAAGTTGGACAGACGAAGCAACCATCATTTCACTCTTCTCCCTCATCTTCCTCTCTTGAAGGAAACCCCAACTCGCTTCTCCCTCATCTTGTGCCTCATTTCTTCAAGAAAACCCCGACGCGCTTCTGCCATTGTTCTTCACTCCCAAAGAAGGAAAGGTGAGTGCATCAATGGTGTTGCTTCTGGCCAAGGCCTGGTCTTGCTACCCCGAGACTAATCCTATAACTCCCTCTCTGTTCTTCTTTTGGGTTTGTGATTATGGTTTCTTTTCTTTTATTTTATTTGACAGTTTCTTGATGGACCCTGGAGCACCGACCGAAGTAATGTCTATAACTCTGGCCAAAACCATCGAGGCTCAGGGTACGAAGAAGTGCAAGCACCCCACCGAGACTACCACAGACAATCTCAAGGCCATCGCCCTGTCCAAGCCCCCCTCTCCGGGATCCCTCGTTAAGCAAGTCCAGGTAATATCTCTTCTTGACAAACTTTTTGGCGATCTTGATCGTGCTTTTTCATCTAACACGCAGTACTAGTACTAGTTGTACAACTTTCTGGGTGATCTCGCATGTGATTTTTGTGTGGCAAATGACGGTTCGAAATTGCTCTTTTGACCAAAACATGCGAGAGGTTGACATACATATGATTATTGCACATAACACTGATTTCTTATAGATTACTTTCAACTACTTTATGAACATCAATGCTAGCTGTAGGAAATGCAAGATTTTAGCTCTCATGCCTTTGAAGAGAGTATAGTAGCCCCAGTAACTTGTGTTATGGATATTGCAAGTAATCCCTCTGCTCTCATGCCTTTGAAGACATGTTCTAGTGTCTTTGATCACTCATTTATGTGCGTATATGTAGTCTTATATGGAGTAAAATATCGAAAATCATCTTATATTTATGAATGGAGGTAGTAATAAAATATTTGGTTTCTGTTTTAATTAGAACCAGGTCCGTGGTGGAGTTGAAGTTCTCAAAGTCATGCCGTGTGAACTGGAAGACCTGAGGATGAGTTCTACTACTAAACTATCCAGCTGTTGTGTCCTTGTCGCCACATGTCATGAACAAGTGTTTTCCGGTAGCATTGTTGTCAGGCGTGTTCTTGAGGGTGTACTTCACCACAACAATTTCCTAGTTGTGCCTTCGATTAGAAGGGTATGGTTCTTGTAAATCTTCCCGACAAATCTGATGCGGATTGTCTTCATCGTCATGTTTATGAGTGGAAAGACCACTCTGTTAGGTTCTCCAAGGTTGACGAGATGGCGATGGTGCCGGTAGACATCTCTCACAAAGTCCATGGCCTAGTCAGTTATGTGGGGTACATCCCATAGGTCGGTGGCAAGAAATAGTCTGCAGAGTTTAATTAGTGCAACTTTGCTTGTCTGTAGCAAGTACTATTGTTCAGTACTTGATTTGTGTGTGTGAACCCTGTATTGTTTAGTACTGCCGCTTTTGTTGTGTGATGAGTCCTGAGAATAATCTATGTTAATGTCTGTCCACTCAATTCAGTCTGCATATTTTAAAGTATCCAGATCATCTTTTTTGTGAGGACGGTTTATCAATTATGGTTACACTCCAATATCTGTATGCATTGCAGGGTTTATCGCACCCACCAGGATTTCCAGTCCCATGGATGTTCGGTCCATACGATTTGTCACGACCTTTGGATTGTCCTGCTTGTGGGAGTAAGCGGGGGCCCTACATGCCACCCGTAATTGGATGATCAACCTTCAATTTAGAACTTGAACATAGTGATTTCCTGGTAAGGATTCACTCGTGTCACATCAAGTAAATCTTATTGATTTACTGTCATGTTTTCTTACTTTTGCTGCAATTTTATGATGCAGGTTTTGCCATGTGACATTCGTTACAGAATAAACCGTTTGGTTTGCTCTATGATTGTTATTTTTGCAGGTTTCACTTCTTATGTCATGTTAGTAACGAAGGCACTGTCCATCACTTATATTACTGGACACAATTGGATCAGTCTATTGTCTGAGTACAATCTGAAGCCCTATGATGAACTGCAGTTTTGTTTAACAAACACGCCACAATTAGTCCTTCTCACGTTTAAAAGAAGTGAAGAAAAAGACTGGATCAAGGTCACGGAGCCTCGTGAAGTTAGAAAGCTGAAGTATGAAATCATAGCAGACCAGAGACAATCGCTGCTATCTCGCACATCGGTACCATCTTCAGCATCAGATCGAGCACCGGTACCTTCTCCGATGGCACTGGCTCTAGCACTGACAGCGGCAGCAGCTCAGTCCGATCCACTAGAGGATTAGGCACCGACCGCGTCAGCGGATCAGGCTGATCTACCAGAGGATCGGCCACCGACACGGGCACCTGCTCCGACACCGGCACCAGCTCCACAAGGAACACCATCTCTGGCAGCAGCAGCGGCATTACCAGTCGCATAGGCACGGGCACCAACAACGGCTCCGGCACCTGCACCAACACTTGAAGTTGCACTTGCATCTGCTCCGGCCCGTGTAGTGGCAACGGAACCAGCACTTGCACCGGCAACAGACTGGGCTGCAGTTCGCACTGCATATACCAAAGTCCTTACAAAAACCGACATCTCCACCTTCTTGGTAAGCATTGGTAGCCCAAGTGCTTCATTCTTTTTTATTTCCATCTTGTTTCACATGATTCACTGTGTTGATCTAACTGTTTGTGTATGTCTTCTTGTTTGCAAACAGAGAATTCCTAGAGCAACGAGGGAGTCATTCAATAATCCGGGCGACCATGGCCAAGTTTCTCTTACCATGCGCAGCCTTGGTGTGAATGAACCTGCTCAATATACCGTAAGTACAAAGGATGGTCGCATGATGATTGATGCTAAAGGATGGTCAAGGTTCAAAACTCTATCAAATCTTGCGGTAGGGGGTGATGTCAAAATAAAGCTTTCTCGGCAAGGAGAGCTGGTCCAAATCAACATTGAAATTCTTCAGTAGCAGCACGCAACTGCCGAACTAATCTATCCTCCGAGAGCTTTTGATGTAATAATATGGCATGGTGAAACAAGTGTCCTGTGTGTATAAGTTGTACGACAGTATTATTTATCATGTAGGATATCATGAAAGAATTGCAACTCTGATTGCTGGTTAGGAACTATCGTTCGATTTCATTCTAACAGCTGCCATGCTTTATTTAATTTTCTGTATTCGCCTTGCGACAGCATCTAAAACCAGCGACATACCGATCGCTTGCAATATGAAATGCGCTGAGTTAGAACACATTGGCCCCCAAACATGCAGGCCCACCGGCCTGTGGCCCAAAGTCCAGAACCGTCAGCCTATCTGAGTATTATATTCTCATCTAAACCCCCATATTATGTTATATATATTCCCTTTATTTTTCTTATGTATAAAGTTATGTGATTCTAATTACTCCTACCTTCTACTTCCTTTCGCTGATATGTGGGGCATCCAGTTACTCTTGTGGTAGGGGATATAAAAGATTTTTATATTTCTTTACAGAGGGAGTATCTCTCTATCGAAAATATATTTATGTGTAACTAGTTAATCCTGCCTTTCTACTTCCTTCCGCTGATATGTGAGGCATCCGGCAACGGGGTCCACATGCCATGCACCAAATTAGAGTGCCCAATTGCACGGTAGACTCACCCCAGTCGTAGCGCCGCAGTAATGCCCAATGAGCCGTCAAATCACAAAAAAAAACCCACCTTTCCAGCAGTAGCAGTAAGCTGGACGGACGAAGCAACAATATTTCACTGGGCCTGAATCCCCTTCTCCCTCATCTGCTTGTTCAGAGAAAACCTCCTTTCGGCAATTGCGTAGGGTTTTCTCATGGAGAACCAGGTACGAATTCTTCATCCATCCCCGATAAATCCTAGTCCCTTGGTCGTGGGTAATCCTAGGATGGCAGCCGCCGCCGTTGATGCATTTTTCTTCCTACTGAATGTAGTGTGTTTCATTTGCAGTGCCCGAAGTGCGAGGGCCCTACAGGTTTCTGTGCCCTCGGCGAGACGCCACACTTGTTCCTTCTCATCCTAACACAGGATTTAAAACGCGCACAGTATGTTCCTAGAATCCTCTTTTCTATCTGGGAGGGTGGGTGTTTTTGAACATGTTGTCGACTAATTTGGAAATTTGGATTGCTATATTTGGATAAAAGGTACTAGTACCATGGTCAACACTGACATGAAATAGGAAATTATTTCTAGATCTGGATAGCAAATACATTGTGTTCTCATATTATTTTTCCTGCAGTGCATTCCTTGCTCTGCCAGAACACATGTACTCAAGATGGTCGGCCTTGCCATAACTGAATACACCAGTTTAATGGTCACATTGAAGACAAGCCATGGATATAAGTTCCGAGTTGGGTTCATGAACCAAGAAGATCGATGCTTTTTTTATGGCCGAACTTGGATAAACTTTCTCAAGTGTTACAGACTAAAAGTTGGCACACGAATGTTGATGGAAATAGCAGAACCTGGTCTCATCTTCACTGTGATCTTCCACACCCCGACATCATTCCAGTAGTTCATCCATGTTAGTTTTGTATCTGGTTCTTGGATGTTGCCTCGATTACTTCTTAATCCACCTATTCTGTCTAACTAATCACAATTTGACTTTAGAAGTAGCAACAATTTGTGATTCCCTTCTCTCACAAAGATGCTACTTCTAACTAATATTTCTTATAATTGGTGGCATGTGTAGGTTATTTCAAAGTTAAGCACACTACTCATTTGTTATTCTATAAGAACTCAACTGTTACTGATGGCACTGAAGTTGACTAGGACGACATCCACCAGTTCCTACACTTTATTGATCGTCTTGAGGTCCTTGTGGGCCGTTTCAATGGTGGAAGGCCATGTGGGATATGTGTGCCACTGGTGCACATGTTGAACAGGTCCAACTGTGTCAAGAAACTTATGGTACGAGCTATTTTCTGTTATATATGTTGTTCATAAACTCTTGCTTATACACAGTTTTATGGTTGTGATCTTCTTGAAACAGAAACTGCCCAGTTCTATTGTTCCTATACAGATGCCTGACCATGGTCGGGTCAGACTTGCGCTTGGTCACAACATGATGTTTATGTCGACCTACTCCATTTCCCTTGGAGGTGAAAAGATACTTATTCATGGGTGGTCTCAAATAATGAAGGCCCGTCCATCTTGGAGAATAGGACAGAAGGTTATGCTCATGCTTTTCCATGGCTCTAAAGCGAATATCCTATTTATTGACCACATTGCGAGATGAAGCCGCTTTCAAAAGGTTGTGGATGCGTGGTGTGGCGCCTGGGCCTTGTCCTGGGGCTTGGTGGCCTCACCCTTGGTTAACTGTAGGCAAAGTAGCACTGTTCGAGGTGTGCTTTGTATGGTTGAACTTGTATAAGTACTCATACTGCTTTCAGCTATGGTTGTTAAGTGCCCCTCCTGGTTTCATTTAAGGTTGTTAAGTACTCCTGGTGCTTTTACAGTCCGTCATGTTTCTTTAGTCTCGTCTTCCTCCAGCCACCAAAACCAAACCAGCGCCAGCGGGGCCGCCTGCTTCCGCCTCCCATGGCTGGCTGCGCCTCAGCGCATGCATCGCCACCCCACCGTGTCCTAAATCATTAACGCCGACGTCCGAGGCCTCGCCGTCATCCTCCGCGCGCTTTAGTGCGCTCGCCGTGGTGCCGCCCTCTCGCATTGTCAACATGGTCAACAAACAAGAGGAATCGGGAGAGGACTGTACGTCGAGAGGATGACAGTAGGGACCCACCATGTCCATGGCCGTACGCAAGCAAGTTCCTCACTTTTTGTTATATACTCCATTGTCAGCGTATAGAAAAAGAAAATGCTTCCTCCTAGTGGTTTGCTGACATCTGGGACCCATGACATTGTCAGTGTATAGTCAATAGACAAGAGAACAGCACAAGATCAGCTGACACCTGGGATGTAGCTACTCGAGTAGTATTTTTTTTGTTATTGTTGAGAGGGAGCAGTGTTTCAATTGGGTTGTGGCCCGTCTAGCCCAGGCTTCTATTTTTCGTTCACCACATGACCAGCCCAGCTATTTTTTCTTTGTGAAAATGGCTAGCCCAGTTTATTTTTTCTGAAGAATACCCAATCCAGGCCTACTTATTTTTTCTCCGCCCTGCTGAGTTGCAACTCTTTCAAGACGGCTGCAAATCTTAAAAGTAATATGAAATGGGCTGTAAATATAAAACACACACGACAAATTGGCAATTACTTTCAAATTTCTGAATTTTTTCACATTTTCAGATTCCAATTTCACTGGGCTTTAACCTAATTTAAATATATCTTCAAAGTACTTTAAATCTGGCTGGACATTTTGGTATTAAAAATAGTTTGGACCCCACCAAAATATACGAAATTTAGTTTAAATTTTTAACCCTGGCCCTGGCCAAAAAAAAACCAACTGCAATAAATTGCATAAGAAGTTGCAATGAGCTGTAAATTATTAAAAAAATAGGGAATGGTCTGACTTGTGGGCCTATTAAGTTGACGCGTATGCAAGATTTTTTCACTTATTATATACGTCAACAAACAATTCTAGCAGACGTGACCGTTGGATGTCAATCCAATGGCCGTCATGCTTCTTCAATCTCTGATCTTCTTGCTCCAGCCGCCAAATCCAGTGCCGACGGGACCGCCTGCTCCCGCCTCCCGTGGCCGGCTATGATGCCGCGCAGGCCTCACCGCCCCTACTACTCCCACTGCTGGCCATGCCATCCCTCTACTCACCCACATCCCTCCACTGTTGTGGCTTTGCCGCCTCCGGGTCATTCCCTTCCAGGGTCTCGCCGTCGTCCATCGCGTTGGTGTTCTCGGTACGGCGTGGTCAACGTTGTCAACAAACGACAACATCGAAAGAGGGATGTACATGGAGAGGCTGACAGTTGGGACCCACATGGTCCATGGCCACACGCAAGCAAGTACCTCCTTATTATGCCAAAAAGAATGAATCATCCCCATGACAGCTGGGATCCACCAGCTATATCTTGGCACGGAAGGAAGTGCCTCCTTATTAAGCGAAAAATAACAAGTGCTTCACATGACAGCTGGGGCCCACCAGATTTGGAGGCTCACTTGTGGCCCTACTAAGTTGACGCGTATGCAGGGCTTTGTCAACTTAGTCAACAAACGATTCTATCACCAGTGACCGTTGGATTGTTAACATCCAACGGTCGTCCTGCTTCTTCAACCTCTGATTTTCTTGCTCCAGCCGTCCAAACCACCGCATGCTCCTCCCTCCCATGTCCGGTTGTGCTGCCGCGCAGGCCTGACTGCCCCCTACTACTCCGACCGCTGGCCAGGCCATCCCTCTACTCACCCACACCCCTTGTTATTCTGCGGCGACGGCAGCCTCACACCGCAGCCGAACCAGTCAACCCTCATACTACCCTCCGCGTGTTCCCCGGCTCCGGGTCGTTCCCTTCCTAGGTCACGCCGTCGTCCACCACCTTGGTGCTCTCGTACGGTACGGAGTCATCAACGCGGTCAACGGACGACAGCCATCAGAAGAGGACTGTACGTGGAGAGGCTGACAGCTGGGTCCAGGGCTGCACGCAAGGAAGTGCCACCTTATTACGCGCAAAATAATGATTCCTCCACCTGACAGCTCGGACCCACCGGAAGGGCCTCTGTATTTCGCGAAAAAAAATGTTCCCCCTGACAGCTGGGACCCACCGGCTTTATCTTCGCATGGAAGGAAGTGCCTTTTACCCCCTGACAGCTGGGACCCACCAGGTTGAAGCGAAGGTAGCGTTATCTATCTGGCCGCGAACGTGTATGTACATAGCGGTCGATCTATCTCTCTGCAGCGACATACCGTGGCCAAGTAAGGAGCGGCACGTGTTGAAGTAGAGGCGCCGACGTAGCATGTCACGCAGTCCCATCTATATCGTGTACACGTACGTACAGCCATGCTGCAAGATAGTAAATACGGCTACGTACGTACATACGGGCGGGGTCTCTAACGCGTACAGCGATGTCGTCCTGTTCATCGGCAGCCAACCGGCTGGGTTGGAACGGAGTAAACAGCGTCGCGTGTTCATCGGGAGCCAACCGGCTTGGACAGAATAGCTGAAACGAGGTCTGGCATGCCATAGAATGGAGGAAACGGCCTTCTGTTCGACCGCGTACGATCGAAACGGGGTCCAGTTCATCGGGAAGGGTCTGGCGTACCGCAAAACAGAGGAAACAGACTTCTGTTCGAGTGCCTATGATCGAAACGGGGTCCTGTTGATCGGGAGGGGTGTGGCGTACCGCAAAACGGAGGAAACGGACTTGTGTTGGAGCGCCTACGATCGAAACGGGGTCATGTTCATCGGGAGGGGTGTGGTGTACCGCAAAATGGGACTCCACGAGCTAATGTCCATCCACCGTCTACTGCCTCGCTCCAGCCTCCACGGGCTACTGTTCATCCACCGTCGACTTCCTCCAGCCTCCACCTGCTACTGTTCATCCACCGTCGACTTCCTCCTGCATCCACCAGCTACTGTTCATCCACGGGGTCCTGTTCATCCAGCCTCCACCAGCTACTATTCAACCAGCCCTCCACGGGGTCCTGTTCATCCAGCCGCAACGGCCTCTACTACCACGGGGTCCTGTTCATCCAACCCCCACCGGGACTGTTCATCCAACCCCCATCGGAGACTGTTCATCAAGAGGCAGCTTCGATCGACTTCAGTTAGCAGCAGTAGCGAAGGAATCACTCGGGTTCAGTTAACAGCAAGGGATCAATCGGGGTTCACTAACGTAGCTAGTGCAATCGCTCGGGTTCAGTTGGAGCTCAACGCCTCGCTCGGGTTCAGTTAGAGCCCAACGCCTCACACACACGCGCGTACGTGTATGAGAGAAACGCGCAAACCTCCGTGCATCGCTCGGCCCCGACCACCCACCATAACCGGGAACTCCCCGAAATTTTCCTCGCCCTCGCTTCTACCACGATTTTTCCTTCATGGACGGCCCAAAGAATGTCATGCAGGTGCGTCCCCGGCCCGCCCAGGACGAAAAGCCCATTTTCTGTCATCATTTTTTGTCATATAAGTAGGAGCCCACCACATCTATGATGATACATGCTTTTGTCACAATTATCGTCATAGAAGTGTCATAAGCATGACAGGAAAAAAAATCGTTCGGCCCAAAATGTCACGGATGTGTCTTTTTTTTTGTAGTGATAACAACATCAATCTCAGAACATAGTGGATACTAGGGATCAAGCCCTAACAAAACTAACTCGATTACATGATGAATCTCATCCAACTCCTCACCGACCAGCGAGCCTACGAAGGAATTACTCACTCCCGGTGGGGAGCATCATGGAATTGGCGATGAAGGAGGGTTGGTGATGATGAAGACCGAAGATTCCCCTCTTCGGAGCCCCGAACGGGCTCCAGATCTGGCCTTCCGATGAAGAACAGGATGTGGCGGCGGCTCCGTATCGTAAAACATGATGAAACCTCCTTTCCTATTTTTTCTCTCCGAAAATAGGTATTTATGGAGTTGGAATTAGGGTCAGGGGGCCACCGGGTGGGCACAACTCACCAGGGCGCGCTAGAGGGAGGGGGCGTGCCCTGGTGTATCGTGCCCAGCCAGTGCACCCCCTCCGATGGTTCTTGGTTCCAGTATTTTTTATATATTCTGAAATAACTCTCCGAAAAGTTTTGTCCAAACTGAGAACTTTTAGTTCTGCACAAAAAACAACACCATGGTAGTTCTGCTGAAAACAGCGTCAGTCCGGGTTAGTTTCTTTCAAATCATGCAAATTAGAGTCTAAAACAAGAGCAAAAGCGTTAGGAAAAGTAGATACGACAAAGACGTATCAACTCCCCCAAGCTTAAACCTTTGCTTGTCCTCAAGCAATTCAGTTGACAAACTGAAAGTGATAAAGAAAAACTTTTACGAACTCTTTTGTTCTTGTTTACATAAATAAGCTTAAGTAGCACCCAGGTTTTCAGCAAAGATTATGACTAACCATGTCAACAATAACTCTTAGGAATTATATTAACTCATATCAATGACATAAGCAACTAGCAAGCAATTATAAAATATCTTAAATGGCAATACTTTGTCAAAACAACCATGATATAATATGACCATAGTGGTATCTTGCTAGCCCTTTCTGAGACCGCAAAACATAAATGCAGAGCACCTCCAAAGTTCAAGCAGCGACTAAACATTGTAATTCATGGTAGAAAAGGTCCAGTCATGATGCATTCAACATTAACTATACACAAAGCAAGAGGATGACAACAATGCTCTCAGGTCTGGCGCTTGGTTGAGAAGGTGATGACTCAACATAAAATTAAATAGATAGTCCCTTCGCAGAGGGAAGCAGGGATTTGCAGAGGCGCTAGAGCTCAAAGCTTAAAACAGAGATAAATATAATTTTGGGAGGTGCACCCTTCCTGTCAATGTTACAACCAAGAGTTATCAATATCTTCCATGCTAAACACATTAGCGGCGGTTCCCAAGCGGTAAAAGTAAAGGTTTACTCCCCCTCCACCAACAAACACACTCCACGGCTAGCTGAATCCACGGGTACCGTCCATACCAACAACAATCCTGGGGGAGTTTTGTTTAATTATTTGCAATTTTTGATTTCGGGACTGGGCATCCCTATTACCGCCCCTCTCATGCAAGGACGAGTGAATAAACACTCATCATGAGAATACCCCGCTTAGCATGGAAGATACTGACCGCCCCCTGTCACTCCATGAGCGGTCCAGGCACACAAAACCGATGTTCATTTGAAAATTTAGAGGTGGCACATGCAAATTTACTTGGAACGGCAGGGTAATACCGCATATAGGTAGATATGGTGGACTCATCTGGAATAACTTGGGTTTAAGGATTTTGATGCACAAGCAGTATTCTCGCTTAGTACAGGCGTAGACTAGCAAATAGGTTGAGAAGCGGCCAGCTAGAGAGCGAAAACAGTCATGAACATGCGTTATGCATAATCAACATTGAATACTAGCATGAGTAGGATATGAACACCATGAACATAAATATCGTAGAGGCTATTTTGGTTTTGATTCAACTACATGCATGAACATGTGCCAAGTCAAGCCACTTGAAACATTCAGAGGAGGATACCATATCATCAGACTACATCACAATCATTTTAATGCATGTTGACACCTAAGGTAAATCATTATCCACTCCTAGCTACTTAAGCATGGCATGAGAAACTATAATCTCTAATTGTCATTGCAAACATGTTTTATCATAATATGGTGAATCATGGATAATAGGTTAAACATATTTACAAAAATAGAACAAGTTGAGTTCATACCCGCTTCTCTCTGCCACAGTCAATTCATCAAATATCATCACTATTGCCTTTCACTTGCACGACCGAATGGTATGAAAATAATAATAGTGCAAGAGTGTCATGGACTAAGCTGGAATCTACAAACATTTTGTTCAAAAGGAGAAGACAAGGTAATTTGGGCTCTTTGTTAGATCAACAATAATACATATGAGAGCCACTCAATATTTTCATCGTGGTCTTCTCCTTGGTATGACTCACTAAAAAGAAAAGAACTTCAGAGAAACACACTGAAATATTTTTGGAGTTTTTAGTTTTTCTTGAAGAAAGCAAATTAAAGAAGGGAAAACAAAAACGAGAAAAACTATTTACACAGGAAAGCTCCCAACAAGCGAAAGAAGAATAAGGAAATCTTTTTGGGTTTTCTTTTAACACTACAACTAATTTAAGCTAGAAAGAAAAACCAAAAAGAAGCGAGAAATATTTTTGGGTTTTCTCAAAGTTTTTTCAAACACACAAGAAGAAAGCGAGGAAATAAGTCTAGCATGGATAATACAATAAAAGAGTGAGGACACCGACAACTGGAATGAAATGTGTGAACATAAATGTAATGTCGGTGGAAATAATTACTCCCATTACTCCCCCAAGATTAGGCTTTTGGCCTAGCTTGGTAATCGCCATCCATAGTAGCCTTCTGGTCCCATGTCAAAGTGTTGTGGCGGCGGCACCTGAGTGTCCCACTCCTGGGGCTCCTCCTCTGCCGCTGCCTGGGCGTTCCGATAGGCAATAATGTATGCTGGCATGACCCTGTACCTGCCCCTGGAAATAGAATCAAACAAAGCAGGTGTAGGTAACAGAATAACATCACGGGAATCCACGCTGAAAACCAGGTTGTAGCGAATATTATGAAGAGAATCGGCATCATTAGTAAACAAGTGAGCTACCATCGCCTGGTGATCTAGATAAACTCAGGGCAAGGGATAATCATGTTGGCATATCTGAATGTTAAAGTGACTCGATAAGCGAGTAGCATAAATACCAGCATGAATTTTGCCCTTAGTCCTGTTAAGGTGCAGACGACGTGCAATAATAGCCACTAGGCTAAAGGTGTGATCATTGTGTAGTGCACGGCGTAAAATGGCGAAGTCGGGGGCACTGAGTGCACCGACCTTCTCTCTAGCAGTTAAACACTTCGTGATGAATAAAGCAAAGTAATGCACAGAAGGAAACTGCAAACTAGTGGCAGTGACATTTGACACGCCTCTCTCATCCCCTACTATCAGAGAGCGATAAAAGTCCTCATACTCTGCAGGTCTAGGATCTCTTAATTCCCCCACAGAAGGGATCAAACATATATCACAAAAGTCAGTGAGCGGTATCTGATGGGGTTCAGCATACAAATTAAATCGCACCTCGGGAGGATTATTCCTACTAAGAAAATGAAAATTTTGCACAAAGGAATTTGTAAGGAGGTGGTGTTGGTCACACTCAGATGTGAGGAAGTCAGTCAGCCCAGCATTTGCAACAAATTGGGCAAATTCTTGATGGAACCCGGCCCCCTACATGAAGGCATTATGTGGCCATTCGCACGGCCGCACCTCCGCCATTCTCGGAGTGCGGAGGTCATTGTCCGATGATTCCCCAATGGCTCCCTTAGCATTCTTCTTGGAAGAAAACTTCCAAAAGAAACTCATCTTATTCCTATAAATAAAATTCTAAAAATTTTACTCCACAAAATTTTTGTCAACCAAACTTCATAAGATTGATAGCAACTACTCATAAGGATGCATAGAGGCCATATTAAGCATTCAAACTACTTAGAACTATAAGAATTCAACATGCAAGCCCATCTACAGTAGCACCAAGAGTAGCTAATTATTCAAAAAATAAACCACTAAAGAAGAAACTAATTGGAGCAACGGAGGAGTCACATACCAAGTAGCAATCCCCCAAAACTGTTTCGGAAACGGAGCTTCGAGCAAAAAGATCGAAATCCGCGGGTTTGAGAGCAAGAACATGAGAGAGAGGGCTATGGTGATTTTTTTCTGGAGGTAGGAGATGACATGGGCTAAAGAAGTAAGTGAGGGGACCCACGTGGGGACCACAACCCACCAAGGCGCGCCTGGGGTTGCTGGCGCGCCCTGGTGTCTTGTGGTCACCAGGAGCACCCCCCTCTGATGTTATTTGCACCAGAAATTCAGAAATATTCAAGAAAAAAAATCGTGTTAAAATTTCAGGGCATTCTGAGAACTTTTATTTTTGGGTCATATTTTATGGCACGAAAAATTCAGAAAACAGACAAAACATGGCATTTTATTTTATTTAACTAGGAATAACAGAAAAAAAAAAGGTAGGGACAGAAAGTTGTGCTCACTAAATTCATCGACTTCATACCTCTCAAAAATGATCCATTAACAAGGTTGATCAAGTCTTATTAACAACCACTTCCGATTAGCATGAAACCGAAGAACTTTCGTAAAACACTAAGCTACCTCAACGGGGATTGCTACTTCTTGAGCTTGCGTTGTTTTTTCCCTTGAAGAGGAAAGGGTGATGCAGGAAAGTAGAGATAAGTATTTCCCTCAGTTAGAGAACCAAGGTATCAATCCAGTAGGAGACAACGCACAAATCACCAATACCTGCACAAACAATCAAACACTTGCACCCAATGCGATAAAGGAGTTGTCAATCCCTTCACGGTCACCTGCACAAGTGAGATCTGATAGAGATAGATAAAACTAAACAAAAGATAAAGTAAATATTTTTAGGGTTTTTGGTTTATAGATCTGAAAATAAAAGATTGCAAAATAGTAGATCAGAAAGTAATATGATGGAAAATAGACCCGGGGGCCATAGGTTTCACTAGAGGCTTCTCTCAAGATAGCAAATAATACGGTGGATGAACAAATTACTGTCGAGCAATTGATAGAAAAGCGCAAAGTTATGACGATATCCAAGGCAATGATTATGAAATATAGGCATCACGTCCGTGTCAAGTAGACCGACTCCTGCCTGCATCTACTACTATTACTCCACACATCGACCGACTCCTGCCTGCATCTAGAGTATTAAGTTCCTGAAGAACAGAGTAAAGCTTTAAGTAAGATGACTTGATGTAGAGGAATAAACTCAAGCAATATGATGTAAACCCCATCTTTTTATCCTCGACGGCAACAATACAATACGTACCTCGCTGCCCCTACTGTCACTGGGAGAGGACACCACAAGATTGAACCCAAAGCCAAGCACTTCTCCCATTGCAAGAAAAACCAATCTAGTTGGCCAAACCAAACCGATAGTTCGAAGAGAATTACAAGGATATCAAATCATGCATAAAAGAATTCAGAGAAGATTCAAATAATATTCATAGATAAGATGATTATAAATCCACAATTCATCGAATCTCGACAAACACACCGCAAAAGAAGATTACATCAGATAGATCTCCAAGAACATCAAGGAGAATGTTGTATTGAGAATCAAAGAGAGAGAAGAAGCCATCTAGCTACTAGCTATGGACCCGTAGGTCTGAGGTAAACTACTCACGCTTCATCGGAAGGGCAATAGAGTTGATGTAGAAGCCCTCCGTGATCGAATCCCCCTCCGGCAGGATGCCGGAAAAGGCCCCAAGATGGGATCTCACGGGAACAGAAGGTTGCGGCGGTGGAAAAGAGTTTTCGTGGATGCTTTTGGTGGTTTGGGAATATATGTGAATATATAGGAGGAAGATCTAGGTCAGGGGTCACCGAGGGGCCCACACGGCAGGGGGCACGCACTACCCCCTGGGCGCGCCCTCCCCCCTTGTGGCCGCCTCATGGCTCTTCTGACTTGCACTCCAAGTCTCCTGGGTGTCTTCTGGTCCAAGAAAAATCATCGCAAAGGTTTTATTCCGTTTGGTATTCCTTTTCTGCGAAGCTCAAAAACAAGGAAAAAACAGAAACTGGCACTGGGCTCTAGGTTAATAAGTTAGTCCCAAAAATAATATAGAATAGCATATTAATGCATATAAAACATCCAAAACAGATAATATAATAGCATGGAACAATCAAAAATTATAGATACGTTGGAGACGTATCAAGCATCCCCAAGCTTAATTCATGCTCGTCCTCGAGTAGGTAAATGATAAAAATAGAATTTTTTATGTGGAATGCTACCTAACATATTTATCCATGTAATTTTCTTTATTGTGGCATGAATGTTCAAATCCATAAGATTCAAAACAAAAGTTTAATATTGACATAAAAACAATAATACTTCAAGCATACTAACAAGGCAATTATGTCTTCTCAAAATAACATGGCCAAAGAAAGTTTATCCCTACAAAATCATATAGTCTGGCTATGCTCCGTCTTCATCACACAAAGTATTCAAATCATGCACAACCCCGATGACAAGCCAAGCAATTGTTTCATACTTTTGCTGTTCTCAAACCTTTTCAACTTTCACGCAATACATGAGCGTGAGCCATGGACATAGCACTATAGGTGGAATAGAATATGGTGGTTGTGGAGAAGACAAAAAGAGGGAGATAGTCTCACATCAACTAGGTGTATTAACGGGCTATGGAGATGCCCATCAATAGATATCAATGTGATTGAGTAGGTGTTGCCATGCAACGGATGCACTAGAGCTATAAATTTATGAAAGCTCAAAAGAAAACTAAGTGGGTGTGCATCCAACTTGCTTGCTCATGAAGACCTAGGGCAATTTGAGGAAGCCCATCATTGGAATATACAAGCCAAGTTCTATAATGAAAAATTCCCACTAGCATATGAAAGTGACAACATAGGAGACTCTCTATCATGAAGATCATGGTGCTACTTTGAAGCACAAGTGTGGAAAAAAAGGATAGTAACATTGCCCCTTCTCTCTTTTTCTCTCATTTTTTTTGTTTGGCTTCTTTGGCCCCTTTTTTTTCCTCACATGGGACAATGCTCTAATAATGAAGATCATCACACTCTTATTTACTTACAACTCAAAAATTACAACTCAATGCTTAGAACAAAAATATGACTCTATATGAATGCCTCCGGCGGTGTACCGGGATGTGCAATGACTCAAGAGTGACATGTATGAAAGAATTATGAAAGGTGGCTTTGCCACAAATACGATGTCAACTACATGATCATGCAAAGCAATATGGCAATGATGGAACGTATCATAATAAAACGGAACGGTGGAAAGTTGCATGGCAATATATCTCGGAATGGCTATGGAAATGCCATAATAGGTAGGTATGGTGGCTGTTTTGAGGAAGGTATATGGTGGGTTTATGGTACCGGCGAAAGTTGCGCGGCACTAGAGAGGCTAGCAAAGGTGGAAGGGTGAGAGTGTGTATAATCCATGGACTCAACATTAGTCATAAAGAACTCACATACTTATTGCAAAAATCTATTAGTCATCGAAACAAAGTACTATACGCATGCTCCTAGGGGGATAGATTGGTAGGAAAAGACCATCACTCATCCCCAACCGCCACTCATAAGGAAGACAATCAAAAAATACCTCATGCTCCAACTTCGTTACATAACGGTTCACCATACGTGCATGCTACGGGAATCACCAACCTCAACACAAGTATTTCTCCAATTCACAATTACTCACTAGCATGACTCTAATATGACAATCTCTATATCTCAAAACAATAATAAGGAATCAAACTTCTCATAGTATTCAATGCACTTTATATGAGAGTTTTTATTATATCCCTCTTGGATGCCTATCATATTAGGACTAAATTCATAACCAAAGAAAATTACCATGCTGTTTAGAGACTCTCAAAATAATATAAGTGAAGCATGAGAGTTCAATAATTTCTACAAAATAAGGCCACCGCCGTGCTCTAAAAAGATATAAGTGAAGCACTAGAGCAAAATTGCCTAGCTCAAAAGATATAAGTGAAGCACATAGAGTATTCTAATAAATCACGATTCATGCATGTCCCTCTCGAAAGGTGTGTACAGCAAGGATGATTGTGGCAAACTAAAAAACAAAGACTCAAATCATACAAGACACTCCAAGCAAAACACATATCATGTGGTGAATAAAAATATAGCCTCAAGTAAAGTTACCGATAGACGAAGACGAAAGAGGGGATGCCTTCCGGGGCATCCCCAAGCTTAGGCTCTTGGTTGTCCTTGAATATTTCCTTGGGGTGCCTTGGGCATCCCCAAGCTTAGGCTATTGCCACTCCTTATTCCATAGTCCGTCAAATCCTTACCCAAAACTTGAAAACTTCACAACACAAAACTCAACAGAAAATCTCATAAGCTCCGTTAGTATAAGAAAATAAATCACCACTTTTGGTACTATTCTGAACTCATTATTTATTTATATTGGTGTAATATCTACTGTATTCCAACTTCTCCATGGTTCATACCCCCCGATACTACCCATAGATTCATCAAAATAAGCAAACAACACATAGAAAACAGAATCTGTCAAAAACAGAACAGTCTGCGAAGATCTAAATTTTTCTAATACTTTTTAACACAAAAAATTAGGAAAAATTTGGAAAACATAGGAAATTTGTATATAAATCTTGTGTAAAAAATTCAGGTTTTTTCCACGCTCCAGCGAATCTAAACAATTCTGTGACTGGGCGCACAATTTTCTGTTTTTCAGCAAAATCAAATCAACTATCACCGTAAGCCATCCCAAAGGTCTTACTTGGCACAAACACTAATTAAAACACAAAAACACATCTAACCATAGGATAGATGAATTATTTATTGAAAAACATAACCCAAAAGCAATGAACAAAAATAAAATTGGGTTGCCTCCCAACAAGCGCTATTGTTTAACACCCTTAGCTAGGCATAAAAACACATAGATCTAGGTATTGTCATCTTTGGTATGCAATCCATAAGTAGCTCTCATAATAGATTCATATGGCAACTTAATTTTATTTCTAGGAAAGTGTTCCATGCCCTTCCTTAATGGAAATTGAAATCTAATGTTTCCTTCTTTCATATCAATAATTGCACCAATCGTTCTAAGGAAAGGTCTACCAAGAATAATAGGACATGTAGGATTGCAATCTATATCAAGAACAATGAAATCTATGGGCACATAATCCCTATTTGCAACAATAAGAACATCATTAATCCTTCCCATAGGTTTCTTAATAGTGGAATCCGCAAGATGCAAATTTAAAGAACAATCATCAAATTCACGGAAACCTAGCACATCATATAAAGTTTTTGGAATCGTGGAAACGCTAGCACCCAAATCACACAAAGCATGGCACTCATAATCTTTAATCTTAATCTTAATAGTAGGTTCCCACTCATCATAAAGTTTTCTAGGGGTAGAAATTTCCAATTCAACCTTTTCTTCAAAAGATTTCATCATGGCATCAACGATATGTTTAGTAAAAGCTTTGTTTTGATTATAAGCATGAGGAGAATTCAACATGGATTACAACAAGGAAATACAATCTATCAAAGAACAATTATCATAATTAAAATCCTTGAAATCCAAAAGAGTGGGTTCATTGCTACTTAAAGTTTTGACCTCTCCAATCCCACTTTTATCAATTTTTGCATCTAGATCTATAAACTCCGAATCATTGGGACGCCTTTTAACTAAAGATGACTCATCTCCAGTCCCATCTTTATCAAGATTTATATTGGAAAACAAAGATTCATTAGGAGTCACATCAATCACTTTAAGATCTTCATCATTATTTAAAGACTCCGATTTAGCGGCCATCTTATTTACTAGGGTAGCTTGTTTATCAGAAATTTGGACTACTCAATTTTCAAGATGAGCAAACTGAGATTTCAAACCATAAAATTCCTTAGACATATCATCGAGCTCTTTATTCATGTACTCCATAAAACTTTTCTGCTCCTTAAGCTCGTTTCTAAAGCAATTATTATGCTCAAATTGTAAAGACATGAAGCTACTAACATTGTTTTCAATTTCTTCCAACCTCCTAAAGTGAGGATCAACGTTCCTTGGTTGCGCTATAAAGGCAGGCAAGCACACCAACACACGGGCAAACGAAAAGCAAATGAAAAAGACGAACGAAAGAAGGAACGGTAGAAGGGCGAATAAAAAGGCAAATCTTTTCGAAAATCGTTTTAGAAGTGGGGGAGAGGAAAACGAGAGGCAAATGGCGAATAATGTAATGCAAGAGATGAGAGTATATGACGGGTACTTGGTATGTCTTGACTTGGCGTAGATCTCCCCAGCAACGATGCCAGAAATTCTTCCTGCTACTTCTTGAGCTTGTGTAGATCTGAAAATAAAAGATAAAGTAAATATTTTAGGGTTTTTTTGTTTATAGATCTGAAAATAAAAGATTGCAAAATAGTAGATCGGAAAGTAATATGATGGAAAATAGACCCGGGGGCCATAGGTTTCACTAGAGGCTTCTCTCAAGATAGCAAATAATACGGTGGGTGAACAAATTATTGTCGAGCAATTGATAGAAAAGCGCAAAGTTATGACGATATCCAAGGCAATGATTATGAAATATAGGCATCACGTCTGTGTCAAGTAGACCGACTCCTGCCTGCATCTACTACTATTACTCCACACATCGACCGACTCCTGCCTGCATCTAGAGTATTAAGTTCCTGAAGAACAGAGTAACGCTTTAAGTAAGATGACATGATGTAGAGGAATAAACTCAAGCAATATGATGTAAACCCCATATTTTTATCCTCGATGGCAACAATACAATACATGCCTCGCTGCCCCTACTGTCACTGGGAGAGGACTCCGCAAGATTGAACCCAAAGCCAAGCACTTCTCCCATTGCAAGAAAAACCAATCTAGTTGGCCAAACCAAACTGATAGTTTAAAGAGAATTACAAGGATATCAAATCATGCATAAAAGAATTTAGAGAAGATTCAAATAATATTCATAGATAAGCTGATCATAAATCCACAATTCATCGGATCTCGACAAACACACTGCAAAAGAAGATTACATCGGATAGATCTCCAAGAACATCAAGGAGAACGTTGTATTGAGAATCAAAGAGAGAGAAGAAGCCATCTAGCTACTAGCTATGGACCCGTAGGTCTGAGGTAAACTACTCATGCTTCATCGGAAGTGCAATAGAGTTGATGTAAAAGCCCTCCGTGATCGAATCCCCCTCTGGCAGGATGCCGGAAAAGGCCCCAAGATGGGATCTCACGGGAATAGAAGGTTGCGGCGGTGGAAAAGAGTTTTCATGGATGCTTCTGGTGGTTTGGGAATATATGTGAATATATAGGAGGAAGATCTAGGTTAGGGGGTCACCGAGGGGCCCACACGGCAGGGGGCACGCACTACCCCCTGGGCGCGCCCTCCCCCCTTGTGGCCGCCTCGTGGCTCTTCTGACTTGCACTCCAAGTCTCCTGGGTGTCTTCTGGTCCAAGAAAAATCACCGCGAAGGTTTTATTCCGTTTGGTATTCCTTTTCTGCGAAGCTCAAAAACAAGGAAAAAAACAGAAACTGGCACTGGGCTCTAGGTTAATAAGTTAGTCCCAAAAATAATATAAAATAGCATATTAATGCATATAAAACATCCAAAACAGATAATATAATAGCCTGGAACAATAAAAAATTATAGATACATTGGAGACGTATCAGGGATGTGAATATCCCCTACAATAAGTATGTCATATTTCTTTTTGGCAGTAGGTAGAGGTAGTTGAAAACTTCCAATAGTGAGTGTCCGAGATTTTTCAATAACATTAATATCATTCACTTGGAATTGTTTCTTCGGAAAGTGCACCGTATGCTCATTACCATTGATATGAAAGGTGACCTTACTTTTATTGCAATCAATAACAGCCCCTGCAGTATTCAAAAAGGGTCTACCAAGGATAATCGACATGTTGTCGTCCTCGGGCATCTCAAGTATAACAAAGTCTGTTAAGATAGTAACATTTGCAACAACAACGGGCGCATCCTCACAAATACCGATAGGTATGGCAGTTGATTTTTCATCCATCTGCAAAGATATTTCAGTAGGTGTGAGTTTATTCAAGTCAAGTCTTTTATATAAAGAGAAGGGCATAACACTAACACCGGCTCCTAAATCACACAAAGCAGTTTTGACATAACTTTTGATGGAGCAAGGTATAGTTGGTATTCCCGGATCTCCAAGTTTTTTAGGTACTCCATCCTTAAAAGAATAATTAGCAAGCATGGTGGAGATTTCAGCTTTAGGTATCTTTCTTTTATTAGTGATGATGTCTTTCATGTATTTTGCTTAAGGGGCCATCTTTAAAATATCAGTTAAGCGGGTGCTCAAAAAGACTGGCCTAAGCATTTCAGCAA
Source organism: Thinopyrum elongatum (assembly GCA_011799875.1). NCBI lineage: Eukaryota > Viridiplantae > Streptophyta > Magnoliopsida > Poales > Poaceae > Thinopyrum > Thinopyrum elongatum. The sequence continues at coordinate 463,443,632 of CM022298.1, read as the reverse complement.
AGCGTTCAAATTCTTCATCATCTTTTTTCTTAGTTGGTTTAGGTGGAAAGGGCATGGGTTTATGAACCCATGGTTCTCTTTCTTTACCATGTTTTCTAGCAACAAAGTCTCTTTTATCATATCTTTTATTTTTAGGTTGTGGGTTATCAAGATCAATAGCAGGTTCTATCTCAACATCATTATCTGTTTGTTTATCATTGTTCGGTTGAGTGTCTTCATGAACATCATCATTATCATTTTCATTATCACTGGATGAATGTTGATTACCAGATTGAGTTTCAGCATCAGAGATAGAGACATTATTATTATCTTTAGGAGGTTTTTCTATTTCAGGTTCACTAGAAGTATGCAAAGTCCTATCATTTTTTTCTTTTTAGAAGGACTAGGTGCATCAGTGTTAATTCTTTGAGAGTCTTGTTCAATTCTTTTAGGGTGTCCCTCAGGATAAAGTGGTTCCTGAGTCATTTTGCCTCCTCTAGTTGCTACTCTAGCAGCAAAATTATTCATATTATTATTCATTTCACTAAGCAATTCTCTTTGAGATTTAGCAACTTGTTCTAACTAAGTTTGAACCATAGAAGCATGTTTTCCTACACCCCTAACATTATTAGTAATTCTAAATAACAAGTCACTCAAGCGAGCAATCATATCAGAATTGTATTTCAATTGTTTCATAACATTTGCATTGAAGTGAGCTTGTTTCTTGATGTAATTGTCAAACTCATAAAGGCATTGACTGGGATGTTTATTATAAGGGATGTCACCTTCATCAAACTTTAATAAAGAATTTACCTCTACCACCTGCGGAGGTGGTGGTGTGTCAAGTCCTTGTATTTCTTCGATAGGTGGTAAATTCTTAACATCTTCAACTTTAATACCTTTTTCCTTCATACATTTCTTCGCCTCTTGCATATCTTCTAGACTGAGAAATAAGATACCCCTCTTCTTAGGAGCAGGTTTAGGCGGTGGTTCAGGAAGAGTCCAATCATCATAATTTTTCAATATGTTGTTCAATAATTCCTCAGCTTGTTCAACAGTTCGTTCCCAGAAAACACAACCAGCACAACTATCTAGGAAGTCCCTAGAAGCATCGGTTAGTCCATTATAGAAGATATCAAGTATTTCATTTTTCTTAAGAGGATGATCAGGCAAAGCATTAAGAAATTGGAGAAGCCTCCCCCAAGCTTGTGGGAGACTCTCTTCTTCAATTTGCACAAAGTTAAATATTTCCTGTAAGGCAGCTTGTTTGTTATGAGCAGGAAAATATTTTTCAGAGAAGTAATAAATCATATCTTGGGGACTATGCACACAACCAGGAGCAAGGGTGTTGTACCATATATTAGCATCACCCTTCAATGAGAACCGAAATAATTTGAGAATATAGTAGTAGCAAATCTTCTCATCATTAGCAAAAAAGGGTGGCTATATCATTTAATTTAGTGAGATGTGCCACAACAGTTTCAGTTTCATAGCCATGGAAAGGATCAGATTCAACCAAAGTAATTAACTCTGGGTCGACAGACAATTCATAATCCTTATCGGTAACAAAGGTAGGTGAAGTAGCAAACTTGGGATCACATTTCATTCTAGCATTCAAAGATTTTTCTTTCAATTTGCATAGTAATTTCTTAAGATCATCTCTATCATTGCAAGCAAGAAAATCTCTAGCTATCTCCTCATCCATAACATAACCTTCAGGTATCTTAGGCATTTCATATCTAGGAGAGCTAGGTCTAATAGGTGTTTCAAGATTTTCAGTTTCAAGTACTTCATAAGTTTCAATAATTTCATCAGTTTCAGCATTCTCAATATCTTTAGCTCTAGCAATTTGTTCATCAAGAAATTCACCTAGTGGCACATTATCATCAAGCAAGGTACTAGCATCATCATGAGTATCATTCATAGTAGAAGTAGTATCATCAATAATTTGCGACATATCAGGATTAATAGCATGTGGGGGTGGTGCAAGTTTGCTCAAAATAGAGGGTGAATCAAGTGCAGAGCTAGATGGCAGTTCCTTACCTCCCCTCGTCTTAGAGAAAAAAAATATTAGTCTTGGTATCCTTCAGATTCTTCATAGTGATAAATAAATAATAATCCTAAGTGACTTAGCAAATATAGCTATGCTCCCCGGCAACGGCGCCAGAAAAAGGTCTTGATAACCCACAAGTATAGGGGATCGCAACAGTTTTCGAGGGTAGAGTATTCAACCCAAATTTATAGATTCGACACAAGGGGAGCCAAAGAATATTTGTAAGTATTAGCAGTTGAGTTGTCAATTCAACCACACCTGGAGATTAAATATCTGCAGCAAAGTGATCAGTAGCACAGTAATATGATAGTTTTGATAGATGTGGTAACAGTAGCAATAGTAACGGTAACAGCAGTAACATTATTGTAGCAGTTGTAACAGTAGCAATAGCAATAGTAACTTAGCAAGCACAATATGTGGAAAATTCGTAGGCATTGGATCAGTGAATTCGTTGGATGATATTCAACATATAACAATCATAACCTAGGGCGATACAAAACTAGCTCCAGTTCATAAATATAATGTAGGCATGTATTCCGTAAATAGTCCTACGTGCTTATGGAAAAGAACTTGCATGACATCTTTTGTCCTACCCTCCCGTGGCAGCGGGGTCCATAAGGAAACTAAGGGATATTAAGGCCTCCTTTTAATAGAGAACCGGAACAAAGCATTAGCACATAGTGAATACATGAACTCCTCAAACTACGGTCATCACCGAAAAGTATCCCCATTACTGTCACACTGGGGTTTACGGATCATAACACATAATAGGTGAATATGACTTGCAAGATCGGATCTAGAACATAGATATAAAGGTGAAAACATAAACGGTTCAGATCTAAAATCATGGCACTCGGGCCCTAGTGACAAGCATTAAGCATACAAGCATTAAGCATAGCAAAGCCATAACAACATCAATCTCAGAACATAGTGGATACCAGGGATCAAGCCCTAACAAAACTAACTTGATTACATGATGAATCTCATCCAACTCCTCACCGACCAGCGAGCCTACGAAGGAATTACTCACTCTCGGTGGGGAGCATCATCGAATTGGCAATGAAGGAGGGTTGATGATGACGAAGACCGAAGATTCCCCTCTCCGGAGCCCCGAACGGGCTCCAGATCTGGCCTCCCGATGAAGAATGGGAGGTGACGGCGGCTCCGTATCGTAAAACACGATGAAACTTCCTTTCCTATTTTTTTCTCCGAAAATAGGTATTTATGGAGTTGGAATTAGGGTCGGGGGGCCACCAGGTGGGCACAACCCACCAGGGCGCGCCAGAGGGAGGGGGCGAGCCCAGTCAGGGCACCCCCTCCGGTGGTTCTTAGTTCCAGTATTTTTTATATATTTTGAAATAATTCTCTGAAAAGTTTCGTCCAAATTCGAGAACTTTTATTTCTGCACAAAAAACAACACCATGGTAGTTCTGCTGAAAATAGCGTCAGTCCAGGTTAGTTTCATTCAAATCATGCAAATTAGAGTCTAAAACAAGAGCAAAAGCGTTAGGAAAAGTAGATACGACGGAGACGTATCAACTCCCCCAAGCTTAAACCTTTGCTTGTCCTCAAGCAATTCAGTTGACAAACAGAAAGTGATAAAGAAAAACTTTTATGAACTCTTTTGTTCTTGTTTACATAAATAAGCTTAAGTAGCACCCAGGTTTTCAGCAAAGATTATGATTAACCATGTCAATGATAACTCTTAGGAATTATATTAACTCATATCAATGACATAAGCAATTAGCGAGCAATTATAAAATATCTCAAATGACAACACTTTGTCAAAACAACCATGATATAATATGACAACAGTGGTATCTCGCTAGCCCTTTCTGAGGCCGCAAAACATAAATGCAGAGCACCTCCAAAGTTCAAGCAGCGACTAAACATTGTAATTCATGGTAGAAAAGATCCATTCATGATGCATTCAACATTAACTATACACAATGCATGAGGATGACAATAGTGCTCTCAGGTCTGGTGCTTGTTTGAGAAGGTGATGACTCAACATAAAATTAAATAGATAGTCCATTTGCAGAGGAAAGCAAGGATTTGCAGAGGTGCCAGAGCTCAAAGCTTAAAACAGAAATAAATATAATTTTGGGAGGTGCACCCTTCCTATCAACGTTACAACCAAGAGTTATCAATATCTTCCATGCTAAACACATTAGCGGTGGTTCCCAAGCGGTAAAAGTAAAGGTTTACTCCCCCTCCACCAACAAACACACTCCACGGCTAGCCGAATCCACGGGTACCATCCATACCAACAACAATCCTAGGGGAGTTTTGTTTAATTATTTGCAATTTTTGATTTCGGGACTGGGAATCCCTATTACCGCCTCTCGTGCAAGGACGAGTGAATAAACACTCATCATGAGAATAACCTGCTTAGCATGGAAGATACTGACCGCCCCCTGTCGCTCCATGAGCGGTCCAGGCACACAAAACAGATGTTCATTTGAAATTTTAGAGGTGGCACATGCAAATTTACTTGGAACGACAAGGTAATACCGCATATAGGTAGATATGGTGGACTCATCTGGAATAACTTGGGTTTAAGGATTTTGATGCACAAGCAGTATTCCCGCTTAGTACAGGCGTAGGCTAGCAAATAGGTTGAGAAGCGGCCAGCTAGAGAGCGAAAACGGTCATGAACATGCGTTATGCATAATCAACATTGAATATTACCATGAGTAGGATATGAACACCATGAAAATAAATATCATAGAGGCTATGTTGGTTTTGATTCAACTACATGCATGAACATGTGCCAAGTCAAGCCACTTGAAACATTCAGAGGAGGATACCATATCATCATACTACATCACAATCATTTTAATGCATGTTGACACCTAAGATAAATCATTATCCACTCCTAGCTACTTAAGCATGGCATGAGAAACTATAATCTCTAATTGTCATTGCAAACATGTTTGATCATAATATGCTAAATCATGGATACTAGGTTAAATATATTTACAAAAACAGAACAAGTTGAGTTCATACCCACTTCTCTCTGCCATAGTCAATTCATCAAATATCGTCATTATTGCCTTTCACTTGCACGACCGAATGGTATGAAAATAATAATAGTGCAAGAGTGCCGTGGACTAAGCAGGAATCTGAAAACATTTTATTCAAAAGGAGAAGACAAGGTAATTTGGGCTCTTTATTAGATCAACAATAATACATATGAGAGTCACTCAACATTTTCATCGTGGTCTTCTCCTTGGTATGACTCACTAAAAAGAAAAAAACTTCAGAGAAACACACTGAAATATTTTTGGAGTTTTAATTTTTTCTTGAGGAAAGCAAATTAAAGAAGGGAAAACAAAAACGAGAAAAACTATTTACACTGGAAAGCTCCCAACAAGCAAAAGAAGAATAAGGAAATCTTTTTGGGTTTTCTTTTAACACTACAACTAATTTAAGCTAGAAAGAAAAACCAAAAAAAATGAGAAATATTTTTGGTTTTTCTCAAAGGTTTTTCAAACCCACACAAGAAGAAAGCGAGGAAATAAGTCTAGCATGGATAATACAATGAAAGAGTGAGGACCGACAACTGGAATGAAATGTGTGAACATAAATGTAATGTCGGAGGAAATACGTACTCCCCCAAGCTTAGGCTTTTTGCCTAGCTTGGTAATCACCACCCATAGTAGCCTTCTGGTCCCATGTCAAAGTGTTATGGCGGCGGCACCTGAGCGTCCCACTCCTGGGGCTCCTCCTCTACCGCTGCCTGGGCGTTTCGGTAGGCAATAATGTCTGCTGGCATGACCCTATGCCCGCCCCTGGCAATAGAATCAACCAAAGCAGGTGCAGGTAACGGAATAACATCACGGGAATCCATGCTGAAAACCAGGTTGTAGCGAATATTATGAAGAGAAATGGCATCATCAGTAAACTGGTGAGCTACCATCGCCTGGTGATCTAGATAAACTCAGGGCAAGGGATAATCATGTTGGCGTATCTGAACGTGAAAGTGACTCGCTAAGCGAGTAGCATAAATACCACCATGAATTTTGCAAAGGTCCTGTTAAGGTGTAGACGACATGCAATAATAGCCCCTAGGCTAAAGGTGAGATCATTGTGTAGTGCACAGTGTAAAATGGCGAAGTAGGGGGCACTGAGTACATCGATATTCTCTCTAGCAGTTAAACACTTCGCAATGAATAAAGCAAAGTAATGCATAGAAGGAAACTGCAAACTAGTGGCAGTGACATTCGACACGCCTCTCTCATCCCCTACTATCAGAGCGATAAAATTCCTCTAACTCTGCAGTTCTAGGATCTCTTAATTCCCCATCAGAAAAGATCAAACATATATCACAAAAGTCAGTGAGTGGTATCTGATGGGGTTTAGCATACAAATTAAACCGCACCTCAGGAGGATTATTCCTACTAACAAAATGAAAATTTTGCACAAAGGAATTTGTAAGGAGGTGGGATTGGTCACACTCAGCTACAAGGAAGTCGGTCAGCCCAGCATTTGCAACGAATTGGGCAAACTCTAGATGGAACCCGGCCCCCTCCATGAAGGCATTATGCGGCCATTCGCATGGCCTCACCTCCGCCGTTCTCGGAGTGCGGAGGTCATTGTCCGATGATTCCCCAATGACTCCCTTAGCATTCTTCTTGGAAGAAAACTTCCTAAAGAAACTCATCTTATTCCTATAAATAAAATTCTAAAAATTTTAGTCCACAAAATTTTTGTCAACCAAACTTCATAAGATTGATAGCAACTACTCATAAGGATGCATAGAGGCTATATTAAGCATTCAAACTACTTAGAACTCCAAGAATTCAACATGCAAGCCCATCTACAGCAGCACCAAGAGTAGCTAATTATTCAAAATATAAACCACTAAAGCAGAAACTAATTGGAGCAATGGAGGAGTCACGTACCAAGTAGCAATCCCGCAAAACAGTTTTAGAAATGGAGCTTCGAGCAAAGAGATCGAAATCCGCGGGTTTGAGAGCAAGAACAGGAGAGAGAGAGAGAGAGCTATGGTGATTTTTTCTGGAGGTAGGAGATGACATGGGCTAAAGAAGTAAGTGAGGGGACCCACATGGGGACCATAACCCACCAGGGCACGCCTGGGGTTGCTGGTGCGCCCTGGTGTCTTGTGGTCACCAGGAGCACCCCCCCCCCCCTCTGATGTTATTTGCACCAGAAATTCAGAAATATTCAGAAAAAAATCGTGTTAAAATTTCAGGGCATTCTAAGAACTTTTATTTTTGGGTCATTTTTTATCGCACGGAAAATTTAGAAAACAGACAAAACAAGGCATTTTATTTTATTTAACTAGGAAAATTAGAAAACAAAAGGTAGGGACAGAAAGTTGTGCTCACTAAATTCATCGACTTCATACCTCTCAAAAAAGATCCATTAACAAGGTTGATCAAGTCTTATTAACAAGCACTTCTGATTAGCATGAAACCAAAGAACTTTCGTAAAACACTAAGTTACCTAAACGGGGATGTGAATATCCCCAACAATAAGTATGTCATATTTCTTTTTGGCAGTAGGTAGATGTAGTTGAAAACTTCCAATAGTGAGTGTCGGAGATTTTTCAATAACATTAATACCATTCACATGGAATTGTTTCTTCAGAAAGTGCACCGTATGCTCATTAACATTGATATGAAAGGTGACCGGAGGGCCTATCCACAACAGTTTCTGGGTCGTGTGGGAAGGACCCCCCCTATCGCGCACACACTAGGCACAGTTCAAAATGCCGTCGCGGAAAGGGGTTAAAAATCGTTTGTATAGTAGCTCGCTGTACCAGTGTCAAGTCATCATTATCTTGTTCAAGCTTCACTATCTTTTTGCATAAGGCTGCCTTACTTTCCTGCAGAAAACGGGACAGGATAAATTGAACATTAGATTTGCTTGAACTGTTTGGAAGGCTTGACTTCTTGAATTCCACATGCATGTCTCCAGGTTGAGGTAGTGGGACTTCATCTTCATTCGAGATGTCCTCCCTTGTTTCCTCCACATCGATGTCTTCTTCCTCCTCAGTGGACCGTAGGTAGGGATAGATCTCCCCAAAGATCTTTGGGTCTGCAACATAGTTGGAGACATAGCTCTCTCCATCTGAATCTTGAGACGACAAATTTTCAGATCTGCCAAAAAACAGCACGAAACAAGAATAGAGGATTTTTCCACGATGTGGTGGTCAAATCGTCCGGGGGAGTATATAAAGATTTTTTTTATCTTGGGAAACAAGTATACCACAGGAAAACGGAATCAGGAAGGTGCCCGAGGGGCCCACTACCCACCAGGGTGCATCAAGTGGGGCACGCGTGCCCTGGTGCCTAGTGGGCACCTAGGTTGCCTTCCAGGATGTTTCTTATTTTTTTTTATTTTTTGTAAAATTCCAAAACTGACAGGAAATATTTTTGCAGATTTTTCAGAGTCCGTTTACTTACCGTACCACGTACCTCTTCCTTTTTAGGGTTCTGGAGTGTTCTGGAAGGTTTCTTTTATGTGGTCCTCTGGTGTCATGGTTTGGATAATGTTAGTTTCAACATTAATAGGTGTACCTGAAATATAGTGCTTAATTCTTTGTCCATTGACCACCTTCGGCATTATTGATCTTGATAGCTCCAGAGCGATAAACTTCTTCGATGATATATGGTCCTTCCCATTTTGAGAGAAGTTTTCTTGCAAAAAAAAACTAAAACGAGAATTGTACAATAGAACATATTCACCAACTTTGAATTCCCGCTTTTGGATTCTTTTGTCATGCCATCTTTTGACTTTTTCTTTGAATAGTTTGGCATTTTCATAGGCTAGGGTTCTCCATTCATCTAGTGAGCTAATATCAAATAATCTCTTTTCACCGGCAAGTTTGAAATCATAATTGAGTTCTTTAATTGCCCAATATGCTTTATGTTCTAACTCAGGAGATAAGTGACAAGCTTTTCCATAAACCATTTTGTATGGAGACATTCCCATAGGATTTTTATAAGTTGTTCTATAGGCCCAAAGTGCATCATCAAGTTTCTTAGACCAATTCTTTCGGGACCTATTGACAATCTTTTGTAATATTAATTTTATCTCTCTATTGCTAAGTTCAACTTGACCACTAGATTGAGGGTGATAAGGGGATGCAATTCTATGATTGAAATAATATTTAGCAAGAAATTTACGGAAAGCACCATGAATGAAATGTGAACCACCATCAGTCATTAAATATCTAGGGACTCCAAACCTCGGGAAGATAATTTCTTTAAGAATTTTAATGGGGGTGTTATGATCAGCACTACTAGTTGGAATAGCTTCTACCCACTTAGTGACATAATCAACAACAACCAAAATATGTGTATACTCATTAGAGGAAGGAAAAGGTCCCTTATAATCAATGCCCCAAATATCAAATGGTTCAGTAACAAGTGAATAATTCATAGGCATTTCCTGACGTCTACCAACACTACCAATTCTTTGACATTCATCACAAGATAGGACAAACTTATGAGCATCCTTAAAAAGAATAGGCCAATAAAATCTAGATTGCAATACCTTGTGTGTAGTTCTATCTCCCGCATGATGCCCTCCGTAGGCGTCGGAGTGACATTTCCATAAGATTTGTTCCTGTTCATGCTCAGGTATACAATGTCTAATAATACCATCTACTCCTTCTTTATATAGATGTGGGTCATCCCAAAAGTAATGTCTTAAATCATAGAAGAATTTTTTTCTTTTGTTGGTATGTGAAACTAGGTGGTATAAATTTAGCAACAATATAATTAGCATAATCAGCATACCAAGGAGTATTATGAGTAGTATTTATGACAGCTAGTTGTTCATTAGGAAAGATATCATCAATAGGTAGTGGGTCATCAAGAATATTTTTTAACCTAGACAAGTTATCAGCTACGGGATTCTCAGCTCCTTTTCTATCAGTAATATGCAAGTCAAATTCTTGTAGCAAGAGAACCCACCTAATGAGTCTAGGTTTAGCATCTTTCTTTTCCATAAGATATTTAATAGCAGCATGATCGGTGTGAACAATTACTTTAGAATCAATAATGTAAGATCTGAATTTATCACAAGCAAACACAACTGCTAAAAATTCCTTTTCAATAGTAGCATAATTTCTTTGGGCACTATCCAGAGTTTCACTAGCATAATGAATAACATTTAATTTCTTATCAACTCTTTGTCCTAGAACAACACCAATAGCATAATCACTAGCATCACACATAATTTCAAAAGGCAAGTTCCAATCAGGTGGTTGAACAATAGGTGCAGAAGTTAAGGCTTTCTTAAGTGTTTCAAAGGCTTCTACACAATCATCATCAAAAACAAATGGAACAACTTTTGCAGAAGATTGGTAAGAGGCCTAGAAATTTTAGAGAAGTCTTTAATAAACCACCTATAGAAACTAGCATGACCAAGGAAACTACGAATACCTTTAATGTCTTTAGGACATGGCATTTTCTCAATTGCATCAACTTTAGCTTTATCCACCTCAATACCTCTCTCAGAAATTTTATGCCCCAAGACAATACCTTCATTCACCATAAAGTGGCACTTGTCCCAATTCAAGACAAGATTAGTTTGCTCACATCTCTGCAAAACTCGATCAAGATTGCTTAAGCAATAATCAAAAGAAGTTCCGTAAACAAAAAAATCATCCATGAAAACCTCAACAATCTTTTCACAAAAGTCAGAGAATATAGCAGTCATACATCTTTGAAAGGTAGCAGGTGCATTACATAAACCAAAATGCATATGTCTATAAGCATAAATTCCAAAAGGGCAAGTAAAGGTGGTTTTCTCTTGATCAGGTTATGAAACGGGTATTTGAGAGAAAGCAGAATATCCATCAAGAAAGAAAAAGTGTGTGTGCTTTGACAATCTTTCTAACATTTGATCAATGAAAGGCAGAGGGTAATGATCTTTTCTAGTAGATTTGTTTAATTTTCTAAAATCAATTACCATTCTATAGCCAGTCACTATTCTTTATGGAATGAGTTCATTTTTATCATTAGGAACAACAGTGATACCTCCTTTCTTAGGGACACAATGAACAGGACTTACCCATCTACTATCCGCTATGGGATAGATTATACCTGCTTCCTGAAGTTTTAGTATTTCAGTTCTTACCACTTCCTTCATCTTAGGATTCAATCATCGTTGATGATCAACAACGGGTTTAGTATCAGGTTCCATATTAATCTTGTGTTGACAGATAGTGGGACTAATGCCCTTAAGATCATCAAGAGTATATCCAATAGCAGCACAGTGCTTCCTCAGAATTTTTAACAGTCTCTCTTCTTCATGTTCTGAAAGGTTAGCACTAATAATAACAGGATATATCTTTCAAATATAGGATCACCTTTAGGTGGAGGAGTACCTCCTAGAGTTTCAATAGGAAAATTGTGTTTAAGGATCGGTTGTTGTTTGAAGAATATTTATCTATTTCATTTCTTTCACGCAAGTGCATATCATTTTCAAGGTCTAGAAAAAATTGTTCTAGTGGATCTGTAGGAGGTACGGCAATAGAAGCAAGACCAATTATTTCATCCTTACTAGGTAATTCTTTATTATGAGGTTGTCTATGAAACTTAATGAAATTAAACTCATGAGACACATCACCAAAATTAACACTGACCGTATCTTTACGGCAATCAATCTTAGCATTAACAGCGTTCAAGAAAGGTCTACCAAATATTATGGGACAAAAGTCATCTTGTGGGGACCCAAGAACTAGAAAATCAGTAGGGTATTTTATTGTTACACACAAGGCTTCAACATCTCTAACAATCCCAAGTGGTGTGATGGTGTCTCTATTAGCAAGTTTAATAGTGACATCAATATCTTCTATTTCAGCGGGTGCTATATCATTCATAATTTCTTGTTATAAGGTAAAAGGAATAGCAATCACACTAGCACCCAAATCACATAAACCATGATAGAAATGCTCTCCTATTTTAACTGAGACAACAGGCATGCCAACAACAGGCTTGTTCTTATCTTTAGTATCGGATTTGGCAATTCTAGCAGCTTCATCACAAAAATAAATAACATGCCCATCAATATTATCGACCAAGAGATCTTTAACCATAGCAACACTAGGTTCTACTTTAATTTGTTCAGAGGGTTTAGGTGCTTTAATGTTACTTTTGTTAACCACGGTTGACACCTTAGCATGTTCCTTTATCCTAACAGGAAAAGGTGGTTTTTCAATATAAGCAGTAGGCACAACTGGATCAACATTGTAAATGATAGTTTCATCTTTAATTGTAACTGGCTCCTCAATCTTTTCTTTAATAGGGGGATGATATTTAAACCACTTCTCTTTAGGGAGATCAACATCAGTAGCAAATGATTCACAAAAAGAGGCTACTATCTCAGAGTCAAGTCCATATTTAGTGCTAAATTTGTGAAAAGCATCGGTATTCATAAAAGATTTAACACAATCAAACTCAAGATTAATACCTGACTCTTTACCTTTGTCGAGTTCCCAATCTTCAGAGTTGTGTTTAATTCTTTCCAAAAGATTCCACCTGAATTCAATAGTATTCTTCATAAAAGAACCAGCACAAGAAGTATCGAGCATGCATGGATTGATCATTACGAGAAAGCCGAGCATAAAAATTATGTATAATAATTTCTCTAGAGAGCTCATGATTGGGGCATGAATATAACATTGATTTAAGCCTCCCCCTAGCTAGAGCAATACTTTCTCCTTCATGAGGCCAAAAATTATGTATATAATTCCGATCACGATGAACTAGATGCATAGGATAAAACTTTTGGTGAAATTCCAATTTCAATCGATTCCAATTCAAAGCTCCAAAATCATCGCATAGCCTATACCATGTCAATGCTTTCCTCCCCAAAGATAAAGGGAAAACCTTCTTCTTAACTTCATCTCCGGGCAAACCTGCAAGCTTAAATAATCCACAAACTTCATCCACATAGATTAGGTGCATATGAGGATGTAGTGTTCCATCTCCTCCATAAGGATTACCTAGCAGTTTCTCTATCATACCCAAAGGAATTTCATAACCAATATTTTCAGTAGGTGCAGTAGGTTGAGGGGCAACTCTTTGTGCTTCCGGTCGAGGTGAAGATACCCCGAACAAACCCCTCAAAGGATTGTTTTCCATAATAGCAAGTAACAATAAATTTCAGCACGTAATATAAAATTTTCCTTACCAATTTCCACGTACCAAGAGCTCTTCACTCCTCGGCAATGGTGCCAAAAAAGAGTATTGATGACCCACAAGTATGGGGCATCAATCGTAGTCCTTTCGATAAGTAAGAGTGTCGAACCCAACGAGGAGCAGAAGGAAATGACAAGCGGTTTTCACCATGGTAATTTCTGCAATCATTGAAATTGTCGGTAACTAGTTTGATAGCAAGATAATTTGTAACGAGCAAGTAACAGTAATGGTAACAAAAGTGCAGCAAGGTAGCCCAATCCTTTTTGTAGCAAAGGACAGGCCGGAACGGTCTCTTATAATAAGCAAAGCATTCTTGAGGACACACGGGAATTTCATCTAGTCACTTTCATCATGTTGGTTTGATTCACGTTCGCTACTTTGATAATTTGATATGTGGGTGGACCGGTGCTTGGGTGATGTTCTTACTTGAACAAGCATCCCACTTATGATTAACCCCCTCGCAAGCATCCGCAACTACGAAAGAAGAATTAAGATAACAATCTAACCATAGCATTAAACATATGGATCAAAATCAGCCCCTTACGGAATAGCGCATAAACTAGGGTTTAAGCTTCTTTCCCTCTAGCAACCCATCATCTAATAACTACTCCACCATGCATTCCCTTAGGCCCAAAGATGGTGAAGTGTCATGTAGTCGACGTTCACATAACACCACTAAGGGAATCACAACATACATATCATCAAAATATCGAACGAATATCAAATTCACATGATTACTCGCAACATGACTTCTCCCGTGGCCTCAAGAACAAGGGAAACTACTCACAAATAATATTAATACTCAAGATCAGAGGGATATTAAATAGCATAATGGATCTGAACAAATAATCTTCCACCAAATAAACCATCTAGCATCAACTACAAGATGTAATCAACACTACTAGTCACCCACATGTACCAATCTGAGGTTTTGATACAAAGATTGAACACAAGAGATGAACTAGGGTTTGAGATGAGATGGCGTTGTTGAAGATGTTGATGAAGATTGGCCTCCCAAAGATGAGAGGGTTGTTGGTGATGACGATGGGTTCGATTTCTCCTCCCGGAGGGAATTTCCCCCGGCGTAATCGCTCCGCCAGAGGGCAAAAGTGCTCCTGCCCAAGTTCCGCCTCGAGACAGCGGCGCTCCGTCCCAAAAGTCCTCTCCTGATTTTTTCTAGGTCAAAAGACCTTATGTACCAGAAGATGGGCACCAGAGGTGGGCCAGGGAGCCCACTACCCACCAGGGCACGCCTGGAGGGGCTGGCATGCCCTGGTGCCTAGTGGGCACCTGGGTGGGCCCCACTGGTATTTCTTTTCTCCAATATTTATTATATATTCCAAAATAATTCTCCGTAAAATTTCAGCTCATTTGGAGATGTGCAGAATAGGTATCTCTGACATAGCTTTTTCAGGTCCAGAATTCCAGCTGCCGGTATTCTCCCTCTTTGTGTAAACCTTGCATATTATGAGAGAAAAGGCATTAGAGTTACTCCACAAAGTGTTATAATGCATAAAAACACTATAAATAACAGTAGGAAAACATGATGCAAAATGGACGTATCAACTCCCCCAAGCTTAGACCCCGCGTGTCCTCAAGCGAAAGCCGATATCGAAAATCATGTCCACATGTTTAGAGAGAGAGGTGTCGATAAAAACAAAATACGGACATAGTAGCATCATGCTTATTATTACAACAACAACAAAGTTTATCATATAACTTCTCATGAACAAGTAACAATTCATCACAACATTGAAGTAAAAAGCATAAAATTTATTGAAAACTAACAAACTATGTTCTCAGTCAACTTTGCAATTGCAATTCATCATATTTTCAGGAAGGGTCTCGTATTGGAGCCTTTTCGCAAGTCCACATACTCAACCATCATTTAATCTTCTATGATTGCTAACACTCACAGCATATATATAGAGCAAAAAGTTTCAGCCAGGCACATAGAAAGATAGGGGCTTATAGCTTAGCCTCCCAACGTATTCATCTCAAGGGTGATGTCAACAATAATAACTCATGATCACTCACATCCAACTGGATATATGTGCCTAGATCTTTCCTTGCCACATGATGCTTGCAAAAGAGAAAAATAAAAAGGAATAGAGGAGAATACTTTGACTCTTGCATAAAAAGTAAATACATAAAAGTAAAAGATAGGCCCTTTGCAGAGGGAAGCAAATGTTGTCATGCGCTTTTGGTTTTGTATGCACAATCTATTAATGCAAAAGAACATCACGTTATATTGCCCCTTATGATAGCAACCTTTATTATGCAGTATGTCGCTTTTATTACTTTGCCATCACAAGTTTGTACAACACTTATTTTCCTTTACACTAAAAGATCAAACACATTTAGAAGCAATTTTTATTGCCTTATGCACCGATGACAACTTACTTGAAGGATCTTATTCAATCCATAGGTAGGTATGGTGGACTCTCAAAACATGAATTTGGGTTTAAGGTTTTTGGATGCATAAGTAGTATCTCTACTTAGTGCGGATTTTTGGGTAGCAAAGATATTGGGCAAGCACCATGTGTTGGAGGATCTATGACAATATAACTTCTATGTGAATATGAACAAACATAAATCATTACGTTGTCTTCCTTGTCCAACATCAACAATTTGGCATAAGATATTTAATGGGGGCTCACAATCATAAAAGATGTCCAAGATGGTATATTTGCATGTGAATCTTCTCTTCCCTTATTAATTCTTTCGTGAATTGCATCATTGACCAATGTTATGTTCGACAACTTTCAATAAATTTTACCACTTATACTTTTCCTTATGTGATGTCATTACTTACCATAAGATTAGCATATGATCTTTTTCATTATTTCCTTTGTTTTGATTGAAACATAAAAGTAAAGAAGCAAAAACTCAAACTAAACTTTATTATATAACTCTCTCTCGATTACACAGATAGATAGATCACGAAACTAGCACTCGAAAATAGATCATACTAAACTTTTATTCAACTAAATCACGAAATAACTAAGGATCGAACTAAAATCTGGTGAAGATAATAGAAGTGATGGTGATACGATACCGGGGCATCTCCACCAAGCTTGGCACAAGCCAAGGGGAGTGCCCATACCCGTGTGCTTAGGTCTCCTTCTTTGGTGATGGTGGCGGTGATGATGTATTCTTCTTCTTTAACTTACGCTTGAGGACAAAATTCTCCCCCCCTCAAGTCATCATTATCTTGTCCAAGCTTGAATATCTTTTTGCATAAGGCTGCCTTGCTTTCCAGCCGAAAACGCGACAGGATAAATTAAACATTAGATTTGCTTGATTCGTTCGGAAGGCTTGACTTCTTGAATTCCACGTGCATGTCTCTAGGCTGAGGTAGTGGGACTTCATCTTCATCCGAGCTGTCCTCCCTTGTTTCCTCCACGTCGGTGTATTCTTCCTCCTCAGTGGACCATAGGTAGGGATAGATCTCCCCAAAGATCTTTGGGTCTGCAACATAGTTGGAGACATAGCTCTCTCCATCTGAATCTTGAGACGACATATTTTCAGATCTGCCAGAAAAACAGCACGGAAAAAGAACAAAGGATTTTTCCATGATGCGGTGGTCAAATCATCCGGGGGAGTATGTAAAGATTTTTTATCTTGGGAAACAAGTATACCACAAGAAAACGGAATCGGGGAGGTGCCCGAGTGGCCCACTACCCACCAGGGCGCGCCAGGTGGGGCAGGCGCACCCTGGTGCCTAGTTGGCACCTGGGTTGCCTTCCCGGATGTTTCTTATTTTTTTTATTTTTTCTGAAATTCCAAAACTGACAGAAAATATTTTTGCGGATTTTTCAGAATCCGTTTACTTACCGTATCACGTACCTCTTCCTTTTCAGGGTTTTGGAGTGTTTTGGAAGGTTTCTTTTATGTGTTCCTCGGGTGTCATGGTTTGGATAATGTTAGTTTCAACATTAATAGGTGTACCTGAAATATAGTGCTTAATTCTTTGTCCATTGACCACCTTCGGCATTATTGATCTTGATAGCTCCAGAGCGATAAACTTCTTCGATGATATATGGTCCTTCCCATTTTGAGAGAAGTTTTCTTGCAAAAAAAAAACTAAAACAAGAATTGTACAATAGAACATATTCACCAACTTTGAATTCCCGCTTTTGGATTCTTTTGTCATGCCATCTTTTGACTTTTTCTTTGAATAGTTTGGCATTTTCATAGGCTAGGGTTCTCCATTCATCTAGTGAGCTAATATCAAATAACCTCTTTTCACCGGCAAGTTTGAAATCATAATTGAGTTCTTTAATTGCCCAATATGCTTTATGTTCTAACTCAGGAGATAAGTGACAAGCTTTTCCATAAACCATTTTGTATGGAAACATTCCCATAGGATTTTTATAAGTTGTTCTATAGGCCCAAAGTGCATCATCAAGTTTCTTAGACCAATTCTTTCGGGACCTATTGACAATCTTTTGTAATATTAATTTTATCTCTCTATTGCTAAGTTCAACTTGACCACTAAATTGAGGGTGATAAGGGGATGCAATTCTATGATTGAAATAATATTTAGCAAGAAATTTACGGAAAGCAATGAAATGTGAACCACCATCAGTCATTAAATATCTAGGGACTCCAAACCTCGGGAAGGTAATTTCTTTAAGAATTTTAATGGGGGTGTTATGATCAGCACTACTAGTTGGAATAGCTTCTACCCACTTAGTGACATAATCAACAACAACCAAAATATGTGTATACTCATTAGAGGAAGGAAAAGGTCCCTTATAATCAATGCCTCAAATATCAAATGGTTCAATAACAAGTGAATAATTCATAGGCATTTCTTGACGTCTACCAATACTAGCAATTCTTTGACATTCATCACAAGATAAGACAAACTTACGAGCATCCTCAAAAAGAATAGGCCAATAAAATCCAGATTGCAATACCTTGTGTGCAGTTCTATCTCCCGCATGATGCCCTCCGTGGGCGTCGGAGTGACATTTCCGTAAGATTTGTTCCTGTTCATGCTCAGGTATACAACATCTAATAATACCATCTACTCCTTCTTTATACAGATGTGGGTCATCCCAAAAGTAATGTCTTGAATCATAGAAGAATTTTTTCTATTATTGGTATGTGAAACTAGGTGGTATAAATTTAGCAACAATATAATTAGCATACCAAGGAGTATTACGAGTAGTATTTATGACAGCTAGTTGTTCATCAGGAAAGCTATCATCAATAGGTAGTGGGTCATCAAGAATATTTTTTAACCTAGACAAGTTATCAGCTACGGGATTCTTAGCTCCTTTTCTATCAGTAATATGCAAGTTAAATTCTTGTAGCAAGAGAACCCACCTAATGAGTCCAGGTTAAGCATCTTTCTTTTCCATAAGATATTTAATAGTAGCATGATCGGTGTGAACAATTACTTTAGAATCAACAATGTAAGATCTGAATTTATCACAAGCAAACACAACTGCTAAAAATTCCTTTTCAATAGTAGCATAATTTCTTTGGGCACTGTCTAGAGTTCTACTAGCATAATGAATAATATTTAATTTCTTATCAACTCTTTGTCCTAGAACGGCACCAACAGCATCACACATAATTTCAAAGGGCAAGTTCCAATCAGTTTGTTGAACAATAGGTGGAGAAGTTAAGCCTTTCTTAAGTGTTTCAAGGGCTTCTACACAATCATCATCAAAAACAAATAGAACATCTTTTTGCAAAAGATTGGTAAGAGGCCTAGAAATTTTAAGGAAGTATTTAATTAACCTCCTGTAGAAACTAGCATGACCGAGGAAACTATGAATACCTTTAATGTCTTTAGGACATGCCATTTTCTCAATTGCATCAACTTTAGCTTTATCCACCTCAATACCTCTCTCGGAAATTTTATGCCCCAAGATAATACCTTCATTCACCATAAATTGGCACTTCTCCCAATTCAAGACAAGATTAGTTTGCTCACATCTCTGCAAAACTCGATCAAAATTGCTTAAGCAATCATCAAAAGAAGTTCCGTACACGGAAAAATCATCCATGAAAACCTCAACAATCTTTTCACATGTGACGCCCCCGGCTTAATCGTGCACTAATCATACACGCAAATGCACACGATCAAGCCTAAGGACTCACTTGAAGGAATCACAACACAACTCTAAATCATAAATAAAGTCATACAAGCTTTATATTACAAGCCAGGGGCCTCGAGGGCTCGAATACATAAGCTCGCTTACAAGCGTCAGCGGAAGCATCAGATATCTGAGTATAGATATATAAAAGATAAAAAAAATAAGCCTTTAAAAAGGTGGGGCAAAAGAAAACACTATGATCGAAAAGGCGCAGGCCTCCTGCCTGGGACCCTCCGAACCTACTCCTGGTCGTCAGCCAACTCGTAGTAGTAACCACCCTCGGGGTAGTAGCAGTGATCGACGACAGGGGCAGCTGGCTCCGGGGCTCCGTCATCTGGTCGCATCAAAAGGATATGGGGAAAAGGAGGAAGCAAAGCAACTGTGAGTACTCATCCGAAGTACACAGCAAGCAAGGATCTGCACTACATATGCAACATTATCAAAGAAAGGTTGTATATGTGGACTGGGCTGCAGGAATGCCAGAATAGAGAGAAGGCCTAGTCTTATCGAAGACTAGCATCTTCAGCGGTCTTGCAGCATTAGAAGAGTGTAGATTAGTACAGAATAAAGTAGTAGCAGTAATCAGTATCAACCTCGCCCGGAGATCCTTCCTCGACTCCCTGCGAGAAAGCGATCCTAGAGCCCTAATATCCATTTCTCATCTCATCATTAAGTTCTAGTTGTATCGATCGGGATACAACTCCAAGCGTCTGTTACCGAGGATCCGGCTATGCTTAGATGTTTTCTTCCCTGCAGGGGTGCACCAACTTACCCACCACGCTCGATTATCTCCGGCGGACACACTTTCCTGGGTCATGCCCGGCCTCAGCCAAACGATACGCCGCAACCCGACCTAGGCCTAATAGAGAGGTCAGCACGCCGGACTAAACCTATGCCCCCAGGGGTCTTGGGCCATCGCCCCGGGAACTCCTGCATGTTGCGTGGGCGGCCGGTGAGCAGACCTAGCAACCCACACTATCAAGGCAGTTGCGTTACGCGGTCCAACCCGGCGCGCGCCGCTCAGTCACTGACGTCCATTAAGCTTTGGCTGATGCATACGACGTAGAGTGCCCATAACTGTTCCCACGTGATGGTTAGTGCTATCGGGCCAAAGGCTCACTCGGATCAAATATCCAAATCATTAGTGTATTGGGGTTGTGCGGTAACGAGCAGAGACTCACGATCGATGTGACCCCATCGCCCCGTCTCGAGGACTTGTGGCAAGGGCTAAGAATGCCCGGCCGCGCCTCGTATTTATCTCTCGGGTACCCTCCAGGTCAACCCGACTCCACATCACTCGCCACTTAGGCTCGCGCGGGTACCCCTCGGGGTCGACCCGCCTTTCCAAGTAACAGTTGTAAAGTCCAAGTATCCGTGTGTCCATAACATCAGGGGAATCCAAGGTATCACCCTCATTGGATTCCTACTGGATGTAACCGTCAAGGTGAACTCGGAAGAATCACCCTCGATGGGTTCACACTTGAGGTGTTGCACGACAGCGTCGTTATCGGGAGTGGTAAAGGAGGAATCATCCTCGATGACCACGACCGAATAGCTACTCTACAGAGTTAACATCAGAAGTGCTAAACGAGGTATCACCCTCAGCACTCGATAGTAACGCTGCAGTGTCGTACAACTAGGGGGTGATCTGCGGTGCCGGGGCCTGGTCGTCGAGTCTTCCGATGATCCAGCGGGGGCAACTGGGACAAAGTGGGGTCACTGGGGTTCACTAACCAGCCTATTCTAAGCAGTTTAGGATAAGCAGGTAATTATCAAAAGCAGGTTACAAATTCAGGTCATGCATCAGAATCGGTAAAGCAGTAACAGCAGCAATTCTAATGCAAGCACAAGAGAGAAGAGAATAGGCGATATAGGCATGCTCAAGGGGGGTTGCTTGCCTGGTTGCTCGGTGGCAAAGGCAGGGTCGTCAATGGTGTAGCAGTCCTCGGGGCTTCATTGGTACCGGGATCTACCAAGAGAGAAGAGGGGGAGGAAACAAATAAATACACGGCAACAAAAGCAATCACAAAGCAAGACATGGCACTAAGAGGTGTTAGGGGTGACCTAACGCAGTGCTACATGTTACAGATGGAGCGGGAAAACATCCGGAGGCATTTTACCAGCTCCGGGCAATTATCGATCAGATGAACCGAAGGGGAAAGTTCCATGTTCATCATGTTAGAGGGGTGTGGCAGGTATGAGGAGGGCATATTCGGATTCGTCTCATTTTTCTGATCAACTTTCATATATAAATTATTTTAATCCATGTTACGGTTATTTTTCTATGAATTTTTAAAGATTTAAACATATTCTGAGATTATTATATTTAGATTAATCCAAATTGACCAAGTCAATTTGACTAGTCAAAAGGAAATGTGTGGCCCACATGGCATAGACTATACGTAAACAAAATAAATAAAATCTAACTTAACTTAATGGGGTCCACCTGCCATAGGCTAGCTACTAACCTAACAAAGATTACCTAAGTAGTCTAAATTAGCCAAAACTAATTAAGCCGGCCAAACACAACACCTACGCACACATGGCCACGGCCATAGAGCAGCAGCAACTACAGCTAACAAGGCAGCATAGCAGCAGTAGCAAGCAGCGCAGTGACGCAGCAAAGCAAAGCAGCAAGTAGCAGTGGCCGCGGCCAAGTAGCAATGGCTGCACGCGGGGCTGGCCGGCGCGGTCAGCGAGCATGGGCAAGGGCGCTAGGGGCGAGCAGCAGGCGAGCGCAGGTGTGCGCGGGCGCGGCCGACTGCAGTGACAGCGCAGCGGCGAGGCAACGCGCGGGACCGTGGGGTGGTAGCGGGCGACATCAGGAGGCAGACACGCATCAACAGTCAGCGGCGGCAGTAGCAGCGAGGCGGCGGGCGAGCACGGCAGCGGGAGCGGCGGCAGCAAGCGGAGCATAGCAGCAGCAGGCAGCGGCAGGAGCAACAATAGCAGTATGCACGTACGCGTACACATATGCGGGAGCTCGGGGACGACAGCTACGACAACGAACCCGACGAGGGAAGGGGGGAATCGATCGAGGGCCTCACCAAGGTGCTCGACGACGAGCTCGGGAGGTCGGGGGTGGTCGGGGCGGAGCGATTAGACGAGGTGGACGAGGGCGGCCGAGGTTGGGGAAGACGGCGATGGCGGCGATACGGTGCGGCTCCGATCGATTGAGAGCTCGTAGATGAAGAAGCAGTCGACGGCGGTCCTCCTGGACGTCTCCGCGCGGCGCGGGGTGACCGGTGGCCGCGGGATCGATGGCGGTGATGGCGCCGGCTGCGCTCGGTTGAGCGAGAAGAGAGGAAGAGGGGCGAGGGAGAGCGAGGGGCAAAGGAGTGAGGGGCTAGGGTTCGTCGGGGTCGTGGGGAGGCTCTTATCCACCAGGGAAAACGACGGGGAGACACGGGATGACTGACACGGCGGCCATGGCGGCCTGGATGTCCGTCACGCCCCCCTCTCCGTCTCCTGTAGCAGCAGGACGGGGAAAACCCAGGTGGGCTGGGCCTCCTCTGCCACTAAGGCCCAGTCAGTATTAGGTTTAGGCCCTTTTCTTTTCTTCCTATTTTTCAATTTCTGTTTTATTTATTTTAGCTATTGTTTTCTATTTATTTTAGCTACCAAATGATTTTTTTTAACTATGAAACTTTGCACATAAATCCTAATCAACACTATAAGGTTGCACGAAAAGTTTGAGGCCAATTGGACCCGTTCAAATTTATGGTTGAATTAAAAATGTGTTTATTTAATCTTGTTGTTCCACTTAATTAATTCCAGGGGCAATTTGGGAAACCAAATGAGGTTGGTTCCAATATTTTAATTACTTAGTGAATATTTGCAACCCATCGAACATTTTTATTTGACAATTTGAAGAAATAATAATTTGACTAGCATTTTGAATTCAAATTTGAGTTTGATTTGGGATAAGTGGGGTTTAGAAAAATAATTGCAATGACATGGCACCATTAGTGAGTGGTTACTGTAGCTTAACTACCGGGGTGTTACAAATCTCCTCCACTACAAGAAATCTCGTCCCGAGATTTATGAGGTGGAGTAAGGGGGAAAGTTCTGGTTACGAAATTCTATCGGATCTTCTCATTCTTGGTTGCTCTTCCCGAAGTAGTTGATCCTCTTCGTTGATGTCTTCATTTCTCTGGCTCAGGTCATCCTGTTGAAGTCGTCATCCTTTCTTCGGGATATTCATCGTCCTACGAATGCGGTAAGAGGGGAAAACTCTGGAAGAACGCATCTCCACAAGGTTGGGCATCCGATGGTGAACTCAAGGGAGAAGACATAAATTATTCTCGAGTTGTAATTCAGGGAATTCGTTGAGAGCAATATGCGATGGTACAAAAGTTTCAAACGGGTAGGCAATCATTTGATGCCTAATCAGAAGGTGAAAAGGGGGTCAGAGGAACGAAATAAATATTGCGTTTGATACTAGAATAGATCATCTCCAGGACGGTGGCTCGTGATTTACATACGAA
Source organism: Thinopyrum elongatum (assembly GCA_011799875.1). Taxonomy (NCBI): domain Eukaryota; kingdom Viridiplantae; phylum Streptophyta; class Magnoliopsida; order Poales; family Poaceae; genus Thinopyrum; species Thinopyrum elongatum. Next base: position 463,419,814 of record CM022298.1, on the reverse strand, counting down.
GCCAGGCGTGAGGAATAACTTTGGAAACAGGGGTGTACAAGAGAGTCAGGTTTCGATCCTATGGAACTGTGGTTTATGGGCCCACCATGTGGGTTAAAAGTAGGAAGGGCGCTGACATCTTGCAAGGTCATGATAGCAAGGCAGGTTAGAGGGTAGCCTGTCAGTTATGTCGGCAACAACATTGGTACCAAGGGCGAGGGACGAAGAGAACCATTTTCCTGCTCGTTAAAACGAGGCAGACCAATAGGCAAAGTTCTCATCCATCGGCGGTTACCCGAATGTTAACAACAATAGTAACAGGGTTTTACTGACAGAGTTGTACACCGAGGTGTTTACATAAGCAGGGAATTATCACTGCTCAGATAATTTAGATTACGAGAAAGGTTAAACAAAACAATGGAAGGGAAAGTTGTGATTAGCATATTAATCTGACAAATGGAAAGGACAAAGTGTTTATACCAGCGTATCAAGAGTATATCTTTCCTAAGGAAAAGTGGAGCCTTATATACATGATAGGGTAATTTATGAGGTTTACCCATACAACGGTGTTTGGATAAGTGATCAAGACATTTAGCATTGTGCCTCCAGTGTTCTTAATGATGTTCGGAGTACCACAGTCATGCTTCGGGATAGCACTGACATGGTCATCAGGTAAAGGTCGGACCTTGGGAACACAAAGGATCCATCGGGAATTTTTAGAACATCTCATGCAAAATTTTTCAGGGAAAGATGAGGATGTGGCCGATGGGTTCAGCTGCAATCCATCGACATGTCAAAAAGGATGTATTTCCAAAATTATATGAACAAGTTTGTGTTGGGGGAGAGGCAAGAATGTCGTCAATGATAACAAAAATCATCGAAGGGCAAGGATGGTATTTCTCATCATGAATTCGATTGATATCTTAGAACAAGGCAGTATATTGATGGTGATCACGACAAATTTGTCGAGAGGCTCTAAGAAGATGCCATCGAGCAGCAACGACATCAAGTAAAAGGAATGATGAAGCGAAGGCTATTAGAACCACGAATACGACACAAGCTCGAAATCAAGCTTGTTGTTTGAGGTGAAATGATAAGATGAGGAAGATCGACGTATGCTTAGCTCATCATCGGAAGTTTTGCTCCGGGAATAAGGACCGAGTAGCACAATTAAAATTTAGCATGATAATGATATAGCCAATCAGGCTAGGAATGACTTGAAGGATTATTAAACTCGTAAGCAACAAAAATTACTTAGAGTTATTTAATCGGAGTGCGGAATCGATTCACTTATCGATGTCTTCGAGTGACTAACAACTCAGAACCCGGGGAAAATCTAAAATTGGTGAGAAGCAATACTAGATGAAGACTCATAGGAAGCAACACAGTTCTTTGTTCTTCTCGAGATACCGGAGGGTAATACTCAAAGGAAGATCAAAATAGAGGTTGCGGAGATGCATTGATCTACAGAAGACAAGTGCTTTAACTTGTCCGAGTAATGGAATCAAAGGGGAACAATCAAGGTCAGAACCATGGTTGCAAAGGACCAAACATAGATACCAGATGAACTTATAACAAGGGAACAATTGATTTTAAGAGAAGCTTCCATGATAAGTTCCACATTAGGTCCATGGGCATGAACACAAAGTTCAAGGTCGACTCCCACTTCTCCAATGCAAAATCTTTCATTCACTTCTCACTTTCGACGAAGTTGTAGTGTTGAAATTTTATCTGGCATAACACCAATAGAGTATGACCCATAGAAGTTTCTGGGTTCACACAGATTAGAAAAGGCATAGGTTCAACCCATCGGGGCATCTTAGGAACATATACCACAAACTTCAGGAGTAATTAACACAAGCTCGAAAGCAGAGCATGGTTAATAAAACAGAGGATACAAATTTACAAAGGCATCATGTATCCGAGGAAAGACTCACAAAGTTATTGAATATGAAGGACATTGTCAGATAATAATCCAGCAATGGGTCTGCCGGACCACAAAGAATCCGATGTGAGTACCGATGCTAAACCAAAAGAAGAAAGAATGCAAAGGCATCGGATTATAGAAACGTCTAAATAATTTGATGCTTAAATACAACGAAACTATGATTTCAAGATCGGTGTATCAGAATCAGATGCTCTGATCAAATTCGAGTAAGTTGAATAGACCTAGAGGTACAACCGGTGGCAATTTGATTGGTCGAGAACCAGCTCATGTTCAAAATGACATCTGAGCCGGAAGTATGAATTCTAGGATTCGACTGAGGATTGAGAGCATCTTTAACATATTGAATCAACGGACTCAAAATGATAGTGACAAAGGATGCCAATAAGATTACTAGACTTATGGGATTAACCATAATGCAAGCAAGCAAGAATTTCAAGAGCAATAGGCTACTAAGGATTTTGGAAGATCGAATAGTATTTCAAAGGATTTTATGAAACACATGAACAACTGGGGATGAGCGGATACTTGGTAAGTGCGAGGAATTATCCGTAGGGGTATTCATGTCGCAAAGAACTGCAAGGCAGTAGGCACAAAGTATTCTCGAAAAATAGAGAGGATTTTGGGGTATCTTGTAATAACAAGATCAACGGGGAATGATTGTATGAATGACAAGTGTATGTGGTCATCCATAGGGGCTTATCGATAGAAGGGAATTGCAAAAGCGATGGGCACAAGGGTCTCAGAAAAACATCGAAAAGTATCTTCAGAATCTTCTGGTGAAGTAGGCGATCATCTGGAATGAGGGGCTCTCCGGGAGGAAGTATTTATGATAACCTAATGTTAGAGTTTGCAAAATCATTTAACCCGAGTAGAAGAGAGATCAGAGTCCTGAAGAAAAGATCGAGGAGTAAAAGATCCTAATACCACCCAATGGCGACGTGGGCCCGTAAGCCACACAACCATGTTAGTAAAAGTTCTTCAAAGACTAGACTCAACTTCGGCCAAGGAGTTGGAAAGGGGGTTCCTACAGGCAGTCGGCTCTGATACCAACCTGTGACGCCCCCGGCTTAATCATGCACTAATCATACACGCAAATGCACACGATCAAGCCTAAGGACTCACTTGAAGGAATCACAACACAACTCTAAAACATAAATAAAGTCATACAAGCTTTATATTACAAGCCAGGGGCCTCGAGGGCTCGAATACATAAGCTCGCTTACAAGCGTCAGCGGAAGCATCAGATATATGAGTACAGATATATAAAAGATAAAATAGATAAGCCTTTAAAAAGGCGGGGCAAAAGAAAATACTACGATCGAAAAGGCGCAGGCCTCCTGCCTGGGACCCTCCGAACCTACTCCTGGTCGTCAGCCAACTCGTAGTCGTAACCACGCTCAGGGTAGCAGCAGTGATCGACGACAGGGGCAGCTTGCTCCGGGGCTCCGTCATCTGGTCGCATCAAAAGGATATCGGGAAAAAGAGGAAGCAAAGTAACTGTGAGTACTCATCCGAAGTACTCAGCAAGCAAGGATCTACAATACATATGCAACATTATCAAAGAAAGGCTGTATATGTGGACTGGGCTGTAGAAATGCCAGAATAGAGAGAAGGCCTAGTCTTATCAAAGACTAGCATCTTCAGCGGTCTTACAGCATTAGAAGAGTGTAGATTAGTACAGAATAAAGTAGTAGCAGTAATCAGTATCAACCTCGCCTAGAGATCCTTCCTCAACTCCCTGCGAGAAAGCGATCCCGGAGCCCTAATATCCATTTCTCATCTCATCATTAAGTTCTAGTTGTATCGATCGGGATACAACTCCGAGCGTCCGTTACCGAGGATCCAGGTATGCTTAGATGTTTTCTTCCCTGCAGGGGTGCACCAACTTACCCACCACGCTCGATTAACTCCGGCCGGACACACTTTCCTGGGTCATGCCCGGCCTCGGCAAAATGATACGCCGCAACCCGACCTTGGCCTAATAGAGAGGTCAGCACACCGGACTAAACCTATGCCCTCAGGGGTCTTGGGTCATCGCCCCGGGAACTCCTACACGTTGCGTGGGCGGCCGGTGAGCAGACCTAGCAACCCACACTATCAAGGCAGTTGCGTTACGCGGTCCAACCCGGCGCGCGCCGTTCAGTCGCTGACGTCCATTAAGCTTCGGCTGATGCATACGACGCAGAGTGCCCATAACTATTCCCACGTGATGGTTAGTGCTATCGGGCCAAAGGCCCACTCGGATCAAATATCCAAATCGTTAGTGTATTGGGGTTGTGCGGTAACGAGCAGAGACTCATGATCGATGTGACCCCATCGCCCCGTCTCGAGGACTTGTGGCAAGGGCTAAGAATACCCGGCCGCGCCTCGTATTTATCTCTCGGGTACCCTCCAGGTCAAACCTACTCCACATCACTCGCCACTTAGGCTCGCGCGGGTACCCCTCAGGGTTGACCCGCCTTTCCAAGTAACAGTTGTAAAGTCCAAGTATCCGTGTGTCCATAACATCAGGGGAATCCGAGGTATCACCCTCATTGGATTCCTACTTGATGTAACTGTCAAGGTGAACTCGGAGGAATCACCCTCGATGGGTTCACACTTGAGGTGTTGCACGACAGCGTCGTTATCGGGAGTGGTGAAGGAGGAATCACCCTCGATGACTATGACCGAATAGCTACTCTACAGAGTTAACATCAGAAGTGCTAAATGAGGTATCACACTCGGCACTCGATAGTAACGTTGTAGTGTCGTACAACTAGGGGGTGATGTGCGGTGTCGGGGCCTGGTCGTCAAGTCTTCCGATGATCCAGCGGGGGCAACTGGGACAAAGTCGGGTCACTGGGGTTCACTAACCAGCCTATTCTAAGCAGTTTAGGATAAGAATGTAATTATCAAAAGCAGGTTACAAAATCAGGTCACGCATCAGAATAGGTAAAGCAGTAACAGCAGCAATTCTAATGCAAGCACAAGAGAGAAGAGAATAGGCGATATAGGCATGCTCAAGGGGGGGTTGCTTGCCTGGTTGCTCGGTGGTAAAGGCAGGGTCGTCAACGGTGTAGCAGTCCTCGGGGCTTCGTCGGTACCGGGATCTACCGAGAGAGAAAAGGGGAAGGAAACAAATAAATACACGGCAACAAAAGCAATCACAAAGCAAGACATGGCACTAAGCGGTGTTAGGGGTGACCTAACGCAGTGCTACACGTTACAGATGGAGCAGGAAAACATCCGGAGGTATTTTACTAGCTCCGGGCAATTATCGGTCAGATGAACCGGAGGGGAAAGTTCCATGTTCATCATGTTAGAGGGGTGTGGCAGGTATGAGGAGGGCATATTCGGATTCGTCTCGTTTTTCTGATCAACTTTCATATATAAATTATTTTAATCCGAGTTACGGTTATTTTTCTATGAATTTTCAAAGATTTAAACATATTCCGAGATTATTATATTTAGATTAATCCAAATTGACCAAGTCAATTTGACCAGTCAAAAGGAAATGTGTAGCCCACATGGCATAGACTATACGTAAACAAAATAAATAAAATCTAACGTAACTAAATGGGGTCCACCTGCCATAGGCTAGCAACTAAACTAACAAAGATTACCTAAGTAGTCTAAATTAGCCTAAACTAATTAAGCCGGCCACACACAACACCTACGCACACATGGCCACGGCCATAGAGCAGCAACTACTACAGCTAGCAAGGCAGCGTAGCAGCAGTAGCAAGCATCGCAGCGACGCAGCAAAGCAAAGAAGCAAGTAGCAGTGGCCGCGGCCAAGCAGCAGCGGCTGCACGCGGGGCTGGCCGGCGCGGTCGGCGAGCAGGGGCAAGGGCGCTAGGGGCGAGCAGCAGGCGAGTGCAGGTGTGCGCGGGCGCGGCCGACTGCAGTGACAGCGCAGCGACGAGGCAACGCGCGGGGCCGCGGGGTGGTAGCGGGCGACGTCAGGCGGCAGACACGTAGCAGCAGCCAGCGGCGACAGCAGCAGCGAGGCGGCGGGCGAGCGCGGCAGTGGGAGCGGCGGCAGCAAGCGGAGCATAGCAGCAGCAGGCAGCGGCAGGAGCAACAATAGCTAGTATGCAAGTACGCGTACGCGTACGCAGGAGCTCGGACAAGCTCGGGGACGGCAGCTACGACAACGAACCCGACGGGGGAAGGGGGGTAATCGATCGAGGGCCTCACCGAGGCGCTCGACGACGAGCTCGGGAGGTTGGGGGTGGTCGGGGCGGAGCGGAGCGATTAGACGAGGTGGACGAGGGCGACCGAGGTTGGGGAAGATGGCGATGGCGGCGATACGGTGCGGCTCAGATCGATTGAGAGCTCGTAGATGAAGAAGCAGTCGACGGCGGTCCTCCTGGACATCTTCGGGCAACGCAGGGTGACTGGTGGCCGCGGGATCGATGGCGGTGATGGTGCCGGCTGCGCTCGGTTGAGCGGGAAGAGAGGGAGAGGGGCGAGGGAGAGCGAGGGGCAAAGGAGTGAGGGGCTAGGGTTCGTCGGGGTCGTGGGGAGGCTCTTATCCGCCAGGGAAAAGACGGGGAGACGCGGGATGACTGAAACGGCGGCCATGGTGGCCTGGATGTCCGCCACGCCCCCTCTCCGTCTCCTGTAGCAGTAGGAAGGGGAAAACCCAGGTGGGCTGGGCCTCCTCTGCCACTAAGGCCCAGTCAGTATTAGGTTTAGGCCCTTTTCTTTTCTTTCTATTTTTCATATTCTGTTTTATTTATTTTAGCTATTGTTTTCTATTTATTTTAGCTACCAAATGATTTTTGTTAACTATGAAACTTTGCACATAAATCCTAATCAACACTATAAGGTTGCACAAAAAGTTTGAGGCCAATTGGAACCATTCAAATTTATAGTTGAATTAAAAATGTGTTTATTTAATCTTCTTGTTCCACTAAATTAATTCCAGGGGCAATTTGGGAAACAAAATGAGGTTGGTTCCAATATGTTAATTACTTAGTGAATATTTGCAACCCATCGAACATTCTTATTTGACAATTTGAAGAAATAATAATTTGACTGGCATTTTGAATTCAAATTTGAGTTTGATTTGGGATAAGTGAGGTTTAGAAAAATAATTGCAATGACATGGCACCATTAGTGAGTGGTTACTGTAGCTTAACTACCGGGGTGTTACATCACAAAAGTCAGAGAATATAGCAGTCATACATCTTTGAAAGGTAGCAGGTGCATTACATAAACCAAAAGGCATACGTCTATAAGCATAAGTTTCAAAAGGGCAAGTAAAGGTGGTTTTCCCTTGATCAGGTTATGAAACGGGTATTTGAGAGAAACCAGAATATCCATCAAGAAAGCAAAAGTGTATGTGCTTTGACAATCTTTCTAACATTTGATCAATGAAAGGCAGAGGGTAATGATCTTTTCTAGTAGATTTGTTTAATTTTCTAAGATCAATTACCATTCTATAGCTAGTCACTATTCTTTGTGGAATGAGTTCATTTTTATTATTAGGAACAACAGTGATACCTCCTTTCTTAGGGACACAATGAACAGGACTTACCCATCTACTATCAGCTATGGGATAGACTATACCTGCTTCCAGAAGTTTTAGTATTTCAGTTCTTACCACTTCCTTCATCTTAGGATTCAATCGTCGTTGATGATCAACAACGGATTTAGCATCAGGTTCCATATTAATCTTGTGTTGACAGAGGAAGGGCTAATGCCCTTAAGATCATCAAGAGTATATCCAATAGCAGCATGGTGCTTCCTCGGAATTTTCAACAATCTCTCTTCTTCATGTTCTGAAAGGTTAGCACTAATAATAACAGGATATATTTTTCTCATCAAGATAAGCATACTTCAAAGTGTCAGGCAATTGCTTTAATTCAAACATAGGATCACCTTTAGGTGGAGGAGTACCTCCTAGAGTTTCAATAGGCAAATTGTGTTTAAGGATGGGTTGTTGTTTGAAGAATATTTATCTATTTCATTTCTTTCACGCAAGTGCATATCATTTTCATGGTCTAGCAAAAATTGTTCTAGTGGATCAGTAGGAGGTATGGCAATAGAAGCAAGACCAATTATTTCATCATTACTAGGTAATTCTTTATTATGAGGTTGTCTACGAAACTTAGAGAAATTAAACTCACGAGACACATCACCAAAATTAACACTGACCGTTTCTTTACGACAATCTATCTTAGCATTAATAGCGTTCAAGAAAGGTCTACCAAATCTTATGGGACAAAAGTCATCTTGTGGGGACCCAAGAACTAGAAAATCAGTAGGGTATTTTATTTTTTCACACAAGACTTCAACATCTCTAACAATCCCAAGTGGTGTGATGGTGTCTCTATTAGCAAGTTTAATAGTGACATCAATATCTTCTATTTCAGCGGGTGCTATATCATTCATCATTTCTTGGTATAAGGTAAAAGGAATAACACTCACACTAGCACCCAAATCACATAAACCATGATAGCAAAGCTCTCCTATTTTAACTAAGACAACAGGCATGCCAACTACAGGCTTGTTCTTATCTTTAGTATCGTTTTTGGCAATTCTAGCAGCTTCATCACAGAAATAAAATAACATGCCCATCAATATTATCGACCAAGAGATCTTTAACCATAGCAACACTAGGTTCTACTTTAATTTGTTCAGAGGGTTTAGGTGCTTTAATGTTACTTTTGTTAACCACGGTTGACACCTTAGCATTTTCCTTTATCCTAACAGGGAAAGGTGGTTTTTCAATATAAGCAGCAGGCACAACTGGATCAACATTGTAAATGATAGTTTCATCTTTAACTGTAACTGGCTCCTCAATCTTTTATTTAATAGGGGGATGATATTTAAACCACTTCTCTTTAGGGAGATCAACATCAGTAGCAAATGATTCACAAAAAGAGGCTACTATCTCAGAGTCAAGTCCATATTTAGTGCTAAATTTGTGAAAAGCATCGGTATTCATAAAAGATTTAACACAATCAAACTCAAGATTAATACCTGACTCTTTACCTTTGTCGAGTTCCCAATCTTCAGAGTTGCGTTTAATTCTTTCCAAAAGATTCCACCTGAATTCAATAGTCTTCTTCATAAAAGAACCAGCACAAGAAGTATCGAGCATGGATTGATCATTACGAGAAAGCCGAGCATAAAATTCTACATAATAATTTCTCTTGAGAACTCATGAATGGGGCATGAATATAAAATTGATTTAAGCCTCCCCCAAGCTAGAGCGATACTTTCTCCTTCACGAGGCCAAAAATCATGTATATAATCCCGATCATGATGAACTAGATGCATAGGATTAAACTTTTGGTGAAATTGCAATTTCAATCGATTCCAATTCCAAGCTCCAATATCATCACATAGCCTATACCATGTCAATGATTTTACCCCCAAAGATAAAGGGAAAACCTTCTTCTTAACTTCATCTCCGGGCAAACCTGCAAGCTTAAATAATCCACAAACTTCATCCACATAGATTAGGTGCATATGAGGATGTAGTGTTCCATCTCCTGCATAAGGATTAGCTAGCAGTTTCCCTATTGTACCTGAAGGAATTTCATAACCAATATTTTCAGTAGGTGCAGTAGGTTGAGGGGCAATCTTTGTGCTTCCGGTCGAGGTGAAGATACCCCGAACAAACCCCTCAAAGGATTGTTTTCCATAGTAGCAAGTAACAGTAAATTTCAGTACGTAATATAAATTTTTCCTTACCAATTTCCACTTACCAAAAGCGCTTCACTCCCCGGCAACGGCACCAGAAAAGAGTCTTGATGACCCACAAGTATGGGGGATCAATCGTAGTCCTTTCGATAAGTAAGAGTGTCGAACCCAACGAGGAGCAGAAGGAAATGACAAGCGGTTTTCAGCAAGGTAATTTCTGCAATCACTGAAATTGTCGGTAACAAGTAGTTTGGTAGCAAGATAATTAGTAACGAGCAAGTAGCGGTAACGGTAACAAAAGTGCAGCAAGGTACCCCAATACTTTTTGTAGCAAAGGACAGGCCGGAACAGTCTCTTATAATAAGCAAAGCGTTCTTGAGGACACACGGGAAATTCATCTAGTCACTTTCATCATGTTGGTTTGATTCGCGTTCGCTACTTTGATAATTTGATATGTGGGTGGACTGGTGCTTGGGTGTTGTTCTTACTTGAACAAGCCTCCCACTTATGATTAACCCCCTCGCAAGCAACCGCAACTACGAAAGAAGAATTAAGATAACAATCTAACTATAGCATTAAACATATGGATCCAAATCAGCCCCTTACGGAATAGCGCATAAACTAGGGTTTAAGCTTCTTTCACTCTAGCAACCCATCATCTAATAACTATTCCACAATGCATTCCCTTAGGCCCAAAGATTGTGAAGTGTCATGTAGTCTACGTTCACATAACACCACCAAGGGAATCACAACATACATATCATCAAAATATCGAACGAATATCAAATTCACATGATTACTTGCAACATGACTTCTCCCGTGGCCTCAAGAACAAGGGAAACTACTCACAAATAATATTCATGTTCAAGATCAGAGGGATATTAAATAGCATAATGGATCTGAACAAATAATCTTCCACCAAATAAACCATCTAGCGTCAACTACAAGATGTAATCAACACTACTAGTCACCCACAGGTACCAATCTGAGGTTTTGATACAAAGATTGAAAACAAGAGATGAACTAGGGTTTGAGATGAGATGGTGTTATTGAAGATGTTGATGAAGACTGGCCTCCCAAAGATGAGAGGGTTGTTGGTGATGATGATGGCTTCGATTTCCCCCTCCCGGAGGGAATTTCCCCCATCGAAATCACTCTGCCGGAGGGCAAAAGTGCTCTTGCCCAAGTTCCACCTCGAGACGGCGGCGCTCCATCCCGAAAGTCCTCTCCTAATTTTTCTAGGTCAAAATACCTTATGTACCAGAATATGGGCACCAGAGATGGGCCAGGGAGCCCACTCCCCACCAGGGCACGCCTGGAGGGGCTGGCGCGCCCTGGTGCCTAGTGGGCACCTGGTTGGCCCCCTCTGGTATTTCTTTTCTCCATTATTTATTATGTATTCCAAAATAATTCTCCATAAAATTTCAGCTCATTTGGAGATGTGCAGAATAGGTATCTCTGACATAGCTTTTTTAGGTCCAGAATTCCAACTGTCGGTATTCTCCCTCTTTGTGTAAACCTTGCATATTACGAGAGAAAATGAATTAGAATTATCCACAATGTGTTATAATGCATAAAAACACTATAAATAACAGTAGGAAAACATGATGCAAAAATGGACGTATCAGAGCGCGCTTCACCGGCCAAGACTATCTCGAAGGCTACGGTGCCGAGTCCTCTAGCTCAGAGCAGCTCCGCTCCATCGACCGCCACGATTCCGGCCCCGAGGCCCACGCCAGCACCTCCATCGGCTCCTCCTACCTCTATCTCCCCGCACCGGTCCCAGAATACCAAGTGGGGGCTAGCAAGGAGGCCCTGATTCAGGTGGGGTTGATGTGCGGCCATCTAAAGGATGCCTACGACGCCAGTGAGGCACTGCAGACCAACGTCTGAGTGAGTACCATTGTGAGTAAAACTTTTAGCTTCGTTGCTGAATTTCCGTTTCTTTCTCTGTGGTAGGGTTCGTGTCGGGTACACCCACTGGGTGTGGGTGTGAGATTTCGATCCAGTGGGGGGACGCTGAGTGCACCCACTGGGTGTAGTCCCTGAGGCTCCCGTTGACTGGGAGTAGTCGGTGGGAGTCTTGAATTTACGTTTTTTGTCATAGTCGCTTCCACTCGGATTGAGTTAGGGCGTTTCCGAGTGCTTGCGGACTAGTGGGGGCATGCTGAGTGCACCCACTAGGTGTAGTCCCCGAGGCTACCGCTGACTGGAAGCAGTCAGTGGTAGTCTTAGAACTTCGACTCTTTTGCTGTGGGGCTTTGCCATATTTTAGCTCATCTCATCAACACGAGTCACTTTCTAGTGGGGGCACGCTGAGTGCACCCACCGGGTGTAGTCCCCGAGACTGATGCCGATTGCGGGCAGTCGGTGGCAATCTTTAGAACTGTCGCGTGGCACTCGGGGTGCTCGTCCATACTCGGCTGACCGAGGTGGTATTCCGATGAGATGATAGATAGGATCTCCTTCATTGTTGACTCGGAGGCCAGCCGAATGAAAGGAGATTAGGGTGTTGTTGTCTTCAATCTTCTTCATTGCTGACTCAATGGTCAGCCGAGTGATAGTAGATCAGGGTGTTGTTGTCCTCGATCTTCTTCATCGCCGACTCGGTGGTCAGTCGAGTGATAGTAGATAAAGGTGTTGTTATCCTCCATCTTCTTCATCGCTGACTCGGTGGTCGGTCGAGTGATAGTAGACCAAATTGTTGTTGTCCTTGATCTTCTTCATTGCTGACTCGGTGCTCATCCGAGTGATTTCAGACTTAACGTAACTTGTGTTAATTTAACCTCCATGCTTTTCGACTGACTGTTTTCCGTATGGTGCAGAGAGCCTGTGAGTTGGGATTCCGCTACGCCGCACTGGAGAAGGAGGTAGCTTCGCTCCGAGTTGATCTGGATGCGGAGAAGTACAAGAGCGTCCGATTGGAGAAGGAGAATAACACTCTGGGGGGTAAGTTATTTCCTCCGACTGGTTATCGCATATTGCTTTCTCCTTTGATCCGAGTCACTTTGCTTTGACAGATGTTCGAAGCGAGAATTCCCAACTCGTAAAGAGGCTCGAGACTTCCATTTCTTTAGAAACCATGAAGCAGGCACTGGAGAACAAGGACAAAGACCTGGCGCTAGCCCAGAAGGAGGCCAGGACCAAGACCAAGCTTGCTGAAGAGAAGCTGGCGTCGGTCGGCAAATTGGAGGAGGAGATCAAGACCCTCAACGCTGCTGCTGATGCCGCAAAAGGCGAGTCCTCCGAGTGGGAGCAGAAGTGTAGGGGTCAGGTCATTGTCTTTGTGCAGGAAAAGAAGACCTTGGAGGAGAAAGTCGTGCAGCTCCTTGAAAAGAAGAACGCGCTCGAGCAGTATATCTATGACTTCTGCACTGAGATGAACGATAAGCTCATCGGTAAACTTTTCAGCCAAATGTAGTCCATTAGCTTTCGGACTCGCTCCTTCATTGACTTTTGGCTTCGTTCCTTGTAACAGAATATTGCCGCGATGAGGAGCTGGAGTCGGGGCGGATCGAGAGGGACATGGACCCCAGAAGGCAGCTTGTCGATGCCAAGGCTGCCCTCGCCATTCTATGACTCGACGAGCGTCTTGACAACGCCTTGGGCTACATCGTACACCTGCACAGAGCTATGGGGAGAATTGACAAGGAGCTGCAGTCCGGCGAGTCCGTCCAGGTGGACCCGGAGTCCATGATGACGCGACTGAACGAGATCCCTACCCGAGTGTAGGCGTGGAAGAAGTCGGCAGCTTGCAGTGGAGCCGATGTGGCCTTGTCACCATCCGCATCCATTGCAAGGATGTGGATGAGGAGAAGATGAGGAACCTCCGAGTGGCCAACAAGAAGAAAATAAATTTCAAGAACTTCATGGAGACATTTGTCGAGGCCGCCACACGTATCGCCAACGGGATCGACCTGGAGACCTTTGTCGAGCCAACCAGCCCCTAGCCTGGTGCCTGCAAAAATTGATTAAATTTGCCCCTGAATGCCGGGTGGTTGATGTAACCATATACTCTGACGAGCCTTGAGCTCGTTTTACTTTCGCTCTCGCCTTTGAACACTCAAACTGGCTGAAGCTTTTGATTGGGAACTTTGAGCCTTTATTTGTTTTCTTGCCTTTTCAGACTTAGGCGAGGGCTAGCTCGCAGCTAAGCCCCCGAGTGTGGAGCTTGTCCTCACTCGAATTTTTAAAAAATTTAGGCAAAAGCTGGTTCGCAACTAAGCCCCCGGGTGTGGAGCTTGTTCTCACTCAGATTGTTTTAGAACCTAGGCGAAAGCTAGTTTGCAGCTAAGCCCCCGAGTGTGGAGCTTGTCCTCGCTAGGATTGTTTTAGAACTTAGGCGAAAGCTGGTTCGCAGCTAAGCCCCGAGTGTGGAGCTTGTCCTCACTCAGATTGTTTTAGAACTTAGGCGAAAGCTGGTTCGCAGCTAAGCCCCCAAGTGTGGAGCTTGTCCTCACTCGAGTTATTTTAGGACTTAGGCGAAAGTTGGTTCACAGCTAAGCTCCCGAGTGTGGAGCTTGTCCTCACTCGGATTGTTTAGAACTTAGGATAAAGCTGGTTCACAGCTAAGCCCCCGATTGTGGAGCTTGTCCTCACTCGAATTGTTTTAGGACTTAGGCGAAATTTGGTTCGCAGCTAAGCCCCCGAGTGTGGAGCTTGTCCTCACTTGAATTGTTTTAGAACTTACGTGAAAACTGGTTCGCAGCTAAGCCCATTCACCCACTGAGACTGTGTTAGTTTCCGAATGCAGTTAGTCGCCTGAGTGAAAATGCGGCTCTGGGCCGAACTAGACGATATACAGGAAAAGTAATACTTTTATTCATCTAAGTTCATTCGGAAAATTATTACAACAGAGAACTTTTATTCTAAGTGTAAAACTTGCGGAGCAGGTCTGCGTTCCAAGCTTTGGGCTCTTCTATTTCTTTGCTGAAATTGTAGAGTCAGTAAGCTCCATCATTCAGGACCTTCAAAATGGTGAAGGGGCCCTCCCATGGGGGGGATAACTTGTGAGGCTTCTGTTGATCCACTCGAAGGACCAGGTCGCCTTCCTGGAATGCTCGCCCTCTGATGTGCCTGTCGTGGTAGCGACGCATGTCTTGTTGGTACAACATCAACCTGATGAGCGCCAACTTACGTTCTTCTTCTAGGAGATCAAGGCCATCTTGGCGTGCTTCCTCAGCTTTGGCCTCCGAGTAGAGATCCACTCGGGGAGAGTTGTGAAGTAGATCACTTGGTAGGACCGCTTCCAACCCGTATACCATAAAGAATGGAGTGCGATTGGTGGATCGGTTCAGGGTCGTTCGCAAACCCCAGAGGACTGAGGGTAACTCAGTGACCCAAGCCCCCGCCGCGTGCTTCAGATCGCGCATGAGGCGAGGCTTCAATCCTTGAAGTATTAGTCCATTCGTCTGTTCGGCCTGCCCATTCGATTGGGGGTGCGCCTCGGAGGCGTAATCGACCCGAGTGCCTTGGGAGTAGCAGAACTCGTCCGAGTCAAAGTTGGACCCGTTGTCAATGATGATGCTGTGGGGAACTCCAAATCTGAAGATTATCTCCTTGATGAATTGAATCACAGTCGAGGAGTCCAACTTCTTTATAGGTTTTGCTTCAATCCACTTAGTGAACTCGTCGACTGCCACCAACAGATGTGTAAACCCACTCACACCGGTCCGGAGAGGGCCAACCATGTCGAGTCCCCAGACAGCGAATGGCCAGGTGAGTGGGATCGTCTTCAGTGCGGATGTTGGCTTGTGTGACTGATTCACGTAGAACTGGCACCCGACGCATTGGTACAGTATGTCACGGGCGGCCTCATTGGCGCGGGGCCAATAGAAACCAGCCTGGAATGCCTTGGCAACCAAAGTCCGAGAGGACGCATGGTGTCCACAGGTTGTCGATTGAATCTCTTGCAGAATCTGTTGTCCTTCTTCCAGTGATATGCATCGCTGAGTGACTCCAGTAGTGCTTTTTCTTATAAAGTGATCTCCCATGATGGTGAAGGCCTTAGATCGACGGACGATCTGATGAGCCTCATCCTCTGGGAGCTCCTGCCTGAGCAGGTAGGCAAGGTATGGTTCTGTCTACTCAGGAGAGACTACCAGCATCTCTTGAACCAGGTGAGGTTGATCACCGCGGTGATGTCAGCCTCAGTCGGTTTGGATGAGCTGATTGGTTGCGGAGGCTCCTCCACGAAAGGATCTTCCTT
This sequence comes from Thinopyrum elongatum, assembly GCA_011799875.1. Taxonomy (NCBI): domain Eukaryota; kingdom Viridiplantae; phylum Streptophyta; class Magnoliopsida; order Poales; family Poaceae; genus Thinopyrum; species Thinopyrum elongatum. The sequence goes on along the minus strand of CM022298.1, from coordinate 463,404,041 downwards.
GATCGTGGGCGAGTGTAAGTGCTCTAGGAACATAATTTTAGGGACTTCCTTCCGAGTGGAACCTATCTTGGCCAAATCATCAGCTGCTTGGTTCTTGAGTCGCGAAATATGATGGAGTTCAAGCCCTTTAAAGATCTTCTCCAACTTTCTGACGGCATTGCAATAGCCTGTCACCGCTGGACTACGGATATCCCATTCCTTCATGACTTGGTTGACCACGAGGTCCGAGTCACCGTAGACCATCAGTCGATGAATCCCCAGAGAGATTGCCATCCGCAACCAATACAAGAGAGCTTCGTACTCGGCCTCATTGTTGGAGGAGTCGAAATGTATCTGAAGCACATAACTGAGCCGGCCACCCTTGGGGGACACCAAGACCACTCCAGCTCTGAAGCCATGGAGCATCTTGGAGCCATCGAAGAACATCATCCAGTGCTCAGGGAGACTTGGGACAGGCTGCTCTTGTTCTGCCCACTCGGCGAGGAAATCTACAAGGGCTTGTGAATTGATGGCTTTCTTATCTTCAAACTTGATATCCAAAGGAAGGAGCTCGATGGCTGATACGTCTCCATCGTATCTACTTTTCCAAACTCTTTTGCCCTTGTTTTGGACTCTAATTTGCATGATTTGAATGGAACTAACCCCGGACTGATGTTGTTTTCAGCAGAATTGCCAAGGTGTTATTTTTGTGCAGAAATCAAAGTTCTCGGATTGACCTGAAAATTTATGGAGAATTTTTGTGGAATATATAAAAAATACTGGCGTAAAAAGATACCATAGGGGGGCCACCCAGAGGCCACAAGCCCTGGGGGCGCGCCTACCCCCCAGGGCGTGCCTCCCCGGCTTGTGGGCCCCCTGGACCGTCTCCGACCCTAATTCCAATGCTATATATACCTATTCGCGGAGAAAAAAATCAGGGAGAAGGACTCATCATGTTTTATGATACGAAGCCGCCGCCACCTCTTGTTCTTCATCGGGAGGGCTAATCTGGAGTCCGTTTGGGGCTCCGGAGAGGGGAATCCGTCGCCATCATTATCATGAACCTTCCTCCATCACCAATTTCATGATGCTCACCGCCGTGAGTGAGTAATTCCATCATAGGCTTGCTAGACGGTGATGGGTTGGATGAGATTTATCATGTAATCCAGTTAGTTTTGTTAGGGTTTGATCCCTAGTATCCACTATGTTCTGAGATTAATGTTGTTATGACTTTGCTATGCTTAATGCTTGTCACTAGGGCCCGAGTGCCATGATTTTAGATCTGAACCTATTATGTTTTCATGAATATATATTGAGTTCTTGATCCTATCTTGCAAGTTGTAGACACCTATTACATGTTATGATCCGCATACCCCAAGGTGACAATAATTGGGATTCTTTCCGGTGATTACCGTTGTTTGAGGAGTTCATGTATTCACTAAGTGCTAATGCTTTGTTCCGGTTCTCTATTAAAAGGAGGCCTTAATATCCCTTAGTTTCCATTAGGACCCCGCTGCCATGGGAGGGTAGGACAAAAGATGTCATGCAAGTTCTTTTCCGTAAGCACGTATGACTATATACGGAATACATGCCTACATTATATTGATGAATTGGAGCTAGTTCTGTGTCACCCTAGGTTATGACTGCTACATGATGATTATTATCCAACACAATTATCCATCGCTGATCCAATGCCTACGAGCTTTTTGCATATTGATCTTTGCTAAGTTACTTTCGTTGCTACTACTGTTACAATCACTACAAAACTGCTACTGTTACTTTTGCCACCGTTATCGTTACTTCCATACTACTTCGCTACTAAATACTTTGCTACAGATATTAAGTCTTTCAGGTGTGGTTGAATTGACAACTCAACTGCTAATACTCGTGAATATTCTTTGGCTCCCCTTGTGTCGAATCAATAAATTTGGGTTGAATACTCTACCCTCGAAAACTGTTGCGATCCCTATACTTGTGGGTTATCAAGACCTTTTTCTGGTGCTGTTGTCGGGGAGCATAGCTATATTTGCTGAGTCACTTGAGATTTATATCTGCTGATCACTATGAGGAATCTTAAAGATACCAGAACCAAGATTTTTCCCTCTACTACGAGGGGAGGTAAGGAACTGCCATCTAGCTCTGCACTTGATTCACCTTCTGTTTTGAGTAAGCTTGCGACACCTACACCTGCTATTAATTCTGATATGTCGCAAGTAATTAATGATGCTACTTCTGCTATGCATGATGCTTATGATGGTACTACTACTTTGCTTGATAATAATGTGCCACTGGGTGAATTTCTTGATGAACAACTTGCAAAAGCTAAAGATATTGAGAATGCTAAAACTGATGATATTTCTGAAACTGATGAAATTATTGAAACTGAACACTTTGAAACACCTATTAGACCTAGCACTCCTAGATATTAATTGCCTGTTATACCTGAAGGTTATGTTATGGATGGAGAGGTAGCTAGGGACTTTCTTGCTTGTAAGGATAGAGAGGATCTTAAGAAACTACTAGTCAAGTTGAAAGAAAAATCTTTGAATGCTAGAATGCAATATGATCCTAAGTTTGCTACTTCACCTATTTTTGTTACTAATAAGGAATATGAATTCTCTGTCGATCCTGAGTTAATCACTTTGGTTGAATCTGATCCTTTCCATGGTTATGAATCTGAAACTGTTGTGGCACATCTTACTAAATTGAATGATATAGCCACCCTATTTGCTCATGAGGAAAAAAATCGTTACTACTATATCCTTAAGTTGTTTCCTTTCTCATTAAAGGGTGATGCTAAGTTATGGTTTAATTCTCTTGCTCCTGGTTGTGTGCGTACTCTCTAGGATATGATTTATTACTTCTCTGAAAAATATTTTCCTGCTCATAAGAAACAAGCTGCTTTAAAGGAAATATTTAACTTTGTGCAAATTAAAGAAGAGAGTCTCCCACAAGCTTGGGGGAGGCTTCTCCAATTACTTAATGCTTTGCCTGATCATCCCCTCAAGAAAAATTAAATACTTGATATCTTTTATAATGGACTAACCAATGCTTCTAGGGACCACCTAGATAGTTGTGTTGGTTGTGTTTTCAGGGAACGCACTGTTGAGCAAGCTGAAGTACTATTGAATAATATATTGAGTAATGATAATGATTGGACTCTTCCTGAACCACCACCTAAACCAACTCCGAAGAAGAGGGGTATTCTATTTCTCAGTCCCGAAGATATGCAAGAGGCAAAGAAATCTATGAAAGAAAAAGAAATTAAAGCTGAAGATGTTAAGAATTTACCACCTACCGAAGAAATACATGGTCTTGATAACCCGACACAGGTAGTAGAGGTAAATTCTCTCTATAGATTTGATGAAGGTGATATTCCTTATAATAAATCTGCTAGGCAATGCTTGGATGAATTTGATAACTTTATTGTTAAAAAACAAAATTTCAATGCATATGTTAGTAGACAATTGAAACGAAATGCTTATATGCTTGGACACTTGAGTGACTATATGTTTATAACTGTTAATGATCTCAAGTTTGTTAGTAAACACGCTTCCATGGTAAAAACTCAAGTAGAACAAGTTCTTAAGGAACAAAATGATTTGCTTAATGAGATTAATAATAAAAACAATGATCATGCCGTTAGAGTTATGACTAGAGGTAGTAAAATGACTCAGGAACCTTTGTATCCTGAGGGCCATCCTAAGAGAATTGAGCAAGATTCTCAGAGAATTAATACCGATACACCTAGTCCTTCTAAAAAGAAAAAGAATGATGATAGGACTTTGCATGCTTCTAGTGAACCTATTGTAGACACACCTGAGAATCCAAATGATATTTCTATTTCTGATGTTGAAACACAACCTGGTGATGAACATGAACCTAGTAATAATGATAATGATGATGTTCAAGTTGATGCTCAACCTAGTAATGATAATGATGTGGAGATAGAACCTGCTGTTGATCTTGATAACCCACAACCTAAGAATAAAAGATATGATAAGAGAGACTTCATTGCTAGGAAACATGGTAAAGAAAGAGAGCCATGGGTTAAGAAACCCATGCCCTTTCCTCCTAAATCATCCAAGAAAAAGGATGATGAAGAATTTGAGCGCTTTTGAAATGCTTAGACCTGTCTTTTTGAGTTTGTGTTTGACTGATATTCTGAAAATTTCTCCTTATGCTAAGTATATGAAAGATATTGTTACTAATAAAAGAAAGATATCGAAGCTGAAATTTCCACTATGCTTGCTAATTATACAGTTAAAGGTGGAATACCAAAGAAACTAGGAGATCCAGAAATACCAACTATACCATGCTCCATTAAAAGAAACTATGTTAAAACTGCTTTATGTGATCTAGGAGCAGGTGTTAGTGTTATGCCTCTCTCTTTATATCATAGACTAGATTTGAATAAGTTGACACCTACTGATATCTCTTTGCAAATGGCTAATAAATCAACTGCTATACCCATCGGTATTTGTGAGGATGTGCCTGTCGTAGTTGCAAATGTTACTATCTTAACAGACTTTGTTATTCTTGATATACCCGAGGACGACAGTATGTCGATCATCCTTGGTAGACCCTTTTTGAATACTGCAAGGGCTGTTATTGATTGCAATAAAGGCAATGTCACTTTTCATGTTAATGATAATGAGCATACGGTACACTTTCTGAAGAAACAACCTCAAGTGAATAGTATAAATTCTATTGGAATTTTTTTAACAATTACTATTGGAGGTTTTGAATTCCCTATTCCTACTGTCAAAAAGAAATATGATATTCTTATTGTTGGGGACATGCATATCCCCGTTGAGGTAACCTAGTGTTATACGAAGATTCTCCGGTTTCATGTCATTCGGAAGAAGTTTGTTAATAAGACTTGATCAACCTTGTTAATGGATTCCTTTTGACCGGCATGAGATGGATGAATTTAGTAAACACAACCTTCTGTACCCACTTTTACTTTCTGTTATTTAGAATAAATAAAGTAGAAATGCCATTATTTTACTGTTTTCTAAATTATCCGTGCAATAAAAAATGACCAGAAAATAAAAGTTCTCCAAATGCCCTGAAAATTTAGTATGATTTTTTTATAATATTTAAGAATTTTTGGCACTGAACACACCTCAGGGGGGTGCATCAGTGGGCCACAAGCCCACAGGGCGCGCCCACCCCCCAGGGTGCGCCTAGGAGGCTTGTGGGGCCCACGTGGGTCCCCTCACTTAGTCCAGCCACCCATCCACTTCGTCTTCCTCTAGAAAAAATCACACCATTGCTCAAACCCATGTTCTTGCTCATCTTGCTGCCATTTTTTGATCTCTTTGCTCGGAGCTTCGTTTCCGAAACTATTTCGGGGGATTATTCTTCGGGATGTGACTCCTCCATTGGTCCAATTAGTTTTTGTTCTAGTGCTTTATTTATTGCAAATTTTTGCTGCTGTGGTGACCAGGTTCTTGAGCTTGCATGTCAAATTTATATGGTCCAAAGTAGTTTTGTTGCATGATATAGCCTCTAGACACTTGTAGGAGTAGTTGCTATTAGTTTTGTTGAGTTTGGTTCACTTTTATTTTTGAGTTACTAAAAATTTCAGAAATTTTTCAGAGGAAGAAAAATGTTCCAAGGTGGTTCCTCGAAGAAGAAAGCCCTGAGGCTCGCGATACGTGAGCCGGACCTTGAACCACCGCGGGAAGCTCTAGTGCGTCCTTGCGAATGGCCGTCGGATCACTTCATGGCTCGTGCAGGTTTCAAGGAACAATTTGATATGTATGTGCACAACGCCGAGCTGACGGACTTCGTGCCAGATAAGTGTTTGCAGTACTACAACCTCACTGATTCCTTTGTGCGGAGATTTAAGTATTCGGTCCAGCGCAATACACATTCTGTTTTATTTGATCTATATGATAAATCATTTAGCATGGACCTTGAAGAATTTAATGATGCATGCAAAATTCCGCAATGGGGAATATATACTGAACCTCGTAAATCTGATTGCTCTGAGATCCTTGCTAGCATTACCGTAGGTGAAACAAGGACCATAACCCAAGCTACTATAGGGAGCATTCACTTTCCTGCATTACATTATTTTGCTCTCTTTATAGGTAGATGCATTAACGGTAAACATGACCATAGCCACCTTTGCGCATCCGATCTTATTGTCCTCAAGAGCGCGATAATGAATGATAAATGATTTAACTTGGGGGCTATCATTGCAAGGAGGTTACATAATAATGCTTTAGCTGGGGACTTCTTTGGTGGAATTTATGCTACACGTTTAGCTCATCATCTTGGAGTTCCAATTAAAGAAGATGATATTCAGTTGCCACCTGCTTTCCTTGATTATGATGCCATGGAACGTTTCTAGTTTCTTAAGAGAAGCGAGTTGCCTTTTCAGTACAGACTAATCTTTGACAGGCAGCGTGTTGTCTTTGTTACGCTTCCTGCTCCTACCTTCTTTGACTTCCAGGTAAAACAAAGATATTTCATACTTAGAGAGGAGGTAGATGAGTACGAGAGGGCGAGGGAGACCGCTAGTCTCCATGAGGTAGCTCGCCAGGCGGTGGCAGCTGCAATCGAGTACAACCCCAACTACAACTCTGGATATTATCCGGGCCGGCCGTGGCCATAGACCAACTTAGGCCAAAAGCCCAAGCTTGGGGGAGTACGTATTTCTCACCGACATTACATTCATGCATCACACATTCATTCCAGTTGTCGGTGTTCATCCTTTTTCATTGTATAATCCATGTTAGTTTATTTTTCTTGCTTTCTTCTTGTGTGTTTGAAAAACTTTGATAAAATCCAAAAATATTTCTCGTTTCTTTTTAGTTTTTATTTCTGTTTTAATTAGTAGTTAAAAGAAAACCCAAAAAGATTTCCCGTTCTTCTTATGCTTGTTGGGAGCTTTCTCGTGTAAATAGCTTTTCTCGTTTTCGTTTTACTTGCTTCAGAAAAACAAAAACTCCAAAAATATTTCAGTGTGTTTCTTTGAAATTCTTTTCTTTTCTTTGGGTTGTAAGGAGAAGACTACGATGAAAATGTTGAGTGGCTCTCATATGCATTATTGTTGATCTAACAAAGAACCCATATTACCTTGTCTTCTCCTTTGAATAAATGTTTCCAGATTCCAGCTTAGTCCAATGCACGTGCACTCTTATTATTATTCACACCGTTTGGTCGTGCAAGTGAAAGGCAATAATGACGATATATGATGAAATGATTGACTGGTATGAACTCGACCTATTTTGTTTTTGTAAATATGATTAGCGCATTGTTCCTGATTCAGCCTATTATGAATGAAATGTGTTTGCAATGACAATTAGAGATTATAGTTATTCATGCCATGCTTAATTAGCTAGGAGTGGATAATGGTTTGTCTTGTGTGTCAACATGCATTTTGAAATGGTTATGATGTAGTATGATAGGATGGTATCCTCCTTTGAATGATTCAAGTGGCTTCACTTGGCACATGTTCACCCATGTAGTTGAATCAAAATCAACATAGCCTCTACGATATTTATGTTCATGGTGATTTATATCTTACTCATGCTTGCACCCAATGTTGATTAATCTCAATGCATGTTTATGACCGTTGTCGCTCTCTAGTTGGTCGCTCCTCAATCTTTTGCTAGCCTTCACTTGTACTAAGTGGGAATACTGCTTGTGCATCCACTTCCTTAAACCCAAAGTTGTTCCATATGAGTCCACCATACCTACCTATATGCGGTATTTACCTGCCGTTCCAAGTAAATTTGCATGTGCCAAACTCTAAACCTTCAAATAATAATTTGTTTTGTATGTCCGAATCGCTCATGTAGCGACTGGAGGCTGTCAGTATCTTCCATGCTAGGTGGGTTATTCTCACGATAAGTGTTTATTCACTTGTCATTCACGAGAAAGTGGCTGGTAATCGGGATGCCCAGTTCCATGCTCAAAATCAAATCAAAATATGACAAAACTCCCCCAGGACTGTTGTTGGTATGGACGGTACCCGTGGATTCGGCTAGCCGTGGAGTGTGATTGTTGGTGGAGGGGGAGTAAAAACTTTACATTTTGTTTGGGAACCGCCTATAATGTATCTAGCATGGAAGATAATGAGATCTCTTGGTTGTTATGTTGACAATGAAAGCATACCTCTCAAAATTATGTTCATCTCTATTTTAAAAGCTTCGAGCTCTGGCACCTCTGCAAATCTCTGCTTCCCTCTGCGAAGGGCCTATCTATTTACTTTTATTGTTGAGTCATCATCTTCTCATTAAAAGCACCAGCTGGAGAGCACCACTGTCATTTATATGCTTTGTTTTTAATTGATGTTGAGTATGAGTGTGACTGGATCTCTTTTGCCATGAATTATAATGTCCAGTCAGTCCTTGATCTTCAGGGGTGCTCTGCATTTATGTTTTGCGGTCTCAGAAAGGGCTAGCGAGATACCATTTTGTCATATTATATCATGATTGTTTTGAAGAAGTGTTGTCATCCGAGATTTATTATTATTGCTCGCTAGTTGATTATGCCATTGATATGAGTAAATGTGAGACCTAAGTGTTATTGTGAATAAAGTTAGTTCATAATCTTTGCTGAAAACCTAAATATTGGCTAGACATATTTGCAACAACAAGATCAAACAGAGTTTGTAAAAGTTTTTCTTTGTCACTTTCAGTTTGTCAACTAAATTGCTTGAGGACAAGCAACGGGTTAAGCTTGGGGGAGTTGATACGTCTCCGTCGTATCTACTTTTCCAAACTCTTTTGCCCTTGTTTTGGACTCTAATTTGCATGATTTGAATGGAACTAACCCGGACTGACGCTATTTTCAGCAGAATTGCCATGGTGTTATTTTTGTGCAGAAATCAAAGTTCTTGGATTGACCTGAAAATTTACAGAGAATTTTTGTGTAATATATAAAAAATATTGGCGTAAAAAGATAACCGAGGGGGGGCCACCCAGAGGCCACAATCCCTGAGGGCGCGCCTCCCCGGCTTGTGGGCCCCCTGGACCGTCTCCGGCCCTAATTCCAATGCTATATATACCTATTCGCGGAGAAAAAAAATCAAGGAGAAGGATTCATTGCGTTTTACGATACGAAGCCGCCGCCTCCTGTTCTTCATCGGGAGGGCTGATCTGGAGTCCGTTCGGGGTTCCGGAGAGGGGAATCCGTCGCCATCATCATCATCAACCTTCCTCCATCACCAATTTCATGATGCTCACCACCGTGAGTGAGTAATTCCATCATAGGCTTGCTGGATGGTTATGGGTTGGATGAGATTTATCATGTAATCGAGTTAGTTTTGTTAAGGTTTGATCCCTAGTATCCACTATGTTCTGAGATTGATGTTGCTATGACTTTGCTATGCTTAATGCTTGTCACTAGGGCCCGAGTGCCATGATTTCAGATCTGAACCTATTATGTTTTCATGAATATATTTTAGTGCTTGATCCTATCTTGCAAGTTGTAGACACCTATTACGTGTTATGATCCGCATATCCCAAGGTGACAATAATTGGGATTCTTTCCAGTGATTACCGTAGTTTGAGGAGTTCATGTATTCACTAAGTGCTAATGCTTTGTTCCGGTTCTCTATTAAAAGGAGATCTTAATATCCTTTAGTTTCCATTAGGACCCCGCTGCCACGGGAGGGTAGAACAAAAGATGTCATGCAAGTTCTTTTCCATAAGCACGTATGACTATATACAGAATACATGCCTACATTATATTGATGAATTGGAGCTAGTTCTGTGTCACTCTAGGTTATGACTGCTACATGATGAATATTATCCAACACAATTATCCATCGCTGATCCAATGCCTACGAGCTTTTCGCATATTGATCTTTGCTAAGTTACTTTCTTTGCTACTGCTATTACAATCACTACAAAACTGCTACTGTTACTTTTGCCACCGTTACCGTTACTTCCATACTACTTTGCTACTAAATACTTTGCTGCAGATATTAAGTCTTTCAGGTGTGGTTGAATTGACAACTCAACTGCTAATACTCGTGAATATTCTTTGGCTCCCCTTGTGTCGAATCAATAAATTTGGGTTGAATACTCTACCCTCGAAAACTGTTGCGATCCCCTATACTTGTGGGTTATCAATGGCCCATTTTGCCACTCGGCATGTAGCGTCTCTGTTGTTCATGATCTCGGACAAAGGAGCGTCACTTATCACTGTGATCGAGTGTTCTTGGAAGTAATGTGCCACCTTCTTCGCAGTCAGATAGATTCCATATACTAACTTATGGTAATATGGGTACCTTTGCTTGGAAGGGTCAAAACCTCTGAGATGTAATAGACTGGTCATTGGAGCTTGAAGGCTTTGCCTTGTTCTTCCCGCTCCACGGTGAGCACAGTGCTAACAACTTGGCTCGTGGCCGCGATGTACAAGAGAAAGGGCTCTTTGCTGCTCGGAGCAGCTAGCACCGGCTGGGTGGAAAGCAGGGCTTTGAGTTCCTGAAACGCCGCCTGCGCCTCGGGAGTCCACTCGAACTTGTCGGATTTTTTCATGAATCGGTAAAGCGGCATGGCCTTTTCACCGAGTCGTGAGATGAATCTACTCAGGGCTGCCAGACAGCCCGTGAGGCGTTGTACGTCATGAAGACGCTCTGGTTGCTTCATTCGGACAATCGCTCTGATCTTCTCGGGGTTCGCATCGATCCCACGTTCGGAAACGAGGAAACCGAGTAACTTGCCGGCAGGAACCCCGAAAGTACACTTAGCTGGATTGGGCTTAATACCATAAGGCGCAAGTTTGCGAAGGTCTCGGCGAGGTAAGTCAGGAGGTCGGAACCTTTCCTAGACTTGACCATGATGTCATCCATGTAGGCCTCTACATTCTGACTGATCTGCTTTTGCAAGCATTTCTGAATTATTCGTTGGAATGTAGCCCCAACATTTTTCAATCCGAATGGCATTGTGACATAGCAGAAACACTTGAATGGGGTGATGAAAGTTGTCTTTATTTTGTCGGGACCATACATTCGGATCCGGTGGTACCCGCAGTACGCATCCAGAAACGATAGCCGCTCAAACCCGGCAGTAGAATCTACTATCTGGTCTATGCGAGGGAGAGGGAAATGATCCTTCGGGCAGGCCCGATTGATGTGCTTGAAGTTGATGCACATCTGGAGAGAATTATTCTTCTTCGGCATCATGACGACGTTGGCGAGCCACTCGGAGTGGTACACCTCTCGGATGAACTCGGCGGCTAAGAGCCGCGCGATCTCCTCGCCAGTCGCCTTGCGCTTCTCGGTAGAAGATCGTCGAAGGTGCTCTTTGACAGGCTTCATCTTTGGGTCGACATGGAGTCTATGCTCAGCCAATCCCCTGGGTACACCCGGCATGTCAGAAGGCTTCCATGCAAAAATGTCCCAGTTCTCACAGAAGAACTGGATGATCTCGCCTTCCTATTTGCTGTCAAGGGTGGTGGAGATGTTGGTCGGAGCAACATTCAGATCCTCAGGGTGAATGTTCACCGGCTTCGTCTCCATGGCCGACTGGAAAGCAGATTCCACAGTCGGCTTCTTGGACTTCAGCAGGTCACTCGAATCCACTGCCTTCTTGTATTCGTCCAACTCGGCCAGTGCCATTTGCTCATCAGGGATTTGGGAGCCCTTCTGGAGGCACTCCTCAGTTAGCTTTCGATTGCCTGTGATAGCGATCACACCATTCGGCCCTGGCATCTTAAGTTTAAGATACACATAACATGGGCGAGCCATGAAACATGCGTAGGCTGGCCTACCCAAGATGGCGTGGTAAGCACTCCGGAAGTCTACCACCTCGAAAGCCAGTTGTTCTTTCCTGAAGTTTTTCTCTCCGCCGAATACGACGTCAAGGGCAATTTGCCTGAGTGATTTGGCCTTCTTCTCGAGGATTACCCCGTGGAACTGCATGCTGCTCTTGCTGAGTCGGGACATCAGAATGCCCATCGCCTCCAGAGTGTCAGCGTAGATAATGTTGAGCCCGTTGCTGCCGCCCATGAGGACTTTACGAAGTCGGACTCCTCCAACAGTTGGGTCAACCACCAAATCCTGCCGCCCAGGGGTCGGTATGTGGGCCAGGTGATCCGACTGATCGAAGATCATGGGCGTCTTGGCCCAGTCAAGATATTTGGGATAGTCGAAACTGCCATGTTGACCTCTCGGTTTATAACCTTGAGGCGGCTCTTGCTTTCGATGTTGGCGAAGATCATAAGGACTTTCTCAATGTCGGGATACCCGGAAGTACCCTTGCCACCATCGTCGCCATCATCCTCGTCCGTGTCCCCAGAGGGGTCTTGCCGCATCTCTTGCTTCAAGAGTCGGCACTCCCGAGTGGTATGCTTGGGCAAAATCAGATTGCCCTCTTTGTCTTTCTTTGTATGAATCTGGCAGGGCTGATCGAGGATGTTACTCTTCTGCATGATTTGCTTCTTGCCCTTCCAGTCCTTTTTCTGCTTCTGCGAGCCTTTGCCTTGGCCGGCCAGAGCCGCAGCCTCAACATTGCCAGCCGCTTCAGCTTTCCGCTTGTGCTTCTTGCCCTTGTTGTTATCCGACTGGTTAGCATCACCTGCTAAGCTCTTACCACTCCTCAGTCAGTCTTCTTCCTTGCCATTGGTGTACTGATTGGCTATTTCCATAGCCCGACTGAGAGTCGGGATCTCAGTACAGCCTAACTTCAGGTTCAACTCTCGGTATCGGACCCCAGCCTTGAAAGCGCAAATCGCCTAGTGCTCGGTGACGTTCCCCACCGTATTATGCAAGGTGGTCCACCTCTGGATGTACTATCGGAGAGTCTCGTTCTGCCTCTGTACGCAGTGCTGTAACTCGGCCAATCCACTCGGCCTCTTGTAAGTGCCCTCGAAAGTTTTGACAAACACTTGGGCCAGGTTATCCCAGCAGAATATACTGTCTGGAGGGAGCTGGGTGAGCCAGGCCTGGCTGATCCTTCGAGCATCAGCGGCAAGTGCTTCATAGCCACACTATCGTTGCCGCCGCCGATCTGAACGGTGACCCAATAATCTTCTAGCCAGATCTCTGGCTTGGACTCGCCGGTGAACTTGGTGATCCCCGTGGCCAATCTAAAGTTGTTGGGAATCTCCACGGCCCGAATGTACCGGCTGGAGCACTCGGGGCCGGAGGGTATGGAACCACTCAGCGCGTCAGCATCTAGGCCCTCTCTCAGAGCTCGACCCCTGTCGACCAGGTTCTGAGCGAGAACGGATCTCGCGTTGAACGGCGGGTCTCGGGCGCCCTTTGGGCGATGAGAGGGACTCGGCCTCTGGTCGCCGCCGCGAGTCTGCCGATCATCGTATGGCTGGCGCCCGTACGCGCCGTCACGCGACGGGGGCATCAGGGCGCGATCATGGTCGTCGTGTTGCCTAGGTGACGCCACCCGGTCCCGTCTTTGATCTTCGTAGCGATCTCTCGGGGAGGATGATGTCCGACGCTTCTAGGAGCCGAGTGGGCTGTGAGCCGACTGGTTGGTCTCTGCCCGAACCGAGGCACTGTGAATGCGATCCCTGGATTGGGACACCACTGCATTTTGCGATAGCACCATCTTCAGGAGCGCTTGGATCTGATGGATCCCCTCTCCAGCGGTGGAGCAAGAGGGTTGTATGGAATCAGCAATCTGAGTAGCCATAGCCAGGTTTTGCAGTGGAGTACTAAGGACTTGATACTTCCGATTCTGATCACTCGGGTTAAGCCGACGCTTATGCCGACTGGAACTGGGCTGACGGCGTGCGCCGTCGTCCTACTCCTTCTGAAGCCGCTCAAGGCGGGCGCGCTCGGCCAGGGTGGCCAGGCGCGTAGACTCCATGGCCAGGGCCTCAGGAGTTGTTCCGGTGATGGGGGTGTTCAAGAACTGCTCGTTCCTACAGCGGAGCTCCTTGCGTTGCTCCCGAGTGAGAGCTTGCGGGATGTATGGCTCGTGAGCGGGGGTGGGGGGACATTATCCTCGCCGCCTCTATTGGCGTTCCCGTGGGAAGCCCCTGCACGACCATCCCGGGGATCCGTGAATCCCGGGGGTGCACGATGCTCGGAGTTGTCCGCGATGAGAACTTCAGTGGTTGACTCGACGCTCTCGCACTCGGAATCCTCGGAGGAATCACCGAGCAAATCATCAGAGAGGTCAAGGGCGGGTTCGTCAGATTTGAGGGCCACCACCTGCTCTGCCACGGCCTGAAGGGCCACAACGTGCTTGATCTAGCATTGCAGCCACGAGCGTCCGGAACGCTTGCGGCGGCGTGCAGCCCGAAAGGCGAGTAGCCACTTGGTATGGGACGAGAGCTGCCGGAGAAGGACTCCAAACGAAGAAGCGTGAAAATGCGCAGCGCTGCGGACGAGCAGCGCCTCCATGTCCAGCGGGGCCTCGCGAAGCCACACCGAGTCATCGGCGATGAAGCTGAGCGTCCCTAAACAGATTTTGCCACCGACTAACATGGTGATGAAGGATCCACCTAGGCCGTGAAACTTTGCTAGACGCCTAGCCCCACGGTGGGCGCCAACTGTCGGGCTTACGATCCTGACAATGAGTACCAGGGGTACGAAAGAGGGGCAGAGCCTAGCTACGGCGCAGGTGTAACACTTGGTGTTTAGCAAGTCCAGGCCCCTCTCGGCGGAGGTAATAGCCCTACGTCTCATGCCCTGAGGCTTGGTTTTTCATGAGGGATATGATTATAGAGATTGCTTAACCCTGGCTCAGGAGGAGGAGTGCGGCTTATATAGAGTGCGCCGCAGCCCACGCACTCCACGTCGCCAGGGCACTAAATGCCATTAGTTACAGCAGTTACAGGTGTAAAGAGCCTCAACTACAGTAGTTACAGGTAAGGTAGTCTTGACTCCACTTTAAGGACGACTTAGGATTCCTTGACCGTTGCAGCTCCCACGCCGTCCCTTCGTCCTTCTAGTCCGAGTGACGGTAGTCCGGCCGAGTAACGGGTGGTCGTCCGAGTGTCATCGAGGTGTCCGAGTGGACCTCCTGATATACGCATCCGAATGCTAGTACGGTCCGGGGACCTACCAATGATGGTGTGGGGCCCCAGGTGGGCCCCATATGACGGGCCCTTGATCCTACCTGTAATAGGTGATCTCATCACCACACTCATTGCTTGGAGCAAACTCTCTAAGCCAAAACAGCATGGTGGCCTTGGCATTTTGAATACACTGTTCATAACAAAGCCCTCCTAATGAAGAACTTGTCCAAATTCTTGAACAAAGAAGATGTACCTTGGGTCAAGCTCATTTGGGAAAGATATTATCATACAAAAATTCCTTTGGAAAATACGACAGGGTCTTTTGGGTGGAGGGCCCACTTGGCCTTGCTACCTTCTTTCAAGCAGTTTAGCTCTTTCTCTTTTATTTTCTAGACAAACCATAAAACTTTGGAAAGATAAATGGGATGGAGAGCCACTTCAACAAATGTTTTCAAAGCTCCACTCTTTTACTAGGGATGATACTCTCTTAATACAGAGGTTTTGTGCTGCGAGTGATTGGAGTGAGAACTTCGATATGGCCCTCTCCATCCAAGCATTCAACCAATTCACTCAGTTATGAGATAGTATCATCCCTGACCCAGACAATACTAGGGAAGACAAATGGATTTTCAAGGGTCAGTCGGGCAAGTACTCCCCCATGATCATGTACAAACACCTAATGTGTGTGTGTGTGTGTGTGAGAGAGAGAGAGAGATCAGATATTCAAACTCATCTGGAGCAACTCTAGCAGACTTAAACATAAGATCTTCTAGTTGGTTGCTCACTGCAGAATTAACAGTAGATCTTTATTACAAAGAAAAGGTATGCATCTAGAGAATCCCTTCTGCCCAAACTGCTATAAAAATATTGAAGAAACTACCATGCATCTGTTATGGGATCATAACTGTGATTTTGCACAAGAATGTTGGCATTATTGATTCCCTATAAAAAGAGGCACATCTGTTTACGAAGACACCATGCTAGCTGCTGATCATTTGCCAAAATCTTTAGCATGGAAATTGTCATACTAGGATGCTGGAATATTTGGATTCAAAGGAATGAGAAAGTTTTTAGAGCCATACTTCCTCAAAGCAGACCTCAAGCTGCTTCAATTCAAAATAAAATTCACCAATGGATAGTCAATATCTATGATTATAAGCATGTTTTCCTTTCCTAGAGCAGGCATTGGTTAACCTTTATTTCTATTTCCATTCTTTTATTCTCTTCTTTTCACTCCTCCCACTTTGTAACATACTATTTATAATTATATGAAAGTTACCTTAGAATAGCATGGGGGCGAGGCGACTGCGTACGGGGCCGGTCCCTCGGACAAGCGTCCGCCCTGCGACTTTGAAATGGATGGGGGCTCGCGACCCACGGGCAACCCCGTGCCTGGCGGTGACGCTCTGGGCAAGTCGAAGCTTGGGGACGGCGGGGCTACTGGCGCTGCCGCGGACCCGGACACAATGATGCAAGACCTGGGGGAGGAACATGAGGATAGCATCCAAGACACGTCCATTGACACTGAAACCTGGGACAAGCTGGGTGCTTTGTCGACAGATGCTGGGGCCATAGGGGTGGCGACCCAGGACACGGCGTTGAGTGTGCTGCCTTTGGCCCGTTCCCTCAAGATATCCTTTGATGAGTATGGTTCCAACATATCGGCTCCGATCCCGGAGCTCGCAGGGCTGCAGGGGGAGGTGGGGGCCCCCTCTGCCGCCTTCTCCTCTGGTGGCTGCGGGGATGGACTCGGGCTGTGTTCTGAATGAAGGTTGCGAGATGACGCCCGTGTCCACTCGCCGTGGCTCCAGCGGCTCCGGCCGTCAGCCCAAGAAGACGGCGGGGAGGAAGCCGGCGAACAAGCAGCCGACGCCCACGGCTACGGTGGCGGTGTCGAAGCTCGGTGGAGATTTGAGGGCAGCGCTCGCGTCGACTGGTGTGGGCAGCAAGGCCAGGCGTTCCAAGGCGGCTCCGGTGGTGCAGAGGGCGCCCAGTGTGCGGGCCAAGGCCAAGCTGGGGGAGATGCCCTCCATGGAGAGCGCCAAGCTCCGACTCGCAGACAAGAACCTGGAGACTTCAGGTAACCCCTTGCCCTCTTACAGAATTCTGAATGCTTTCTCGGACGAACACCTCGCTAGAATCTTAGATGATAGTGGCGTGGCGATCAATGCAATACAAGGCGATATTCTCTCTTTGGTTCACGCGAGGGAAGAGGCTCAAGCGGCGCTTGCTGCGGCGGCTGTCCGCTGCGCGGAAAGGAACGAGCTGGCCAGCGTACCAGTAGAGGCTGGTACTGATCTTGGGCCCGATGAGGGGACAGAAGCAAGGGAAGCTTCTGCTCTTCCTTCTTCCAGCCGTGCTCCGACAAGGAAGAGAGTGGCGAAAGCGGTGACCTCCAGGGGAGTTCGCCTTTGTAATAGAATTATATAATGCGTTACATGTTCTGGAACATCCAGGGTTGTGGCCACGGAGGCCGCCGTACACAACTTAAGGAGTACATGGCCAAAGAACGGATCGACATAGTTGCACTCTAGGAAACGATTAAAACGACTTTTCCTTTAGAGAGCTCCTCGCTTACGATCCCTTGCAGCGATTTGCATGGCACTGGGTACCCTCTGTTGGTCACTCGGGCGGTATTTTGATGGGTTGTAATCGTGATGTATGTGATGTATTGGATTGGGAGTGTGGTGTATTTTTTCTTGCTGCTACCATTAAACACCGGGTTTCTGGGCAATCGTGGGTCATTGTTTGCGTGTATGGACCAGTGGACCACTCCCGATCGACTGATTTCCTCCTTGAACTGACAAATTTGGTGGGGGCCAAACGGGCTGTCAACATGCCTGTGATCGTTGGGGGCGATTTCAACTTGATCCACTCGGGGGCGGACAAGAATAACACTAATATTGACTGGACTAGGGTGTCCCTGTTCAATAACGCAGTCACGGCCGCTGCGCTACGGGAAGCAGCTTGGACCGGTGCCAGGTTTACATGGACAAACAAACAGCTGCAGCCGGTCCGTAGCGTGCTCGACCGGGTTTTCTTCACCCCGAGTGGGAGGTGCTCTTTCCTCTCTGCTCGCTTGTGGCGGAAACGCGCATTGGTTCGGACCATGTTCCTCTGATTCTATCCTCAGGGGAGGAGTACATCAGATGTAGCCCTAGATTTTATTTCGAAACAACGTGGTTCGAATCGGACGGTTTTCGCTCAAATGGTGATTGACCGTTGGCTGTTGATCATCGCTCAACTTGGACCGCAGCACGGCCCGGCAGAATGCTGGACCACGGCGGCTAGCAAGCTTAGGGCTTTCCTGCGTGGGTGGGGGGCCAATCACAGAAGCGAGTCCAAGAGGGAGCGGGCTAGGATTGTGGACGAAATTGCGTCGCTCGATGCCCAGGTTGATCGCCGCCCCTTCTCAGAGGGGGAGTGGGCTCATCGATATGCGCTGGAAAACCAAGTCCTCGCAATCTTGCGAGCTGAGGAAGAATATTGGCGTCGTAGAGGCGCGGCAAATGGGTGACGAAAGGGGACGCAAACACGAGTTACTTCCACGCCTATGCTAATGGCCGAAAACGGAAGTGCTCCATTTTGCGCCTTCAATCCGATAATGGGCTCTTGCTGACCCAGGAGGACATAGTTGCCCACATATACGAGTTTTTCGTGGGCCTTTTGGGGACGGTCGAGGATAAAACTCTTTGCCTGCGGGAGGATTTGTGGGATCCAATGGAGCGGGTGTCGCAGGAGGAAAACGAAGGGCTCGTTTTGTCCTTTTTGCCGGAAGAAATCGACAAGGCCCTGGCTGGCATGAAAACGGACACGGCGCCCGACCTGGATGGGTGGCCGGTGGAGTTCTTCAAGAGGTTTTGCCCGTGTTTTAAACATCTCTTCTACGAGATCGTCAATGTTTTTGCGTTGGGTACGGTAGACTTGTCGCGCCTCAACTACGGGGCAATTAGCTTGATCCCTAAGGTGAAAGGTGCGGACAACATTAAGCTGTTTAGACCGATTACCCTCATCAATGTGCCTTTCAAAATTTGTGCGAAAGCATACGCCTCGCGTTTGGCCCCGATTGTGCAACGAGTTATTAGCAAGAGCCAGACCGGTTTTCTCAAACACCGTAACATTCTCGAGGGACTAGTTGCGTTACTGGAAATTGTGCATGAGCTCAAACGCACCAAGGCACAGGGCGTGCTCCTTAAGTTAGACTTCGAGAAAGCTTACGACCGCGTGAACTGGGATTTTATGCAGGAGGTCCTCCTCAGAAAGGGTTTTGAGGCGGGTTTTGTGCATCGCATCATGCACCTCGTATGTAGTGGGCATACGGCGGTGAACATCAATGGTACAATGGGCAAATTCTTCCACAACAAGCGCGGCCTCCGGCAGGGACACCCGAGCTCGCCGCTTATTTTCAACTTTGTTGCGGACGCCCTTGCGGCCATGATCAACAAAGCTCGAGCAGCGGGGCACATACATGGGCTCGTGCCCCACCTCATCCCGGGAGGGGTTACGCACCTACAATATGCGGACGATACGATGTTGCTTTTCGAACCCGATGATCTTAGTATCGCCTCGATTAAGCTCCCGCTCCTCGCCTTTGAGATCTTGTCGGGGTTGAAGATCAATTTCCTTAAGAGTGAAGTGATCACCATCGGGATGGATGATCACGAAAGCTTACGGGTTGCCAACCTCCTAAATTGCAAGCTTGGGGGCTTTCCGATTAAATACCTTGGCCTCCCGATCTCTTATAAGAAACTATCCATTGTAGAATGGGAGCCACTATATGGCAAAGTGGCCAACCGCGTGTGCCCTTGGAGAGGTAGGTTCATGTCTTCGGCGGCTAGGTTGATTCTCACCAATTAGAGCCTATCCTCTCTTCCCCTCTTTACAATGGGTATGTTCCTTCTCGCGAATGGGGTACACGCTAAACTTGACACCCCGCGTTCACGGTTCTTTTGGGAAGGAACCGGTATCAAATGCAAATACCACTTGGTGAAGTGGGCTGCAGTGTGTAGGCCAAAAAAATTTGGAGGCCTGGGGATTACAAACTCCAAGCTCATGAATGTAGCCTTGCTCACCAAGTGGTGGTGGCGCCTTGCCCAAAACGATTCGGGACTCTGGGCGGACATCCTCTGGGCTAAGTACTTCCCGGACGGAAACTTGTTCAAGGCTAAACCCAACAGCTCGGCATTTTGGAATGGGATCCAAGCGGTGAGGCCGGCTTTCTCAGTTGGGGCACAATTCGTTGTTAACAATGGCATGGCCACAAGGTTTTGGCTCGACTGCTGGTGGGGCCGGTCACCGTTGTGGCAATCCCACCCGGACGCCATGGACACCAATATTATGGTGGGCGACGCCATGAGGGTCCATCCACCGGCGATCTCTTTCATGCGCGCGCTTGATGCAGAGGAGGCGGCTAGCTGGGCCGCGCTGGTGGACGACCTCGCAGGGCGGACTCTCAGCCAGGGGGCTGACGAGGTTTCGTGGAGGCTCGCCGCCTCACAAAAGTTTACTGTCAAATCTTTATATAACAAGTTGACTGAGGGCACCGCGCTAGACATGGCTAGGGGGCTATGGAAGGCCGGCCTTCCCCTCAAGATCAAAATTTTCATGTGGCAAATGTTCCGTAACCGTCTGCCGACCTCAGATAATGTGGCCAAGAGAAACGGGGCAGACGGAACTTGTGCTATTTGCGGTTTAGGGGAAAACGCAAATCATGTGTTTTTCGGTTGTGCTCTCGCTAGATTTGCGTGGAGCGCCGTTAGGGATACATTCAAGCAAAACTGGAACCCACACTCTAGCGATGACCTGCTTACCTTGCTAACGGCTCAAAGAGGCGCTAACGCTAGGATTGTCTGGAGATGCGTAGGGGCGCTGCTTTGGTCGCTTTGGTCGGTCCGGAACAAAATTACGATTGAACAAAAGTTCCCTGCTCACCCAGCTGATATTATCTTCAAATGCCACATTTTCCTACAGACTTGGGCGCTGTTGGGGAAGACGCGTGACGCGGACCGCATGGACGGGATCATGGAGCAAATCAAGATGACTATGGTGAAGGCACGACAAACTGATGCGCCAGTTTGAGACTTTTGCGCTGAGCTTGTTTGATGTTTTGTTGGTCTTTTGGGCATTTTTGGCTCCTGCTATGTTGGTTAGAAACTGCTCTTATTTAGCCTAGACTATGCCGGGATGTGAGGCCCGATGTTTTACCTCCGTTTGGTATGTATGTTTTAAACTATGTATGAATGCTGCCTAGTGGCTTTATTAATTTAAAGCCGGATGCTTCTAGCGTCTACGTTCAAAAAAAAAAAATTTGTTCTAGGGTTTGCGGGTCAAAAATTATGCCTTCCAATCATCTGTTTTACTCCTGCGTTCTTTTCATGTTCTTGCATGTTTTCCGTTCTATTTCTATATGTTGTATCCCGCGCCGAATAAGCCTTTATTCTCAGTCATGCATGTCTCGTAGAAGTATTGTACAGGTCGTGAGGCCCTGGTTAGCATCAGCGTGGTGGCTTTGCTTGAGCGAGCGTCAATCACCTCTCGTTTTCCCCCGCAAAAAATAAAATAAAATCACCTCTCGTTTTCACCTGGTCACGCTGCTCTCGGCGGATGAGCGTAACTTTGCACGGTGGGACGGTGAGTGGGGCGGAATGGCAAGGCACGTGCCCACCGGCCCTCGCCAAGGCAGAGGATCCGCTACACCGGCACACCGGTCACCTCCCAGCGCTCAACAACCCACCGTCCAGCACGTACGCAACCAGGCTCACAGCCGTGCGGCACACAGATCCCCGGATCTCCTGCTCCCCCAGTCTCCCGTTCTATTCTGACCCACGACCCACCGACAAGTGGCTCCATAGATTTCGTGGCCCATATGTCAGCGACGGCGATGTGACTGTTCCGTGACGAGGACGGGAAATGGATGGGTGTTACTCCTACTACTAGTACCGTAGTACCCCACGCCACGCAGCAGCACCGCGAGGACCCAAACCCGGCTTACCCGAGCGAGCGAGCGAGCTGTGACGATAGAGCAGGGGAGGCAGCACCGCTCGGGAGCAATGGAGAGGGCGACGCCGGTGCGGAGCCCGCACACCTCGACGGCCGACCTGCTCACGTGGTCGGCGACGGGCGCCGACGCCTCCGCCGCCTCGCCGGCCGCCCCGTCCCGCCCCAGCCTCAAGGTAAGCAGCGTGCGCCCGGGGCTCTGCCTCGCCGTGTCTCTGCGTATGGACAGACTCCTTCTGCTGTCCCCTGTGCGATGCGGCTGACCTGGGGCTTCACTGCTGCTGTGCTTGTTTGTGCAGCCGGCTGGGGGGATCACGCCGGCCATGTTCGGCGCGCCGGTGAGCGAGCACGAGGCCGAGGATCTGAGCAACAGGTGAGATCTGGGGCTTCCCCATGCCGCATTTCGCCCTGATCTGCTCGATCTGTGGTTTCCTACTGCGTATGTGATTGGATTACTCTGATCTGATCTAGTTGTAATGTATGCTCTGCTTGTATTTGGGGTTTGACCGGGAGAGAGGCGTTTTGGAGGCCGAGCTCCATGGAGGCCTTTATTTTTGAAAAATTCAAATTCAAACTTTTATGGTTCAAAAAATTCTGAAAAAAAATAAGCTTGTATGTAAGGATGTAACTCACATGTGTGTAAAAATTCATGATGAAATACCTTGAGTTGCGACCTGTACAAAAAAAACAAATTCATGACCTGGGAGGATGAATAGTATCATGTGTTAAACAGCCCCAGATTTGACGTATTTTGAACTGAAAATTTAGACACATGTGTGTTATCACTGTTATGCCTTCATGTATATCTGTAATTTTTTTCAGAATTTTTTGAAATGTAAAAATATGAATTTCGATGAAATTTCAAATTTGAATTTGGAGGCCTCACTGGAGGCCGAGCTCCAAAAGGGATTTCCGGTTTGACTGATCGATGTCGCGAGCTTACAACGATTTGCTGGACTGCTCTAGTTTTAGCAACGGGGAGAGCAGTCGCTCGCAGACGTTTGGTTCATCAGAGGACGCACTATGTAAACATACGATTCTTATTCTGTCCAAATTTGTAGTGTTACCGTTTCGTAAACTGATTTTGCGATTGCGCTAGGGTCCAAACTGCACCCATACTCGTAATGATGTCTTAAAGTGATTTGAGTGATGCAATTGGCAAATATGTGATTCAAAATTTGAAATTCTGTCGTCACCGCCTAGGAAGAAGCCTAAAATTAGCTGTATTTGCGGAGTCATGCAACGCACCGGCTTGCCACATGTGGTTGTGGCCATGTCACTGTCTATTTTCTCTGTTATTAGTACTGGTAATTTTTGAAAAGTTCAATGCCGTCAATTCTCTTGAGTGTGGGTTCTTAACGTTGTGTTATGACTATCAGTTTGTCAGTTTTGCGAGAATCTGGTGGAGTGCTTGCCATGGCAGCCAATTAAAACTATAGTGGATATTCTAAGTTTGTCTACTCCTGTGACCATTGCTTTAGAAATTTATCACTTGCATGTGTTGAAGGCTCTGCGTGAAGTTACCCAGGCTTGCATGACAATAGTTATATTTTCTATATTCTAAGTTTGTCTACTCCTGTGACCATTGCTTTTGAAATTTATCACTTGCATGTGTTGAAGGCCCTGCGTGAAATTACCCAGGCTTGCATGACAATAGTTATATTTTGTTTCCTACATATATTATACTAGTTGAAATTTTCGAAGACGAAATGAATTTTCCTAATGTGTTGATTGGCTGATTGGTATCGTCCGCGTGGTAACTTGAAAGTACCAATATTCTTGTGGTCAGTGGTATGTGATGTGTGTCTTTGTTTTGGCTTTCATTGGTTTATAAGCCATAGAATGAAGTCTCATAAGCAACGGCTTTGCTTGCAGTCGTAGAAGAATTAGTCAGGCAACTCTTATTTACATATGTTGTATTTTTTTCCCCGAAAACAAATATGTTATAGTTGTTCAAAAGTAAGGTAGTGAACTCTTGCCAAGTGTCTAACTTTGTTGGTTTGTTATAGTGAAAGGAGACTGATGTCCGGCTCAAAGATGAAGGAAATGACTGGGAGTGGGATATTTGCTGAAAAGAGCGAGAATAGTGATTCAGAGTCTTCAAACCCTGCAAATAGAACTTCTGTGAGGATGTATCAGGTACTTAACATGCTTAGAAACATGTCCTGATCTCCCCACTTGGTTGGCGAATACTCACTCAATTTCACAAACACATGTCGTTTTAGTTATGGACACGGTCTTCATGATTTGCCTTTGACCACTAATTTTTACTATACTATTAAATACTCCCTCTGTCCCATAATATAAGACCATTTTGCAAGCTATGTTAGCTTGCAAAATGGTCTAATATTATGGGACGGAGGGAGTATAATACATTTTTTTTTATAAATATACTTTTCAAGGAAAAGCTAAAATATGATTTACAGGTCCTCAATCTGAATATTTGAGACAATATTTATAGCCAAAGTTGTAAAAGCTTGACCTACGACATGTATTTGTGATATGTAGGGAGTGTGTGTTTCTCTGCTTGGTATTATTGCGATGGCTCCTTGCGCTATTAATATTTGTATGTGTTGATGGGCAGTCACTCTTTCCTGGATAGAGTACTAAGTTAATGCATACTTTGTGCATTTTCTGTTAACACAAACTGCTGTTTGGTATGTGAGACTTGAAAAAATGCATCTAATGGGCCTCTGCAGACATCTTGCTATGTCAAGTTTTAGTTTCTGTGTTTTCATATTTGGAACCTTCAACATCTGTTGATTGTTTTTTCTTTGTTTTTTGTGGAGATGAACTAAATCTTAAACTCTGATTTCTCCTGACAATATCAGTCGCTGATGCATCTTTTCATTACAGCAAACTGTAACTGGAGTAAGTCAGATCTCATTTAGCGCTGATGGAAGTGTTTCTCCAAAGAAGCCATCGTCAATTCCTGAAGTGGCTAAGCAGCGAGAGCTTAGTGGAACATTCGAGACTGATGCGGAAGCTAAAATTAATAAGCAGCTTTCTGAAGCCAAGAACAAGGAGCTCAGTGGAAGCAATATCTTTGGTCCACCTCCTGAGACCCCTGCAAGGCCACTGGCAGCTCGTAATATGGAGCTACAAGGAAATGTAGATTTTGCACTTCCACAACGAAGAAGCGTGCACACTTCAGTGAAAGTATCCAATGTAAGTTACCTGATACTATCGCCTTCCTGCTGACATTTTGATTATATGTTTTACTATGTCTCCTTTTTGAGTCAGTAGCCAGGTAACTAACAAAAGGTAAGGCCGATTACAGAGCCCATTCGTTCCCCATTTGACGTGCTTGCATGGTGCTGATTTGCATTATATGATGTTATGTCAATCACATGCTTCTGTTTCTTGCATGTTAGATGCTACACTGTAATCAGTGGCGGAGCTTAGTGCAGTCCAAAGGGGGACATGGACCCTCCAATGCTTTACTAACACAAAGACATCACAACCTAATTCACATATTATGCCCTGCTCTGTGTGTTTAATTGGTAATATCTTGGGGCTGCCTGGTCTGTGATTAGTGCGAAGCTCTGCCACTGACTGTCGTCTGGTCCCTTCAATTCAAACAAAACATTGGAAGCTGACTTAATAAGCATGTTCAAATTCGGTTGCATTTGTAATTTTTTCATGTACATATCACCAGCTAGGCAGGCAGCTACTGGCCTACTCGTAATAATTGACGGATGTCTGCATAAAGAGAAAATCATGTCAATTTTATTTGATAATTGCTCATATGACAATATTTGCATGATGGCACTTAACCTGTTAGCATAAATATCCTACCTCTGCATTTGCATGACTTGGAATTCCTTTTGTAGCCTGCTGGAGGTCCAAGCAACATCACGTTCAGCGAGGATCCTGTAACGAAGACAGCAAAGAAAATTCACAACCAGAAGTTCCAAGAGCTGACAGGCAATAACATCTTTAACGAGGATGCCCCCCCTGGCTCAGCTGACAAGTCTCTGAGCTCAGCAAAGCTTAAGGAGATGAGCGGCAATGACATCTTCTCTGATGGAAAGGCGTCTTCGCGAGACTACCTCGGCGGTGTCCGGAAGCCCCCTGGTGGCGAGAGCAGCATTGCACTCATCTAATTATGGTAGACTGCTCTAGTCGGGACTGGCTAGTACATCCTCCTCATTTCAGGTGCTCTTCTTGGCCTTCCCGGGTCTAGATGATGCTTTGAGATCTGAATTATGTTGGATATCTTAGCCCTAATATAGTGTAGAGTCAGCAGGATCTGACTCGGCTCATATCATGTACGCCCGTGCGTGATCTCATCCTTGTTTTGTGGTACTCATGTGTTAATCTCTCTGTACTGAGAACCTGCGCAATAAGCTTTTATGGACTCATTCGGCATCATTGACAAGACTGTTATTTGTAACTCTTTTATCAGCTATGCCAGGAAAGGTTCAGCAGAATTCTTGTGGTAACACCTGTGAAAAAGCCTTCTCGCTGTATTGACCTTGTGGTTCGGACCAGTAGTGGTGTTAAAAGAGTTACAAATATTACGACAAATAAAGGGTGAATAAATATGTCTTTTTTTAAAAAAGGATGAAGAAATAAGAATAGACCTTTGGTGATCGGTACATAGATCCTGATTGCAAGTTCGGCCTGGCATGTAGTATTGGTGCTGTTTCTCTCTTCTTCTGCTGTAGCATCCTGTAGGTGCAGTTTATAATATCTCAGAACGTAGGAGAAAAAATGTTATGCATCATGTGCCTTTGGGCTGTTTCTTCTTCTGGTGTTGTTTCAAAGATTGTGTATGACTTGGTATATATGCTTGACTCCATTTTTGTAATGGAAATAGGGGCCGTGTGGCCCCTCTGATTGAAAAAGATAATAATTTCGCCCGCCTTTGTGGAATAGAATGTAGATTTTTTTTTCTGAAACGGGAATAGAATGTAGATTCAAGTGTATGAAGCATCAAAATAGGATTTGAAACTTCGAAAGCCAATCGTCAAAGTTGGAGTCCGATTTTTAGATAAAAGGCATGCGGAGAAACAGACGTGCATACCTCATCACTAGAAAAGAGATGGAATATATGAACTCTTAAAATAAGAAGATAAAACTTTAAATAAAAAATAGACTTCGCTGGGGATCGAACCCAGAATCTCTGGTTTCGTTTCTCAAAAAAAAAAAAAATCTCCGGTTTCATAGACCAGCGCCTTATCCATTGGGCCACGGAGTCACTTTTGTTTTCTTTTCGACAACAGCTTATATGGATACTCAGTACATGGGCTGGCGTAAAAGTTCTTCCATTCACCTACATGATGTAAAAGGAGTTGCTCATACCTCCACACGTGGTCACGTGCTGTTTGCTCCGATTAGCAAGGCTTTCTTTTTCCGTGGGCATCACTTCTATTACTCAAACCTCAGAGAAGTTACAATCAAGTTTACACAGGGA
The DNA here is from genome assembly GCA_011799875.1 of Thinopyrum elongatum. Taxonomy (NCBI): domain Eukaryota; kingdom Viridiplantae; phylum Streptophyta; class Magnoliopsida; order Poales; family Poaceae; genus Thinopyrum; species Thinopyrum elongatum. Next base: position 463,376,695 of record CM022298.1, on the reverse strand, counting down.
TTCCTTGCCAATAAACTCCTGCCAAAAACCACCACAATTGTGCGCTGCATCATAAAAACTCTCCTAAGCGCAAAAATATTAATATGTGTCTGTTAGGCTCTTGGGTTCAAGAGATACATTAATGATGATGGTAAACTCTAGAAACAAGTGATTGATGCTAAATATAAGACTTGCTCTCCTCATTTGTTCACTTGTCCCTATGCTAACACTTCTATCTTTTGGAAAGGGGGCTGCGTATTGCCAAAGCTATTGAATTTGGCTATAGGTGGGTAGTGGGAGATGGTAACAAAATTAGGTTCTGGGAGGACAAATAGTTTGGGCCTTCCCCTCTGACTGTCCAATTCTGGGACATCTACAATCTTTGTAATGAAAAAACCCATGTTACTTCTAAGTTTGGGATGGATCCATTTTGAAAAAGACTTTCAAGAGGATCTTCTCCCCCCTAATGATGAGAAAGTGGCATGAATTAGAGCAGGTTACTAGTAGCATTACCTTGTCCGATGAGACCGACTCTTTGATTTGACAGTATGACAATAAGGGCCAGTATTCTACTAGCTCTCCGTATAATATAATCAATTTTAGATGGGTCTAACCAGTAAATATCCCTGTTGTTTGGCAACTGTGTGCCCCCGTGATTCATATTTTCTATGGTTGCTTGCATATAATAAGCTCATGAACATGGATAATATGAAGAAAAAGGAAACTTGAAATTTTTGAATATTGTGTGTTCTGTATGGAACATGAAGCTATCAAGCACCCTTTCTTTGATTGTGTGGTTGCTAAAGAGGTCTGGCATGTCATAGCTAGTTTTTTTCGATGTTCTTATTGGTAGTTCTTATGAATGTGTAGCTAAATTTCGGATAGCCAATATGAATCATCTTTTAACTAATTTAGTTACCTCAGCTCTACTTTGGTGTATCTGGAAATATAGAAACATCATGATTTTTTATAATGTTCAATGGATTAACGTCAAGCAAGTTTGGTGGAAGATCCCCGAAAACTATCAAAATCTAGCCAATTCTATGCCTAGAGAGACTGAACGGTCGTTTGGAAAAGTTCTGCTCACACCTAATGATGGTTCTGAGATCACCTTTAGCTATACTGAGTGGCTGACTAAAGAACATTTCATACTGTTGGAACAGGTGGGCCTAGGGCTAGAGGCTAAGCTTCCTCTACTCCTGTTTTGCCGCCGTAGGTGCTTCAGATTAGGGATATTTCCTCCCATCCAGAAGCCAACACTTGACAAAAACCCCGCTCCTCGGCCATACATCAAGTCTGGAAGTGCTCTGTGGTCCCTTGCGGAGAGTGCAACTCCAGCGAGGAAGGCCAAAACATCTTCACCTACGGTGAGGCTTGCGTTCATGTAATCAAGTGCATGTGCTACGGGATTCATTCTGCTAAGATACTTTAGTTTGCTCATTTCAGAACTGTTTGTTGAGTCTATTGTGCTAAAAAATGTAGTGGTTGTTATGTATCATTTTCTTCTTTTTACTAGAACCTTCAAACTGTTGAGGCTTGGCCCTTGAACTTTTTATTTTTCTGGTTTCGTTGATATCAATGGAACCGGGAGCTCTTGGGCTGCCCTATTTGTCTAAACAACAATAAATAAAAAACCATCTTTGCTAACAATTGGTGGAAAACACCTTTTTCAGTCAGCGCGCCACCAAAAGCACTGAATCATCGTTTCATATTGTTTTGATACGAAAATTGACAGTGAGGTCTACCTGTAAGGGTCACGTGACATGGTAACGGCCAACCGAGTGGCCGTTATTGCACATGGTAACTTTCTCTTTACTTTTGTAATCTTCTCTAGTTTAGTATGCAAAGTTCTACGGGTGGGGAGGTTACTTTTACATGTGTAGTGTCTTGTGCAATGCTTTTGATCATATGGTTTTCATGCATTAGTGTGTCCAACTGTTTTGACGTGTTTTCTTTGCACTTGTTTGACTTACCATGCGAAAATCTTGCTATCTTCTGAAAAACATTGCCATGTTCTTTTATCAAAAAACCCAATAAAGGAGTCCTTTGAACTGTTGCCTTTTTCCCACCTAATTACATAAGTTGGGGACTCTAGTGGTGTCTTAATTAGTAACTGAATGATTGTAGAGGCTTTTTGCTGACGAACCCAGCATCTTTGGTTGATCCGGGACGTGCAACGGGGTTATCCCCGCCAAACTATCCCCTCGGGGTACTTAGCTTTTGAGTCTTATGCAACATGACATCGTGATACTCTTGTGTAGTGTTTGAGTTCTTTATGACCAAAACACGTTCGAAGCCTTTGCACTTCCGTTCATCTTTTATTGCTAGCCTCTACGGTACCGTGCATTGCCCACTCTAACATTGGGACTTGGAGCATACTTCGCAGGTACATCCAAACCCGTGGGAGGACTTTCTCTTGATCTCCTACACAGAAAACACCACATCTCCACAAAACAGCCACCATACCTCTCCAAAATATTGGCCGACCTCTTCAAAGGAGAGGAGGAAGATTTCGCTCAATTAAGTATCCGGGAGGGTTGCTCCGGATACAATCCGGCAGACTGGGTAAGCTTCAGTCCTTTGTCTTTGGTTCGAAGATTACGTCCGAACTCTTATCGGATGTACCTTTCTCTTAAACAGGGTTGGAGGCGTCAGGTCGAGTCCGTCCATTGCCCCTCCCCTCAACCAGAGAATTATTCCCATGATGACGACCCAGGGTATCATGACGATTCGGATACGTCGATTGATTTTGAAGACGGGGTCTTCTACCAGGAAAGCCTTGACGACACCAAGGTTTCCTTGACGGCCGACCACCCTGGGTCTCTTCCTTCCTTCACTCTAAGTGAAAGGAAGGCCTCTTCCCGAACAGGGCGCTCGCCTCGCACCATTCCAAATGCGCTGACTTCTACTCCCAAGGGTCGCCGTACTACGCGCCGAACAACCGCGGGAGGAGCGCGGAACATGCCGTCCTCAGCCCACGACGGGACATCCAAACGGAAGGCCGCCGTCAAAACAGGGGCAACCGCACTGTGACGCCCGGATAATTAAGCTACAGTAATCCTCTGCTAATGAGGCCATGTCATCACTGTTACTGTTGCTAATCTCGCTTAGATTCAAACCGGTTCAAATTCAAATTTTAAAATAAAGTCAAAAAACACAAAAGTTTTCAAATGTCAACACTAAAATGTGCAAACGGTGGCAAATAATTCATAAGTATTGTTGGTGAAGAAACCAAGTTTTTGTAAAATGCGTAAGTGCTCAAAAATAATGAAAACAGTGGCTAAAACAATAATTTAAATGCCTTTTAAATTATAAAAAAATTAAACTATTTTATTTTGGTGCCAAACTAAATGTGGCCATAGCCTAATTATAAATACTAATTTAGGGGCTACTGTTATATTTTATAAAACTAAAACTAAGATAAAACTAAAGTGAAAACAGAATCTATAAAAGGAAAAGAACAAGAAAATGCAAGAGATCAAAAAAAGAAAAGAAAGAAGAAAACCGCCTGGGCCTAGCCCACCTGGGCCAGCCCAGCTCCCCGCACCGGATGCCCCCGCTCTCCTTCCTGTTCATCGGTCTCAGACCGCTACAGGGCGCGTCCCGCCCCAACCACCTCGCCGGCGTCGATGGCGAGGGGATAAGGACCCCCTCGCACCCTCGATTCCCTCGTCCGCTCTCATCCACTCCCCTCCCCTCGCTCTCTCTCTCGCCCACGCGCTCGCCGCCCGCCTCACTCTGCCGTGGCCACCGACCACCTCTCGCCTCGCCGTTCCGTCCACGAAGACCGCCGTCGTCCGCTGTGTCCACTACGGAGACGAAAACAAGCTGGAACCCCCTCCTTCGCCGGATCCGCGTCGCCCTCGTCCGCTTCGGTCGCCGGCCCTCTCCGTCAACTCCGACCGCCCCAGCAGCTACTAAACCCTCGCCGGTCTCCATGTGCCACCCGGTGAGCCCCGGCTTCCTCCCCGATGCTTTCCCCTCCCTTTCGTGCACGTAGCCGCCGTCCGCCGCGCCTCGCTCGCGTCGCCGTTCCCCGCCCGTGTCCGCCTCCAGTAGCCGATGCACGCGCTGCCTCCGGCTTCACCTGTACCAGCCACGCGCGCCAGTGGCCTCGCGCTCGCTCGCTCGCTGCGGCCGCCCGTCCCTGTTCGCCTCCTGCCAGCAGCCGCACGCCGCGCCTCCCGCTATTGCGCTCGTTGCGCCCCACCCTGGCCATCCGTCGCCGCGGCTGCATCTCGCCCTCCCTGGCCGCGCCCGCTCGCCCTGCTTGCGCCGCTCCCGCACGGCGCCGCAGCCAAGCGCCCGCACGTCGCCTTCCCCACTGCTGCTACTGCGTTGCCGTCACGCGCCGCCGGCTTGGCCCCCTGCAGCCGCCTTGGCCTCGCCCCTGCCTCGCCCCGTGAGCCCTCGCCGGCCACGCGACTGCTCCGCCCCTCGCCGGCTCTGCCCGCTGCTGTCACTGCCCTTTGCGCCCCCCCGGCCGCGCTTGGCCGCGCCTGCCAGGGCCGCCGCCGCCCGAGGCCGCGCTACTGCTGTGCCGTTACTCGCCGCCCGTCACAGCTCGCCTCGCCTGCTGCTCCACCCCGGTCGCGACGCCGCCCTGCTTCGGCCTCCCTCGCCGCGCTCCGCGTCCCCACGCTGGCCGCGCGCCCGGTTCCACACGAGCGCCGGCGCCCACGCCCGCACGCCCTCGCCCATTAACCCGCTCGGCTGGCCCCTGTGCCACTGCCAGGGGGCCCCATGCCCTGGCTTAAAAAAGATTAACATTAAAAAATAAATAATTAATAAAATTAATTAACTTAATTAATTAATCTTAATTAACCTAATGAGCAAGATTAGTTAGTTACATCAGTAATTAGTTAGGTGAGTCAATGACAGGGGGGTCCCACCCCTTGTTGACCAGTCAAACATTGACTGGTCAACTAGGACCCCCTGGCCCACCTGTTAGTCACTGTGTACACTTTGTGTACACTGTGCTGGGTGCATCTAGCATTTTAGCATTTATTTTAGAATTAATAATAATTTCAGAAAATTGCTAAAACTTTAGAAATTCATAGAAAATAATCCGTAACTCGGATGAAAAAGTTTTATACATGAAAGTTGCCCAGAAAAATATGACGAATCCGAATACGCGGTCCGTTCATTTGTCACATGCCCCTAGCATAGTGAACATGCAACCATCCCCCTCCGTTTCATCTGTCCGAAAAATGCAAACTTCAGGAAAACTTTCTCGGATGTTATCCCCCTTCGCCGGTATCGTGTAACACCGCGTTAGAACACCCCTAGCACTGCTTGTTGACTTGTCATGCATCTGTTTGCTCTGTATTTACTGTTTCTTCCCCCTCTTCTCTCCGGTAGACCCCGAGACCGCTGCTGATGCCCCTGTGATCGACTATGTCGCCGACGACCCTTCTTCCCTTTCAGCGGAGCTTCCAGGCAGGCCCCCCCTTGATCACTTCAATATCGCCCATTCCATTCTCTCTCATGCTTGCATTAGATTTTGCTACTGTTATTGTTTGCTCCTATTCTGATGCATAGCCTGCTTTTGTAACCTGCTCATTGTACCTTGCCTACTTATCCTAAACTGCTTAATATAGGTTGGTTACTAATCCATCAGTGACCCCCACCTTGTTCTTGTTGCCCCTGCTTCATCATTGACGACTCGATCAACGTGATCGACGACCAGAGCCCGACACCTCACATCACATCACGCCCCTTTTGTTGCTCAATTCTGCAGAGCTACTATCGAGTGCCGAGGATGATACCTCGTAACGCACTCCTGATGATAACTCTGTAATGTAGCTATTCGGTCGTGGTCATCGAGGGTGATTCCTCCTTCACCACTCCCGATACGACTCTGTCGTGCAACACCTCAAGTGTGAACCTCGAGGGTGATTCCTCCTAAGTTCACCTTGACGATTACATCAAGTGGATTCCATCGAGGGTGATTCCTCGGATTCCCCCTTGATGTTATGGACACACGGTTACCTGGACTTTACTTGAGACCATTATTGAAGTCGGGTCGGCCCTGAGGGGTACCCGCGAGAGATACCTGTGAAAGTTGGGCGGGCCCGGAGAGCACCTGCAAGATGTTACGGTGGCGGCTGGCTGTTTAGCGGTATCACCCAGGAGGGGGTGGTAGCTTCGGACTTGTCCCGACAGCCGTCACTTCATTTTAATAATGCACTAACAGGTTTGGGTATTTGTTCTGAGTTGGCCACTGGCCTATACGCACTAACCACCACGCGGGAATAGTTATGGGCACTCGGCATCGCAGTATCAGCCGAAGCTTTGTCAGACATCCAGTTCAGCATTGCGGCACGGCTGGACCGGCACCATCCTGTAGTGGTGGAGCCTGGTCCGCCCTGCTCGCAATGACCCGGAGTGCAACGGGCGATGGGCCCAAGACCCCGGAGTGCTTAGGATGTAGACCGGCGGGGACCTCTCTGCTGAGCCTAGGTAGGGCTGCGACGTGTTGATCTTCCGAGGCCGGGCATTGACCCAGAAAGGTGTGTCCGGCCAGAGTAATCAAGCGTGTTGGGTAATGTGGTGCACCCCGCAGGGAAGATTATTTATTAATAGTCGTGTCCTCGGTAACGGACGTTCAGACTTGTATTCTAATCTATTACAACTAGAAATGGATACTTGAGATATGTGATGGATATGTGGCTCCGAGATTGCTTTCTTGCAGGGAGTCGAGGAAGGATCTCTGGGCGTTAATACTACAACATGTTGGTTAAATATAAACTGCTATTCTATACTCTTCTGAATGCTGCAAGATGCTTGGAGCTGCTTGAAGATGCTAGTCTTCGATAGGCTAGGCCTTCCCCTCTATTCTGGCATTCTGCAGTTCAGTCCACAGATACAATCCTTCCATTTGATACCAATGCATACTTAGTATAGATCTGATGCTTGCGAGTACTTTGGATGAGTACTCACGGTTGCTTTGCTACCCCTTTTCCCCCTTCTTTCTTCTTTCCGGTTGTTACAACCAGATGGTGGATCCCAGGAGCCAGATGCCACCCCGTTGACTATTATTACATGGAGACCGCCGACGACCAGGAATAGTTAGGAGGTCCCAGGCAGGAGGCCTTGCCTCTTCGATCGTTGATGTTTGTGCTAGCCTTCTTAAGGCAAAACTTGTTTAACTTATGTCTGTACTCAGATATTGTTGCTTCCGCTGACTCTGTTGCTTTCGAGCTTCTGTATTCGAGCCCTCGAGGCCCCTGGCTTGTAATATGAAGCTTGTATTATTTTGATTTGTGTCTAGAGTTGTGTTGTGATATCTTCCCGTGAGTCCCTGATCTTGATCGTACACATTTGCATGTATGATTAGTGTACGGTCGAATCGGGGGGCGTCACACGCACCCTCGGCTCAAAGGTACTATGTTCGGGGCCGTCGAGAGAGTCATTCTCGCCATTTTTTGACATTTGCTTGGTTTCGCAGAAGAAAAACATTACCGCGTCAATCCGAAGATACCCCGGGTGTACCGAGGCATAGTTCCAATCCTGAGTCTTCGGCGCAGGCCGGGGGCCGTGCGGAGCATGCAGCGCCAAGCGTACCTTGGAGCGGCCCGAACAGGGCTTGAAGGGACCGCCAATCTTTTTTCCGCCAAAATGCAGGTGCAAGATTTAAATAGCTTAAGAGCAGATCATAATCCCTAACCTAGTAGCCCCCGAGCCTTAATTTGGGCGGGACAGCCGAGTTAAGGATCTGTATTGTCTTGAATTTGTAGGCTGCGAGGGAACAAAATAACAAGTTATTCGAAGACCTCGAGCTGAGCCGAACACAATTGGCCGATGCTAAAGCCGAACTGGAAGCGGCCAAGAAAGCTACCAGTGAAATACCTGGTGAGGGAAAAAGCTTTAGGATGCTTAAAAACTATACGGCTTTTCCTGCGTATTAACACCATGTTATCCCTGTAGCCACCGAATCCATGAGCCAATTGCAGAAGGACCTGGAGGCTGGCAAACAAGTGCTGACACGAAGTCATGAGGAGAAGAATGAGCTCAAGGAGGAAAATCAGTGGAAAGCCGAAGAAATCGAGAGTTTAAAAGCTCAATTGGCGCAAGCCTTGGAGGAGAACCAGAAGCTAAAAGGTGGCATATTTGGTAAGTCACGAATTCAATATCACACGTATGTGGGTGATCACAATATGTTGAAAAACATGCTGCCCCTGTTTGCTAGGTCTCCTGACAGGGCGGCCGGAAGAGGAGGTTGGTTTCTTTAGTGGGAACCTTTTGAAGGAACTGGCCAAAACTCACGAAAGAGCCCGGAAGGCCATGAAAAGCATGGTTAAGGCATTATGGCCGCTGGAACTACCACCAGAGAGCATGGCTGAGCTGGCTAGTCGCTTTAAAGGGGCGAGGCAACGCTTTGAATTGTGGAAGACATCGGCCTGCCGGGAAGGAGCGCGCGAGGCCTGGGCAATTGGTGAAGTCCCAGTTTACCAAACTCGAACCTGAACATATGGCTCGAGTTGGACCCGTGGGGCCGGATGGACAGGAAATACCGCTTAGCTTAGTGTATGACCAAGTGATGCCCGCTGCTCGGTACTCCCAGAAGGATTGTGCCTTGGACAGTTTGATAGATGGTATTGATAAAGAGTAGGGTGCGTGATTCTATGTATCCATGTACTTTACATCGCGCCATTCTCGAACTGAAGTAAAAACATTGTCTTAACCAGCCATCGGCTTCCGCCTCCCCGACCAGTGATCGGGGAGTGTTCCGTACTATATGCCCTGATGAACAAGGAATGTTTCCGGTAACCAGGCAATCCGGCCATTTGGTGCGAACAGACAAGACGCGCGCAGCGAGCTATGTTATATTACTTTATAGCGTAAGAAACATCTTTCGAAGAAAATAGTTCCTCAAAGGGTTCCTTTCTTCGGGTGTGGTATGTTGACCATAAACCGTGAGTCCGGATGCCAGTGACACACGGATGTCCTTGGTTTTTAGGAACCAAGAATATTGGGCTGGCGGCTAGCGGCTGTTTATTTTTACTTCCCTTGAGGCCGACCCATTATTTTCTGTAAGAACGCTAGCTTTCGGCTTCACCCGTCTGAGGTACGTATCCGGATTACCCGGGCGTAACAATCGCAGAGGTGCTCCCTTTACTTCTTAGCCGAACAATCGGAAACGTAGGGGTAAACACAAGTACCCCAGCTTGGCAAAGGACTTAAGTCAAATAGGTGCATATAATGGCTTGAAAGGTATGGGAATGACATTGGTTCAAACAACATAAAAGAGGTTGTGAGATGAATATTGTAATTGGCCATTTTGAAAGAAGCCCCCAGGTAATGCTGGGTAGGACATCCGAAGATGTGTACAGTGGTGACTTGTCGTGTTGCGGTTTATCCGAACTCTAGGTCGGGAGGCTAAAGCTCCAAGAGTAAAGCAAAGAAAGATAAAAAATCAAAGAAAAACAAGGAGTGTCGATGAAGACACCGGACTAGGCGTAGAAATGTCGAAGCCGAGTGGCGTTCCACGGGTTGGGTTCGAGGCAGTTACTTGACGGGCTGCGGAGGTGGTATGCCCCTCCTGCGAGCACTTCATCTACACTGAAAGGGACCTCCCATTTGGGTGAAAGCTTGTGCTTCTGCTTCTCGGGGAGGCGGAGGACGAGCTCTCCCACGTTGTATGCCTTCGCCCGAACCTCCCGATTCTGGTAGCGCCGTGCTTGCTATTGATAAAATGCGGAGCGTGCGCGCGCGATGTCGCGCTCTCCTTCCAGGGCATCCAGGTCTTCGTCCCGCTGATCTAGCTCGGCCTCCTTCTCTTTGTACATGCGTACTCTAGGTGCGTCATGGATCAAATCACATGGGAGGACTGCTTCGGCACCGTACACCATAAAGAATGGGGTGTATCCTGTTGAACGACTAGGAGTGGTGCGTAGCCCCCATAGCACGGAGTCCAAATCCTCTACCCAGTGGCAATCTGATTCTTCGAGTGAGCGGATTAAGCGAGGTTTTATGCCGCTCATAATTAGTCCGTTTGCTCGCTCTACCCGCCCATTAGTTTGTGGGTGGTACACCGAAACGTAGTCGAGCTTATGCCCATCTTAGCACACCAACCTTTAACCTCTTGGGCGGTAAAACTAGTCCCATTACCAGTGATTATGCTGTGGGGAACACCATAACAGTGTACAACACCAGATATGAAGTCAACAACTGGTTCGGATTCTGGAGAGGTTACCGATTTTGCTTCGATCCACTTAGTGAATTTATCGACCATAACTAGTAGGCACTTCTTTTTCTTGGCCCCCCCTTTAAGTGGTCTGACCATGTCAAGCCCCCAAACTGCAAATGGCCAGGTTATCGGTATAGTCCGAAGAGCTGTGGGGGGCATATGGCTTCGATTTGCAAATAGCTGGCACCCAACGCAATGTTGGACTAGCGTACGTGCGTCTGCGCAGGCTGTGGGCCAGAAGAACCCTGCTCGGAAGGCCTTACTGACCAGGGCCCGAGCTACTGCGTGGTGGCCGCCCATGCCGGCATGTATCTCAGCGAGAAGCTGCTGCCCCTCCTCTTCGGAGATGCACCTCTGAAGGACTCCCGTAGTGCTCTTTTTATAGAGCTCTCCCTCATGGACCTTGTATGCTTTAGAGCACCAAACTATGCGCCGCGCCTCCGTCTGATCATGTGGGAGTTCTTGTCGCAGGAGGTAGGAAAGCAAGAGCTCGGTCCATGGGGTGATTATGGCCATGATCTCATGGGCCGATGGTGTCTCTTCGAGTGCGGATCCCCCAATGATATAGTCATCGGGCTCGATTTCTGGGGTGGGCTCATTGGTTGTGGTGCCACTGTCCCCGCCCTGCCATACCACGGATGACTTGAAGAGCCTTTCTAGAAAGGTGTTTTTAGGTACTGGGTCGCGCTTGGCTCCCATGCGGGCAAAGGACATCCGTGGCTTGGTTACTGTCTCTAGAGACATGATGGAATTCTAGACCCTCGAATCGGGCTGACATTCTGAGGATGACGTATCTGTATGCCGCCATTTTCGGGTCTTTGGCGTCAAATTCGCCGTTGACCTGGGAGATGGCAAGGTTCGAATCTCCTCGCACCTCTAGCCGCCGAACACCCATCGACGTTGCCATCCTAAGACTGTGCAACAGTGCCTTGTATTCGGCTGCGTTATTGGAATCCATGTACATAATCTGTAGAATGTACCGGATATTGTCGCCTGTGGGGGATATTAGGATCACCCCAGCCCCCAGTCCGGCTATCATTTTAGAGCTGTCGAAGTACATCATCCAGTGTGCATATGTATTATATTCCCTGGGGAATTCGGCTTCGGTCCATTCAGATAGAAAATCGGCCAACACCTGAGATTTAATAGCTCGGCGTGGTTTGTATACAATCTCGAAGGGAAGGAGCTCTATGGCCCATTTGGCGATGCGGCCCGTGGCATCCCTGTTATTGATTATATCATTGAGGGGTACCTCAGATACCACTGTCACCGAACACTCTTGAAAGTAGTGTCGCAATTTTCGGGATGCCATATAGACCGTATATGCTATCTTTTGGTAGTGTGGGTATCGGGATTTGCATGGTGTGAGGACCTCTGACACATAGTAGACTGGTTTTTGAACCTGGAACTTGTGGCCCTCTGATTCCCATTCTACGACGAGCACCGCACTCACCACTCGATTGGTGGCTGATATATACAGCAACATAGGTTCACCGATACCTGGTGCGGCCAGGATAGGGTTGCCTGCCAGGAGTGTTTTGATTTCCTCTAGTGCCACGGTTGCTTCATTGGTCCACTCAAAGTTTTTTGTCTTCTTGAGTAGCCTGTAAAGAGGCAGTACCTTTTCGCCAAGGCGGGAGATGAAACGGCTTAAAGCTGCCACGCAACCTGCCAGCTTCTGCACATGTTTGAGCTCCATTGGTATTGCTAGGTGGGACAGGGCCTTGATTTTAGCCGGATTGGCCTCAATTCCTATATGGGAGATGATAAATCCAAGCAGTTTGCTGGTGGGGACTCCGAAGACGCATTTATCCGGGTTGAGCCGTATATCATAAGCCCGTAGATTTCCGAAGGTCAAGCGGAGGTCGTCCATGAGTTGATCGACTTTTTTGGTTTTAATGACCACATCGTCTACGTATGCCTCGACTGTTTTGCCGATTTGGTTTTCCAGGCATGTTTGAATCATGCGTTGGTATGTGGCTCCCGCATTCTTTAACCCGAAAGGCATCGTGTTAAAGCAGAATGGCCCATAGGGGGTGATGAACGCGGTTGCAGCTTGGTCGGACTCTTTCATCTTTATTTGGTGATATCCGAAGTATGCGTCAAGAAAGCATAGTGAGTTGTGCCCAGCAGTGGCGTCGATAATATGATCTATGCGAGGTAAGGGGAAGGGGTCCTTGGGGCAGGCTTTGTTTAGGTCCTTGAAATCGACGCAGAGCTGCCAGGACTTGTCCTTCTTGGGTACCATGACCAGATTTGCTAACCACTCAGGATGCTTTATTTCACGGATGAATACAGCCTCCAATAGCTTTGCCAATTCTTCACCCATAGCTTGTCGTTTGGGTTCAGAGAATCAATGCAATGTCTGTTTGACTGGTTTAAAGCCTTTTATGATGTTCAAGCTGTGCTCCGCCAGCCTCCGTGGGATGCCTGGCATATCCAAAGGGTGCCAGGTGAATATGTCCCAGTTTTCGCGTAAAAACACACGCAAAGCTTCATCAACTGCGGGGTCCAGTTGTGCTCTGATGGACGCCATTTTATTCGGGTCTGTCGGGTGCACTTGGAATTTTACTATCTCGTCAGCTGGCCTAAATGATGTGGATTTTAGCCTTTTACTGAGGACCACGTCGTCCCTGTTGTCTGTAGTGCGGAGCGTTGTTAATTCTTCGGCTACAAGGGCCTTAGATAGTGCCGCAAGGGCAAGCGATGCGGTCTTATTTTCAGCTCGGAGGGTTGTGTTCGGATCGCTGGCAAGCGAGATCACGCCGTTAGGCCCTGGCATTTTGAGCTTCATGTATCCATAATGCAGTACGGCCTGGAACCTTGCAAATGCCTCACGTCCCAAGAGGGCGTGGTATCCACTGTGGAAGGGCACAATGTGGAATAATAAGGGTTCGGATCTGTAGTTGTCGGTAGTACCGAACACTACGTCCAAGGTTATGTGTCCGGAACACCGTGCCTCCCTGCCGGGTATAATTCCTCGGAATGTGGTATGGCTGTGCTCGATGCGGGATCTGTTGAGATGCATTTTGTCAAGCGTGTCCTCATAAATGAGGTTCAGGCCGCTGCCCCCGTCCATCAGTACTTTAGTTAGTCTGAAGCCATCGATTATGGGGTCGAGGACTAGTGCGGCGGGTGCGTGGGTGGGGCGGGACCTTGGTTCGTTCTTCTGATTGAAGGTGATTGGTGTGTCCGCCCATGGTTGTGTGGCTGTCACCTGGTATACTTGGCCGAGCTCTCTAAGAGCCCTTTTCCTTTGATTTTTTGAAGAGAACGTCTCGTAAACTGTCAGGACATTGTCGTTGTGGGGTGGCGTTGTTGATCGTCTACCGAGAGGTGTGAGACCCAGGATATTTTTGCCACTTTTGGCCATCTGCCTAACCACCCAACAAGCTCAAAGCCTGTGAGTCAGATTTGCATTGAGCAGGGCCGAGTGTATAGGGCATGGTTTATCCAGCAATTTGTCCAAGACTGTTCTGGGTCTATTTTTCTTTTTGGCAGGCTCGTGTTTAGGCGACTGTCTCACGTATGCTCGCTTTGCTTGGGCTTTCTTGGGCTACGGGACAGGGGCTGACTCCTTGCGCATTTGCTGCAACCTCCAGGTACTTTCCATGGCGCAATATTTGCGCACCATATCTGATAATTCAGCAAAGTTTTGCACGCGGCGACGGGCGAGGGCATTTAAGATCCCTGCGTCCCGACAGTTGAACCGAAAAACTTCAATTATTTCTTCATCACGGCAGTACGTTATCTTGTTTTTGACCAGGAGAAATCTAGCCCAGTAATGATGGACCATTTCTTCGGGCTGCTGCTTGACGTACATTAGGTCCCATACGTCCGGTCTTCCCGCATCCGGACAATATTGGCGTGGGAGGTGGGTGGGAGAATTTTTAGCATTCTCGTCTGCTATGAGTCCGGAGCATCGGCAGTGGCGAGCCGCGCCTGGGCTATGTCCGGATCTGACCGCACAGTGTTCGGTCGCATGCCTGTATGTGGTTGGGCCGACTCAAGGTCAGATCCTGTATCACAAGCTGAGTTCGAACTCTTATCCGAACGGGTGTCCGTCTCCGGGCTAGAGACCCGGGTGTATACTGTCTTCAACTTCGGAGGTTGTGATCCCTCCGCCTTTTCTTCGATGGTAGCGACGAGGTGGGTGATAGGCGGGACGTGGATCTCTCTGCTGTCAGGTTTAAGCCCAATCTGGTTGTAGGCCATAGGCCTGCTGACGGAGATTCCCATAGCGAGGAATCGATCCACCAGGTTGTTTACCAAAGAGACTCCCGCCGGGGCCGTGCCTCCTGGATATTCGGCGGGATATTCTTCGAGTACTTCGATGGGATCCAGTTTTAAGGCCAGATCCCGGATTGTGCCGGCCCCATTTTTATCCACTGAGTCCGAGGTCAAGGCATCGGGTTCAGCGGGTTCTACGAGTGCAGTGCATTACCGAGGGCTAGCGCCGGACTCGTGATTGGAGGTGAGGTTTTCAATCTGGTCCAAATGACCGATGGGGTCGGCGCGAAAAGTGATGCTGCCGAACGTAAAGATCTGCCCGGGGACGAAGATGTCCCTGGTGCTGGCCGGGTTTCCAACGAGTAGTTGGGCCATTGATCCTTTGGTGATCCGTAGTGGAACTCTCAATGAAAGCACCAATGTCGGTGTCAAAATTGGTGGATCTCGGGTAGGGGGTCCCGAGCTGTGGATCTAGGATCAATGGGGAACAAGGGACGAAGAACACGGTGTTTACCCAGGTCCGGGCCCTCTCTAAGAGGTAAAACCCTACGTCTTGCTTGATTGTATTTGATGTGTATGATATGGTTACAGAGTCGATCTACCACGAGATCAGGTGAGCTAGACCCTAGGTTGATGGGGTGATGGATGTTGCTCTAGCCCTAAAGACTAAAACCCCTTGGTTTATATAGACACCAGTAGGGTTAGGGTTACATGCGATCGGTTATAATGAAGGAAAGATCATGCCTAATCTTGACTTGGAGGGCACACCACGACCCCGAAAATCTTCTATCCGTCCACGGATCCGCATTCTAGCTGGGCTCCATAGCAGCCCTTCAGTCTGACCCACATGCAGTGGGCCGGCGGCCCAAGGACCCGTTAATCCAGAACTCCCTCAGTACGGACATTGGTTAAAGAGCCCAACGATGATCATAATGTCATTGGAACCAAATGGGTGTTTCGGAATAAGTAAGATGAAGATGGACAAGTTGTACGCAACAAGGCCCGTCTCGTTGCTCAAGGCTACACTCAAGTCGAAGGTTTGGACTATGGTGAGATATATTCCCCCGTTGCTAGACTTGAGTCCATTCACATTCTACTTGCTTATGCCAATCACCATGATATCACTTTATACCAAATGGACATTATAAGTTCTTTTCTAAATGGTGAAATTGAGGAGGAAGTTTATGTTAAACAACCTCCCGGCTTTGTCAATCCCAAGAAACCTAATCATATCTACAACCTTCAGAAAGCTCTTTATGGTCTTAAACAAGCTCCTAGAGCTTGGTATAATTGTCTGACTAAGTTCCTTATTGAAAAAGGCTTTGAAATTGAGAAAATTGATTCTACTCTTTTTACTAAAAGGGTTAATGGAGAATTATTTGTGTGCCAAATTTATGTGGATGATATCATATTCGGTTCTAATAACCCTCATTTTAGTGAAAAGTTTGGAAGGTTAATGTCGGAGAAGTTTGAGATGTCTATGATGAGTGAACTCAAATTTTTCCTTGGTTTGCAAATCAAGCAAACTAAGGAAGTGATACGTCCATTTTGCATCATGATTTCCTACTTTTATTTACAATGTTTTTATGCATAATAAAGCTTTATGGAGTAATTCTAATGCCTTTTCTCTCATAATATGCAAGGTTTACACAAAGAGGGAGAATGCCACCAGCTGGAATTCTGGACCTGAAAAAGCTACGTCAGAGTTACCTATTCTGCACAACTCCAAATAAGCTAAAACTTCATGGAGAATTATTTTGGAATATATCAAATATACTGGAGCAAATAACTACCGGAGGGGACCACCTGGTGAGCACAATACACCAGGGCACGCCAGGCCCCCAGGCGCGCCCTGGTGGGTTGTGCTCAGCCCAGCCCACCTCCGGTGCCCATCTTCTGGTATATAAGTCATTTTGACAAAGAAAAAAAATAAGGAGAGGACTTTCGGGACGAAACGCCGCCGTCTTGAGGCGGAACTTGGGCAGGAGCACTTTTGCCCTCCGGCGGAGGGATTCCGCCGGGGGAACTTCCCTCGCGGAGGGGGAAATCAAAGCCATCGTCATCACCAACAACCCTCTCATCTTTGTGAGGGCAATCTCCATCAACATCTTCAACAACACCATCTCCTCTCAAACCCTAGTTCATCTCTTGTGTTCAATCTTTGTATTGGAACCTTAGATTGGTACTTGTGGGTGACTAGTAGTGTTGATAACATCTTGTAGTTGATTACTATATGGTTTATTTGGTGGAAGATTATATGTTCAGATCCATTATGCTATTTAATACCCCTCTGATCTTGAGCATGATTATCATTTGTGAGTATTTACTTTAGTTCTTGAGGTCACGGGAGAAATCATGTTGCAAGTAATCATGTGAACTTGATATGTGTTCGATATTTTGATGATATGTATGTTGTGATTCCCTTAGTGGTGTCATGTGAACGTCGACCACATGGCACTTCACCATATTTGGGCCTAAGGGAATGCATTTTGGAGTAGTTATTAGATGATGGGTTGCTATAGTGACAGAAGCTTAAACCCTAGTTTATGCTCTACTTCGTAAGGGACCGATTTGGATCCAAATGTTTAATGCTATGGTTATATTTTATCTTTATACTTTTCTCATAGTTGCGGATGCTTGTGAGGGGGTTAATCATAAGTGGGAGGTTTGTTCAAGTAAGAACAGAACCCAAGCACCAGTCCACCCACATATCAAATTATCAAAGTAGCGAATGCAAATCAAACCAACATGATGAAAGTGACTAGATGAGATTCCCGTGTACCCTCAAGAACACTTTGCTTATTATAAGAGACCATTTTGCCTGTCCTTTGCCACAAAAGGATTGGGCTACGTTGCTGCACTTTATTTACCATTACTATTACTTGTCCGTTACAAATTATCTTGCTATCAAACTACCTGTTACCGACTATTTCAGTGCCTTGCAGAAAATACTTTGCTGAAAACCACTTGTCATTTTCTTCTGCTCCTCGTTGGGTTCGACACTCTTACTTATCGACAGGACTATGATTGATCCCCTATACTTGTGGGTCATCAAGACTCTTTTCTGGCGCCATTGCCGGGGAGTGAAGCGCTCTTGGTAAGTGGAATTTGGTAAGGAAAAATTATTACTACGTGCTGAAATTTATTGTCACTTGTTACTATGGAAAACCATCCTTTGAGGGGTTTGTTCGGGGTATCTTCACCTCGACCAGAAGCACAATTAGTTTCCCCTCAACCTACTGCACCTACTGAAAATATTGGTTATGAAATTCCTTCGGGTATGATAGAACAACTGCTAGCTAATCCTTATGCAGGAGATGGAACAGAACATCCTGATATGCGCTTGATATATGTGAATGAAATTTGTGGATTATTTAAGCTTGCAGGTTTATCCGGAGATGAAGCTAATAAGAAGGTTTTCCCTTTATCTTTGAAGGGAAAAGCATTGACATGGTATAGGCTATGCGATGATGTTGGATCTTGGAACTGGAATCGATTGAAATTGGAATTTCACTAAATTTTTTATCCTATGGATCTAGTTCATCGTGATACGAATTATATATATAATTTTTGGCCTTGTGAAGGAGAAAGTATCGCTCTAGCTTGGGAGAGTCTTAAGTCAATGTTATATTCATGCCCCAATCATGAGCTCTCTAGAGAAATTATCATTCAGAATTTTTATGCTCAACTTTCTCGTGATGATCAATCCATGCTCGATACTTCTTGTACTGGTTCTTTTATGAAGAAGACTATTGAATTCAGGTGGGATCTTTAGAAAGAATTAAATGCAACTCTGAAGATTGGGAACTCGACGAAGGTAAAGAGTCAGGTATTAAGCTTTTATGTGTTAAATCTTTTATGAATACCGATGCTTTTCACAAGTTTAGCACTAAATATGGACTTGACTCTGAGATAGTAGCCTCTTTCTGTGAATCATTTGCTACTCATGTTGATCTCCCTAAAGAGAAGTGGTTCAAATATCACCCCCCTATTAAAGAAGAAATTAAAGAACCGGTAATAGCTAAAGATGAAACTATTATTTACAATGTTGATCCAGTTGTGCCTACTGCCTATATTGACAAACCACCTTTCCCTGTTTGGATAAAGGAACATGCTAAGGTATCAACTGTGGTTCACAATAGTAATATTAAAGCACCTAAACCTCCTGAACAAATTAAAGTAGAACCTAGTGTTGCTATGGTTAAAGATCTCTTGGTAGAAAATATTGATGGGCATGTTATTTATTTATGTGATGAAGCTGCTAGAATTGCCAAACCCGATGAAAAAGATAAACATAGACCGGTTGTTGGCATGCCTATTGTCTCAGTTAAAATAGGAGATCATTGTTATCATGGTTTATGTGACTTAGGTGCTAGTGTGAGTGCTATTCCTTTTACCTTATACCAAGAAATTATGAATGATATAGCACCCGCTGAAATAGAAGATATAGATGTTACTATTAAACTTGCTAATAGAGACACCATCACACCACTTGGGATTGTTAGAGATGCTGAAGTCTTGTGTGGGAAAATAAAATACCCTACTAATTTTCTAATTCTTGGTTCCCCACAAGATGACTTTTGTCCCATTATCTTTGGTAGACCTTTCTTGAACACCGTTAATGCTAAAATAGATTGTGAGAAACAAACTGTCGGTGTTAGCTTTGGTGATGAGTCTCATGAATTTAATTTCTCCAAGTTTAGTAGACAACCCCGTAATAAAGAATTACCTAGTAAGGATGAAATAATTGGTCTTGCTTCTATTGCCATGCCTCCTACCGATCCATTAGAACAATATTTGCTAGACCATGAAAATGATATGCACTTGCGTGAAAGGAACGAAATAGATAAGATATTCTTTGAACAACAACCTCTGCTTAAACACAATTTGCCTATTGAAACTCTAGGAGGTCCTCCTCCGCCTAAAGGTGATCCTGTGTTTGAATTAAACCAATTGCCCGACACTCTGAAATATGCTTGTCTTGATGAAAAGAAGATATATCCTGTTATTATTAGTGCTAACCTTTCAGAACATGAAGAAGAAAGATTATTGAAAATTCTGAAGAAGCACCGTGCTGCTATTGGATATACTCTTGATGATCTTAAGGGCATTAGTCCCACTCTCTGTCAGCACAAAATTAATATGGAACCTGATGCCAAACCAGTTGTTGATCACGAACGACGGTTAAATCGTAAGATGAAAGAAGTGGTGGGAACAGAAATACTATAACTTCTGGAAGCAGGTATAATCTATCCCATAGCTGATAGTAGATGGGTAAGTCCTGTTCATTGTGTCCCTAAGAAGGGAGGTATTACTGTTGTTCCTAATGATAAAAATGAACTTATTCCACAAAGAATTGTCACTGGCTATACAATTGTAATTGATTTTAGAAAATTAAATAAAGCAACTAGAAAAGATCATTACCCTCTGCCTTTTATTGATCAAATGTTGGAAAGATTATCTAAGCACACACACTTTTGCTTTCTTCATGGATATTCTGGTTTCTCTCAAATACCTGTTTCACAACCTGATTAATTGAAAACCACTTTTACTTGCCCTTTTGGAACTTATGCTTATAGACGTATGCCTTTTGATTTATGCAATGCACCTGCTACCTTTCAAAGATGTATGACTGCTATATTCTCTGATTTTTGTGAAAAGATTGTTGAGGTTTTCATGGATGTTTTTTCCTTTTACGGAACTTCTTTTGATGATTGCTTAAGCAACCTTGATCGAGTTTTGCAGAGATGTGAACAAACTAATCTTGTCTTGAATTGGGAGAAGTGCCACTTTATGGTTAATGAAGGTATTGTTTTGGGGCATAAAATTTCTGAACGAGGTATTGAGGTGGATAAAGCCATGTCCTAAAGATATTAAAGGTATTCGTAGTTTCCTTGGTCATGCTGGTTTCTATAGGAGGTTTATTAAAGACTTCTCTAAAATTTCTAGGCCTCTTACTAATCTTTTACAAAAGGATGTTCCCTTTGTTTTTTATGATGATTGTGTAGAAGCCTTTGAAACACTTAAGAAAGCCTTAACTTCTGCACCAATTGTTCAACCACCTGATTGGAACTTGCCTTTTGAAATTATGTGTGATGCTAGTGATTATGCTGTTGGTGCTGTTCTAGGACAAAGAGTTGATAATAAATTAAATGTTATCCATTATGCTAGCAAAACTCTAGACAGCGCCCAAAGAAATTATGCTACTACTGAAAAAGAATTTTTAGCAGTCGTGTTTGCTTGTGATAAATTCAGATCTTACATTGTTGATTCCAAAGTAATTGTTCACACTGATCATGCTGCTATAAAATATCTTATGGAAAAGAAAGATGCTAAACCTAGACTCATTAGGTTGGTTCTCTTGCTACAAGAATTTGATTTACAAATCACTGATAGGAAAGGAGCTGAGAACCCCGTAGCAGATAACTTGTCTAGGTTAGAAAATATTCTTGATGACCCACTACCTATTGATGATAATTTTCCTGATGAACAACTAGCTGCAGTAAATGTTTCTCGTAATACTCCTTGGTATGCTGACTATGCTAATTATATTGTTGCTAAATATATACCATCTAATTTCACATACCAACAAAAGAAAAAAATCTTCTATGATTTAAGACATTACTTTTGGGATGACCCACATCTTTATAAAGAAGGAGTAGATGATATTATTAGACATTGTGTACCTGAGCATGAACAGGAACAAATCCTATGGAAATGTCACTCCGAAGCCTATGGAGGACATCATTCGGGAGATAGAACTGCTCACAAGGTATTGCAATCTGGTTTTTATTAGCCTACTCTCTTCAAGGATGCCCGTAAGTTTGTTTTATCTTGTGATGAATGTCAAAGAATTGGTAATATCGGTAAGCATTAGGAAATGCCTATGAATTATTCACTTGCCGTTGAACCATTTGATGTTTGGGGTTTTGATTATATGGGACCTTTTCCTTCCTCTAATGGGTATACACATATTTTGGTTGCTGTTGATTATATTACTAAGTGGGTAGAAGCTATTCCAACTAGTAGTGCTGATCATAACACTTCCATTAAAATGCTTAAAGAAGTTATTTTCCCAAGGTTTGGAGTCCCCAGATATTTAATGACTGATGGTGGTTCACACTTTATTCATGGTGCCTTCCGTAAAATGCTTGCTAAATATGATGTTAACCATAGAATTGCTTCACCTTATCATCCTCAATCTAGCAGCCAAGTTGAACTTAGCAATAGAGAAATAAAGTTAATATTACAAAAAACTGTCAATAGGTCCCGAAAGAATTGGTCTAAGAAATTAGATGATGCAATTTGGGCCTACAGAACGTCATATAAAAATCCTATGGGTATGTCTCCATATAAAATGGTTTATGGAAAAGCTTGTCATTTGCCTCTTGAGTTAGAACATAAAGCATATTGGGCAATTAAATTACTCAACTATGATTTCAAACTTGCCGGTGAAAAGAGGTTATTTGATATTAGCTCACTAGATGAATGGAGAACCCAAGCTTATGAAAATGCAAAATTATTCAAAGAAAAAGTTAAAAGATGGCATGATAAAAGAATCCAAAAGCGGGAGTTCAAAGTTGGAGAATATGTTCTTTTGTACAACTCTCATTTTAGATTCTTTGCAGGAAAACTTCTCTCCAAATGGGAAGGACCATATATTATCGAAGAGGTTTATCGCTCTGGAGCTATCAAGATTAATAATGCTGAAGGTACTAACCCGAAGGTGGTCAATGGGCAAAGAATTAAACACTATATCTCAGGTACGCCTATTAATGTTGAAAGCAATATTATCCAAACCATGACACTGAAGGAACACATAAAAGAAACCTTCCAGAACACTCTAGAGTCCTAAAAAAGAGGAGGTATGTGTTACAGTAAGTAAGCGGACTCCAAAAAATCCGCAAAAGTATTTTCTAGCAGTTTTGGAATATTACAAAAATTAGGAAAATAAGAAATAACCAGGAAAGCAACTAAGGAGGGCACGATACACCAGGGCGCGCCCAGGTGGGTTGTTCCCACCTCGGGAACCTTCCCGACTCCGTTTTCCTCCCGTTTGCTTGTTTCCCAAGATAAAAAATCTGTATATACCCCCCGAACGTATTGGCCACCCTATCACAGAGAAATCTTTTGTTCTTGTTTCTTGCTATTTTCTGACAGATCTAGATCGCCATGGCCGCACCGAGCTCCTCCAAGGACAAGTTCTTCGAGAGGGTAATCAACCCTTACTTGTCGGAGGTGATGCAACACCCTCAAACCATCGAGATGCGTGAGGGGGGTGCTCCACATCCAGGATGTTCAAGGTCCCAAGAAAACTAGAACCGTGGAGGCCAGGCTCAAAGCTATGGAGTAGGAGGTCTTCAAGTGCAAGGGGATGGTGGAGCATGGACTCAGTGCCAATCACCTCATGATTACGGATTTCACCCGTGATCAAAAAGTGGATGGCTGGTCCATGAAGGACATCGTCTTCACCCTCAACGAGCAAATTAATTTTCTGCAAAGCCAAATCTTCGATCTCCAAAATCAAGTCTTTGAATATGAGGCAAGATTTAAAGGTATGAGTTTAGCTGCCAGTTGCGGGACTTGTGAGAGTCGCGCTTCCTCTTATGATGGTGAGCTGCTACCATGGAAGCCGGAGGATAAGCTCGCTACTACCTCATCACCACCACCATCATCATCTTCCCCACGAAAGGAGACTTGAGTACATGGTATGGGCACTCTCCTTGGCTTGTGCCAAGCTTGGGGGAGATGCCCCGGTATCGTATCACCATCACTTTTATTGCCTTTACCTATCTTAGTTCGATCTTTAGTTTTATCATGAATTAGTTGAATAAAAAGTTTAGTGTGATCTATCTTTGAGTATTAGTTTTGTGATCCACCTATCTATGCAATCGAGTGAGAGCTATATAATAAAATTTAGTTTGAGTCTTCGCTTCTTTACTTTTATGTTGCAATAAAAAAAGGAAATAAATGAAATAGATCATATGCTGATCTTATGGTAAGTAATGACATCACATAAGGAAAAGTATAAGTGGTAAAATTTATTGGAGATTGACAAACATAGCATTGGTCAATGATGCAACTCATGAAAGAATTAATAAGGGAAGAGAAGATTCACATGCAAATACACTATCTTGGACATCTTTTATGATTGTCAGCCCTCATTAAATAGTATATGTCAAAATTGTTGACGTTGGACAAGGAAGGCATCGTAATGATTTATGTTTGTTCATATTCACATAGAAGTTATATTGTCATAGATCCTTCAACATGTGGTGCTTGCTCAATATCTTTGCTAGCCAAAATTTCGCACTAAGTAGAGATACTACTTGTGCATCCAAAAACCCTAAACCCAAACTCATGTTTTGAGAGTACACCATACCTACCTATGGATTGAGTAAGATCCTTCAAGTAAGTTGTCATCGGTGGAATAAGGCAATAAAAATTGCTTCTAAATGTGTTGGATCATTTAGTGTAAGAGAAAATTGAGCGTTGTACGAACTTGTGATGGCAAAGTAATAAAAGCGACGGACTGCATAATAAAGGTTGCTATCATAAGGGGCAATATAACGTGATGTTCTTTTGCATTAAGGATTTGGTATACAAACCAAAAAGTGCATGACAACCTCAGCTTCCCTCTGCGAAGGGCCTATCTTTTACTTTCATGTATTTACTTTTATGCAAGAGTCAAAGTATTCTTCCCTATTCTTTTTTATTTTCTCTTTTTGCAAGCATCATGTGGTGAAGAAAGATCTAGGCACATATATCCAATTGGATATGAGTGAGCATGAGTTATTATTGTTGACATCACCCTTGAGTTGAATACGGAGGCGAAACTATAAGCCCCTATCTTTCTATGTGTTCGGTTGAAACTTTTTGCTCATGGGTATGCTGTGAGTGTTAGCAATCATAGAAGATTAAATGATGGTTGGGTATGTGGACTTGCCAAAAGGCTCCGATACGAGACCCTTCCTGAAAATATGATGAATTGTAGTTGCAAAGTTGACTGAGAACATAGTTTGTTGGTTTTCAATAGAGTTTATGCTTTTTACTTCGATGTTGTGATGAATTGTTACTTGTTCATGAGAAGTTATATGACAAGAGTTATATGATAAAAGTTTTATGATAAAGTTTGTTGCTGTTATTTTACTAAGCATGATGCTATTATGTCCGTATTTTGTTTTCATCGACACCTCTCTCTCTAAGCATGTGGGCATGTTTTTCGATATCGGTTTTCGCTTGAGGATAAGCGAGGTCTAAGCTTGGGGGAGTTGATACGTCCATTTTGCATCATGATTTCCTACTGTTATTTACAATGTTTTTATGCATAATAAAGCTTTATGGAGTAATTCTAATGCCTTTTCTTTCATAATATGCAAGGTTTACACAAAGAGGGAGAATGCCGGCAGATGGAATTCTGGACCTGAAAAAGCTACGTCAGAGTTACCTATTCTGCACAACTCCAAATAATCTGAAACTTCACGGAGAATTATTTTGGAATATATCAAATATACTGGAGCAAATAACTACCGGAGGGGGGCCACCTGGTGAGCACAATACACCAGGGCGCGCCAGGCCCCCCAGGCGCGCCCTGGTGGGTTGTGCTCAGCCCAGCCCACCTCCGGTGCCCATCTTCTGGTATATAAGTCATTTTGACCTAGAAAAAATAAGGAGAGGACTTTTGGGACAGAACATCGCCGTCTTGAGGCGGAACTTGGGCAGGAGCACTTTTTCCCTCCGGCGGAGCGATTCCGCCGGGGGAACTTCCCTCCCGGAGGGGGAAATCGAAGCCATCGTTATCACCAACAACCCTCTCATCTTTGGGAGGGCAATCTCCATCAACATCTTCAACATCACCATCTCCTCTCAAACCCTAGTTCATCTCTTATGTTCAATCTTTGTACCGAAACCTTAGATTGGTACTTGTGGGTGACTAGTAGTGTTGATTACATCTTGTAGTTGATTACTATATGGCTTATTTGGGGGAAGATTATATGTTCAGATCTATTATGCTATTTAATACCCCTCTGATCTTGAGCATGATAATCATTTGTGAGTAGTTACTTTAGTTCTTGAGGTCACGGGAGAAGTCATGTTGCAAGTAATCATGTGAACTTGATATGTGTTCGATATTTTGATGATATGTATGTTGTGATTCCCTTAGTGGTGTCATGTGAACGTCTACTACATGGCACTTCACCATCTTTGGACCTAAGGGAATGTATTATGGAGTAGTTATTAGATGATGGGTTGCTATAGTGTAGAAGCTTAAACCCTAGTTTATGCGCTACTTCGTAAGGGACCAATTTGGATCCAAATGTTTAATGCTATGGTTAGATTTTATCTTAATACTTTTCTCGTAGTTGCGGATGCTTGCAAGGGGGTTAATCATAAGTGGGAGGTTTGTTCAAGTAAGAACAGCACCCAAGCACCGGTCCACCCACATATCAAATTATCAAAGTAGCAAACGCAAATCAAACCAACATGATGAAAGTGACTAGATGAAATTCCCGTGTGCCCTCAAGAACACTTTGCTTATTATAAGAGACCATTTTGGCCTATCCTTTGCCACAAAAGGATTGGGATACCTTGCTGCACTTTATTTACTTTTACTATTACTTGTCCGTTACAAATTATCTTGCTATCAAACTACCTGTTACCGACTATTTCAGTGCCTTGCAGAAAATACTTTGCTGAAAACCACTTATCATTTCCTTCTGCTCCTCGTTGGGTTCGACACTCTTACTTATCGAAAGGACTATGATTGATCCCCTATACTTGTGGGTCATCAGGAAGGTACCTTTGTCTCACAAACAAAGTATACGGAGGATCTTTTCAAGAAGCGCAACATGCAAGAAAGCAAAGGTATGAAAACACCCATGCCTACTTGTGGATATCTTGACTTGATGAAGGATGGAAACCCGGTTGACCAAAAGTTTTACCGATCTATGATTGGTTCATTATTGTATATTTGTGCCTCCCGTCCCAATATTATGCTAAGTGTGTGCATCTGTGCATGTTATCAAGCGGCTCCTAAGGAATGTCATCTTAAGGCCGTGAAAAGGATAGTGAGATATTTAATTCATAAACCAAATTTTGGCATTTGGTACCCTAAGAGGTCATCTTTTGATCTTGTTGGCTATTCCGACTCGGACTATGCTGGTGACAAGGTTGATAGAAAGTCCACTTCGGGTACATGTCAATTTCTTGGTAGATCCCTTGTCTCTTGGTCCTCCAAGAAACAAAATTCAGTATCATTATCCACCGACGAAGCGGAATACATTGCCGCCGGATCATGTTGTGCTCAATTACTTTGGATGACCCAAACTCTTAAAGATTATGGGATACATGTGAAACATCTTCCATTGCTTTGTTACAATCAGAGTGCTATTAAGATTGCTCACAATCCCGTGCAACATTCTCAAACTAAGCATATTGAAGTTCGTCATCATTTCATTCGTGATCATGTTGCTAAAGGAGATATCAATCTTAAGCATGTTTGTACCGACAAGCAATCGGCAGATATCTTCACTAACTCGCTTGATGAAAAGATATTTTGTCTATTGAGAGGTGAATTGAATATCATTGATGCCTCAAACTTGGAATAGAGATTCCATTTGGATACATGCAAGGCATGAGCCTATGTGACTAATCCTTGATGTTTCTCTTATGATAATGGCCATTTATCTTGGAATATTTGCACCCTTGTAGGTGCTTGGATGAGCCTCAATCTATGAGATTGCAAATCACTCACATCTTGAGCAATCTCTACATGACCAAGTATCTATGCTTTGGTTGTTGAAATCAAGGAAGCATGAACTTATACGGCATATCCTTTGACAATATCTATATGATGAAATTCACTCTTTTCAATTTGGATACACAAGTGCTATTCCTTTCAAGACTAACCCATATAGGAAGATGAGCTTCAACTCCAAAGGATGCTCCCAACTCTTGATGGACTACATCAACCTTGAGCATCCAACATAAGTTCAATTACATGATCAAGATCAACACCACAACCCAAGGTATGTCATTCCATCTTAGGGGAGCTTTACTCCAAGTCATGAGTTAAAGCAACTCAACAAGATGTGAATACATCAAGATGCTTACATGAAAAATGGCAACCCCATTTTGAGCTTAACGATGAGTATGACCTATGATCAACTGATCTCACTTGACTCCTAAGTCAATATTCTCTAAAATAGGTGACTTTGTCGCCGACCACCTCTAGATGAAGTTCTCTAATGTTCTTTTTGTACATTGCATTTTCATTTGCATTTCTTCTTGTGTTTCCCTTCTAAATCAAAAAAAAAAACTTCATCTAGATCTCTTTTGTTTTCTGTTTTGTTTGTCTTTAAATCAAAATTTTAATTCATTGCAAATCCTTATGAAAATTCCTTGAAAATCTTTGTGAGATTTCATTTGCAAGTGAGCTGAGTTGACAAAAAATTTCCTATACATTGAACACGGTTCCACCGATCCAAGTCCATCGGCCAGACCGAAGCACAAGGTTACTTGTACACAGTTCATCAGTTCTACCGACATGGACTAACTCGGTCTCACCGATGAACATCTTCAGTGGCTCTGCTATCTCAGAGTCACCGATTGAAATAGATCGGCCCACCGATTTCAGTGCTGAGATTTTTTTTTGCCATCTTATGTTGCCTATTTTCTCCAGCTCCAGTCGATGATTCTTTTCCTCTGTCTGCATCTTGAGCTACATTATGCTTGCTTGTGTCTCTCAAGGATCATACTCACTTGACTCATATCCATGAAAGCTACCCTTCTTGGAAATTGATGTCAAAGGGGGAGAGAGAGCACATAAAAGTTTACTCTTACAAAAAATTTCTAAGAAAGGAAGAGAGATGCAATGTCATAAGAGGAGAGAAGCCACATGTCTTTAAGAGGGGAAAGACATGTTAGTATTTGTTTTGAGATATTTTTGGATATTATCCATTTCTGCTCTAATTGATTTGTTTTTGCTCTGATTTTATCTCACCCTACCTTCTCCCATTATCCAATGTTAGACATAGGGGGAGAAAGAGTCCATGTTTAAGGGGAGAAAGATCCTTAGAATTTATTGCAAATCTTTAAGTTCTTGGGGACATGTATATATCTAAATGAAGTACTCACTCTGTGGTACTCACCTATTACATGTCATCCCAGTCTTGATATTCTTGTGGATCTTGGAATCTTTCTTGTCTGAAGTTTTCTCGTGTTATTTAACCTTGTTTTCTCAAGATTGCTTCCTCAAAGAGTCAGTTCAAGAACCACAAGGTAAGTATATGCATCACACTCATGTGTGTGATGATCTCTTGCTTTGCACATATTGTTTGCAAGAGGAAATCATAAACATGAAGGTACATCACATCTCATATCACTTTTTGCTCTGATGCATATAGCCAAGACACATGTAACTCATCACTTACTCTGTCATGCTATGCATTCACATGTCTTTCAATTCTAACATTACAAGATTGCATACATGTAGGGGGAGCTCATGCAAGTTACATATTTTCCAAAGCTTTACTTCTATTCTTCATATCATTTACTTGAAGCTTTGATGTATGTTGTCATCAATTACCAAAAAGGGGGAGATTAAAAGCACAAGTGCTCCCTGGGTGATTTTGGTAATTAATGTCAACATATCTCTTGTTGGACTAATAGTTTAATCAAGTACATTTCAGACAAGTCCAAAAGTGGAGTGGCAAGGACAAGAGGATGTGGAACCCCTTCAATTGCTAAGGACAAAGATTGGCAAAAGCTCAAGACTCTTCATTTCTATTTTAGTGATCCAAGATCACATTGAGTCCATAGGAAAGCCAATACTATTAAAAGGGGGCGAGATGTTGCTTAATGGTCTACTTGCTCAAAGTACTTGATGATATTGCTCCAAAACCCTCAGCCACTTTCTCCATCCAAATATGTCCAAACCCTAATTCCAAACTCGGCCCCACCGATTCTTTCTATCCGGTGTAACATCCCCAGCATCACACTACAGTAATCCCTTATGATTAGTGCCAAGTCATCATCATTTGCATCATAATGGTCTCAGTGGTTAAGCACTTCCATCCAATTTCCTCTCTAAAAACAATTCAAAATTCAAGTGCAAAATAAAGTTGCCCAAAAGTTGCTGCAAAAATGTTCACCATCTACCAAAAATTCCATAACATTTATTTGTTAAGGAAAACAACATCACTCCTTTGCAAAAATGGGCAGTAGCATTTAAAACAATGCTAACCTAGCAATTTTTATTGCCAAATCATTTATGAAAAATACAAATGAATTCTTCTGGTCTCCAAACTTTTCATGGCAGTGCATAATATTGCATTGAATTTATGTGGCTAAGTTACATATTTTACAAAAGTCAAATGGAGTAAAAAGAAAATGCAACAGAAAAGAATAAAGAAAATAGACAAGAAATAAAAAGAGAAAGGCCACTGTGCACTGGGCCTAAGTGCACAGTGCCTGAGGCCCAGCCCAGCCGGCCTCTTTCTCCCTCCTCCCGCTCCCTCTCTGCGCGTGTCACCGTGCCCGTGGCCACAGCTCGCCGCTCCGGCCGTTTGTTAACACGCCGACGCCACCGACAGCCGAGGGGATAAGGGCAACCCCGTCCCTTCCCCCATGGACTCCCTTGACACTTTTTCCCCCCTCTCTCTCTCTCGCTCTCGCGCCCCCTCTCCTCCTCTCCAGCACGCCGCCGCCGCCGCTCGTCATCGTAGCCGCGGCCACCGGCGGTCCCGAGCCCGCTGACCGTGTCCGGGAGCCCCGCCGGCTCCTTCTTCTTCTTCCGGTGCAGCCAGGCGGAGCCGGAGGGCCCTGCATCGAGCGGATCGAGCCGGCCCCCTTCCTCTCGGCCTCCGGCAAACTCCGTCTGCTCCGGCGCTGCTGCTGCTACTAAGCTGTCACCGGGCCCTCGTGCGCCTCCACGGTGAGCTCCTCGCCGTTTCCCCTCCTTCTTTCCCCTTGTTCCCGTGCCATAGACGCCGTTCCACCATGCCCGAACATGACGCCGCGCGAGCTCATCGCCGACGTGTCTTCGGTGACCAAATGGTCGACTGGGAGTGTCCGTTAGCTTCACCGCGATGCGTAGCTCCCCACTAGCTCCCC
This sequence comes from Thinopyrum elongatum, assembly GCA_011799875.1. NCBI lineage: Eukaryota > Viridiplantae > Streptophyta > Magnoliopsida > Poales > Poaceae > Thinopyrum > Thinopyrum elongatum. Next base: position 463,346,181 of record CM022298.1, on the reverse strand, counting down.
CGTTTGCTTTCGCGTGAGCTCTTGCGCCGTTTCCGCACATCACCGCACTCCGGCGTCCGCTCCGCCGCTCACCGCCGTAGTTTCCGGCCGTTTACGGCCGCACCGCCACCGTAGATGGATGAACGCCCGATCGAACGAGCCTAAGCACGCCCCGAACGGACCACCGTAGCGTTTTTTCGGCCAAGTCCGACGACGCTCCGCCGCGGAAATGGTCGCCGGCGTTGCTCCGGCACCGCTCGATGACATGGACACGTGGACCCCACCTCTGTGCCACTGATTGTGGGCCCGTGGAGCACAGTTGACTGGGTTGACCCAGTCAACCCTGCTGACTGGGCACCCCGTGTCACTGACATGCGGGCCCCGCACTTTTTAAAACTAATTTGAAATCAAATTAGTCTGTTAATTAATTCAGATAGCCAAACAGTCACTGACAGTGGGTCCCACTAGATAATTAGGTTAATTAGTTAAATTAATCCTCTGTTTAACTGGTCTAGTCTATGACAGATGGGTCCCATCTGTCAGGTTGACCAGTCAACTGGTCAGTTGACTCCTGACATCACACTGACCTCATGCTGACATCATCATGCTACTGTTCTGGATAATGCGAATTAATTAATTAAAATAATTCCATAAATTTAATAAAACTTTGAAAATTCATAGAAATTAAACCGTAGCTCGGATCGAAAAACTTTCTACATGAAAGTTGCTCAGAACGACGAGACTAATCCAACCGTTCTATCTGTTTCCGTGTCGGGACCCTCTACGGAGGTGAACCTGCAACTTTTAGCCTGTTTCCGGTAGATGAATAGTGCATACATACCAGTTAATAAATCCAACTTTAATCCTAAAATAACTAAAATGATTTAGACATGTCTTTAGGCAACTCTGCACTGCACGTTAGCATAGCATGCTCTGTGTTGCATATGTTTGCTATGTATTTATTTGTTTCCTCCCCGTCTCTCTCTCGGTAGACCCCGGTACCGACGCAGTTCCTGAGACCGACGCAGCTCAGGAGCCCGACGACACCGTTGACGACCTTGCTTTTACCGCAGAGCTTCCAGGCTAGCACCCCCCTTGAGCATGCCTATATCGCCTATTCTCTTCTCTCTTGTGCTTGCATTAGAATTGCTGCTGCTACTGCTTTACCTATTCTGATGCATAGCCTGATTTTTGTAACCTGCTTTTGATAATTACCTGCTTACCCTAAACTGCTTAGTATAGGCTGGTTAGAGACCCACCAGAGACCCCACTTTGACCCAGTTGCCCCTGCTGGATTATCAGATATCTCGATCAATGTGATTGACAACCAGGCCCCGGCACCGCACATCACCCCCTTAGTTTTACGACACTGCAGCGTTACTATCAAATGCCGAGGGTGATACCTCGTTTAGCACTTCTGATGTTAACTCTGTAGAGTAGCTATTTGGTCGTGGTCATCGAGGGTGATTCCTCCTTCACCACTCCCGATAACGCCGCTGTCGTGCAACACCTCAAGTGTGAACCCATCGAGGGTGATTCCTCCGAGTTCACCTTGACGGTTACATCGAGTAGGAATCCAACGAGGGTGATACCTCGGATTCCTCTGATGTTATGGACACACGGATACTTGGACTTTACAACTATTACTTGGAAAGTCGGGTCGACCCTGAGGGGTACCTGAGCGAGCATGAGATGCGAGTGGTGTGGAGACGGGTTGACCTGGAGGGTGCCCGTGAGATATTTACGAGGCGTGGGCGGGCATTCTTAGCCCTTGCCGCAAGTCCTCGAGACAGGGCGATGGGGTCACATCGATCGTGAGTCTCTGCTCGTTACCGCAAAACCCCCAATACACTAACGATTTGGATATTTGATCCGAGTGGGCCTCTGGCCCGATAGCAGTAACCATCACGTGGGATAAGTTATGGGCACTCTGCGTCGTATGCATCAGCCGAAGCTTAATAGGTGTCAACGACTGAGCGGCGCGCGCTGGGTTGGACTGGTAACACCCTGCACTTGTATAAGGGGGGCTATGTCTGCTCACCGACCGCGTTCGCAACGTGCAGGAGTTCTCGGGGCGATGGCCCAAGACCCCTGGGCGCATAGGTTTAGTCTGGCGTGCTGACCTCTCTGTTAAGCCTAGGTCAGGTTGTAGCGTATCGTTTGGCCGAGGCCGGGCATGACCCAGAAAAGTGTGTCCGGTCGGAGTTAATCGAGCGTGGTGGGTAAGTTGGTGCACCCCTGCAGGGAAGAAAACATCTATGCATAGCCGGATACTCGGTAATGGACGCTCGGAGTTGCATCCCGATCGATACAACTAGAACCTAATGATGAGATGAGATATGGATATTAGGGCTCTGGGATTGCTTTCTCGCAGGGAGTCGAAGGATCTCTGGCTGAGGTTGATACTTGGATATTAGGGCTCTGGGATCGCTTTCTCGCAGGGAGTTGAGGAAGGATCTCTGGGCGAGGTTGATACTTAATACTGCTGCTACTTTATACTGTACTAATCTACACTCTTCTAATGCTGCAAGACCGCTGTAGATGCTAGTCTTCGATAGGACTAGGCCTTCTCTCTATTCTGGCATTTCTGCAGCCCAGTCCACATATACAGCCTTTCTATGATAATGTTGCATATGTAGTGTAGATCCTTGCTTGCTGAGTACTTCGGATGAGTACTCACGATTGCTTTGCTTCCTCTTTTTCCCCATATCCGTTTGATGCAACCAGATGACGGAGCCCCTGAGACAGCTGCCCCCGTCGACGACTGCTACTACTACCCCGAGGGTGGTTACTACTATGAGTTGGCTGATGACCAGGAGTAGGTTCGGAGGGTCCCAGGCAGGAGGCCTGCGCCTTTTCAATCGTAGTGCTTTCTTTTGCCCCGCCTCTTAAAGGCCTATCTGTCTCTCTTTTATATCTGTACTCAGATATCTGACGCTTCCACTGACGCTTGTAAGCGAGCTTATGTATTCAAGCCCTCGAGGCCCCTGGCTTGTAATATATAGCTTGTATTATTTTAAATTTGTGTGTAAAGTTGTGTTGTGATATCTTCAAGTGAGTCCTTAGGCTTGATCAAGTGCATTTGCGTGTATGATTAGTGCACGATTAAGCCGGGGGCGTCACATCCGGAGCCACCGAGTTCACTTGACATAGCCACTGCCAGAAAGCCTAACGATTCGGTCACACCGATACGGTTCTCGGTCTCACCGAGATGGCCTTGCCAACTCTCTGTTACTTGTTGCAATTATTTCGGTCTCACCGAGATGGCTTGCCAACTATCTGTTGCCTTATTGCTTCACTTCGGTCTCACCGAGTTGATGCAATCGGTGCCACCGAGATGAGGTTTGCCCTAAGCCCTAGCACATCGGTCCCACCGAGTTGTTCCAGTCGGTTCCACCGAGATTCCTAACGTTAATATTTTTGAACAGATCGGTGCCACCGAGTTTAACTAATCGGTGCCACCAAGATGAGTCAAAAGTGTGTAATGGTTGGATTTTGTGTGGAGGCTATATATACCCCTCCACCCCCTTCTCCATTTGAGAGAGAGCCATCAAAAAGTGCCTATAGTTCCACCATTCATTTTCTGAGAGAGAACCACCTACTCATGTGTCGAGGTCAAGAGATTCCATTCCTACCATTTGAATCTTGATTTCTAGCCTTCCCCAAGTTGCTTTCCACTCAAATCCTTCTTCCACCATAGCCAAATCTGTGAGAGAGAGTTGAGTGTTGGGGAGACTATCATTTGAAGCACAAGAGCAAGGAGTTCATCATCAACACACTGTCTATTACCTTTTGGAGAGTGGTGTCTCCTAGATTGGTTAGGTGTCGCTTGGGAGCCTCCGACATGATGTGGAGTGATACGTCTCCAACGTATCTATAATTTTTGATTGTTCCATGCTATTATATTATCTATTTTGGATGTTTTATATGCTATTTTATATCATTTTTTGGGACTAACCTATTAACCTAGTGCCCAGTGCCAGTTGCTATTTTTTCCTTGTTTTTGACTTTTACAGAAAATCAATACCAAACAGAGTCCAAACGGAATAAAACTTTACAATGATTTTTCTTGGACCAGACGAAACCCACGAGACTTGGAGAGGAGGCCAAAGGAGCCACGAGAGGGCCACAAGGCCTAGGGGCGCGCCCCAGGGGGGCACGGCCAGGGGGCTTGTGGGCCCCTCGGGGCTCTCCTAACCCTAACTCCAGCAATATAAATTCTCAAATATTCCCCCTACACCAGAGGGCACACCAAAAATACTTTTTTGCCGCCGCAAGCTTCCGTTCCCGTGAGATCCCATCATGGGGCCTTTTCCGGCACTCTGCCGGAGGGGGATTCGATCACGGAGGGCCTCTACACCAACCTTGCTGCCCTTCCGATGATGTGTGAGTAGTTTACCACAGACCTACGGGTCCATAGCTAGTAGCTAGATGGCTTCTTCTCTCTCTTTGATCTTCAATACAATGTTCTCCTCGATGTTCTTGGAGTTCTATTCGATGTAATCTTCTTTTGCGGTGCTTTTGTTGAGATCCAATGAATTGTGGATTTATGATCAGATTATCTATGAATATTATTTGAGTCTTCTCTGAACTCTTTTATGCATGATTAATATAGCTTTGTATTTCTCTCCGATCTATCGATTTGGTTCGGCTAACTAGATTGGTTTTTCTTGCAATGGGAGAGGTGCTTTGTGATGGGTTCAATCTTGCGGTGTCCTCACCCAGTGACAGAAGGGGTAGCGAGGCACGTATTGAATTGTTGCCATTAAGTATAAAAAGATGAGGTTTATATCATATTGCTTGAGTTTATCCCTTTACATAATGTCATCTTGCTTAAGGCGTTACTCTGTTCTTATGAACTTAATACTCTAGATGCAAGCAGTAGTCGGTCGATGTGTGGAGTAATAGTAGTAGATGCAGAATCGTTTCGGTCTACTTGTCACAGACGTGATGCCTATATTCATGATCATTGCCTTAGATGTCTTCATAATTATGCGCTTTTCTATCAATTGCTCAACAGTAATTTGTTTACCCACCATATGCTTTCTTCAAGAGAGAAGCCTCTAGTGAAACCTATGGCCCTCGGGTATATTTTCCATCATATATTTTCAGATCTATAAACCAAAAACCCAAAAATACCTTGCTGCAATTTATTTATATTTACTTTATTTTGCCTTTTACTTATCTTTTATATCTATCACTATTAGATCTCACTCTTGCAAGTGACCGTGAAGGGATTGACAACCCCCTTTTCGCGTTGTGTGCAAGTGTTTGTTAGTTTGTGCAGCTGCATATATTGGGGACTTGCTTGTGCCTCCTACTGGATTGATACCTTGGTTCTTAATTGAGGGAAATACTTATCTCTACTTTGCTGCATCACCCTTTCCTCTTCAAGGGAAAAATCAACGCAAGCTCAAGAAGTAGCAGGAAGAATTTCTGGCGCCGTTGCCGGGGAGGTTCTACATCAAGCCTACCAAGTACCTATCTTAAACTCTCATCTCTTGCACTTACATTATTTACCATTTGCCTCTTGTTTTCCTCTCTCCCACTTCTAAAACGTTTTCAGAAAAACACAAAAATATTTGCTTTTCTATTCGCCCTTCTTTTGTTCGTCTTTTCATTTGCTTGTGCTAGATTGCTTGCTTTGTCATGATGTCTCAAGAAAATACCAAGTTGTGTGACTTTTCCATTACTAATAATAATGATTTTATTAGTACTCCGATTGCTCCCGCCACTAGTGCGGAATCCTATGAAATTAATGCCGCTTTGTTGAATCTTGTTATGAAAGATCAATTTTTTGGTAGTCCTAATGAAGATGTTGCATCCCATCTAAATACTTTCGTTGAGTTGTGTGATATGCAAAAGAAAAAAAGATGTGGATAATGATATTGTTAAATTGAAGCTATTTCCGTTCTCACTACGAGATCGTGCTAAAACTTGGTTTTCATCTTTGCCTAAAAATAGTATTGATTCATGGAACAAGTGTAAATATGCTTTTATTTCTAAGTATTTTTCTCCCGCTAAGATCATCTCCCTTAGGAACGATATAATGAATTTTAAGCAATTTGATCATGAACATGTTGCACAATCTTGGGAGAGGATGAAATTGCTGATAAGAAATTGCCCTACTCATGGTTTATTGATCATACAGAATTTTTATGCCAGATTGAATTTTGCATCTAGAAATCTTTTAGATTTCACCGTGGGAGGTACTTTTATGGAAATCACATTAGGAGAAGCTACTAAACTCCTAGATAATATTATGGCAAATTACTCTCAATGGCATACCGAAAGATCTTCCAGTAGTAAAAAAGGGCATGCGATTGAACAAATTAATACTTTGAGTGGAAAGATGGATGAACTTATGAAATTGATTGCTAGTAAGAGTGCTCCTATTTATCATAATTATATGCCTTTGTCCACTTTGATTGAGAATAATAATGAATCTATTGATGTGAATTTTGTTGGTAGGAACAATTTTGGTAATAACGTGTACAGAGGTAATTTCAACCCTAGGCCGTTTCCTAGTAATTCCTCTAATAATTATTGTAATTCCTATAACAATTCTTATGGAAATTATAATAAATACCCTCTGATCTTGAGAATAATATTAAAGATTTCATTAATTCTCAAAAGATTTTTAATGCTATGGTAGAAGAAAAATTGCTTAAGATTGATGATTTGGCTAGGAACGTTGATAGAATTTATCATGAGATTGATTATTTTAAGATTAGATCTATGCCACCCAATATTGATATTAATGATTCTCTAAAATCTATTAAAATTTCTATGAATGAAAGTAAAGAGAGAACCGCTAGGATGCGTGCTAAGAGAGATTGGCTAGAAAAAGCATGTTCTTCTAGTTTTTATGATAATAATGATGAAGATCTTAAAGTGATTGGTGTGACTCCTATTTGAATCTTTGTTTTCTAATATAAAACTTGATAAATATGGGACTGGAGATGAGTCAACGTTATCTAGAAGGCATCCCAATAATTTGGAGAGTGAAGATCTTAATGAAAAAATTGATAAAAGTGGGACTGGCAAGGTCAAAACTTTAAGTAGCGATGAACCCACTCTTTTGGATTTCAAGGACTTTAATTATGATAAATGTTCTTTGATTGATTGTATTTCCTTGTTGCAATCCATGCTTAATTCACCTCATGCTTATAATCAAAATAAAGCTTTTACTAAACATATCGTTGATGCTATCATGAATTTTTTTGGAGAAAAACTTGAGTTGGAAGTTTCAATCCCTAGAAAGCTTTATAATGAATGGGAACCTACTATTAAAATTAAAATTAAAGATTATGAGTGTAATGCTTTGTGTGATTTGGGTGCTAGCGTTTCCACTATTCCAAAAACTCTTTGTGATGTGCTCGGTTTCCATAAATTTGATGATTGTTCTTTGTATTTGCATCTAGCGGATTCTTTAAGAAACCTATGGGAAGGATTAATGATGTTATTATTGTTGCAAATAGGAATTATGTGCCCATAGATTTTATTGTGCTTGATGTAGATTGCAATCCTACATGCCCTATTATTCTTGGTAGACCTTTCCTTAGAACGATTGGTGCAATTATTGATATGAAAGAAGGAAACATTAGATTTCAATTTCCGTTAAGGAAGGGCATGAAACACTTTCCAAGAAAGAAAATTAAGTTTCCATATGAATATATTATGAGGGCTACTTATGGATTGCATACCAAAGATGACAATACCTAGATCTATGCATTATGCCTTGCTAGGGGCGCGTTAAACAATAGCGCTTGTTGGGAGGCAACCCGATTTTTATTTTGTGTTTTTTGTTTTTGTTCCTGTTTTCCAATAAATACACAATATTACCTCTGTATTAATTGTGTTTTAGTGTTTTAATTAGTGTTTGAGCCAAGCAAGACCTTTGGGATGTTTTGGTATTATAGTTGATTTGGTTTTGCTGAAAAACAGAAACTTTTGCGTCAAGTAACATAATTTTTGAAATTAACTGGAGAATGGAAAAATTCTGAAGTTTTTACACAAGATTTATATATTAATTTCCTATGTTTTCCTAATTTTTCAGAATTTTTGGAGTTACATAAGTATGACTAATATTCTGGTCACGACAGACTGTTCTGTTTTTCACAGATTCTGTTTTCTATGTGTTGTTTGCTTATTTTGATGAATCTAGGGATAGTATCGGGGGATATGAACCATGGAGAAGTTGGAATACATTAGATATTACACCAATATAAATTTAGAATGAGTTCACAACAGTACCTAAAGTGGTGATTTATTTTATTATACTAACGGATCTTACGAGTTTTATGTTGAGTTTTGTGTTGTGAAGTTTTCAAGTTTTGGGTAAAGTTTTGATGGACCACGGAATAAGGAGTGGCAAAAGCCTAAGCTTGGGGATGCACAAGGCACCCCAAGGTAATATTCAAGGACAAACAAGCATCTAAGCTTAGGGATGCCCCGGATGGCATCCCCTCTTTTGTCTTCAATCCATCAGTAAATTTACTTGAGGCTATATTTTTATTCACCAAATGATATGTGTTTTGCTTGGAGCGTCTTGTATAATATGAGTCTTTGCTTTTTAGTTTACCACAATCATCCTTGATGTACACACCTTTTGAGAGGGACACACATTAATCGTGAATTTATTAGAATATTCTATGTGCTTCACTTATATCTTTTGAGTTAGGCAGTTGCTCTAGCGCTTCACTTATATCTTTTTAGAGCACGGCGGCGGTTTTATTTTATAGAAATTGATGAACTCTCATGCTTCACTTATATTATTTTTAGAGTCTTAAAAATAGTATGGTAATTTGCTTAGGTTATGAATTTGGTCCTAATATGATGGGCATCCAAGAGGGATGTAATAAAAACTTTCATAAAGAGCATTGAATATATGAGAAGTTTGATTCCTTGCATTTGTTTTGAGATATAAATATGGTGATATTAGAGTCATGCTAGTGAGTAATTGTGGATTGGTAGAAATACTTGTGTTAAGGTTTGTGATTCCCGAAGCATGCACGTATGGTGAACTCTTATGTGATGAAGTCGGAGCATGATTTATTTTTTGATTGTCTTCCTTATGAGTGGCGGTCGGGGACGAGCGATGGTCTTTTCCTACCAATCTATCCCTCTAGTATCATGCGTATTAGTACTTTGCTTCGATGGTTAATAAATTTTTTCAATAAGTATGTGAGTTCTTTATGACTAATGTTGAGTCCATGGATTATACGCACTCTCACCCTTCCACCATTGCTAGCCTCTCTAGTACCGCGCAACTTTCAATGGTGCATTAAACCCACCATATACCCTTCCTCAAAACAGCCACCATCAAGGTTGTCAAAATCGTGCTCCTGAATTGGATCGGAGCTCTGATGGTAGGATCGCAAATTGTAGAATCTTCACTATTAGGATCGTGGAAACGTATATTCTAGAGACCAAAATCGTAGAATCAGATGGGTTAGTTTGGATCGTAAAGTCATAGAATCGTATGACAGAATCGAGATTCTGACAACCTTGGCCACCATACCTACCTATTATGGAATTTCCATAGCCATTCCGAGATATATTGCCATGCAACTTCCACCTTTTCATTTATTATGACACATACCATCATTGTCATATTGCTTTGCATGATCATGTAGTTGGCATAGTATTTGTGGCTTGGCCACCGTTTATATTTTTTATACATGTCACTCTAGATCATTACACATCCCAGTACACCGCCGGAGGCATTCATATAGAGTCATATTTTGTTCTAGTATCGAGTTGTAATTCTTGAGTTGCAAGTAAATAAAAGTGTGATGATCATCATTATTAGAGCATTGTCCCATGTGAGGAAAGGATGATGGAGGCTATGATTCCCCCACAAGTCGGGATGAGACTCCGGACTGAAATAAAATAGAAAGATGCCAAAGAGCCCAAAATAAAAAAAGAGGCCAAAGAGGCCAAACAAAAAAATGAGAGAAAAAGAGAGAAGGGACAATGTTACTATCCTTTTCCACACTTGTGCTTCAAAGTAGCACCATGTTCTTCATGATAGAGAGTCTCCTATTTTATCACTTTCATATACTAGTGGGAATTTTTCATTATAGAACTTGGCTTGTATATTCCAATGATGGGCTTCCTCAAATTGCCATAGGTCTTCGTGAGCAAGCAAGTTGGATGCACACCCACTAGTTTTTCTTTTTCTTTTTGAGCTTTCATATACTTATAGCTCTAGTGCATCCGTTGCATGGCAATCCCTACTCACTTGCATCGATATCAATTGATGGGCATCTCCATAGCCCATTAATTTGCCTAGTTGATGTGAGACTTTCTCCTTTTTTGTCTTCTCCTCACAACCTCCACCATATTCTATTCCACCTATAGTGCTATATCCATGGCTCACACACATGTATTGCGTCAAAGTTGAAAAAGCTTGAGAGCATTAAAAGTATGAAACAATTTCTTGGCTTGTCATCGGGGTTGTGCATGATAAAATACTTTGTGTGATGAAAATAGAGCATAGCCAGACTATATGATTTTGTAGGGATAACTTTCTTTAGCCATGATATTTTGAGAAGACATGATTGCTTTATTTAGTATGCTTGAAGTATTATTGTTTCTATGTCAATATTAAACATTTGTTTTGAATCTTATGGATCTGAACATTCATGCCACAATAAAGAAAATTGCATTAGTAAATATGTTAGGTAGCATTCCACATAAAAAATTCCATTTTTATCATTTACCTACTCGAGGACGAGCAGGAATTAAGCTTGGGGATGCTTGATACATCTCCAACGTATCTATAATTTTTGATTGTTCCATGCTAATATATTATCTATTTTGGATGTTTTATGTGCATTTATATGCTATTTTATATCATTTTTTGGGACTAACATATACCCTAGTGCCCAGTGCGAGTTGTTGTTTTTCCCTTGTTTTTGTCTTTACAGAAAATCAATACCAAACGGAATAAAACTTTACGATGATTTTTCTTGGACCAGAAGAAACCCACGAGACTTGGAGAGGAGGCCAGAGGAGCCATGAGAGGGCCACAAGCCCTAGGGGCGCGCCCTAGGGAGCGGCCAGGGGGCTTGTGGGCCCCTCGGGGCTCTCCTAACCCTAACTCCAGCAATATAAATTCTCAAATATTCCCCCTACACCAGAGGGCACACCAAAAATACTTTTCCGCCGCCGCAAGCTTCTGTTCCCGTGAGATCCCATCTTGGGGCCTGAGGGAGTCCTGGACTAAGGGATCCCCGGGCCGTCGACCCATTACATATGGGCCGGACTGATGGGCCACTATATGGTCATGCTAGAGTGCAGGCCCGTGGCCGGATAAAGAATCTTCGAAGTCGTGGTGTGCCCTCCAAGCCAAGATTAGGCAGGATTCTCCTTTCTTTGTAATCGATCTCGTGTAACCCTAACCCTACCGGTGCATACATAAACTGGAGGGTTTTAGTCTTTAGGGCTAGAGCTCCATTCATCACCTCATCGACTTAGGGTTTAGCTCATCTGATCTCGAGGAAGATCTACTCTGTAACCATATCATACATCAAATACAATCAAGCAGGACGTAGGGTTTTACCTCTTCGAGAGGGCCCGAACCTGGGTAAACACTGTGTTCATCGTCCCTTGTTCCCCATCGATCCTAGATCCATAGCTCGGGACCCCCTACCCGAGATACGCCGGTTTTGACACCGACATTGGTGCTTTCATTGAGAGTTCCGCTGTCGGATCACCAAAGGATCGATGGCTCAACCATCCGTAAGAAACCCCACCGACGCCGAGGACACCTTCGTCCCTGGCCAGACCTTCTCGTTCGGCAGCATTACTTTTTGCGTCGATCTCACCGGTCGTTTGAACCCGGTTGAAAATCTCACCACCGATTACGAAGCCGAACACCAGAACTTAGAATCCGGCACCAGCCCTCGGCGAAACTCCGCTTCCGAAAAACCCACTGAGCCTGATGCCTTGACTTTGGGTTCGGTAGACATGGACGGAGCCAACACAACCCCGGATCTAGCCCTAAAGCTGGATCTCGTCCAAGTGTCCGGAGGACGCCTCGCCGAACATCCAAGGGGTATACCCTCGACGGACGACCTGGTGGACCGATTCCAAGCTATGGGAATTGTCGTCCGTAGACCTATGGCCTACAACCGGATCGGGCTTAAACCCGACGACAGGGAGATCCACACACCGCCCATCACTCATCTCGTCGCTACCATCGAAGAAAGGACGGAGGGATCACGATCTCCGAAGTTCATGACAATATACACCCGGGTCTCTAGCCCGGATGCGGAACCCGTCAAGATGAAAGTTCGGACTCGGACTATGATGTGGGATCTGATCTTGAGTCGACCCAACCACATGCAGGAATCCACCCGAACACTACACTATTAGATCCGGATACAGCCCAGGCACGACTCGCCACTGCCGACGCCCCGGGCCAACAGAAGACGGGTGACGGTGTCCTGGACTAGGGGGGACTCACCACATCGTCTCCCGATTAGTTGGATTGGGCCGAGGACCCCCAGGGCCGTTTACTCATGGGCCGGTTCGGACAGCCGAAGTATACACGAGGAAGATTCCACAAGACTTGGTGATCAAGACAAGGACTCCTCTCCACCGGCGTATTCGACTAGGACTCTTGTTATCCTAGGCCTCTGGTACATTATATAAGCCGAGGCCGGGCTAGTCGATAGGGAGGCGGGATCATTACGACATCAATCATCATACCTCTAGGGTTTAGACCACAACATATGATCTCGAGGTAGATCAACTCTGTACTTGATATTCCATCAATATAAACAAGAGCAGGACGTAGGGTTTTACCTCCATCAAGAGGGCCCGAACCTGGGTAAAACATCGTGTCCCCTGTCTCCTGTTACCCATCGATCCATGACACACAGCTTGGGACCCCCTACCCGAGATCTGCTGGTTTTGACATCGACAATGGTGCTTTCATTGAGAGTTCTGCTGTGTGATCGGCAAAGGATCAATGGCTCGCCCGCAGATCAACTGCGACGTCGGCATCTTCGTCGCCGGCTCGACTGGTCACCTTGGCTCGACCGAGGACTGCGCTCCGTCTCAGATCGACATGTTAGACGAGGGCCTTCATCAAACATCAACTCCGATCTCTATCATGATCACGGAGGAATCATCCTTGGAGCTCGGGGGCTCAATGTCAACATTGCCCTCGGGCGACCGTGCTGTTTTTCTAGACAGCAAACTTTTATCCGCCTCCACTGCCTCCTCAAGTGTCGTTTTAACGATTGCTTCAGTGGAATTGTGCGGAATTAAGTCTACAACAACCATGCAAAATTTCGCCGAGTTCCGATGGAGGAATCTCCGGCGATCTCCGATATACCGAAGCCCTGTCGAATCTGGACGGGAATCTGAACGAGTTTGGAGCGTGGTGTCCAGCATCTAGCTCGGATGTCCTTTGGAAGATCCAACCATTGATCGGCTGAGTAATTCCTATATCTACCACCTCTCAAAATTTCAGCTCGATCCGACGGTTCAAACTCCGGGAACCTTCCGATGAGTGGACCAATTTTCAGATCTGTTTCCTGCGCGAATATGGATCCGACCCGAATTCATGTTTCTTTATGAACGTGATATTGGACAACCTCTTTAAAGGAATTTTCTTCTAGGATATTGTGTGTTGTTTTTAAACACATGCCCATAAAATTTTAAGCCTCGTCTGAGGTAATCTTCACCATCACGCTGGTGTCAAACCAGTCCGGCAATATTGCTCCACGGCTGCCGACCTGCGCTAGACGCGTCGTCGCTTTTTGAGCCGAGCTCAACTTCTTCGGATCATCATCTCGGCGAGCCGAACAAGAGTTTGGAATCGCCAAGGATAAATCATCACCAACATCGCCGCCCCACGGATTACACGGAGCGGACACACCGGCATCGCCGCATGGCAACTTCATCAAGCCGGCATTGACCGCGTCACAAGTTACGACCTGCGTCGGCATGGCCGCACTGTTGCTTCTTCAAGCCGATGTCCATCACGCCGAACTGCTTCAACACCTCGGCTGACATGGCAACTGCAACGTCTCCTTACCGACCTGCTCCGTCATCTCGGCTAGAGGGGGCTTCGCCATCTCTTCATCAACCTACTCCGGAGACTTCGGCGTCACCAGCCGACCAGCTTCGTTACGTTAGCTGGACCGGGGGCTTTGCCTCGGCGAGACAATCTTTGCCAGCATCGCCATGCCGTCGCTTCATCACCCATCAGGCAATGGGTGTGCGGATCGAGTCCCAATTTTGGGAGTAACCTTTCTTCGGACTGCTACAATAAATAAACCAGGTGCTATTAATCCTAGCAATTTTTGCTTGTTTGGGTTTATTTTTCCCAAGGAATTATTACTCTGGTTTGTTCCATCATCTGTACAAAGGTCTATCAAACAGTGGCCGCATTAACGATGGTCGCGTGGTGGTTCGGTCAGTTTCCGTACATAGTTCAGCGAACGCCGCATCCGGAACTCGGACCGACCTATGAATTCGGACTTTGCCACGCCTTTACCGCATCACGCCGACGCCATGCATCGACATTGACTTCGGCGCCAGGCCACTTCTCTTTAAATAAATTATTTTTGCGAAAAGCAATTATGCAAGGATTATATATATATTTATATTATTCTTTTTGGACCGCACTATTTTATGTGTGCAGGTGATTGACTTCGACTGCGTCACGCAGTCACTTCGGCAAGCCAATGTCGTCATCCCAATTGGCATAAATCGGCTCGCATGATCATCTTGTTGATTGAATTGCCATACCGACATGTTCGGTTGCCTTGGGGACTTCGACATCATCAAGAGGGTCCTACCTCGTCGGGTGTATGGCGCACGGGCCATATTTCTTTTATTACTCACTTTGCATGAATTATTAATCATGCAACCTTTTTTTTATTACTGTTATCTCGGGCTTGAACTATCTTCCGTGCACAGGTAAATGATCCGGATTGGGCAGCGCTGTCACCTCGGCTGGACCGGGGGCTTCATCATCACTTCATTAACCCACACCGGGAACTTCGGCGTCATACGGTCGGCCTACTCCGTCGCCTCGGACGGACGGGGGGTTCCACCTCGCCACATTGGCCGTGCTGTGTCGCCACTTCGGAGTGCCGAGCTCTTCGCTCTTCCATCTCGGGACCGGCTTAGGGGCTGGGACCTCGTCCCACCGTAAACTCGGACCGTGTCATCGATGCCGAGCACATTAACCAGCTAAGTCGCTTTCGTGCCCGAAGTTTTAAATTTTTAATTTGTGTTCGGTTCGACCGTGCTCACATGAGTTGTTTGTTAAAAGGAACTCCCTTTACCCATGTTAGCTGGGGGCTCTTAAATTTACATGAGCCGTTTTATAATAAGTGTGTTTTCTTCTTGTTCGTTGCAAAGTCTTTTTCTATCACTCCTTCCTCGACTCGAGTGTGTGGTCAATAGCCGGATAGCCTGGGTCCGATCTTGACCCACTTGCAGTCTTGAGATCGGATGTGTCATGTTAAAGCACGACAGAAGCACAATTTTTTTAGACCAATTTTCGGATTGGCACCAATCGACTTGATTTAGTTCGGACGTGGAGTTTCCGCATAAGTCTTTTGGTTTTTAAGCCTATGGCACTTTTAAACTATTTGTGTGTTTCCAGCATAAGTCTTGCAGTGCAACGCCGGACACCTTTAGAGATTCGGCAAAACATTCTCGGGTATTGCTTTATATGCATCGGTTTCGAATTGTGTCTTTGGTCAATAGTTGGGTTGCCCGGCTCCTGTGCTTGCCTCCTACGTTCCGCTTTGTTCGGCTAGGTGTGCAAAGGGAGAACCACTGCGATTGTGCTTCCAGCTAGCATGGTTATGCGCCTCAGTGGAGAAAGCCGAAAACTGACTGTCATAATAAGTGTAAACTGGTCAGTGATCCGATGACTGTGTTAAATTATAAGATCGATAGAGGTCACCCCATGTTAAATGACAGTCCGTTCATAACATTGGCCGAAGTGTTTACAGCTTGACCTCGACTGTTGCTGAACACTAACTGGGGGCTAGTAACTGGCCTCCCAACTTTAAGCTCCTATGACTATGTGAAAGTTATAAAGCCCGCATATCTGATTGCGTCGTTTCCGCTAACACAACCGCCTTCGGGCACCGAGACGTCGGCTAAGGGTTGTTTTGTTATTGCGAAAACACCCTGTGTAGCATCTACAAGGGGGTGGAAGCCGACGATGGGCCACTTTCAAATGATAAACGGTCGCAACAGAGTCAAAATAAACATATCATCGGCGTTTGTATTTAATATATGAGGGCCTCCTTCCACAATCATCGTTATAAAGCCATAAATATGCATCAATTTGACTTAAGATTTTGGCCAAGCTGGGTTGCCTGGCTCCTGTGCTTACCCCTACGTTCCTGATTGTTCGGCTAGGTGGTAAAGGGAGCACCTCTGTGATTGTTACTACCGGGTCATCCGAGTAAGTACCTCAGACTGGGTGAAGCCGAAAGCTAGCAATCTTAAAGGATCACATTGGTCGGCAACGACGGAAGTGAAAATTTTGGTTCATTAATACCATAGAGTTCGGGAACTTTCCCCGAACTAAAATCCTCAATATTTTCCTCCCACATTGATCGGAGGTGAGGTTTCATGATCATGATAAGCATGACGACACAAACAAAGGAACCGATAGCGGGACTATTTTCTTTGGAAGATGTTTCTTACGTTAAAACGTAATATAACATATCTCTCTGTGTACCTTTGTTTATAAAACCGTATGACCGGATTGCCTTGTTTTCCATAAATCTTTGCCCTTATAACGGCTTTATAAAGTAGGAAAACACTCCTCGGCTACTGGCCGAAGAGGTTGAAGCCGATGGTCGGTCAACAAAGTTTTGTACAATGCGGATCCGAGCACTAATGATGTAAAGTACTTGGATACATAGAGTCATTACACATAATTTGTGATTTTACTATGGATATCGATCCTTAATTCGGCCACCCGTGCCCGCATTAAGACTCGGGGGCTACTGGGCTTCGGGCTTATTATTTACAAATATTAAAGAGGCACATCGATCCCCTGATCTGGTGTTGCCACCTGACCAGTGTCTCGGGGGCTACTGCATTGCTTGTTCAATGCAGAAAATTCAAAGTGCTTAGTGTTCGGCTTGACCGAACTATAGGCAAACGTGTCTTCGGACAACAACATGTACCATCTGGACCTATCTGGCATCAAGCTAATATATTACGGCAACTTCTCAAGACCCTCTCTCAAGGGCCCGTTCGCCGATCACTATTATCTCTAATATATTACACTGCGTTTCTATTCCTACGTATGCTGCCGAGCTAGGAGTTGATCCTCAGGCTAATTTCGCGCATCGACCTGAGTCTCAGGGGCTACTTGGATCAGCGGTTTCATGTTTTCCTTCAGGTGCATCTCGGGTTTTAGACCGACACACACCTTGAGGGCTACTGGCTATATATCTCGACGGAGAATAAATTGTACCAATCAAAAATATTCACAAAAAATCAGCCCACAGTCGGGGTGGTGCACCACCTCGGAAGCAGTCCGGCATAAAGCTCGGGCGCCAGTGGCTGGCTCCATAGAGGGCACTTCCGGCATTAAGCTCGGCTGAATTCATTCAATCTTTTAAAGACCAAGGTAGTTTATGACACCTCGGACGCTGACCATCGTTAGAGCTCGGATACAGTCCGGCGTTAGAGCTCGGATATAGTCCGGCGTTGGAGCTCGGATACAGTCCGGCGTTGGTGCTCAGCTACAAAAGATACCTCAAATACAGTCTGGCGTTGGAGCTCGGATGCAAGAGGACACCACCGCATGGGAACAACTTCAAACCCGAGGTGTGGCGTATAAAATAACAAGGCATTGATAAAGGCCGAGAACTTAAAGGGGCTCCTCGGATACCCGACGTGTAAACTCTTCGGATTCACTTCGGTGATCCTCAAGATCGAAGATGAGAAGATTTGTTGAACCAGTTTTCAAGACCGACGACCGAAGATGAAGAACAGTTCGGAAGAATCAAGGAGCATCCCCAACTTGAAGACCGGTTCAGGGGGCTACTGACGGTGTCCTCGACTAGGGGGGACTCACCACATCGTCTCCCAATTAGTTGGATTGGGCCGAGGACCCCCAGGGCCATTTACTCATGGGCCGGTTCGGACAGCCGAAGTATACACGAGGAAGATTCCACAAGACTTGGTGATCAAGACAAGGACTCCTCTCCACCGGCGTATTCGACTAGGACTCTTGTTATCCTAGGCCTCTGGTACATTATATAAGCCGAGGCCGGGCTAGTCGATAGGGAGGCGGGATCATTATGACATCAATCATCATACCTCTAGGGTTTAGACCACAACATATGATCTCGAGGTAGATCAACTCTGTACTTGATATTCCATCAATATAAACAAGAGTAGGACGTAGGGTTTTACCTCCATCAAGAGGGCCCGAACCTGGGTAAAACATCATGTCCCCTGTCTCCTGTTACCCATCGATCCATGACACACAGCTTGGGACCCCCTACCCGAGATCTGCCGGTTTTGACACCGACAACGGGACCGCCCAAAAATTTCCCACCCACCTCCCACGCCGAATATTGTCTGGATGCGGGAAGACCGGACATATGGGACCTGTTGTACATCAAGTAGCAGCCCAAAGAAACGGTCCATCATTACTGGGCCAGATTTCTCCTGGTAAAAAAGAAGATAATCGACTGCCGTGATGAGGAAATAATCGAAGCCTTCCGACTCAATTGCCGGGGCGCAGGGATCCTAAATGCCCTCGCCCGCCACCGCGTGCAAAACTTTGCCCAATTATTGGACATGGTACGCAAATATTGCGCCATGGAAAGCACCTAGAGGTTACAACAGATGCGCAGGGAACCAGTCCCTGCCCCGAGGCCCAGGAAAACCCAAGCAAAACGGGCATACGCGAGAGGTTCGCCCGTCGAAAGAGGAAATGAACCCAGAATGGTTCTGGACGAATTGCTGGATAAACCATGCCCTATACACTCGGCCCTGCTTAACGCAAATCCGACTCATATGCTTCGAGCTTGTTGGGTGGTAAGGCAGGTGGCCAAAACCGGTGAAAACATACTTGGTCTCACACCCCCTGATAGACGGTCAACAACGCCACCTCACGAAGATGTCCTGACAGTATACGAGACCTTCTCCTCAAACAACCAACAGAAAAAGGCTCTTCGAGAGCTCGACCAAGTCTACCAGGTGACAGCCCCATAGCCATGGGCGGACACGCCTATCACCTTCGATCAGAAGTATGAGCCAAGGTCCCGCCCTACCCACGCGCCCACCGCGCTAGTCCTTGACCCCATAATCGATGGTTTCAGGCTAACTAAAGTATTGATGGACAGGGGCAGCGGCCTGAACCTCATTTACGAGGACACACTCGACAAAATGTAGCTCAACAGATCTTGTATCAAGCACAGTGCTACTTCTTGAGCTTGCGTTGATTTTTCCCTTGAAGAAGAAAGGGTGATGCAACAAAGTAGAGATAAGTATTTCCCTCAGTTAAGAACCAAGGTATCAATACAGTAGGAGGCACAAGCAAGTCTCCAATCTATGCACCTGCACAAACTAACAAACACTTGCACTCAACGTGAAAAAGGGGTTGTCAATCCCTTCACGGTCTCGAACAGGAGTGAGATCTAATAGAGAAAGATATAAAAGATTACTAAAACATAAAACAAAGTAAAAACAAATAAATTGTAGCAAGGTATTTTTGGGTTTTTTGGTTTATAGATCTGAAAATATATGATGGAAAATAGACCCCTGGGCCATAGGTTTCACAAGAGGATTCTCTCTTGAAAGAAAGTAATACAGTGGGTGAACAAATTACTGTCGAGCAATTGATAGAACAACGCAAAGTTATGACGATATCCAAGGCAATGATTATGAATATAGGCATCACGTCCGTGTCAAGTAGACCGAAACGATTCTGCATCTACTACTATTACTCCACACATCGACCGACTCCTGCCTGCATCTAGAGTATTAAGTTCATAAGAACACAACAACGCATTAAGTAAGATGACATGATGTAGAGGGATAAACTCAAGCAATATGATGAAAACCCCATCTTTTTACCCTTGATGGTAACAATACAATACGTGCCTCGCTGCCCCTACTGTCACTGGGTGAGGACACCACAAGATTGAACCCAAAACTAAGCACCTCTCCCATTGCAAGAAAAATCAATCTAGTTGACCAAACCAAACCGATAATTTGAAGAGAAATACAAAGATATTAAATCATGCATAAAAGATTTCAGAGAAGACTCAAATAATATTCATAGATAAACTGATCATAAATTCACAATTCATCGGATCTCGACAAACACACCGCAAAAGAATATTACATCGGATAGATCTCCAAGAACATCGAGCAGAACATTGTATTGAAGATCAAAGAGAGAGAAGAAGCCATCTAGCTACTAGCTATGGACTCGTAGGTCTACGGTAAACTACTCACGCTTCATCGGAAGGGCAGCAAGCTTGATGTAGAGGCCCTCCGTGATCGAATCCCCCTCCGGCAGGGTGCCAAAAAGGCCCCAAGATGGGATCTCATGGGAACAGAGGCTTGCGGCGGTGGAAAATTACTTTGGTGGACGCTTCTGGTCGTTTGGGAATATTTGAGAATTTATAGTGCAAGAATTAGGGTTGAAGGACTCCCGAGTGGCCCACAAGCCAGGGAGGCGCCCCCCAGGGCATGGCCTCAGTGCTTGTGGAGCCCTCGGGACTCTTCTGGCCCCCTCCCCAAGCTCCGTGGATGTCTTCTGGTCCAAGAAAAATCATCGTAAAGTTTTATTCCGTTTGGACTCCGTTTGATATTCCTTTCCTGTAAAACTCAAAAACAAGGAAAAAACAGAAACTGGCACTAGGCTCTAGGTTAATAAGTTAGTCCCAAAAATAATATAAAATAGTATAATAATGCATATAAAACATCCAAAATAGATAATATAATTGCATGGAACAATAAAAAATTCTAGATACGTTGGAGACGTATCAAGCATCCCCAAGCTTAATTCCCACTCGTCCTCGAGTAGGTAAATGATAAAAACAAAAATTTTGATGTGGAATGCTACCTAACATATTCATCCATGTAATTTTCTTTATTATGGCATGAATATTCAGATCCATAAGATTCAAAACAAAATTTTAATATTCACATAAAAATAATAATACTTCAAGCATACTAATAAAGCAATCATGTCTTCTCAAAATAACATGGCCAAAGAAAGTTATCCCTACAAAATCATATAGTCTGGCTATGCTCCATCTTCATCACACAAAGTATTTTATCATGCACAACCCCGATGACAAGCCAAGCGATTGTTTCATACTTTTGGTGTTCTCAAACTTTTTCAACTTTCACGCAATACATGAGCGTGAGCCATGGATATAGCACTATAGGTGCAATATAATATGGTGGTTGTGGAGAAGACAAAAAGAAGGAGAAAGTCTCACATCAACTAGGTGTATTAATGGGCTATGGAGATGCCCATCAATAGATATCAATGCGAGTGAGTAGGGATTGCCATGCAACGGATGCACTAGAGCTATAAGTGTATGAAAGCTCAAAAAGAAACTAAGTGGGTGTGCATCCAACTTGCTTGCTCACGAAGACCTAGGGAAATTTTGAGGAAGCCCATCATTGGAATATACAAGCCAAGTTCTATAATGAAAAATTCCCACTAGTATATGAAAGTGACAAAATAGGAGACTCTCTATCATGAAGATCATGGTGCTACTTTGAAGCACAAGTGTGGAAAAAGGATAGTAACATTGTCCCTTCTCTCATTTTTTCTCTTTTTTTGGGCTTCTTTTGGCCTCTTTTATTTTTTGTAAAGTCCGGAGACTCATCCCAAATTGTGAGGGAATCATAGTTTCCATCATCCTTTCCTCACATGGGACAATGCTCTAATAATGATGATTATCACACTTTTATTTACTTACAACTCAAGAATTACAACTCGATACTAGAACAAGATATGACTCTATATGAATGCCTCCGGCGGTGCACCAGGATGTGCAATGATCAAGAGTGTCATGTATGAAAATTATGAACGGTGGCCTTGCCACAAATACTATGCCAACTACATGATCATGCAAAGCAATATGACAATGATGGTGCGTGTCATAATAAAACGGAACGGTGGAAGTTGCATGGCAATATATCTCGGAATGGCTATGGAAATGCCATAACAGGTAGGTATGGTAGCTGTTTTGAGGAAGGTATATGGTGGGTTTAATGCACCGGCGAAAGTTGCGCAGTACTAGAGAGGTTAGCAACGGTGGAAGGGTGAGAGTGCATATAATCCATGGACTCAACATTAGTCATAAAGAACTCACATACTTATTGCAAAAATTTATTAGCTATCGAAACAAAGTACTACACGCATGCTCCTAGGGGGATAGATTGGTAGGAAAAGACCATCGCTCGTCCTCGACCGCCACTCATAAGGAAGACAATCAAAAAATAAATCATGCTCCGACTTCATCACATAATGGTTCACCATACGTGCATGCTACGGGAATCACAAACTTTTACACTAGTATTTCTACCAATCCACAATTACTCACTAGCATGACTCTAATATCACCATATTTATATCTCAAAACAAATGCAAGGAATCAAACTTCTCATCTTATTCAACGCTCTTTATATGAAAGTTTTTATTATATCCCTCTTGGATGCCCATCGTATTTGGACTAAATTCATAACCTAACAAAATTACCATGCTGTTTAGAGACTCTCAAAATAATATAAGTGAATCATGAGAGTTCAAAAATTTCTATAAAATAAAGCCACCGCCGTTGTCTAAAAAGATATAAGTGAAGCACTAGAGCAAACTGCCTAGCTCAAAAGATATAAGTGAAGCACATAGAGTATTCTAATAAATTCACGATTCATGCGTGTCCCTCTCAAAATATGTGTATAGCAAGAATGATTGTGGCAAACTAAAAAGCAAATACTCATATCATACAAGACGCTCCAAGCAAAACACATATCATGTGGTGAATAAAAATATAGCCTCAAGTAAATTTACCGATGGACGAAGACAAAAGAGGGGATGCCATCTGGGGCATCCCCAAGCTTAGATGCTTAGTTGTCCTTGAATATTACCCTGGGGTTCCTTGGTAATCCCCAAGCTTAGGCTTTTTCCACTCCTTATTCCGTTTTCCATCAAATCTTTACCCGCTTGAAAACTTCACAAGACAAAACTCAACAGAAAAATCTCATAAGATCCGTTAGTATAATAAAATAAATCACCACTTTAGGTAATGTTGTGAACTCATTATTTATTTATATTGGTGTAATATCTAATGTATTCCAACTTCTCCATGGTTCATGCCCCCCGATACTACCCATGGATTCATCAAAATAAGCAAACAACACATAGAAAATAGAATCTGTCAAAAACAGAATAGTCTGTAGTAATCTGGAAATTTCGTATACTTATGTAACTCCAAAAATTCTGAAAAATTAGGAAAACCTGGGAAATTTGTATATCAATCTTTTATAAAAAATTCAGATCAAATTCGCTTTTCTGTGATTTATTGAATTTTCGGCAATGAGCGCAAAAGTTTATGTTTTTCAGCAAGATCAAATCAACTATCACCGTAGACCATCCCAAAGGTCTTGCTTGGCTCAAACACTAATTAAAACACCAAAACACAATTAATACATAGGTAATAATGTGTATTTATTGAAAAAAAGAACCAAAAATCAAAAAATATAAAAATAAAATTGGGTTGCCTCCCAACAAGCGCTATTGTTTAACGCCCCTAGCTAGGCATAAAACATAAATCTTGGTATTGTCATCTTTGGTATGCAAACCATAAGTAGCCCTCATAATAGATTCATTTGGAAACTTAATTTTCTTCTTGGAAACTGTTCCATGCCCTTCCTTAATGGAAATTGAAATCTAATGTTTCCTTCTTTCATATCAATAATTGCACCAATCGTTCTAAGGAAAGGTCTACCAAGAATAATAGGGCATGTAGGATTGCAATCTATATCAAGAACAATAAAATCTATGGGCACATAATTACTATTTGCAACAATATGAACATCATTAATCCTTCCCATAGGTTTCTTAATAGTGGAATCTTCTAGATGCAAATTTAAAGAACAATCATCAAATTCGCGGAAACCTAACACATCACATAAAGTTTTTGGAATCATGGAAACGCTAGCACCCAAATCACACAAAGCATGGCACTCATAATCTTTAATTTTAATCTTAATAGTAGGTTCCCACTCATCATAAATCTTTCTAGGGATAGAAACTTCCAACTCAAGTTTTTCTTCAAAAGATTTCATCATTGCATCAACGATATGTTTAGTAAAAGCTTTATTTTGATTGTAAGCATGAGGAGAATTTAACATTGATTGCAACAAGGAAATACAATCTATCAAAGAACAATTATCATAATTAAAGTCCTTGAAATCCAAAAGAGTGGGTTCATCGCTACTTAAAGTTTTGACCTCTCCAATCCCACTTTAATCAATTTTTGCATTAAGATCTTTAAACTCCGAATCATTGGGATGCCTTCTAGCTAAAGTTGACTCATCTCCAGTCCCATCTTTATTAAGATTTATATTAGAAAACAAAGATTCAATAGGAGTCACACCAATCACTTTAAGATCTTCATCATTATTCTCACAAAAACTAGAAGAACATGCTTTTACAAACCAATCTCGCTTAGCACGCATCCTAGCGGTTCTTTATTTACACTCATCAATAGAAATTTTAATAGATTTCAGAGATCCATTAATATCATGCTTGGGTGGCATAGATCTAATTTTCAAAGAATCAATCTCAAGGGAAATTCTATCAAGGTTCCTAGGCAAATCATCAATCTTGAGCAATTTTTCTTCAACCATAGCATTAAAATTCTTTTGAGAATTAATGAAATCTTTAATATTATTCTCAAGATCAGAGGGTATTTTATTATGATTTCCATAAGAATTGTTGTAGGAATTACCATAATTATTAGAGGAATTTACTAGGGAACGGCCTAGGGTTGAAATTACCTCTATAAGCGTTATTACCAAAATTGTTCCTACCAACAAAGTTCACATCCATAGATTCATTATTATTCTCAATCAAAGTGGACAAAGGCATATCATTGGGATCAATAGGACCACTCTTACTAGCAAACAATTTCATAAGTTCATCCATCTTTCCACTCAAAGTATTAATTTCTTCAATCGCACGCACTTTTTTTACTAGTGGAAGTTCTTTCGGTATGCCATTGAGAATAATTAGCCATAATATTATCTAGGAGTTTAGTAGCTTATCCTAATGTAATTTCCATAAAAGTACCTCCCATGGCGGAATCTAAAAGATTTCTAGATGCAAAATTCAATCCGCCATAAAAAATGTCTATGATCATCCATCAACTTAAACCATGAGTAGGGCAATTTCTTATCATCAATTTCATCCTCTCCCAAGATTGCGCAACATGTTCATGATCAAGTTTCTTAAAATTAATTATGTCTTTCCTAAGGGAGATGATCTTAGCGGGAGGAAAGTACTTGGAAATAAAAGCATCTTTACACTTGTTCCATGAATCAATAATATTTTTAGGCAAAGATGAAAACCAAGTTTTAGCACGATCTCATAGTGAGAACGGAAATAGCTTCAATTTAACAATATGATTATCCACATCTTTTTTCTTTTGCATATCACACAACTCAACGAATGTATTTAGATGGGATGCGGCATCTTCACTAGGAAGGCCGAAAAATTGATATTTCATTACAAGATTCAGCAAAGCGGCATTAATTTCATAAGATTCCGCACTAGTGGCGGGAGCAATCGGAGTACTAATAAAATCATTATTATTAGTATTGGAAAAGTCACACAATTTGCTATTTTATTGAGACATCGTGACAAGGCAAACGATCTAACACACGAGCAAACAAAAAGCAAACGAAAAAGACGAACGAAAGAAGGGCGAAAAAAGACGGCAAATCTTTTTGTGTTTTTCTGAAAATGTTTTAGAAGTGGGGGAGAGGAAAACGAAAGGCAAATGGAAAATAATGTAATGCAAGAGATGAGAGTTTATGGTGGGTACTTGGTAGGTTGGATGTAGAACCTCCCAGCAACGGCGCCAGAAATTCTTCCTGCTACTTCTTGAGCTTGCGTTGATTTTTCCCTTGAAGAGGAAAGGGTGATGCAGCAAAGTAGAGATAAGTATTTCCCTCAGTTAAGAACCAAGGTATCAATCTAGTAGGAGGCACAAGCAAGTCTCCAATCTATGCACCTGCACAAACTAACAAACACTTGCACTCAACACAAAAAAGGGGTTGTCAATCCCTTCACGGTCTCGAACAAGAGTGAGATCTAGTAGAGAAAGATATAAAAGATTACTAAAACGCAAAACAAAGTAAAAATAAATAAATTGCAGAAAGGTATTTTTGGGTTTTTTGGTTTATAGATCTGAAAATATATGATGGAAAAAACACCCGGGGGCCATAGGTTTCACTAGAGGCTTCTCTCTTGAAAGAAAATAATACGGTGGGTGAACAAATTACTGTCAAGCAATTGATAGAAAAGCGCAAAGTTATGACGATATCCAAGGCAATGATTATGAATATAGGCATCACGTACGTTTCAATTAGACCGAAACAATTCTGCATCTACTACTATTACTCCACACATCGACCGACTCCTGCCTGCATCTAGAGTATTAAGTTCATAAGAACAGAGCAACGCTTTAAGTAAGATGACATGATGTAGAGGGATAAACTCCAGCAATATGATGAAACCCCATCTTTTTACCCTTGATGGCAACAATATAATACGTGCCTCGCTACCCTACTGTCACTGGGTGAGGACACCGCAAGATTGAACCCAAAACTAAGCACCTCTCCCATTGCAAGAAAAACCAATCTAGTTGGCCAAACAAACCGATAATTCAAAGAGAAATACAAAGATATTAAATCATGAATAAAAGAGTTCAGAGAAGACTCAAATAATATTCATAGAAAACTGATCATAAATTCACAATTCATTGGATCTCGACAAACACACCGCAAAAGAATAATACATCAGATAGATCTCCAAGAACATCGAGGAGAACATTGTATTGAAGATAAAAGAGAGAGACAAAACCATCTAGCTACTAGCTATGGACCCGTAGGTCTGTGGTAAACTACTCACTCTTCATCGGAAGGGCAGCAAGGTTGATGTAGAGGCCCTCCGTGATCGAATCCCCCTCCGGCAGGGTGCCGAAAAAGGCCCCAAGATGGGATCTCACAGGAACAGAGACTTGCGGTGGTGAAAAAGTATTTTGGTGGATGCTTCTGGTGGTTTGAGAATATTTGGGAATTTATAGTGCAAGAATTAGGGTTGGAAGACTCCCGAGTGGCCCACAAGCCAGGGAGGCACGCCCCCCTAGGGCACGGCGTCAGGGATTGTGGAGCCCTCGGGACTCTTCTGGCCCCCTTTCCAAGCTCCGTGGATGTCTTCTGGTTAAAGAAAAATCATCGTAAAGTTTTATTCCATTTGGACTCCATTTGATATTCCTTTCCTGTAAAACTTAAAAACAAGGAAAAACAGAAACTGACACTGGGCTCTAGGTTAATAAGTTAGTCCCAAAAATAATATAAAATAGCATAATAATGCATATAAAACATCCAAAATAGATAATATAATAGCATGGAACAATAAAAAATTATAGATACGTTGGAGACTTATCACACAACCACATCATATTCTGCGAAATGATACCCGAAAAGGAGGCGCGTTGCTCCGGACACATAACCTTGGACGTAGTGTTCGGAACTCCCGACAACTACAGATCGGAACCCTTGCTATTCCACGTCGTGCCTTTCCACAATGGACACCACGCCCTTCCGGGACGCGAGGCATTCGCACGATTTCGAGCCATACCACATTATGGATATATGAAGCTTAAGATGCCAGGGCCTAATGGCGTGATCTCACTCGCCAGCGATCCAAACACAGCCCTTCGAGCCAAAAATAAGACTGCATCGCTTGCCCTTGCAGCACTATTCGAGGCCCTAGCAGCCGAAGAACTAACAACGCTTCGCACTACAGTCAACAGGGATGACGTGGTTCTCAGTAAAAGACCAAAATCCACGTCTTTCAAACCAGCCAACGAGATAGTAAAATTCCAGGTACACCCGACAGACCCGAATAAAACGGCGTCCATCAGAGCACAACTGGACCCATCGGCGGATAAAGCGATGCGCGTGTTTTTATGTGAAAACTGGGACTATTTGCCTGGCACCCTTCGGATATGCCAGGCATCACACGGAGGCTGGCGGAGCACAGCCTGAACATTATCAAAGGCTTCAAACCAGTTAAATAGACGCTACGTCGATTCTCTGAGCCCAAATGACAAGCCATGGGTGAAGAATTGGCAAAACTACTGGAGGCCAGATTCATCCGTGAAATAAAACATCTAGATTGGCTGGCAAATCTGGTCATGGTACCCAAGAAGGACAAGTCATGGCGGCTCTGTGTCGACTTCAAGGACCTAAACAAGGCCTGCCCAAAGGATCCCTTCCATTTACCCCGCATAGACCAGATCATCGACGCCACCGCCGGACATGACTCACTATGATTTCTCGACGCATACTCCGGATATCATCAAATAAAGATGAAGGAGTCCGACCAAGCTACAACCGCATTCATCACCCCCTACGGGCCATTCTGCTTCAACACGATGCCTTTTGGGTTAAAGAACGCACGAGCCACATACCAACACATGATTCAAATGTGCCTGGAAAACCAGATCGACAAAACGGTCGAGGCATACGTAGACGATGTGGTCATTCAAACCAAAAAAGTCGACCAACTTGTGGTAGATCTCCGCTTGACCTTCGAAAACCTATGGGCCTATGACATACGGCTCAACGTAGACAAATGTGTCTTCGGAGTCCCCGCCGGCAAATTGCTCAGATTTATTGTCTCCCATAGAGGAATTGAGGCCAATTCGGCCAAAATCAAGGCCCTGTCCCAGCTTGCAATACCAACGAGCTCAAACACGTCCAGAAACTGGCAGGTTGCGTGGCAGCTCTAAGTCGTTTCATCTCCCGCCTCGGCGAAAAAGCACAACCTCTCTTCAGGTTACTCAAGAAAACAAAAAACTTTGAGTGGACCAACGAGGCGACAGCTGCACTAGAAGAAATCAAAGCACTCCTGGCAAGCAACCCCATCCTGGCCGCACCAGGTATAGGTGAACCTATGCTGCTATACATCTCAGCCACCAACCAGGTGGTGAGTGCGGTGCTCGCGGTAGAACGGGAATCAGAGGGACACAAATTCCAGGTCCAAAAACTAGTCTACTATGTGTCAGAGGTCCTCACACCATGCAAGTCCCGGTACCCTCACTACCAAAAGATAGCATATATGGTCTTTATGGCATCCCGAAAGCTGCGACACTACTTTCAAGGGTGTTCGGTGACAGTGGTATCTGAGATACCCTCAATGATATAATCAACAATAGGGATGCCAAGGGCCGCATTGCCAAATGGGCCATAGAACTCCTTCCCTTCGAGATCGTATATAAACCACGCTGAGCCATTAAATCTCAGGTGTTGGCCGACTTTCTATCCGAATGGACCGAAGCCGAACTCCATAGGGAATACAATACATATGCATACTGGACCATGTACTTCGATGGCTCTAAAATGCTAGCCGGACAGGGTGATGGGGTAATCCTACTATCCCCCACAGGAGATACTATCCGGTACGTCTTACAAATCATGTACACGAACTCAAATAACGCAGCCGAATACGAGGCACTATTGCACGGTCTTCAAATGGCCACGTCAATGGGTGTTCGGCGACTGGAGGTACGAGGAGATTCGAACCTCGCCATCTCCTAAGTCAACGGCGAATTCAATGCCAAAGATCCAAAAATGACGGCATATAGAAACGCCGTCCTCAAGATGTTAGCCCGATTCGAGGGCCTAGAATTTCATCATGTCTCTAGAGACAGCAACCAGGCAGCGGACGTTCTTGCCAGCATGGGCGCCAAGCGCGACCCAATACCTAAAAATACATTTCTCAAAAGGCTCTTTAAGCCATCCGTGGTATGGCAGGGTCGGGATAATAACGACTCAATCAATGAGTCCGCCCAGAACGGCCCACCAGAAAGCGAACTAGATGACCATATCATCGGAGGCTCTACGCTTGAAGAAAAATCCTCGGCCCACTTGATTATGGCCGTAATCGCCCCTTGGACCGAACCGCTACTTGCCTACCTCATGCGGCAGGAACTCCCTGATGACCAGACGGAGGCATGACGCATTATCCGGCGCTCTAAAGCATACAAGGCCCACGAGGGCGAGCTATATAAAAAGAGCACTATCGGGGTCCTTCAGAGATGCATCTCCGAAGAGGAAGGGCAGCAACTTCTCGCTGAAATACATGCCGGCATGGGCGGCTGATACGTCTCCAACATATCTATAATTTTTGATTGTTCCATGCTGTTATATTATCATTCTTGAATGTTTTACAATCATTTTATAGCAACTTTATATCATTTTTTGGGACTAACCTATTGATATAGTGCCCAGTGCTAGTTGCTGTTTTTTGCTTGTTTTTTACTTCACAGAAAATCAATACCAAACGGAGTCCAAACGCAGTGAAACTTTTTGGAGATTTTTTTTGGACCAGAAGACACAAGTTGGGCCAAGGAAGTACCAGAGGGGGGCTCCGAGGGGAGCACAACCCACCTGGGCGCGCCTGGCAGCCCAGGCGCGCCCTGGTGGGTTGTGCCGACCTCGGCCGCCTCCCGCACCACCTCTTTGCTCTATTAATACCCTGAAAATCCAAAAACCCTAGGGGAGTTGACGAAACACAATTCCAGCCGCCGCAAGTTCCAAAAACCACAGATCCAATCTAGACACCATCACGGAGGGGTTCATCATCCTCATTGGTGCCTCTCCGATGATTCGTGAGTAGTTCATTTTAGACCTACAGGTCTATAGTTAGTAGCTAGATGGCTTCCTCTCTCTCTTTTGATTCTCAATACAATGGTCTCTTGGAGATCTATTTGATGTAACTCTTTTTGTGGTGTGTTTGTTGGGATCCGATGAACTTTGAGTTTATGATCAGATCTATTTTATCCATGAAAGTTATTTAAGTTTTGATCTCTTATATGCATGATTACTTATAGCCTCGTATTTCTTCTTCAAATCTTTGGCTTAGTTAGGCCAACTAGATCGATTTTTCTTGCCATGGGAAGAGGTGCTTTGTGATGGGTTCGATCTTATGGTGCTCAATCCCAGTGACAGAAGGAGAAATGACACGTATGTACTATTGCTATTAAGGATAACAATATGGGGTCTATTCCTACATGAATAGATCTTGTGTATATCATGTCATCGTTCTTATTGCATTACTCCATTTCTCCATGAACTTAATTCACTAGATTCATGCTGGATAGCGGTCGATGTGTGGAGTAATAGTAGTAGATGCAGGCAGGAGTCGGTCTACTAATCTTGGACGTGATGCCTATATAATGATCATTGCGTGGATATCGTCATAATTATTTGAAGTTCTATCAATTGCTCAACAGTAATTTGTTTACCCGCTGTATGTTGTTTTTCTCGAGAGAAGCCACTAGTGAAATCTATGGCCCCCGGGTCTCTTCTTTATCATATTTGCCTTCGAGATCTATTTTTATTTGCTTTTATTTTCAGATCTATTAATCCAAAAACCCAAAAATACCTTCCTGCAATTTTTATTTATTTATTTTATCTCGCGTTCCCGCGAGATCTATTTATCCAATCTACTACAATTTTAACTATCTTTTACCCGGGAGGGATTAACAACCCCTCTTACATGTCGGGTTGCAAGTATTTGTTCTTTGTGTGCAGGTACCGTTTACATAGTGTTGCGTGGTTCTCCTACTGGTTCGATAACCTTGGTCTCATCACTGAGGGAAATACCTACCGTAGCTGTGCTGCATCATCCCTTCCTCTTTGGGGAAATACCAACGTAGTTCAAGCGACATCAAAAGGAATTTCTGGCGCCGTTGCCGGGGAGGATCAAGTCAAGATAGTCTCCTGTCAACGTGCGAATTTCTGGCGCCGTTGCCGGGGAGACATCATCAACATCTATCAGGTTCCTAATCACAAATCTCATCTCCTTGCAATTTACATTATTTGCCATTTGCCTCTTATTTTCATCTCCCCCACTTCACAAAAATTTGCCGTTTTATTCGCCCTCTTTTTCGTTTGCCGTTTTCTCGTCAGATCTATTTTTGCGTGCAAACTTGTTTGCGTAGTTGCGATGTCTCAAGAAAATACCAAGTGCTGTGACTTTTTTAATACCAATAATAATGATTTTATTAGCACTCCGATTGCTCCCCCGCCACTAGTGCGGAGTCTTGTGATATTAATGCCGCTATGTTGAATCTTGTTATGAAAGATCAATTTTCCGGTAGTCCTAATGAGGATGCCACGTCCCATCTTAACACATTCGTGGAATTACGCGATATGCAAAAGAAAAAAGATGTGGACAATGATATTGTGAAGTTGAAATTATTCTCGTTTTCTTTGCGAGATCGTGCAAAAATTTGGTTTTCCTCTTTGCCTCGCAACAATATTGATTCTTGGGATAAGTGCAAGGATGCTTTTATTACTAAGTATTTTTCGCCCGCAAAAATTATTTCCCTTAGGACACAAATTATGAATTTTAAGCAACTTGAGCATGAACATGTTACACAATCTTGGGAAAGAATGGAATTGATACTAAGAAATTGTCCTACTCATGGTTTAAATCTTTGGATGATCATACATATTTTTTATGCGGGATTGAATTTTGTTTCTAGAAATCTTTTAGATTCCGCCGCGGGTGGTACTTTTATGGAAATTACTTTGGGGGAAGCTACTAAATTGCTTGATAACATTATGGCAAATTATTCACAATGGCATACCGAAAGAGCTCCCACAAGTAAAAAGGTTAATTCGGTTGAGGAAATAAATTCTTTGAGTGAAAAAGTTGATGCTCTTATGAAGTTGGTTTCTAATAAAAGTGCTCCTATTGATCTTAATGATGTGCCTTTGTCCACTTTGATTGAGCAAAATAGTGATGCCGTAGATGTGAATTTCGTTTCGCGAAACAATTTTAATAACAATGCTTATAGAGGTAATTTTAATCCTAGAACTTTTTTGGGAAATTTCTCTAATAATTATGGAAATTCCTATGGTAATCCTTCTTATAATTATAATAATAGGAACACCTCTGATCTTGAGAATAATATTAAAGAATTTATCAATGCTCAAAAAGTTTTCAACAATACGATAGAAGAAAAGTTGAATAAGATTGATGATATGTCTAGAAGCATTGATAGAATTTCTCATGATGTAGAAAATCTCAAGATGAAAATTTTTGTGCCTAAGGTTGAGGAATCAATCAAAGCTTTATATGTTTCTATGGATGAAAGTAAGAAAAGAACCGCTATGCTTAGAGCTAAAAGAGAATTTTTAGAAAAACCGTTTACTAGCGATTGCTTTCATAAAAATGATGAAGATCTTAAAATGATTGGTGTTTCTTCTATTGATTCCTTGTTTAGTAAAATTAATATTGATGATAAAGGGACTGAAGAAGAGTCAACTTTAGCTAGAAGGCGTCCTGATAATTTGGAGGGTGAAAATCTTGATAAGAAAATTGATAAAAGTGGGTTTGGAGAGGCCAAAACTTTAACTAGTGAACTCTTGGATTACAAAGACTTTAATTATGATAGTTGTTCTTTGATTGATTGTATTTCTTTGTTGCAATCCATGCTTAATTCACCCCATGCTTATGAGCAAAATAAAGCTTTTACTAAACATATTTGTTGATGCCATGATGAAAGCCTTTGAAGAAAAGTTGGAATTAGAGATTTCAATTCCTAGAAAATTACATGATGAATGGGAACCTACTATCAAAGTCAAGATTAAAAATTATGAGTGTTTTGCTTTATGTGATTTGGGTGCTAGTGTTTCCACAATTCCGAAATCTTTTTGTGATGTGCTTGGTCTTACCGATATTGAAGAATGTTCTCTTAATTTGCACTTAGCGGATTTTACTATTAAAAAGCCTATGAGAAGAATTAATGATGTTCTTATTATTGCAAATAGGAATTATGTGCCGATAGATTTTATTGTTCTTGATATTGATTGCAATCCGTCTTGTTCAATTATTCTTGGTAGACCATTTTTACGTACTATTGGAACCGTGATTGATATGAAAGAAGGCAATATTAAATTTCAACTTCCACTAAGAAAGGGAATGGAACACTTCCCTAGAACAAGAATTAAGCCACCATATGAATCAATCATGAGGGCATCTTATGGATCTAGAAGTAAAGACGACAACACTTAGATCTTTGCATTATGCCTAGCTAGGGGCATAAAACGATAGCGCTTGTTGGGAGGCAACCCAATGAATAAATTTTATTTTTTCCTTTTTATTTCTGTTCTTGAGTGTTTGCACAATTATACCTCTGTTTTGATTGTGTTTTTATGTTTTAATTAGTGTTTGGGCCAAGCAAAGCCTTTGGGATCATGTTGGGTGATAGTTGATTTGATCTTGTTGGAAAACAGAAACTTTTTCGTGCAGTAATATAATTTTTAAAATTCACATAAGATACTAAAACTTCTTATTTTTTTACACAATATTGATATACAAATTTCCTTCGTTTTCCTAATTTCTCAGAATTTTTGGAATTAGAGAAGTATAAGAAGTATTCAGATTTCTACAGACTGTTCTGTTTTTAACAGATTCTGTTTTCTTTGCATTGTGTGCTTATTTTAATGAATCTATGGACTTTATAGGGGGGTATAAGCCATAGCAAAGTTGGAATACAGTATATATAATGAAAAATAAAAATATGAATGGGTTTGCAGCAGTACTTAGAGTGGTGATTTATTTTGTTATACTAACGGATCTCATGAAGGTTTTGTTAAGTTTTGTGTGATTGAAGTTTTCAAGTTTTGGGTGAGATCGCGATGGATGAAGGAATAAGGAGTAAGAAGAGCTTAAGCTTGGTGATGCTACCGCACCCCAAGGTAATATTCAAGGATGAACAAGCAACTAAGCTTGGGGATGCCCCCGAGTGGCATCCCCTCTTTCTTCTAACGACCATCGGTATTTTACTTGGAACTATATTTTTATTCGTCACATATCATGAGTTTTGCTTGGAGCGTCTTGTATTATATGAGTCTTTGCTTGTTTTGATTTTTAGTTTAAGTCAAGTATCCTTGCTGAACACACCTATTTGAGAGAGCCAAAATTATGCTATGATTTGCTAGAATTGCTCTACGTGCTTCACTTAAATCTTTTTGAGCTAAGAATTGCTCTAGTGCTTCGCTTATATCTTTTTGAGCTGTGTGCTTTATTATTTTTGAAGAAATGCTCTCATGCTTCACTTATATTTATTTGAGAGTTAGTCAATTTTTTTAGAAAGTCTCTCATGCTCCACTTATATTATTTTGAGAGAAGAAAATTTTTTATGCTCATGTTCTTCACTTAGATTTGTTCGAGCTATCAAAAGCAACATATGAAATTAGTCCCAAAGTGATACATATTCAAGAGGGATATAATAAAAACTTTCATGAAGATCATTGGACAAAATAAACTTGATTCTTTGTAATAGTTTTGCGATATGATGATAGTGATATGTGAGTCATGTTGATGAGTAATTATGGTTTAGTAAGAATATTGATGTTAAGGTTTGTGATTCCCTATGCAAGCACGAAAGTTAATAGTTATGCAATGAAATTACATCCTACTTATGGTGCATTATTCGATGTTAGTTATGCTTAATGCTCGCTTATGAGATTTTTCATTTCTTGGTTGGATGCTTCTCAATCTTTTGCTAGCCTTCACTTGTACTAAGGGGGACCACTACTTGTGCATCCAAAAAACTTAAACCAGTTTTGCCATATGAGTCCACTATACCTACCTATATGCGGTATTCTTTTGCCGTTCTAAGCAAATTTGTATGTGCCATCTCTAATCTTCAAAATAAATTTCCTTTGTGTGTGCTCGTACCGCTCATGAAACCGTAGGGGGTGGCTGATATTTTTCCATGCTAGATGTGTTATTCTCAAGATGAGTGTTTATTCACTTGTCATTGCATGAGAGTATGGCAAAGGTATTAGGGATGCCCAGTCCCAAAATAAAAAAAATGAATTTACTTTATGTTGTCAAATAATAAATTCCTTGGAAAGTGTTGGTATGGACGGCACCCGTGGATTCGGTTAGCCGTGGAATGTGAAAGTATGGTGGAAAAAGGAATAAACTTTATTTTCTATTTGGGAACCGCCTATGATATATCTAGCATGGAAAGTATTGGGAACTACTCGATCATTTTAGTTGACAGGAAAGGCATGCCACCCAAAATGTTTTATCTCTATCTTTTTCGCTTTGAGCTCTGGCACCTCTACAAATCTCTACTTCCCTTTGCGAAAGGCCTTTCTTTTTTACTTTATGCAATTTTTATTTTTGAGTCTCCATCTTCTCTTATAAAGCACCAACTAAGGGGCACTATGATCGTACTTGAGCATTGGGTGTAGCTAATATGCAAGTGTGTTTCATGAATGGATCAATGATGGAGCATAATGGGCTAGGGATAACTTGCTTTAGTGTTGATACTTTGAAAGACATGGTTGCTTGTTGATATGCATGAGTATTGAAGTCTTCATGTCAAAACTAGACTATTGCTTTGAATCATATAAAAGTCCAAATGTCCAAGCTACAAAATAAAAGAATATGTGATGAACATGAAAGGCAGCATTCCACATCAAAAATTCTGTTTTTATCATTTACCTACTCGAGGACGAGCAGGAATTAAGCTTGGGGATGCTAATACGTCTCCAACGTATCTATAATTTTTATTGTTCCATGCTGTTATATTATCATTCTTGGATGTTTTACAATCATTTTATGGCAACTTTATATCATTTTTTGGGACTAACCTATTGACATAGTGCCCAGTGCCAGTTGCTGTTTTTTGCTTCGCAGAAAATCAATACCAAACATAGTCCAAATGCAGCGAAACTTTTTGGAGATTTTTTCTGGACCAGAAGACACAAGTTGGGCCAAGGAAGTACCAGAGGGGGGCTCCGAGGGGAGCACAACCCACCTGGGCGCTCCTGGGGGCCCAGGCGCGCCCTGGTGGGTTGTGCCCACCTCGGCCGCCTCCCGCACCGCCTCTTTTCTCTATAAATACCCAGAAAATCCAAAAACCCTAGGGGAGTTGACGAAACACAATTCCAGCCGCCGCAAGTTCCAGAAACCACAGATCCAATCTAGACACCATCACGGAGGGGTTCATCATCCTCATTGGTGCCTCTCCGATGATGCGTGAGTAGTTCATTGTAGACCGACGGGTCCGTAGTTAGTAGCTAGATGGCTTCCTCTCTCTCTTTTGCTCAATACAGTGGTCTCTTGGAGATCTATTTGATGTAACTCTTTTTGCGGCGTGTTTGTTGGGATCCGATGAACTTTGAGTTTATGATCGGATCTATTTTATCCATGAAAGTTATTTGAGTTTTGATCTCTGATATGCATGATTACTTATAGCCTCGTATTTCTTCTTTGAATCTTTGGTTTAGTTAGGCCGACTAGATCAATTTTTCTTGCCATGGGAAGAGGTGCTTTGTGATGGGTTCGATCTTACGGTGCTCAATCCCAGTGACAGAAGGGGAAATGACACGTATGCATCGTTGCTATTAAGGATAACAAGATGGGGTCTATTCCTACATGAATAGATATTGTCTACATCATGTCATTGTTCTTATTGCATTACTCCGTTTCTCCATGAACTTAATACACTAGATGCATGCTGGATAGCGGTCGATGTGTGGAGTAATAGTAGTAGATGCAGGCAGGAGTCGGTCTACTAATCTTGGACGTGATGCCTATATAATGATTATTGCCTGGATATCATCATAATTATTTGAAGTTCTATCAATTGCCCAACAGTAATTTGTTTACCCGTCGTATGCTGTTTTTCTCGAGAGAAGCCACTAGTGAAATCTACGGCCCTCGGGTCTCTTCTTTATCATATTTGCCTTCGAGATATATTTTTATTCACTTTTATTTTCAGATCTATTAATCCAAAAACCCAAAATACCTTGCTACAATTTTTATTTATTTATTTTATCTCGCGTTCCTGCGAGATCTATTTATCCAATCTACTACAATTTTATCTATCTTTTACCCGGGAAGTACCAGAGGGGTGCCCCGAGGGGGGCACAACCCACCTGGGCGCGCCTGGGGGCCCAGGCGCGCCCTGGTGGGTTGTGCCCACCTCGGTGGCCTACCGCACCGCCTCTTCGCCCTATAAATTGCCAAATATTCCAAAAACCCTCCGGGTAACCCTAGATCAGAAGTTCCGCCACCACAAACCTCTGTAGCCACAAAAAACCAATCTAGACCCTGTTCCGGCACCCTGCCGGAGGGGGAAATCATCACCGGTGGCCATCTTCATCATCCCGGCGGCCACCATGATGAGAAGGGAATAGTCCACCCTCGGGGCTGAGGGTTTGTACCAGTAGCTATGTGTTTAATCTCTCTCTCTCTCTCTCGTGTTCTTGAGATGGCACGATCTTGATGTATCGCGGGCTTAGTTAATATAGTTGGATCATATGGTGTTTTCCCCTTTCTATCTTGTTGTGATGAATTGAGTTTTCCCTTTGAGATTTCGTTTTATCGGATTGAATACTTTTATGGATTTGAGAGCACTTGATCTATGTCTTGGCACTCAACTCGCGGATTCCCGAGGTGACATTGGGGTAATCTATGCATAGGGGTTGATGCACGTTTTCGTCCTTGTTTCTCCGGTAGAAATCTTAGGGCACTCTTTGAGGTTCTTTGTGTTGGATTGAGTATTATGAATCTGAAATTGTTTGATGCACATCGCATAATCAACTCACGGATACTCGCGGTGACATTGGAGTATCTAGGTGACATTAGAGTTGGTTGATGTGTATCATATGGTGTTATTTTAGTACGAACTCTTGGTTAGATCGATCAAAAAGAATAGCTTGGTGTTATTTTAGTACGAACTCTAGGATAGATTGATCAGAAAGAATAGCTTTGAGGTGGTTTCGTACCCTACAAACAATTTCTTCTTATGTTCTCCGTTAGATAGGAACTTTGGAGTGATTCTTCATCGCACGTTGAGGGAAGGTTATATGATCCAATTATATTAGCATTGTTGAGAGATTGCACTAGCGAAAGTACGGACCCTAGGCCTCATTTTCAAGCATTGCAATACCGTTTGTGCTCACTTTTGTTACTTGCTACCTTGCTGTTTTTCATTGTTCCTATTACAAAAATCAATATCTACTATCATTACTACGCTTTTATTACCATCTCTTCGTCGAACTAGTGCACCTATACAAATTACCATTGTATTTGGTGTGTTGGGGACACAAGAGACTTTTTATTATTTGGTTGCAGGGTTGTTTGAGAGAGACTATCTTTTAGTTTCTTGTTTTATCACTAGTTTGGTTTATAAAAGAAAACTACAAAAAAATGGATTTGAGGTGGTCTCATATTGTTCATCTTTATAATGTCTTCCTTGAAAATGATGGAAAGGAAAATTGTGTTCAATTGATAGAAGAAGAATTCAATAAAATGTTTGGCATACAATCTTTGAATGATGATCATGATTGCAATGTTGCTAGTACGAATTTTTTTAATATCCATGATATTAATGATATGCAAAGCCATAAGCTTGGGGATGCTATGTTTGATGAAGATGATATTTTTAGTCCCCCAAGTTTTGATGAGAAAATTTATTATGATGATTGCATGCCTCCTATTTATGATGATTATATGGATGAAAGTGGATTTGGAGAGGTCATGACTTTATTTAATGATGAATCCACTACTTTGGAAGAGGTTTCAATTGACTATGACAACAAAGTTCCTATCTATGATGATTATGGTGATGACATGTATGATATACAAAATAATGATAACCATGAAACTTGTCATCATGATTTCTATTTTCAATTGGATTATGCCAAACAAGTATCACATGGTAGTTATTTTGTTGAATTTGCTCCCACTACTATTCATGAGAATAAATTTGCTTATGTGGAGAGTAGTAAAATTTCTATGCTTATGGGCCATGAAAAGAATACTTTATGTGGTAGTTATATTGTTGAATTCATTCCTGATGCTACTGAAAATTATTATGAGGGAGGAACTTATGCTTGTAGGAATTGCAATAATATCAAGTTTCCTCTCTATGTGTTGAAAATCTTGAAGTTTTGCTTGTTTTGCCTTCCTATGCTAGTTGATTCTTGTTCCCATAAGTTGTTTGCTCACAAAATCCCTATGCATAGGAATTATGTTAGACTTAAATGTGCTTGTCATATGCTTCATGATGCTTTCTTTGTGTTTCAATTCTTATCTTTTATACGAGCATCATTGAAATCATCATGCCTAGCTAAAAGGCATTAATGAAAAGCGCTTGTTGGGAGACAACCCAACACTTTTACCTAATGTTTTTGTGTGTTCACATGATTAAGCTACTGTGGTAATCATTTTTTATAGCTTTTATTTCAATAAAGTGCCAAGTAAAGCCTTTGGGATAGTGTGGATGATAGTTGACTTGATTCTGTGCAAAAACAGAAACTTTTGCGCCCAGTAATAGAATTTTTTAAATTCACTCGAGCGCGGAAAAACTCTGAATTTTTTACAGTTGTTTTATCTGCAAATTTCCTACGTTTTCCTAAATTTTCAGAAGTTTTGAGCCACATAAGTATGACCTTAATTTAGATCTTTATGTACTGTTCTGTTTTTGACAGATTCTGTTTTCAATGCATAGTTTGCTTGTTTTATGGTTTCCATGGCTTATATTGCTTAATATAAATTGTGGAAATTTTAGGGTACAGTATGAATTGTGTGAGAACAATTATGAATCTTGTCTTTGACAGTACCCAAGTGAATGATTTGTTTTATCATACTAACCCATCTCACGAAGTTCCGTTAAGTTTTGTGTGATTGAAGTTTTCAAGTTTTGGG
Source organism: Thinopyrum elongatum (assembly GCA_011799875.1). NCBI lineage: Eukaryota > Viridiplantae > Streptophyta > Magnoliopsida > Poales > Poaceae > Thinopyrum > Thinopyrum elongatum. The sequence continues at coordinate 463,305,170 of CM022298.1, read as the reverse complement.
TGAGATATCGATATGAGGAGAATAAGGAGTGACAAGACCCTAAGCTTTGGGATTCCCAAGGCACCCCAAGGTAATATTCAATGAATATCCAAGCAAATAAGCTTGGGGATGCTCCAGAAGGCATCCCCTCTTTCGTCTCCAACATTATCGGTAACCTTACTTGGGGCTATATTTTTATTCATCACATGATATGTGTTTTTCTTGGAGCATCATTTTATTTTAGTTGTATTTTATTTCTGTTATTTAGAATAATGTTTTTCATCTCTTACTTCAATAAAAATGTAAAGTATAGCCTTTGCTATGCTTATTTTGCAAGTCTATATGTTGCTGTTTAAAAACAGAAAGTTGCGCGCTAGTGCGAGAATTCTTGAGAAAAGGTAGAATGTGATAAAATGTTCAAAGTTTTTTCACAATAAGCCATGATAAATTTTCTACAGTGTGGAAAATTTTCAGAATTTTTGGACTTAGTTAAGTATGAGTAAAATTGCACTCTTTACAGACTGTCCTGTTTAGACAGATTGTTGTTATGTTTGCTTGTTTAATGATTCTATTTGAGGATAGCAATGTTGGGGATATCGCTTATCGGGAACTTATCGGTCGACCCAAGATAAGGGGTAAATCGGCCAGTTTATCGGCATATCGGCCGATTTATCGCCATATCGGCTAATTTATCAGCCGATTTATCTTATCGGTCTGACAACGGTAAGCGATAAATCAGCCGATTTATCGGAATATCGGAAGATATCTTGAACAGTGGAGGATAGGAGTATTAAATATACAGAGGAATTTAGTATGCAATGTTGAATAATAATTTTAGTGATTTGCTACAGTAGAGAATGATAAGGTTTTTGCATTGATTTATACTAACTTATCTCACGAGTTCTTGTTGAGTTTTGTGTGGATGAAGTTTTTAAGATTTAGGGAAACCGTGATATAAAAGGAATTAAGGAGACACAAAAGCTCAAGCTTGGGGATTCCCAAGGCATCCCAAGTTAATAATCCAAGAAGTCTCAAGCATCTAAGCTTGGGGATGCGCCGGTAGGCATCCCACCTTTCTTCATGAACAACTATCGGTTAGTATCGGTTGAGCCTAAGTTTTTGCTTCTTCTCATGAGTTGTGCTTTTCTTAGAATGTCATTTTGTTTTGTTTTGCTTGTTGTTTTAATAAAATAATTAGATCTGAAGATTTTAAATAAGAGAGAGTCCTCAAACAGCCACCCATTTACTTAACTACTCGCTTGATCTTCACTTATATCTTTTTGGAGTAGTTTGTCTTATGCTCTCATGCTTCACTTAGATTTATTTGACAGTTAGTAATTTTTGAAGAAATTCTCTCATGCTTCACTTATATTATTTTGGGAGATGAAAAAAAAATTATGCTCATGTTCTTCACTTAGATTTGTTTGAGCTTTCAAAAGCAACATATTAAACTAGTCCCAAAGTGATAGATATTCAAGAAGGATATAATAAAAACTTTCATAAAGATCATTGGACAAAATAAACTTGGTTCTTTGTAATGGTTTTGAGATATGCTGATAATGATATGTGAGTCATGTTAGTGAGTAATTATGGCTTAGTAAGAATATTGGTGTTAAGGTTTGTGATTCCCTATGCAAGCACAAAAGTCAATAGTTATGCAATGAAATTACATCCTACTTGTGGTGCATTATTCGGTGTTAGTTATGCTTAATGCTCGCTTATGTGATTTTTCATTTCTTGGTTGGATGCTTCTCAATCTTTTTGCTAGCCTTCACTTGTACTAAGTAGGATTACTAATTGTGCATCCAAAATCCTTAAAACCAGTTTTTCCATATGAGTCCACCATACCTACCTATATGCGGTATTTCCGTGCCGTTCTAAGAAAATTTGTATGTGCCATCTCTAAATTTTCAAAATAATTTCCTTTTTGTGTGCTCGTACCGCTCATGGAGCGGCAGGGGGTGGCCAATATTTTCCATGCTAGATGTGTTATTTTCAAGATGAGTGTTTATTCACTTGTCATTGCCCGAGAGTATGGCAAAGGTATTAGGGATGACCACTCCCGAAATAAAATTTACTTTATGTTGTCAAATAATAAATTCCTTGGAAAGTGTTGGTATGGAGGGCACCCGTGGATACGGCTAGCCATGGATCGTGAAAGAATGGTGGAAAAAGGAATAAACTTTATTTTCTGTTTGGGAACCGCCTATGATATATCGAGCATGGAAAGTGTTGGAAATTACTTGGTCGTTTTCGTTGACGGGAAAAGTATGCCTCTCAAAATGTTTTATCTCTTAATTTTCGCTTTGAGCTCTGGCACCTCTACAAATCCCTACTTCCCTCTGCGAAGGGCCTTTCTATTTACTTTATGCAATTTTTATTTTTATTTGAGTCTCCATCTTCTCTTATAAAGCACCAACTAAGGGGCACTATGATCGTACTTGAGCATTGGGTGTAGCTAATATGCGAATGTGTTTCATGAATGGATCAATGATTGAGCATGATGGGCTAGGGATAACTTGCTTTAGCATTGATATTTTGAAAGACATGGTTGCTTGTTGGTATGCTTGAGTATTTAAATCTTCATGTCAAAACTAGACTATTGCTTTGAACCATATAAAAGTCCATATGTCCATGCTACAAAATAAAAGAATGTGATGAACTTGGTAGGCAGCATTCCACATCAAAAATTCTGTTTTCATCATTTACCTACTCGAGGACGAGCAGAAATTAAGCTTGGGGATGCTGATAAGTCTCAAACGTATCTATAATTTTTGATTGTTCCATGCTGTTATATTATAATTCTTGGATGTTTTACAATCATTTTATAGCAACTTTATATCATTTTTTGGGACTAACCTATTGACATAGTGCCCTGTGCCAGTTGTTGTTTTTTGCTTGTTTTGTACATCACAGAAAATCAATACTAAACGGAGTCCAAACACAGCGAAACTTTTTGGAGAATTTTTATGGACCAGAAGACACAACTTGGGCCAAAGAAGTACCAGAGGGATGCCCCGAGGGGGGCACAACCCACCTGGGCGCGCCTGGGGCCCAGGCGCGTCCTGGTAGGCTGTGCCCACCTCGGTGGCCTCCCGCACCGCCTCTTTGCCCTATAAATTGCCAAATATTCCAAAAACCCTTGGGGTAACCCTAGATCAGAAGTTCCGCCGCCGCAGGCCTCTGTAGCCACGAAAAACCAATCTAGACCCTGTTCTGGTACTCTGCCGGAGGGGGAAATCATCACCGGTGGCCATCTTCATCATCCCGGCGGCCACCATGATGAGGAGGGAGTAGTCCACCCTCGGGGCTAAGGGTTTATACCAGTAGCTATGTGTTTAATCTCTTTCTCTCTCTCTCTCTCTCTCGTGTTCTTGAGATGGCACGATCTTGATGTATCGCGGGCTTTGTTAATATAGTTGGATCATATGGTGTTTTCCCCTCTCTATCTTGTTGTGATGAATTAAGTTTTCCCTTTGAGATTTTGTTTTATCGAATTGAATACTTTTATGGATTTGAGAGCACTTGATCTATGTCTTGGCACTCAACTCGCGGATTCCCGAGGTGACATTGGGGTAATCTATGCATAGGGGTTGATGCACATTTTTGTTCTTGTTTCTCCGGTAGAAATCTTGGGGCACTCTTTGAGGTTCTTTGTGTTGGATTGAGTATTATGAATCTGAAATTGTTTGATGCACATCGCATAATCAACTCACGGATACTCGCGGTGACATTGGAGTATCTAGGTGACATTAGAGTTGGTTGATGTGTATCATATGGTGTTATTTTAGTACAAACTCTTGGTTAGATCGATTGGAAAGAATAGCTTGGTGTTATTTTATTACGAACTCTAGGATAGATTGATCGGAAATAATAGCTTTGAGGTGGTTTCGTACCCTACAAACAATTTCTTCTTATGTTCTCCACTAGATAGGAACTTTGGAGTGATTCTTCATCGCACGTTGAGGGAAGGTTATATGATCCAATTATATTAGCATTGTTGAGAGATTGCACTAGCAAAAGTATGGACCCTAGGCCTCATTTTCAAGCATTGCAATACCGTTTGTGCTCACTTTTGTTACTTGCTACCTTGCTGTTTTTTATTGTTCCTATTACAAAAATCAATATCTACTATCATTACTATGCTTTTATTACCATCTCTTCGCCGAACTAGTGCACCTATACAAATTACCATTGTATTTGGTGTGTTGGGGACATAAGAGACTTTTTATTATTTGGTTGCAGGGTTGTTTGAGAGAGACTTTCTTCATCCGAGGCCTCCCACCGATTGATAAACCTTAGGTCATCCACTTGAGGGAAATTTGCTACTGTCCTACAAAACTCTAGGCTTGGAGGCCCAACACGAGTCTACAAGAACAAGTTGTGTAGTAGACATCAGATGCCTTTTAAATTGTGCTAAACTCAACCTTAACTTGAAGAAATTAAAAACTGCCACTTTTACTTGTTGTGGGTCTAATCACCCCCCCTCTAGACCCCTCTTCTCGATCCTTTCAATACAAAACCAGATATTTCCTAATCAAGAATTGGAACACTGGCCACAGTTAAAAACATTCTGAAGTACCTCAGAAGGACCAAGGACTTGCTCCGTGTGTTCGGAGGTGATGAAGAGCTCATTGTGAGTGGTTACACTGATGCATGCTTCATGACTGACCCAGATGGCTTCAAATCTCAATCAGGCTATGTTTTCATTTTGAACGGTGGCGCAATGGTTTAGAAATTTTCAAGCAAAACACCATGGAGCATTTTACGATGGAGGCAGAATTTTTCGCGACTTCAGAAGTCTCCAAAGATGTGGTATGGATCAAGAAGTTTCTGGAAGAGATTGGTGTGGTTCCAAGTGATGGGGAACGAAGCATGAAAATAAAAAAAATCCTACAAACACCCAAAATATATCTAGGAGAAGCATAGCAACGAGAGGGGAGAGTGTGTCTACGTACCCTCGTAGACCAAAAGCGGAAGCGTATATAATGCGGTTGATGTAGTTGTACTCTTCGCAATCCGATCACGATCCAACTGATCTAGTGCCGAATGGACGACACCTCCAAGTTTAGCACATGTGTGGCTCGATGACGTATCCTCCTCCTTGATACATCAAGAGAAGGCGGAGAAGTAGACGGGATCACAACCAGCACGATGGCATGGTGGTGGAGGAGCTAGTTCAGCAGGGCTTCGTCAAGCGCTACTAGAACGAGGACGGAGGAACTACGGAGTAACGGGAGAGAGAGGGGCGCCAAGGTCTTGTTGTGTGCCCTCTCCCCTCTATATATAGGTGGAGGGGTGTGGGGAACAGCCCATCCAATCCCTAGGGCGCAGCCAAGGGGTAGAGGACTTGGACTCCAAGTCCAATCCTATTCCGACTAGGACTCCCCTTTTTTTTCCTTCCCTAACCACATGGGCTTTTGAGGACTTGGTGTGCGCAGCCCAATAAGGTCAGGGCGCCTACCCACAGTCCATGCCAGCGCTTGGGTCATGGTGGACCCACTTGTGGACTTTCGGACCCCTGCGGAATCCTCCGAAACCTTCTAGAAGCTTCACGGTACAATACTGAAAAAACTGCATCTTTTTCCGGAACCCAAAACATGACTTCCCATATATAAATCTTTACCTCTCGACCATTCCGAGACTCCTCGTGACATCCGGGATCTTATCCGGGACTCCGAACAATATTTGGTTACCAATCATCAAATATCCCAATACTACTCTAGCATCAACGAACGTTAAGCGTGCGACCCTGCGGGTTCGGGAATCATGTAGTCATGGCCGAGACACCTCTCCGGTCAATAACCAAAAGCGGGACCTGGATGCCCATATTGATTCCTACATATTCCATGAAGATCTTTTATCTGTTGAACTACGATGTCAAGGATTCGGTTAATCCCATATGCAATTCCCTTTGTCCGGCGATATGTAGATTTGATCGTCGGTATCTCCATACCTAGTTAAACCTAGTTATCGGCAAGTCTCTTTACTCGTTTTGTAATACAAGATCCCGTGACTAACTCATTAGTCACATTACTTGTGAGCTCTTTATGATGTTGTATTACCGAGACGGCCTAGAGATATCTCTTCGTCATACGGAGTGACAAATCCCAGTCTTGATCCATGCCAACCCAACAGATACCTTCGGAGATACCTGTAGAGCTCCTTTATGATCACCCAGTTCTGAAGTGACGTTTGGATACACACTAAGTATTCCTTCGGTGTCAGGGAGTTACACGTTCTCGTGGTTTAAGGACAGATACTTGACATGAAGAAAGCTATAGCAAATAAACTAAATGATCTGATGCTAAGCTTACAGTTGGGTCTTGTCCATCACATCATTCTCCTAATGATGTGATCCAGTTATCAAATGACAACTCATGTCTATGGTTAGGAAAACTTAACCATCTTTGATCAATGAGCTAGTCTAGTAGAGGCTCACTAGGGACACCGTGTTGTCTATGTATTCACACATATATTTAAGTTTCCGGTAAATACAATTCTAGCATAAATAATAAACATTTATCGTGAACAAGGAAATATGATAATAACCAATTTATTATTGCCTCTAGGGCATATTTCCAACAGTCTCCCACTTGCACTAGAGTTAATAATCTAGTTTACATAGTTATGAATCTAACACCCATGGAGTCTTGGTGTTGATCATGTCTTGCCCACGGAAGAGGTTTAGTCAACAGGTCTGCTACATTCAGATCCGTATGTACATTACAAAGTTCTATGTCTCCATCCTTAACATAATTAAGAATGGAGTTGAAGCGTCTCTTGATGTGCTTGGTTCTCTTGTGAAACCTGGGCTCCTTGGCAATGGCAATAGCTCCAGTGTTGTCACAAAAGATAGTCATTGGATCTGATGCACTAGGTATTACACCCAGATCGGATATGAACTCCTTCATCCAGACTCCTTCTTGTGCTGCTTCCGAAGTAGCTATATACTCCGCTTCACATGTAGATCCCGCCACGACGCTCTGCTTGGAACTGCACCAACTGATCGCTCCACCATTTAATATAAATATGTATCCGGTTTGAGACTTAGAGTCATCCAGATCTGTGTCGAAACTAGCATCGACGTAACCCTTTACGACGAGCTCTTTGTCACCTCCATAAACTAGAAACATGTCCTTAGTCCTTTTCAGGTACTTCAGGATATTCTTGACCGCTGTCCAGTGATCTACTCCTGGATCACTTTGGTACCTCCCTGCCAGACTTATGGTAAGGCACACATCAGGTCTGGTACACAACATGGCATATATTATAGAGCCTATGTCTAAGGCATAGGGAATGACTTTCATCCTTTCTCTTTCTTATGCCGTGGTTGGGCTTTGAGTCTTACTCAACTTCACACCTTGCAATACAGGCAAAAACCCTTTCTTTGACTGATCCATTTTGAACTTCTTCAAAACTTTGTCAAGGTATGTACTTTGTGAAAGTCCTATTAGTCGTCTTGATCTATCTCTATAGATTTTGATGCCCAATATGTAAGCAGCTTCACCGAGGTCTTTCATTCAAAAACTCTTATTCAAATATCCTTTTATGCTTTCTAGAAATTTTATATCATTTCCAATCAACAATATGTCATCCACATATAATATCAGAAATGCTACAGAGCTCCCACTCACTTTCTTGTAAATACAAGCTTCTCCGTAAGTTTGTATAAAACCAAAAGTTTTGATCACTTCATCAAGGCGAATATTCCAACTCCGAGATGCTTGCACCAGTACATAGATGGATCACTGGAGCTTGCATACTTTGTTAGCATCCTTAGGATCGACAAAACCTTCTGGTTGCATTATATACAACTCTTCCTTAAGAAACCCGTTAAGGAATGCCGTTTTGACGTCCATTTGCCAGATCTCATAATCATAAAATGCGGCAATAGCTAACATAATTCTAATAGACTTAAGCATCGCTACGGGTGAGAAAGTCTCATCGTAGTCAACCCCTTGACCCCTTGAATTTGTCGGAAACCTTTTTGCGACAAGTCAAGCTTTATAGACGATGACATTACCATCAGCGTCTGTCTTCTTCTTAAAGATTCATTTATTCTCAATGGCTTGCCGATCATCGGGCAAGTCCACCAAAGTCCATACTTTGTTCTCATACATGGATCCTATCTCGGATTTCATGGCCTCAAGCCATTTGTCGGAATCTGGGCTCATCATAGCTTCTTCATAGTTCATAGGTTCATAGTTGTCTAACAACATGACTTCCAGGACTGGATTACCGTACCACTCTGGTGCGGAACGTACGCTGGTCGACCTACGAAGTTCAGTAGTAACTTAATCCGAAGTTTCATGATCATAATCATTAGCTTCCTCTTCGGTTGGTGTATGCATCACGGGAACTGCTTTCTGTGATGTGCTACTTTCTAATTCGAGAGAAGGTACGATTACCTCATCAAGTTATACTTTCCTCCCACTCACTTCTTTCGAGAGAAACTCCTTCTCTAGAAAGGACCCGTTCCTGGCAACAAAGATCTTGCCCTCGGATCTGTGGTATAAGGTATACCCAATGGTCTCTTTAGGGTATCCTATGAAGACACACTTCTCCGCTTTGGATTCGAGCTTATTAGGCTGAAGCCTCTTGACATAAGCGTCACATCCCCAAACTTTCAGAAACGACAGCTTAGGTTTCTTGCCAAACCACAACTCGTACGGTGTCGTCTCAACGGATTTAGATGGTGCCCTATTTAAAGTGAATGCGGATGTCTCTAATGCATAACCCCAAAATGAAAGTGGCAAATCGGTAAGAGACATCATAGAACGTACCATATCCAATAGAGTACGATTACGACGTTTGGACACACCATTACGTTGTGGTGTTCCAGGTGGCGTGAGCTGTGAAACAATTCCACATTGTCTTAAATGCATACCAAACTCGTAACTCAAATATTCACCTCCACGATCAGATCGTAGAAACTTTATTTTCTTGTTACGATGATTTTCCACATCACTATGAAATTCCTTGAACTTTTCAAATGTTTCAGACTTGTGTTTCATTAAGTAAATATACCCATATCTACTCAAATCATCTGTGAAGGTAAGAAAATAATGATATCCACCGCGTGCTTCAACACTCATCGGACCACATACATCAGTATGTATTACTTCCAATAAGTCACTAGCTCGCTCCATTGTTCCGGAGAACAGAGTTTTAGTCATCTTGCCCATGAGGCATGGTTCACATGTCTCAAATGATTCATAATCAAGAGATTCCAAAAGTCCATCAGCATGGAGTTTCTTCATGCGCTTTACACCAATATGACCTAAGCGGCAGTGCCACAAATATGTGGTACCATCATTATTAACTTTGCATCTTTTGGCATCAATATTATGAATATGTCTATCACTATGATCGAGATTCAACAAGAACAAACCATTCACAAGGGGTGCATGACCATAAAAGATATTACTCATATAAATAGAACAACCATTATTCTCTGACTTAAATGAATAACCATCTCGCAATAAACAAGATCCAGATATAATGTGCATGCTCAACGCAGGCAACAAATAATAATTATGTAGTTTAAAACTAATCCCGAAGGTAGATGTAGAGGTAGCGTGCCGACAGCGATCACATCACCTTGGAACCATTTTCGACGCGCATCATCACCTCATCATTAGCCAGTCTTCGTTTATTTCGCAGCTCCTGTTTCGAGTTACAAATATGAGCAACCAAACAAGTATCAAATACCCAGGCGCTACTACGAGCACTAGTAATGTACACATCAATAACATGTATATCAAATATACCTTTGTTGATGTTGCGAGCCTTCTTATCTGCCAAGTACTTGGGGCAGTTCCACTTCCAGTGACCATTCCCATTGCAGTAGAAGTACTCAGTCTCAGGTTTGGGTCCAGCCTTGGGTTTCTTCACGGGAGCGGCAACTGCTTTACCATTCTTCTTGAAGTTCCCTTTCTTTCCCTAGTGGTCTTTTTAACCATCAACACTTGATGCTCCTTATTGATTTCTACCTCTGCGGCCTTAAGCATCGCGAAGAGCTCGAAGTGTTTTCTCCATCCCTTGCATATTATAATTCATCACAAAGCCCTTATAGCTTGGTGGTAGTGATTGGAGAATTATGTCAATAACCGAGTCATCTGGAAGATTAACTCCCAAATGAGTCAAGCGGTTGTGCAACCCAGACATTCTGAGTATATGCTCACTAATAGAACTGTTCTCCTCCATTTTACAGCTAAATAACTTGTCGGAGATGTCATACCTCTCGACCCGGGCATGAGCTTGAAATACCAATTTCAGCTCCCGAAACATCTCATATGCTCCGTGGTGCTCAAAACGTCTTTGGAGCCCCAGTTCTAAGCCATAAAGCATGGCGCACTGAACTATCAAGTAGTCATAAGAACGTGTCTACCAGATATTCACAACATCCACGGGCGACACTAGAGGGGGTGCGTCACCTAGTGGTGCATCAAGGACATAAGCCTTCTGTGCAGCAATAAGGATAATCCTCAAGTTACGAATCCAGTCTGCATAGTTGCTTCCATCATCTTTCAACTTAGCTTTCTTTAGGAACGCATTAAAATGCAGGGGAACTACAGTGCGGGCCATTGATTTACAACACAAATTTTACAAAGACAATTAAGACTAAGTTCATGATAATTTAGTTCACTTAATCAAATTACTAATGAACTCCCACTTAAATCAACATCCCTCAAGTTGTCTAAGTGACACATGATCCAAATCAACTAACCCGTGTCCGATCATCACATGAGATGGGGTAGTCATCAATGGTGAACATCTTCATTTTGATCATATCTACTATATGACTCATGTTTGACCTTTCGGTCTCCTGTGTTCCGAGGCCATGTCTGTACATGCTAGGTTCGTCAAGTTTAACCCAAGTATTCTGCATGCGTAAAAGTGGCTTATACCCATTGTATGCGAACGTAGAGTCTATCACACCCGATCATCACGAGGTGCTTCGAAATGACGAACTTTTTCAACGGTTCATACTCAGGGAGAACACAATTTCTCAAAATTTAGTGAAGGGATCATCTTATAATGCTACCGTCGTTCTAAGCAAAATAAGATGCATAAAAAGGATAAACATCACATGCAATCAATATGTGACATGATATGCCCATTCTCATCTCGTGCCTTTGATCTCCATCTCCAAAGTGTAACACCCCCGGTGGTTAACTACAATAATCACCCTTTTGATTATGCCATGTCATCATGTTTAACAGTGCATGATCATCATTAGCATTATATTGCATTTCAACTCCTAAGTCAAAATCCAAATTTAAATGAAAGTGGAAAATAAAAGTTGTCTAACATAAAAAACTAAAATGTTCAATCAATAACAAATAATACAGAGACCATTCTAAAATTGAAACCAACAATTAATAAATTAATTAGGTGGCACTAACATTACCAAAATAGCTAGGATTAATGCATTTTAATTATTATAAAAATTGTGTGAACTCCAGTTGACTCCAAACTAATTTTTGGTAGTGGTAGAGGATGCCTAGTATTTATTGGAGCAATTGCCATGTTTTATAAAAATCATTTGGTGGCCTAACTATTTACTAAACAGAGATATATGATTAAATAAAAGAAAAAGATAAAAGAAAAACAAAAAAGAAAAAGAAAAAGAGAAAGCTCCGGCCCAATTGGGCCGGCCCATCACCGCGGCCTATTTAGGCCCCCACCCCACAGCCCCTCTCTCCCCCCTACCGACACGCACACACGCGCAAAAAGAAAAAAAAAGGGGGGGGGAAGCAGGCCCCCGCTGGATCGGGATCCAGATCGGGATCCCGCCCGGCGCCCGCCTCTGGCCGGCAAACGTCGCCGCCCCACCGTCGCCGGCGCCCCCGCCTCCATGCCGCCCCGCCTCTCCGCTGCACCGCCGGCCACCTCGCCTCTCCCCGCTCGCCGAGCCCGCCCCGAGCCCCCACTGTGAGCCCCCCGGACCCGCATTCCCCCCTCGCCACGGTCACCAAGCGCCGGGCCGCGCCCCGGCCGCGCCCGCGTCGCCCCTCGTCGCGCACGCCGCCCGCCTGCACGCCGCATCGGTCGCCCAGCCCTGCGGCACCCCCTGCCTCCGCCCCGCTCCGGCCGCCCGCCTGCCGCGGCTGGGCAGCCGTCGCCCGGGGGGCCGCGTCCTTCCGACGCCTGGCCGCGCCGCCGCGCCAGGGCCCCGGCCACCACCGCGTCCCGCGGCCGCCTCTGCCACTCCCGCCGCCCGTGGCCTCCTCCCGCACGCCCCGCCTCTCGCTGCTGCGCTGCCGCTGCTGCTCGCGGACGAGCCGCCGCCGGCCACAGCCACCTCCGCCCCGCACGCTCGCCGCCGTTCGCGGGCTCTCTGCCCGCACGCGCGTGCGCGTTGACCCCCCCTCCGCGCGGACATGTCCGTCCCTGGACAGGCACAGCGCGGACGTGTCCGGCTGTGCCACTGTCCAGTGGGGTTCGGTCCCTGTTAAAAAGAAGATATAATTAAAAAGAAAAATAAACAAAAATAAATATTAATTAATTAATTATCAATTAACTAATTAACTTAATTAATTCTATTTAGTTAAAGCGAATTACTTAGTTAGTCTAATTAATCTATAATTAGTCTAATTGAACCCTGACTGCTGACGTCATGATGACATCAGCATATACTGTTTCGGATAATGTTGAATTTAAATAAATAAAATAATTCCAGAAAATCAATAAAATCTTTAGAAAATCGTAGGAAATAATCCGTAGCTCAGATCGAAAAACTTTGTACATGAAAGTTGCTCAGAATTTCGAAGCGGATTCGAATACGCGGTCCGTTCGTCCGTCACGAGTCCCTAACTATCCGAACATGCAACCGTTCCCCTCCGGTCATCTGTCTGACAAATGTCCGGAACCGGGAATACTTTCCCGGATGAATTCCACCTTCGCCAGTATCACCCGGCACTACGCTAGATCACCTCTGTCACCGCGTATTGCCATGTTATGCTTTGTACTGCACTTGTTTGCTTAGTATTTACTGTTTCCTCCCCCTCTTCTCTCTCGGTAGCCCCCGACACCGACGTCGTCCCCGAGGCCGACGCAGCTCCGGAGCCCGAAGACACAGTTGACGACCTTGCCCTTGCCGCCGAGCAACCAGGCAAGCCCCCCCTTTTGATCATCCCGATATCGCCCATTCTATTTCTCATGCTTGCATTAGAATTGCTGCAGCTGCTGCTGCTGCTTTACCTATTCTGATGCATAGCCTGTTTATTGTAACCTGCTGTTGATAATTACCTGCATACCCTAAACTGCTTAGTATAGGCTGGGTAGAGACCTATCAGTGACCCCACTTATCCCGACTGCCGTGCTGGATTGTCAGAAGACCCGATCAACGGGAATTGAAGACCAGGCCCCAACACCGCACATCACCCCCCTTAGTTGTAACGACACTGCAGCGTTACTATCGAGTGCCGAGGGTGAAACCTCTTGTAGCACTTCTGATGTTAACTCTGTAGAGTAGCTATTCGGTCGTGGTCATCGAGGGTGATTCCTCCTTCACCGCTTCTGATAACGACGCCATCGTACAACACATCAAGTGTGAACCCATCGAGGGTGATTCCTCCGAGTTCACCTTGACGGAGACATCGAGTAGGAATCCAATGAGGGTGATACCTCGGATTCCCCTGATGTTATGGACACATGGATACTGGGATTTTACACTGTTACTTAGAAAGGCAGGTCGACCCTGAGGGGTACCCGCGTGTGATGTGAAGACGGGTTGCCTGTATGGTGCCCAAGTGATGAATACGAGGCGCGGCCGGACATTCTTAACCCTTGCAGCAAGTCCTCGAGACGGGGCAATGGGGTCACATCTTTCATGAGTCTCTACTCGTTACCGCAAGCCCTAGTCCATTAACGATTTGGATATTTGATCCGAGCAGGTCTCTGGCCTGATAGCACTAACCATCACGTGGGCATAGTATGGGCGTTCTGCATCGTAGCATCAGCCGAAAGCTCTGTCAGACGTCTAGTTCAGCCTTGCGGCTGGGACGGACCGGCGCCCCCCTGGTGCCTGGCTTCCCCCTGCACGCAACGACTCGGAGTGCACAGGGCGATGGCCCAAGACCTCTGAGCGCTTAGGATGTAGACCGACGGGGACCTCTCTGCTGAGCTCTAGGTAGGGTTGCGATATGTCTTTTGGCCAAGGCCAGGCATGATCCAGGAAAGTGTGTCCGGCCGGAGTTAATCGACCGTGTTGGGTAAGTTGGTGCACCCCTGCAGGGAAGAACACTTCTATCGATAGCCGGTCCTACGGTAAAGGACACTCGGAGTTGTATCCTGATTGATACAATTTTAGAACTGGATACTTGGATACTATGGCTCTGGGATTGCTTCTCGCAGGGAGTCGAGAAGGGATCTCAGGACGAGGTTGATGACTGTATGGCTCTGGGATTGCTTTCTCGCAGGGAGTCGAGAAAGGATCTCTGGGTGAGGTTGAGACTTAATGATACTGCTACATTATATTGTACTGTTCTACTCTCTTCTATTGCTGCAAGACCGCTGAAGATGCTAGTCTTCAATAGGACTAGGCCTTCTCTCTATTCTGGCATTTCTGCAGCCCAGTCCACATATACAGCCTTCCTTTGAAAATGTTGCATATGTAGTGTAGATCCTTGCTTGCTGAGTACTTCTGAGTACTCACGGTTGCTTTGTTTTCCTTTTTTCCCATATCAGTTAGTCGCGACCAAAGGACGGTGCCCCCTGAGACAGATGCCCCGTCGATCGACTACTACTACCACCCCGAGGTTGGATACTACTACGAGTTGACTGACGACCAGGAGTAGGATTGGAGGGTCCCAGGCAGGAGGCCTGCACCTTTCGATCGTAGTGTTTTATTTTGCCCCGCCTTTCTAGAGGCCTTTCTGTTTCTGTTTCATATCTGTACTCAGATATCTGATGCTTCCGCTGACGCTTGTACGCAAGCTTATGTATTCGAGCCCTTGAGGCCCCTGGCTTGTAATATAAAGCTTGTATGACTTTATTTATGTTTTAGAGTTGTGTTGTGATATCTTCCCGTGAGTCCTTAGGCTTGATCATGTGCATTTGTGTATATGATTAGTGCACGATTGGGCCGGGGGCGTCACACAAAGCACCGACATGATCTCCAACGTCACTGGCATGACACCATGATCTCCATCATCGTGTCATCACATGGTCGTCTCCGCCAACTATTGCTAACGCATAGCGATAAAGTAAAGCAATACATGGCGTTTAATAAATTAAAGACAACGCTATGGCTCCTGCCGGTTGCCGTACTCATCGACATGCAAGTCGTGAACCTATTACAAAACATGATCATCACATATATCAACATATATCACATCACGTTTTGGCCATACCACATCACAACATGCCCTGCAAAAACAAGTTAGACGTCCTCTACTTTGTTGTTGCAAATTTTACGTGGCTGCTATGGGCAACTAGTAAGAACCGTTCTTACCTACGCAAAGCCACAACGGTGATAATCAAATTGCCCTTTAACCTTCTATAAGGACCTCCTTCGTAAAATTAGATTCAACTAAAGTAGGAGAGACAGACACCCGCTAGTCACCTTATGCAAAACAAGTTGCATGTTAGTCGGTGGAACCGGTCTCATGTGCGAGGACATGTACGGTTGGTCCGAACCGCTTCATCCCACAATACCACGGAATCCAAATAAGACAAGAGAGTTAAGCAATTTGAGCATCAACGCCCACAACTCTTTGTGTTCTACTTGTGCATATACATCTACGAATAGACCTAGCTCTGATACCACTGATGGGGAACGAAGCATGAAAATCAAAAAATTTCCTACGAACACCCAAGATCTATCTAGGAGAAGCATAGCAACGAGAGGGGAGAGTATGTCTATGTACCCTCGTAGACCGAAAGCGAAAGCGTATATAACGCGGTTGATGTAGTTGTACTCTTCGCGATCCGATCACGATCCAACTGATCTAGTGTTGAATGGACGGCATCTCCAAGTTTAGTACACGTTTGGCTCGATGACGTCTCCTCCTTGATCCAGCAAGAGAAGGCGGAGAAGTAGATGGGATCACAAACAGCACGACGGCGTGGTGGTGATGGTGGTGGTGGCGCTAGTTCAGCAGGGCTTCGCCAAGCGCTAATAGAACGAGGACGGAGGAACTACGGAGTAACGGGAGAGAGAGGGGCGCCAAGGGCTTGGTGTGTGCCCTTGGGGCGCCCCCTTCCCTCTATATATAGGTGGTGGGGCGTGGGGAATAGCCCCTGCAAGCCCTAGGGCGCAGCCAAGGGGGAGAGGACTTGGACTCCAAGTCGAATCCTATTCCTACTAGGACTCCCCCTTTTTTCCCATCCCTAGCCACATGGGCTTTTGAGGACTTGGTGTGCCTAGCCCAATAAGGCCAGGGCGCCTACCCTCAGCCCATGCCAGCCCTTGGGTCATGGTGGAACCATTGTGGACTCCCGGACCCCTCCGGAATACTCCGAAACCTTCTATGAGCTTCATGGTACAATACCGAAAAAACTGCATCTTTTTCCGAAATCCAAAATATGACTTCCCATATATAAATCTTTACCTCTCGACCATTCCGAGACTCCTCGTGATGTCCAGGATCTCATCCGGGACTCCGAACAATATTTGGTTACCAATCATCAAATATCCCAATACTACTATAGCGTCGACAAACGTTAAGCGTGCGACCATGCGGGTTCGGGAACATGTAGTCATGACCGAGACACCTCTCCGGTCAATAACCAATAGCGGGACCAGGATGCCCATATTGACTCCTACATATTCCACGAAGATCTTTTATCGGTTGAACCACGATGCCAAGGATTTGGTTAATCCCGTATGCAATTCCCTTTGTCCGGCGATATGTTACTTGCCCGAGATTCGATCGTCGGTATCTCCATACCTAGTTCAATCTCGTTACCAGCAAGTCTCTTTACTCGTTCCGTAATACAAGATCCCGTGACTAACTCATTAGTCACATTGCTTGCGAGCTCTTTAAGATGTTGTATTACCGAGAGGGCCCAGAGATATTTCTCCGTCATACGGAGTGACAAATCATAGTCTTGATCTATGCCAACTCAACAGATACCTTTGGAGATACCTGTAGAGCACCTTTATGATCACCCAGTTACGAAGTGACGTTTGGATACACACTAAGTATTCCTCCGGTGTCAGGGAGTTACACGATCTCATGGTTCAAGGAAGAGATACTTGACATGAAGAAAGCTATAGAAAATAAACTAAACGATTTGATGCTAAGCTTACGGTTGGGTCTTGTCCATCACATCATTCTCCTAATGATGTGACCCCGTTATCAAATGAAAACTCATGTCTATGGTTAGGAAACCTTAACCATCTTTGATCAACGAGCTAGTCTAGTAGAGGCTCACTAGGGACACTGTGTTCTCTATGTATTCACACATGTATTTAAGTTTCCTGTCAATACAATTCTAGCATGAATAATAAACATTTATCATGAACAAGAAAATATGATAATAACCAATTTATTATTGCCTCTAGGGCATATTTCCAACACCAAGTGCGTTGGACCCGCTGAAGATCTATTGTGATAATAATGACGCTGTGACTTAGGCAAAGGAGTCAAGATCCCACCAAAGACAAGACATATTGCTCGCAAATATCACATCATCCGACATCATGTCGAGGAGGGTCTTGAGAGATTACGCAAAGTTCATATGGATCTGAACATGTCAGACCCGATGACGAAACCTCTACCACGAGCAAAACATGAGCAACACCGGTTATCCATTGGTGTTAAAAAAGCTATGTAAACTAGATTATTGGCTCTAGTACAAGCGAGAGTTTATAGGAGATATGCCTTAGAGGCAATAATAATAGTTATTATTTATCTCCAAGCTTGCAAATAATGTTTATGTTCTGTGCTAAAATTGCAATGGTCCTTGAGCCTGCATATTCGTAAAGGATCAGAGAAAAACCCATGTGCTTGTGTCGAATAATAAACAGTAAAATATACTTCCTAGTCGTGTCTCTAAGACTAGCTCAAGTGTTGCATGACGGTCATATTTTCCTTATCATGGGTACGATTATGCAACAACTTTGATGACACAATGTTAGAAGAAAACTTGTGTTGAATTGACCCAATTAATGTTATGCTATAAGATACATTCATCACGAGACGTGCATAGGCGAGGGAGATGGTTTTGGGTGGGGAGAGGTTGTTGGAGACGTGCGTGTCCGCGGTCCGGACACCCGCAAGCCTCCTTGGTTTGCGAGAAAAAGGATGTTTGAACCGGTCAGTAGACGGATACAAGACCGCGTTGGATGATAAAACACGTTGGGACCGCGTGGTCCGGACAAATGGGACAGTTTAGGATCCGTGTTGAGATGCCCGAAGCCGTGGTTTTACAGTCATTTCACTCAAACAAGTCTTGATGAGTGAATTTCGTTGCGAATTCTTATGTGTCATTTTCTTCATGCAAGCGCAGACAACGTGTGTTATTCAATCCGACGAATGGACGTACAACAGCACGAAACAGCAATCTTTCCTCCACAAAAGAAACGGAAAAGAAAAGAAAGGAGAAAAGAAACAACAATCTTTCCACAAACAGCACTGCGGCTCCATATACCCACACACGAACACACAGACACAACACGTACGGTACGGAGATCAAAGCCACACCCATCTTTGCCACGACGACAAAGGCGCTAAACGTCGTCAGTTTATGAGCGCATCGGTGTTCTTGGGCGGCTGCTGCACCTTGACGAAGCGTCCCCAGTACCAGTGCCGCGCCCAGACGGCGCCCATGGCCTCCAGGGGCACCCCCTTGGTCTCCGGCAGGAATGCTACCACGAAGGCTGTCATGACGGCGACCCAGGCCGCGTAGTAGATGAACGTGGCGTACTTGAAGCTGCACAGCATGGAGAGGAAGGTCTGCGTGAGCACGAAGGTGGCGCCGAGGTTGACGGCCACGCTGATGCCCTGCCCGGCCGACCGGACCTCCACCGGGAATATCTCGCCGGGGATCACCCACGTCAGGGGACCCCACGACCACCCGAACGACGCCGAGAACACGCACGTCAGAGCCAGCACCGCGACGGAGTACTTCCTCGCCATCGCGGACTCGCCGTCACGGCCGGTCTGCGACCCCATGATCCACGCAACAGCAACCTAATCAAAGCAGCGAACGAACTGTCAGAATCACGATGTAGGTAGAAACCAAATGCATGCCTTCCCTTTCTGTGTTTGTTGTACCTGGCACATGATCATGACGAGTCCACCAGCCAAGAACAGCGGCCTGCGACCGTAGCGGTCCACCGTGGCGACGGACACGAGGGCGGAGCCCAGGTTGACGGCGCCGAGAATGACGGCGCCCATCAGCGCGGCGTTGCTTCCGAACCCGGCAGTCTGGAACAGCACCGGCGAGAAGAATGCGATGACGATGACCCCGGTGAGCTGCTGGAACAGCGGCACCGCCACGGCCATCACCAGGTGGGGGCGGTACTCCCTCCCGAGGATCCTCCGGAACGCGCCCTGCTCGTTGGAGCGCGCCACCTCGACCGCGCGGGCCACGTCCTCCAGCTCGGCGTCAACGTCGGCCTTGGGGCCGCGGACGCGCCGGAGCGTGGCGCGCGCCTGCTCCACCCGCCCGCGCACGATGAGGCTGCTGGGAGTGTCCGGGATCAGCTGGGCGCCCACGAGGATGACGGACGCCGGCACCGCCGCCAGGCCGAGGGAGAGCCGCCAACCCCACCGCGGGATGCGCGCGGCGCCGTAGTTTGTCAGGTTGGCCGCGAGGTTGCCGACGCCGAGGAAGAGCTGGAACCCCGTCGTGAAGGCGCCCCTCCACTTGGCCGGCGCCGTCTCCGCCAGGTACACCGGCGCCGCCTGCCATCAGTTGCCACGGTCACATCACATGGTGCATTTGTTCGTACATTGTACACGTGAAGCGTAGTTATTAATCGGGACGCAAGCAAGAGGCGATCAGTACGTGAGGATTAGTCAGTGTGTCCTAGTAGTAATCAACTTCGGATCGACCATTATATTCGTGCGACATGTGATGTAGGCATGGACGAGTAGCGCTGCACGGGCGACAGAAACAAAGGAGCTATCACCAACCTACCACAACGCCCGCCCAACGAAGGAAAGTGAGATGCTTGACTCACTCATGCGTGCCTGCACGAGCAGCATGTTGCAGCTAACCACTGAACAAAAGATGAAACGCGACATCCTATCCACTGTTCAGTTTGAGTAACACGAGAGCGATGGGTTGAGTCAAAACTAGCCACTCGCCCTAGCTAACCAGGGAGGCAGCGGACAAACGAAGCAAGGGCCCAGCCAGCCACCACCTTTCTAATCTGCATGACATGTGAACGGCTGTAGGACTTTTTTTTTTTTTTTGAGGAAGGCTGTAGGACTTGACGGTACGTGGTTTCTCCTTGGTGCATCCGAAATGTTGACCTCTTGATTAAAGTGGTTTATAACTTTATAAATGCCTGCATATCTACAACACAATCGTCCAGAAAATTCCTTGAATTTCAATCTTTTTTCGTTTTATCTTAGAATGGGTTGAGTTTTATTCATTCATCTCGACAAGGTCCGAGTTCAACACAAAACGAATACAATCTGGCGGAAGTTGCTAGAGGATCCGGGTGAATTTCAGCCAACTGTATCAACCTTTTGTATTTGCTTCGAGTTTAGAGATAAAATGACCGACCATTACTCCCTCTATCCGGTATTGTTAGGGGTAACGATTCCACGTAAGAGCATCTTCAACAGGCGCCCAAAAACTGCTCCACACGCTAAAATTCGGGTTTTTTGGGCACCGGACAGCTCCAGCAGAAGCTGTAAAACAATGCGCGCGCAAAAAAGGATTGGCGCGCGGTTAAAAACACTATCGCATGCTGCAAATTTGAGACGCCGGATTGCACGTGCTTCACAATTTACGATGCATGTTTTTTTAGGCGCGCGTTTTTGGGCATCTGATAAAGCAATATTGGGTCCGGCGCCTAAAAGTGCTACAGTGGCGCGCTAAAACTATTTTAGGGCGTGAAACTTTTGTGCGTCTGTTGAAGATGCTCTAAGGATGGTAGAACTAAATTGGAAGTACTCCTTTCGTTCCATAATGTGGTGCATTTTTAAAAAAAGTCAAACTTTAGAAATTTTGATAAAGTTTAGAGGAAAAACTATTTATACCTACCATACCAAGTATGTATGATATAAAAATATGTCTTATGATGTATCTAATGACAGTGGCGGAGCCAGCGCCCGGCCACCCCGGGCACTTGCCCGGGCTCACTGGTCACGGGACTGTGTACACACGTGATAAACAACGAGGCAAATTCTGCTATGCATGGTGGTTTACCCGGGCAACAGTGGTGATAAACAATGGACTCCTACCAGAAAAAAAGTGGGCTCCAAGCGGGTTCAGCTAATATTTAAGTGATAGGCTAATTAATTAGGCCTGCCAAACGACTTTACCAAGCATAATGTTCAGCAGTTACTCGAGAGGAAACGAGCAGTCATTTCGGCTGTTAGTTTCTCACGTGCGGTAGGGACTAACCAGCGGCGAGTGAAATGGAGGTTGGCACAGGCGCAAGTCCGGCCGACGGCGGGTGGAAAGAATCCATCTCTAGGAATGGCTTATACATCTTCTGACTACTTGTTGCTTCTTGCTTTTTCATATGTTTAAGTAAGATTTACACTAATTTGATGATTAATAGATTTAGGGCTTAAATTTATACTCCCTCCGTCCCAAAATAAGTGTCTCAACTTTGTACTAACTTTATTACAACGTTGTACTAAGGTTAAGACACTTATTTCGGGACGGAGGGAGTAGGTCGGGCGATCGGGCATTTGCCTCGTTCTTTAGCACACTAGTGGTATATTCTATATGTTTCTCTTTTCTTACAGCCTCTCTATGTTGAATATGTTCAAATTACAACACCTAATCTATGTGAATTGGAAATTTATTCTTTTTACTTGTAGTGTCCTCTAAGATGTTTGGATGCTAATTTTTTTCATTGTTTTTAGATAGCTCACTGCTTAGCTATACTTTTAATGGCAACATAGCAAGTTTAGCTCTGTGCATGGCCTTGCTTTATGACTTATGGCCTCTAAGCCTTTTGACACGTGGGCACATGGCGCCCTCCAATGACTCATCTACGCCGAGTATCGTGCAATAGGTACTCGGCAAACCGGCGAACACTTTGTTGAAGACGACACTTCGTAAACGTCGAGGACACACGCCACCCTTTAGTGGATCTATCTTTGCGGAGTATGGTACGAAAGGTACTCGACAAACACAACATGCCAAGTGGCAGGCGCCGTTTCCGTAAGTTGGCCATTAACCTACTTTATTTTGCCTTGTAGCTCATGTTGACACTCGGTAAAGTCTTTGCCGAGTATCTGAGGAAAGGAACTCGGTGAAACTGAAGAGGGTACGCCGAATAGAGTTTACCGAGTGTCACACTTGGTAAACTGGTTGCCGAGCGGATATCGGCCTTCGCCGAATACCCTTGGTACTCTGCAAAGAACTAGATTGCAGTAGTGCATAAAACTGAATATTGATACATTATATACTCCCTATGTCCCAAAATAACTGTACTAAAGTTGAGGCACTTATTTTGAGACGGATGAAATACTAGTTTGCTTTAAACTTACATTTGAATTACTACTATGTTTAATATTTCACTTCATTATTGTTGTGGATTTTTGGTTCCGAAGTTTGGGGCTATTTTATACTATATTGTATATCCAAACACTCGATTTTGATTTTTAAATTAGACACTTGGCTCAACCTTGCCCAGGCTTCACAAAAGTTATGGCTCTGCCACTGTCTAATGAGATATAGTTGGTATTCTGGATGTAGATATTTTTCTCATTTCTCTACAATCTTGGTTAAAATTTGTAAAGTTTGACTTTTGAGAAAACCCTATGTGCACTAAATTATGGAATTGATGAGTATAGACTATGGAGGGTAAACTTACGAATTTGCCGAACTGTGCAAACTCGGTTGGTGAGACTCGCTTCAGCAATATAAAAGTGCGAGTTGCGGAGATATAGATGGATATAGATATAGAAGTATAGATATAGATATAGATGATGTGTGGAATCATGCACTCCTACCAAGAGGGACCATCGTCACCCCCTTTATGAAACCTTTTTTCTATGCATTTGCGGATGCTTGTTTAGGTAGGCAATATGTTTTGAATTTCAGTTTCAGAAAGTATGTGTACTGCTGAAATTCTTGAAATATTTGACTGAAATATTGTTGAAATTACTGAAATTTCAGTGAAATTACGCTGAAAGTGAGGGCAACACACGGAGAACTATTATTGTCTCATTGGGAGCTTTATCTGATATAAGTGGGTGCGCAGCTTTATTTAGCATTCTATGTAGATCTTTCGCTACACATCAAAATCAGGAGCCACGGCAATATATAGAGATGTATCACTACAGTTGCGTAGATTCTTGTCACATTCACGTTTTCCAGGTCCACTTTTTCTTTCAGTTTATTAGGTGGCCCACTGGCCAGACATCAAAATAAGTAGGAACATTTTACTATACTTAGGCACTGAGTTAGCCAGCTAAAAAACTGTCGCTTGTCGAAAAAAAACACATTTAAAGACAATCTGGTCGAGTTTACAGTTTAAAGGGCCAAACAGATTGTGAAATTCTTGAAATTCAGTAACGAGCTCGTTTGTTTATACTTGTAGAGTTTCAAAACTGGTTCCAGATGCAGATCAGCAGTTATGAATACCAAACATACCTGGTTGGTGAAGCCGATGCCGAAGCCGAGCAGCATGCGGCCGACGATGAGCATGGCAATGTTCACCGCTGCAGCGTTCACGGCTGCGCCGGCGAAGAAGAACGCGCCGCCAGCTAGCATGACTGCCTGTCTCCCGACCGCCCTGGTGACCCGGCCAGCCGCGAGCGACGCGATCAGCCCCGCCAGGTACAGCGACGACGTGAACGCCGTGAGCACGTGGCTGTCGTAGACGCAGTACTGGTCCCGCCGCGCCGCTGCCATCCGTCGGAGCACACCCGGGAAGAATTCCTCCAGGAATGACTCCATCGCCGTCACGCCCCCTGATCGACCAAACATTACACCGATGTACTTACATGCATAGAGATTAGAGAAAGACACATCTCGGCAGAATTGCATACACGCGGGAGGCCGGTACCTGAGATGCCGATGTCGTAGCCGAAGATGAGCCCACCGGAAGCTGCCATGAGGCAGGTGACCACTACGGAGAAGGTTATGCCGCCGCCGTAGTCGCCCGACGGGGCATCGGCCACGGCGAACCCTCCACCAGCCATCTCAAGCCTGCCACCGGGTTAGCCTCACTTGCACGCACGCGCGGACTTGATCACTAGCTATAACAACTAGACAGGGCACCGCGTGGTAGCTAATCCCGATCGGTGTGGTATTGTATAGGGGTGGTGACCGGTGAGTGGCAGGGGTGTGTCCCTCAGAGCATTTGGTTAGGTAGATGCGCGCTCGTAGGTTTGCAGACGATTGGTTCATCATAGTATGCACTATGTAAGCATGCGGGTCGAAGTAGTATGTATAGCCCCGACCGGACGTCACATAGTTTCCTGAATGTTACATTTGAATTATATTTCGTCGACAAAGATACGGAGGAAAGGAGTGGCACAAAGATTTTTTCGATAGAGGGTGGATTTTATTGGCTCAAAATTAAGCATCTAGAGGATACAAACACAAAGACCACACACCTGATCTTTGTATAGATAGGATGCACATAACCAACACCAACACACGCACACAAAAAACACGTCGACAAATAGCAAAGTCATATAAGACCGCGATCGGCAAACTATATCAATGACCATATAGTTTGCGGAGGAGTAGACAAGGGAGAAAAAAAATCCCCCACGCCCTGGCCCCCGCGTCATCCTCCCGCGGGCTACCCGGGTAGCGGCGCAAGATCCAGCTTTAGGCGGCCTCCTACTCCTTTCCCCGCCTCCGCCGCCGGGGCAAACCCCTCGCGGTGGCTGGCGGCGGGGCTCCTTCTCCTCTCTCCTCGGTAGCGGCTAGCGCGGGGCGGCCGACCTAGGCGGAGGCGTCGGGCGGGCGGGGGGGCCTGGCGGCGCGGCGTCTGTGGCTCCTGGCGGCTTGCCGGCGGTGGTGGGGCGGCAGTGCGTTGGCTTGATGAAGACGAGTAGATTGCTCCCCCATACTCCACTATGGGTGAGCCACTCTTCAACACATTTTCACAAGTCCATTGTCACCAAAATGGGCGGCAAGCTTCAAGCATGACCTCTTCGTGATGCTCCACTTGAACTTGCACACCGCAATCATGATAACGATCACCACTTGATGTCATCCTCTATGGGTTTTATGAGATCTTCCTGTTGGCGCAAGCCCATGAAAACATACCTAACCCCACAAAGAACTCTCACGTAGATCATGGGCTAGTACACAAAGCGTAATGGACAATGCTTATCATACCATGGGATCACTTGATCCTTTTGGTACATCTTCTACGCTTTGTGTGTTGATCAACTTGATTCACTCTTTAAGTTAGTCTTGATCAACCTTGTGTCATGTCTTCTAGATGACCATCTTTGGATAATTCCATGAATAGCACCTTGGTCATCTCATAAACTCCTTGAAACCAACAAATAGACTTCAAGAAATGCCTATGGACAAATCCTACGAATATAACTCAAGACAACCATTAGTCCATAGAGAATGTCATCAATTACCAAAACCAAACATGGGGCACCACATGTTCTTTCACACATCAATGATGAACATGCACGTTAACAGTTGCTCTTTGGTTCTCAGCAACTGCCACCAAATCAACACAAGAATACGAGCAGATACTGGCAGAAATCATGAGGACAACGCTGCTCGAATATCTGCACGCATGAAGAAACATTGTGCTGGTAACATTCGTCCATCAGATTTCACCTGTATAGCACATTCTTTTTTGGAGGGTGGTGCATAATAGACGATGAGTTACATAAGAATTCAAAGAGACATCTCATGTCTACGGTGTTGACATGGTTGAAGATGTACCTTCATATTTAGTTGCAAAAAATAATAGGGTGACCCCAACTATTTACATGGTAAACTTTCTTTGCTGATTTAAAATGCATCTCTATAATGTAATCCCACCATAACACATGCACTACATATGTCGTAACATTCACGTGCACATGGTTTCTTCAGGGACAACTCGGTATTGACTTGAGGAATGAATTTGCGAAGAAGTTTGCATTGGTATTTTGCAAAAAAGGTGCTCAACAACGTAAATATAGCAATATGACCAAATTTCGGAACAAGGTAAAAACCATACATAATGTTTGAGCTTCTACTTGAGATTTCAAATTTATGGACGCCCCGTCATACTAAATTTTTTCTTCATATCATAGGTACTTTCTGACAAGGGAAAAGCAAACAAAGGTGATGTTAAGGTCAGCCATAACACTTGTTGTTCAAAATATGTTACCCCCATAGTTCTATGGTAAGAATTAAAATAACTTAACAGAAATCCTATATGTTTGTGATTATTAGATGATATGCAATACTAATGCGCATGTCCTTCTTCCATATGGCTAAAACAACATGAAGAAGGCATCCACTACTGAGTTTCTAGAAGAAGCCCACACCATAAAGAAGGATCCTAGTATGAGATAGAGTGCACAAGAAGCATCTGTAAGTAGTGTCTAATGTTTCAACTTCAAATGTACTGTGTGAGCCATCATACTTTAATTCACTAATAGCGCATGAACAATGCTTTCAAACATGATGCATTACGCAACACAGACCACAAAGAGGGCACACACACACACACAAGAAGTTGTGCCGCAACCACCTAACGTGGAGATTACTGAGGAAAAGAGCTCGTTGCTGTAACACCCCCAGTGGTTAGCTACAGTAACCTCACCCTAATGATGCCATGTCATCACCATTTTACTAAGCCAATTGTCACTTGATTAAAATTCAAGTCAAATTCAAATTCAAATAACAAGTCAAATTATTATTTCTTCAAATGGTAAATTAAAAATGTTTATTAGGTTGAAAATATTCACTACATAATTGTCTTGCACTAACAAACATTTTTGGAGATGTTTAAAGTGCCCCTGGAAATTATAACAGTGGACCAACAACCAATTAGTTAGCCTTTTCAATTTCTAAAAATAGATAAACAATCCCAAATGCTTTGAAACTTTTTGTGCAGCCCGAGGGTGTTTCCCTGTATTTGTGTGACAAGTTTCATATTAAACAAAAATCAATTGCTATCTAAATTAAATAGAAAAAAAGTAGCAGATTTTGTTACCGAAATGTAAAATAGGAAAATGGCACTATGCACTTAGGCCTAGCAATTCACAGAACTTGGCCCAACCCATATCAAATGGCCATCGCCTTCTTCCTCGTGCGTGTCAGCAGGCGAGCGGCTCGGATGCGCCATCGCCGACCGATGCGCGACCCCGGTGCTCCCATGTGGTCGCGGACGACTACAAGACCTCGTCCCCAACCCCTCTGCGAACCCT
This sequence comes from Thinopyrum elongatum, assembly GCA_011799875.1. Classification (NCBI taxonomy): domain Eukaryota; kingdom Viridiplantae; phylum Streptophyta; class Magnoliopsida; order Poales; family Poaceae; genus Thinopyrum; species Thinopyrum elongatum. Next base: position 463,277,688 of record CM022298.1, on the reverse strand, counting down.
AGCCACTCTCTGCTTCCCCCTCGCACCGCTCTCGCTCGATTTGGGGACGAGCCGAAAACGCAACCCCCCTTGCCGCCATCGCCGTCGCAGCCAGTCATCTCCCGGTCATCAAGGACCGCGCCAGGAGGATCTCCTTCGCCGCCCTCGTCTTCCCAGTTCCAGGAGGCGCCCTGGATCGCACTGGAACATCGCCATCGCCGCCATCCTCGCCGCCTCCGCCCGACCACCGCTGCCCCGACCTGATCTCCATCGCTGGTGCCATCCCCCCGACCTCGTTGTCTCGTCTTCCGGCCCCGCTGTGAGCTCCTCTCCACATCCCCTGATTTTCCCCACCTCGGACCGTCGCCGTTAGCTGCCCCGCTCGTCGTCTGCCATGGCTGGGAGCTCGGCTCCGCGCGCTCCCCCTATCTGCTCCTAGCCGCGGTCGCCTTCGCCCTGGTCGCGCCCCTGCACCTCACTGATGTCGCTTGAACTACGTCGGTATTTCCCCAAAGAGGAATGGATGTTGTAGCACAGCTACGGTAGGTATTTCCCTCAGTTATGAAACCAAGGTTATCAATCCAGTAGGAGAACCAAGCAACACTATGTAAATGGTACCTGCACACGAAGAATAAATACTTGCAGCCCGACGCTTATGAGAGGTCGTCAATCCCTCTTATGGGTAACGGCGTAGGAAATTGTCAAGTTGACGGGATAAAATTGTGATAGATTGGATAAATAGATCTCGATAAAACGCGAAATAAAAGATGCAAATAAAAAGTGCAGCAAAGTATTTTTGGGTTTTTGGAATAATAGATCTGAAAACAAAAGCAAATAAAAATAGATCTCAAAGCAAATATGATAACGAATACACCCGGGGGCCGTAGATTTCACTAGTGGCTTCTCTCAAGAAATAGCACACGGTGGGTAAACAAATTACTGTTGGGCAACTGATAGAAAATCGAATAGTTATGATAATATCCAAGGCAATGATCATTATATAGGTATCACGTCCAAGATTAGTAGACCGACTCCTGCTTGCATCTACTACTATTACTCCACACATCGACCGCTATCCAGCATGCATCTAGTGTATTAAGTTCATGGAGAAACAGAGTAATGCAATAAAAACGATGACATGATGTAGATGAGATCGATTCATGTACGAATAGCCCCCATCTTATTATCCTTAATAGCAACGATACATGCGTGTCTTACTGCCCCTTCTGTCACTGGGAAAGAACACCGCACGATCTAACCCATCACAAAGCACCTCTTCCCATTGCAAGAAAAATCGATCTAGTCGGCCTAACTAAACCAAAGATTCAAACAAGAAATACGAGGCTATAAATAATCATGCATATAAGAGATCAAAGAAGACTCAAATAATATTCATGCATATAGATCTGATCATAAACTCAAAGTTCATCGGATCCCAACAAACACACCGCAAAAAGAGTTACATCAAATAGATCTCCAAGAGACCATTGTATTGAGAATCAAAAGAGAGAGAGGAAGCCATCTAGCTACTGACTACGGACCCATAGGTCTATGATGAACTATTCACGCATCATCGGAGAGGCACTAGTGGGGATGATGAACCCCTCCATGATGGTGTCTAGATTGGATCTTGTGGTTCTGGAACTTGCGGCGGCTGGAATTGTGTTTCGTCGACTCCCCTAGGGTTTCTGGAATATTTCGGTATCTATAGGGCGAAGAGGCGATGCGGGAGGCCACCGAGGTGGGCACAACCCACTTGGGCGCGCCTGGGCCCCCAGGCGTGCCCTGGTGGGTTGTGCTCTTCTCGGAGCCCCCCTCTAGTACTTCTTTGGCCCATCTGGTGTCTTCTGGTCCAGAAAAATTCTTCAAAAAGTTTCCCTGCGTTTGGACTCCGTTAGGTATTGATTTTCTGTGATGTAAAAAACAAGCAAAAAACAGCAACTGGCACTGGGCACTATGTCAATAGGTTAGTCCCAAAAAATGATATAAAGTTGCTATAAAATGATTGTAAAACATCCAAGTCTGATAATATAATAGCATGTCACAATAAAAAATAATAGATATGCTGGAGACGTATCAATATCCCCAAGCTTAATTCCTGCTCATCCTCGAGTAGGTAAATGATAAAAACAGAATTTTTGATGTGGAATGCTGCCTAACATGTTCATCACATATTCTTTTCTTTTGTACCATGGACATTTGGACTTTTATATGGTTCAAAGCAATAGTCTAGTTTTGACATGAAGATTTCAATACTCAAGCATATCAACAAGCAACCATGTCTTTCAAAATATCAACACTAAAGAAAGTCATCCCTAGCCCATCATGCTCAATCATTGATCCATTCATGAAACACACTCGCATATTAGCTACACCCAATGCTCAAGTACGATCATAGTGCTCCCTAGTTGTTGCTTTATAAGAGAAGATGGAGACTCAAGTAAAAATAAAAATTGCATAAAGTAAATAGATAGACCCTTCGCAGAGGGAAGTAGGGATTTGTAGAGGTGCCAGAGCTCAAAGCAAAAATTGAGAGATAATTTTTTTTGAGAGGCCTACTTTTCCCGTCAACGAAAATGACCGAGTAATTCCCAACACATTCCATGCTAGATATATCATAGGCGGTTCCCAAACAGAAAATAAAGTTTATTCCTTTTTCCACCATTCTTTCACAATCCATGGCTAGTCGTATCCACGGGTGGCTTCCATACCAACATTTTTCAAGGAATTTATTATTTGACAACATAAAGTAAATTTCTTTTTCATTTCGGGACTGGGCATCCCTATTACCGCCGTACTCTCGTGCAATGACAAGTGAATAAACACTCATCTTGAGAATAACACATCTAGCATGGAAAAATATTGGCCACCCCTTGCCGCTTCATGAGCAGTACGAGCACACAAAAAGAAAATTTATTTTGAAAATTAGAGATGACACATACAAATTTGCTTAGAATGGCACGGAAATACCTCATATAGGTAGGTATGGTGGACTCATATGGCAAAAGTGGGTTTAAAGATTTTGAATGCACAAGTAGTATTTCTACTTAGTACAAGTGGAGGCTAGCAAATAGATTGAGAAGCAACCAACCAAGAAACGGAAAATCACATAAGCGAGCATTAAGCATAACTAACACTGAATAATGCACCATAAGTAGGATGTAATTTCATTACATAACTATTGACTTTCGTGCTTGCATAGGGAATCGCAAACCTTAACACCAATATTCTTACTAAAGCACAATTACTCACCAACATGACTCACATATCACTATCATCATATCTCAAAACTATTACAAAGAATCAAGTTTATTTTGTCCAATGATCTTCATGAAAGTTTTTATTATATCCCTCTTGAATATCTATCACTTTGGGACTAGTTTCATATGTTGCTTTTGATAAGCTCAAACAAATTTAAGTGAAGAACATAAGCATAAAGATTTTCATCTCGCAAAATATTACTCCCTCCGTTCTTTTATCTAAGGTGCATTTTTTCAAATAAATCTAAGTGCAGCATGAGAGCATTTCTTCAAAAAAAATCTAACTCTCAAATAAATCTAAGTGAAGCATGAGAGCATTTCTTCAATAATATTAAAGCACACCGTGCTCAAAAAGATATATGTGAAGCACTAGAGCAATTCCATAGCTCAAAAAATTTAAGTGAAGCATATAGAGCAATTCTAATAGATCATAGCATAATTTTGGCTCTCTCAAATAGGTGTGTTCAGCAAGGATACTTGTGACAATCTAAAAAGCAAAATAAGCATAGACTCATATAATACAAGACGCTCCAAGCAAAACTCATGATATGTGACGAATAAAAATATAGCTCCAAGTAAAATACCGATAGTCGTTAGAAGAAAGAGGGGATGCCTTCTGGGGCATCCCCAAGCTTAGTTGCTTGATTCTCCTTGAATAATAACTTGGGGTGCCATGGGTCATCCCCAAGCTTAGGCTCTTTTCACTCCTTATTCCTTCATCCGTCGTGATCTCACCCAAAACTTGAAAACTTCAATCACACAAAACTCAACAAAACCTTCGTGAGATCCGTTAGTCACCACTCTAAGTACTCTTGCAAACCCATTCATATTTTATTTTTGCATTCTATCTACTGTATTCTAACTTTACCATGGCTTATACCCTTCAATACAAACCATAGATTCATCAAAATAAGCACACAACGCAAAGAAATAGAATCTGTCAAAAACAGAACAGTCTGTAGTAATCTGAAAACTTCCTATACTTCTGTAACTCCAACAATTCTGAAAAATTAGGACAACGTAGGAAATTTGTATATCAATCTTGTGTAAAATATTCATAATTTTATCACGCTTCTGTGATTTTAAACAATTCTTCTACTGGCGCACAAAGTTTCTGATTTTCAACAAGATCAAATCAACTGTCACCCAACATGATCCCAAAGGCTTTACTTGTCACAAACACTAATTAGAAAGAAAAAGGCAAAATAAAATTTATTCATTGGGTTGCCTCCCAACAAGCTCTTTCTTTATAGCCATTAAGATAGGCTTGAGATTTCAATGATGCTCACATGAAAGATAGTAATTGAAACACAAAGAGAGCATCATAAAACATGTGACAAACACATTTAAGTCTAACATAATTCCTGTGCATAAGAATTTTATAAGAAATAGATTATCAAGACAGGAAATATCTAGCATATGCAAAGGAGAGGATTAAAACATTGGCAATCTCAACATAACGAGAGGTAATTTAGTAACATGAAAATTTCTACAACCATATTTTCCTCTCTCATAATAATTACATGTAGGATCATAATCAAATTCAACAATATAGCTATCATCTAAAATTTTCTCTTCATGATCCACATGCATGCAAAGTTGACACTCTTCCAAAATAGTGGGATTATCATCAAATAGAGTCATGACCTCTCCAAGCCCACTTTTATAAAAAAATTCATAAGATTAAACACTCTCCAAATAAGTGGGATTATTTTTAGCTAAAGTTGACTCTCTTCCAAACCCACTTTTAATATTATCGCAAGCATATTCATCATGAGGTTTAAATAAATTTTCAAGATCATAAGAATCATTATCACCCAAATCATGATTATTGCAATAAGTAGTGGACATAGCAAAACAAGCATCCCCAAGCTCGGGGTTCTGCATATCACTAATGCAATTGACAATAATAGAATTTATAATAACATCATTGCAATCATGCTTTTCATTCAAGGAGCTATCATGAATCACTTTATAAATTCTTCATTTAACACTTCATCACAATTTTCAGATTCATGAATCTCAAGCAAAACTTCATAAAGATAATCTAGTGAACTCAATTCACAATCAATTGGTTCATCATAATTGGATCTTTTGAAAAGATTAGCAAGTGGATGAGGATCCATATCAACAGATTTTTAGCAACCAAAGATGCAAGCCAATAGAAGGCACATGGTAACACAAGTAGAGATTCCAAACAAGAGATCTGACGAGAAAAAGGCAAACGGACAAGAAGGCAAATAAAAAGGCAATTTTTTGTGAAGTGGGGGAGATGAAAATGAGAGGCAAATGATAAATAATGTAAATTGCAAGGAGATGAGATTTGTGATTAGGAACCTGATAGATGTTGATGATGTCTCCCCGACAACGGCGCCAGAAATTTCTTTTGATGTTGCTTGAACTACGTCGGTATTTCCCCAAAGAGGAAGGGATGATGCAGCACAACTACGGTAGGTATTTCCCTCAGTTATGAAACCAAGGTTATCAATCCAGTAGGAGAACCAAGCAACACTATGTAAACGGTACCTGCACACGAAGAACAAATACTTGCAAGCCGACGCTTATGAGGGGTTGTCAATCCCTCTTACGGGTAACGGCGTAGGAAATTGTCAAGTTGACAGGATAAAATTGTGATAGATTGGATAAATAGGTCTCGATAAACGCGAAATAAAAGATGCAAATAAAAAGTGCAGCAAAGTATTTTTGGGTTTTTGGAATAATAGATCTGAAAACAAAAGCAAATAAAAATAGATCTCAAATCAAATATGATAAAGAATAGACCCGAGGGCCATAGATTTCACTAGTGGCTTCTCTCAAGAAATAGCACACGGTGGGTAAACAAATTACTGTTGGGCAATTGATAGAAAATTGAATAGTTATGATGATATCCATGGCAATGATCATTATATAGGCATCACGTCCAAGATTAGTAGACCGACTCCTGCCTGCATCTACTACTATTACTCCACACATCGACCGCTATCCAGCATGCATCTAGTGTATTAAGTTCATGGAGAAACATAGTAATGCAATAAGAACGATGGCATGATGTAGACGAGATCTATTCATGTAGGAATAGCCCCCATCTTGTTATCCTTAATAGCAACGATACATGCGTGTCTTGATGCCCCTTCTGTCACTGGGAAAGAACACCGCACGATCGAACCCATCACAAAGCACCTCTTCCCATGGCAAGAAAAATCGATCTAGTCGGCCTAACTAAACCAAAGATTCGAAGAAGAAATACGAGGCTATAAATAATCATGCATATAAGAGATCAAAGAAGACTCAAATAATATTCATGGATATAGATCTGATCATAAACTCAAAGTTCATCGGATCCCAACAAACACACCGCAAAAAGAGTTACATCAAATAGATCTCCAAGAGACCATTGTATTGAGAATCAAAAGAGAGAGAAAGGGAGCCATCTAGCTACTGACTACGGACCCGTAGGTCTATGATGAACTACTCATGCATCATCGGAGAGGCACCAATGAGGATGATGAACCCCTCCGTGATGGTGTCTAGATTGGATCTCGTGGTTCTGGAACTTGCAACGGCCGAAATTGTGTTTCGTCGACTCCCCTAGGGTTCCTGGAATATTTGGGTATTTATAGGGCGAAGAGGCGGTGCGGGAGGCCACCAAGTTGGGCACAACGCACTGGTGGGTTGTGCTCCCCTCGGAGGCCCCCTCTGGTACTTCTTTGGCCCATCTGGTGTCTTCTGGTCCAGAAAAATTCTCCAAAAAGTTTCGCTGCGTTTGGACTCCGTTTGGTAGTGATTTTCCGTGATGTAAAAAACAAGCAAAAAACAGCAACTGGCACTGGGCACTATGTCAATAGGTTAGTCCCAAAAAATGATATAAAGTTGCTATAAAATGATTGTAAAACATCCAAGAATGATAATATAACAGGATGGAACAATAAAAAAATATTGATACATTGGAGACGTATCACTCGCACACCCCGCGCCGCCCGCGCCCTGCCCTCGCCCGTCACTCACTTGCGCGGCCGCAGCCCCCGCGCGCCTCGCAGCCATGCCCCGCGTCGTTCCTGGCCGCAACCACCATCGTGCGTCCGCGCACCCGCGTCCCTACTGGCCGCTGCGCCCGCGTGCCCCCCCGCTCGCTTGCTACTAATGTTGCGGATGCGCTGCTGCTCTCCACTGCTCTCTACCGCCCTCGCCCTGCCATCCGCAGCTCGCCCTGCTCCCCTGCGGGCTCTCACCGGCCATCCCCATGCGCGCCCACTAGGCTGCCCAGACACCTCCCGTCCCCCCCGCCCCGCGAGCTCCCCTGGGCGCACGCGAGCGAGTGCAGCTCACTGGTGCCCTCCACCGCCGCCGGCCACTGTCGGGGTTATGATCCTAACAATGAGTACTTGGGGTACGAATAAGGGGCAGAGACTAGCTACGACGTAGGTGTAACACTCGGTGTTTAACGAGTTCAGGCCCCTCACTCGGTGGAGGTAAAAGCCCTACGTCTCGTGCCCTGAGGCTTGCTTTGATTTGATGGATATGGTTACAAGGGTTGAACGTGCCCGGCTATGGAGAGGGGGCGGCTTATATAGAGTGCGCTGCAGCCCCATGTCTCCCACGCAGCCAGGGCAATTAATGCCATTGAATGAGACAGTTACTAGTGTAATGAGCCTCTACTACAACCATTATAGGTAATGGTAGCTATAACTCAATTTAGTGGATGACTTAGGATTCTTCGACCATTGTAGCTCCCATGACGCCTCCCTATTCGGTACGTCCGAGTGGTAGTTCGTTCGCCGAGTGACGTGTGGTTGTCTGAGTGCTGTAGAGCCGTCTGAGTGATCCTCCTGATGTATCATCCGAATGCTGACATGGTCCAGAGACCTACCTATGATGGTGAAGGGCCCCCTGTGGGTCCCAGATGATGGGCCCTTGACCCTACCTGTAACAGGTGATCACATCATTAGCCCCCGAATCGGTTGGGGTTTCGTAGGACAAACAAACCAATCCTTCGGTTGGGTCCGAGTGCTGTAGGGACACTTGGGATATGTTTTCGGACCGTGATTTGTTGTTCCTTGGATGAAAACACAATGGATTCTGGACTTTAGTTTTACCCAGATGACCGGGTGCTGTTGATCATCGAGAAAAAACCCGATGGCATTCGTTTTGTCTCTCGGAGGAGATGGACTAGGGGCCCGAGTGAGGGCATGCCATGACAACTTGAGTGGCGACGTCGGCCCGTGGTCTGACTCTCCAGAGAGACGCCACTCCTTATCCTATGGGAACGTTAGTGCAGGCCTCCTACGAGTCCAGGTTTACAAGTCATGCGCCTTGGAGCCTACCGAGAGGGCCAAGTGAACCCGCAGAGGGGCGTCAAGCTCGTCACATAACAATCCTGAAGAGGACTTCAGTCGGGTGTTTAACGTGGCCGAGTGCATGGCTCCCCGCGCAGGGTAGTCAGTCGGACTGACACGCGTCCCTTTAGGAAAGGAATCGATGTCGATCAATCGGATTGATTCGTCCGGAAATCTTGGGATTTGAATTTGCATGTTCGCGCGCTGAAGCGCTAACGTCGTGCGTTAGTGGGAAAGTGGGGGCATGGCTCCTCGATTTGTGTGCACGATCCCTGCCACGTTCCGCGCCTGTCCTGTGCAAAGCCTTGCCGCGCGGGCCGTCGATCCAGGGATTCGTGGTGGGAGATTTGGCTGAGGATTTTGTCTGGAGGTATAAAAGATTCGAGGTCAGAGCTCTGGGCCTCAGATCCCCCTTCTCTCCTCCCGACTCTTTCGCTTCTCTCCTCCACCCGAGTGTGCGGCGATGGCGAAGGGCTCCACGGCGAAGGCAGAGAAGGCGAAGAAGACGGGGGTAGCCTCTTCCTCCGGCTCTGGCGCAGCTGCTGGAGGCGCGTCAGGGGACTGGATCCCATCGCGAGTCACATCACGTCGGCTGGAGGAACTCGCCGAGGAGGGGCTCATCCCGTGCGACGGGTGGCGCCGCCCGGGTGCGGGCGAGGTTGAGCGAGCGCCGCAGGAGGACGAGCGAGTCTTGCTCATCACTCACATCGTGCGGGGCTTCTCCATGCCTCCTCGTCCCTTCTTCTGAGCTTTTCTTGACTACTTTGGTGCGCAACTCCACCACCTTCCTCCCAACGCCATTATGTACCTCGCGGCCTTTGTCTCCCTCTGCGAGAATTTCCTCGATTGCCGACCCCATTGGGGGCTCTTCAAGCATATCTTCATGTGTTGGTCAATGACCATGAAGAAGGATCCATCAGCCGGCGCGATGACCCACGTCACCCAGTTGTGCGGAGGTCTGGGCATCTAAGTCCGCGGGGGGAGTGCTTTCTCGAGTCCGTCAAGGGATGGCAGGGGACCTGGTTCTACTGCAGGGATGTTTTGAGTGGCCCAAACTAGTCGGACCTATCTCCATACTCGACGGAGAGGGTTAGAGCTCCCGAGTCCCTCGTGCTGGCAAAGGAGGAGAAGACGGAGGTCAGCATCTTGGCCACCGCCCTGGTCAAAATCGTGAACGCGGGCGTGAACGGAATGGATCTGCTGGAGACTTTTCTCACTCGGCGGATCTAGCCGCTTCAGGCCAGGGCCCACCCCATGTGGCGATATGAAGGTTCGAATGACCCCACCCAAGTGCACCCGGAGGAGCTTGACGAGAAGGACGTGGCAGCCAAGATCCGGGCCATAACCTCCACTCGGGACAATCCGCGGGGGGCCAGGATGGTGCCGGCTTACTCCAGAGAGCTCCCGCCGACTGTTGAGTTAGGGTGTTCCTGCCGATTTGACCCGTTGATGTATCGTTTTCTATGCATCTGATTTTGATGTATCATTGTGTCTGTTTCTACAGGAGTTTCAGAACATGATTTCCGATATCACGGTGGTGGACCTGTCACCTGAAGATGTGATGAGTGACACCGAGCGGCAATAATCGGAGGAATCCGACGACGACGAAAGTGATGATGATGAGGAGAGCGACGAGGAGGAGAGCGACGAGGAATGGGACGAGGTGGAGTCCTCTCTGTCTTATGAAGTTCCCAAAGAGGCCTGATCCAAGGCGCTGCATGACCCAAAGGGGAAGGCGAGTGGGGCCCAGCAGCTGACTATCTCTTGTCGGACCACTCGGAGGTCGAAGCGTGCTCGTGCCGAAGTTGAGAGCTCAGCGGAGAAGCAGCCCAAGTTGCCCAAGCAGATCTCCTCCAAGCCCCGGAAGGTTGCGGTACTTCAGATCAAGGTGTTTGTACCCGTGGCCTGGACGTGAGTACTCTCGTCCATTCTTTGCCTGTTTTTGTATTGATTCAATTGCTGACTGAGTGTTGTTTGATCCTTGTAGCAACGACACTTCAACAACTTCAGCGGACCCGCACGCCCATAAGCCCGGCCCGAGTGACGCTGATGCGGTAGATGCCGCCACCTCCAAAGGTATGTTGTATTGATTTGACTCATATGGTTATGCCTTCTTGACTGAACTTTGATGATTTCCTTGGTTTATGCAGCCCCACCAGAGATTATCCAGCTGGACGACGAAGTGGGTGCTAACCCGCCAGATCCGGATGTCACTAGGGGGTGTGCACCGAGTGCTGACACGCCAATGACGGACGCCTCTCCTCGCCAAATGACCCATGTTTCTCTGGCGAAGGTCGATGCCAAGACCATGAGGCCGAGTCCTCTGGTTCAGGGTGGTTCGGCATCTTCGTCAGTGGTGGTGCCGCCTGCAGGGTCTACCCATGCCCCTTCGAGTGGAACGGCGGTGATTCCAGCCCCGAGGCCAACTCCTGCACCTCCGTCGGCTCCAGCTACTTCTTTCCCCCTGTACCATGTCCGAGAGGATCAGGTGGGGGCGAGTAAGGAGGCGCTGATCCAGGTGGGTTTGATGTGCAGCCGACTGAAGGAAGCCTATGACGCCAGCGCGGCCCTGGAGACCAATGTCTGAGTAAGTACCATTGTGAGTATAATTTCCAGTCAAAGTTTCTTATTTTCTTGTAGTAGGATTTCTGCCAGTGGGTTTGCATAGGGCACACCCACTGGGTGTACATGATCCAGTGGGGGCACGCTGAGTGCACCCGTTGGGTGTAGTCCCCGAGGCTCCTGTCGACTGGAGTCAGTCGGTAGGAGTCTTTGAACTTTTTTTGAATTTTCTTATATTCACTCGGAGTGTAGCTGGAGCGTAGTCGAGTGGGCATGATCCAGTGGGGGCACGCTGAGTGCACCCACTGGGTGTAGTCCCCGAGGCTACCGTTGACTGGAACAGTCGGCGGTAGTCTTAGTTTTTTTAGCTCCATCAACAAATCACTTTCCAGTGGGGGCACGCTGAGTGCACCCACTGCGTGTAGTCCCCGAGACTACCGTCGATTGCGGGCAATTGATGGTAGTCTTTAGAACTATCATTAGGCGTTCGGGACGCCCGGCGGCACTCGTGTGTTGATGAGGTAATAGGTAGAACTTTCCTCGTTACTGACTCGGAAGTCAGCTGAGTGAACCAGGTCATCTTGTGTTGTTGTCCTCTATCTTCTTCATTGCCGACTCAGGGGCTAGCCGAGTGAGGATAGATCAGAGGGTACTTCAAGATCTGGTATTGATCGAGCTTGTTCCACTCGGTAGTGCACGATCGACTCGGTAACCAGAACATACTTGAGAATTTGGTACCGGACAAGCTAGTTCCTCCTAGGGGGTACGACCGAGTGAGTAGTCCACTCGGTAGTTAGAGGGTACTTCAGGATCTGGTACTGGTCTAACTTGTTCCTTCTAGCGGTGCCTGCCCGGATGTTTGTGAGTTACTGCTGGTTTCTCGTTTGAGTCTTCCGACTAACTGTTTCTTGCATGTTGCAGAGGACTTACGAGATGGGATTCCACTATGCCGCAATGGAGAAGGAAGTGGCATCCCTTCGACTTGATCTAGAGGCCGAGAGACTCAAGAGTGTCCGACTGGAGCAGGAAAAGAAGGCCTTGGGAGGTAAGCTACTTCCTCTGAATGATGGCTACATACTATTTTTCCCCCTTTGATCTGAATCATTTCGCTCAGACAGATGTTCATAGCGAGAACACTCAACTGGTAATGAGGCTTAGGACTTCTATTTCTTTAGAAACCATGAAGCAGGCTTTGGAGAACAAAGACAAGGACCTGGCGATGGCCCAGAAGGAAGCTAGGACCAAGACCAAACTTGCTGACGAGAAGCTGGCTTCAGTCCGCAAGTTGGAGGATGAGATCAAGGACCCCAAGGCTACCATTGGTACTTCCACTCAAGAGAAAATCAAGCTGGAGGAGAAGGTCACGCAACTGACCGACAAGAAGGATGCCCTGGAGAAACACATCGAGGAGGTCTGTGAGGAATTCAGTGAGAAGCTCGCTGGTAAGTTCTCCTTCAGCCGAGTGAGATCCATATGTTGCCAAATTCTCCTCGATCATCTGCTCACAGATTGTTCCTCTTGACACAAAGCATTGTTATAACAAGGAACTGGAGCTGGAGAGGCTTGAGAGGGATCTGGACCCTTCTAGGTCCCTTGTCACCGACAAGGCGGCCCTTGCTATCCTTCGGTTGGAAGACCGTTTGGAGAACGTGTTGGGCTACATCACTCGGACCCGAGGTTCCTTGGGCCGGATCGACAAGGAATTGCAGCCAGGTGAAGAAACTCAGATGGACCTGGAGTCGGTGATGACGAGGCTAAACAAAGTCCCCGCCAAGGTGAAAGCTTGGAAGAAGTTTACCGCTCGGAGTGGACCTGATGTGGCGCTGTCACTCGTCCATGTTCATTGCAAGAACGTGGACGAGGAGAAGCTGAAGAACCTCCGAGTGGTGAACAAGAAGAACCTCACGTTTGAGGATTTCATGGAGACCTTTGCAGAAGCTGCTGCCCGCATCACCGTCGGGATTGATCTGGAGACCTTTGTTGACCCAGCTAGCCCTCCGCCTGAGGCTTAAAAACACTTGATCGAATTTGCCCCGGAATGCCGGGTGGTTGATGTAATGAAATACTCTGCCGAGCCTTGGGCTTGTTTTATCTCGGAGACATTCGGACGGATCGAATCTTTTGGTTTGAAACCTCTTGCGCTTCTATTTGCTTCATGTTTTGTTTGACTTTAGGCAAAAGTTGGCTCGCGGCTAAGCCTCCGAGTGTGGATCAAATCCTCACTCGGATTGTTTTTTAACTTAGGCGAAAGCTGGTTCGCGGATAAGCCCCCGAGTGTGGAGCGGATCCTCACTCGGATTGTTTTTTAACTTAGGCGAAAGCTGGTTCGTAGCTAAGCCGGCGCCCCCGAGTGTGGAGCAGATCCTCACTTGGATTGTTTTTTAACTTAGGCGAAAGCTGGTTCACGGCTAAGCCCCCGAGTGTGGAGAAGATCCTTACTCGGATTGTTTTTGAACTTAGGCAAAAGCTGGTTCGCAGCTATGCCCCCGAGTGTGGAGCAGATCTTCACTCGGATTGTTTTTTAACTTAGGCAAAAACTGGTTCGTGGCTAAGCCCCCGAGTGTGGAGCGGATCCTCACTCGGATTGTTTTTAAACTTAGGCAAAAACTGGTTCGTGGCTAAGTCCCCGAGTGTGGAGCGGATCCTTACTTGGATTTTTTTTAGCTTAGGCGAAAGATGGTTTGCAGCTAAGCCCCCGAGTGTGCAGCAGATCCCCACTCGGATTGTTTTTTAACTTAGGCGAAAGCTGGTTCGTAGCTAAACCCCCGAGTGTGAAGAGGATCCTCACTTGGATTGTTTTTTAACTTAGGAGAAAGCTGGTTCGCAGCTAAGCCCTCGAGTGCGGAGCGGATCCTCACTCGGATTGTTTTTGAACTTAGGCGAAAACTGGTTCGCAGCTAAGCTTTCTCACCTCTTCACTCACTGGAAGTTTGTTAGTTGCCGAATGTGATTAGTCACATGAGTGAAACACGACCGTAGGTCGAACTAGACGATATATGGGAAAAAGCGAAACTTTTATTCATCTAAGTTCATTCGGACTAACTATTACAAGGAGAAATTTTATTCTAAGTATAAAACTTGCGGAGTGGTGAAGTTGTACAGCCTGTATGCTCCATTGTGTAAGACCTTGGATATGGCGAATGGTCCCTCCCAGGGGGGTGCCAGCTTGTGAGGTTTTTGTTGATCCACTCGGAGGACCAGGTCTCCTTCCTCAAAGGCATATCCTCTGACATGTCTATCATGATAGCAACGCAAGTCTTGTTGGTACAACGTTGATCTTATAAGCACTAGCTCACGCTCCTCCTCCAAAAGTTCTAGGCCATCCTTCCTTGCCTCCTCAGCTTCAACCTCCGAGTAAAGATCCACTCGGGGAGAGTTGTGGAGCAGATCACTCGGCAAGACCGCCTCTGACCCGTACACCATAAAGAATGGGGTGCGGTTCGTGGATCGGTTCGGGGTCATTCGTAGGCCCCAGAGGACTGACGGTACATATTTCGGTCACCCAGGCATCTGCTGCGTGAGTCAGATCACGCATGAGGTGAGGTTTCAATCCCTGAAATATGATCTCATTTGCTCTCTCGGCTTGTCCATTCGACTGCGGGTGCGCCACAGAAGCGTAATCGACCCGAGTGCCCTGCGTGTAATAGAACTCCCGGAATTTGTCTGAGTTGAAGTTAGAGCCATTGTCGGTGATGATGCTGTGTGGGACTCTGAATCTGAAGATAATCTCCTTGATGAATTGAATCGCAGTGGCTGAGTCCAGCTTCTTTATGGGTTTGGCTTCGATCCACTTGGTGAACTTGTCCACTGCCACCAACAAGTGCGTGAAGCCACTCGTCCCAGTCCGGAGAGGGCCGACCATGTCGAGTCCCCAGACGGCAAATGGCCAAGGGAGGGGGATGGTCTTTAGGGTGTTCGCCGGCTTGTGTGACTGGTTTGCATAGAATTGGCACCCGACGCATTGATCCACTATGTCTTGGGTGGCCTCATTGGCTCGGGGCCAATAGAATCCGGCTCTGAATGCTTTGGCAACCAAGGTCCGAGAAGACGCATGATGCCCACGTGTTCCCGAGTGAATCTCTTGCAGTATTTGTTGCCCTACCTCCGGGGACATGCACCGCTGAGTGACTCCAGTCGTACTTTTCTTGTACAATTGATCTCCCATGACTGTGAAGGCCTTGGAGCAAGTATGCTAGGTATGGCTCGGTCCACTCGGGAGTGATGTCCAGTATATCTTGGACCAGATCAATTATTGCGGGAATGTCTATTTCAGTCGGATTAGAGGGTCCGACTGGTTGCGGGGCTCTTCCACGAAGGGATCTTCCTTGATCGTGGGTGAGTGCAGGTGTTCTAGGAACACATTCTTGGGTCCTGCCTTCCGAGTGGAGCCCATCTTGGCCAGGTCGTCAGCTGCTTGGTTTTTGAGTCGCAGCACATGATGGAGCTCCAACCCTTCAAAGTGTTTTTCTAGTTTCCTGATGGTGTTGCAATAGCCGGTCATCGCAAGATTGCGGATATCCCATTCTTTCATGACTTGATTCACCACTAAGTCCGAATCGCCATAGACCATCAATCGGAGAATTCCCAGAGAAACTGCCATTCGCAGTCCATACAAGAGAGCTTCGTACTCAGCTTCATTATTGGAGGAGTCGAAGTGGATTTGAAGTATGTAGCTGAGACGATCGCCTTTAGGAGACACCAATACCACTCCGGCCCCGGAGCCATGGAGCATTTTGGAGCCATCAAAGAACATCATCCAGTGTTCGGGAACACTCGGGACAGGCTGCTCTTGCTCAATCCATTTGGCTAGGAAATCTGCCAGGGCTTGTGACTTAATGGCCTTTTTGGCTTCAAACCTGATGTCCAGCGGGAGGAGCTCAATGGCCCACTTGGCCACTCGGCCTGTGGCATCGCTATTATTCATGATCTCAGATAGAGGAGTGTCACTTATCACTGTGACCGAGTGTTCTTGAAAATAATGCGCCACCTTCTTTGCAGTTAGATAGATTTCGTATACTAGCTTCTGATAATGCGGATACCTTTGCTTGGAAGGCGTGAGGACTTCAGAGATGTAGTAGACCGGTCGTTGGAGCTTGAAGGCTTTGCCTTGTTCTTCCCGTTCCACAGTGAGGACCGTGCTAACAACTTGGCTCGTGGCCGCGATGTATAAGAGCAAGGGCTCCTTGCTACTCGGAGCAGCTAGCACCGGCTGGGTGGAAAGAAAGGCTTTAAGTTCCTAGAACGTAGCTGGCGCTTCTTGAGTCCACTCGAACCTGTCAGACTTCTTCATCAATCGGCAAAGCGGCAGGGCCTTTTCACCGAGTCGTGAGATGAACCTACTCAGGGCCACTAAGCAACACTACAAAAAAAAGACACATCCGTGACATTTTGGGCCGAACGAATTTTTTTTCTGTCATGCTTATGACACTTCTATGACGATAATTGTGACAAAACCCGGTATCATCATAGATGTGGTGGGCTCCTACTTCTATGACAAAAAATCATGACAGAAAATGGGCTTTTCGTCCTAGGCGGGCCGGAGACGCACCTGTATGACATTCTTTGGGCCGTCCATGACGGAAAAAATCGTGGTAGAAGCGAGGGAGAGGAAAATTTCGGGGAGTTCCCGGTTACAGTGGGTGGTCGGGGCCGAGCGATGCACGGAGGTTTGTGCGTTTTCTCTCGTATACGTACGCGCGTGTGTGCGAGGCGTTGGGCTCTAACTGAACCCAAGCGAGGCGCTCGCTTACTGAACCCGAGCGATTGCACTAGCTACGTTACTGAACCCGAGCGATCGATCCCTTGGCTGTTAACTAAACCCGAGCGATTCCTTCGCTACTGCTGCTAACTGAACCCGAGTGATCGATCGCTGCTGCTGCTGCTGACTGAAGCCGATCGAGCCTGCTGCCTCTTGATGAATAGTGAATGTGGGGGTTGGTTGAATGAGTCGAGACGTACGTGGTTGGGGTTGGATAAATAGTTCCCGGTGGGGGTTGGATGAACAAGACCCCGTGGTAGTAGTAGTAGGCTGTTGCCGCTGGATGAACAGGACCCCGAGAGGAGGCCGCCATAGCCGACTAGCTGGTTGGGGGTGGATGAACAGGACCCCGTGGAGGGCTGGTTGAACAGTAGCCGGTGGAGGGCTGGATGAACAGTAGCCCGTGGATGAACAGTCGCTAGTGGAGGCAGGAGGAAGACGCAGTGGATGAACAGTGCACGTGGAGGCTGAAGGAAGTCGATGGTGGGTGAACAGTAGCCCGTGGAGTCCCGTTTTGCGGTACGCCACACCCCTCCGATGAACAGGACCCCCGTTTCGATCGTAGCCCTCCAACACAAGTCCGTTTCCTCCATTTTGCGGTACGCCACACCCCTCCCGATGAACAGGACCCCCGTTTCGACTGTAGCGCTCCAACACAAGTCCGTTTCCTTTGTTTTGCGGTACGCCACACCCCTCCCGATGAACAGGACCCCCATTTCAACCGTAGCCGGTCGAATTGAAGGTCGTTTCCTCCGTACTGCGGTACGTCAGACCCCGTTTCGGCTGTTCCGTCCAAGCAGGTTGGCTCCCGTTGAACAGGACGCATTCCGACCCAGTCTGTTGCCTCCCGATGAACAGGACGCTGTTTCTCCGTTCCGACCCAGCCAGTTGGCTGCCCGATGAACAGGACGCCGTTGCCTCTCCATGTACACGAGCCCTGGCCGTACGTATGCGCGAGTAGGTGTTCGAGACCCCGCCCGTATGTACGTACATGGCCGTATTTTTTGGCATGTGGCTGTACGTATGTGTACACGGTTTAGAAGGGACTGCCTGAACTGCTACGTCGGGGGCTCTACTACTACACGTGCCACTGCTTGCTCGGCCATGGTTCATCGTTGCAGAGAGACCGATCGACCAGCATGTACGTACACGTTCGCGGCCAGAATGACAACGCTATGTACGCTTCGACCAGGTGGGTCCCGGCTGTCAGGAAGGATAAGGAGGCACTTCCTTGCGTGCGAAGTTATTGATGGTGGGTCCGAGCTGTTAGGGGGAGGATTCATTTTTTTCGTGCCTAATATGGAGGCACTTCCTTGCATGCGAAGATGTAGCTGGTGGGTCCAGCTATCAGCCTCACCGCATACACTACTCTTCCGATAGCTGTCGTTCATTGACTACGTTGACCACGCCGTGCGGACAGCACCCAGGCGGTGGACGACGGCGAGGCCTAGGAAGGGAACGACGCTGAGCCAGGGAAGACGAGGCAGGTGGATGCCCACGCGGAGGGGAGTACGAGGGTTCACTGGTTCGGCTGCTGTGTAAGGCTGTCGTCGCCGGAGAATAACAGTGGGTGTGGGTGAGTAGAGGGAAGGCCTGGCCAGTAGTAGTATGGTTGGGCGGTGAGGCTTGCGCAGCAGCACAGCCTGCCACAGGAGGCTGGAGCAGGCGGTACGACGGGCGCAGGTTTGGGTGGCTGGAGCAAGAAGACCAGAGGTTGAAGACGTAGCTTGGCCGTTGGATTAACATCCAACGGTCAGTGCAGCTAGAATCGTTTATTGACTAAGTTGACAAAGCCATGCGTACGTGTTAACTTAGTAGGCCCACAAGTCAGCCTCCAAATCTGGTGGGTCCCAGCTAGCAGGGGGAATCAATTTTTTTCCGCTTCATAAAGTGGCACTTCCTTGCGTGCGAAGATGTTTTCTTGGTTTTTTAATTTCTTCGTTTTTGAGTTAGAATAAAAAGAAAACAATTTAGCATCTTCGGTACAATCTATATTTTCACGAAAAGGATCATAATAAAGCTGGTGGGTCCCAGCTGTCAGGGAGAGGAAACTTTTTTTTCCGCGTAATAAAGGAAGCACTTCCTTGAGTGCGAAGATGTAGCTGGTGGGTCAAACCTGTCAGGGGGAGAAATTATTTGTTTTCGCATAATACGGGGGCACTTGCTGTGTGCGGCCATGGGCCATGTGGGTCCCTACTGTCAGCCACTCCACGTACATGCCTCTTCCGATGGCTGTCGTTTGTTGACAAAGTTGACAACGCTGCGCCGAGAGAACCAACGCAGTGAATGATGGCGAGTCCTAGGAAGGGAATGACCCGTAGCCGGCGAAGACACAGCAGTGGATGCCCACGCAGAGGGGAGTACGAGGGTCCACTAGTTCGGCTGCGATGTGAGGCTGCCGTCGCCGGAGAAGAACAGGAGTTGTTGGTGAGTAGAGGAATGGCCTGGACGGTGTTTGGGAGTAGGGTGGGCCGGTGAAGCCTGCGCGGCAGCACAGCCGGCCACGGGAGGCGGTAGCAGGCGGTACCACCGGCGGTGGTTTGGGTGGCTGAAGCAAAAATATCCAAGATTGAAGAAGCACTACAGCCGTTGGATGGACATAAGTAGGCTCACAAGCCTTCCGTACGCGTCACTGACTATAATTCTCAAAAAAAAAAGTAGGCCCACAAGTGAGCATCACATCTGTGGCAGAGAACATATAGCCCATTTGCGATTTGTAATAATGTACAGCCCATTTTTGAATTCTAATGGAATTTACAGTCTGTTAAAATTACAGCCCATTTTCTAGCCAGGACAACGATTAATAATTTCAACCAACCGCTCAAAACAGAATTCAACCAAAAATCCCACATTTTGATGGGATCCAAAATATTTTTATCCCGAAATTTGGAGTCAGATTAAATATAATTTCAAAATGAATTTGTATTAGGTAAAAATCTAACGAAATATTGCGCGCGCAATAAGTAATGAAATTAAAATTTTCAAATTCAAAAAATAATATTTTTGAAACTAATTACCTGTTTGGTGCGTTTTTGTATATTTACAGCCCAGGTTTTATAATTACATCCCATTTATTATTTCTTAAAGCCTATTTTCTTGTTAGGCCTAATGCATCCCTCCTAGGAAAGATTTACAGCCCAGCGGGGCGGAGAATAACAAGTTGACCTGGGTTGGGTATTCCGCAAAAAAAGTATAGTTGGGCTTGCCATTTTCACCTTGAAAAATTAATATCTGGGCTGGATATTTGGTCGACATAAAATAATAGCCTGGCCTAGACGGGCCACAGCCCGCCCAGTTGATACTCTGCTCCTCTGAACAACAACAAAAACATCGCTCAAGAAAAACTCCGCTTACACCTAAAAAAACAAATACTGCTCGAGCTGTTGGGTCCCAGCTGTCGGCCGCTCCTTGTGCAATTATCTCGTTTATTGACTATATAGGTTGACAATGGTGTGGGACCGTGATGTCAGGATACCAGGAGGAATCAAAAAAATATTATAGTTGTATATAATAAGGAGGAACTTGCGTACGTACGGCTATGGCCCTGGTGGGTCCCTACTGTCATCCTCTCCAAGTAAAGTCATCTCCTGATTCCTCATGTTCATTGACCATGTTGACAACGCTCGGTGCCACGGCGAGCGCAACAACTCTAAGGACGACGGAGAGGGCCTCGCGGGCCCAACGGATGGTCTGATACAGCGCCCGCTGCTCATTCAGGAAGTCAGGATCATCGGACACCTATGAGCACCTTCGAGAGACTGAGCCGGCATGAAATGGTAAGGCCGCGCTTGGGAGCTCTGGATTGTTTCACACCTGTATTAACATACAAGTGTAATTTACTCGTCACCGAAAATAATGCGTAAAATACAGGCGTAATTAAACCGATGGCCCGAGGTCTGTAACAAAAATCGGCAAGTTACGCGTGTAATTTGAGAGACCAGTTTATATTTTACCAGTCGAAATCGACCAACCAAGTGCTTCGCCCAAGACCATCTGCTTTTATTTACAAGCGTCAATTTTACAAGCGGTTTTGGTTGGAAAACGACGATCCAATGACGGCCTAAGATGATGAGTTGGTCGGAAGATCATATGGTTTCACCTCTAACCTACCTGAGCTGTCGTATATGCTATGAATGAAACATAAGACGATGAACTTCTTAAGCACAGAAACAAAAGAAGAGGATGATCTTCTAAACATGCAAATCACTGGCATTAGATTAACATGCAAAATAATATGAAGCATTATTCTTAGGAGGCACGGTGAACAGCTCATGATGCCACATGCCACAGCATTCCAAGCACAAATTTGCAATCAAACTCACAAGGCCTGGCATTACATAGACAACATTCCGAACAAACTCTTAAAATACCTTACATAAGTCAACATTCATGTGACTATGCATCTCAGCAGAGTAAATATTTACTTCTGAACTGAACACAGGAATAGGAAAAAATGATCGACGCTGCTCACAGCAAAGGGTGTCCCACTCCAAAATATCAAATGCATGTCTTCTGGCTAACATCAATGAGCAAAATTTGACAAGGTTTTCCAATTCCAATATATTAAACTAATGTCTTCTTGCTTACATCAATGATTAAACTTTGACAAGCTTTTCCCATTCAAAATATGTAATGCCTATGACTGTGGAACGGGCAGGGTTTGTCATCAGTTTGCACATTGAAATGGCACATGGAGCCGGATTAACTAGCGTATCTTGTTGTGCAGTTCCACTGAAATCAAACAATGTCTTGCGTAGCATGGTGGATTTCGTATTTATATGTTGCAAGGTGTTGAACACATTGGCAGCTCCATTCAAGTAGATAGTCCGGTGGCTCAAGGTAACGATGAATGATTAGAGAACCATTCGATGTATTGTGCATGATGAAGTATTATGGAGGACACGAACCATCTGAACATTTTGTGCAGTTCCACTGAAATCAAGCTGAGCATCCCTGTCTGCATAAATACAGAAAAAGCATGATGCATATAATAGTGGTACTAGTTGATTAAACATACGCTTACAACTATAATCATCTTCATTATCTTAACAGGAAAAGATAGCAATACAATAGCTTAAACATTTATTCAAAAAAATACAACAATATAAGTAGCACAACATAACAAAGCACAATCATTTGTTACAGCTGCGTCGGTAACTGACTTGGTCATACCTTTCCTTGTGGAGTCAATTTTGCACTCCACGTGTTATTGAGTTTCTCATGCTCTCTGCAGACTAGTGATGTCACCAGCGTCTAATAATACTCTGTAAAGCTTCTCGATCATTCCTTGTGTAATGTAGCGCAAACAGTGCTGCTTCTTTCTGCAAAGTGGAAAGACCAACTGGGCCCAATAATGCAACAGTTTGCCTTAAACACACTGGCTCCTTTTATGCAATTCAACTAAAATCAAAGCCGAAATAGAACCGAGCAGAAGTTTTGATATCCCTGTATGCAACAATAGGTATAAAGGAAACAATTACTGAGAAATAACGGTTGATGACTTATACTCCCAGAAGAAAAAACATCTACCTTATCTTAATGGGAAACAAAGCAGGAGAGTAGCAATTCTCAAACAGTGTGATTCATTCATATTAACTGAGACATTATCTTAATAATACCTTGTTTCAACATGTATAAAGAATGACAAAGTAGAAAAGTACCATTCCTAAAACAATGCAACTTATTCATATTAACAGAGACATTATCTTAACAATACCTTGGTTAAACATGTAGAAAGAACTACAAAGCAGGATAGTATCATTTGTAAAACACTGTAACTGATATATAATAACAGAGACATTATGTCAACAATACATTTCTTAAACATGTACTCCGGCCATTCCCTAACAGAAATGGTACTCCCGCCGATCCCTAACAAGTGTTTGCAGTTTTGAACTAAGATTCAGTAGTTAATTCTGAGAGTGGCATTGCTTAATTTTACCAGTGGCATTAGATTAACAAAAAGCATTAACAGTTCCAGGGGAGAGTGGGTGCAACAGCACCAACTCCTTCCATCTACTTATAAAGGGGGTGATGCAGAGTTTGTTGTAACAAAGCAACAAGCATCATGTCTGGGTTGGTCCCATTTTTGTTCACTTAATGGGAAAAGACAGCAATTCAATAGCATCAATTCAATATTTATTTAAAACGGTACCAATACAAGTAGCACAGCATCTCAAAGCATACTGCACGATCATGTGGATGAAGGCCGGTACTGACCTTTCATGACGCAGTCAAGATCACCTACGAATCTGCCAACACGAATAGGAAATCCAATATTGTTTTGTGTAGTTCAACTAAATCAAGCAAAGTCGCCGATGTGACATTTAAGTTCACTATAGCAACAAGTTGAATAGATATCCCTGTTTTAACAGAGGCAAAAAAGGAAACAATTACTGGCCAATAAAGGAGGATGAAACATACGGCGACAAAAAGAAGCATCTACCTTATCTTGATGGAAAACAAAGTAGGACAGTAGCATTTCTAAAATGGTTGCATTGATTCATATTAACAGAGACATTCTCTTAAAACAACATTTGTTAAAAATGTAATTTACTTTTAATAGTGGCATTGCTTCAATTTTCTAGCGGTATTCTTAGATTAACAACAGCAAAATAGTTGTATGGGACATGGGACATGCCAGCACCATGTGCGTCCACGCGTATAAATGGGTGATGCAGAGTATGTTGCCAAGCAGCATATCTGCGTTGGTCCCACATTTGTTCTCTTTGAACCTTTTTCCTATGTGAGGGCAGCAAATCTAGTCCTGCACAAACTACCCGACCCCCCAGTTTCTTTCCTTTTTCAACAAAGAGATCGGTTCCTTACAGATGTGTGTACTGGGTTACCCCATTTTTCCCTTTTCGACCAACAAAGCGGCTGGATAGCCAGTCTATACTACTTTCCCTCCCTCCTTTCCTCATTGAACCACGTCCTAGATTCATGCTCCACCCCACCCTCCCTTCTTTCCTCTTTGAACCAAGACCTACATTCGACTACAGAATCGAAAAAGATCCGCATGCTAGAGCAATGACGGTTTCAAAGAAAGTTATACCTTAGGGTCATCGGGATGTGGCTAGGCGTGCGGCGGGAGGCCAGATCTGCCCACACTACATACGGCAGTGAGGAAGAAGGGGTCGGAGGCCCTCCCGCATAGGCGCTGGGTGAAAGAGAACAGCGCAGCCGGCAGTGGATTGCCTCCCTCACCGAAGGCGAGAGAGTGAACGCTGCACCTCCTCCCCTTCCCGGTGCGATGGGATCCGGACGGCTCCTTCACCAGCTGTGAGGGGGGGGGGGGGGAGAGAGAGAGACGCAGTCTTGTTTAGATCTGATGAAGAGGGTGAGAGAGTGTGAATAGAGCAAACCCTAGCAAAGGAACGCTGAGCCTCCAGCGTGTATATATATATATATATATATATATATATATATATATATATATATATATATATATATATGTAGTGCAGCGAGAGTGTGAAGAGTGCAAACCCTAGTGAACAAGCACTGAGGCTCCAGCTTATATAGTACTAATATAGTGGAGTGGTTTTCTTTTTCTCTCCATAACAATCATTTTAAATTGTGTACAAAACAAAACTCTTTATTTAACGTACCAGTGAAGAAAACTACGATCAAGTAACGATCCACGCGTCCTGGTCGCACTTCCTGTCGTTCACGTGCGTAACACTACCCTCCGTTAGGTGAACAACCACACACGCGCCAAATTATCGAAAAGGTGTGAGAGTGTGTACAAATAAAGAAATTTAATTTCAATTATTTTGTATGTACAGTTTGCCCTCTCTCAATAATTATGGTTTGTTGTGTTAAAGTTTGACTTCAGTCAAATCTAATATGCAGAGTAAATAAAAATGGAGGGGTACGACCTCCATCCGGGTTTTTAGTCCACACCATATTTTTAATCAAAGTCAGACCACATATTTAGTTAAAAGCTGGTCAAATAAAATTACAGGGTAGCTGATGACAAAGTTGTGAGAAGGCTTAGAAATCAATACAAAACTTTTGCTCTTAGTACCAACATCGATGCTTCTTCGAGGAAACATTTGGTTCATATCCAATTGTGTGATAAAATTGCACCAACGTAAATGACTGCTCCAAGATGAACTGGTGAAGGATATCGTCTTTGTGGTAACAAGCAAAGAGCACTGATGGAAGACAGCCCGTTCTTCATTGAACATCGATCAGCTTCACCAGCCGATGCAGCCATGAGACGCAACCATGAGCATCGATAGCTCATCATGGTGTGATGCATCATCAATTTTGGCATCATGTTTGGGTCAGGCACCAATGAAGTTTGATAATCCTCACTGTGGTTTGTTTCTTCTCGGAAATCAAGCTCGAGAAAGGAAGAACTGAGCAACAGTGGCCATCCAATTTTGTGCAGTTCCACTAAAAATTGAGGAAGACATGCCCGAGTATGGAGATACGCATCCCTGTTTGCAAAAATATAAAAAATGATATTTAAGCAGTGTCATTACTTTGTTTTAGCAGTGGAACAAGATTAATAGCGGCATCTTAATTGTCAACGCCTCTACATGGGCATTGCTTCATTTTACCAGTGATAGTTTTAGATTAGTAGCAGCAATACGAGCATATGGACAATGACCGCACAACCACCATGTACTTTTTGTCAGAAAAAAACATGTATACCTCCACCGATGCATAAATGATAAACCTGGACAACTTTTGGAGTGGCCTTTCCTCTATAATAGTAAAAAAGAGGTGATGTTGGACCAGCCGACAAACCCTAGCTACTGTACATGGGGAGCTGGGGAGTAGTGATATAGAAGAAAACCCATATGCAGAGTACAATGAAGCATGAAATCCAAAAGAAGTTATACCTCAGGTGGGCGAGATGTGGATTAGGCGGGCGGGCGGGATCTGCCCACACGACGGCAGTGAACAAGGGCGCGAAGGACCTTCGTCCACGCCGGCGCCGGCTCAGAGAGGATGGTGTGCATCGGCTTCCTCCATCACTGACGGTGACAACGTCAACGCTGGACCTCCTCACCTCCCGCAGGGGACGGGATCTGGCCGGATCTGTGACCACCGGTGAGGAGAGAGATAGAGTGGACACTGTCATCTTGTTTAGATATGGAGAGGGTGAGAGAGCGAGACGCGAGAAACCCTATCAAACAAGAGGCTATATATCTGTGTTTACGTAAAATTCCATCTCCATCTCCATCTCCAATCATATTTGTCCAACTGGAACATTATTTACGTGATTAATTATATACGCAGCAATATTTATGTACATCATCTCTTGTTTGCGGGCGTCCGGACCGCTGCCATGCCCGCTCCTGACCTCCCTGGCCAATCCGAACCCTCTTCATCACCCGCGCGTGCTTCCCGCCCGAAACGGTCAGTGCCGCATTCATGCCCGGCCAGAGCGAACGCGACCTCTCACTGGCGCCGACATTGAAGCGGCGCGCCGGCCAAGAGAGCACCGCCCACGCCACTTCCCGGTGCATGTGACTGCTCCGCGTTCAAACGTCGCCATGGCCGGCCACAACATGCATGTAAAAAGTTCTTGGGAGTCCGTGCTACAGCTAGCTATCCTCTCCCTTCTCGTCAATCTCTTCCAGTAGTGCTAGTACTCCATGGCGCGATCCATCGACAAGTAGGTGGGAAAGTTATCGTATACTCGGTTTGTGATGAGTGCCATGCCGAGCGACCGTGTGGGGTGGAGCCGTGGAGCAGGGTGAGACA
The DNA here is from genome assembly GCA_011799875.1 of Thinopyrum elongatum. Lineage (NCBI taxonomy): Eukaryota > Viridiplantae > Streptophyta > Magnoliopsida > Poales > Poaceae > Thinopyrum > Thinopyrum elongatum. The sequence continues at coordinate 463,251,076 of CM022298.1, read as the reverse complement.
CGAATGCGAGAGACGTGATTTAAACATTGGTTTTGCTTGATGGCGATCCAATGAAACAAAACGTTGGTTTCCAAAAGAATACTGTACTGCATGAGAGAGATAGAGTGATGGTTTGCTTCTTCCGTCCAATAACTATACCGGGTCTATGTGATTTGGCGGCTCATTGGTCACTATTACTACGGCGGTAGAGCGTCGTAGAGCGCCTGTACTCTTATTTATTTATTTATTTATTCTGTGATAAAACTAACTTTCTCCACTCTTACACCGGAGGAGTACGAAACACGGCAGCCCAGTGACTACATGGCCCACCTCCCACTATCACCATATTCCTTGGACATCGTGCGACACCTTCGGTCCTTTTTTCTTTGCGTAGTAGTACATTTTACCACGTGACCCACCATACACTCTCACATACGACCTCCGTCCCCTATGTAATTTATGCATGATACTAGTATATGATACTCCCCACTATGAGTAGCTTTATACGCATACAAAAAAGGACTGGAGGGAGTACGAAGCTTTATGATTTTGTTTCATGTATGTATCCTAACTCCAAGGTTGCCCCGTTACAACATTCCATCAAATACAAAGGAAAACTAACACGCATGCTGATGCATCTCAATGATTCACAGATCATAGCCAATATTTACTTCACAACTAAAGACAAAAGTTGTGAGAGTGTGTACAAAAAAAACTACTGATGGGGTCTACGCCGTAAACCCTAAACCCTAAATAGGATTTAATTTCCTGGCTAGGTAGAACTTGTCGAAGGAAAGAAGCCTGGCACCCTCGGATCATACGATGCTTTTGTGCAGTTCCACTAAAATCGAGCTGAGCATCCCTGTTGGCAATGATATTGAAGAAGTGTGATTAGAATAATAGTAGTGGCACTAGTTCATGAGACACAAACTCATCACAAATAGAAGCCGGTAGAAGTAGAGAAAGATCCACATCGAGATGGAGCTACGTGGGGAGCTGCGGCAGTGGAGCAAGCCGGCTCCAAAAGGAAGTTGTACCTGGGACATCGGGGTGTAGCTAGAAGGGCGGTTGCGAGGCGGCATCAGCCCATACCGCGGGGACCCCCGATCGGGACGCACCGACAGTGGGTTTTCTCCCTCACCGCTGTCGACCGTGTCTACACAGAACATCGTCCCCTTCCCCTAGCGGCGGGATCAGGCCGGATCTGTGACCAGCGGTGTGGCCACCATTGTTCTATGCTCGTGAAGAGAGCAACCCAAGCAAGTAGGCTTGTCGCTTAGGCTCCTGCTAGTGTATATATAGTGGAGCGGTTTTCTTTTTCTCTCCATATCAACCATTTTATATTGCGTACATGTCATTGAAGAGTGAAATGATGGTTGCTTCATCCGACTAACTTACTGTGTGATTTGAATGCTCCTGAGTGGCCCCTACACGTACTCCCCCGACGTGTATGACCGTTCCTGAGTCTCACTTGTACTTATCTCTATTTTCTTGCATGACACGTAGACAGGATGCGCATAGAGGAATTTTGTTACTGCACGTTGTTACGTACTACTAGTACCTACTCACTCCTTCCGGTTCTCTACTAGTACTCCCTCCGTCCTGGCTTATTGGTCCCCTTTGTACTCAATTCATGGGCTCATTTTCCTCAAGAAATTGTCTTTACCAACATATTAATATCAGGAATGCATGCGTGAACAACGAATGATTAAACCTTGCATGCAACATTTTGACAAAGCATTGACTTATGAACATGTGAATGTGAGGGACTACAACCTCATGCATGCATGCAACAATCACACGTACACATGGATGCAAAAACGCGCGTGACGCCCTAATGCATGCATGTCCGAGCACACGACGAAACACACATGGTCATGCTCAAGTGCTCAACCTACACGTGCATGCACACACATACTCAGCCAGGGTGAGCTAGTGACCGTATAGACACCAGAAAATGTATATATTGACCGCAATGAGCGTATTATGAAGTCAACTGACTGTATTTTTATAAATATATAGTGACAGACAGTGTATTTATCTCGTTTCAAATTAAGCCATATTAACTGGAAAGGAGGCAGTATGGACTAGCATTACTTTGTTGTGTCCCGTCAACTTGCCGAGTGAGGAGAAGCTTGCAGGACGGGAGAAGCTTGCGCACGGTGGCTCGCAGGACAAGGAGAAACTTTTGACTAATGCAAGCTCTCCCTCGCTCAGGCGGTGAACGTGCAACAGTTAATTCGGTGTCAGATTGCCAGAAGAATACATTGTACTAGTACCATTATTGTTCGACTTCCCGAAGAGGCGAACAGCCAAGCGCAAAGTTTACTACTCCGAGTACTAGTATTACGTAGTAGTACTAGTACTACTATACATGTATGTACTACTAGGAATAGCATGGTGGAGCGTCTGCACACTTATTTTATTTTAATCTGTGATAAAGCAATCTTCAACACATTTGGTTCTCTTCGAGGGTTCTCGCATGTGATAATGCAAGTTGATTGCAGGAACACTCGCCACAATTCTCGCTTAATTCTGGCTCCTATCCTGTTAGAAATAGGAGCGTTCAGTAATATTTTCTCTTTTTTTTTTGTTATTCAGCATGTAAGCAGGTCAGCAAACCTTGCGGCGCATCTTTGTGCGAACCGTGCTTGCTGCACTTTGAATGTGACCGAGAGCTGGCTTGATGAAACACCTCATTTCCTTCTTCTTCTTTTGCGGGGTACCTCGCTTCCTAGTGACCAGTCTCTTGGCTGATTGTCCTAAGAATGCTTATATATGAATAAAGCTCTCTCATTTACCGGCAAAAAAGATTAAGCCATATTAACTGGAAAGGAGGGAGTATGGACTAGCACTACTTTTTGGTGTGTCCCGTCAACTCGCAGAACGAGGAGAAGCTTGCAGGACAAGGTGAAGCTCGCTTACGCCCTCTTTGTCTACCTCAAGCCTGGTGGCTCGCAAGATGAGGAGAAGCTTTTGACTAATGCAACCTACCCTCGCCCAGGTGGTGGACGTGTAGCAGTTCATTCGGTGTCAGATTGCCAGAGGCATACACTGTAGTACCATCATTGTTCGATTTCCCGAAGAGGCGAAGAGCCAAGCGCAAGGTTTAGTAGTACGAGTAGTACTACTAGTATACAGGTACTAGGAACCGCATGGTGGAGCGTCTGTACTCTTATTTTATCTTAATCTCTGATAAAGTACACATTTATTCGGGAGAAGTGCGAAAAACGGCAGCCCAATAGTACTATTAAAAAACATCAAACATGTAATGATGATATCGATCAACCATGCTCGAATATATCTTGGCATCCGTGCGAGCCCGTCTGTGTGTTCTCGCTCCTCGTCTCTCTCAAGGAACGGCGGGTTGGCCATTTTGCCGTCAATTGAGATCGGTTTGCTCACACTCTGGTCCCACATGTCAGTGATATGCCAAGAGGAAGTGCATTGACCGACAGGCCATACGCGTACTTGGTTTTGCACCTTCATACTACTCCCTCCGTCATAGTTTACAGGGCGCGCTTCATTCTCATCCATTTCTCTCCATGCATTTCCACCACCAGAGAGATTTTAGACGCGTTTGGTTTAATGCTCAATTAATTAGGGCGTGGTAACCGCAATCAAGTCCACATTTTTCTCTCGATGTATGTGTGTACGCGGAGTGGAGTAAGTGCATGCATGTGTGTACCCGGGGTGAAAGCACTACATGCATGTGTGTACGCATTATTTCCTCTAGTAATAGACGCCGTGCTATAACTACCAATGCTATTTTTCAGGCCGATCGCTAGTCGCCTTGGTCCCAGAGATTGTTGAAGCGCACTCTATAAACAGTGACGGAGGGAGTAGTATGAGCGGATTCAAAGAAGAGCGTATTGATGGTTGCTTCTTCCGAGCAACTTACAGTGGGAAAGGTGGGGCTTATGATTTGACTGCTCATTCCTCACTATTAGTGCGGCGCAACGACCGGGCTGAGTCTCCCATGCGGTTGTGCACTACTCCCTCCGTTCCTAAATATTTGTCTTTCTAGAGATTTCAACAAGTGACTACATACGAAGCAAAATGAGTGAATCTACACTCTAAAATATGTCTATATACATCTATATGTGGTAGTCCATTTGAAATTTCTAAAAAGACAAATATTTAGGAACGGAGGGAGTATAATTTGGTGCATGGCACATGGACCCGGATGCTTAAGAGGCTTCTGGCAATGCTATCAAGCTTCCAGCATTTGTTTACATAATTGACGTACTATACAAATAATTTTCCAGCGACATGAAATTGTACAATGCTCTGAGCTTTCAGCTTTTGTTTCATGTGTCTTGCCATCCATGCTCTTTCAGAAAAAATAAAAAACTAACTTCCTTGCTAATGCATCTCAATGTTTAGCAGATCAGAGCTAATATTTACATCACAACTGAAGACAAAGTTGTGAGAAGGTGTTAAATTAAAATTGATCCATGCTTTCATTGGCAGCAACTTCGCCCCAGCTCTGTCTAAATCAACAAGGCATGTTGGGAAAAAAGTAGCTGTCAGGAGCATGCAACATTCCGATCATTTTGTGCAGTTCCACTAAAATAGAGCTGAGCGTCCCTGTTCCAAAGATATTAAGTGTGATTACAATAATAGAGGACTGTTGATGAAACAATAAACACACAAATAGAAGCCGGTCACCTTTGCAGTCTCTCTTAAGACTAACTAGTTAGAGAAGATTAAGCAAATAGTTGGAGAAGATTAGGCTCGGAGTTGGATGAGGAGGATAGAGCAAAACCAATCTCCCTTTGTGCAGTCACACTGAAATGTAGAGACGTTGCCCGTGTGACATTTTAGTAGAACTTCACAAAACACTCTTAAGAAAAAAGTGATTTGTGCAGTTCACCAAAAGGTCGCAATAGCAACGAGGTGAAATGGATAGCCCTGTTTGCAAAAAAGAGGTAGAAAGGAAACAATTACTGGCCAATAACAGTTGATGACACATATGATGACAAAAAAGAAGCATATTCCTTGTCCTAAGGGAAGATAACAGCACGGTTGTGTTTATCTAAAATGGTGTGAGGACGAGATTGCAATATGAAAAGTACGCCGGACGAGCTACGTTTTGGGCAAAGAACTAGGGAAGATCCACATGCAAGATTTTCCACATGCAGCGATGTGGGAAGATGGGCAGTGGAGCAAGGCCGGAGGGGATAACTGGGGGTCGTCGGGATGTAAATAGGAGGGCGACAGCAGGCGGGATCTGCCCATACTACGGCAGCGAGCAAGTGTCGTAGGCCCTACCGTGCCGGAGCTTGGTCAAAGAGAACAGCGGGTACCGCAGATCAGGACGTGCTGCCTCGGCGCCGTCGAACGGAGAAACGATGCACATCCTCCCTTTCCACTGGCGGACAGGATGCGGCCAGATCAGTGACCAATGGTGAGAGAGAGAGAGGCTGCCGCCGCCTTGTGTGAGATACTCTGAAGAGAGACAAACCCCCGCAGGCAGGCTCCATTGTATATAGTGGAGCGGGCTACTTTTTTCTCCATAAAAATCATTTTATATTCTGTGTACGTGCCATTGAGCAATATAACTTTATTTAAAAATAGCGCGCCAACACATCAAGTCGAACTTTGTTTCGTGCACATGTGGTACACGACCTCCGTAGGTAAACAACCGCTACACGCGCTCAAATTAGCACGTGGGCTGCCATTCCGTACAGAAATGAGCTCCACCGTGTACCCGCGCGGGTGTGGCTGGGTACGAAGCGTGAGTACGTGCACCTATTCTCTTCGTGTACGTACACCACCTACGTGGGTTTGTGTGAGAGAGATACAAACCTAGAGAGAGATAGTGTGTGGGTTCATGAGTGTTTTTTCTTGGGGGGGTGCGTGAGAGATAGACAGGGAATATGTGTCGATGATATTTCAAACAAAAAATGTAACATATGCAATGTGTGTGAAACTGAGGCCTGGATATATCATATATATAGAGGGGGCGATCCACGAGAAGAGAGTGGAGGTATCATTGGCGTGAGGTATCCATAGAATCGAAGAGAGGGATGAAGTGTGTGTGTGTGTGTGTGCGCGCGCAATTGATAAAGAGTGCCATCGAATTTGTGTGTGCCCACGTCAAAGATATAGGGTGGCTGGCCTACTGGAACATGAGAGGGGACATGTGCAGTTTGACTCTGTGGCATGGATACCTACCTACAGCGTTCGACTATCGGTGTGTGTGTTGGGGGGGCAGAGACCTAACTATAGAGGTAGAATGGCTCGTATATGTGTGGAGGAGGAGAGAGACCTACCTTATGTATTAAGGGAGATCGATCGGCATCCATGCATATGTGTAGGAGAGGAATAAGGTTGGGAGAGAGACAGAGCTAGAGTGTCGGAGGGGTTGGTGGTGGAGTTGCTTCTCACAAATGGTGGGAGAGGCCTGCTAGACAAACGGAGGGCACGCACGCAATATCAATAAGAGAGGGGATGCCTGCCTGTCTGTGCACGTGCGTGTGAGAGACGGGTCAGGAGGCATGCACAAATTATGAGGGGGGACGATATGGCTATGGTAAGCAGACATAACTACATAGGAAGATCAATCGTCCTTTGTCGAAGAAAGGGAGAGACATAAGTTGTGAGGTACGTCGATCGATGCGTGGGGAAAAAGAGTTATAGTCGACCTAGGTATATGTAGGAGATCGATCGGTATACATGCATGTATGTGTTAGAAGCAATAAGACCCGAAGAGAAGGATAGAGAGAGAGAGAGGGATGCAGCTAGGAGGTGGTGCGAGAGGCCTACTATATCGAGGGGGAAGGAGTGTGCGAGTATTAGATTGATGAAAAGAGGGGCGGGAGTGAGGCATGGACGGTGAGAAGAGAAGAGGGAAATCTTTTGTTTGTGGTAGGCACACCTGGCTAGAGAGGTATATCGATCGGTGTGTGCCGGAAAGAAGGAGCTGGGGGGCCTACACACACCGTGGGTGAACGACCTAAAGTGAAATGACGAATGTGCGCGATGGAGCTAAAGAATGCTGAGGGAGGGTCAGAGGGAGGCGGGCGTTTGCATGCACGAGAGAAAGTTAGCGCTAGCTACAAAGATAAGAGGATTGTGTGGGTGTAAAAGACGAATAGAGATCATAATTCATTATAAAAGTGGATTCGGATATTTGAAGAAGATATCATAGTGTTTTAAACCGACGCATGCATGAATATATATAATGGTGATACGCATGGTGTGGTTATGAACATGTTATACTACATATAATATATAGAACATTTATTTGAATTTGTGATAATGTGTGGCTTTTGCAGCTCAGGGCTAAATACTTATCATAATGTAGGGGGCGGGGCACTATACTTTGTGTGATAAACACAGTGTACGTATGAAACATGGTTTAGATTATGAAGATCTAGTTAGTACATCAAATGTACTATTATTTGGAATCAACATCAAGTGTATTCAAAATTTCGAATTCGAGTTCATATAGTACACATAGTTCATATCTATCTCTATAGTAATCATGTGATGTGTTGTTAAGATAATACACGAATGATGGTTTAAGTTGGCAACAATCATGATTGTAGATTCTTATTCAAATAGAGAAACAAATTCAAATTTAGTTCGAATTACAGCGGTAGTATAGACATTTGGAATGCACTAAAATGTTGGTATGAGTAGGTTACATGCATTATACAGCCAGCGAAAAAATGTAATTGGACATAACATGGATTCATAGCTTTGAATAGCATTTGTACAGTAAAACGAGACAAGACTCTCTTTGTGTGGTGCGAATAGTTTTATTTTTTTCATTTTTTTCGTTGATGGAAGTGCGAATTGATTTGGTACGTACAATATTACACGTTAGGCTTGTCCCTAAAATTCAACCCGCGCCTTGTTATATCCCGAAAATTCAGATATCGTGCTCCCAAAACTCGCGCCTTCACAACCCGCGACTTGCTATCCCGAAATTACAACGCGTGCAAAAACTCCCTCCAACTGCCAAATCCCGACACGCAAAATCCCCCTTCTAACCCTGAGCCGAAAGGGCTGCTAGTTCAAATCGGTGGGGGTACTTTTGTAACACACCCTACATTTTGGACAAGCGCGTCCCTAAGTCATGGTTCCCCCCTCCCGTCACCTCCTTTTCGCCAGTCAAAATCCCCATTCGAAATCCCAGGCCGCCATAACTTCTGTGCTCCAGCCGCGAAACCCCACCCTTATCCGCCCGCCACCCCACCGCTGCCCAGCCGGAGCCTCTTCCCCGATGATGTCGTGCATCGCAACAGCCCGACGTCCCTCATACACCTCCCCGGATGAGGATCCGTCGTCGATCTCGTTGTCCCGCCGGTTCAGCCGCCCCGTCCTCCACCTCCAAGGAGCTGCTCCGACGATCGCCTCGTCTATTGCAGCTGATCCATCCCCACAGCACCACCTTAACCTGCTCCACCGGAACCACAACATCCTCACCGACTCCTCGGACAAAGCCGAGGCCTACTCGGCGCCACCAAAGAGGTTGTACACTCATCGCATCGCACCTTCTCCTTAACTCGACCTCCCAGCGCCGACGGTGCTCCATCCCGCACCCCCATGGCGCGGCTACCTCGAAGCCGGCGCCGCGGGCGACATCTCCATGGCAGCTCTCGCCCAGTGCGAGGCCCCTTCGGCGGCAGTGTCCATACCAGCCAGATCTGCTGCTGCTGCTCCGGTTCTCGCTCGCGCTGCTGCTGCTCCGTCTCTCGCTCGGTCGCGCTACTGCTCTGCTCTCCCCCTCGCTCGTGTTGCTGCTCTGCTCTTGCTCTCGCTCGCGCTGCTGATGCTGGTACACGGGCTACTGCAGCTACACGAGTTGCTGCTCTGGCTCTAGTTCGCGCTGCTCCTCCAAGCGCTGCTGCTCCGGCTGCTATCTGCTACTGTGTTCCCCATCGATTGCCTACTGATTTAGATCACTGTTTCTCTACTACTAGTGCTCGAGCGGCCTAAACTACATGTGAAGTGCCTCTCTGCTACCAGTGCGTTCAGTTTCGACAGTAACATTCAGATTCCACAGTAAATTTCAATTTCGACAGTTAAGTTCAGAGTCAACAGTTTTTACCTCATCTGTTGTAGTCAGGTGTTTTCTGGTGATGTACATTTTACATCTATCACTTTTTGGTAATGTATTTTACATCATCTATTGGAGATGCTATTAGGATCCTGCTTGAGGTTAACGATGTCTGTCTTGTACTACTTCAGCCTCGACGTCTTACGGCTTGCCGGAGCTGCTCCAACGACGGAACCATCCATCACAACAGAGCAGTGCCCTGGACGCCGTCTACAAATTCCTCAGATCTTCCTCCACACCTCCGACAGCCACCTCTGCCGCAACTTCTTCAGCGACCAACCCAAATGATGCTGAGGTCGACACGGCTACAGGAAAGAGGTTGTACACTTGTCGCATCACTTATTACTCTACATTCATGTCGATCCGTTAGGGCTATTTTGGTTCAACAGAAAAAGTGAAGGAAAAACATAGCAATAGGAAATTTTCCTATGGCACTCTACTATTCTATTCATGCATTTTGTTGAAAGGAATGGAGCAAAACATCCACCTGGACCTACTTTTCAAAATCCTATGCATGAAAACAAGACCAAGTGCATTAGTGGCAGAATAACATTCTAACTATACACGCTTTCATATGGTTTCACTTTAATTTGGCCATGTTTCTTTGCATTCCTCTGCTCTTCCAATTCCTATGAACCAAACACCCAAGTTGACAGAAATCCAGTGTTTACAAATGCTCTATTTCCCACGTGCATTCCTATCCTATTCCGGTGTTTTTCCTATCCCTGCATTTTTAGAATCCTGCAAGCCAAAGGAGCCCTTACAGAATTACTTCAGTTACAGGTAGGTGTCGAAGAACACTTTGTGTGGTTTGTCCCGCTCCTGCCGCAACGTCGTCCACCTCACCTGAGCTGCTCCATCGACAGAAGCATCCACCAAACCAGACATCACGACTCCTGACCGTCTTTCGCGGCCTCAGATCTCCTTCCCTGCCACCGGCACCCACCGCAACTGCATCACCATCATCGACTCAGCAGATGAACCTCAGGAGTACACGGGTCCACAAGAGAGGTCGCACTCTTTTGTTTCATCTTATGTTATGCATTGCTTAATATTACCTGCTACTTTATCGTCCTGTTCACCTCTTAGACTCCAAGTCAGGTCCAAATTAATGTTCAAACTTGAGTTTTAAAATTACTTGTGGGGCACATATCGAGGCAGCAATGAATAGTATCTTTGTCTATTATCTGCTTCACCTAGGGTATGCCTATGTTGTTCATCTTGGGTGGGAAACAAATAGTAAAACAATCATCATCTGTGTTTTTATTAAATTAAAGCTATCATCAGCCTGCTATCATTATTTTTGGATCCATCCACTGGTTGTTACCATCACTCTAGATTTCTACAAGCTCTCCTTACATAATCTCACTATATATTTTTTGTATGCATGTCAGATATCGTACACAGTCATGCTGAACATGTAGAGAAAAAGAGAAGAGTTTTGCGCGGCAATACAATGTCATGCAGACATCGCTCCATGGTGGGTTCAATGGCAAACCCTCCCTCCTCTCCAGATTGTAATCCAGAGGAAGATATCTGTTCTGAGGTGGATTCAGACGCAGCTGACCACTCCTATTTACCCCCCCTAAGGTGTTTGCTCTAACTTGGCATGATGATATTGGTCATATCATGCATATGTTGCCTTGCAGTGCCTACTTTCGACATCATATATGTCATCTGCTTAGTTTAGACATGTTCTGTAATGCCACCTATTTAGTTTCTATATCATATATGGGAATTATGCAGTCTCATCTCTTTTAGCCAGCCAAAATATATGTGAAATATGCAATGCCATCCTGTTTAACTAGGCATCATATATTTGAATGATATCTTGCCCATCCTTTTCTTCATTACATTTCCATTTGTTGACAATGTTTGTACATTAAACTACTCTTCCTGTGAATCAGCCATTTGAGTGGGTGATGGAAAAATCTGGAGTGAAAACAAGGTCTTCAGAGCAGACAGTGCTACCTGTCAAAGCAGATCTCTTGCTGGGTCCCGACATCTCCTCAGAGATGGATTCAGAGAAAGATGACCTGTCATATTCCCCCACCGAGGTGTATGCTCTAACTTGGCATGGTTATACTGCTTATATCATGCATATGGTGTCTTGCATTGCATAGTTTAGACATCATATACACAATATTCAACACCATGTTCTTAGTTCAGATATCATATATGCGAATGCCCTCTACTTAGCATATAAATCACATATGTGAATTAAATCATGCAATCCTGATTACTTAGATAACATGTATGTGAATTATGTCATGCGAACCTGTTTACTAAAGACATCATATAATTATCTCATGCCATCATGTTTAGTTAGTCATCATATCTTTGAATTATGTCATGCTATGCTATCCAGTTTAGATAGACATCATATATGTGAAATAATGTCATACTATACTTTTTAGTTAAACAATATACATGTCAAATATTTCATGCCCTCTTTTTTCCACACTATCTATTGCATCTGTCTCTCATACAATGTCTGTACATTCAACTATGTTTCCTGTTTATCAGCCATTTGAATTGGAGCGGGTGATGGCCGTATCTAGCGGAGTAAAAACACGGTCTTCAAGCAAAACAGTGCTACTTCTTAGTGGAGATAGCACCCCGGTTGTACATGCACGAGAACCAGCCCTACCACACATAACCCAGACTCTCGCAGATTGTACCCCTACTGCGATGGACAGAGAACTAGCTTCACCCAATCTAACCCCAAACCCAGCAGATAGTAACCCAGTTCCTGTTGACACAGCACCATCTCCACCACAGAGCTCCCAAACAAGAGCAGTTAGTAAGGCAGCTCCAGTGCCCAAAGCGCCAGTACTACCACGGCGAACCCCAACTCCACCAGTTAGTACACCTATTCCTGTGGAGGAAGCACAACCAACCATTCGTAGTTTAGCATCTATCGCATTTGATGTTGTTAAATCCTATGTGCGTATCTTCCCATCATGGAAATATTATACTGAAGATGAAGGAAAATGCCAGTTGCAGGTGTTTGTCCAGGAGTTATGTGTAAGTAATGTTATTCATGGCAATTACTTTGCTTTGTCCCATACATTCTACCTCCATGATGGTTATAATACAGCAAATTTTCCCATTTTCTCTATAGAGAAGGACCGATTTGGAAACTCAGGATGAGGTAACCTGTGCTAATACGTCTGCTATCTTCAAGAATGCTTGGTGGCAGTATCGGAATTACCTGAAGAAAACGTACTTCACTGGCAAAGAAACTCATCAAATTCCCTTACGTTCTCCTGAGACACATTTACTGCACGATGACTGGGAACGCCTTGTTCTGTACTGGTCCCGAACCAAGAATGTGGTAAGGTCTATGAGCTCATTTTTTATTTTTAAGTACTATATGCCTGCGTCTTACTATACTCTGTTCATGTAGGACAAGTGCTTAAACCTGAAGAACAACTGTTCTCATTTAAGATTCCATTGCTACCGTGCATACTGCTTTGCTCTTGTATCATTGTATTTACTCATACAAACTTATTTTTAAATTGAAGGATCCAATCGAAACTCCAATGGCACAACAGGTATGTTTACGCATGTTTCTTTAACAGGTTTGCTCTTATAAATAGCTCTGTTGATTTCAATTTCAATTGTGTATACAGTTGACTTCTCATATCATGCACATTACTAGCATCACAACAGAGCCAATAGTGTTGTTGTACATGTAGACCCGTGGTACCCATCTGAAATCTTGTTGTTCCGTGTAGTTTCCCACGCTTTGTATTCTTTCAGTGCTGCTTTGTCTTGAACTGATATGATTTGAACCGTGTCTCTATTTTGATTTGGCAAGACGATGCAGTGACCATAGGACATAGATATATGTTTGTTTGATGCTTTTATTATGTACTACTTGGCAATAGAAGACTTGGTAGTTTAATCCTGTCCACCTTACTAATGAACTGGTTCACCGAAATGAGTTTCATATACTAGTACATGCTAAACCTATTATGTGTCTGCTTGTTTCTTCTTTTAGAATGCTGACAGAATATTGGGGAAGAGTGCCTTATTAAGCAATGGTAAAGGAAGTAATGCAGATAAGGTTCAGGATAGTGAGACATCCTTGTTGGTCTCCAACAAAGCTGATAAAACAGCTAAGGAAAACTATCTTGAAGACAGTGAGACAACCCCAAATTCCTATCTTGGTGTAGTGTTCGAGTTACTGGCCACTACCGCTGGCACAAGCTATTCAAACTCACTGTCTGAATCAGTTCGGTTTCTTGAGTCTCAACTACAAGCTGAAAGACATCGATCAGCTGTGCTGCGACAAGAAGCTGAAGGACTGCGGAAGTCCCTAGAGCATTCAGATGCATACTTTCTGGTGCAACAGCAAGCGTTGGAGGATTTTAGCGCCAAACAGGAGAAAGCTAATAAGCTTGCTAAGCTTATTGCCAGCATGGTGGATACCCAGGATAATGTTTCTTGAGCTCTTCTGAAGTTGTTTCAGTTATGGACTTGTTTTACTGCCGCGTTTATTTGCACTGGTGGCCAATTTAGACGGCCAATGTATGTAATATGCTGCTTTGTTCCCTATATTTGCACTGGTGGTGAACTTTGATGCCCAGTGGATGTAATATGTGTAATAGTCGTAATAGCCTAGCGTTAGTTGCTTGCTTATTTATTTCCTTATTGTCTTCTTTAGTTGTTTGCTTGTAGTCACTGCAGTTATTTTTCCGCGTTTTTCTAGTGGCCACAATAACCTATTTTTATAACTAGGCCACAATAACCATGGCAACACACGGACTGTTGTAACCATGGGCCTCCTACGGGCTGTAGGATCCATGGGCCTTCTACGGGCCGTAGGATCCATGGGCCTTCTACGGGCCGTCTAATCAATGGGCCTTCTACAGGCCGTATAATCATTTTGCCAATCATGGGCCGTACTATTTGTGGACCAATAACGGTCCGCAAAATGGGCCATAAACGGGCTAGAGTGGAAATCGTTTGTTTTATGGCCCGACCATAACGGGCCGTTAATAGGCCATATTTGATGACGCTATGAAAACAGCCCAGCGGGTTAACGGGCCACAAACGGGCTGACTGTAACCACGGGCTGAATTTGGCCCACAAGCGGAATAGGCCAGTAACGGACCGTAAGTAACCGAATTCTGGAAATGAGCCCAAGAATAAATGGGCCCTTAGAAGGCCGAAAGTTAACACGAGCTAGAAACGGCCGACAGAATAATGGGCCGTTAATGGGTATAAAGCGATACACTAATCATTATGGGCCAGTTTCACCTCGGGCCTTTAATGGGCCCAGAGTTACAAAGGGCCTCGTATGGGCCGAAAGTCGTCATGGGCCATAAATGGGCCAGAAGTTACAATGGGCTGGAATCAGATTGGACGGCCCAGATGACACTACTGGGCCTAATTCGGATAGGCTGTAATGGGCCGTGAGTTAGCGGGCTGTAAATGGGCTATATGCGAATAGGCCGTTAACAGGCTTTTCGTGGGCCGGCCCGCTACCTTTTGACCAGTTCAAATGGGCCAACCTTTTTATCGGAATGGGCCTCTATTGGGCCATGCCACATGTCGACGTATCATAGGCGCCTCCGGTCCAATGAGTGGATGACATCTGTCCCAACGGTGGGCCGACACGTGGTTCTTCTGGCCATTGAGAATTTTACACGTGGAAAATCCTCATTGGTCCGGGCTGTTAACGAGTTATCGAATTCAAACCGGAACCCGATAGCTTAACGGCGACCCATTATGGTGGATGCCACGTGTCGGTTACCCTTGACGAAAGCACTTCCATGACGCGCCATTTATGGTCATGGAAGTGGACACTTCCGTGATGATAATTTTGGTATTGTCATGGAACACTTCTACGACAGCACATGTATGACTATCTTGATTCTGTCATAAAATCATCATGGATGTACATGCATGACAGAAAACATGACCTACTGTGACAAACACGTATCATCACGGAAGTGTATTTCTTTGTAGTGCAGCCTGTGATGCGCTGTATGTCGTGGAGACGCTCTGGTTGCTTCATCCGGATGATGGTCCCGATCTTCTCAGGATTTGCATCGATCCCACTTTCGGAAATGAGGAAACTGAGTAACTTGCCTGCTGGTACGCCGAATGTACACTTGGTTGGATTGAGCTTGATGTCGAAAGCACGTAGGTTCGTGAAAGTCTCAGCAAGGTCTGTCAGGAGGTCGGAACCTTTCCTGGACTTGACCACGATGTCATCCATATAAGCTTCTACGTTCCGACTGATCTGCTTCCGTAAGCACTTCTGGATCATACGCTGGAATGTGGCCCCAGCATTTTTCAACCCAAATGGCATCATGATATAACAGAAACACCCGAATGGGGTGATGAATGTTGTTTTTATTTCATCAGGGTCGTACAGCCGGATTTGGTGGTACCCGGAGTACGCATCCAGAAATGACAACCGCTCACATCCGGTAGTAGAATCTACTATCTGATCTATGCGAGGGAGAGGTAAATTATCTTTCGGGCAGGCCTGATTGATGTGCCTAAAATCTACACACATTCGTAGTGATTTGTCTTTCTTCGGCACCAGGACGACATTGGCGAGCCACTTGGAGTGGTACACCTCTCGGATGAACTTGGCAGCTAAGAGCCGCACTATCTCCTCACCAATGGCCCTGCGCTTCTCGGTAAAAGATCTCCGAAGATGCTCCTTAACAGGCTTCATCGTCGAATCGACACGGAGTCTGTGCTCGGCCAGTTCCCTGGGAACACCCGGCATGTCAGAAGGCTTCCATGTGAAGATGTCCCAGTTCTCACAGAGGAACTGGACGAGCTCAGATTCCTATTTGCTGTCGAGGGTGGTGGAGATGTTGGTCGGGGCAGCGCTCGGGTCTTTGGGATGGATGTGCACCGGCTTCATTTCTCCGGCCGACTGGAAAGCAGATTCCACAGTCGGCTTCTTGGACTTCAACAACTCGCTTGCATCCACCGCCTTCTTGTAATCGTCCAGCTCGGCCATTTCCATCTGTTCATCAGCGATCTGGGAACCCTTCTGGAGGCACTCTTCGGCCAACTTACGATTGCCCGTGATGGTGATCACGCCTTTCGGCCCTGGCATCTTAAGCTTAAGATACACATAACATGGACGAGCCATAAAACGTGCGTAGGCAGGCCTACCCAGGATGCCGTGATAAGCGCTTCTGAAGTCCACCACCTCGAAAGTCAGCCGCTCCTTTCGGAAGTTCTTCTCCTCGCCGAATACGACATCGAGGGCGATCTGACCGAGTGATTTGGCCTTCTTCCCAGGGATTACCCCATGGAACTGCATGTTGCTCTTGCTGAGCCGGGTCATCGGGATGCCCATCACCTCCAACGTGTCGGCGTAAATGATATTAAGCCTGCCGCCACCGTCCATTAGGACTTTGCGCAGTCGGACTCCTCGCATGACTGGATCTACCACCAAGGCCTGCCGCCCGGGGGTCGGTATGTGAGCCGGGTGATCTAACTAGTCAAAAGTTACTGGCGTCTTGGCCCGGTCGAGAAATTTGTCGACAGTTGGAACTGCCATGTTGACCTCTCGGTTGATGACTTTGAGGTGACTCTTGCTCTTGATGTCGGCAAATATCATCAAGACGTTCTCGACGTTGGGGTACCCGGAAGTACCCTTGGCCCCGTCATCGTCATCCTCATCCTTGTCTCCAGGAGAATCTTACCGCATCTCTTGCTTCAGGAGTCGACACTCCCGAGTGGTGTGTTTGGGCAAAATTAAATTGCCCTCCTTGTCTTTCTTGGTGTGGATCTGACAAGGTCGGTCGAGGATGTCGCTCTTCCTGGTGACTTGCTTCTTCCCTTTCCAATCTTTTTTCTGCTTCTGGGAGCGCTTTTTGCCTTGGCTGGCCAGAGCCGCAGCCTCGGCACTCCCTCCGGCATCTGCTTTCCGCTTGTGCTTCTTGCCCTTGTTCTCTAACTTATGCGTGTCGCCGGCTCGGCTCTTGCCGCTCCTCAGTTGGTCTTCCTCTTCACCATTGGCATACCGGTTGGATATCTCCATAGCCTGACTGAGAGTCAGGGTCTCAGCTCGGCCAAACTTCATGTTCAGCTCCCGGTATCTAACTCCGGCCTTGAAGGCGTAGATTGCCTGGTGCTCGGTGACGTTCTCCACCATATTGTGTAGAGTGGTCCACCACTGGATATACTCTCGGAGAGTCTCATTCTGCTTCTGCACACAGTGCTGCAACTCGGTCAAACCTCCTGCTCTCTTGTATGTGCCTTCAAAGGTTTTGACGAACTCCTTCGCCAGATCGTCCCAGCAGAAAATGCTACCCGGCGGGAGCTGTGTTAGCCAAGCCCAAGCAGAGCCTTCTAGCATCAGCGGAAAATGTTTCATGGCCACATTATGATTGCCGCCGCCAATCTGGACTGCCACTCGATAATCTTCTAGCCAAATTTTGGGCTTGGATTCGCTGGTGAACTTGCTAATTTCCGTGGCCAACCTGAAGTTGTTGGGTATCTTAGCTGCTCGTATATAACGGCTGAAACACTCAGGACCTGATGGTACGGAACCACTCGGCACGTCGTGATCTTGGCCTTCTCGCAGGGCCCGGCCTCTATCGACCAGGTTCTGAGCAAGAACGGATCTCGCGTTGAACAGCGGGTCTCAAGTGTCTCTCAACGGGCGAGTAGGACTCGTCCTACAGTCGCCGCCGTACGTCCGCCTATCATCGTAGGGCTGGCGCCCGTACGCGACATCTCATGGTGGAGGCATCAGGGCACGACCGTAGTCGTCATTACGCCAGGGTGACGCAACTTGATCGCGTCTCCGATCTTCATGACGATCTCTAGAGGAGGAAGTGGCTCGGCGCCTACCCGAGCCGAGTGGGCTATGAGACGACTGGACGGTCTTCGCACGCACGGATGCGCTATGGATCCGGTCTCCGGACTGGGACACCACCGCATTCTGCGACAGTGCTATCTTGAGGAGCGCCTGGATCTGACGAATCCCTTCTCCGGTCGAAGAGCCAGAGGGCTGAATGGAATCCGCGATCTGAGTGGCGGCTACTAGATTTTGAAGCGGAGTACTGAGGACTTGATACTTATGAGGTTGGTCACTCGAGTAGAGCCGGCGTTTGTGCCGACTGGAACTGGGTTGACAGCGCTCGCGCTCGTCCAGCTCCCTCTGAAGTCGTTCGAGGCGATCACACTCGGCCAACGTGGCCAAGCGAGTCGACTCCATGGCTAACGCCTCGGGAGTCGTTCCGGTAATGGGAGTATTCAAGATTTGGTCGTTCCTGCGACGGAGCTCGTCCCGCTGCTCCCGAGTGAGAGCTTGAGGCACATACGGCTCGTGTCCCGGGAAGCCGCCGTTGGTGTTGACGTGGGACGTTCCCGCGCAGTCGCCTTTGGGCTCTATGTAACCCGGGGGCATGCGGTGCTCGGAGTTGTCCGCCATAAGAATCTCGGCGGTCGACTCGATGCTCTCAGACTCGGATTCTTCTGAGGAATTACCGAGTGATCCGTCGGAGAGGTCGAGGGCGGGCTCGTCGAACTCAATAGACGCCACTTGTCCAGCCGCCGCCTGAGTGGCGACAGCGTGCTTGATCCAGCGTTGCAGCCACGAACGCCCGGAGCGCTTGCAATGACACACAACGGCGGGATGGGCAACAACTCGGTATGGAGCCGAGGGCTGTCGGAGAAGGACTCCGTAGGAGGAAGCACGGAAGTGCATCGCGCCATGGACGGGCAACGCCTCCATGTCCAGCGGGGCCTCACGTAGCCACGCTGAGTCATCGGCGATGAAGGAGATCGTCCCAAAGTGGATTTCGCCGCCGACTGACATGATGATGATGATGATGATGATGATGATGATGATGATGAAGAAATCAACCTACATCGTGAAATTTTGCTAGACGCCTAACCTCACGGTGGGCGCCAACTGTTGGGCTTATGATCCTGACAATGAGTACTAGGGGTACAAATAAGGGGCAGAGACTAGCTACGATGTACGTGTAACACTCGGTGTTTAACGAGTTCAGGCCCCTCAGTCGGTGGAGGTAAAAGCCCTACGTCTCGTGCCCTGAGGCTTGCTTTGATTTGATGGATATGGTTACTAGGGTTGAACGTGCCCGGCTATGGAGAGGGGAGCGGCTTATATAGAGTGCGCTGCAGCCCCATGTCTCCCACACCACCGGGGCAATTAATGCCATTGAATGAGACACTTACTAGTGTAATGAGCCTCTACTACAGTAGTTAAAGGTAACGGTAGCTATAACTCTATTTAGTGGATGACCTAGGATTCTTCGACCGTTGCAGCTCCCACGACGCCTCCCTGTCCGGTGCGTCCGAGTGGTAGTTCGTCCGCCGAGTGATGTGTGGTTGTCCGAGTGCTGTAGAGTCGTCCGAGTAATCCTCCTGATGTATCATCCGAATGCTGACATAGTCTAGAGACCTACCTATGACGGTGAAGGGCCCCCTGTGGGTCCCAGATGATGGGCTCTTGACCCTACCTATAATAGGTGACCACATCAGCCGTCGCTCCCCGGGCCGCCTTCAGCCGCCGGCGCCCGCCTGCTGTAGGCCGAGCGGCCTCATGGCTTCGGCTGTGCGCAACCCCCCTTTTTCTGTGTTTTAATTAACCACTAATTACCCCAGAGGCATTGACCAATGGGCCCAATGCTAATTGACTGGTTAAATAACCCTTCGTTTAGATAAACGTGACACTGACAAATGGGTCCCGCACGCACTATTACAGTATTATTAGTTAAAAAAGGGCACTGTGCCTATGACATGCAGGCCCCACCTGCCAGTTTGACCCAGTCAACAGTCAAACTAGACTACTGACTGAACGTTGACTGGGTCAACTGGAACCCCTGGCCCCACCTGTCATCCACTGTGGCTAGCCCACAGTGGGTACAAAAAGTATATTCTGCTTTTTTTGAATTAATATAATTCCAGTAATTAGAAAAAATTGTTTATAACTTTGAAAATTAATAGAAAATAAAACGTAAGTCAGATGAAAATAATTTATATATGAAAATTGCTCAGAAAAATATGATGAATCCAAATATGCACGCCGATCATCTATCACTAGCCCCTAGCATAGCGAACATGGATCCGTCCCCTCCGATTCATTTGTCCGAAAAATGCCAAACTTCAAAAAACATTCCGAGATGTTTCCCCCTTCCCCTGTGTCGTGTAGTATTGTGTTAGGTCACCTCTAGCACTGCATATTGCCATGTCATGCATTTGTTTGCTTTATATTTATTGTTTCTTTCCCCTCTTCTCTTGGTAGACACCGAGACTGATGCCGCTGCTACCCAGTATGACTACGGTGTTGATGACCCCTCCTTCTCGACAGAGCTTCCAGGCAAGCAAACCCCCTTGATCATTCCGATATCGCCTATTCCATTCTCTCTCATGCTTGCATTAGATTTTGCTACTGTACTTGTTTGCTCCTATTCTGATGCATAGCCTACTTTTGTAACCTTCTCTTGTACCTTACCTGCTTATCCTAAACTGCTTAGCATAGGTTGGTTAGTGATCCATCAGTGACCCCTTACCTTGTCCATGTTGCCCCTGCTCGATTATCAGATGACTCGATCAACGTGATCGACGTCCAGGGCCCGACACTTCACCTCACCCCCTTTAGTTGTACGACTCTGCGGAGCTACTATCAAGTGCCGAGGGTGATACCTCGTAACGCACTCATGATGATAACTCTGTAGTGTAGCTAATCGGTCGTGGTCTTCGAGGGTGATTCCTCCTTCACTGCTCCCGATACGACTCTGTCGTGCAACACATCAAGTGTGAACCTCGAGGGTGATTCCTCCTAGTTCACCTTGATGATTACATCTAGTGGATTCCATCGAGGGTGATTCCTCGGATTCCCACTTGGTGTTTTAGACACAAAGTTACATTAACTTTACCATAGAACCATGTTATTGAAGTCGGGTCGGCCCTGAGGGGTACCTGCGAGTTGATGTGTAGTCGGGTTAACCTGGAGGGCACCCGCGAGATTTCTACATGGCATGGCCGGGCATTCCGGGCCCTTGTCGTAAGTCCACGAGACACTAACAATTTAGGTATTTGATCTGAGTTGGCCACTGGCCTATATGCACTAACCACCGCGCGGGAACATATATGGGCACTCGGCGTCGTAGTATTAGCCGAAGCATTCCAGACATCAGTGACTGAGCGGCGCGCGCCCACGTGGTCCGCATAAAGAAATTGCCTTGTAGTGCAGGTTGCCAGGACTGATCCCGGCCACCCTCGCAACGTGTAGGAGTGCAAAGTGCGATGGGCCCAAGACCCCTGTGCGCTTAGGATGTAGACCGGCGTGCTGGCCTCTCTGTTGAGCCTAGGTAGGGCTACGACATGTTGATCTTCCAAGGCTGGGCATGACCCAGGAAAGTGTGTCCGGCCAGAGTGATCGAGCGTGTTGGGTAATGTGGTGCACCCCTGCAGGGAAGTTTATCTATTCAAATAGTTGTGTCCATGGTAACAGGACGACTTGGAGTTGCATCCCGATCTTTACAACTAGAACTGGATACTGAGATGTGAATTGGATATGATGGCTCCGGGATTGCTTTCTCGCAGGGAGTCAAGAAAGGATCTCTGGGCGTGGTTGATATAACATACTTACTACTTATGATATGTTACTCTTATCTCTTCTGATGTTGCAAGATGCTTGAAGATGCTAGTCTTCGATAGGCTAGGCCTTTCCCTTCTCTTCTAGCATTCTGCAGTTCAGTCCATAGATACAACCCATTCCTTTGATACTGATGCATACTTAGTTTAGCTCTGATGTAAGTCTTGCGAGTACTTTGGATGAGTACTCACGGTCGCTTTGCTGCCCTCTTTTCCCCTATACCAGATTGCTGTGAGCAGATGTCGGAGCCCAGGAGCCAGATGCCACCATCGACGACTTCTACTACCCCGAGGGTGCCTACTACTACGTGTAGACCGCCAACAACCAGGAGTAGTTAGGAGGCTCCCAGGCAGGAGGCCTTGCCTTTTCGATCATCGATGATGTTTGTGCTAGCCTTCTTAAGGCAAACTTGTTTAATTTATGTCTGTACTCAGATATTGTTGCTTCCGCTGACTCATTTGTATTTGAGCCCTCAAGGCCCCTGGCTTGTAATATAAAGCTTGCATTATTTTAATTTGTGTCTAGAGTCGTGCTGTGATATCTTCCCGTGAGTCCCTGATCTTGATCATACACGTTTGCGTGTATGATTAGTGTATGATTGAATCGGGGCCATCACAGTTGCGCATGTTACTTTCAAGCATCAATGTTTCATAGCACAATTCATCCTCTTAACAATGCATCAAAGAGGTAGAAGCAATGATTGCAGCACAAGAGTCAGACACAAAAGTGGCGAATGAAACGTTTAAAGAACACAGGAAAGAGCTCAAAAGGAAGCAACAACAAGAAATTGAAATTATGAAGATGGACCAGTAAAGAATAATTATTGTTTTTGAATAAAGCAACAAGAAATGCAGGAAACTCTTAGTCGTCTCTTAAGGAAGTCATCGCAGTCTTCCGAGGAGACTATCTCCCAAACCATCAATTACTGATGGTGTATTATTTGGTAATCATGATACTTTCTCGTGTGTCTTATTTCTCATCTTTGATGATAAGTCCTTTGGATGCTCATTGTGATATGTGGTATAGTGAAATTGTCAAGTCTCATTGTTGATAAAAGTTCTGATAGCAATGTTTCATTTCAAATTTTTTCGTAATTAAAATTAAAATTCAGCAAAAAAAATTCAAACCGTACACAATTTGCCGCCATCTAGAACCTATGACAGTACTTGTGATGAAAATTCAAGTCGTCACTAGCGTCTACCCCGACATGTAAGCACCCACATCAACACCGTATTCTAATAAATTTTATATGCATTTCTATGAGAAAAATGCAAGGAATCTGATTATGCCATGTTCATGCATGAGAAACCACTAGAACATATTGTGCTATCCAGAATCACTTTTAACTTAATATTGCCTATGGATTTCCAGATGGAAATCATTGCACTTGTTTCCAAATGCCATTTAAACTTGCCAATATGTTTATATCCTATTAAATCCTCTTAAACATATCATGCATGCATATATTTGTGCATCAACCATGAATGTATGTTTACCATACTTTGCTTCTTTTCGGTACTTGCTTTTTCCTGCTAGAGTCTCGAACCAATGTTGAGTATGAGCCTACCTACGAGGAAACTTCAGAGGAGCAGACCTATCACCAGGTTGATGGTCAATCAGGCAAGGATGATCATTACCTTGGATACTTGTACTAGCTTTACTAATTGCAATACTTCTTATGATGCTTTCATGGTCACCTGTTTACCTATCCATTATCAAGCCATTTATATTTCCATGATATAACCTCTACCTCCACCTCCTAGCAAACTTGTTTTTCTATGTTACCTCTTGCTTAACCTACTTAGTATGCATCCTTAGGTTGTTGCCAAGTCAGATCTTATGCATGCTTTACTCAGGTTATGCTTAATTATGTTACTATGGGTCACTTTGTGACATGCTTCTGAAGAAAATTAATTTGGTAGGCTAACGGTAAAAGTGAGAGGCCGGGCCAATGATCATGATTGGGGTGATTTTTCTTATGATCTTGAAAATTTATTTAAGCCTCATGATGAATATGTTTGCAATAATATTGAAAGTGGGTTTGGAAGAGTGTCAACTCTAGGTAATAATGATCCCACTACTTTGGAGTATGATCAATCTTATGAAATTTTTGATAAAAGTGGGCTTGGAGAGGTCATGACTTTATTTAATGATAATCCCACTATTTTGGAAGAGTGTCAACTTTGCATGCATGTGGATCATGAAGAGAATATTTTATGTGATAGTTATATTGTTGAATTTGATTATGATCCTACATGTAATTATTATGAGAGAGGAAAATATGGATGTAGAAATTTTCATGTCACTAAATTGCCTCTCGTTATGTTGAGATTGCTATTGTTTCTTTCTTCTTCCTTGCATATGCTAGGATTTGCTTGCCTTGATAATTTGTTTGCCTATAAGATGCCTATGCATAGGAAGTATGTTAGACTTAGATGTGTTTTTCACGTACTTTATGATGCTCTCTTTGTGCTTCAATTCTTCTCTTTCATGTGAGCATCATTAAAATTATCAATGCCTAGCTAAAAGGCTTTAAAGAAAAGCGCTTGTTGGGAGACAACCCAATATTTTTTCCTTGCTGTTTTTCAATAAAATTTTCATCTAGCCTCTGGTTAGATGTGTTTTGGTGTTTTGATTAGTGTTTGTGCCAAGTAACACCTTTGGGATGTCTTACGGTGATAGTTGATTTGATCTTGCTGAAAAACAGAAACTTTTGCGTCCAGTCACAGAATTTTAATAATTCACTGGAGGGTCGAAAAACCCTGAATTTTCTACACGCGATTGATATACAAATTTCCTCTGTGTTTATAATTTTCCAGAATTTTTGGAGTTACAAATTATTAGAACAATTCAGATCTTCGCAGACTGTTCTGTTTTTGACAGATTCTGTTTTCTTTGTGTTGTTTGCTTATTTTGATAAATCTATGGGTAGTATCGGGGGTTATGAACCATGGAGAAGTTGGAATACAGTAGATATTAAACCAATATAAATAAATAATGAGTTCACAACAGTACCAAAAGTGGTGATTTTATTTTCTTGTACTAACGGATCTCACGAGTTTTCTGTTGAGTTTTCTGTTGTGAAGTTTTCAAGTTTTGGGTAAAGATTTGATGGACTATGGAATAAGGAGTGGAAAGAGCCTAATATTGGGGATTCCCAAGGCACCCCAAGGTAATATTCAAGGACAACCAAGAGCCTAAGCTTAGGGATGCCCCGGAAGGCATCCCCTCTTTCGTCTTCGTCTATCGGTAAATTTACTTGAGGCTATATTTTTATTCACCACATGATATCTATTTTGCTTGGAGCGTCTTGTATGATATGAGTCTTTGCTTTTTTAGTTTGCCACAATCATCCTTGATGTACACACCTTTTGAGAGGGACACGCATGAATCATGATTTATTAGAATACTCTATGTGCTTCACTTATATCTTTTGAGCTAGGCAATTTTGCTCTAGTGCTTCACTTATATCTTTTTAGAGCATGGCTGTGGTTTTATTTTATAGAAATTATTGAACTCTCATGCTTCACTTATATTATTTTGAGAGTCTTTCTAAACAGCATGGTAATTTGTTTTGGTTATAAACTTAGTCCTAATATGATAGGCATCCAAGAGGGATATAATAAAAACTTTCATATAAAGTGCATTGAATACTATGTGAAGTTTGATTCCTTATGATTGTTTTGAGATATAAAGATGGTGATATTAGAGTTATGCTAGTGAGTAATTGTGGATTGTAGAAATACTTGTGTTAAAGTTTGTGATTCCCGTAGCATGCACGTATGGTGAACCGTTATGTGATGAAGTCGGAGCATGATTTATTTATTGATTATCTTCCTTATGAGTGGCGGTCGGGGACGAACGATGGTCTTTTCCTACCAATCTATCCCCCTAGGAGCATGCGCATAGTACTTTGTTTCGATGACTAATAGATTTTTGCAATAAGTATGTGAGTTCTTTATGACTAATGTTGAGTCCATGGATTATACGCACTCTCACCCTTCCACCTTTGTTAGCCTCTCTAGTACGGCGCAACTTTCGCCGGTGCCATACAACTACCTTTCACCTTCCTCAAAACAGCCACCATACCTACCTATTATGGCATTTCCATAGCCATTCCGAGATATATTGCCATGCAACTTTCCACTGTTCCGTTTTATTATGACACGTTCCATCATTGTCATATTGCTTTGCATGATCATGTAGTTGACATAGTATTTGTGGCAAAGCCACCGTTCATAATTTTCATACATGTCACTCTTGAGTCCTTGCACACCCCGGTACACCGCCGGAGGCATTCATATAGAGTCATATTTTGTTCTAAGTATCGAGTTGTAATTTTTGAGTTGTAAGTAAACAAAAGTGTGATGATCTTCATTATTAGAGCATTGTCCCATGTGAGGAAAGGGTGATCGAAGCTATGATTCCCTAACAAGTTGGGATGAGTCTCTGGACTTTATGAAAAATAAAAGAGGCCAACGAAGCCCACAAATAAAATAAAAGAGGCCAAAGAAGCCCACCAAAAAAATGTGAGAAAAGAGAGAAGGGACAATGTTACTATCCTTTTTCCACACTTGTGCTTCAAAGTAGCACCATGATCTTCATGATAGAGAGTCTCCTATGTTGTCACTTTCATATACTAGTGGGAATTTTTCATTATAGAACTTGGCTTGTATATTCCAATGATGGGCTTCCTCAAATTGCCCTAGGTCTTCGTGAGCAAGCAAATTGGATGCACACCCAATTAGTTTCTTTTTGAGCTTTCATAAACTTATAGCTCTAGTGCATCTGTTGCATAGCAATCCCTACTCACTCACATTGATATCTATTGATGGGCATCTCCATAGCCCGTTGATACGCCTAGTTGATGTGAGACTATCTCCTTCTTTTTGTCTTCTCCACAACCACCATATTCTATTCCACCTATAGTGCTATGTCCACGGCTCAAGCTCATGTATTGCGTGAAAGTTGAAAAGGTTTGAGAACATCAAAAGTATGAAACAATTGCTTGGCTTGTCATCGGGGTTGTGAATGATTTGAGTACTTTGTGTGATGAAGATGGAGCATAGCCAGACTATATGATTTTGTAGGGATAACTTTCTTTGGCCATGTTATTTTGAGAAGACATGATTGCTTTATTAGTATGCTTGAAGTATTATTGTTTTTATGTCAATATTAAACTTTTGTTTTGAATCTTATGGATCTGAACATTCATGCCACAATAAAGAAAATTACATGGATAAGTATGTTAGGTAGCATTCCACATCAAAAATTCTGTTTTTATCATTTACCTACTCGAGGACGAGCAGGAATTAAGCTTGGGGATGCTTGATACGTCTCCAATGTATCTATATTTTTTTATTGTTCCATGATATTATATTATCTGTTTGGGATGTTTTATAGGCATTAATATGCTATTTTATATTATTTTTGGGACTAACCTATTAACCTAGAGCCCAGTGCCAGTTTCTCCTTTTTCCTTGTTTTTGAGCCTCGCAGAAAAGGAATACCAAACGGAATAAAACTTCACGATGATTTTTCTTGGACCAGAAGACACCTAGGGGACTTGGAGTCCAAGTCAGAAGAGCCGCGAGGCGGCGACAAGGGTGGAGGGCGCACCCTAGGAGGGCGCGCCCCTCTACCTTGTGGGCCCCTCGGGACTCCCCTAACCTAGCCCTTCCTCCTATATATTCACATGTATTCCAGAACCACCAGAGGCATCCACGGAAACACTTTTCCACTGCCGCAACCTTCTGTTCGCATGAGATCCCATCTTGGGGCCTTTTCCGGCATCCCGCTTGAGGGGGAATCGATCATGGAGGGCTTCTACAGCAACTCCATTGCCCTTCCGATGATGCGTGAGTAGTTTACCTCAGACCTACGGGTCCATAGCTAGATGGCTTCTTCTCTCTCTTTGATTCTCAATACAACGTTCTCCTTGATGTTTTTGGAGATCTATCCGATGTAATCTTCTTTTGCGGTGTGTTTGTCGAGATCCGATGAATTGCGGATTTATGATCAGCTTATCTATGAATATTATTTGAATCTTCTCTGAATTATTTTATGCATGATTTAATATCTTTGTATTTCTCTTCGTATTATCGGTTTGGTTTGGCCAACTAGATTGGTTTTTCTTGAAATGGGAGAGGTGCTTAGCTTTGGGTTCAATCTTGCGTGATTTCACCCAGTGACAAAGTAGGGGTAGCGAGACATGTATTGCATTGTTGCCATCGAGGATAAAAAGATGGGGTTTTCATCATATTGCTTGAGTTAATTCCTCTACATCATGTCTTCTTACTTAAGGCGTTACTCCGTTCTTTATGAACTTAATACTCTAGATGCATGCTGGATAGCGGTCGATGTGTGGAGTAATAGTAGTAGATGCAGGCAGGAGTTGGTCTACTTGACACGGACGTGATGCCTATATGCATAATCATTGCCTTGGATATCGTCATAACTTTGCGCTTTTCTATCAATTGCTCGACAGTAATTTGTTCACCCACCGTATTATTTGCCTTCATGAGAGAAGCCTCTAGTGAAACCTATGGCCCCCGGGTCTATTTTCCATCATATTACTTTCCGATCTACTATTTTGCAATCTTTTATTTTCAGATCTATATACCAAAAAATCCAAAAATATTTTATCTTTTGTTTATCTATCTCTATCAGATCTCACTTTTGCAATTGACCGTGAAGGGATTGGCAACCCCTTTATCGCGTTGGGTGCAAGTGTTTGATTGTTCGTGCAGGTATTGGTGATTTGTGCGTTCTTCTCCTACTGGATTGATACCTTGGTTCTTAACTGAGGGAAATACTTACCTCTACTGTGCTGCATCACCCTTTCCTCTTCAAGGGAAAAACCAACGCAAGCTCAAGAAGTTGCAGTATGGACAGTGCCCGTTGTTTCGGACCAGCCGTGGAGTGTGATTGTTGGTGGAGGGGGAGTAAACCTTTACTTTTATAGATTGGGAACCGCCACTAATGTGTTTAGCATGGAAGATACCGATAACTAATGGTCGCGAAGTAAACGAGAATGGTGCATTTCTTAAAATTTCATTTACCTCTGTTTTTAAAACTTGAGCTCTGGCACCGCTGCAAATCACTGCTTCCCTCTGCGAAGGGACTATCTATTTACTTTTATGTTGTGTCATCACCTTCTTAAATAAGCGCCAGATCCTGAGAGCACTATTGTCATCCTCATGCATTGTGTGTAGCTAATGTTGGGTGCATCATGACTGGATCTTTTCTACCATGAATTACAATGTTTAGTCGCTGCTTGAACTTTGGAGGTGCTCTGCATTTATATTTTGCGGTCTCAGAAAGGGCTAGCGAGATACCACTATTGTCATATTATATCATGGTTGCTTTGACAAAGTGTTGTCATTTGAGATATCTTATTATTGCTCGCTAGTTGATTATGCCATTGATATGAGTTAATATAATTTTTAAGAGTTATTGTCGACATGGTTAGTCATGATCTTGGCTGAAAACCTGAGTGCTACTTAAGCTTATTTATGTAAACAAGAGCAAAAGAGTTCGTAAAAGTTTTTCTTTTCCACTTTCAGTTTATCAACTGAATTGCTTGAGAACAAGCAAAGGTTTAAGCTTGGGGGAGTTGATACGTCTCCGTCGTATCTACTTTTCCTAACGCTTTTCCTCTTGTTTTGGACTCTAATTTGCATGATTTAAATGAAACTAACCCGGACTGACGATGTTTTCAGCAGAACTATTATGGTGTTGTTTTTTGTGCTGAAATAAAAGTTCTCGGATTGGAACGAAACTTTGCGAGGATTTTTTATACAATAAAAGAGAATTTCTGGAGCCAAGAACCACCGGAGGGGGGCACCTGGGTGGGCACAACCCACCAGGGCGCGCCCCACCTCCTGGCGCGCCCAGGTGGGTTGTCCACACCTGGTGGCCCCGCAGACCTCAACCCTGACACTATAAAATCACATTTTCGGATAAAAAATCAGGGAGAAAGAATTATCGCATTTCACGAGACGGAGCCGCCGCCACCTTCTGTTCTTCATCGGGAGGCCAGATCTGGAGTCCGTTTGGGGCTCCGGAGAGGGGGATCTTCGATCTTCGTCATCACCAACCCTTCTCCATCGCCAATTCCATGATGCTCCTCACCGGGAGTGAGTAATTCCTTCGTAGGCTCGCTGGTCGGTGAGGAGTTGGATGAGATTCATCATGTAATCGAGTTAGTTTTGTTAGGGCTTGATCCCTAATATCCATTATGTTCTGAGATT
The DNA here is from genome assembly GCA_011799875.1 of Thinopyrum elongatum. Taxonomy (NCBI): domain Eukaryota; kingdom Viridiplantae; phylum Streptophyta; class Magnoliopsida; order Poales; family Poaceae; genus Thinopyrum; species Thinopyrum elongatum. The sequence continues at coordinate 463,221,153 of CM022298.1, read as the reverse complement.
GATGTTGCTATGACTTTGCCATGCTTAATGCTTGTCACTTTGGGCCCGGGTGCCATGATTTCAGATCTGAACCGTTTATGTTATCACCATTATATTTATGTTCTAGATCCGATCTTGCAAGTTATAGTCACCTACTACGTGTTATGATCCGGCAACCCCGGAGTGACAGAAGTCGGGACACTTCCCGGTGATGACCGTAGTTTGAGGAGTTCATGTATTCACTATGTGTTAATGCTTTGTTCCGGTTTTCTATTAAAAGGAGGCCTTAATATCCCTTAGTTTCCATATGGACCCCGCTGCCACGGGTGGGTAGGACAAAAGATGTGATGCAAGTTCTTTCCATAAGCATGTATGACTATTTACAGAATACATGCCTACATTATATTTATGAACTGGAGCTAGTGCCGTATCGCCCTAGGTTATGACTGTTATATGATGAATATCATCCAACGAATTCACCGATCCAATGCCTACGAATTTCTCTCATATTGTTCTTGCTAAGTTACTACTGCTATCGTTACTGTTACACTTGCTACAAAATCATTGCTATCATTGTTACTGTTACTATTGTTGTTGCTACTACTTTCAAAACCATCATATTACTTTGCTACTGATCACTTTGCTGCAGATAATTAATCTCCAGGTGTGGTTGAATTGACAACTCAACTGCTAATACTTGCAAATATTCTTTGGCTCCCCTTGTGTCGAATCAATAAATTTGGGTTGAATACTCTACCCTCTAAAACGGTTGCGATCCCCTATACTTGTGGATTATCACGGGGGCTCTTCCTATTCCTTAGATGTCAGACTATGTCCATAGTACAACCTAGTTTTCTCGGTTTCGTTCTTCCGCATACAGTCCGTGGGGGGCATGCACCTCCCGGCTAGATTGTATGCAATGTGAAGCTGATCACGGGACTACTCTTGGAATAGCAGACAGTCACCAACCTCTCGCCATGGTTAGGACCAGATTGGGGTCACGGCCGGACTTACGATTTGGGTTACAACTAATCGAATGGCCATGGACTTGTTTGTTATGTGCAGAACAATGTTGAGTCATCTACAATGGGTTGTAACAGATTTTGATGGTGAACGAGTATGAATACCTATAATGGGTCATTGGTGCACCCCTGCAAGGATAAATCTTTTCAAAAAACCATTTCCGTAGTTATGGACGAGTTGGAGCTTGGTAATAGTTCATAGATCAATTTCAAACTAAGAATTAAAACTTGCCAACGTGTGAGTGTCTTGATTATCTTTTCTTCACGGGGTATACGAAGGGAAGGACAAGGTAGTGTTATGATTGTGTAGGCAGGTGAATAGGTGATTAGTACATGAGATACCTTGCTTTGGATTATGATCTTTCATCTTATATCTGTTTAGACATCGTAAGTTGTAGTTAATGCTTAGTGCTTGAGGCTTCACCACTTATCCCCTCAATGCCTAATTGTATTGTTAGTGCTAGTACCCATGGTAATGAGACTTGCTGAGTATCTTTATACTCATCCTTGCAACAATAACTTGAAGAGTACTTCTTCAATTGGGATGCAAATTCCAGATGCTATTATGTTGACTTCGATGACGTCGACGAGTAGAATAGTGGATTCCGGACGGTAGCCTGGAACCCAAGCAAGGTATATCCCTGACAGATCGCCTGTTCTATCTTCCATCCTCTTAGGCACATGTTGGATTTTTTTTTTACTTTGACTCATGCTATCTTCCGCTGCGGTAATGTAATGTTGGACCGACTGGTCTCTAATAGTAATAAATTAGGATTTTCACATTTTTATTGCCCTATTTATATTATATGTTGCATCATCTATAGTGGTGCTGTTATGATATTCAACTTGTAAAGTCCGCGGCATATGACAATGCTTGTATGTTATGAAGCCATGTGTTACAACGGTACTATATGTGTTTCTATTCCAAATACAAACCGTAAGGTCTATATTTAGAATAATATTGCATATAAGGCCTTACAGGAGACACGGTGGCGTGTTCCCTTTTAGAGATTCAAATATGAACTACATACAGAGCAAAATGAGTGAATCTACACTATAAAATATGTCTATATACATCCGTATGTAGCCTCTATTAAAATCTCTAAAAGGACTTATATTTAGAAATGGAGGGTAAGTTAACGTACTATATTTAGTATGGAATTAATAAATTCAATTAATAATACTGATTATATAATCTTCACTGTTATATATGGAAGAAAATAATATGCAGTTAATGCACAATGATGAGCAAGATAACAAGCAAAATTAGTGATAATGACTATATCATCTTAATTTGCTTCCAATTATATACTTTCGGTAGGTGTGTTACAAAAACAAAAATACATGTGCTATAGCATTAAGTGGCTTCCGGGTTAAAGAATTGCCACTGAACCAAATCGGGAAGTGAAATATCGCCTAAGATAAGTACAATTTTAAAACGGATTAATGAGCATCGATGCGTAGCGAGGGTTTCGGTCTATATATACTCCGTAGTCCGTACTACTTCAGCACACCTACTCAAGCAGACGGACACCAAGATGGATCCTATGGTCACCCTCCCCGACGACCTAATTTTCATGGAAGTCTTGGTGCGACTGCCCGTGAAATGCCTTGCGCGCTGCAAATTCGTCAGCCCCTACTGGCGCGCCCTTATAGAGGGCGGCGACTTCGTCAGCCACCACCGCAACCGCTCCAGAGCGAGTCGGCCTTCCATTCTCGTCATCCCCCGCAAGCATGGCATCAAAGACCAAGAAGAGTTCTCCGACGACATCAGCTTCTACCGCCTCGAGCCGGGCCAGGCGCCCGACACCTTCGAGGACGAGGCAGAGCTGATGCTGGAGAAGGCGTGCCCACCCGAAGCGGAAGGCATCACGAACGTGATCTACCCCGTGCACTGCGACGGCCTGGTCGCCATCGCGACCGGCACGGACCAGGTATTCCTGTGCAACCCAGCCACCAAGGAGTTCGTCGCGCTGCCGCTCGGCACCCCGGACGTCGACATCCACCGCATGAGGCCTCCATCGGCAGCCATCGGCTTCGACCAGTGGAAGAACCAGTACGTCGTCGCCAGGTACTTCTACCGGCGCCGGTGCTACAAGAAGCCCAGCGGCAAGCTTGACTACAACATCGGGCACGAGGTATTTACGCTCGGGAATAACTCCTGGTCCTGGGAAGCCACCGCCGACCCTCCTCACGCTATCGGTGACACGCCACCGGTGTGCACGCGAGATGCCATCTACTGGGGGCGCGACGGCAAGGAAGACCCCCGGCCGAGCTCGCTGATGCGGTTTAGCCTGCGCAACAGGACGTTCGACTTGGTGCCATGCCCTCCTCGTTTCGCCTACAACTCCGGCATCGAGCATCTGGCAGATCTGGGCGGCAAGCTGTGCCACGTCAACATTGCGACCTCGAAGACGGCTTTTGACGTGTGGCAGCTGGCGGACGACGGGACACTGTGGTTGCCGCGCTGCCGGATTGATCCAGGTGATGTTAGTTTCGGCTCCGATGCCTTCTTGCCACTTTTGGCCGCCGGTGGGAGGATGCTGACGATGGTGTCCGACGTCGACCAGAGGTTGTACTGGTGCGATGAGAGGAGCGGAGATGTTGAAAAAGTGATGGACCTGGAAGATATCGATTTGGAGGGATGGGACGACTCAAACTACTCCATTCACCACGTCGTCCCTTATAGGGAGAGTCTCATCTCCATCAGGAACTATAGGGTGTAATGTTGCTAGTCTTAACTTTTTTAATTCATGTTTTGTTCATTTGTAGCTAGGTTCAACATACAATAAAGGGTTTGAGTGATATCAGGTTTTTGCCCCATAGTTTGTGTCTGAAGCAGGCACAAGTCAGTGGGTTTCCTGATATTGCTCCGAGCTCGCTACTTCTCTTTCCCCGCCTCCTGTTCTTCAAGTTACCAAAAATACTTTGTATTTCCGTTACGAGAGTAATGGAAAGGGGTAGCCCGGCTTGAATAAAATAAAAATTAAAGGTTTTGAGTTATGGTATGTGCAACTAGCAATAATATGAGTAGAGTCCAAAATCTTAGGTAGTAGTGTAATTTTCTCTAAAACTGGGCTAGAATATCGAGCATGAATTGTAAAAATATACATGCATGTGCAACCTCCATAAAAGAGAAGTGCTTTGGTACCCTTACCCCCCAATCCAAAAACATTGAACAGGTTTCTTATTTTTGTTCATCCAGTCAAGAGATTAATTCTCTGATTTATTCGGTAATTAATTAATTAGAAACTATTCCTAAACCATTTCGTATTTCTACCTCTCAATTGACTCGCCTCCTTGGCCAGTCCCCTCGTCGAGATTTTGCTCTTCCCTTTCAGGCTCGAGCAAATTCCCTCACGTCGCACCATACCGCCGCTCCCTGCCTGCTCCTTTTTAATCCAAGGGTAAGTTATGATCTTAACCATAGATCTGCTTTGAAAATTCTAAACATTTTAAAGGGGTTGCACAAGCACGCCTCCCATAAAAACTCAGGTGTGTCTTCACAATAAAATTTTCCATTCATCACGGTAAGAAAATGGCTTGACTGCGAGCTATCCTTTTGAATTAGCGGACGCATTTTGTGACCCCCTTATTCTGGTATAGTTTTATTAGCTTAGTGACTAGACAACATGTGTACTCTCTCCATCCATCTGGAAAATTAAAGTCGGCGCTAAAATTGGAGGGACCAGATGAGATTGTACCAAATTATAGAAGAAAACGCGACAGTTTCGTCGTGATTCATCACTAGAATTCCGCTAGGAAATCCGAATTTTTTAATTGGCGGACAAATTACGGTCGCATTATTTTGGTATGATTTTATAATCTTAGCGGCCATATGAGTTACTCCATCCATCGATCTAGATAAGGCTGCGATAATAAGGAGTAACCCTGAGGAGAACCGATCGTCGATTGGGTGGCTAGAGGAGCGGGTGTGCTCCCAGCTCACCAGCGTTCGAGTCTTGGACTTGGCGCTTTGTGCTCAGGTGTTTCTTCTATAAAAACTAAGCGCGCGGATGTGAGAGATGTTGTGGACTCAATCTTTCTAATTCATGTTTTGTTCATTGGTAGCTAAATTTTCAACATACAATAAAGGGTTTGAGTTTTGGTACGTGCAGTGCAGCTATAGCGATCATGAGTATAAAGTCCAAACCCTAGCAAGTGTGATTTTCTCTGAATTTGGTTCTACCATCGTGTAAAATATACATGTGCTTACTCCCCATAAATACGAGCAATGCTACATCCACGGGCTGTTTACGTACGTTTTACAAGGCTAGAACAGTTGACAACTTTTGATTGGACAATAATATTTCCATTCATCAACAAGATGGTTTGTCAGCTAATTTTTTTAGTTCACGATCGCATATTGTGGCCGATCTATTTTGGCATTCCTTTTATTAGTTTACTGATTTCATGAGTTACACCCCCTTATCAAGGTAAAGTTGCGATAACATAGGAGTAACCGGGTGAATCGAGTCAAATTCGACCCGGAAAAGCGGCCGTTTCTCCGTAATTAATCACTATAGACAACCATTGTAAAATCTGGTCTGACGCATGGGCCCTCCACAATTAACATGTCATGTTATCCATGACTCTCCTACATGGTTTGCAAACATGCTATCTATAGGGGTCCTAGCGCATAATGGACACATGCCCACTGTAAAGCAGCAACTATTGGCATGATGGTCTCATCGCGGCTCTCTACTTCACAGGAATCTGGCTGGCTTACAATCTAGCTCACGAACACTCCGCATTCATGCTGAATCGAAGAAGGGGATCGTTTCCTAGATCTAGCCAAGTCAAAAAGTTATGTGGTACATGGAATGTACTCACAAGAAAACCAACTAACAAATAACCCAAGAAATGCATTCACACAAGGAAGCAATGCATCTTACCTCACAAGCAGCTAGGTAGTATATTATAGTTGCAAAGCAAGTTGGAAGATTATGCAAAATAATTTATTCATGGCATAGCTTAATAGTTAATAGTCGATCAAACTCATGCGAGAGAACATTTAGACTCGGTTTAACTGCACCATGTAGACATTACATATTTTTTATTCCCTTCTATTATTTCGAGCTTAACTAGATTACTATGGGAAAATGGTTGTATGTCAAGTGCTCGTTTATTTGCTCACTGCATTTCTACGGGCAATCTACAAAGAACTGCCTAAACCGTGTGCCTAGGGGAAACACACGGCAAAGGACCACATAAACCGAGTGCCCATCAAAAAATACTCAGCAAACCGGGGCCCTCAGTCTTGATCCGCGTTTGCCGAGTGTAGGACCACAAACCCCCGGCATACACATGACACATACCTACAAACATGTGGTAGGCGGAAGCCTAATGACGGTGCACGTATTTCTGAGTGTCGCTTGTCAGACACTCGGCAAACGGATGACCCGTTAGCACACGACTTTGGTTTTGTTGCGCTACATAATATTTGCCGAGTGCCTTGGCAAAGTTTTTTTTTTTCATTTGTATTCCTTTGTTCTATTTTATTTTCTTTCTCCCACCATATTTCTCTCCATATCTTTACTTGCTCCACTCTATACCACCCTTTCTTTCCCGCCACTATTTTTCCGCCATCTCTTATTTCTACCCTTGCCACCACTTTCTCCCGCTTAGTGTTTTCCCGGCGCTCTTCTCTCCCTCCCTTTTTCTTCTGCTGTCACGAGCCTATATATAACATGAGTAAAAGGTGATGTCCTCCCATGGCCTTCATGATCCACCGGTATGCTAGCGGATGTGTGTGCGGAGGTTGCGACTATAGGAAAGGAGAGGGGTAGCACCACGTGGGAGCGAGTGTCATCGCGATGTAAGAGGACACTATGGGTTTATGTCATTAAGTGCATCTTCATACATTTAATGCATGAATATAAGTTTGAACTACAAGCACATGAAATAGTGGCAACAAATGAGTAAAAATTACGAGACAAGCCATGCTATCATGATATGGCCCCTAGAGGATGTGGGCAGAATATGAACTACGGGTACATGAAATCATGGATAGAAATGCATTAAAAATCCTATTTGTGATCTTGAGTCTATGATGTGGCCTTGTGCAAAGAAATAAAAGAGGAGTCCTAGAGATCGGGTGGCCAAGACTAGGCCACCAATATTATATAAGTTATTGCCATTTTAATTCTCAGAATTCAAATGAACCTAGAAATAACAAGACTTGGCATGGTGTCATGATATGGACCCTAGAGCATGTGGTAAAATTGTAGAATGTTACACAAAATTTGCCACGCAGACTCCTTAGAAATGGGATCATCTACGAGGAGGGATCAACTTTGCATGCGAAGTGTCCTGCTTCCCTGCGTTGAAACTTGTACTACACTAAACATACAATGTTACATCAAACATGTCCAATTTTGGACTTTTGGGTGGTATGTTTGCTATATTTAACCATATAAGTGCATTTCTAGGATTTTAATGCATGGAATTCAAAATCTGAACTGCGGGCACATGAAATCATGGCCAGAAATGGATTGAAAATACTATGTGTGGTATTTAGTCTATGTTTAAGCCTTGTGCAAGATGACAAGAGAAGTCTCTTAAACTAGGGGGGAAGACTAGGGCATGTACATGTATGTTATTGCCATTTCAATTCTCAGAAATTCAAACAAAGCCCAAAAATCCTAAGATTTGGCATGGTGTCGTAATATGCCCCCTAGAATTTGTGTTAAAATTTTGAGAATGTTTCACAAGAGTTGTCACGTAGGCTGCATAAAAATGGGACAATCTTGAAGGAAGGATCTAGGTTTGCATGCGAAGTGTCAGGCCGCTTCCTCGGTTTGCTTTGAAACTTTTCCTATAGTTAACATACACCATTACATTACACATGCCAATTTTTGGCTTTGTTCGGGATCCGTCGTCTATATTTAGCCATATAAGTGCATTTTTAGGGTTTGAATGTATGAAATTCAAAATCTTTACTGCACGCACATGAAATCTTGTCCAGAACTTGGCTGGAAAAGCCTATTCATGCTCTTTATTTTATGTTTAGGCCATGTGCAAGAGAATAAAAGGAGTCCCGTACACCGGGGCCCAAGAGTAGCCACCGACATGTAGGATATTGCCATTTTAATTCTGAGAAATACTAATGAAGCCTAAAAATCCGAGACTTATCATGGTGTCATCATATGTCCAATGGAGGTTGTGGGGAAAATGGGAATATTTCAAGCCATAATGCAAACTACTTAGAAACAGGGCCATCTTGGAGGAAGGATCTAGGTTTCGAGGGGGAATGGGTCATATGTTATATTTAACCATACTGAATGATCCATTGCGCCAATGGTTGTGGTTAGTCCTTCTTTGGCCGACCAGGAAAACCCAATAGCCGGGTCGATAGAAAGGACACTACTGGGAAAATATTTATAGGTGGGCTCAAATTAGTGGCACTTGAGAGAATAACCCTTCACTGCTGTTTTGGAAAAGTAGAAGTGACGGGTAAAAAATGTCGCCGGCCACTGCTATGTGTACAAAAGCGGCGGCCGCAAATTACAGCCCGCCACTTGTTTAGTTTTAATAATTTAACCATAGGATAAAAGCAAAAGTGGCAGGCGGCTAATACGTGCCCACCATAGCAATATTTCGCTAAGCCTCCATTTTTTTCCAAATGTTAGAAATGGCAGGCATAATGGAGTGCCCGCCACAATATAGTAAGTAAGAAAAATGCTTGAAAAAAAAAACCATATTTACTAAATAGAATAGTCTAAAACTTGAGCATGGGACTTCCAGTGGTGTGTGTTAAACATAGAAATTTTTTGAAGTGGAAATGTGATTGCTTGTATCTGCGTTGGTATTTCCCCGAAGAGGAGAGGATGATGCAGCACAGGAACGGTAAGTATTTCTCTCAGTTATGAAACCAAGGTTATCAATCCAGAAGGAGAACCAAGCAACACTATGTAAACAGCACCTGCACACAAATAACAAATACTTGCAACCCAACACATAAGAGGGGTTGTCAATCCCTCCTCGGTATTGAGATTAATTAAATTGTATGAGATTGGATAAATATATATAGCAAAAACACAAAATAAAATAAATAAAGAAAAGTGCAGCAAGGTATTTTTGGGTTTTTGGAATAATAGATCTGAAAACAATATGATAGGAAATAGACCCGGGGGCCGTAGATTTGACTACTGGCTTCTCTCGAGAAAATAGCATACGATGGGTAAACAAATTACTGTTGGGCAATTGATAGAAGAGCAAATAATTATGACGATATCCAAGGCAATGATCATGTATATATGCATCACGTTCAAGATTAGTAGACTGAAACGATTCTGCATCTACTACTATTACTCCACACATCAACCACTATCCAGCATGCATATAGTGTATTAAGTTCATGGAGAAACGGAGTAATGCAATAAGAACGATGACATGATGTTGACAAGATCTATTCATGTAGGAATATACCCCATCTTTTTATCCTTACTGGCAACGATACATGCATGCCACTTCTCCTTCTGTCACTGAGATTGAGCACCGCAAGATCGAACACATCACAAAGCACCTCTTCCCATTGCAAGAAAAATCAATCTAGTTGGCCAAACCAAACCAAAGTTTCGGAGAAGAAATACGAGGCTATAATAATCATGCATATAAAAGATCAAAGAAGACTCAAATAATATTCATAGATAGATCTGATGATAAACTCACAATTCATCGGATCCCAACAAACACACCGCAAAAAGAGTTACATCAAATAAATCTCCAAGAACATTGAGGAGAACATTGTATTGAGAACCAAAAAGAGAAAAGAAGCCATCTAGCTACTGCCTACGGACCCGTATATCTGTGGTAAACTACTCACGCATCATTGGAGGAGCACCAATGAGGATGATAAACTCCTCCGTGATCGTGTTCCCCTCATGCAAGGTGCCCGAATAGGGTTTTAGATTGGATCTCGTGGTTCTGGAACTTGCGGCGGTTGGAATTGGTTTTCGTCGACTCCCCTAGAGTTTCTGGAATATTTGGGTATTTATAGAGCTGAGAGGCGGTGGAGAGGGGGCCTGTGGGCCCCACTACCCACCAGGGTGTGCCAGGGGCCTCTGGCGCCCTGGTGCCTTATGGGCCCCACGGGCAGAAAAATCTCCAAAAAGTTTCGGGGCATTTGGACTTCGTTTGGTACTGATATTCTGCGAAGTAAAAAATAAGCAAAAAACAACAACTGGCACTGGGCACTATGTCAATAGGTTAGTCCCAGAAAATGATATAAAGTTGCTATAAAATGAATATAAAGTATCCAAGATTGATAATATAACAGCATGGAACAATAAAAAATTATAGATACGTTGGAGACGTATCAGCATCCCCAAGCTTAATTCATGCTCGTCCTCGAGTAGGTAAATGATAAAAATAGAATTTTTGATGTGGAATGCTGCCTAACATGTTCATCACATATTCTTCTCTTTTGTACCATGGACATTTGAAATTTTAGATGATTGAAAGCAATAGTCTATATTTGACATGAAGATTTCAATACTCAATCATATCAACAAGCAACCATGTCTTTCCAAATATCAACACTAAAGAAAGTTATCCCTAGCCCATCATGCTCAATCATTGATCCATTTATTAAACACACTCGAATATTAGCTACATCCAATGCACAAGTATGATCATAGTGTTCCCTAGTTAGTGCTTTTATAAGAGAAGATGGAGACTCAAATAAAAATAAAAATTGCATAAAGTAAATACATAGGCCCTTCGCAGAGGGAAGCAGAGATTTGTCGAGGTTCCAGAGCTCAAAGCTTAAATTGAGAGATAAAATATTTTGAGAGGCATGCTTTTCCCGTCAACGAAAATGACCGAGTAATTCCCAATACTTTCCATGCTAGATACATCATAGGCGGTTCTCAAACATAAAATAAAGTTTATTCCTTTTTCCACCATTCTTTCACAATCCATGGCTAGCTGTGTCCACGGGTGCCTTCCATACCAACACTTTCCAAGGAATTTATTATTTGACAACATAAAGTAAATTTCTTTTTCATTTAGGGACTGGGCATCCCTATTACCGTCACACTCTCGTGCAATGACAAGTGAATAAACACTCATCTTGAGAATGACACATCTAGCATGGAAAAATATTGGCCACCCCCTCCCGCTTCATGAGCGGTACTGGCACACAAAAAGGAAATTCATTTTGAAAATTAGAGTTGGCACATACAAATTTACTTGGAACGGCACGGAAATACCGCATATAGGTAGGTATGGTGGACTCATATGGCACAACTTGGTTTAAGGATTTTCGATGCACAAGTAGTATTCCTACTTAGTACAAGGAAAGGCTAGCAAATAGATTGAGAAGTAACCAACCAAAAAGCAAAAATTCTCATAAACGAGCATTAAGCATAACTAACACCGAATAATGCACCACAAGTAGGATGTAATTTCATTGCATAACTATTGACTTTCATGCTTGCATAGGGAATCACAAAGCTTAACACCAATATTCTTACTAAAGCATAATTACTCACCAACATGACTCACATATTACTATCATCATACCTCAAAACTATTACAAAGAATCAAGTTTATAATATCCAATGATCTTAATGAAAGTTTTTATTATATCCCCCTTGGATAACTATCACTTTGGGACTAATTTCATATATTACCATTGCTTATAACAAGCTCTGAAACAAATTTAAGTGAAGAACATGAGCATAAATAATTTTTTTTCATCTCTCAAAATAATATAAGTGAAGTATGAGAGAATTTCTTCAAAAATTTACTAACTCTCAAATTAATCTAAATGAAGCATGAGAGTATTTGTTCAAAAAATTAAAGTATCACCGTGCTCAAAAAGATATAAGTGAAGCACTAGAGCAATTCCATAGCTCAAAAAATTTAAGTGAATCACATAGAGCAATTCTAACAAATCATAGCATCGTTATGGATTTCTCAAATAGGTGTGTCCAGTAAGGATGATTGTGACAAACTAAAAAGAAAAACAAGCAAAGACTCATATAATAAAAGCCGCTCCAAGAAAAACTCATGATATGTGACGAATAAAAATATAGCTCCAAGTAAAATTACCGATGGTTGTTAGAAAAAGAGGGGATGCCTTCCGGGGCATGCCCAAGCTTAGTTGCTTGTTTATCCTTGAATATTACCTTGGGGTGCCATGGGCATCCCCTAGCTTAGGCTCTTTTCACTCCTTATTCCTTCATCCATACCTCGGGGTGCCATGGGCATCCCCTAGCTTAGGCTCTTTTCACTCCTTATTCCTTCATCCATCGTGATCTCACCTAAAACCTGAAAAATTCAATCACACAAAACTTAACAAAAACCTTCGTGAGATTCGTTAGTATAAGAAAAACAATTTTTACTTTAAGTACTATTGCAAAGTGCAAACCCATTCATATTTTGTAATTGCATTATACCTACTGTATTCTAAATTTACATGCTAATAACCCCCCCCCCCCCCCCCCCCCCGTATAGTCCATAGATTTGATCAAAATAAGCACACAATGCACCGAAAACAGAATCTGTCAAAAACAGAACAGTCTGTACAGACTTGAATTTACTCATACTTATGTAACTTCAAAAATCTGAAAAACCTCTAAAACAGAGGAAATTCATATATAAATCTCTTGTAAAAAAATTCAGAATTTTTCTTCGCTCCAGTGATTTTTAACAATTCTTCTACTGGACGTAAAAGTTTCTGTTTTCCAACAAGATCAAATCAACTATCACGCAAAGCCATCTTAAAGGCATTACTTGGCAAAAACACTAACTAAAACATAAAACACAATCATAACAGTAGCATAATTGTGTGAACACACAAAAACAGAAAGAAAAAGATAAAAACATATTTTATTCATTGGGTTGCCTCCCAACAAGCGCTATCGTTTTATGCCCCTAGCTAGGCATAATGCATAGATTCAAGTATTGTCATTTTTATTTTTTAACTCCTCAATCACACAACCATTCTCTCTAGAAGTTCCAAAAAATTTGATAATCATACTCATAGGAACAAAGTCAAGAGGAATATTTTTATAGATTGGTCCCTTTATTAAATGTACTAAATTTGGGTGAACACTAATCATCTTAAGATCTTCATTGTTGCTACTAGAAGTGGCACCCTTATTCCTAGGAGCATGTGTAGATTTGCAATTCTTGCTAATAGGAGTCTTTTCAATAGTTTTAATGGAAGAAAAAGCTGAGCTGAAGTTACTAAAAATTTCTTCCAACTTATCAATTCTATGTTGGGGAACGTTGCATGGAAAACCAAAAAATTTCTACACACACGCAATGATCTATCCATGGAGATGCATAACAACGAGGGGGAGAGCGTGCCTACGTACCCTCGTAGACCGTAAGCGGAAGCGTTTCACAACGCGGTTGATGTAGTCTAACTTTCATCGCACTCCAACCGATCTAGTACTGAACGTACGGCACCTCCGCGTTCTGCACACGTTCAGCTCGGTGACGTCCTCGCCTTCTTGATCCAGCAAGACGGGCGAAGTAGTAGATGAGTTCCGTCAGCACGACGGCATGGTGAAGTGATCTCCGCAGGGCTTCGCCTAAGCACCACGAAAATATGACCGAGGGAGTAAACGGTGGACGGGGGCGCCGCACACAGCTAAGACAATGTTCTGGTCATTGTGTGGCACCCCCTCCCCAGGGGCTACTATGAACACTAGTAAAATACACATCAATAACATGTATATCAAATATACCTTTGTTCACTTTGCCATCCTTCTTATTCGCCAAGTATTTGGGGCAGTTCCGCTTCCAGTAACCATTTCCTTTGCAATAGAAGCACTCAATTTCAGGCTTGGGTCCAGCTTTGGGCTTCTTCATGGGAGCGACAACTTGCTTGCCATTCTTCTTGAAGTTCCCTTTCTTTCCCTCGCCATTTTTCTTGAAACTAGTGGTCTTGTTAACCATCAACACTTGATGCTCTTTCTTGATTTCTACCTTCGTCGATTTCAGTATCGCGAAGAGCTCGGAAATCGTTTTCGTCATCCCTTGCATATTATAGTTCATCACGAAGTTCTAGTAGCTTGGTGATAGTGACTAGAGAACTTTGTCAATCACTTTCTTATCTGGAAGATTAACTCCCACTTGATTCAAGCGATTGTAGTACCCAGACATTCTGAGCATATGCTCACTGGTTGAGCTATTCTCCTCCATCTTGTAGGCAAAGTACTTGTCAGAGGTCTAATACCTCTCGACATGGGCATGAGTCTGAAATACCAATTTCATCTCTTGGAACATCTCACATGCTCCATGGCATTCAAAACGTTTTTGAAGTCCCGGTTCTAGGCCTTAAAGCATGGCACACTAAACTATTAAGTAGTCATCATATCGAGCTTTGCAAAACGTTCATAACATCTGCATCTGCTCCTGCAATAGGTCTGTCACCTAGCGGTGCATCAAGGACATAATTCTTCTGTGCAGCAATGAGGATAATCCTCAGATCACAGACCTAGTCCGCATCATTGCTACTATCATCTTTCAACTTAGTTTTCTCTAGAACATATCAAAAAAAACAGGGGAGCTATATCGCGAGCTATTGATCTACAACATAGATTTGCAAATACTACCAGGACTAAGTTCATAATAAATTAAGTTCAATTAATCAAATTACTTAAGAACTCCCACTTAAATAGACATCCCTCAAGTCATCTAAGTGATACGTGATCCAAATCAACTAACCCATGTCCGATCATCACGTGAGATGGGGTAGTCATCAATGGTGAACATCTCTATGTTGATCATATCTACTATATGATTCACGTTCGACCTTTCGGTCTCCAGTGTTCCGAGGCCATGTCTTTACAAGCTAGGCTCGTCAAGTTTAACCCAAGTATTCTGCATGTGTAAAACTGTCTTACACCCGTTGTATGTGAACATAGAGTTTATCACACCCGATCATCACGTGGTGTCTCGAAACGACGAACTTTCGCAACGGTGCATACTCGAGGAGAACACTTATATCTTGAAATTTAGTGAAGGGATCATCTTATAATGCTACCGTCATTCTAAGCAAAATAAGATGCATAAAAGATAAACATCACATGCAATCAAAATATGTGACATGGTATGGCCATCATCATCTCATGCTTTTGATCTCCTTCTCCAAAGCATTGTCATGATCCCCATCGTCACCGGCTCGACACCTTCATCTCCATCGTTGCGTCGTGGTCATCTCGCCAACTATTGCTTCTACAACTATTGCTAACTCATAGCGATAAAGTAAAGCAATTACATGGCGTTTGCATTTCATACAATAAAGAGACAACCATAAGGCTCCTGCCGGTTGCCTGATATATTACAAAACATTGATCATCTCATACAATAACGTATATCACATCATGTCTTGACCATATCACATCACAACATGCCCTGCAAAAACAAGTTAGACGTCCTCTACTTTGTTGTTGCAAGTTTTACGTGGCTGCTACGGGCTTCTAGCAAGAACCGTTCTTACCTACGGCAAAAACCACAACGGTGTATCGTCAAGTTTGCTGTTTTAACCTTCTTCAAGGACCGGCCGCAATCAAATTCGATTCAACTAAAGTAGGAGAAACAGACAACCGCCAGCCACCTTTATGCAAAACTAGTTGCATGTCAGTCGCTGGAACCGGTCTCATGTGCGTGGACATGTAAGGTTGGTCCGGGATGCTTCATCCCACAATACCGCTGAATCAAAATAAGATATTGGTGGTAAGCAGTATGACTATCACCGCCCACAACTCTTTGTGTTCTACTCGTGCATATCATCTACGCATAGACCTGGCTCTGATGCCACTGTTGGGGAACGTTGCATGGAAAACAAAAAAAATTCTACGCACACGCAATGATCTATCCATGGAGATGCATAGCAACGAGGGGAAGAGTGTTTCTACATACCCTCGTAGACCGTAAGCAGAAGCGTTTCACAACGCGGTTGATGTAGTCGAACTTTCTGCGCGCTCCGACCGATATAGTACCGAACGTACGGCACCTCCGCGTTTTGCACACGTTCAGCTCGGTGACGTCCTTGCCTTCTTGATCTAGCAAGACAGGCAAAGTAGTAGATGAGTTCCGTCAGCACGACAGCGTGGTGACGGTGATGGTGAAGTGATCTCCGCAGGGCTTCGCCTAAGCACCACGAAAATATGACCGAGGGAGTAAACGGTGGACGGGGGCGCCGCACACGGCTAAGACAATGTTCCGGTCATTGTGTGGCACCCCCTCCCCACATATATATAGGTGGGAGGGGAGAAGGCAGCCCCTAGGGCACCCCAAGAGACATGGAAGCAGCCCTAGGGCTGCTGCCTTGCCCTGCGCCCCCCCCCCTTTCCTTATATGTCGGAGGGGGAAGGAAAGAGAGGAGGTGAGGGTTGGAAGGGGGAATCCTATTGCCCTCTTTCCTTTCCCTTCCCCTCTTTCCTTCCCCTCCTAGGCCGGCCCATATGGGGGGCGCACCAGCCCCTTGTGGCTGGTGTGTTTCCCCTCTTGGCCCATAAGGCCCATATCTTTTCTCGGGGGTGCCCGGAACCCCTTCCGGTGACCCGATAAGTACCCGGTGACCTCCGAAACACTTCCGGTGTCCGAATACCATCGTCCTATATATCAATCTTTACCTCTCAACCATTTCGAGACTCCTCGTCATGTCCGTGATCTCATCCGAGACTCCGAACAACATTCGGTCACACAATCACATAACTCATATAATACTATATCGTCATCGAACGTTAAGCGTGCGGACCCTACAGGTTCGAGAACTATGTAGACATGACCGAGACACCTCTCCGGTCAATAACAAATAGCGGAAACTGGATGCTCATATTGGCTCCTACATATTCTACGAAGATCTTTATCGGTCGAACTGTTATGACAACATACGTAATTCCCTTTGATAATCGGTATGTTACTTGCCCGAGATTCGATCGTCGGTATCTTCATACCTAGTTCAAACTTGTTACCGGCAAGTCTCTTTACTCGTTCCGTAATACATCACCTCGTGACTAACTCCTTAGTCATCTGCTTGCAAGCTAATGATGTGTATTACCGAGAGGGCCCAGAGATACCTCTCCGATACTCGGAGTGACAAATCCTAATCTTAATCTATGCCAACTCAACAAACACCTTCGGAGATACCTGTAAAGCATCTTTATAATCACCCAGTTACGTTGTGATGTTTGATAGCACACAAGGCATTCCTCCGGTATCCGGGAGTTGCATAATCTCATAGTCGAAGGAATATGTATTTGACATGAAGAAAGCAATAGCAATAAAACTGAACGATCATTATGCTAAGCTAACGGATGGGTCTTGTCCATCACATCATTCTCCTAATGATGTGATCCCGTTACTAAATGACAACTCATGTCCATGGTTAGGAAACCATAACCATCTTTTATCAACGAGCTAGTCAAGTAGAGGCTCACTAGGGACATGGTGTTTGTTTATGTATTCACACATGTATTTAGGTTTCCAATCAATACAATTCTAGCATGAATAATAAACCTTTATCATGAATAAGGAAATATAAAATAACAACTTTATTATTGCCTCTAGGGCATATTTCCTTCATTCTAGCGGGGCTCTCTAGCTACTACCGTCTCGTTAACTACGGGTTCTTTTTCCCTTAATAATTTAAGAGTATCCCCTACCTTTGACACAATTTTATTAGCAAGATTATGAATCCTTTTATCCAAATTTTCAATGTGTTCTTCGGTGAGCATTTTCTTTTCAATAGCATCTAGCCTTTGCATAACGTGCTCAAGAGTTAAAACTATTTCATTGATAATGATAGGAGGTGATCCCACTAAATTTCCCATAGCATTAAAAGCATCCAAAGGGGGGCACATCAAGAAATTCCCTCCGGTGATAGTATCAAGAACAAATCTATACCAAGTAGTAATGCCCACATAAAAATTATGAAGGAGAATTGTAGTGGATTGCTTTCGAATAGATCTATTATGAGCATCACAAATTTTGTACCAAGCATCTTTTAAATTCTCTCCTCCCCTTTGCTTAAATTGAGAACCTCATTCTCAGGGGTACACATAGTAGGTGAAGAACTAGCCATAGCAATAAGGTAGGCAAGCAAGATCACACGCAAACAAAAGATCGAACGGGAAAAAGGCAAACAAAAAGAAGGCAAATAAAAAGGGCAAATATTTTTTTGTGCTTTTCGCAAAAAACGTTTTAGAAGTGGGGGAGATGAAAACGAGAGGAAAATGGCAAATAATGTCCATTGCAAGGAGATGAGATTTTTGATTGGGTACCTGATAGATATTGATGATGTCTCCCCGGCAACGGCGCCACAAATAGGAAAGTTGACGGGAGACTACCTTGACTTGATCTTCCCGATAACGGCGCCAGAAATTCTTCCTGATTGCTTGTATCTGCATTGGTATTTCCCCGGAGAGGAGAGGACGATGCAGCACAGCAACGGTAAGTATTTCCCTCAGTTATGAAACCAAGATTATCAATCCAGTAGGGGAACCAAGCAACACTATGTAAACAGCACCTGCACACAAATAACAAATACTTGCAACCCAACACGTAAGAGGGGTTGTTGATCCCTCCTCGGTATTGAGATTGATTAAATTGTATGAGATTGGATAAATAGATCTAGCAAAAACACAAAATAAAATAAATAAAGAAAAAGTGCAGCAAGGTATTTTTGGGTTTTTGGAATAATAGATCTGAAAACAATATGATAGGAAATAGACCCGGGGGCCGTAGATTTCACTAGTGGCTTCTCTTGAGAAAATAGCATACGGTGGGTAAACAAATTACTGTTGGGCAATTGATAGAAGAGCAAATAATTATGACGATATCCAAGGCAATGCTCATGTATATAGGCGTCACGTCCAAGATTAGTAGACCAAAACTATTCTGCATCTACTACTATTACTCCACACATCGACCGCTATCCAGCATGCATCTAGTGTATTAAGTTCATGGAGAAACGGAGTAATGCAATAAGAATGATGACATGATGTTGACAAGATATATTCTTGTAAGAATAGACCCCATCTTTTTATCCTTAATGGCAATGATACATGCGTGTCACTTCTCCTTCTGTCACTGAGATTGAGCACTGCAAGATCGAACCCATCACAAAGCACCCCTTCCCATTGCAAGAAAAATCAATCTAGTTGGCCAAACAAAACCAAAGTTTTGGAGAAGAAATACGAGGCTATAATAATCATGCATATAAGAGATCAAAGAAGACTCAAATAATATTCATAGATAGATCTGATCATAAACTCACAATTCATTGGATCCCAACAAACACACAACAAAAAGAGTTACATCAAATAGATCTCCAAGAACATCAAGGAGAACATTGTATTGAGAATCAAAAAGAGAGAAGAAGCCATCTAGCTACTGCCTATGGACCCATAGGTCTGTGGTAAACTACTCACGCATCATCGGAGGAGCACGAATGAGGATGATGAACCCCTCCGTGATCGTGTTCCCCTCCGGCAAGGTGCCGGAATAGGGCTCTTGATTGGATCTCATGGTTCTGGAACTTGCGGTGGCTAGAATTGTTTTTCGTCGACTCCCCTAGGGTTTCTGAAATATTTGGGTATTTATAGAGCTGAGAGGCGGTGGAGAGGGGGCCTGTGGGCCCCACTACCTACCAGGGCGCGCTAGGGGCCTCTCGCGCGCCCTGGTGCCTTGTGGGCCCCATGGGCCTCCCCTCCGGTACTTCCTTGGCTCCCAAGTTGTCTTCTGGGCAGAAAAAATCTCCAAAAAGTTTCATGGCATTTGGACTTCGTTTGGTACTAATATTATGCGAAGTAAAGAACAAGTAAAAAACAACAACTGGCACTGGGCACTATGTCAATAAGTTAGTCCCAAAAATGATATAAAGTTGCTATAAAATGAATATAAAACATCCAAGATTGATAATATAACAGCATGGAACAATCAAAAATTATAGATACGTTGGAGACTGCTACTTCTTGAACTTGCATTGGTTTTTCCCTTGAAGAGGAAAGGGTGATGCAGCACAGTAGAGGTAAGTATTTCCCTCAGTTAAGAACCAAGGTATCAATCCAGTAGGAGAAGAACGCACAAATCACCAACACCTGCACAAACAATTAAACACTTGCACCCAACGCGATAAAGGGGTTGTCAATCCCTTCACGGTCAATTGCAAAAGTGAGATCTGATAGAGATAGATAAACAAAAGATAAAATATTTTTTAGTTTTTTTGGTATATAGATCTGAAAATAAAATATTGCAAAATAGTAGATCGGAAAGTAATATGATGGAAAATAGACCCGGGGGCCATAGGTTTCACTAGAGGCTTCTCTCATGATGGCAAATAATACGGTGGGTGAACAAATTACTGTCGAGCAATTGATAGAAAAGCGCAAAGTTATGACGATATCCAAGGCAATGATTATGCATATAGGCATCACGTCCGTGTCAAGTAGACCGACTCCCGCCTGCATCTACTACTATTACTCCACACATCAATCGCTATCCAGCATGCATCTAGAGTATTAAGTTCATAAAGAACGGAGTAACGCCTTAAGTAAGATGACATGATGTAGAGGAATTAACTCAAGCAATATGATGAAAACCCCATCTTTTTATCCTCGATGGCAACAACGCAATACGTGTCTCGCTACCCCTACTTTGTCACTGGGTGAAATCACGCAAGATTGAACCCAAAGCTAAGCACCTCTCCCATTGCAAGAAAAACCAATCTAGTTGACCAAACCAAACCGATAATACAAAGATATTAAATGATGCATAAAAGAATTCAGAGAAGATTCAAATAATATTCATAGATAAGCTGATCATAAATCCACAATTCATCGGATCTCGACAAACACACCGCAAAAGGAGATTACATCGGATAGATCTCCAAAAACATCAAGGAGAACGGTGTATTGAGAATCAAAGAGAGAGAAGAAGCCATCTAGCTACTAGCTATGGACCCGTAGGTCTGAGGTAAACTACTCACGCATCATCGAAAGGGCAATGGAGTTGATGTAGAAGCCCTCCGTGATCGATTCCCCCTCCGGCGGGATGCCGAAAAAGGCCCCAAGATGGGATCTCATGGGAACAGAAGGTTGCGGTGGTAGAAAAGTGTTTTCGTGGATGCCTCTAGTGGTTCTGGAATATATGTGAATATATAGGAGGAAGGGCTTGGTCAGAGGACTCCCGAGGGGCCCACAAGGCAGGGGCGGCCCCCCTAGGGCGCGCCCTCCACCCTTGTCACCGCCTCGCGGCTCTTTTGACTTGGACTCCAAGTCCCCTGGGTGTCTTCTGGTCCAAGAAAAATCATCGTGAAGTTTTATTCCGTTTGGACTCTGTTTGGTATTCCTTTTCTGCGAGGCTCAAAAACAAGGAAAAAACAGAAACTGTCACTCGGCTCTAGGTTAATAGGTTAGTCCCAAAAATAATATAAAATAGCATATTAATGCATATAAAACATCCAAAACAGATAATATAATAGCATGGAACAATCAAAAATTATAGATACGTTGGAGACGTATCATAGACGTATCAAAATGATGTAGAAAAATTGAGTTGTCTATGGAAGGCGGTGGTTTTCAATCAAAAGTATGATACTTCATCGGACAGTGTTATGTTTGTACACGAAGTGCATGAAGTTTTCAAGCTCCATTTTCTTAGTGAGAGGAACAATCAGAGATAACTTTCAAGGCATGACTTTCTCTAGAGTTGGTACCATACAACCCATGTTTTTCTTCAATTAGCACTTCATGAGTATTGAGTTTTTCCTCAACATCTGTGACCTTAATAGTTATGTAGTCCCAAGAGCTTTGGGTCATGGGACTAGTGTGTTAAATGACTCATCAAGGGATCTGAGCAACTTATTGACCACATCATTATTCGTGATGTCTCTTGCACCAATGCCTTAAAGTTCATTGGTGATAGTAACAAGTCTTGAGTTGGTACTTTGAACACTTTCATAGTCATTCTTTTGAAGTGATTGAACCGAATTCGAAGAATATCCGTCATGGTCACGCCGTGAAAGAGTGATACTTCTTCGGTCCTCGGGGGGGAGAGAGAGAGGACCGATATCAGAAATAGTAAAACATTCAGAAAAAATTCTACGTAGCTCAACATCGACGCCTTTGATGTGGCGACACATTCGGTGTTTTCAGTATAAAAGGTCTTATCAATAGAAGATGGGATTTTGCATAGATCATCGATAGTTACCTATGGTCGACATAGCTGAAACATAAACTTCATGTGTTTAAGTCAAAAGACAGCTATCTCTGATACCAATTATAGGGCCAGATATTGACCAGAGGGGGTGAATGATAGATTCTACAATTTTTTCCAAGAAAAGCAGAGTACGACAAAACAATAATAGAACCGAATAGAGGTAAAACAAAATAGGATGAAAGTAAATTAGAGGAATAACAATTAGAATGTCGGAGACGTGGAGATCAGCTTGCTAGATATAAGAATAACTAAGTAGCAGTACAAATAGTAAAGTCTAACAAAGATGCTAACTACCTTAGGTACAACAACAACGAAGATAATGGTAAACATATAGAATGCAACAGATATAGTAAAGTAATCACAAAAGTCTTTGAACCAATCAAAGAGAAAGGAGGAGGGGGATAAGTTCTTCTAACACTTGCAAATTAAAGAGGTAAATGAGTGCAAAGAAATAGAACCCTTAAGCTCACGAAGACAATTATTTGTTCACCAAGTTCAAATTACTGGCACAAGTCTATGTCTGGTTGGAGCTACTGAGATTAAACTCAAAAGATAAGGTCTTCACCCAATTCTCCTTGAGCTAAAATGACTTAGAACTCTGTCAATCACTCATGGTATATCTTCAAGGTGATCCCCAGGCTTTCATAGACATGTTCTTCGGTGGTCCATAATTAGTGTTGGAAGTTCTTGAACAGCTAATTGTCTAGAGGATGCACAATCCTCAAGAGTAAAAGGTTAACTTCAGGTTTGATCAAGTTCTTCAGTGATGCTCAATCACTTAGTAGTTAGTAGGCTCTAGGATTTTCCTCACTTAGGATTCTCTCAATCTCTTTGGGGGATAGGTTGTTCTAACAATCACTCGTCAATTCACTCGAAGCATCCAGTCGCAAAATGGATAGAGGTGGGTGGCTATTTATAGGCGGGAGCAATCCCAAAGGCTAAAATGATCGTTAGAGGTAGGCGTCACCCAACGTGCGCATGACATGCACCGAGATGGTCGGATTTCAAACACAACTAATGGAATAACTTGTAAACAAGTCATCCATCTCCTCGACAAGGACATTTAACTCTAGTGTTCTGAAGAACAACTTCTTAGACACCGAAGCTAAATGAACTGCCTCGAAGGAAATTTTAACGTCTTCACTCTTCACTCAAAGAATTGGGTTTGGATTGAGCACACACAGTAAGACTTCAATCTCAACTTCCTTAGGATTTGGGTTTAACCTAGGAGTATGACCCCTAAAAATTGAGGTGACAATGAATATCTTTGGAATGCTTGTTCGAGGAACATGAAGCTTAGTATGATGAGTATAAAGTTGTAGTGAAGAATTTGGTTTTCTAGTTTCATTTAGTCCGCTAGCCATGTCTAAGGTTTGGCATCGCTATTGTACTTGTCAATATTGTGCACACAAATCTTCTCTAGAATTTTTATGTTCGCATGCATCTGGTGAAGCATCATGGACTAGCAGTGGAAATCTAAGAAGGGCTAGAAACCTCATAGTCCCTGTCACCCTCGTCATTTCTATCACGTTGGTTGGTACAGTGCGTCAGTGACACAGGCAATGACCTGCTCTTGGAGGTCGGGATCTTCCTGATGGTGATAGATAGTGTTCTGCGCGTCTATGTCGAAGGCACATTCGTTGTAGCTCAGATAGTGGTTGGGTGCCAGACGAGTTCTGGATGCACTGGAATTACTGCATGTAACGACTTTGTCCAGAGACGATCGTGAGTGGATGATACAATGTCATGTCAGACTATCGTGGTCTTTAGAAAGGCCTGGCATTTTCGAAGCCTTTTTTGCCTCTGGATGATCTAGACTAAGAACCAAGTTTTCTATGATGTTTGTAATTGTGATGAGGTTACCCATGTGGGTTCGGTAGACATCATTTTCCTATAGTACCTCCCCTAGAAAAGTTGCTACTGTAGTAAGGCCAAGTAGCGTGAAGTCTTTGGTCTCTGTCAGGGGTCATCGGCGAGGGGAGTGCTCGATTGTATGTTGAAGCTCCCTCCTTGGATTTGAGAGCCGCCTTCTCAGTTTCGCGGCAGGTATGCTCAGCCATGAAACAAATGCGAGCGACCCCCAAGGCCTTATCCTTAGGTATGTCTCCAAGGATGGGTGTGGAGAATAACCATTGTATTATTGTGATGGCTTCTGCGTCCTCATTAGTTGCTCCTGTAGCGTTAGGTGCCACCATGAAGTCTTCTTGGACATGATGCATCTCGTTGGTCAAACCGCAAATAGCAGTATCCTTGGTATCTTCCTCCTTCGACTCATGGTCGAATGGAAGTAAGATGGAGTCAATTGTAGCGACTAGTTGTGAAGCAGCTATGTCACCAAAGCCACGGGTCGATCCCACAGTTTGCCCCAGAGATAGTGTTGACCCTAGGGTTTGCCCGGGAGATAGTTTTGTAGATCAACCGGAAGCCGGAACGCAGAGGTGCATCGTGCCGAGTTTGTTGGCGATGGCTTATAAAAAGGAAAACGCAGCCTTTAGTCAAACCAATGGCGGAGACGAGGTGCCCGACCTCATCGGTTGTGAAATTCAGGGAGCTGAAGCAAAAGCTCTACCCTTGAACAAAGCTGAGGAGAGTAGATGGGAAGGTATCGAAACCATGCTTTTGACACACGCAGACCCTACCTGCTACGCCATCTATTGTGGTATTTTCCCGACCATCCATCTATGGGCGGGGTTGGAGATTCAGGTGGTGCACATGAAGAGATTTACCCAGGTTCAGGCCCTTGGATTGAGGTAATACCCTACTCCTGCTTGTATGTATTGACGAATCTATCATCATATAAGAACTAGAGCTTGTGTGTACAAGGGTTTGATCGTAATATCACGTAGGTGTGCTTCCTTGAGACTAGTTGGATGTGTTTCAACCTAAGGTTACTGATTGTGGGTAGCTTTTGGGCCTTATATAGGTGACCGAAGGCATGGATACATCTTCTGAGTCAATTAGGAGATGTCCCAATCTACGTAATGTGGTAGAAACCATGACGATTGTTACATGCCATATACTGATGACCTAGATAGATATGTAGCATAGTTTGTGTCTTGTATCCCAAGGTGGCGGTCCACCATGTACTGTCAGTGGACTCTCAGTAGTGGGCCTGGGCCGCCCCACCTCTTTTGGGCCTCTTCTGTCCTCCGTGGATACACCCCGGGGGCATGGCATCATCACGGTGTTCCTAGATTACAAGGTTGTGCAATCCAGAGGGCCTTTTCCTTGGAAAGCACATTCAATGATGGGTGTCTAGCCCTGGTGGCTTCATTCTGGAGATCCCAGAACCATAACGACCCCTACATCATCCAGACGGTCCACTCAGGTGGCTGCTAATCTTCCTCGTGTAGCAACGTCCCCTCCTTTCGTCGATCTCCCTCGCCGCTGCCAGCTAAAGCCACCATGACCGACAACAACAACGAGATTTGGGGTGTGGAACCGTCGTGCCTCCTGTTACGGTGGGACTTACAGCGCAACTAGCGCATGAGGCACGTGTCGGCGTGGTTCTCCTTTAGTCGTGTTGGCTACTCCTTCTTTACATCACTTGTCGGCGAATGAAGTTGTCTGGTATAGCTCGAGTGTTGGTCATCGCTTAATAGTTGGTGTTGGTGCGAGGTGTTTTGGTGGAGTTAGTGGCAGCAATGGCAAGTTATTGTGATGGCTCGTGGTGTGTAATTTTGGGGTCGATGGCTATTTTTAGATTTCCCACTGATGTATACTTGCTACGAAGGCATGCGATTACTAGATCGTCTCCAATGTGTGATTTTGGCGATATAATCCTCTCATCCTAGTTGACTTGCGACCCACATCACGTGTGCATCGATGGATGACCAAGGCTCCACGGACAACTCTTGGTGGCTGGGCTACCTACTTGGTGCATGCACGGTTATCAATCCTCCGGCGATGTCTACGTCAAGGTTGTGAGTGGTTGCATGTCTTCGTTGGGTCGACAAGTAGTTAAGCAACATAGGTGGACTCCCGCCTACAAGTAGTGGAGCAACACAGGTGGACTCCAGCGTGCAAGTAGTGGAGTAGCACATGTGGACTCCACTTTGCGGTGCTTTCTCAGCACCCACGGGAATACAAACCAGAGGCGAGGGAGCCACTCCAGCGACCTGTGGTGACTAGGGTTGTTGCAGGGCGCATGCAGGGGCCTGAAGAACGTCGCCGCGGTGGAAGATCGAAGGAGGGGACCGAAGGGAATCTGGGCCTATGAGCGATGGGCGTGGGAGAGCGCTGGATATAGCCGGTGAGGTGGCGGCGGCAGCATCGTGTTTGAGAGAGGGGAATCAGGGGAGAGGGAGATGGCGCATATAAATTTTTGGCTGCATGGTTATTTATTTTTTGATATGGGCCGCGTGATATTTGGACGGGGGCGAGGGTGGTGGGAACCAGGAGGCTAGTTTTTCTTCTCAGGGACGAGGAGGTTAGCTATAAGTGTGGGAAGTGGGAGGTTGAGCAAACAGGAGTTGTTATCCTAACGTTGCTAGGCATGTGTTGGTATAGGGGGGGTTCTTGTTGTAGTGCCAGTACGGTTCAGGGTTAAAACCTTTATCTCACCTTTGTTGTATCAGGGAATGCGGTGTTTTCGCATTGTTTTCTTTTTTATGTAATTGGTTGGAATTTTGATAGGAGTTGATCTTCAAACGAAAACTCATGATTTGGCTTTTACTGGTCGGATTTGGCAACTATAACAATGTTGTGTCGTCCTTTTCTATAAATGTTAATTTTGGAGGACCATTATCGTAGTCATGATGTCCTCGAAAACTCAATATAGGTCAATGTGGCTACTCGCATTGGGGTGGCCATAGGGTAGCTAGTGTGGGTCATGGACCACCCTTGAATTTTGCAGCCCGTAGCCCATGTCTCAGGCTGGACTATTTCAGCCACTGAGAAAAAAATTGTGCTTCGTTGCCCAACTGGCTCACTGCCTAGATCTCAAGTCTCAGTTCTAGCAGTCAAGAGGTGATCGACCTCGAGAGGGGTGCGTCTATGTGCCGCCCATAGCGAGTCCTAGTAACCACATGCCACGCCATGCTAACGTCATGCGAGTTTGTTTTTCGTATTTTCCTACCATTTTTTCATCAAATTTTTATTTATGTTTTTACTTCTGTTTATATTTTGAAATATTCTAAATATATATATTAAAAAAATTACATAAAAAATTGAAATGTTCGGCATGCATTTCAAAAAAATTAAACATGTGTACCGAAAATGATTGTGACATTTACACAATTCAAAAAATATACGTGCCATTTAAAAAAAGTTTATACAATATAAAAAAATGTTTCATACATTCAAAAAATGTGTCCTACATTTTAAAAAATGTTCGCGAGTTTCAAAAATGTTTTCATGGCATTTCAAAAAATGTTTGAACAATGTAAACAATGTTTGCATAGTTCAAAAAAAATGTTCTTTATCATTCTAAACATGTTCCAACATGTATCTAAAAAAATGTGTAACACATATTCGAGAAAATGTTCAAAACATGTTTCTGCACAATTTTAATAATGATACATTTTTTTAATGTGTATAAAAACTTTTTTAGATGAATAAAAAATATACAATGTATCATGTATTTCAAATATGTAACCGTGTGTAAAAAATGTTAATAGTGTATACCAAAAAAGTAAAACATACATGAAAAAAGTAGATATCAAAACAATATATTGAAAAAAATGCCAATTATGTATTTTGAAAAAGTTAAATGTGTATAAAAAATATTCCTGATATACAAGAACAATATACACTGTGTATTAAAAATGGTAGACATCAAAACATATATTGAAAACAATGGTAATCACATACTTAAAAATATTAAAAATGTTTTTAAAAAGTATCCCAAATGTATACAAAAATAGAAAATGTTCATGCAAAAATACACGTATTGAAAAGAATGAAAAAGGAAAATAATGAAAAAACTTGAAGAAAATAAACACCTGATGGAAACCAGAATGAAAAAAACAAGATAAAAACAAAAAAAATAAAACTGAAGAAAGAAAAAACAAAAATAAAATGAAAAATGAAAAAAAAACAAAAAGAAAAGGAAAGAAAGAAAGAAACAAACGTAGTGAATAAAACACAAGAAAAAACTTGCTACAATAAAGAAGTACTCATTGCAAAGATCACTCCCACCTCTCCAGGTATTGCGCCACTTGTCGCAGCCGGGGAGTTTTCCCTTTTTCCGTAAATTCGTTTATTCAACACATTTTATCTCTTTAACCGTGCGTCCAAATCTCGAACCGTTTTCACCGTTGGATTCCTCGTGTCGAGATCTTCAAAACTAGATCCCATGTTGATAGGTTTTGACGAACTTTTTTTTTCACAAAAAAAACCAGACGAACAAACCGAACCGGTAGCACGGGTTTTTTCCCTTTCTGAAAGAGGCACGCCCGTGCCACTCGCGAAACCACAACCATGCCTCTCGCGGAAGCAAAACCGTGCCTCTGGCGAAGGAAAAAAAAACAGAAACGCGTTCTTTTTTCATTTCCGAAAGGCACGGCCGTGCCTCTCGTGAAAGCACAACCGTGCCTATCGCGGAAGAAAAAAAACAGAAAACGTGTTTTTTTCGTTTCCGAGAGGCACGGCCGTGACTCTCGTGAAAGCACAACCGTGCCTCTCTCGGAAGCAAAATCGTGCCTCTCGCGGAAGGAAAAAAAATAGAAACGCATTTTTTTTTCGTTTCTGAGAGGCACGGCCGTGACTCTCGCGAAAGCACAACCGTGTCTCTCGCGGAAGAAAAACCGTGACTCTCGCGAAAGAAAAAAAAAATAAAAACATGTTTTTTTTTGTTTTCGAGAGGCACGGCCGTGACTCTCGCGAAAGCAAAACCGTGCCTCTCGCGGAAGCAAAACTGTGACTCTCGCGAAAGAAAAAAGAAAGAAAATGCGTTTTTTCGCGTAAAAAAATTTTTAAATTTTTTTTTTATCCAAAAGTTCAGAAAGACCGGTGGAAAACTGAAACGTCGAAAAAAAAGGATAAAAAACCGTTTAAAAAGCGGAAAACGCCTGCGAAAAAAAACAAAATCCGAAGGGAGCGTCCAAAGCACGACATGTGGCGGGGCGACTGGGAGCACGCCAAGTGGCGCTGATCGTTACGAGGCTTTCGAAGGAGCGCTCGTTAACTAGTTGCTCTCATAAAGAAATAATAAAAAAATTAAACAACAGAAAAAATACCAATGATAAAGGGTTGGGCCGGCCCAATAGCGCCCGCCTATAGGTGATTCCTTGTAGGAATTGGTACGGCGAGACATAGTTGCCTCGCCTCGGGAGCTCGTGGCTCGGCCCTCTGTCCTCAAGCAAACAATCAGACGAGCGGAGATTGGCAACGTGCGGTAAGCAGGGCCTTTGGAGTGTGTGAGTTAGGACATATTAATAGCAAACAGACGTATCGTTCTTTCTTTCTCCAGAAGAAAAAGACGATCTCGCCAGTGCCCATCGCCAGGGGCTTCCTCCGCCGCCGTCCTCTGATGGCTCCCCTCTGCTGTCGTCCATGGTAAGGAGGATCATCGGATCCACGCATGTGGATAGTTTTAGGTCAAAATAGATTAGTTTTTCGGCTGTTAATCGTCTTGCTTCGGCGGCGACGATGGCGGTGCTTAATACAGTTACTTCAGATTCTACTCCAACGAGGCATCGGTCCTATGGTTGGGCATGGATTCGGAATCCAGCCTGTTCAAGCAACGATGGCGCAACGGCGGCATCCTCATGGTTGACCTGTGTCCTCGGGCTCCGTCGTTTCCTCCAGCGTCGGCGCAGAGCCTGGGAGGTAGTCCAGGAGCGGATGCAGATTATGGAGTGCATTGGCGGCACATGAAAGATGGTGGATCGTATGTTGGGTTCGTGGTACATGGATGGCAGGTATGGTTTCCTCCTCCGACGTCTTAGTCATGTGGGGGTGCTAGATCTGGAGTTTGATGACGTATCCGGCGTGTTGCCCCGGTCTGATTCGTTCAGCGGTAATGATTTCACCTGGCGAGCCACCTCCGCAAAGCTGTATATCAGCGATGGAGTCGCGTCGAGGTAGGGTGTGAAGGTGCTTCGTCATTGTTTTTTATTTGGTGGCTGATGTGGTGGTGACGGGCGTTAGTGTCAAGCTCAGAGGCTTCTTCGATCTTGTTTGTATTTTTTACTTCTTGGCCGGTGTTTCTTTTTTCAAAGGCTAGCGTTCTGTTATTTTTTTAGTTTTCCTATATCAGTATGTATATGGCTTGTACTGTAATCTTTATAATATAAATGGGACATGTATTGTCATGCGAAGAAGGGCCTTTGGAGTGTGCGGCCGTGCACGTGGCGAGCAAATGTGCGGCAGGCTCCCAGAATTGAGGCTGTGAATCGTTAAAATTGCAGTAATTATACTTGTACTGATAGATTACTATGGGTTCGTCCAATTGAGAATTTATAAACTGAACTTTTTTATTGTACTATATGTAATCGTTGCAAAATGAAGATGGGCGGACACTAGAGAAAATTTATTTGTATTAACTGGACTACACAGGGTAGATCATCTTTCTTTGTTACAAAGGCCGAAGAATGTAGCTATACGTTTTGATACCATATATCCCCTTTCCAGTAAAGAATGACTGAAGGAGCAGTTCTGGTCCGTGCCGGCCGATGGGATCCGGTCCGTGGGGCACGCGGTACTGGGGGTGGGGGTGGCTTTGCGCAGATGCACTGTGCTTCCCGTGGATGCTGCGCCAGCGCAAAGCACGCCGTCTTTGCGTGCCATGCCGTCTGGATTTTGGTTGTGAGGCGCACGCCTCGGCCTCGATGGTGATCACGATGCACGTACAGAGATGGAGCTATCAGCAATGGAAAGGCAGAATCACGGAATAGTTGCACCGCTGGACCGATACCGCCCGAAAGTAACTGCACGCCCTTGTGTGTACATGCATGACGCTCTGCGGATCTGCTCTGCTTTGCTCGCCATTGGTAAAGATGGTGGTACTCGTTTTCTGACCAGGTTTATGCTCTAGTTCGTGTGCCCACGTCTAGGCGTACTCATTCGCCGCAGTGCCGGTGAACTTCAAGGTACGCCGCGGAGGGACGTACTACGGTGGAAGTTTGGTCACTGACACGTTGGGACGATCCCCGTCTGCTGCGGAGTCCTATTAAATTGGCAAACGTTTGCGTGCGGCGCGCCGGCCAAACTCGGACGCTTCCACGCACGCACACTACAGCGACTCAAATCACGACACGTGGGGCGGCGGGGGACCCACATACATTATCTCTTTCCCAATCTCGCGCAGGTGTCGCCGAAGGCCGTGAAGTGGAGCTCGCCACCGTCGGCCTCCATCCCGCGCGCCAGGTCCTCGAAGGCCTCGGCCATGAAGCTGCGACCGGCTCAAGGTAGAGCTGCAACCAGAACCTCCTTTTGCTATGGCGGACACACTTTTTTTGCTGGATCCGGAAAAGTGAGTGTTGTGACCGGCGTTCAGCGGAGGTGCAACCAGCATCACAAAATGCTACATTGGGCTTTTTTGTTGTTGCAACCAAAGAGCAGATTGGCTATAACCGACCTGCGGTGAAACTGCAACCGGCAATTCCAAATGCTATAATCAGCGTCTTAAAAGGCTACATCCAGTATCTTAAAAAGCTTCAACACCAGACATGGAAGCTGGGGGCGACCATGGCGCAACCGCAAAAAGCTGCAATCGATAGATGAAAATGCTACATTCGGCACCTGAAAAAGCTTCAACAGCACGTGAAAAAGCAGGATTTAGGACAGAACAGTGGCTTCAACCGGCATGAATCGAAGCTGCAACCACTACTGAAAAATGCTACGACCGGCAACGAAGAAAGCTACAACCAGCATTGAAAAAAGCTTCAACTGGATATGGGGTAGATGGAGGTCGGCCACTGCGCAGCCACAAAAAAGCTACAACCGGCATCGAGAAAAGCTACAACCTGCTTCTAAAAAAGCTTCAAATATAGAACGACTAGCTAACAATGGCGAGCGGCGACGACGGAGTTGCGGGTTGCGATGACGAGCGACTGCCCAGGGACGAGGACGGCGATGCCGCGGTAGTTGTGAGGTTGCAGATGAGGTTTTTCATGCTAGAAGCTCCATGGAGCGATTTTTTTGGAACACGGGGAAGGAGGTTGTGCGAGGGCGGTGGCTGTTGACCACTGGCGACGAGGACGGCTGCCGGCGCCGACATGGAAGGCCGGCGAGCTATGACCGAGAGGGCGGGGTGTGGCGTGTTGTCTCGAGCGCTCCTGTTTTTTCTCCCGAGAGATGTGCGAGAGGAGGATGACGAAGGAAAAGGAGATCGTGCGGTTACGCACACGTGGATCGTGCGGCTAGCGACCGACCGACCAAAATTTGGACAATGCGCCTAGCACTCACCTATTAAATTTGCGGAGTATGCAACCTATTTATCATCAAAATGGTATTGCGTACTGCCATCAATCTTTCTGTCAAATTTACTAGTTGCATGAACTGTCCTGAGGTACAAAATGGCGAACGGCTGAAGTCCCGAAACTACAATTTCCACGAATAAAATTTCAGACCCACACTGTTGTGGACCTGCGGTGGATTATTGTGATCGAAATAACCGAGAATAGTATTTTTCAGCCATTCCACCCGAAAACACTAATACGGGCTGAGTAATGCTAGACATGCGGGAAGTCTACGAGGGATTTACGCAAAAGGGAAACATTTGTACCCGGCCAACCGGCTGAGTGTTGGGCTGGTCGTGCATGGGACGTTTGATCTGGCCAGATCAAACGACGCTGGAAGGGGTTCGTGCATTGACTTTCTTCTTTCTCTCTTCTTCCTCCTGCGTCGCTCCTTCTCCCAGCCATCCTCCCCCCCCCCCTAGATCTCATCCTCCTAGTGCATTGCTCTCTCGTCCCTCTAGCACCCCTCCCCCGCCATTGCTTTCGAGCTGCAACCCGCAAAGCGGCGAGTTGCATCCTCCCAACCCCCGCTCCTGCCATTGTTTTCTGCAGGCACGGCGGGGAGTTGCATCCTACAAGGTGACGAAATGTTGGGACCACCATTCGTAGATGCTGGAAGCATGCCGACATTTTTGTTGCGGCCTGTGGACAGAGGGAGCGAGCTTTTTCCCATGGCGACCACCATGACAACGGTTGCAAGGCGGGAGTGGGACAGTGATGCTGGAAACAGCGGCTAATTTTGCTGCAACCGGCATGAGACGGAGCTGGAACCAGCAGGCGGTTTTGTTGCATTCGGGGATCGGAGCTGGAACCAGCAGGCAGTTTTGTTGCATTCGGGGATCACAGCTGGAACCAACAGCTTTTTTGTTGCAACCGGCTGATGCTGGAGCTAGAATTGGCAGGCTATTTTGCTACAACGATTGAACCAGCGAGATGGTGCTGGGCGGCGATGACAGTGGTTGCGTTGATTTTTGCTGCAGTCTTCTGTTTTTTGTTGGAATCAGCTTTTGATTTTGCTGTAACCACCAAAGCAGAGATTTTTGCTACAACGGCGAGCTGGAGCGGCCACGACGAGCTGCGCCTGGGAGCCGGCGAGCGGCGACGGGGAGCCAGCGAGCGCCGCCATGAAGATTCAAGCGGAGGCCGTAGGGGGTGAGGGCGATATGGGGGTCAGGCGCGAGGAAGAAGAAAGGGGACGCATGCGAGGAAGAAGAAGGGGGCACGCGCGAGGAAGAAGGAAGGGGATCGAGCGGTCTGGGACGCACCCATCCTGCAGTTGCGCAGTAACCGGCCAAAATTTTGGCCAGCTGGCCGGCGCCTAACAGTCGCCTACGCAACATAACTAATTGAGGGATACCCTATGCAAAGATCACTTCACATCCTCAGAGATTGACAAGTGGCAGCCTGTGAGTTTTATTTTTTTGGTATATTTGTTTTCCAAAACGTTTTATTTACCGCACATCCAAATCGCGAACCGTTTTCATCATTGAATTTCTCACGTCGAGGTCGCTAAAAATAGATCCCATGTTCATAGATTTCGACGAACTTTTTTTCACGGAAAAATTTGATAAAAAAACCGTAGCCGAAAACACGTTTTTTTTCCTTTTCGAGAGGCACAATTGTGCTTCTTGCAGAAGCAAATCTGTCCCTCCTCCAATAGCAAATCTGTGCCTATCATGAAAAAACGTGTTTTCCTCTTCCGAGAGGCATAGAAGAAAACATATGCTCCTCAAGAAGCAAACTTATGCCTCTCGTGAAACAAAAAAATGTGTTTTCCCTTTCGAAGAGGTACAGCTGTGCCTCTAGCAGAAGCAAATCTGTGCCTCCACGAGAAGCAAATTTTTGCCTCTCGTGAAAGGAAAAACAATTTTTTTTTCTTTTTCGAGAGGCACAGCTGTGTCTCTCGAGGAAACAAACCCGTGCCTCTCATGGAAGCAAAAATAACATATTTTTTTTCTTTTTTGAGAGACACAACTGTGTCTCTCGTGAAAGAAACATGTGCCTCCATGGGAAGCAAATATGTGCATCTCGTGGAAGCAAAAAAAGTGTTTTTTTTTTCTTGTTGAGAGGACAGCTCCGCGAGAGGCACCACTCGTGGTGTGTTTTTCTCGCGCAATCACTCCGAGGGAAACCACACGAAAACTGAAAAAGCCAAAAAGAACCCTGAAAAAAAATCTAAACACCAAAAACGTGTATAGAAACAAAAATCCTGATGGAACGCCCAGCATGCGACACGTGGCTCACGTTCTCAGCCACCAATACTGACCCCTGAGGGGCTCCCGCAAGGGGTACCCAACAGTTAGTTGCTCTCGGATTTACATGGTAGTTAGAAGTGTTTGGATGGGATTTAATTAAAAGAGGCAGACCCATCAATGAAATTCGGCCGTGGGAGCAATTAGAGGAGGGTGGGTTTGCAGGTTTAGTTTTACGGAAACACTAACGCCCACACATGTGGCACTACTGCAACTCGCCCACACGCCTGGATCGCCGTCGATTCAAATCTGCATGAATCTTGACACGGCGAGGCAATTTTTGTGTGCCACGTAGGACAAGGCCGGTGTGTGGTGTGTTCTCAGTTCGCCCGCATGCCGTTTCTCCCTCGGACGACACCGATTACGAGTCGGGACGTGCGGTGGAACTGCCATCGCGCCCGCACGCCGCGCACGACTTCTGTTCGCTTCTCCGAGGACTAGCCATTTTCCCCCTCAGCGGTGCTGCGGTTTCTCCCCATCCCCTTCATTACTCCCCAACCCACCATCCATAGCAGTTCCATTCGATTGGAGGAGAAGCCGAGAGGAGGAGGCGGCGGCGGCGGCGGAAGAGTCGACGGCATTCACGGCCGTTGCTGGTGTTCACCGGACCGGAGCGTCGTCGCCGGAGCAGCCGCAGTGAGAAGGTAAGGCTATCGAAGCTTTTGTACTGGTGCAATTTGTCCCCCTTCCTCCCTGGTCACATTCCTCTCGAGCCCTCTCGAGATTCAGGCGGATTCGCGGCGCTCCGGTGTCCCCGTCGGCGAGGGAGTCACGTGTGTGCCATTTAGGGCGGCATTGCGCAGTTCCGTCGCCGTCGCGGTGGTAGTCAAGCCGGTGAGGCTCGCCCGGTCGGCGACCACCTCTCTATGTACGAGAGATTAGATGCCTGCAATTCCATGTGTGAGCGATTTCCAATTGTTAGTTCTGATTGTCTCGAAGGCTATGATCATCACTGTTTTAAGGCGATGTTGTTGTTTAATTGAGGGTATGATAGTTGTGTATGAACCCTAGATCTAGTTAGGTGCATTTTTAATGTGTAGGATAATGGCAGTCATGGCAATTTCAACACACTTGTTTTATCCACAACTATCCTCATTGATGGCAACTAATTTTCTGAATCAACTATGTCAGTTGCCATGTCATATGTAGGATAATGTAAGTTTATGAGATCCAACTCAGGGAGTGATAGTTGTGTATGATCCCTATATCTAGGTAGATGCATATTCGAAGTGTGGGATAACGGCAGTCATGGCAATTTCATTGCATTTGTTTACCTACAACTATCCTTCTAAGTGGCAACTAATTTTGTGAATCAACTATGCCAGTTGCCATGTCATATGTAGAGTAATGGCAGTTTGTTTGTACTGTGTACTCACTTCGTTGCCATGCTGTTTTGTGATAGCACAACATATTGATTCCATTACATGGCAACTCATTTTTATATGAGGCCAATGTGTGAGTTGTCACATTATACGTTGTAGACTGGCAGTTGTCTGTTCTATTGAACTGCCTTAGTTGCCACATCTTTTGTTTGTTAACATGTCAACTTGAACCCAGTAGATGTGACTTGTACTTTTATTAAGCTAATGTGTTAGTTGCCACATTACATGTTGGACAATGGTAGTTGGGTGTTCCACTGTACTGCCTCAGTTGCCACATTGTTTAGTGCCAACATGGCAATTTGAATCTGCTACATGGCAACTGCATTCTTAAGAAGCACACACATATCCAGTTGCCATGTTTTTGCACTTGGTTATTTTTTGCCTATTTGTGCATGTTCATTACCTCCTTTCACATGCTAAAACTTTGTGGTAAACGTGGCAGTTTTCATTTTTGTTATCGATGATATGCAGTGAATCGTTACTTCGTGCATCTCTTTCCGCATCTGTCGGCTGTGTTTTTATTTTACACTAACGTGTTTTTGTTCCTACCATAGCACAATGGCTCGTGGTGACCATCAAGATGATGATGACGACTTCATGGAGTTACCGCCACGGAATTGTGCGACCGGTCGTACAAAAGATGGCGATGAGGTCACTCTCCCCCTATCTTTTAACTTGATACTGAGTTTTCATTAATCTGTTAGAACTAATTTTCACTACATTGAACATGGCAACAAATGATCCTTGTGTGTTATGCAGAAGAAGAAACGTCATCGCAATAGGGCTTCGCAAGAACACCTGACTATATTGACTGAGGGATTTACCAATGACCAGAAGGGAGCTGCCGGTGAGATGGGGATGCAGGCTCTGATGGATGTTCGGTGCACGAATCTAGTAAACCCTGTATGCGACTGGCTCGGTGAGATATATGAGCCTGAGTCTAGGGAATTCGTGATTCCGGGACGTGGAAGACTGCCTTTGGATGAGGAATCTGTGTTCTGCACTTTGGGTGTCCCCCGTGGAGAAATCAAAGTCCCGTATGAGGTGAACAATGAGATTGAGGAAGTTTTGTTCGCCCGTTTGTTTCCTGGAATGGCATCCATGCCTAATACGACTGTGCTGGCAACTTCGCTGGAGGGCATGACAACCCATGGCGAGGTATTTAAGATGAAGCTGCTCATGTACTTGATTTCGGCTGTCTTTGCGCCTACCACATCTCTTCGCCCAAGCAACAAGTGCTTCCCTATCCTGGTGAATGCTCTCTCTCTCTATTCTTTTCCCTACAATCTTTTGTTATTGATGTCATGCAGAAGCTAGTCACTGCCAGTTTTGATTTTTTTATTGAATGCCGATGGGGCATCTTTTTGTTCTGAATTTTGTTGTGCAGGCGAAGCTGAAAGATGTTAAAAACATGAATTGGTGTAAATTCATTGCCGACTTCCTGCATGATGCATTCTCAAATAAGATGTACCAGAAGGGCTATCGCTTGCACCTAATGGTATTTTTTCCCTACTCTTATGCAAATGCTCTTACCACGGTTCATTCTTTCCTAAATCAACATTGCAGCTGTTCATAAGTGGCAACCAAATTGTTTTGCATTTTGGTATCTCTGTTTTGGCCATAATCTGACAACCCATTGTTTTGACAGAGCTTTTAACCGATTTTTTGCTTTTTTTATGGCAACCATAGTCGAACATGCATGCCAACCTTTTGTTTCATTTTTTTGTGATTTTACATGTCAAAGTGAAGTTTGTTTGATCCATGGCAACTATAGTTGGTGTATACAAGGCAATTGCATTTTCCTATAACACACATAGTGTTCACTTCCTATATTCATTCTCTTTATACAATCTGGATGGCAACTATCATGTTGAACTGGTGGCAACTAACAACATAATAAGATGGCAACTGCCAACATAGCATGATGGTAGCTAACAACATATATAGGTGGCAACTAACAACATAGATAGATGGCAAATCTTTCTTCCCTTTTTTTTCAACTTGTGACTCAAGGGAGACTGTACTGCCAACGACGTTTAAACCGTGGTCATTTTCCTTTTCTTTTTTCCCGGTTTTTATCTGTTTTCCTTTCCTGCACAACACCGATCATCGTTATATTCTGATTTACTTGCTTGCTTTATTGTGTAAACCAGCTCATGTACGTCGATCGTCTTGATTTGTCCACTGTCGACTTTACTGAGATAGGAGGCCCGCCGCCTCCACATAAGTTTGCTGTCTCTGCGTGGACGTATGATGCTGTCAAGGCTGTGCTTGCCGCAGACAGCATATCTGATACAAAATATGGGAAACTGCAGGTTAGTTTTGCCTTCTTTCTTTTCAAAGTGGCGAATCTATAGCATATACAGCATGGCAAATACGTTTGGTTTTGCGTGGGAAATGCACAACACTTTTAATTAGCATCCATACTCCATTTGTTCTGCAGTCAATTTTGTTTGTGCATTCCATTCCACCACCTCACTGCTTCCATTATGGCTAACAAGTCATAAAGAACTTGGCAACCATGGTTGACTGCACATGGCAACCATGGTTGACTGCACATGGCAACCTTGTTTGTCTCCATACGGCAACTCCGCCGTTCCCGTCAAAACTCCTTTTTTTCCTTGCAATCCATGATTGTAGTCACTGCTTCTTGTTTCTTTTGACATCTTAGATGTTTTTGCTATTTTTCAGCTGATGGCCAAGCATGCTATAGACTACAGTGTGTTTGGTGGGCCCCATAACTTTGGCAAGTGGATGGATGTGCATTCAGCTCCATCTTGTCCCGCTGAGGTAATCAAGCATGTTTATTTGTTTTTTTGAAATTATATTTTCTTGCATTTGATTTCTCTTTACGGTTGTTCTGCCTTATTTTTTCTTATGCATGTGTCTCTAATATGTTTGGTAATTGTTACTTTTTGTTTTCTGATTAGGCGAGGGCACCTGTTGAGCACCTAGTCAGGCAGTTTGCTTCCGGCATGACCGGCTTGCTTGGGAAGTTGGTCGAGGGCTGGACAGCACTTAATGGTTCTGATAGCGACGCGGTTGCGAGGTAGTTCACAACATTTGTTGGAGAACGGACACTCGACCAACTGGTTGCCGTGGCCGGTATGACTACAACAGCTCTCAGGAGCTCCCTGACACGCAAGATGAGCTAGATGGGGATGGTTTTGGTGGCGTGGATGCTGGTCTCGACAAGGACGGTGACGATGACATGGAGAATGTGCCACATGACACTGACCATGATGAACATCGTGAAGTTCGTGTAGGGGGTAAGAACGATAAGGCTGCACCGAAAGTTCCTCTACCGGAGGGAGGCATTGATCCAAATGTTGCGAGAGAGACGGGGGTTTCGCTCTCAAAGATGGGCAGGGCTCCAGAGGATGCTGGCCAAGGCTCTGTTGGCAAGATGCGTAGGACCGATCCCGTAGCTGCTAGGAGGAGGTTCGATGTTTATTTAGCGTTTTATTTGTTCTTCCTTTTTAATAGCCCGACTTTTTTTTGTTCCTATGTGCGCCATGATTTGCATTTTTGTACGTGTAGTGAGGCGACAGCTGGTGGACGATCAGTTAAGCAGAAACAAGCACCTACGCCAACCCGTGTTTCTGCCCGGTTGAACAAGGGGGCTCCCACTGCTGGTGCCACCACTTCAACTAGGTCGTCTCCTCGTACATCGACGTCCAACACCGGGGATCCTGTCGTGCTGGAAGACTTGAGGAAGACAATCAAGTGGTGGGTTCTCTCTGTTTGTTATCTACTTTTTTTTGTGATTGAGCTATCTTCATTACGTTGCGATACAGAAATGCATTCTCTTTGAACTCTTTCGTGGCAATTGCACGTGATGAGCTTGCCAAGTTATTTATTGTCCTAATGCTAATTTTGTTTGATGCATTCTAAATCATATACAACTTTTTACTTGACCCATTTTTGTGGCAACTACTATCTGCCTCTCATGGCAACTGTCTAACTTGACACATGGCTACTCCTATTTGTCCCACATGGCAACTGTTGTTTTATGATCTAAATTTGTTTCATGGCAACTCCCGCTTCTTCTACATGGCAACTGCTCACTAGACCACATGGCAAATCTTGTCCACTCATATGGCAACTGGTAGCTTCCACTTACTTCACCCGCTTGCACTTCATGTGTGTTCATCCATACCTTGTTTTCAAATGGCAGCTCTGGCATATCACACATTTTCATTTTTATGATGACTACCATGTGAAAGGATCGAGAAGAGGTGTCTAGAGGGGGGTGATTTGACCCTCAACAAATAAAGGTGGCAATTTTTAATTCTTTAAGTTAAGGTGGAGTTTTAGCACAAGTTTAAACATTCACAATACATATCAAGCAAGCATGGCAAGAGTATATGAGCAGCGGAAAGTAAAGCATGCAACTTGCAAGAATGTAAAGGGATGGGATTGGAGTGTGCAAACGCAATTGGAGACATGGAGATTTTTGGCGTGGTTCCGATAGGTGGAGCTATCGTACGTCCACGTTGATGGAGACTTCAACCCACGAAGGGTAACGGTTGCGCGAGTCCACGGAGGGCTCCACCCACGAAGGGTCCACGAAGAAGCAACCTTGTCTATCCCACCATGGCCATCGCCCACGAAGGACTTGCCTCACTAGAGTAGATCTTCACGAAGTAGGCGATCTCCTTGCCCTTACAAACTCCTTGGTTCAACTCCACAATCTTGACGGAGGCTCCCAAGTGACACCTAACCAATCTAGGAAACACCACTCTCCAAAAGGTAATAGATGGTGTGTTGATGATGAACTCCTTGCTCTTGTGCTTCAAATGATAGTCTCCCCAACACTCAACTCTCTCTCACAGATTTGGATTTGGTGGAAAGATGATATGAGTGGAAAGCAACTTGGGGAAGGCTAGAGATCAAGATTCTTATGGTTGGATTGGAATGTCTTGGTCTCAACACATGAGTAGGTGGTTCTCTCTCAGAAAATGAATGCTGGAAGTGTAGGCACGTTCTGATGGCTTTCCTCACTAATGGAGGAAGGGTGGAGGGGTATATATAGCCTCCACACAAAATCTAACCATTACACACAATTTACCAAACTCGATGGGACCGAATAGTGAAACTGGTCAGACCGATTTAGTTCAAAATGTGAACGTTAGGATTTTCGGTGGGACCGATATGATCAACTCGGTGGGACCGATGTGCTATGGTTAGGGTAAAACCTCATCTCGATTTGACCGATTACACAAACTCGGTGAGACCAATTTTAGTAATAAGCAAACAGAGAGTTGGCCAAGCAAGCTCGGTGGGGCCGACTACCTATTTCGGTGAGACCGAAATAATTGCAGTAGGCAACAGAGAGTTTGCAAGCCCATCTCGGTGAGACCGAACTGATTAGGGTTTTTGGCAGTGGCTATGTCAAGTGAACTCTGTGGCGCCGGATAGATCAAATCTGTGGGGCCGAGTTTGACTTTAGGTTTAGGACATATTTGGAAATGAGAACGTGGTTGAGGGCTTTAGGAGCATATCACTAAGCACTTTGAGCAAGCAAGCCATTAAGCAACACCTCATCCCCTTTTAATAGTATTGGCTTTCCTATGGACTCAATGTGATCTTGGATCACTAAAATGAAAAGAGTAGAGTCTTGAGCTTGAGCCAATATGTGTCCTTAGCATCTTGAAGGGGTTCCACATCCTCTTGTCCTGCCACTCCACTCTTGAACTTATCTGAAATATACTAGATAAAAGTATTAGTCCAACAAGAGATATGTTGACATTAATTACCAAAATCACCTAGGGAGCACTTGTGCTTTCAATCTCCCCCTTTTTGGTAATTGATGACAACATACATCAAAGCTTTAGATAAAGATACAAGGAATAGCAAGTAAAGCTTTGGAAAGACATGTAACATGCATAGGCTCCCCCTACATGTATGCAATCATGTGAAGATAGAATATAATACCATGTGAATGCATAAGCATGACAGAGCAGGCAATGAGTTACATGTATCTTGGCTATATGCATCAGAGCAAATGGTGTGAATATAGGAAGTGTACCTCAATGTTCATGATTCCTTCTTGCACACAATATGTACATCAGCAAGAGATCATCATGCACATGAGTGTGATGCATATACTTACCTTGCGGTCATGAGCTGGCTTTGGAAGAGATGAACCTGAGTAAACAAGGTTAGATAACACAGGAATATCTACTAAGCAGAGCAAGAACAGGAAACCACAAGTGTACCAAGATTGGGGTGACATGTAGTGAGTGAGTACTTAGTACTCTATTTGGATATTGACATGTCCCCAAAGAGTAAAGATATGCAATGAATTCCAAAGATTTTCTTCCCTTAGAAATGAGCTCTCTCTCCCCCTAAATCTTATATATTAGATAATGGGAGAAGATAGGGAAAAGAAAATCAGAGTAAAACAATCATAATAAACATAACACATACTAACATGTCTTTCCCCTCTTGAAGACATGTGACTTCTCTCCTCTATGGAAAATAAGCATCTGGAGAAGCTTAAGGTGTGCATTCTCTCTTATGTGATAAGCTTTGATGTGCTCTTTGATGTGCTCTCGCTCCCCCTTTGACATCAATTTCCAAGAAGGGATCTTCTGGAGCATGAGTCAAGTAGGTTTGGTCCTTGAGTCACAGTACAAAGTAACATGTAATATAAGATGCTGGTAGAGGACAAGAATCATCGAGTGGAGCTGGAACAAATATGCAGGATGCAAATGGCAAAGTGTTTTCTCAGTATTGAATTTGGTTACTCCGAGTTGTTTGCTTCGGTGGCACCGAGTTGTTTCGGTTTGGCCGAGAAGAACAAATCGGTGATGCTGATTTCAACACACAGAGAAAACAATTGTCAACTCAGCTCACTTAGGCAAATAAGATCTCACAAGGATTTGCAAGGAATTAACTGAAAGATTTGCAATGAATTGGATGCAGGGAATGCAGA
Organism: Thinopyrum elongatum; assembly: GCA_011799875.1. Classification (NCBI taxonomy): domain Eukaryota; kingdom Viridiplantae; phylum Streptophyta; class Magnoliopsida; order Poales; family Poaceae; genus Thinopyrum; species Thinopyrum elongatum. The sequence continues at coordinate 463,177,989 of CM022298.1, read as the reverse complement.
AAATAATCAGAGAAAAGAAAAGAAATCTAGATGAAGTTTTTTTAAAGGGGAATATGTATGCAAGAAACAAATGCAAAAACACAGAAAAACACAAGAGAGCTTCATCTAGAATTGGTCGGTGACAAAGTCACCTATGTTAGAGTATATTGACTTAGGAGTCAAGTGAAGACACTTGATCATAGGTCATACTCATCGTTTAAGCTCAAAATGGGGTTACCATTTTTTGTTCAAGCATTTTGATGTATTCTCATCTTGTTAAGCTGCTTTAACCCATGTCTTGGGGTAAAGCTTCTCTAAGATGGAATATCATACCTTGGGTGGTGGTGTTGATCTTGATCATGTAGTTGAACTTGTGTGGGATGCTCAAGGTTGATGTAGTTCATCAAGAGTTGGGAGCACCACTTGTAGTTTGAGTTCATCTTCCTACATGGGTTAGTATTGCAAGGAAAAGCACTTGTGTATCCAAAATGACAAACATGATATTGATACCAAATGAAATTTGATATAAAGAAGTTGTCAAAGGATATATTGAAAGGATTCATGCTTCCTTGTCTTCAACCACCATATTGTAGAGACTTGGTGATGTAGAGATTGCTCAAGATGTGAGTGAGTTGCAATCTCATAGACTTTGGCTTATCCAAGTACCTACAAGGGTTAGATGACATGCAAGAGTACAAATATAGATCCAAGACATATGATCATCTTCATAAGAGAAACATCAAGGATTAGTCAAAACTCATGCCTTGCATGTATCCAAATGGAGTTTCTACTCCAAGTTTGAAGCATCAATGATGTTCAATTCACCTCTCAACCGGCAAAAAACTTTCTCATCAAGCAGTTTGGTGAATATATCCGCCAATTGCTTATCGGTACGAACATGCTTAAGATGAATGTCTCCTTTAGCAACATGATCTCGAATGAAGTGATGACGAACTTCAATATGCTTAGTTCAAGAATGTTGCACGGGATTGTGAGCAATCTTAATAGCACTTTCATTATCACAAAGCAATGGAACATGTTTCACATATATCCCATAATCTTTAAGAGTTTGGGTCATCCAAAGTAATTGAGCACAACATGAACCGGCGGCAATGTATTCCGCTTCGGCGGTGGATAAGGATACCGAGTTTTGTTTCTTGGAGAACCAAGACACAAGAGATCTACCAAGAAATTGACAAGTACCCGAAGTGGACTTTCTATCAACCTTGTCTCCGGCATAGTCCGAATCGGAGTAGCCAACAAGATCAAAAGAAGACCTCTTAGGATACCAAATGCCAAAGTTTGGTGTGTGAATTAAGTATCTCACTATCCTTTTCACAGCCTTAAGATGACATTCTTTGGGGGCCGCTTGATATCGTGCACACATGCACACACTTAGCATAATATCAGGACGGGAGGCACATAGATATAACAATGAACCAATCATAGAGCGGTAAACCTTTTGATCAACCGGTTTGCCATCCTTAGTCAAGTCAAGATGTCCATTAGTAGGCATGGGTGTATTCATACATTTGCTTTCTTGCATGTTGAACTTCTTGAATAGGTCCTTGGTATACTTTGTTTGGGAAACAAAGGTACCCTCCTTAGTTTGCTTGATTTGCAAACCAAGAAAGAACTTGAGTTCACTCATCATAGACATCTCAAACTTCTCTGACATTAGCCTTCCAAACTTTTCACTAAAATGAGGGTTAGTCGAACCAAATATGATATCATCCACATAAATTTGGCACACAAATAATTCACCATTAACCCTTTTAGTAAAAAGAGTAGAATCAATTTTTCCAATCTCAAAGCCTTTTTCAATAAGGAATTTAGTCAAGCATTTATACCACGCTCTAGGAGCTTGTTTAAGACCATAAAGAGCTTTGTGAAGTTTGTAAACATGGTTGGGTTTCTTAGGATTAACAAAGCCGGGAGGTTGTTTAACATAAACTTCCTCCTCAATTTCACCATATAGAAAAGCACTTTTAATGTCCATTTGATATAATGTGATATCATGATGATTGGCATAAGCAAGTAAGATGCATATGGACTCAAGTCTAGCAACGGGGGCATATGTCTCACCATAGTCCATACCTTCGACTTGAGTGTAGCCTTGAGTGACGAGACGGGCCTTGTTGTGTACAACTTGTCCATCTTCATCTTGCTTATTCCAAAACACCCATTTGGTACCAATGACATTGTGCTTCTCATCGGGCTTTTCAATCAACGTCCACACTTGGTTCCTCTCGAAATTGTGTAGCTCTTCATGCATAGCGTTCACCCAGTCCGGATCATCAAGCGCTTCTTCAACCTTCATAGGTTCAATGCTAGAGATGAATGAATAGTGTTCACAAAAATTAGCCAAACGAGTTTTAGAGCGAGTGATTCTCCCGGTTTGAATATCATCAAAGATTTGTTCGACGGGATGATCTCTTGAGACTCTTGCTCTAACTCGTGAGAGCATTTGTTTGGGTCGGGGTGGAACATCTTCTTCATCATCTTGTTCTTCCTCTTGGCCTTCTTCGTTGTTGGTGTTGTTGTTCTCTTGTGGAGGTGGAGAAGGAGGTTGATGAGGTTCATCTTAGTGTACATCCTCGTTTTCATCATCTTGGCGTGTCCCACTTGTGGATGCTTCCGAGTTAACTCGTGGTTCACCTTGTCGTGAGGTAGAAGCTTCCACTTGGACGGACGAGGTACTCTCCTTCACCTCCATTGGACAAATCTTGCCAATAGACAAGTCTTGGATTGCTTCCGAAGGGTCTTTGTCTCCTACATCAATTGGCAATTGCTCTACTTGCGAGCCGTTAGATTTATCAAACTTCACATCTACCGTCTCTTCAACCTTTCAGGTGAAGTTGTTGTAGACACGGTAAGTGTGAGAGTTTGAGCCAAAACCGAGTAGGAAACCTTCATGAGAATTAGGAGCAAATTTCGAACGACGATGCTTATCAAGAATATAGCACTTTGAGCCAAATACTCGAAAGTATCCAACTTGGGGTTTGTTACCGGTGAGAAGCTCGTATGCCGTCTTACTGAGAAGCTTGTGAAGATACAATCGATTTGTGGCATGACAGGCTGTCTCAACTGCTTCCGCCCAAAAGTTTTTTGGCGTCTTGTACTCATCAAGCATCGTTCTCGCCATCTCAATAAGAGTTCGGTTCTTCCTCTCAACAACTCCATTTTGTTGAGGCGTGTACATAGCCGAGAACTCATGTGAAATCCCTTCTTCATCAAGAAAGGTGTCCACATTGGCGTTCTTGAACTCCGTTCCGTTGTCGTTGCGAACCTTCTTGATCTTCACTTCAAATTGATTTTGGGCCTTCCTAGCGAAGTTCTTGAAGATCTTTTGGACCTGCGATTTATCATCAAGAAAGAACACCCGCGTAAATCTTGAATAATCATCGACAATGACTAAACCAAACGAGTTACCACCGAGACTCTTGTAGGCATTGGGACCAAAAAGATCCATATGAAGTAGCTCGAGCGGTCTTCTCGTGGTCATGATGTTTTTCACGGGATGACTTCCTCCAACATGTTTTCCTGCTTGACAAGCACTACAAAGTCTATCCTTGTCAAATATAACATCTTTAACACCAAGGATATGATCACCTTTAATAAGCTTATCAAGATTTTGCATGCCCACATGACCTAACCTTCTATGCCATAACCAACCTTTAGAAGATTTAGCAATTAAGCAAGTTCTAGGTTGAGCCTTTTTAGTGAAATCAACAATGTATAGATCACCTCAACGTATACCGGTAAAGACCATATTATGATTATCTCTTCGAAACACTTGGCAATCTACTTCAGTAAATAGGACGTTGAAACCAAAATCGGCTAGTCTAGATACGGAGAGTAAATTGTATCCAAGAGATTCAATGAGCATAACATTTTGGATGGAGCTGTCATGTGAGATGGCCACCTTACCAAGGCCAACCACCTTACCCTTTGAGTTATCACCAAAAGTGACATACTTTCGAGGGCCGTCGTTTTCAGCAAGCTCACGAAACATATCCTTGTCTCCGGTCATGTGATCGGTACATCCACTATCAAGAACCCATTCCTTTCCTCCAGCCATGTTGCCGCGAAGATTAGCCATAAGACCAAAGTGTCTCATAGACTCATCGAGATCAAAGTCACTATCATCATCCTTATCATAGTATCCATGTTCAACATTGTCTTGTGATTGATCATTACCTAGAGAGAGTGATTCATTAGTTTTATGACCATGACAATGTGCATCTTTATGAATTCTAATGACTTCGGAAATGATATTGCTAATGATTCCAACATCTCCTTTGGCACGCATAAGGTCACGAAGCTCACATAGACAATCCCCACACTTAGGATCATTAGGGCTCATCTTATTTAAAGCAATGGACTTATGAAGAATCTCATCTAAGTTTTTCAAGGAGTAGTTTGGAAATCGTTCCTCAAGAAATCTCCATATAGTATAAGCACAATCAAGAGCAGGCAAGCAAACAATCAAATTTCTAGGCAGTCCTCTAATGATAAGATTGATAGTTCTAAGATTGCGGATCATGTCAATAGACTCATCATGGGTAGGATGCAAGGGGTCAACAAGGGGTGCACACGGGCTAGCAATGTACTTGTTCAAATGATATTCATTGAAAATCTCAGGCATCTCATTTTTCCAAGCATGAAAGAACTCCCCATCAAGCATAGGCACTCTACGTCTAAAACTCCCCATCGTAGACTCATTCATCTTCCTCCAATGGTGATTAAACCAAAGCAATGGAGACCAATGCTCTGATACCAATTGAAAGGATCGATAAGAGGTGTCTAGAGAGGGGTGATTAGACCCTCAACAAATAAAGGTGGCAATTTTTAAGTTCTTCACGTTAAGGTGGAGTTTTAGCACAAGTTTAAACATTCACAATACATATCAAGCAAGCATGGCAAGAGTATATGAGTAGCGAAAAGTAAAGCATGCAACTTGCAAGAATGTAAAGGGATGGGATTGGAGTGTGCAAACACAATTGGAGACACGGAGATTTTTGGCGTGGTTCCGATAGGTGGTGCTATCATACGTCCATGTTGATGGAGACTTCAACCCACGAAGGGTAACGGTTGCGCGAGTCCACGGAGGGCTCCACCCACGAAGGGTCCACGAAGAAGCAACCTTGTCTATCCCACCATGGCCATCTCCCACGAAGGACTTGCCTCACTAGAGTAGATCTTCATGAAGTAGGCGATCTCCTTACCCTTACAAACTCCTTGGTTCAACTCCACAATCTTGACGGAGGCTCCCAAGTGACACCTAACCAATCTAGGAGACACCACTCGACAAAAGGTAATAGATGGTGTGTTGATGATGAACTCCTTGCTCTTGTGCTTCAAATGATAGTCTCCCCAACACTCAACTCTCTCTCACAGATTTGGATTTGGTGGAAAGATGATATGAGTGGAAAGCAACTTGGGGAAGGCTAGAGATCAAGATTCTTGTGGTTGGATTGGAATGTCTTGGTCTCAACACATGAGTAGGTGGTTCTCTCTCAGAAAATGAATGCTGGAAGTGTAGGCACGTTCTGATGGCTTTCCTCACTAATGGAGGAAGGGTGGAGGGGTATATATAGCCTCCACACAAAATCTAACCGTTACACACAATTTACCAAACTCGGTGGGACCGAATAGTGAAACTTGGTCAGACCGATTTAGTTCAAAATGTGAACGTTAGGATTTTCGGTGGGACCGATATGATCAACTCGGTGGGACCGATGTGCTAGGGTTAGGGTAAAACCTCATCTCGGTTTGACCGATTACACAAACTCGGTGAGACCGATTTTAGTAATAAGCAAACAGAGAGTTGGCCAAGCAAACTCGGTGGGGCCGACTACCTATTTCGGTGAGACCAAAATAATTGCAGTAGGCAACAGAGAGTTTGCAAGCCCATCTTGGTGAGACCGAGATCCCATCGGTGAGACCGAACTGATTAGGGTTTCTGGCAGTGGCTATGTCAAGTGAACTCAGTGGCGCCGGATAGATCAAATCGGTGGGGCCGAGTTTAACTTTAGGTTTAGGACATATTTGGAAATGAGAAAGTGGTTGAGGGCTTTAGGAGCATATCACTAAGCACTTTGAGCAAGCAAGCCATTAAGCAACACCTCATCCCCTTTTAATAGTATTGGATTTCCTATGGACTCAATGTGATCTTGGATCACTAAAATGAAAAGAGTAGAGTCTTGAGCTTGAGCCAATATGTGTCCTTAGCATCTTGAAGGGGTTCCACATCCTCTTGTCCTGCCACTCCACTCTTGAACTTATCTAAAATATACTAGATAAAAGTATTAGTCCAACAAGAGATATGTTGACATTAATTACCAAAATCACCCAGGGAGCACTTGTACTTTCACCATGGCAATTATTTTGTTCCTGGCACTCACCTTTTTGTTCTCTTCATGCGTTTTTTTGAATGGCCGTCTTATCATTCGACACATTTCTTTTTTGCACGGTGAAGAAGCCTACTGCACACTTGACCAATCGTACTACCAAAGACCCACTTGAACACATTCACTCCAAGTTGTCGACATCTGATAATGCAGGTATTCATGAGCCGCCAGTCGACAAATCTGCTGCTGCACCGTCCACTGTTCCCGCTAGCTCTGATGCAAGCGGCCGCCCATCTCCACCGGTTGCAGATGAGCAGACTACAACGGCAGGCATCCATACATCTGGGAGTGATGAGTCAGTATCTGCCAGGACTGCTGAGATATTGCCTACCCTAGTGGCAATGAGAGATGCTGTTGTGACCCATGCCACCCAATCAGCAAGTGTTGAAGTGGACGCTCCCGAGCTCAACCTAAACAAGGAAGATTCCCGCTCATCTGATACGGATTCCAAGCATGTGGCTGGTGGCACTTCTGTGTCCACGAAAGAAGGGGTTGCGGCCACATTTCAGAATGACATGCCATCCACAGATGACTCTCATCTCACAACGGCTCCAGCGGCTGGTGGCCCAGAGTCTGCTACTGCAACCGTTGTGCGAGCTGGCCTGCCACCTACGCGGCGTTGCCCCCGCAAGAATCCTGCATAGTTATCCAATGCACCTGAGGTAGTTAAGAGTAGCAGAGGTGACTCTGGTTACGTGCCTGCTTCCACACTGTTCCCACCTTCTGCCAAAAGCAATGTAGTCGAGAAGACGCAAGTCCGCAGTACAACAGATGCAGCTGGTAAGCCATGCACCACTGAAGGAGGTGGACGTTCAGAGCAGACTGCGTCTTTTACCGCCGTGGAGAACACCAGCTTAAATCTGCGCACTTCCAAGCTCCCCGTCAACATTGGTGTCCCCTACAGCCCAAACAGGAAGATAGGCAAGAAAGTTGTGACTGAGATCCCTGACAGCACGCCCCGACCTACTAATAAGCCTGATGATCCTGCAGCAGATGAGGCATACTTGTTTGTTGATTTGTCACCTCTAGATTCTGCCAAACAATTTGTTCGCAATCCAGCTGGTAGGCAGGAGAGGCACCCCATGGCTTTCACCCCACCGAGCTTTAGTCTTGGCATCGATCGCACTCAGGATGAACCAGTGCATGATCCTATGCCTATTGCCTTTGCATTCCCGGCAGGCACGGTCCCAATGATGGTGCAGCCAATGGCTGATGGCAGGAAGGCTGTGAAGTTTGCAGAGCCCATAGTGCAAGGTAAACTTTTTTGTGTTTATCATTTTTGTTTCTACATTTTTTGTCTGACATTTGTCGCAAGCTTTTTGGTTTCTGAATTGTGATGGCAAATCTTATGGGATGCACATGTAGTTGTCATTTTCAGGTTACCTAATTTGGCAGTTGCTGTTCATATATACATGGCAACTGATTTTTTATTTTTACTAGACGACAACCGATGGTTTCTGTAGATGTTGATGCATGGCGACTGTAGTTAGTTGCACATGGCAACTGTAGTTGCTGCCACATGCCAACTTAAGTTGATTGTACATGGCAACTTCAGTGCATTTTGCACATGGCTACTGAAGTTGCTGACACATGGCAACTGTTGTTCATTGCGGATGGCAACTGCAGTTGTTGCCATATGGCAGATGAAGTGCACTGCAAATGGCAACCATAGTTGTTGCCATATGGCAAGTGCAGTGCATTGCGCATGGCAACTGCAGTTGTTGCCACGTGGCAACTGCTTTGCATTGCACATGGCGACTGCATTGTACTTTCCACATGGAAAACTTTGTTTACGAATTAACATATGACATTGATACTTTCTTACCAGCACTTACACTTCACAGTTTGAACTTTCTGCATAATAACTTGTTGTGGCCAAGTCTCTTATCCCACTGTTTTATTCTACCAGCCACCCTTGAGGAGATTTCGCCGTCCCTCGATGAAGCTTACCGTAGGATTGAGCAGGAAGCATTAAACAGCAGGTCCTCATGGAATCTGGGCAAAACAAGTTCTGACGTGCCTGCTGATGCAGTATCTGAGGATACCGTCAGAAGTGCAACCCCTGGGTCTGCGAAGCAGAAGAGGGTAGTTCATGCACCACCAGTGGATGACTTTGAGCCCGATGTTAAGGCTACAAAGGAGCAGACGCAACTATTCGATATTGTCAAGCGTTTCGGAAATGCGAGGTCGAACAGCAAGCACATGAAGGAGCTGAAAGCGTAATGTCCACACCACATAACCCCTTACTTGCTTTTTTACCCTTTTGGCCATGCGTTGTTTATTTTTAATTTTTTTTAGTAGACATGATTCTTTCATGTTATATCATTTTCATACAGCTCATGTTTGCACAGAACCAAAATCATACAAAGCAAAGCGACATACGTCGACCTGGGCGATCTTGCCGAGTCTGTGAGGCCTACTGGTAAAATGCCGAAGAATGTAGTTGCGTGTGGGATTGACTACATCAACAAGCATGTGGACATCTGTCCCGACAAGATGATCATGCAGTACAACGTGACCTGCAAAATATGGGATGGTGACTTCCACCATAAAATCTTGAGGAAGCATTTTACCGCGCATGGTGAATTTAAGCTCACACTGAACAAATATGTGAGTGTTTCTTCTCGTTGTACATTTTTTTCCATGCTATGTTTTGTCAACAGTTATAATATACTTCATATGTGGGTTACATACTGTTCGTGACAGACGTTTCATGTGGCAACAGCTGCCATGTAAAATAAGTGTGAAATTTTAATGCAACTTATGTGGCAACTTCACTTAAAATATTGGGCAACTTTGTTTACCCATGGATGGCAACTTCTTATAATTACACATGGCAAATGAACCTTTTCCATGTGTGCACTTGGCCACTTGATGCTTGCCTTTTCATATATCTCTTACTGCATCTGGCAATATTTTTACATATCATTTTTTCAACTATATCATTCTGTTTTTGATGTGAACTCTATTTTTTATTGCCTCTTTTTTACTTGTAGGTGATGTTCCCCATGTTCCAGCTGCTTGCACCAGATGACCCAGATGATAAGTGTGGTCACCACTATGCCATTTGCCTTGACCTGAAGAACCAACGTTTTGAGGTGCTTGATTCAATCCGTTCAGGAGATGATGAAGACCTTACTACTCATGCTGAATTCTTTATCAATAACCTGAAAGAGACCTGGAACCGTCATTATGAAAACTCAAAGGTCCAGATCAGTCATTTTCCAATCGAGTACGTGACGACTGAGAAGTAAGGAAACGGGTAATTACTATCTTTTTCATGTGTTCTCCACCTTTTCGTCTCTTCATCAAAGTTTATTATGTTTCTGTTGGAATGTGTTCACCTGTTTGTTTCGTTCTAGGCATGATTGTGGGTTTTACATGTTGGAATACCTTGCAAAGTGGGAAGGACGACGGGTCCCTGTGATCACAGCTGCAATGGTCGTCGAGCTCCGTAAAATACATACATGGAACTGGTTGATGAATGAAGATTTCAACAAGCGGGCTTCAGCACGAGAATTTATAGAGGGAGCTGTCAATTCCGCGAACAAGAAGTACAAGTGATCACGTGATGCTAAATACACATGCCTACCTTACATTCTGTGGCTGGGGAATGTAAGGTATCGCCTTGTTCTTTGAAACTATGTCTGTGTGCTTTGTTATGACTGCATCCCCCGTAGCTGTAGTATATAGTGGTGGCGTGTATGTGCCGTTGAATTTTTTGTAATATAAGTGTGGACCTGAACCTGTTTAGGTGTGACAAGAACTACTTTCATATTCACTATCATTATGTGTTTGTGAATGTGAGTACCAACTGAGAGTTTGAATGCGTTTATGATGCCTGAAACACGGCAAATATAGTTGATCACGCATGGTTAGTGCAAGTAATCATTTCATTTGTTTTGGGTTTTTGCACTGATAACTGTATCGGTTAGCACGGTAGTTCATAAGCAACTGTTCTCTCTCGTGTTTTTGCACATGATCATTTCAACTGGTTCGTACAGAGTATGTATACAATACAATAAGTGTGAAACAAAAATGTGTCGACTGAAAACGGAAATCTACGCGATGGCAGTTTCAATAGCAATTACATGGCAGATTCAGTGGAAGCTGCATGGCAGATTTAGTAGCAACTACATGGCATATTCAGTCATGCATACATGGCATTTACTTCAATTTCTGTTGTCCACCAACAGTCATTCTCGCATTTTTTAAACCATGATCACCTACGTTACAAAATTGTCAGCAACACCCAAATTATAATCCTCCACAGTTGCTTACGGATTGCCCATCCCTTTCTTTGCTTTCTTGTGTTTTGCTTGAATTTCCAACCCCGATTTGTATCTTATCTCTTTTGGACGCCCTTTTGTGATGGAACGGGGCGGGTTCCTGACCTAAGTCTGTGTGCTTGCTGTTCCAGACCCTACCTCCGAGTTTTCAGAAGACGGACCCGTGGACGAAGGCACACTTGAGGTGCGGGGGAACCTGTGCAAGGCTTCTTCAGCCTTCCTCTTCTTGATCTCATGAAGCTCTCTTTTCAGGGCCTTCCTGTGCTTTTCTGCCACCCTGGCTGTCTCATCTCTCTTGCATGCTTCATCTATTAGTTCAGCATAGTTCTTGGTCAATACAACGTGCCTCATGGAGTCCATGGTTGCCTCTGGTCTGTCATCATGTACAGCCAAAACTGCAGTTGATGTTTGTGGCCCCAACGCATCGTCAACGTCCCAAGTCCATCGATGTCGTATGAAATGGCGGGGCAATCGCGTGACCACGTGCATGTCCATTACTTTGAGTATGTGATAGCACACAATCCCGTCCCGTTCGTATTTGCAGCATTGGCAGTAGTATTCACCTTCGTTTATTGAGGCCTTCACAAAGTAGTTTCTTCCCTTGTCCAGGTCTTCAGGTTCTGAATCGGACATGCCCATGAGAGTACACACCTTGAAGGTATGTTCGTCAACCTGGTAAGTTGTGTACATGCTGGCACGCTTTATTTCTTCCTGGAATCTGCATGTTTTGTGCTCGTTAAATTCTTATATCCTTTTTGTAGCACCTTTTGTTGAGGTAGGTCACAACATAGCAAACATATTGAAATCAACGATGGCAGAGAAAGCTTTTTTTCAAATATTTTTTTGTATTGATTGTTTCCCACATGGCAACTGCAGACTATTTAACATGGCAACTGCAGTTTCTTTCACATGGCAAATGCAGTTTCTTTCACATGGCAACTACAGTTTCTTTCACATGGCAAATGCAGTTTCTTTCACATGGCAACTATAGTTTGTTTCACATGGCAAATGCAGTTTCTTTCACATGGCACCTACAGTTTATGTGTCTAACGTAATCACGGGCTATTTTTCAAACGATCAGCATGTCAAAAGATGGCAACACCATTGCATTCTACATGGCAACTACTGTCTTCATGGTACTGCAACTGCATCATGCTGCTCTCAATGCACATGAGTTCATCCTACATGTGAAATACAGTTTGCATTATACATGGCAATTATACTACATCCCACATGGCAACCATAGCACATTCAAAATGGCAGCTACACTTTGTTTCACAACAAGCAACAGCTAATATTTGTTTTTGCCACTACATAGATTTTAATTCCAGTTTTCTCATTTTGTCTTTGCATTCATGTGTTCACTACAGATGTCAGCTTCAAACCAGCAGATATGGCAAACATATTTATTTATTTATTTTTAGCATTTTTCAATGTTGAATGTGCCGTGTCATACATGGTAAATAAGACCGTAAGAGCAATCGCTTACTTGTTAAATATCTTGTTGGTGTATATCTTGCTCATCTGCCTCTCCATCGGTAAGTATGTTAGCAATTTAGGCTGCTTGAGTCCGGTGTTTGCTTCTTGCTGTAGCTCAGATCCCAGTATTTTCTATTGCAAAGCTGAATATTGCTTGGCAAATTGCAGCAATGAGTTGTCAGGGCTCACGTAATGCTTCAAAACAGCATTGAACCCCTCGCTGCGTTGTGTAGTCTGCAGAAATGGAAAGAAGCACTGCATGAAGTAGGCCGGCACCCAGTACATTCGCTTCTCCCACAGGGTATTTAGTGTCTCGTTGTCTTGGACTTGGTATGTTTCAATCATAGCCGTCCAGCTCCGTTCAAACTCCTCCACCGTCAAGCTGTGGTCCACACACAACTCGAATGCCTTGTGTAGCTCTGGACGGTCAGCAAAGAATGGTCCTAGCGTCTCTTCAGCCTTCTTAATAGTATGCCACCTGCAGTGCCTATGCACTGCCAACGGAAAGACCTCCTCTATGCCCGCACGCATGCTAAAATCCTGGTCTGTTATTACGTTCGTCGGAGCAAGTCCATCCATGCACTCCAAGAAGGTTTTGAATAGCCAAGTGTAACCATCTGTATCTTCGTTCCGAACGAGACCGCAACCAAACTGCAAGGACTGATTGTGGTTATTTATTCCTATGAATGGAGCACAGGGCATCTTGTACATATTTGTGAGATATGTCGCGTCGAACGAAATGCAATCACGGAAATGTTTGTAGGCTCTTCTTGCAGCACCATCCACCCAATACATGTTTCTGACACGGTCCTCATCGTCCAATCTTATCCTGTAGAAGAAATCAGTATCTGCTTTTGCTTTCTCTTCGAAGTAGGCTATTGTGTCTTCTATGTCAGCCAACCTGCTCTCTCTATGGTACTTTGCCTTTAGGTTTGTGACATCTGCTGGTATGTAGGGCATGCTACTCAGACTACCATCTCCGCTGTGGACCAGGGACAGTATTTGGACCATTCTTGATGGACCGACGTTACAATCATGTAGCAACCTTATGAATTTCTTCTCAAGGGGACTGAATCCTCTGTGGGCGCTCAGAAATTTTACTAGGTCAAACTTCTTTATGAGGTTGTGGTTGTGTTCATCGAAATATTCGATGACCACCCACCATGCTCCATTTGCATTTAGCTTCATCCGGACAGGGCATTCCATCTTGAGAATGATGCCTCTCTTTCGTTCCGGCACGACAGGCACAACACCTTTACCCTTCTCGTTCTTTCGTGCCTTGTAGCACCTTATCTCACCTCTGCTGTACTCGTTAGTTTTTTTTATTTTCCTATGGTATTCTGTGTTCACCGCAAATCCATGGAACATTGCATATGTCTGGTAGTATTCCTTGGCATCTTCAAACGAACCAAATCTCTGCCCAACATATGGTGGTTGAGGTATCTTGATTTCTGATTGTCCATCTTCTTCTTCCCCTTGCGCTTCATCATCAGTTTCATTATTCACTTTAGTATTGGCGGTTGTTTCATCTGCTTGAGTGTTGCTTGTGCTGGTGTGCACAGGCGTGCTTGTCGTCATTGCTGCAACGATTGCTAGTTCTGACACTGATTCTGCATTGTTTGTGGTAGCATCGGTGACTTGCTTGTGGAACGCCCCTTCAGTGTGCTCTGAGGTTCCTGCAGTAGATGTTCCTGCGCCGCTGTTGATTGTAGTTGAAGCTCCTGCAAAAAATCAGGTACGTGTGTAAGCAGTATTGCTTGAATTGTATATTCATCGTAATGAAATATAGCAGCTGCATCTGATTTGGCATGATATCATTCATACATGCAAGCCCTGAGCATCTGCATCTAGTCATGCATGGCAACTGCAGTTTTTCAGCCATGGCAGCTACAATTGTCCAAATATGGCAACTGCGGTTGCCAAGTCATGGCAACCAGCATCTTAACATCAAAACTTGCATTCTAGATACGAGCCCACAAGGCAAATGCAGTTAATCACAAATGGCATATACACGCAGACAGTAATTGACAAATCCAGATGATCATAGACGACTAATGGACGTATTCACTTGGTGGCAATCGTAGTTTGCCACCACCACCATGACAAATCCACTTTCCCCAATGCTTTTCGACAAAAGCAAATGCACGATTTTTATTAGTTCACATTTTTTTACCTTGTTGTGCCGCATGTGCTAATCGAAGTTCGTGTGTCACTCCAAGTTGGTGTTCTGTATCTGCAATACCGATGGCATGTAATGGTGAAGCTTGCCACGAGACCTTTGCTGCTGTGGTTCCACCATAACAACCTGCGGTCATGTGCAGTTGGTCAATGCATGGCAACCATAATTTCTATAACATGGCACATGTAGTTGTTCAATCATGGTAACTGTAGTTGTTCACACTTGGCAACCAAAGTTGTTCACACATGGCAATCACAGTTGTTTAGTCATGGCAACTACAGCTGTTTAGACATGGCAACTGCAGTTGTTAATACATGGCAACTGTGTGCAATCATGTGTGGCCACTGTGAGTCATACATTCAATTTGACACATGCAGTTGTCCACATGTGGCAAATACAGGTGACCAGACTTGCCAGACGCACTTTCCATCATTTTTTTTCTATTTCTATCAGCAACAAACGACAATGTCATCTTTTTTTTTCAATTTTCCTCACACCACGTAAACACCAATGTCACCTAGTTTCCTTTTTCTGATACGCTGTCCGCAAGATCACTTCATATGACTCACCTGCGTACGACGTTGATGGCAGGTATCCGGTTGGCGCCTATTGCCACGTGCTGCATGATGGTCCTGAGTTTTTTCAAAGAACTCGTAAGTACTGCCATCCTTGCAATTTTTTTTACCACACCAGTATGCTTTTTTTATGCGTTACCTTGATTTGCCACATTTGCTACTTGAAGTTGGTCTCCCATATATCTATCACCGATAGCCCCCTGTGTTGCAACTTGCCACGGTATCCCTGCCTGTGTGGTTGTGTCATAAGAACCTGCGAACAATGACATTGTAGTACATTAGTAGAATGCCATTTCCAAGCCCACAAACATGTCAACTATCCTTTTTCTGATCATGCATCGTACCTATGTTCGCGTACTGCTCAAGTAGTGGCAGCAACGGTCCTGCGGAAATGAGTTGATTGTACTCTATTGGATCTCAAGGGGGCGCTTGCGGCCTTCGAGGAAACCAAGGATCAGTCCCGTCTTCATGGTTCATTTTTTTCTGCTTCTCCCAATGTGTTTTCAGTCACTACATGAACAAGAATGCATTAATATTCGAATTGCATTTTGCTGTTTCCAAATAAAAGGAAACACGGCAATCTTATCACATTTCTTGCATACACAACCAAAACAGCATGGCAAGTAGGAAAACATCGCAGCCGTGCATTTCTGTTGATAGGGCATGCACATTCATTCTCTTTTCTACAACCTGGATGGCAAATATCATGCTCAACTGATGGCAACAACCAACATAATTTGCTGGCAAGTAACAACATAACATGATGACAACTAACAACAAACATAGGTGGCAACTAATTTTTTCCCCTCCATATGTACCTCCCCAATTGCTCTTTTTTCGACCATGATCTTAGTGATTCCTAACATTTAGTGAATCCTACACATCCTTCTCGACCACCTACTGGTAGCAACCCCAACATAAAAGCTTAGATCAGATCTAGGATACAGCATGGCAGATTTTGTGTTCGTTTGAGGGCAAAGGGGAATAAACATGAACGGCCGGATTTCATGTTAGTTGTAGATCCATGCGACACAAATCTGTGGGTGTGTTTGCCAAGACAGTGTGTATCCAGTCGCCATCTATGTTGGCAATCTGGAAGTGAAATTATTGGGGCCAGAGGAAGGAGGGGAAGGAGGAGGAGATAGGAGAACGACCTGTTAGCTCGTTGCCGTGTTTTCCGTCGATGGGGAGGGGGCGCTAGAGATATGTTCTGGTTGCCATGGCAACTAGAGAAGGAATACGATGGAGGTAGGGGAAGATTGGCCGATTCAGAGGTTGCATGCCACTAATAGAGTCTGCTCTGCAATAGTCGCGCAAAGCCGACACCGCCCTATGACAAATATCTAGCCACCAACTCTGACAACTAGGCTTCACCGACTTTGAAGATGAGCTATTACTCTTATAAAGGATGTTGGAATACCGCCTTTTGAGGGCATCGGAGCGCGAGAGTGCCCTCTGTGCCGTTCGTCTCGCGAGGGCCTCCCGCGACTAGCTCGCTGGCACGCTCGGCGTTGTCCGATCTGCGCGGGCACCTCGAACCCAACCGGTTAGGCACGGGAGTCCATGACGGGTGGGCGACGGGCACGGACTAGGCCACCTCTCTGCGGGGGCTTTCTTCCTGCCCGCCTGCACCCTTTCGCCAGCTGCCCCATGCATGACGGGTGAGCTAGGTCCACCTGTCAGCGTCACTCGCCCACTGACGGGCTGCATTGCTCATGTCGCTCGCGCGAGCCGGGCTCTCGTGCGAGCGCCGATCTCGGCGTGTGCATTGCTCGCATGTTGAGTCGGGCTGTTTCGTTCGACCGAATTGGATACGCGCGGGCATAGCGCGTTCGCGCTAGGCTGCTCGAGGTGTGAGTGCCGCCCCGTGAGGGGATGCCCGGGGACAATGCTCAACTTGTGCGAGTCAAGGCGTGCCGAGTCAGGGTGTTTCGTGGGCAATTCGGTCTTTTCCTAAGGCGGTTGAATTTTCCTATAAATTTGTTGTTTTATGCCACTCGTCACACGCGCTACACACTGATCTTCCTCTCGCTTCGCGTTCCAGGTGCTCTCGTACACTGGCCTTCCACTCACTTGTCACTCGTCACTCGTCGGACACGGCGCACAATGGCCTTCCACTCACTTGCCTTTGCATGGGATTCTTCAAGGTTTATCGGTGTCAACAATGGCCATCGACCCTTTAAGTTTTCGTACAATCTCAAGTTTGTGTCTGTGCTCTGTTTTTTGTCGGTTGTGGCGTCGTCCTGTTAGCTCCTCGTGCCAACTGAGTTTCGCATTTGTTTCCCTCTTGGTTATGGTGTGCCTTTTCTTCTCGCCCATAATCTTTTTGTGTTCCTCGTTGTCGTTGGTCTTGACAACCTCTGCTTTGTTCTTCGTATGTGCCTTGTTCGAGGTAAGACATTTCTTCTCTCAAATGCTCTTGTTTTTTCACTCTTTCTGTGGGTATGTTGCACGCTTGGTTTCTTCTGTATTGTGTTTATTTTTCCTATATGTTAGGCCTAGTGTTTACTAGCTTTTCTGCATTCCTTCATTTTGCAGAATTTGACGTCGTGTTTATGTCAGGCCTGTCGGACGCATGATGAGGGAAGGAAATGGCACGCGGGCAGCTCTCGTAAACAAAATATGTAGTGGAAACATGAATTGGGTGGGAAAGCGCTCGTTTGATGCTGTCAATAGTCTTGGGATGGTGTGTGTGACGTGGTTGCTTTATTGGACATTGCCTTTTTTGTGCATATTCGTAATTGTCAGGGTTTATTCAAGCTAATGGCATAACCTAGCACATTATTAAACAAGCCCTAGAGCCGTGGATCGCATGATGTAGTTGGGTATTGTTTTTTATATGTGTTCTTCATTGTACGAGGTTATGCGCTGCACGAGCTATTCATATAGATGCGGGTGTACTGGGACTTATCGCCGGGTTCATGTTCGTTTCGTTGCTTAGAGGATGTGCTTGTTCGGTTTGTCCTAGAGGTACTGCAGTCACCGTGGCGGTTTGCTACATCAGTTTCTGATCGGCTGACACGAGGAGAGAAGCATGTTGCCGCGGCTAGCCGGTTGGTGCCGATGTGAAGCGGAGAGCCATGTTGATCGATCCATCCTATCACACGACAGGCATCACGTCCACACACATTGCGTACAGTTCCGATCGAAGGGTTGTACCGTCCGGTTGACTTCAGCCATGATCGTTACTTGATGCACAGTTTAGGGTCCAACAGGTGGTCTTGGGTCGCTTGGTACGGAGAAGGGAGCAACAAAAGGGATAGAAGTCTTTGTCCAGGCACTCAACAACGAGATCAAGTAGACTGTTTGCCCGTTGGGCCTAGCTGGCAACCGATTTCTAAAGGTACGGAAGGTCGGCCAACTTGGTGAAGTGACAGCTTGCGTTTCAAATGACATGCATAGGTCCTCGTGGGGCTAGGTTTTTGCCAGATCTTCGAAATCTATTCGGATTGCCATAGGTTAGAACGGTGTCGTGTGGCGGTGGGCTGCTACACTTAATGTGGTTTGATGGTCTAGTGGCCCGGCTGGTATCGTCGCGTCTTGCATCTTATGCAAGGTGCAGGTAGTCTGGGGTTTTATAGCAACGAACATGCCTTCCTGTCATCATAAACTTAGGGCACACCCTCTCGATTTGTGTGTGTCGGGTACCAGGGGTTGCCTTCACAGGGGCTTTATACTCTCCCAAAATCAACCGTCACATTGATCTAGGATTATTTTTCCGCCACCGTCACCGCTCTGCTCTGCTGCGATCCAATCTGGAGGCATGTTTTGGCATTCTGCCACAGGGGGAAATCCAAAACGACGACCATCTACATCTATCTTTTTACCACCATGTCTACGTGTGAGTTGTCATCTTTGGACTATGGGTCCATAGCCACCCATAGAAGTAGCTAGATGGCAATCTCCATTGTTCTTCAGTAAAATGATCGCATGAGCTGCCCTATATATGATTGTGATTCATCAGATTTAATTTTTATGATGTGTTTTTTTGCCATGTGACAAGTTATCACTTTATGATCAGATCTATACATGTTTTACATGGTTCATATGAGTTCTTTGTTGCATAATTAATATACGTATATGCTCTTCGATCTATTAGACTTACATTGTCCAAGTTTAAATAAACAATCTCCAACAAAGTTTGTATAGGTTGGTTGGGTTCAATCTTGCAAATAAGCTAACATAGTGGTAGAAAATGGAAATTGTATTACTTTATTGGCACTAAGCATAAAAGATAGTTGTGTAGTTGTCAGGGCGATGGGCCAAGGGCGAAGACAATATATTATCAACATCATGTTATCATGCTTAATTCAATACTGTGTTTACGTAATACTTTAAAATGCATGTTGGATAGCAATTTTGGGTTGAAGTATTAGCTATACGATATAGTTGGATTCATGTTGTATAGATGTACAGATGTGATGTCTATATGCAATTACGCCATGTACAATCATGGTTATAAAAACTACAATTTAATCGAGACGCAACTGCCATTTGTTCATCATGCCATGCTATCTTTTTTGGAGAGATGCCACTAGTAAAATTATGTATTCCAGTCCATTCATCTTAATTGCTTTCAATCTCGATCAACGCATTTTAATTCTCCCTTTAAATCTGGACTTTACTTCTTTTTTAAGACAATCAAAACCTACACAAGTTACATTATCCTTGTAACTACTAAAGCTAGTAAGACTCGCAATTTTTGGTGTCATTGGGGATAAAGACAAATATTCTAATTGCATGCAAGTACTGATAATTGATTGTTGCTCAAGCTCCTACTGGTTCAATAAATCTTAAGGTCATCCACATGAAAGAGATTTGATACTTGCCTACAAACTACTACACGTGAGAGCCCAATGACTTTCCAGAAGAGTGGAAAGAATGGTAATATTTGTTTATGTCATACCCAAATTTTTGGTACAAGTGATGCAAATATAGATCACCACTAGTAGCCGCCATAAAACAAAAACGCAGTGGTGGGAACCGAACCG
The DNA here is from genome assembly GCA_011799875.1 of Thinopyrum elongatum. NCBI lineage: Eukaryota > Viridiplantae > Streptophyta > Magnoliopsida > Poales > Poaceae > Thinopyrum > Thinopyrum elongatum. The sequence continues at coordinate 463,158,084 of CM022298.1, read as the reverse complement.
TTGCTCGGTGTAATTTCACTGCCGCCGCGCTGCCTCACCTGCCGCCGCGCCGGTCAATTCCGTTCTCCGGCCACCGCTGCCATTCCCACAACTGTCCAAGCCCCCACCTAGCCGCGCCCCCCTACAGCTGTCATTGAGCTTGCGCCGCCGCTTTGCCCCGCCCAATCCCGGTCGTCCCACCATGCTTCATACCGTCGTATCCGCTCCGCCGCCTGCCCTGACACCAGTCGCCATCCCCGCACTTATCCACTACCGGATTCCGCCGTCATCGTTGTCATCCCCGGCGAGCTCCTCTCCATCGTCGGATCTGCTTCCCGGCCTTCCGTAGTTGAGTTGTCATGTTTCATGTGGTTCTAAAATTATAGGGCACCAATTTTATGGCTGCTAAAAAAGCGAAAGCTTTTCTGGTGCCCAAAAACATTATCATCTAAAAACCATGTTTAGGGCACTAATTTTTTGGGCATGTGTTGAAGATGGTCTTATCGTGTGAAAGGAATGAGAGGGTTTCTCTTATACGACTACACGACTATCCATAGTGGAAGTAACATAGATGACACCTAACAAAAAGATGATGTGGCAGCTAATTTATGAGAAGAGAGACAAATTAAGTAACATAGCTAGTTACTCACACTACGAGTAACATCACACATACGAAGACAACATGAATTTACAACCTAATAAATAAAGTGTTGCATGACACCATACAAATAAGGTAGTAACGTATACTAGTAATATGCATATGTTACTAGCGTAAGTTACTTCCGCTATGGGTAGTCTACTACTGTAACCATATTGCCAATCATCATAGCACACATTAAAAACAAAACAACGTGGGAATGTGGACCACTGAAAGGACAAACATTTGGGAAATCATTATGCATGCGCTTATCTTAAATGATTCATACCAATCAGCATACCGCGTCTCAAGTTTAGATAAGTGTACTACACTTGTCCACATCTATTTTTCCACGACGGTTTACATAATGTTGCACATCATTTCGGCAACCGGCTAGCTGATGAACTTAGAGCAACTCCAACGCGCTGATTTAAACGGACAGCGTTTTTGTCCGTTTTTTGTTCGTTTGGATTGGCCGCCTGCTTGATGTCAGCTCTGTTTATCATTTGCATCGGCAGTGTGTCCAACGCGTCGACCCATATTTGCCGGCGCGGCCGGCTGACCGCCCTTTTTCAATAAATATGCACATATTTTGCATTATTTCACAAGCAAACATATAGTTTCACAACCAAATAAAGCATGGTTTCACGACCAAATAAATTAAGTATAGTTTTACAAGTCGAATAAAAATAAAATAGTCTCACGTAGTTTTGCAAGCCGAATAAAAAAGATACATCTATTGGTTATCAATATGAGCCCACATATGCTCAACTAAATCATTTTGCAGTTGCACGTGAGTTTTCCAATCACGCATGTCATGATGAAATTGGGTGAACTGTTCAAACGTTGCCGCTCCTCCATGCTCAGACACAACATTCTCACCCTGAAACCGAAACCCTTGATCGTAGATACGTTCCGGGCGCTCATCTTCTACGATCATATTGTGCATGATCACACAAGCAGTCATCACCTCCCGCAGTTTCTTCGTGCTCCAAGTCCTAGCAGGATACCGAACGATGCCCCATCGAGATTACAAAACACCAAAGGCACGCTCGACGTCCTTCCTAGCACTCTCTTACTCTTGGGCAAATCTTTTCCTTTTCTCTCCGACAGGGTTAGGGATTGTCTTCACAATAGTGGTCCATCGAGAATAGATACCGTCACCTAGGTAGTATCCTTTGTCGTAGTTGTGGCCGTTGATGGTAACATTCACTGGTGGGCTGTTGCCTTCGGCAAGCCTAACAAACACCGGCGAGCGTTGAAGCACGTTGATATCATTGTGTTATCCGGCCATGCCAAAGAAAGAGTGTTAGATCCAGAGATCTTGTGAGGCCACGGCCTCAAGTATGATAGTGCAAACCCTGACATGGCCCTTATACTGCCCTTGCCAAGCAGAAGGGCGGTTCTTACACTCCCAGTGCATGCAGTCTATACTGCCAAGCATCCCTGGGAAACCCCTGCTGGCATTCATGGCCAACAAGCGGGCTGTATCTTGAGCAGTCGGCTCTCTCAAGTACTCAGGGTCAAACACAACAATCACAGCCTTACAGAACTTGTACATGGAGTCTAGGCATGTAGACTCGGTCATACGGACGTACTCATCAATGAGATCACCGGGCACTCCGTATGCAAGCATCCGGACTGCTGCAGTGCATTTCTGATAAGATGAGAAGCCAATCTTTCCAAGGGCATCCTCTTTGCACTCGAAATTGTCATCGTATCCGATTACCTCCTCTCTAATACGGTTGAAAAGACGCCTACTCATACGAAAACGCCGCCGGAATTTCTGATGTTTGAACAGCGGGTTGGTTGTGTCAAAGTAGTCCTTCCAAAGAAGGAAATGACCGCTCTCTCGGTTGCGATTCAACGCCGGAAGGTGCCCCGGGATCGAGCCACGGAACAACGGCCGCTGGCTATTAAGGTGGTGATGGACCAACACGGCAGCCAAGATCCCCTCCTCATCATCGGACGAGGAATCGTCTGAGTCGCAAAGGAAATTGTGGAAAAAAACTCGTCGGCGGAGTCCATTTTGTACCTTGGCAAACTGTTGAGCAGCTTGCGGGCGCCGATGAATGACTGGCCGGAGAGGAGATGCGTGCCTCCCTTGGACCAGGTGGCTGCCCCGGAGGAGTCCGACAAGCGTGCCGGCGTCAGGCCGAAGGAGCTGGCCGGGGCGGCGAGGCGGCTTCCTGCTCGCGTCGGCGTCGGGAGTTGGGGGTGGAAAGCTTCGGTGCCCCGGCGACGAGACGGTGGTGGGGGCGACGTGGGAGGTGGCGGTGTTGGGAGGAGATGTGTCGGCACCGGCTGCTGGCAGAGGCAACGGAAATGGGTGGCGGCGGCGATGCGGCAGAGATGGGCGAGGGTTTGCTGTCGGTCTTAGGGTGGGAGAGGATGACCAATGTGCCACCGACTAGCGTGCCAGGGGGAGGAGGAGGCGGGCACCGCGCGCGTTTGTTTCCTGTCCACGCCGACGCAAATGATGCTCAAAATTAGGTCGGGAGTGAGTCGGCAGGCGGACGAAAAGCGGACGCATGTCCGTTTGGGTCGGCGCGTTGGGCCGATTTTTCTGTCCGCACCGACCTAAATGGACGCGCCAGGCTGAAATGGGTTGGCGCGTTGGAGTTGGTCTTAGGATTGATTGAGCAGCCTAAAAAAGGTTTCTTCCGGCCCCACCTTACATAATTTCTTCCATCCAAGATACTACCAGTAGGCTACACCCACTGCACAGATGCTCTCCAGGAAAAGCCGTAGTGCGACTTGTCACACCGCCGGCTTTGGCCGCCCATGCTTTCGACAGAGACCTCGCCCGTGCCCAGGATTCGTGTGACCTCCAACACGGCCGGAAATCTTCATGGCCGGGAGTCTTCTAATCTCACCGCACGCACGTCACGTCTTCACCGGACCGCGGCGCCGAGTGACGAATCGACAGCAGCGCATCACGCCAGTCTCCCGGCCCAGGGTCGGCTTCCACCCTTTCAACGGCGGAATGATGGGCGCGTCGCGTACGGCCGCACGTAGTGGGACGATGAGCTATCGCCTATCGGCGGTGCTAGTCTAGGTTCATAGCGGGACATGAGACAGTGCACGTAGTGGCACACGCTCCACCCAGGTCACCGTCTCACTCACCCAACTCTGCTAAAGAGAAGACGAGACGTAAATTCATGCGCGTGCGTATCATTTTTTCTTAGTAATCTCGCATTCTCGCTCACCCAATCAACAAATTAAGAGCAGACATGATGTAAATTCAGAGTACCATTGCATCAATGCAGCATCTTTTTTTCTGCATAGCCTGGATGATTTTTCTATCCAAAGTAGTCGCAATCTGTCGACCAGCAGTTGCAAAATAGAGCCGTGATCTTGAACACCCGTACAAGTTTCTGCTAGCGCCTCAATTTGTCGACACTTCCTGAATCAGGTTGCCTTTACCAGCTGGGCTTTCCTTTTTTTTGTGAAGGCGCCAGCTAAATTTTACAAGAAGAGAATAAATTTGCAAGAAAAGAATTGCTAACAACTTATGAGTGGCGCCTAAATTTCGAACAAAAAAGTCTCGATCACACGGGTGCGCAAAGTGCTCACTGTGGTGCCGAACAACGGTGACTCGTGTGCGCAACTCAAAGTTGAAACAAGAGCCCGCAACTAACGAGTGACTGAAAGACTTGAGACACACTTTGCATGACCCCAAGCCACTTGCGTCGTATTCTGGGTCTAGCCAAACCCAAAAGATAGCACCGTCATGTGATCACCAGGCTAAGCATGCGGTCAGAACGCGACAGCCATGAGCCATGTTGTGCTGGTAATGGAGCATGCACGATCAAACACCACCATAAGCCAATTTTATACGCAAGTTATATGATGGCTACTCCGGAAGTCCGAAATTTTACACGTATCTATAATACTTGTTGAAACCATAAAGTATGCTTGTATTACTCTCTCCGGAAGTCCGGATTGTAGTCTTGTCGTCATAATTAGTACTAATACTAGCGTCAAAGAAGCATGGCGCACGTCGCGCCCGTGATCGTTTATGTCTGTATTTTACCAAAATAAGCAAGAAAATAACATGTATTAAGTGATAAAATAAAATGAAAAGGAGAACACGAATTCTATCTTTACCCCCTGATCAGTGTAGGCACGTAACCAACATTAAATTATTTAACAAATTAAGAAAACCGGCTGGCCTATTAATATTTTTTTGTATGTTGTTCCAGTTTATTCAGGTGTACTATTCTAGATTACAACTCGGTTACTGTTTCGGTTTATTGTTTGGGTGGGTTAATTTTTTTTTGGTTTATTCAGCTGTTGTCCCGTTTCACTGGTTTTTGTGTTCGAGGTTATTCGGGGTTGGTGTCTTGCTTCATTTTTGTTATTGTTCGGTTAGCAGTTCTGGGTTTATTCGGATACTATTTCGGTTTTTGTTAAGGTAATTGTTAGTAAACTGTTCGCTGATGTCGTGGTGTAAAAATGAGCAGTAATCGGTCATGAACTTATTTCCCCCACGAATTATTGTTTATGCAAATATACTGTTCCGACCTACTATTTTGTGCCTCGGCAACACCATCACCGGAAAGGATCAAGAGACGATTGAGACGGCTCTGCATTGGTACGTCAGTGAAGAGAAATGGTATGTAGAAAAATCCTAAATCTTAACCCTATATATATGGACGCGATGGTGGAGGAGGAGGAGAGAAATAATGTGTAAAAAAATCCCAGTTTTTGTTTACAATGGACGTATTTTTACTTCGTTGAAAGTAAAAAAATAAGGAAAAATCAGATTATTGGGAGCACTGTTCAGTGGTGGTACCGTTCAAGCAGGGTACTGTTTACGCGCGGTACTGTTCGCTATTACTATTCACTGACCTTGATGTAAATGAACAGTAGAAGCTTGAAAAGAAAAATTCCAGAAAAATCAAAGCCTTCCCGCTTTAGTATAGTAACTTATTTTACGTTGAACCTTAGGGCATACTAGTTAACAGATTCTCTAAAACCAACTTTACTAAAAAAAATCATCCTCACATGAGCATATTTGGTCCAGAATGCATCCCTCGACTAAAAGTAGGAAACGGCTGGGCAGCCCCCGCGCCACGCCGATGTCGTCCACCTTATCGTCGCCCCCCCCCCCTTCCGCGGCCACCCCATCATATTGGCAGCTGCCCTAAGACACGCCACAGCCCCGATACGCTCTCTCCCACCTTCTACTCCGTCGCTGACGCCTGATTTTCCTAGATTTGTCATCGCCACCGCTACTGTCACATATGCCAGATCTTCCACCGGCGAGCCCCAATGTGGCCAAAAATGGAGGCATATGATGATGGGAATGTTGGGGAACGTTGCATGGAAAATAAAAAAAAATCTACGCACACGCAAGATCTATCCATGGAGATGCATAGCTACGAGAGGGGAGAGTATGTCTACGTACCTCGTAGACTGTTTAGTGGAAGCGTTTATCAACACGGTTGATGTAGTCGTACACCTTCACGATCCGCCCGATCAAGTACCGAACGTACGGCACCTCCACGTTCAGCACACGTTCAGCTCGATGACGTCCTCGCCTTCTTGATCCAGCAAGACGGGCGAAGTAGTAGATGAGTTCCGGCAGCACGACGGCGTGGTGACGGTGGTGATGCAACTATCTCCGCAGGGCTTCGCCGAGCACTACGAAAATATGACCGAGGATGAACTAGAGGGAGAGGGGCGCCGCACACGGCTAGGGAATCGTGGTGTGTGTTGCCCCTCTCCCTCCTCTCATATATATAGGTGGAGGGGAGGAGGAGGCAGCCCTAGGACGCCCCAAAAGGGGCCGGCGGCCAGCCCTGGCCGCGCCCTCCCCTTTCCTTCCTGGCGCTTGGGGGGGAAGGCAGGAGGGAAGGCGCCCCCCTTTTTCCTTTCCCTGCATGTGGAAGAGAATGAAAGAGGGGGCTAGCCCTCTCCCTTCCTTCCATAGGGATGCCAGCCATGCGGTGGGGGCGCGCCAACCCTATGTGGGCTGGTGTGCTCTCCCTCGTTGGCCCGTTTGGCCCAATATGCTCCCGTGGCCTCCCGGAACCCTTCCGGTGATCCGATGATTACCCGGTACATTCCGAAACCTTTCCGGTGACCAAATAGCATCGTCCTATATATCAATCTTTACCTCTGGACCATTCTGGAGCTCCTAGTCATGTCCGTGATCTCATCCGAGCCCCGAACAACATTCGGTCACCAACTCACATAACTCATATAATACTATATCATCAACGAACATTAAGCGTGCGGACCCTACGGGTTCGAGAATGATGTAGACATGACCGAGATGCCTCTTTGGTCAATAACCAATAGCGGGACCTGGATGCCCATATTGGTTCCTACATATTCTATGAAGATCTTTATCGGTCGAAACTTTATGACAACATACGTAATTCCCTTTGTCCGTCAGTATGTTACTTGCCCGAGATTCGATCATCGGTATCTTCATACCTAGGTCTATCTTGTTACCTCAAGTCTCTTTACTCGTTCCATAATACATCATCTCGTAACTAACTCCTTAGTCACTTTGCTTGCAAGTTTCTTGTGATGTGTATTACCGAGAGGGCCCAGAGATACCTCTCCGATATACGGAGTGACAAATCCCAATCTCGATTCATGTCAACTCAACAGACACCTTTGGAGATACCTGTAGAGCATCTTTATGATCACCCAGTTACGTTGTGATGTTTGATAGCACACAAAGTATTCCTCCGATATCCGGGAGTTGCATGATCTCATGGTCGAAGGAATATGTATTTGACATTAAGAAAGCAGTAGCAATAAATTGAACGATCATATGCTAAGCTAACGGGTGGGTCTTGTCCATCACCTCATTCTCCTAATGATGTGATCCCGTTATCAAATGACAACTCATGTCTATGGTTAGGAAACCTTAACCATCTTTTGATCAACGAGCTAGTCTAGTAGAGGCTCACTAGGGACACTTTATTTGTTTATGTATCCACACATGTATTTAAGTTTCCGATCAAGACAATTCTATCATGAATAATAAACCTTTATCATGAATAAGGAAATATAATAATAACAACTTCATTATTGCCTCTAGGGCATATTTCCATCAGTCTCCCACTTGCACTAGAGTCAATAATCCAGTTCACATCGCCATGTGATTAACACCCATAGTTCACATCGCCATGTGACTAATACCCAAAGAGTTTACTAGAGTCAATAATCTAGTTCACATCGCCATGTGATTAATACTCAAAGAGTACTAAGGTGTGATCATGTTTTGCTTATGAGAGAGGTTTAGTCAACGGGTCTGCCTTATTCAGATCCGTATGTATTTTGCAAATTTCTATGTCTACAATGCTCTGCATGGAGCTACTCTAGCTAATTGCTCCCACTTTCAATACGTATCCAGATTTAGACCCAGAGTCATCTGAATCGGTGTCAAAGCTTGCATCGACATAACACTTTACGGCGAACTCTTTATCACCTCCATAACCGAGAAACATTTCCTTAGTCCTCTTAGGTAACTAAGGATAATTATGAACGCTGTCCAGTGATCCACTCCTGGATCACTATTGTACCCCCTTGCCAAACTCATGGCAAGGCACACAACAGGTCTGGTACACAACATGACATACTTTATAGAACCTATGGCTGAGGCATAGGGAATGACTTTCATTCTCTCTCTATCTTCTGCCGTGGTCGGGTTTTGAGTCTTTACTCAACTTCACACCTTGCAACACAGGCAAGAACCCTTTCTTTGACTGATCCATTTTGAACTTCTTCAAAACTTTGCCAAGGTATGTGCTTTGTGAAAGTCCTATTAAGCGTCTCGATCTATCCCTATAGATCTTGATGCCCAATATGTAAGTAGCTTCACCGAGGTCTTTCATTGAAAAAATCTTATTCAAGTATCCTTTTATGCTATCCAGAAATTCGATATCATTTCCAATCAACAATATGTCATCCACATATAATATCAGAAATGCTACAGAGCTCCCACTCACTTTCTTGTAAATACATGCTTCACCATAAGTCTGTATAAAACCATATGCTTTGATCACATCATCAAAGCGTATATTCCAACTCCGAGATGCTTGCACCAGTCCATAGATGGATTGCTAGAGCTTGCACAATTTGTTAGCACCTTTAGGATCGACAAAACCTTCTGGTTGCATCATATACAACTCTTCTTTAAGAAACCTGTTAAGGAATGCAGTTTTGACATCCATTTGTCAGATTTCATAATCATAAAATGCGGCAATTGCTGACATGATTTGGACAGACTTAAGCATCGCTACGGGTGAGAAAGTCTCATCGTAGTTAACCCCTTGAACTTGTCGAAAACCTTTCGCGACAAGTCGAGCTTTGTAGACAGTGATATTACCATCAGTGTCTGTCTTCCTCTTGAAGATCTATTTATTTTCAATGGCCTGCCGATCATCGGGAAAATCCACCAAAGTCCATACATGGATCCTATCTCAGATTTCATGGCCTCAAGCCATTTATCGAAATCTGGGCTTATCATAGCTTCTTCATAGTTTGTAGGTTTGCCGTTGTCTAACAACATGACTTCCAGGACAGGATTACCATACCACTCTAGTGTGGAACGTGTTCTGGTCGACCTACGAAGTTCAGTAGTAACTTGATCCGAAGTTTCATGATCAGCATCATTAGCTTCCTCTCTAGTTGGTGTAGGCATCACGGAAATGGTTTTCTCTGATGTGCTACTTTCCAATTCGAGAGAAGGTACAATTACATCATCAAGTTCTACTTTCCTCCCACTCACTTCTTTCGAGAGAAACTCCTTCTCTAGAAAGGATCCATCCTTAGCAACAAAGATTTTTCCTTCGGATCTGTGGTAGAAGGTATACCCAATAGTTTCTTTCGGTTATCCTATGAAGATGCATTTCTCCGCTTTGGGTTCGAGCTTATCAGGCTGAAGCCTTTTGACATAAGCGTCGCATCCCCAAATTTTAAGAAGCGACAACTTAGTTTTCTTGCCAAACCATAGTTCATACGGTGTCGTCTCAACGGATTTAGACGGTGCTCTATTTAACATGAATGCGGCTATCTCTAATGCATAATTCCAAAATGATAAAGGCAAATCGGTAAGAGACATCATAGAACGCACCATATCGAATAAAGTACGGTTACGACGTTTGGACACACCATTACGCTGTGGTGTTCTAGGTGGCGTGAGTTGTGAAACAATTCCACATTGTTTTAAATGAAGGCCAAACTCGTAACTCAAATATTCGCCTCCGCGATCAGATCGTAGAAACTTTATTTTCTTGTTACGATGATTCTCCACTTCACTCTGAAATTCTTTGAACTTTTCAAATGTTTCAAACTTGTGTTTCATCAAGTAGATATACCCATATCTACTCAAATCATCTGTGAAGGTCAGAAAATAACGATACACGCCGCGTGCTTCAACACTCATCGGACCGCATACATCGGTATGTATTATTTCCAATAAGTCATTAGCTCGCTCCATTGTTCCGTAGAACAGAGTTTTAGTCATCTTACCCATGAGGCATGGTTCGCAAGTATCAAATGATTCATAATCAACTGATTCCAAAAATCCATCAGCATGGAGTTTCTTCATGCGCTTTACCCCAATATGACCTAAACGGAAGTGCCACAAGTATGTTGCACTATCATTATCAACTTTGTATCTTTTGGCATCAATATTATGACACATGTGTATCACTACGATCGAGATTCAATAAACCATTTACATTGGGTGTATGACCATAGAAGGTTTTATTCATGTAAACAGAACAACAATTATTCTCTGACTTAAATGAATAACCGTTTGCAATAAACACGATCTAATCATGTTCATGCTCAACGCACACACCAAATAACATTCATTTAGGCTCATCACTTATCCCGAAGGTATAGGGAGTGTGCGATGGTGATCATATCAATCTTGGAAACACTTCCAACACACATCGTCACCTCGCCCTTAACTAGTCTCCGTTTATTCTACAACTCCTGTTTCGAGTTTCTAATATTAGCAACTGAATCGGTATCAAATACCCAGGGGCTACTACGAGCACCAGTAAGGTACACATCAATAACATGTATATCAAATATCCCTTTGTTTACTTTGCCATCCTTCTTATCTGCTAAGTATTTGGGGCAGTTCCGCTTCAAGTGACCATTTCCTTTGCAGTAGAAGCACTCAGTTTCAGGCTTGGGTCTAGCTTTGGGCTTCTTCACGGGAGCGGCAACTTGCTTGCCATGCATTCCTTTTGAAGTTCCCTTTCTTTCCCTTGCCCTTTTTCTTGAAACTAGTGGTCTTATTAACCATCAACACTTGATGCTCTTTCTTGATTTCTACCTCCGCCGATTTCAGAATCGCGAAGAGCTCGGAAATTGTTTTAGTCATTCCTTGCATATTATAGTTCATCACGAAGCTCTAGTAGCTTGGTGATAGTGACTGGAGAACTCAATTAATCACTATCTTATCTGGAAGATTAACTCCCACTTGATTCAAGCGATTGTAGTACCCAGACATTCTGAGCACATGCTCACTGGCTGAGCTATTCTCCTCCATCTTGTAGGCAAAGTACTTGTCAGAGGTCTCATGCCTCTCAACACGGGCATGAGCCTGAAATACCAATTTCAGCTTTTGGAGCATCTCATATGTTCCATGGCGTTCAAAACGTATTTGGAGCCCCGATTCTAAGCCGTAAACCATGGCGCACTAAACTATCAAGTAGTCATCAGATCGAGCTTGTCAAACATTCATAACATCTATATCAGCTCCTGCAGCAGGTCTGTCACCCAGTGGTGCATCAAGGACATAATTCTTCTGTGTAACAATAAGGATAATCCTCATATCATGGACCCAGTCCGCATTATTGCTACCATCATCTTTCAACTTAGTTTTCTCTAGGAACGCATTAAAATACAATGGAACGGTAACACGGGCCATTGATCTACAACATAGATATGCAAATACTATCAAGACTAACTTCATGATAAATTAAGTTCAATTAATCAAATTACTAATGAACTCCCACTTAAAATAACATCCATCAAGTTATCTTAGTGACACATGATCCAAATCAACTAACCCATGTCCAATCATCACGTGAGATGGGGTAGTCATCAATGGTGAACATCTCTATGTTGATCGTATCTACTATATGACTCACGTTCGACCTTTCGGTCTCTAGTGTTTCGAGACTATGTCTGTACATGATAGGCTCGTCAAGTTTAACCGAAGTATTCTGCATGTGCAAAACTTTGTTACACCCGTTGTATGTGAACGTAGAGTCTATCACACCCGATCATCACGAGGTGCTTCGAAACGACAAACTTTGGCAACAGTGCATACATGGGGAGAACACTTTATCTTGAAATTTAGTGAAGGGATCATCTTATAATGCTACCGGCGTTCTAAGCAAAATAAGATGCATAAATGATAAACATCACATGCAATCAAAATATGTGACATGATATGGCAATCATCATCTTGTGCTTTTGATCTCCATCTCCAAAGCATCGTCATGATCTTCATCGTCACCGGCTCGACACCTTGATCTCCATCATTATGTCGGGGTCGTCTCGCCAACTATTGCTTCTACAAATATTGCTAACGCATAGCGATAAAGTAAAGCAATTATATGGCGCTTGCATTTCATACAATAATTAAGAGACAACCCTAAGGCTCCTGCCGGTTGTCGATATTACAAAACATGATCATCTCATACAACAACGTATATCACATCACGTCTTGACCATATCACATCACAACATACCCTGCAAAACCAACTTAGACGTCCTCTACTTTGTTGTTGCAAGTTTTACGTGGCTGCTACGGGCAACTAGCAAGAACCTTACTTAACTACGCAAAACCACAACGGTGATTTATCAAGTTTGCTGTTTTAACCTTCTTCAAGGACCGGCCGCAGTCAAATTCGATTCAACTAAAGTAGGAGAAACAGACACTCGCCAGCCACCTTTATGCAAAACAAGTTGCATGTCAGTCGGTGGAACCGGTCTCATGTGCATGGACATGTAAGGTTGGTCCGGGCCGCTTCATCCCACAATACCGCCGAATCGAAATAAGACGTTGGTGGTAAGCAGTATGACTATCACCGCCCACAACTTCTTTGTGTTCTACTCGTGCATATCATCTATGCATAAACCTGGCTCATGATGCCACTGTTGGGGAACGTTGCATGGAAAAAAATCTACGCACACGCAAGATCTATCCATGGCGATGCATAGCTATGAGAGGGGAGAGTATGTCTACGTACCCTCGTAGACTGTTTAGCGGAAGCGTTTATCAACACGGTTGATGTAGTCGTACACCTTATAATCCGCCCGATCAAGTACCGAACGTACGACACCTCCGCGTTCAGCACACGTTCAGCTCGATGACGTCCTCGCCTTCTTGATCCAGCAAGACGGATGAAGTAGTAGATGAGTTCCGGCAGCATGACGGTGTGGTGACGGTGGTGATGCAACTATATTCACAGGGCTTCGTCGAGCACTACGAAAATATTACTGAGGATGAACTAGAGGGAGAGGGGCGCCGAACACGGCTAGGGAATCGTGGTGTGTGTTGCCCCTCTCCCTCCTCTCATATATATATAGGTGGAGGGGAGGAGGAGGCAGCCCTAGGGCGCCCCAAAAGGGGCCGGTGGCCAGCCCTGGCGCCTGCCCTGGCCGCGCCCTCCCCTTTCCTTCCTGGCGCTTGGGGGGAAAGGCAGGAGGGGAGGCGCCCCCCTTTTCCTTTTCTTGCATGTGGAAGAGAAGGAAAGAGGGGGCTAGCCCTCTCCCTTCCTTCACTAGGGCTGCCTGATATCGCTTGAACTACGTCGGTATTTCCCTAAAGAGGAAGGGATGATGCAGCACAACTACGGTAGGTATTTCCCTCAGTGATGAGACCAAGGTTATTGAACCAGTAGGAGAACCAAGCAACACTATGTAAACGGTACCTGCACACAAAGAACAAATACTTGCAACCCGACGTGTTAAAGGGGTTGTCAATCCCTTTCGGGTAACGGTGCCAGAAATTGTCAAGTTGACAGGATAAAAATTATGATAGATTGGATAAATAGATCTCGAATAAACGCGAAATAAAAGAAGTAACAAAAAAGTGCAGCAAGGTATTTTTTGGTTTTTGGAATAATAGATCTGTAAATAAAAGTGGCAAATAATAGATCGGAAAGCAAATATGATAAGGAATAGACCCCAGGGCCGTAGATTTCACTAGTGGCTTCTCTCAAGAAAAATAGCATACGGTGGGTAAAAAAATTACTGTTGGGCAATTGATAGAACTTCAAATAATCATGACGATATCCAGGCAATGATCATTATATAGGCATCACGTCCAAGATTAGTTTTGACATGAAGATTTCAATACTCAAGCATATCAACAAGCAACCATGTCTTTCAAAATATCAACACTAAAGCAAGTTATCCCTAGCCCATTATGCTCAATCATTGATCCATTCATGAAACACATTCGCATATTAGCTATACCCAATGCTCAAGTACGATAATAGTGCATGCCCCTTAGTTGGTGCTTTATAAGAGAAGATGGAGAGTCAAATAAAATAAAAAGTGCATAAAGTAAATAGAAAGGCCCTTCGCAGTGGGAAGTAGGGATTTGTAGAGGTGCCAGAGCTCAAAGCAAAAAAGATAGAGATAAAACATTTTGGGTGGCATGCTTTTCCTGTCAACGAAAACGATCGAGTAGTTCCCAATACTTTCCATGCTAGATATATCATAGGCGGTTCCCAAACAGAAAATAAAGTTTATTCCTTTTTCCACCATACTTTCACATTCCACGGCTAGCCTTATCCACGGGTACCATCCATACCAACACTTTCCAAGGAATTTATTATTTGACAACATAAAGTAAATTCATTTTTTATTTCGGGACTGGGCATCCCTAATACTTTTGCCGTACTCTCGTGCAATGGCAAGTGAATAAACACTCATCTTGAGAATAACACATCTAGCATGGAAAAATATCAGCCACCCCCTACCGTTTCATGAGCGGTACAAGCTCATAAAAAGGAAATTTATTTTGAAAATTAGAGATGGCACATACAAATTTGCTTAGAATGGCACGGAAATACCACATATAGGTAGGTATAGTGGACTCATATGGCAAAACTGGGTTTAAGGATTTTGGATGCACAAGTATTATTCCTACTTAGTACAAGTGAAGGCTAGCAAGAAGATTGAGAAACATCCAACCAATAAAAAAAATCTCATGAGCAAGCATTAAGCATAACTAACACCGAATAATGCATCACAAGTAGGATGTAATTTCATTGCACAACTATTGACTTTCGTGCTTGCATAGGGAATCACAAACCTTAACACCAATATTCTTAGTAAAGCACAATTACTCATCAACATGACTCACATATTATATCATCATATCACAAAACTATTACAAAGAATCAAATTCATTTTACCCAATGATCTTCATGAAAGTTTTTATTATATCCCTCTTGAATATCTATCACTGTGGGACTAATTTCATATGTTGCTTTTGATAGCTCAAACAAATCTAAGTGAAGAACATGAGCATAAAATTTTCTTCTCTCAAAATAATATAAGTGAAGCATGAGAGAATTTCTTCAAAATTACTAACTCTCAGATAAATCTAAGTGAAGCATGAGAGCATTTCTTCAAAAATATTAAAAGCACACCCTGCTCAAAAAGATATAAGTGAAGCACTAGAACAATTCCATAGCTCAAAGAATTTAAGTGAAGCACATAGAGCAATTCTAACAAATCATAGCATAATTTTGGCTCTCTCAAATAGGTGTGTTCAGCAAGGATAGATGACACAAATTAAAAATCAAAACAAGCAAAGACTCATATAACACAAGACGCTCCAAGCAAAACTCATGATATGTGACGAATAAAAATATAGCTCCAAGTAAAATACCGATGGTCGTTAGAAGAAAGAGGGGATGCCACTCGGGGGCATTCCCAAGCTTAGTTGCTTGTTTCTCTTTGGATAATGGCTTGGGATGCCATGGGGAATCCCCAATCTTAGGCTCTTCTTACTCCTTATTCCTTCATCCATCGTGATCTTACCCAAAACTTGAAAACTTCAATCACACAAAACTCAACAAAACCTTTGTGAGATCCGTTAGTATAAGAAAACTAATCTTTACTTTAAGTACTGTAGAAAACCCATTCAAATTTTGTTATTGCTTTATATATACTGTATTCTAACTTTACCATGGCTTATACCCCCCGATACAAATCATAGATTCGTCAAAATAAGCACACAATGCAAAGAAAACAGAATCTGTCAAAACAGAACAGTCTGTAAAGATGCGAATTGTTCTCATACTTCTGTAAATCAAAAAATTCTAAAAAATTAGTAAAACAGAGGAAATTTGCATATAAATACTGTGTAAAAAATTCAAAAAATTTCGTCTCTTTTGTGATTTTTCAAAATTATTTTACTGGACGCAAATGTTTCTGTTTTCCAACAAGATCAAATCAACTATCACTAAAGCTATCCCAAAGGCTTTACTTGGCACAAACACTAATTAAAACATAAAAAACACAATCATAACAGAGGGGTGTACCTTTCAAACCGATCACACAAAAATGCCGATGCAGGCTAAAGTGGGTAGCTAATCTTCTGACTGCTGATGGAACATGGAACTCAGACCTCCTGACGCAACATTTTCTGCCAATGGACATCGTAGAGATTCTGAAAATTAAACCCTCTCGCCGGCTGGGAGTAGACACAATCGCGTGGCACCCGGACAAGCCTGGTCATTTCTCTGTTAGGTCAGCGTACAATATGGCTCGAGATGAGACCATGGCTCAGCAAGGTATTGGGGAATCAAGTAGCAGACCTGATGGATCAAGACCGGCTTGGAAGCCGCTGTGGAGTTGTGGAGCCCCGCCTAAAGTATGTGTTTTTGCTTGGAAAACAGCTCGGGAGGCTCTTGCTACCTGGGTAAACATGCAACGATGACACATGGAGTCAGATGGAATGTGCACGATCTGCGGACAAGAGGATGAGACAGTCCATCATGCGCTCATTCGCTGCACCTATGCTCGAAACCTATGGACTGAAATGAGAAGTGTTTGGCATCTTCCACCTGATGATGTACTCAGAAACGCTGAACCGGACTGGTTGTTGATGCTCCTCCAACAAATCAGTGAAACACAACGCTTATTAGTCCTGATGGTGTTGTGGCGTGTGTGGCATGTGCACAATGAATTAACCCATGACAAGCCATTGATCCCGGTTGAAGCATCTAAACGATTCTTGTGTGAGTATGCAGAGTCTCTGTTCATGATCAAATACTATCCCAATGCAGATGTTACTAAAGGAAAATTCCCCGCTGACCTCAGTGCATATGCTACTATGAGCGCTGCTACTCCAGAACGGCATGTTGCTGCTGTTAACTGGGATCCCCCGCCAGTAGGACATGTTAAGCTCAATTTTGATGGTTCTTTTGTTGCAGCAGATGGCGAAGTGGGAGCAGGTATGATTTTACGTGACCATGCAGGCCAAGTAATCTTCGCTGCTTCCCGTTGGCACTTCTGCTGTCCCGGTCCTCTCGAGGCTGAGCTGGCCGCGTGCGAGGAGGGGCTCAGGCTAGCCCTGCACTGGTCCCAGGCCCCGCTGCTGGTGGAAACTGATTGTGCGGAGATCATCGCACTGCTCAAGGCTGGGGAATCTGATCGTTCCAGGAACATGCATCAAGTAAGAGATATCTCTGACCTGCTTAAGGAGCGACAAACTGAAGTCCATAAGATTAGCCAATTGCAGAACAAAGCTAGACATGCCATGGCTGCGATAGGACGTGTACATCATCGCACAGCGTGTTGGCTAGCAAATGTACCATCGGAGATTAGCACTATCATTACAGATGATTGTAAAACTGTTACCACTTGATTAATGAATGTTTTCCCCCACAAAAAAAAATAGAGGCATAATTGTGCAAACACTCAAGAACAGAAAGAAAAAGGCAAAAAGAAATTTTATTCATTGGGTTGCCTCCCAACAAGCGCTATCGTTTTACGCCCCTAGCTAGGCATAAAGCATAGATTCAAGTATTGTCATCTTTATTTCTAGATCCATAGGATGCCCTCATGATTGAATCATATGGAGGCTTAATTCTTGTTCTGGGGAGGTGTTCCATACCCTTCCTTAGTGGAAATTGAAATTTAATATTGTCCTCTTTCATATCAATCACGGCACCAATAGTACGTAAAAAAGGTCTACCAAGTATAATTGGACAAGACGGATTGCAATCAATATCAAGAACAATAAAATCTATGGGCACATAGTTCCTATTTGCAAGAATAAGAATATAATTAATTCTTCCCAAAGGCTTTTTAATAGTAGAATCCGCCAAGCGCAAATTTGAAGAACACTCTTCAATATTGGTAAGACCAAGAACATCACATAAAGATTTCAGAATTGTGGAAACACTAGCACCCAAGTCACATAAAGCAAAACACTCATAATTTTTAATCTTGACTTTGATAGTAGGTCCCATTCATCATGTAATTTTCTAGGAATTGAGATCTCTAATTCCAATTCTTCTTCAAAAGCTTTCATCATTGCATCAACAATATCTTTAGTAAAAGCTTTATTTTGTTCATCAGCATGGGGTGAATTTATCATGGATTGCAACAAAGAAATACAATCAATCAAAGAACAACTATCATAATTAAAGTCTTTGTAATCCAAAAGAGTGGGCACATCGCTAGTTAAAGTTTTGACCTCTCGAAACCCACTTTTATCAATTTTTTCAACAAGATTTTCACCCTCCAAATTATCAGGACACCTTCTAGCTAAAGTTGACTCTTCTTCAGTCCCTTTATCATCAATTTTAATTTTACTAAACAAGGAATCAATAGAACAAACACCAATCATTTTAAGATCTTCGTCATTTTTATGAAAGCAATTACTAGAAAACGCTCTTTCTAAAAATTCTCTTCTAGCTCTAAGCATAGCGGTTCTTTTCTTGCTTTCACCCATAGAAACATATAAAGCTTTAATTGATTCTTCAACCTTAGGCACAAAAGCTTTCAACTTGAGATTTTCTACATCATGAGAAATCCTATCAATGCTTCTAGACACATCATCAATCTTATTCAACTTTTTTTCTATCGTATTATTGAAAACTTTTTGAGCATTGATAAATTCTTTAATATTATTTTCAAGATCAGAGGTGTTCCTATTATTATTATAGGAAGGATTACCATAAGAACCACCATAATTATTAGAGGAATTTCCAGGAAAAGGTCTAGGATTAAAATTACCTCTATAAGCATTGTTATTAAAATTGTTTCGCGAGACAAAATTCACATCTACGGCATCACTATTTTGCTCAATCAAAGTAGACAAAGGCACATAATTAAGATCAATAGGAACACTTTTATTAGCAACCAATTTCATAAGAGCATCAACTTTCTCACTTAAAGAATTTATTTCTTCAACCGAATTAACCTTTTTAGTACTAGGAGCTCTGTCGGTATGCCACTATGAATAATTTGCCATAATATTATCAAGCAATTTAGTAGCTTCACCCAAAGTAATTTCCATAAAAGTACCACCCGCGGCGGAATCTAAAAGATTTCTAGAGACAAAATTCAATCCCGCATAAAAATTTTGTATGATCATCCAAAGATTTAAACCATGAGTAGGACAATTTCTTAGCATCAATTTCATTCATTCCCAAGATTGTGCAACATGTTCATGCTCAAGTTGCTTAAAATTCATGATCTGAGTTCTAAGGGAAATAATTTTCATGGGCGGAAAATACTTAGTAATAAAAGTATCCTTGCACTTATCCCAAGAATCAATACTATTGCGAGGCAAAGAAGAAAACCAAATTTTTGCACGATCTCGCAAAGAAAACGGAAATAATTTCAACTTCACAGTATCATTGTCCACATCTTTTTTCTTTTGCATATCGCATAATTCTATGAATGTGTTAAGATGGGACGCGGCATCCTCATTAGGAGTACCAAAAAAATGATCTTTCATAACAAGATTCAACAAAGCGGCATTAATATCACAAGATTCCGCACTAGTGGCGGTAGGAGCAATCGGAGTGCTAATAAAATCATTATTGTTGGTATTGGAAAAATCACACAACTTGGTGCTCTCTTGAGTCATCGTGACTACGCAAACAAGAATGCACACAAAAACAAATCTGACGAGAAAACGGCGAACGAAAAAGAGGGCGAATAAAACGGCAAATTTTTGTGAAGTGGGGGATATGAAAATAAGAGGCAAATGGCAAATAATATAAATTGCAAGGAGATGAGATTTATGATTAGGAACCTGATAGATGTTGATGATGTCTCCCCGGCAACGGCGCCAGAAATTCCTTTTGATGTCGCTTGAACTACATCGGTATTTCCCCAAAGAGGAAGGGTTGATGCAGCACATCTACGATAGGTATTTCCCTCAGTGATGAGATCAAGGTTATCGAACCAGTAGGAGAACCAAGCAACACTATGTAAACGGTACCTGCACACAAAGAACAAATACTTGCGACCCGACGTGTTAAAGGGGTTGTCAATCCCTTTCGGGTAACGGTGCCAGAAATTGTCAAGTTGACGGGATAAAAATTATGATAGATTGGATAAATAGATCTCGAATAAACATGAAATAAAAGAAGTAACAAAAAAGTGCAGCAAGGTATTTTTGGGTTTTTGGAATAATAGATCTGCAAATAAAAGTGGCAAATAATAGATCGGAAAGCAAATTTGATAAAGAATAGACCCGGTGGCCGTAGATTTCACTAGTGGCTTCTCTCCAGAAAAATAGCATACGGTGGGTAAACAAATTACTGTTGGGCAATTGATAGAACTTCAAATAATCATGACGATATCCAGGCAATGATCATTATATAGGCATCACGTCCAAGATTAGCAGACCGACTCCTGCCTGCATCTACTACTATTACTCCACACATCGACCGCTATCCAGCATGCATCTAGTGTATTAAGTTCATGGAGAAACGGAGTAATGCAATAAGAACGATAACATGATGTAGACAAGATCTATTCATGTAGGAATAGACCCCATCTTGTTATCCTTAATAGCAACAATACATACATGTCATGTCCCCTTCTGTCGCTAGGATTGAGCACCGTAAGATCGAACGTATCACAAAGCACTTCTTCACATGGCAAGAAAAATCGATCTAGTCGGCCTAACTAAACCAAAGATTCGAAGAAGAAATACGAGGCTATAAGTAATCATGCATATAAGAGATCAAAGAAACTCAAATAACTTTCATGGATAAAAATATAGATCTGATCATATACTCAAAGTTCATCGGATCCCAACAAGCACACCACAAATTGAGTTACATCAAATAGATCTCCAAGAGACAATTGTATTGAGAATCACAAGAAAGAGAGGAAGCCATGTTGCTACTAACTACGGACTCGAAGGTCTACAATGAACTACTCACGCATCATCGGAGAGGCACCAATGAGGATGATGAACCCCTCCGTGATGGTGTCTAGATTGGATCTGATGTTTCTGGAACTTGCGGCGGCTGGAATTGTGTTTTGTCGACTCCCCTATGGTTTTTGGAATATTGGGCTATTTATAGAGCAAAGAGGCAGTGCGGGAGGCCACCGAGGTGGGCACAACCCACCAGGGCGCGCCCAGGTGGGTTGTTCCCCCCTCGGGGCACCCCTCTGGTACTTCTTCGGCCCAAGTTGTTCCTTCTGGTCCAGAAAAAATCTCCAAAATGTTTCGCTGCGTTTGGACTCCGTTTGGTATTGATTTTATGCGAAGTTAAAAACAAGGAAAAAATAGGAACTGACACTAGGCACAATGTCAATAGGTTAGTCCCAAAAAATGATATAAAGTTGCTATAAAATGATTGTAAAACATCCAAGAATGATAATATAACAGCATGGAACAAGCAAAAAATATGGATACGTTGGAGACGTATCACTGCCTGCCATGAGGTGGGGGCGCAGCAGCCCTATGTGGGCTGGTGTGCGCTCCCTCGTTGGCCCGTTTGTCCCAATATGCTCCCGTGGCCTCCCGAAACCCCTCCCGATGATCCGATGATTACCCCGTACATTCTGAAATCTTTCCGGTGACCAAATAGCATCGTCCTATATATCAATCTTTACCTCCGGACCATTTCAGAGCTCCTCATTATGTCCTGGATGCCCATATTAGTTCCTACATATTCTACGAAGATCTTTATCGGTCGAACCTTTATGACAACATACGTAATTCCCTTTGTCTGTCGGTATGTTACTTGCCCAAGATTCGATCGTCGGTATCTTCATACCTAGTTCTATCTCGTTACCGGCCAGTCTCTTTACTCATTCCATAGTACATCATCTCATAACTAACTCCTTAGTCACTTTGCTTGCAAGCTTCTTGTAATGTGTATTACCGAGAGGGCCCAGAGATACCTCTCCGATATACGGAGTGACAAATCCCAATCTCGATTCACGCCAACTCAACAGACACCTTCAGAGATACCTGTAGAGCATCTTTATGATCACCAAGTTACGTTGTGATGTTTGATAGCACACAAAGTATTCCTTCGGTATCCGGGAGTTGCATGATCTCATGGTCGAAGGAATATGTATTTGACATTAAGAAAGCAGTAGCAATAAACTGAACGATCATATGCTAAGCTAACGGGTGGGTCTTGTCCATCACATCATTCTCCTAATGATGTGATCCCGTTATCAAATTACAACTCATGTCTATGGTTAGGAAACCTTACCCACCTTTTGATCAACGAGCTAGTCTAGTAGAGGCTCACTGGGGACACGGTATTTGGTTATGTATCCACATATGTATTTAAGTTTCCGATCAATACAATTCTAGCATGAATAATAAACCTTTATCTTGAATAAGGAAATATAATAATAACAACTTTATTATTGCCTCTAGGGCATATTTCCATCAGGGAAAGCGGATGCTACCCCACGCGCGAGTCCGCAATGGTCGACGTCACTAGAATGGTCGTTCTTGATGGTCGTCTCGCCGTGTTCCCTATGCTCCCGTCGGCTCGGCTCAAGCCTGCCACCGAGTTGTACGCACACGGGTGAGTCATCTTGATGCAGCAATGGCTTTGTCGCCGGTGTCGCCCCAATTCCGACACTAGTGCTGCTTTGCAGCTTCAAGTATCTGCTTGTTCAAAAAACATTGAACACACAAAAAAAAATCCCAAGCGAGACTTCTTTGCTTGTCGTGGCCAAAAAAGCAAGGTATAATCCAAATCCCTTTTTATGTTTGTAATTAGATACAGGCGAGAATTTCTTTTCTCTAAAAATTTCACACACGTAGGGAGGTCACAGGCTCACAGCTGGAGCACGTGGATATGGGTCTGTGACGTCCCCGATTCAAGCATGCACTAATCATACATGCAAACATGTACGATCAAGATCAGAGACTCACAGGAAGATATCACAACACAACTCTAAACACAAATTTAAGTCATACAAGCTTCATATTACAAGCCAGGGGCCTCGAGGACTCAAATACATAAGCTCGAATACAAACGAGTCAGCGGAAGCAACAATATCTGAGTACAGACATAAGTGAACAAGTTTGCCTTAAGAAGGCTAGCACAAACATCAATGTAGATCGAAAAGGCAAGGCCTCCTGTCTAGGAGCCTCCTGACTACTCTGGTCATCGGCGGTCTCCATGTAGTAGTAGGCACCGTCTCAGGGTAGTAGTAGTCGTCGGCGGTGGCATCTGGCTCCTGGGATCCGCCATCTGATCGCAACAATCGGGTATAAGGAGAAAAGAGGTAGCAAAGGAACCGTGAGTACTCATCCAAAGTACTCGCAAGACTTACATCAGATCTACACTACATATGCATAGGTATCAATAAAGGGGTAGTATTTGTGGACTAAACTGCAGAATGCCAGAATAAGGGGGGAAGAAGCTAGTCCTATCGAAGACTACGTCTTCTGGCAGCCACCATCTTGAAGTAGTAGAAGAGACTAGCTGGAATGGTAATAAGTATCATCATATAGCAATAATCCTACCTGGAGATCCTCTGCTCATCTCCCTGTGAGAGAGTGATCACCTGGTTGTATCTGTCACATATCTGGGTGTGTTTTATTAAGTATCCGGTTTTAGTTGTAAGAGGTCGGAATACAACTCCAAGTCGTCCTGTTACCGTGGACACGGCTATTCGAATAGATTACTTCCCTGCAAGGGTGCATCACATTGCCCAATACGCTTGATTACTCTGGCCGGACATACTTTCCTGGGCAATGCCCAGCCTCGGAAGATCAACACGCCGTAGTCCTACGTAGGCTCGACAGAGAGGCCAGCACGCCGGTCTACATCCTAAGTGCTAGGGGTCTTGGGCCCATCGCCCTTTACACTCCTGCATGTTGCATGGATGACCGGGATCAGTCCTGGCTACCTCCTTATACAAGGCAGGTGCTTACATGGACCAACCGGGCGTGTGCCGCTCAATCACTGACGTCCGAAGAGCTTTCGGGAGAAATCGTACGATGCAGAGTGCCCATAACTATCCCCGCGTGGCGGTTAGTGCGTATAGGTCAACGACCAACTCAGATCAAATACCCAATCTCGTTAAGCGAGTTATTTTGAAGTAACTGCGGACGTTGACTAGGGACTAGGCCCACCTCTCTACTAGGTGGTCTCAACCTGCCCTGTCGCTTTGCCACAAAGAATCACTCAGGGGCCATCGGGAACCCAGGCCCATCACTACCTGGATGGAACCACCTGTCCCTTCAGCCCCCACATCCGAATAGTACCATAAGTAATATAGTAGTATATACTATATATCCATGATCACCACCCAAAGGGATCACGGCCTGGTAGTATAGCATGGCAGACGGACAAGAATGCAGGGCCACTGATGGAATACTAGCATCCTATACTAAGCATTTAGGATAGTAGGTAAAGTATCAACAATAGTAGCAACAAGGACAGGCTATGCAGCAGTATAAGAGTACCGGTAAGACAGTAACAGTAGCTGTACTCTAATGCAAGCAGTAGAGGGAAAGAGTAGGAGGTATTGGAATGATCAAGGGGGTTTTGCTTGCCTGGAAGCTCTGTCGAGAAGGAGGGGTCATCGACTCCGTAGTCGTACTAGACAGCAGCAGCGTCAGTCTCGGTGTCTACCAGAGAGAAGAGGGGGAGGAAACAATAAATACAATGCAAACAGATGCATCATGATGCATGACATGGCAATATGCATGTCGGTGCAACAAACATTTGCATTTGTTGCCCGGACTTACACACAGGCACACTAGCATCATTTGCTCAACATCAACATCGGAACCAGAGAAGCAGCTCTTACTAAGATCAAAGAGCGGATCAAGAAGACCAAGAATAAGCACAACAGAAGAATATTACCTTGGGAAAGCCTCCCCTGCCGGGCAGGAGGGCCTGGCCGGGTCGAGGCCGCCCCAAGGGCAAGTTCAAGACTCCCCCGGCAAGCTTGCCGGGTCCGCCAAGGGCAGAATCCCCGCAAAGACACCACCACTCCACCGCACGGCGATGCAAGTCACTTATCAGTGCGGTGTCGAGCCCCCAAGCGATTAAGTGGCCTCTGCTAAGCACGTGGCGGTCCCTTGGAAGACAAGATTTATCCAAGTGACACCCGTCTAGAAGCGTGTCAAGATGATAAGCAAGAGATGATTAAGCGGCTCGGCAGGCCTGCCAGGCTTCGTCCTCAGCATGACACCTAGCAGTGCATTTAATGCGCTTTGTCCTAACTGCCAGAGTTAGGTATGATAGCACTGTTGGCTATCTAATCAGTAGATAAAGACTGTTTTGCCATTGTGGTTACCCCTTAAGCTATAAAAGGAGGTCCAAGGCGACCTAGCAAAGGATTCGGACCCTCGCACACTTGTACATGCGTAGCTGCACTCCCCGAGGCACCCTTGCCGGGCTTGAGTGCCGCGTGCTTGATGTGCTCTTCCACTCAATCCACCAAAAAGCAGGAGTAGGGTTTTACGCTATCCAGCGGCCCGAACCTGGGTAAAAACCACCAGTGTCACTACCGTCGCGTTGTTTCATGGCTTCTGCTCTTTGTGCAACGTGATCCCCCTTTGCCGAACCACAAAGGGGCTCATGGCCCCATAGGTGATTGTGATCCACCACGACATCTTTGGCGCGCCAGGTAGTGGGACTCGCTTGTGCGAACCTGAAGTTGAAAACAATGCGTCGAGCTCCATCGTCAATCATCGTCATCACCATCCTTGCGCATGGCGGCCAAGAAGAAGTCTGGCGCAACCGCACACCCTTCCACTTCGAAAGCCCCCTCTCACGCGGCCATGGGTGCCGCTGGCCCTGCGACAGCATTAGAAGATGCGGGTACCATGGGAGACGCGACCGGCGTAGGCGGCGCTGTCGTTGTATCCCCCGTGGATGAAGCTGGAGAAGGAGGCGCCGGGGGAGGACAACATCAGCGAAGTTCAGACGGACATGACCCGAAAGCCGCGAGTGGAGGAGACGTCCAGTCTCCGCCACCTCACCACACCAGCGGACACAGCTACAGCGACGACGCCCGCTCTGGTGCGAGCCGTGACCCTCTGGCCGCGCCTTTTACGGGCGCGACCACTGGACGCTCACCTCGCCCGGAACAAGGCGAGCAAGCCGAAGCACTGAACGGGGTCGCCGATCCCCGGGCGCAGCCCACTCATCAACAAACCGCCCTGGCAACCGATCCGCGATGGCGTTATCATGGCGATGCCCTTGCTGGTACCACCAGGAGTCGAGCAACGTCATGATCTGCCTCGTCAGCTATGCCAAGCACAGCTACGGAAGCCATGGCACGGGCCCAACTTCTACTAAGATTTCCGCCAGCAGCTGATCAGATGGTTGAGTGGAGGGCCACCATCCAGAGCTTGATCGGCTTTACTGAGGCTGGAGGGTCGCGGCGGGCGGAGCCATCACGGCGCTCGCAGTCGACGACAACAGTTCGAGCTGCTGGCCGTGACGAGGGGGGCGCACTAACGGTGCAGTCCCCTCCATGGCAGCAAACCCAGAGGCAGCAACCAGGGCAACACGACCCCGAGCCTGACGAGGCTTCGATGGCCTCGTCTGACCCATGAGCCCATCGAGATCAGCGGCAGGTCCTGGAAGACCGGTGGAGGAAAGATGCGCGCGTCACCATAGAGCAGCGCCGGGAGACCCGCCGTCAATCCGACAGGCGCAATGGCCCAGACATCGACGGACCCGCGCCCAGTGAGGGTAGGTACTTACCTTTCAAGGTTGGGTGCCCTGCCTTCATTCGCGAGCTGTGGCAAGTCCGCTAGCCATCTGCCCGCGTTTTCAAGCCGAAATTGCCAGAAAAGTATGATGGAAAGCTGAACCCGGCAGAGTTCTTGAGCATTTACATGATTGCCATCCAAGCCGCTGGGGGCAGAGATGAGAAAGTGTTTGCCAACTACTTCCCTTTGGCGCTCAAGTCAAATGTGAGGTCGTGGCTGATGGACCTGCTGGAGAACTCCATCTCATCATGGGCTGACCTATGCAATGAATTTGTTGGCGCCTTCACGGGCGGCCATCAAGAGCCAGGACGCCCCAGTGATTTGCATGTCCTTCCATAGAAGGAAGGGGAGAGCTTGAGAAAGTATATGCAGAGATTCAGTCGAGTGCACCGCAACATTCCAGAGATACACCCGGCAGCTGTGATTGCCATGTTCCATTCGAACGTGTGCAACAGAAGGATATGTTCTAAGATGAATGTCTGACTGCCCAAAAACGTCAATGAGTTGTACACCTTGGCGGACAAGTGCGCTCATGCTGAAGAGGGGAGGCGACTTCTTGGAGAGGAGGAAGGAGCAGAGGTTGATTCGGATGACGATGACGAGGCCACTGGCCAGAAGAAGAAGGGCTGGAGGCGCAACAAGAAATGCAAGGAGAAGTCAGTATTGGCCATTGAAGGTTCTGGCGATCTCAGCACCGGCAAGAGGCCCAAAACCGAAGCCCCGGCAAGGAAGCTGCTACGTGCGCTGATTGCCGGGAGGCTGCGGCGGCAGAGAAAGCTGGGAAGACCGATGGGCCATATTGCAAGATCCACCGTGCTAAGGGACATGATCTCCAAGAATGTCATCAAGTCAAGCAACTTGTTAAGAGGTAGAAGGCAGAGTATGAAAAACGTGACAGAGAGAGAGAGAGACCAGGAAGGTGCTGGCGGGAAGGGCCATGGCGGCAGAGGAGGCCGGCATGGCAAGACCCCTCAGCAAAAAGAGAAACCTGCCAGAGGCCTTGAAAACAAGGAAGGTGATGATGAGAGTGATGGAGGAGATGAAGAAGAAACCAGCGAACAAGAATTCCAGAAAGCAACTGAGGCCCTGTGCATTGACGGAGGTGCGTCCTTGCACTCCTCTCACTGCCAACTCAAGCAGTGGGCGCGAGAAGTCAATGTCGTGGAACCAGTTGCGGATTCCCGAAAGCCACTCAAATGGTCCCACACGCCTATCATCTTTGATGAAGAGGACCACCCCGACCGTACCACTGTGGTAGGGTGCTTGCCGTTGTTGGTCTCACCAACAATTCGCAACCTCAAAGTCACAAAGATGTTAGTTGATGGTGGGGTTGGGCTTAATCTAATCTCTCCTAAGGTGGTCAGCAAGTTACAAATATCAGATGAAGAGCTCAAGGTCACTAGCACGTTCCAAGGGATCAACCCCGGCAGGAGTCATCCTAAGGGGAAAATTACACTACCGGTGACGTTTGGCGTAGAACTGAATTACCGGACCAAGAGGGTTCTGTTTGACGTTGTTGATCTTCCTCTGCCTTACAATGGGATCCTTGGCCGCCCGGCTTTGGCAAAATTCATGGCAGCATCCCACTATGCTTACAATACCTTGAAGATGTCAGGGCCGATGGGCGTCATCTCTATCCCGTCAGACAAGAAAGATGCAATCATATGCGTGGATAAGATGTACCGAGACACGGTAGCTGTTGAAGCTGCTGAGGCTGCAGCTCCCGCCAAGGAAACAAACAAAGAAAGGAAGGCCAGCAGAGACGCCGGCAAGGAATCCGGGAAGCGCACCTCTCTGGAGTGTGCTGCACCTGTTGATGACTTATCGGAAAGTTCCACTAGTAAGAGACCCAAGATTGCTACGCCTGCTGTGAAGAAGGTCCCGGCAAGGCAAGATGGCGCTAACGGTACGTTTACCATCAGCGCCGCCCTTAATGACAAATAGGAAAGCATGCTCGTTGCCTTCCTGCGGGCGAATGCCGATGTGTTTGCTTGGCAACCATCTGACATCCCCGGTGTTCCTAGGGAGGTAATCGAGCACCACCTTGCTGTCTGCCCTCATGCTCGGCCCGTCAAGCAAAAGGTCAGAAAGCAAGCTTTGGAGCGGCAACAGTTTATTGCCGAGGAGATCAAGAAACTTGAGGCAGCTCGTTTGGTTAGGTTTTTTTTGCATCCAACATGGTTAGCCAACCCAGTGGTAGTGCGCAAGGTGAATGGGAAATGGAGGCTTTGCATAGAATTCACAGATCCAAACAAGGCATGCCCAAAAGACCCTTTCCCCTTGCCGCGCATCGATCGGATTGTGGATTCCACTTCTGGGTGTGATCTGCTTTCCTTTTTGGATGCATACTCCGGATACCATCAGATATTCATGTCCAAGGAAGACGAAGAGAAGACCGCGTTCATAACTCCATGTGCGTCGTGGTCCGACATGATCACCTATGGGGCCATCGACCCCTTTGTGGTTTGGCAAGGGGGAAGGGCACGTTGCACAAAGAGCGGAGACTGTAGAACAACACGACAATGGTGACGCGGGTTGTTTTTACCTAGGCTCGGGTCACCGCGAGGTGTAAAACCCTACTCCTGCTTTGGTGGATTGAGTGGGAGACCGTGATGAACGCGCATCGCTCAAGCCCGGCAAGGTTGCCTCGGGGAGAGCAGTTACGCGCGTATGAGTGTACAAGGGTCCGAATCCTTTCTAAGGTTGCCTCGGCCCTCCTTTTATAGGTAAAGGGGTTACCGCAGTGGCAAAACAGTCATTATCCAGTGGTTAGATAGCCATAATGCTATCATACCTAACTCTGCAGACAGGACAAGGTGCATTAAATGCACCGCTTAGTGTCGCGTCGCGGATGCAGCCCGGCAAGCCTTGCCGTGCCATTCAACCACCTTCTCACCTGTCTGCATGACACACCCCTGGACGGGTGTCATTTAGGGGTGATTTTCCTAAGAAAGGGCTGCCACGTGCTGAATGACTGCCACTTAATCACTTGGGGGCTCGACACCGCACCGATAAGCGAGTTGCGTCACTGTGTGGTGGAGCGGTGGAGCCTTGGCGGGATAGCAGGCCGCCAGCGCCCCGGCAACCGTTGCCGGGGAGGTCTTGGGACTTGCTCTTGGGGTGGCTGAGGGAGTCCTGGATTAAGGGGTCCTCGGGCGTCCAGGCTACGTAAGGTGGGCCGGACTGATGGGCCATGAAGATACAAGACAGAAGACTCTCTCCCGTGTCCGGATGGGACTCTCCTTGGCGTGGACGGCAAGCTTGGCGTTCGCGTATGAAGATTCCTTTCTCTGTAACCGACTTTGTACAACCCTAGTCCCCTCCGGTGTCTATATAAACCGGAGGGTTTAGTCCGTAGAGGCAATCATAATCAGACAGGCTAGACTTCTAGGGTTTTAGCCATTACGATCTCGTGGTAGATCAACTCTTGTAATACTCATATTCATCAAAATCAATCAAGCAGGAAGTAGGGTATTACCTCCGTAGAGAGGGCCCGAACCTGGGTAAACATCGTGTCCCCCGTCTCCTGTTACCATCGATCTTAGACGCACAGTTCGGGACCCCCTACCCGAGATCCGCCGGTTTTGACACCGACAGTGGCCTCGACCTGACCAGGCTTGCTTGCCCGGCAAGGGAGGCTTTTCCCTTGGTGATATCTTGCTATTTTGGCTTGTCTTGGTCTTCTTGATCCACCCTTTGATTCCTCAAAGAGCTATTTCTCTCTGGCTTGGTCTTGGTGAAGCCTGCTTCGTTGCTGCCGTGTCTATGTACAGTCCGGGCAACACACACAAAGGTTTGTAGCACCGACAGGAGCCCCCGGGCCTGGTCCAACGTGCTGCTGAGCATCATTGGAGTAGGCCCTTTCAGGTACACAGGCAGGGGTCTTGCACTGATATTCTTTTCTTCCTTGATATTTTCCTTGCTTCTTCATTAATCTGTGCTTGAATTAGTTTCTGATGTTTCCGTGCATCGTGCAAGACGTTATGGGGGAGTTTTAAGCCACGATGCATGGCTACCCGCGTCCCATGTTCACGGAGTGGTAACTACCATTACACTAGCTTCTCCGCTTCTGGCATTTCCGCCATGTATGCTGCATGCATTGCGCAGGGTTGGTGGTGGACGTGGGGAGCTTGGAAGTGTGTGCCATGGCAGAAAGCCAGGCGCCATGGATTAGCGCATAGGGTCGGCCTTGATTCCACGAGCCGTTGGTGGTGCGGAGGAGTCGGATTGGCAGAGCGGGGCAGTTGTCCCTTGGTGAGGGGCCAGCCCCCGTTCGCCTATAAAGAGGGAATGTGGACAAGGTGCTGGCTCACACCTATCTCTTCCTCCTTCCTTCTGGCATCGCTTTTCCATCATGGTGAGGGGGAGAGGTCGTAGTGGTACTCCAGTAGCAGCGACGACGGCTTCTGCTCGACAATGCCTCCTTCCTCCTGTTGGGGACACGGGAGCAGAACCCGCTGTGAGGGGAGGCGGGAGAGGACGAAGACGTGGTCGCCGCGGCGCTCGAGGTCGAGGAGGACGAGGCGGTGCTTTGATCGCACCTCCTCCGGCTGATCAGGACCCCAATGAAGGCCACGTTGGGAACCAGCCGCTGGAGTTCATCGTCAAGTTGCGAGGGCCCCCGCGCATCCGTCTTCGGCTTCCTACTCAATTTGCAAGGGTGATGGAGATTGAGCAGCCGCCGGGGTTGAGGCAGCACATGAGGGACTGCTGTAACGGCAGCATGCGGGCGGACGTCGAGTTCCCCGCTCCTCATGTCATGCTTCTTCGGTGTGGCTGGAAGGCTTTTGCTCGTGCCCATAGCTTGGTGGCCGGGCGCGTCCTCCATTTCAAGTTAATGGATGCCACCCTGCTCTCCGTCAAGGTCTTCGGACACTCGGGTGCTCGCTTAGGGTGCTGCGCGGAGAGCTCGACTGATGACGAAAGCTCCTCCTCGAGCGATAGCGACGAGGAGGATTGTTATGGCGATGACAACAGAGCCGGTGGGGAGGATGACGGCTCTGACTCCGGCTGAACACCAGTCGCACCATCACCGTCAGCCGGTGGCACCGCCATCCGCACCTGCATCTCCTCCCCGGTAAGGCGATTTGCCGGGGTCTTGGGTGTGGGTGGTACCCTTGCCTCCTCCAGCAGTCTTCTAGCTGGACCCCGGCAGGCTTCCTCGTGGCTCCGGCTTCGTTCGCCCTGCCGCGTCCTACTGGCCCTGGTGGCGGTGACCAGGGCGTCGCCTAGTCGCCCCCCATCCATCACCTTCACCCGCGCCCTCTCGATCTTGTCAGACTGCTCTCTATGGGCCTTGACGAGGTCAGGCTGGGCTTCTGCCCAGGCACTCCTGTTGTCCTTTTCACCTCCCGCTGCAGTTCATAGGAGGAGAGGGACAAGAAAGGGATTACGGGGCACTTATCTTTTTTCAGTCTAAAACATGTAGGCACTAGCCAATTTTTAGTCTTAAATATGTAATCTTCTTTATCCATGTTTGTGCTCTGTAAGATCTGTACTTGTTTATCCGCATATTAATGTAAAAGACAAACCTTGCCGGGTACTTGTGCATGTATTATGTCCATGCAGAGGTGGAATACCTCTATATGTACAAGTAAACAAGTTTTTCTCCGGCAAGCTATCCTGCCGGTGCCTTCTGTTTGTTGCCGCGGGGCTTGGCCTGCCGGGCTCGAAACTGTGAAAAGGGACCAGCCCCCCGTCGAACCTTCTCTGTCAATGGCCACTACAACCACCTTGACCGAAGCAACGTTCGGGTCAAAGGATGGGAGCACCTATGCTTCGAAGGCGACGAGGTTTCTATATGCACAAGTTTGCTTCTTACAGAACATGTATGGATAAGAAGAAACTTGTCTGTTTGGCTTGTTGGGGACCGGTACATAGGCTTGTTTCCGTTTCTTCTCTTCGGGACCGAGTCTGCGGCAAGAGCCCTGCAGTTTAGTGCAGACGAAAACAAAGCTACATATGACCTTATCTACATGATCATGCCATGCTCATGTTATGCTATGCATGCATGCAAGTTTTTGGGGCCCCCAGCGCTTCATTTATTTATCTACTGCTCAGGGTCTGCGGCTGGCTTTGTACAAAGGGTTAGATGCAGCATCGGCAAGGCTTGTACAAAAGGGTGGCTACCGGGAAGGGCCCGACAGCCGCGCCTTAGGGGTAGAACTTATGGAGATGCTCAATATTCCATGAGTTTTGCAATTGAATGCCATCTTCGGTCTCCAGATGGACTGCGCCAGGTCTGGTGACTCGTACCACCCGGTAAGGGCCTTCCCACTTCGGTGTCAACTTGTTTGCACCCTTGGCGGACTGAACACACCTAAGGACAAGGTCACCTTCCTCAAGGCTCCAGGGGTGAACCCAGCGGCTGTGATAGCGGCGCAAAGCTTGCTGATAGCGTGCAGCACGTGTAACAGCTCGGAGATGGTTCTCCTCGAGGAGCACGACATCATCATGCCGGTGCTGCTCTTGCTCTACTTCATCATAGGCAAATAATCGAGGTGACCCGTATATGAGTTCCGTGGGGATCACTGCTTCTGCCCCAGTGACTAGGGAGAAGGGAGTTTGGCCGGTAGCTCGATTTGGTGTCGTACGGAAGGACCAAAGAACCACCGGTAGCTCGTCGATCTAGCGCCTGCCACACTTCTGTAGCCTATCAAATGTTCTTGTCTTGAGTCCTCGCAGCACTTCAGCGTTTGCCCTCTCAACTTGTCCATTGCTTCTGGGATGAGCAACAGAGACGAATGAAACCTTGCTTCCGAGGGCTTGAATGTATTGCATGAAGGCGCAGCTCGTGAACTGGGTGCCGTTGTCAGTGATGACCCTGGCGGGTACTCTGAAGCGGCACACCAGTCCTTTCAGGAACTTGATAGCTGACTATGCGGTCACCTTCCTCACAGGCTCCACCTCCGGCCACTTTGAGAACTTGTCGATGGCGACGTACAAGAACTCAAAGCCCCTGGTAGCACGGGGGAAGGGGTCCAAGATGTCGAGCCCCCAGACCAAAAGGGCCATGACAAAGGGATCATCTGGAGAGCTTGAGCAGGTTGATGGATATTCTTGGAGTGGAACTGGCAGGCTTCACATCTGGTGACTAGCTCGATTGCATCTTGGAGGGCCATGGGCCAGTAGAAACCTTGCCGGTAAGCTTTTCCAACCAAGGGCCTTGATCCAATATGAGAGCCGCACATGCCTCCGTGTATCTCTGCCAACAGTTCCTTCCCCTCTTCCCGAAAAATGCACTTCAATTTCACACCGTTGGGTGTCCTTCTGTATATTGCGTCATCGACGAACTGATACATACTGGCCCTCTGGGCTACTCTTTCAGCTTCTTCTTGCTCTTCGGGAAGTTCTCCTATTTGGAGGTAACAGACTATGTGTTGTTCCCAAGTCGGAGCCTCAGGTTCGACAACAAGGATCAGCGGCACCTCCTCGTTCGTGGGAGCGCATGCCTCAACCGCAAGGATTGGTAGTTCAGCGGGAGGGTGCTGCTCGCCAAGCGAAGTGGAGTTGTTCACGCCAACCTCTATGCCGAGGGCTTCAGGAAGCTCTGCCGGGAGAGGCTTGCCGGAGTCCAGTTTCCTCCTCTTTCTGGCCATTGTTGCCGGGGATACGGATGGCTGAGTCAGGTGGAGAACAAAAGTCCCTGGTTCCACAGGAAGCTTTTGCGTAGCTCACTTTGATAGATGATCAGCAATGCTATTTTCCGCCCGGGGTACGTGCTCTGTTTGCAATCCTTCAAAGTGCTCCTCCAGCTTTCTCACTTCCTCCACGTATGCCTCCATCAATGGACTTTGATAATCCTTGTTCACTTGCATCACCACGAGCTGTGAGTCTCCTCGTATGATTAATTTCTTAATTCCCAACTCTGTCGCAATTCTGAGCCCGGCAAGGAGTCCTTCATACTCTGCAGTGTTGTTAGTTGCCTTCTCCTGGGGGAAATGCATCTGGATCACATACTTGAGGTGCTCTCCAGTGGGTGCGACGAGGAGCACGCCAGCTCCTGCACCTTGTAGTGAGAAAGCACCATCAAAGTACATGACCCATTCTTGGGGTGCTTCCTTGCCGGGGATAACCGTTTCCAGTGCCTCTTCATCTGGGGTAGGCGTCCACTCCACAATAAACTCTGCCAGTGCTCTACTATGAATGGTTGATGTGCTCTCAAACTTGAAACCAAAGCTTGATAACTCCAACCCATTCCACTATTCTGACAGTGGCCTCCGGATTCCTCAGTATGCGTTGCAAAGGGAATCGGGTGACAACTGTGATTTTGTGGGTTTGGAAGTAGTGGCGCAGTTTCCTTGAGGCCATGACGAGGCTAAAGATCAACTTTTGCACGCCAGAGTACCTTGACCTAGCCCCCTGCAACAGGGAGCTGACAAAGTGAACTGGCCGCTGCACCACCTTTTTCCTTGCCACAGTCTTGGGGTTGCCTTTGCTTCTCTGCTCTTCCTTCTCTTGATCTGCGCTCAGCCTTGCCGGGACTGGTTCACTTCCTTCTCCGGGGAGGACAGTAGCTGTAGCTGCCCCTTCTTCCACTTCCCGTTGTGCCACCAGTGCTGCACTAACCACTTGATTGGTTGTTGCCAGATACAGCAGCAACGGCTCTTGTGGTTTAGGAGCGACCAGGGTGGGAACAGAGGAAAGATAGGTTTTTAAGTCCTGCAGCACTGCTTCTGCCTCCTGGGTCCACTTTACGGGCCCTGCATTCTTCAAAATTTTGAAGAACGGTAGGGCGCGCTCGGCGGACTTGGAAATGAACCTACTTAGCGCACAACACATCCAGTTAAATGCCTCACGTCCTTGACTGTCTTGGGTGCTTGAATCTGCTCGATCGCTCTGATCTTGTCGGGGTTGGCCTCTATCCCCTGGTGAGACATAAAGAAGCCTAGTAGCTTGTCGGAGGGAATGCTAAACACGCACTTCTCTGAATTTAGCTTCAAGTTGATCTTGCGCAGGTTTGCAAAGGTCTCTTCCAAGTCCTGAATGAGCGTTGATCTGTCCTTGGTCTTGACCACTATGTCATCCATGTAAGCTTCAATATTCCTGTGTAGCTGAGACTCAAACCCTATCTGCACTGCTCTTGCAAAAGTGGATCCAGCGCTCTTTAACCCGAAGGGCATCCGTATGAAGCAGTACATGCCACAGGGGGTTATGAATGCTGGCTTCTCCTCGTCCTCCTTGGACATGAATATCTGGTGGTACCCGGAGTAGGGATCCAAGAAAGAAAGCAGATCACACCCGGAGGTGGAATCCACGATCTGGTCGATGTGCGGCAAGGGGAATGGGTCCTTCTGGCATGCTTTATTCAGATCTGTGAAATCTATGCAAAGCCTCCATTTCCCATTCGCCTTGTGCACCACCACTGGATTTGCCAACCATGTTGGGTGCAATACTCCTCTGACCAAACCAGCTGCCTCAAGTTTCTTAATCTCCTCGGCAATGAACTGCTGCCGCTCCAAGGCTTGCTTCCGGACCTTCTGCTTGACGGGCCGGGCATGAGGGTAGACATCAAGGTGGTGCTCGATTACCTCCCTGGGAACACCGGGGATGTCAGATGGTTGCCAAGCAAACACATCAACATTCGCCCGCAGGAAGGCAACGAGCGCGCTTTCCTATTTGTCATCAAGGGTGGAGCTGATAGTAAATGTACCATCAGCGCCAACCAGCCCTGCTGGGACATTCTTCACAGTGGGTGCAGCAACCTTGGATCTCTTGCTAGTAGAACTCTCTGGCAAATCATCGACAGGTGCAGCATACTCCGGAGAGGCGCGCTTCCCAGATTCCTTGCTGGTATTCTTGCTAGCTTTTCTCCCTTGTTTGTTTTCCTTGGTGGGGATTGCAGCTTCCGCGGCCTCGGCAGCGACCGCATCCCAGTACATCTTGTCCACGCATATAATTGCGTCCTTCTTGTCTATTGGGATAGAAATGACGTCCATCGGTCCTGGCATATTCAGGGTGTTGTAGGCTTAGTGGGATGCCACCATGAGCTTTGCCAGGGCGGGTCGCCCAAGTATCCCATTATATGGCAACGGAAGCTCGACTACATCGAAAAAGGTCTTCTCAGTCCGGTAGTTCAACTCTCCTCCAAATGTCACCGGCAGCGTGATCTTCCCCTTCGGACGACTCCTGCCGGGGTTGATTCCTTGGAACGTGCCAGTAACCTTGAGCTCTTCATCTGTTATCTATAGCTTGCTGAGCACCTTGGGGGAAATCAGATTCAACCTGGCCCCGCCGTCAACCAACATCTTTGTGACCTTGAGGTTGCGGATTGTTGATGAAACCAACAACGACAAGCACCGTACCGCAGTGGTGCGGTCAGGGTGATCCTCTTCTTCAAAGATGATGGGCGTGCGAGACCATTTGATTGGTTTCCGGGAGTCCGCCGCTGGCTCCACAGCATTGACCTCACACGCCCATTGTTTCAGTTGGCGGTGAGAGGAGTGCAAGGATGTGCCCCCATCAATGCATAGGGCATCAGTGGCTTTCTGAAACTCTTGCTCACTGGTTTCCTCTTCATCCCCTTCATCACTTTCGTCACCACATTCCTTCTTCTCATGGCCTTTAGCAGGTATTCCCTGATGTTGGGGGACCTTGCCGAGGCGGCCTCCTCGGCTGCCTCGGCCCTTCCCGCCAATGCCATCTTGGTCTCTCTCGTTATCACGCTTCTCGTGCTCAGCCTTCTGCTTCTTGACGAGTTGCTCAACTTGGTGACATTCTTGGAGATCATGGCCTTTGGTTCGATGGATTTTGCAGTACGGCCTGTCAGCCTTCCCAGCCTACTCGGCCATCGTGGCCTCCCAACAGTCGGTGCACGCGGCAACCTCCTTGCCAGGGGCTTTGGCCTTGGCCATCTTGCCGGTACTAGGAATACCTGACCCCTCGACAGCCAGCACTGCTTTCTCCTTGCGCTTCTTGTTGTGTTTCTTGTTCATCTTCTTCTGGTTGGCAGCATCGTCGTCATCTTCTGAGTCGACGTCGATGCCATCCTCTTCTCCGGGGAGACGCC
This sequence comes from Thinopyrum elongatum, assembly GCA_011799875.1. Classification (NCBI taxonomy): domain Eukaryota; kingdom Viridiplantae; phylum Streptophyta; class Magnoliopsida; order Poales; family Poaceae; genus Thinopyrum; species Thinopyrum elongatum. The sequence continues at coordinate 463,120,257 of CM022298.1, read as the reverse complement.
TCCCCTCTTCCGTACGGGCACACTTATTCGCCAAGGTGTAAAGCTCGTTCACAGTCTTGGGCAACCGGACGTTCATTTTGGAATGTACCTGCGGTTGCGTACATTGGACTGGAACGTGGCAATCACAGCTACCGGGTGGATATCTGGAATGTTCCTGTGCTCCCGGCTGAACCTCTGCATGTACTTCTGCAAACTCTCCACTTCCTTTTTTGGAAGGAGCTGCAAATCGCTGGGCCGCCCTGGTTCTTGATGGCCGCCCGTGAAGGCACCAACAAACTCGTGGCACAGATCAGCCCAAGTCGAGATGGAGTTCTCCGGCAAGTGCATCAGCCACGACCTCACATTTGGCTTGAGCGCCAAAGGGAAGTAGTTGGCAAATATCTTTTCATCTCTTCCTCTGGCGGCTTGAATAGCAATGGTGTAGATGCTCAAGAACTCTGCTGGGTTCAGTCTTCCATCATATTTTTCTGGTATCTCTGGCTTGAACGTACGGGCAGATGGCCAACAGACTTGCTGCAGCTCGCGAGTGAAGGCATGACACCCAACCTCGAAAGGCAGGTATCCGTCTCCACGGGGCGCAGGCTCGTCCATGTTGGGGCCATTGCGCCTGTCAGACTGGCAGTGGGTTTCACGGCGCCGTTCTATGGTGACGCGCGCGTCTTCCCTCCCCCTGTCCTCCAGGACCTGCCGCTGGTCTTGACGGGCTCAAGGATCAGATGAAGCCATCGACACCTCATCGTGTTCTTGGTTGTGTGGCTCTGGCTGCGGCCCCTGTGCTGGCTGTCATGCAGGGGGACTGCAGTGTAAGGTTGGCCCCTTCATCACGGCCAGCGGCTCGGGCCGCTGTCTGCAGATGCCGTGGCGAGCCTGCTGGTTGTGACCCCCCTGCCTCAGCGAAACCAATCAAACTTTGAATGGTGGCTCTCCATTCATCCATTTTGTCGGCCGCTGGTGGGAATCTCAACAGGAGCTGGGCTTATGCCATGGCTTCCGAAGCAGTACTTGGCATGGACGACGACGCAGATCGCGACGTCGCCCGACTCCTGACGGTAACGGTAGTGGCGGCGTCGCACTCTCGTCATCACGAGCCAGTCGCGAGGGCGGCGTGATGATGAGAAGGACGCGCTTGGGGATTGACGACCCCGTTCGGTGCTTTGTCTTGATTGCCTTGCCCTGGGGAAGGCGTGTGTCTTAGCTGCACCTGCAGCAGGGGCAGCTAGGAGGTCGCGATTCGCACCGAAGCGGGCACCATCGCTGCGGCTGCGTTCTCCAGTGAGGAGGAGAGGCGGAGATTGGATGTTCTCCCCTCCCGCATCTTGTGGAGCGTGGCCGCTGGGGTGCTGTTGATGATGTCCTCCTCCAGCGCCTCCTGCTCCCACCTCAGCCGCGGGGGGAATGATGACGGCACCGCCTACGCCGGTCATGTGCCCTGCGGCGTCTGCGTCCCCCGACGCCACCACAGCCCCCGTGGGATCAGTGGCTGCATGCGAGGGGTCCTTCAAGGTGGAAGGATGGGCTGCTGCGCCAGACTTTTTCTTGGGCATCATGGATGATGACGCCGTCGTCGAAGAAGATGGTGATGAAGATCGACGCGCTGTTTACGTCCTCGGGTTCGCACAAGCGCTCCCCCCTACCTGGCGTGCCAAAGATGTCGTGGTCCGACACAATCACCTATGGGGCCATCGGCCCCTTTGTGGTTCGGCAAGGGGGAAGGACACATTGCACAAAGAGCGGAGACCGTAGAACAGCACAGCAATGGTGACGCGGGTGGTTTTTACCCAGGTTCAGGCCGCCGCGAGGCGTAAAACCCTCCCCCTGCTTTGGTGGATTGAGTGGGAGACCGTGACGAACGCGCAGCGCTCAAGCCCGGCGAGGTTGCCTCGGGGAGAGAAGCTACGCGTGCATGAGTGTACAAGGGTCCGAATCCTTTCTAACGTTGCCTCGGCCCTGCTTTTATAGGTAAAGGGGTTACCACAATGGCAAAATAGTCATTATCCAGTGGTTAGATAGCCACAGTGCTATCATAGCTAACTTTGCAGACAGGACAAGGTGCATTAAATGCACCGCTTAGTGTCACGTCGTGGATGTAGCCCGGCAAGCCTTCCTGTGCCATTCAACCACCTTCTCGCCTGTCTGCGTGACACACTCCTGGACGGGTGTCATTTAGGGGTGATTTTCCTCAGAAAGGGCTGCAACTTGCTGAATGACTGCCGCTTAATCACTTGGGGGTTCGACACCGCATCGATAAGCGACTTGCGTCACTGTGAGGTGGAGCGGTGGAGCCTTGGCGGGATAGCAGGCCGCCAGCGCCCCAGCAACCCTTGTCGGGGAGGTCTTGGGACTTGCTCTTGGGGTGGCCTCGACCTGACTAGGTTCGCCTGCCCGGCAAGGGAGGCTTTTCCCTTGGTGATATATTGCTGTTTTGTCTTGTCTTGTACTTCTTGATCCGCCCTTTGATCCCTCAAAGAGCTATTTCTCTCTGGCTTGGTCTTGGTGAAGCTTGTTTCGTTGCTGTCGTGCCTGTGTACGGCCCGGGCAACACACGCAAAAGTTTGTTGCACCAACAATGTGGCACGTACTGCTTCGTACGTATGCCTTTCGGGTTAAAAAGTGCCGGATCCACTTTTGCAAGAGCAGTGCAGATTGGGTTTGAGCCTCGGCTACATAGGAATGTAGAGGCTTACATGGATGATATAGTGGTCAAAACCATGGACAGATCAACGCTCATTCAAGATTTTGAAGAAACCTTTGCAAACTGGCGCAAGATCAACCTGAAGTTAAACCCTGAGAAATGCTTGTTCAGCGTTCCCTCCGGCAAGCTACTAGGCTTCTTTGTGTCTCACCGAGGGATAAAGGCCAACCCCGACAAGATCCAAGCAATCGAGCAGATACAAGCAGCCAAGACCGTCAAGGATGTGAGGCGTTTAAATGGATGTGTTGCCGCGCTGAGTAGGTTCATTTCCAAGTTTGCCGAGCATGCCCTGCCGTTCTTCAAGATCTTGAAGAAGGCAGGGCCAATGAAGTGGACTCCGGAGGTAGAAACAACGTTGCGGGACTTGAAAGCCTATCTTTCCTCTGCCCTCACCCTGGTCGCTCCTAAACCACAAGAGTCGTTGCTGCTATACCTAGCAGCAACTAATCAAGTGGTTAGTGCAGCACTGGTAGCGTAGCGGGAAATAGACGAATAAGCAGCTACGACTACGGTCCTCCCCGAGAAAGAAGCCGAACCGGTCGCAGCAAGATTGGGCACAAACCAGGTTGAGGAAGAGCAGGTTGGCAATATCAGTTCTGAAGTCGCGGCAAAGAAGAAAGTGGTGCCGCGGCCAGTGTATTTCGTCAGCTCCCTATTGCAGGGGGCTAGGTCGAGGTACTCTGGAGTGCAAAAGCTAATCTTCGGCCTTATCATGGCCTCGAAGAAGCTGCATCACTACTTCCAAGCCCACAAGATTACAGTTGTCACTCATTTTCCACTCCAGTGAATACTGAGGAACCCTGAAGCCACCGGCAGGATAGTTGAATGGGCGCTAGATCTATCAAGTTTTGGCCTGAAATACGAAAGTACCTCAACTATTCAGAGCAAAGCACTGGCAGAATTCATTGCAGAATGGACGCCCACTCCAGATGAAGAGGTATCAGAGACAGTTATCCCCGGCAGGGAGGCGCCACATGTATGGGTCATGTATTTTGACGGTGCCTTCTTGTTGCAAGGCGCAGGGGCTGGCGTGCTTCTCGTTGTGCCCACTGGAGAACACCTCAAGTATGTGGTCCAAATGGACTTTCCCCGGGAGAAATCCACCAACAACACTGCCGAATATGAAGGGCTCCTTGCCGGGCTCAGAATTGCAGTAGAGTTGGGGATCAAGAAGTTGATCATTCGTGGAGACTTGCAGCTTGCACTAAAAAAAACCACTTCCGTGATGATACGTGTTTGTCACAGTAGGTCGCGTTTTTTGTCATGCATGTACATCCATGACGATTTTATAACAGAATCAAGATAGTCATACCTGTGCTGTCGTAGAAGTGTTCCATGACAATACCAAAATTATCATCACGGAAGTGTCCATTTCCATGACGATAAATGGCGTGTCATGGAAGTGCTTTCGTCAAGGGTAACCGACACGTGGCATCCACCGTAACCGGTCACCGTTAAGCTATCGAGTTCTGGTTTGGATCCGATAACCCGTTAACAGCCCAGACCAATGGGGATTTTCCACGTGTAAAATCATCATTGGCTGGAGGAAACACGTGTCGGCTCCTCGGTGGGCCAGATGTCGTCCGTCCAATGGAGGAGACGTGCCTATGATACGTCGACATGTGGCAGGGCCCAACAGAGGCCCATATAGGTTAAAAAGGCCGGCCCAGTCAAAGGCCTGTAGTATTTACTCAGGTACTAGTGGGCCAGCCCACTAACGGCCTGTTTAAACATGGCCCATTTACGACTCAAAGCCAGATCTGACCCGTTAATTGTTCACCGAATATTTGGGCCCAATCATGGCCCAGTGACATTTCGGCCTGTTAGAGGCCCGATGTAGACATGGGCCCATTTCAGCCCAGTGTGTCTTTCGGCCTGGGAATGGCCCGTGCTGCCCATGGGCCATATATGGTCCGACGCGATATCCGGCCCTCTCATGGCCCGTGATCAAGGTGGCAACAGTTCAGCCCAATGTGACTTTGGGCCTGTTAAAGGCCTGTCGTATAAGTTGGCCCGTTGATGCCTCTACTAAGCTTTCCGCCTCTTAAAGGCCCATGATATCAGTGGGCCAACTAAGGCCCGAGATATGTTTCGGCCTGGTAATGGCCCGTCATATAACTGGGCCAATAATGGCCCAGTCTACATTTCAGCCTGCTGAAGGCCCGTCGACGACTAGTGAAAATTGAGGCCCAACATGCATTTCGACCTGCTAAAGCCCATGGTTTCTTCTGGGTCGTAATAGGCCAGCAAAATATTCAGCTTGTTAATGGCCCGAAGCTACATGGGCCCAACTAAGCGCTGGGTCCACTAAAGGCCCAACTAAACTTTGGGCCGAATATAGGCCCGTGTAAGTTGTGTGCCTGGCGCAAAGTGTGAAGGCCCGAATGGCCTTTCAGGCCCAATAAAGTTGCAGGCCGGCCCAATTGTGGCCCACTAAAATGCAGGCCTGTTAGAGGCGAATGTTTCGGCCCTATCGACTATGTCATATTTTTGCCGTTTTTTTTCATATAGCGAATGATGGCATATACGGTAACTAGTAGGAATTAAGAACAAACCTACTCTATACAATAAAGAAATTACGACATAGTAACTTCGAATAAACCTACACAATACAATAAAGGATTTATGGTATATTACATCCACTGGGCATCAAAGTTTGCCACCAGTGATCATAAAGCGCAACGAAGAAGCAGATTACAAAAACTGGGCCCCATTGTAGCGTAACAAAATAATACTGAACCAAGACCACTTCCAAGACAGTCCAAGAAAGGTTAGCCTTGCGTGGGATATGCTGCACAAGCTGCTGAGCAAGGCTGTGAGACCGGCCTAGCATGTCGGTCATAGCTTCCAGGTGTAGCTGTTTAGCAATGAGGTTCTCATTGGTGTTCTCCGCAATCTTTCTTAGAGATAGGACTTCAAGTCGAAGTTGAGTTACAGAATGCCTTTCTGCTAGAACTTGGGACTGAAGAAGTCGAACTGATTCAGAGAGCGAATTCTGTGAGCTTGTCTTACTGCTAGTCTCAAGTAACTTGAACACTACATCAAGACAAGACTTTGGGGTTGTCTCACTATCTTCAAGATGTTTTGCCTTCTTTGCTGTAATATATGTTGGGTTTGTCTCACAGCCTTCAGCAGACTTGTTGTCGGAGGGATTGACCACGGGCAGCCTCATCCACTCCCCTTAGCGTTTTGAGACAGTTGCTAGCAAAGCCCCTCGCACCTTCCAGACGCGCAGCCGGCTCCATGGGCCGGCTGGGCCCAAGCGGCCGGCTCCTAGAAGACGGCGCTCTCCTAGAAGGCGACTTCAGGGGAGGCCAGCCCCTAGCAGGCGGCCCATCCTCCCCTCGGAGTTTGCACTCAACCACTACGACAAGACAGAGTGTGGCTACAGGGCCACCTGCTCCCCCCAAATCCCGGAGGAGTGTGGCCACAGTGCGGGCTGACCGAGCGGACACCCCCTGCCAGGTGCAGGACTGTAGCCATGCGACTCACGGCGTGGCCCTTGTCAGCCAGGGTCATGTTACTGCAAAAGGCAATCAGTATGGCCCGCAGGCGCCGGGCCCTACCTGTCCGTGAGCCACCAGAAGATGGCCCTCCCCTAGAAGACGGCGTTGAGGGGCGGGCCGGCCTCCAGCAGGCGGCCCATCCCTCTCCCATCACGACGAGACTGAGTATGGCTACAATGTGCGCAGACCAAGCGGCCGTTTACCCGCACGGCGCGGGACTGTAGCCATGCGGTTCCTGACGAGGCTTTCGTCATCAAGTACAAGACTACAGAGGAGAGCAGCCAGCATGGCCCGCAGGCGGCGGGCCCTACCTGTCGTCAGGATTCTCGACAGCCGACGGGGCCCACCAGGCGGCAGGCCCCATCAGCCGGTGGAGAACCCGGTGACCATAGACACGGACGTCCGGGTCCTGCACCCGGCCGTATTACCATTGTACCCCTGGGGGGTAGGCCTATATAAACCCCCCAGGCTCACCCATGCAATGGGTTCAACCTCATTCCCACACAAACACCACCATAGCTAGGAGGAGCAAGGTAGCAGTTCTGCCCTTCTTCCTCCTCTAGCAACCCAGCTCAAGGAGCAAGCTTGTAACTACCATTTGTTCATAGTCATCATGCGGAGACCCCGTAGAGCAGGACTAGGGGTGTTATCTCCACGGAGAGCCCCGAACCTGGGTACGTCTCGTGTGCGATCGAGCTCGTGCTCACTCCCGCTTCCAGGGCCCGACGACGTCCTCCTGTCCCCATCCATGATAAGCCACCCCCTGGCATCTGTCGCGAGAATACCACGACAGTTGGCGCCCACCGTGGGGCTAAGCGCAGCGTCGGCCGGAGACACGTTCTGGACGGGAACCCTCTTCCTCTCCGGCGAGCACGTCGCGTCTGGCCTAATCAGCCAGCCCGATGCACTCGTTGGTGCATGCACCAGCGCACCGCCTGATGCAGGGGCTGTCTTCCCCGCGAGCCGCCTCAGTGACCTCTTCGGCGAGCTTAGCCTCTTCGACGAGCCCGCCTCTGATGCGCGAGTTGCCGACTCCTTCGCCGAGCTCTTCAAGAAGCTCGCCCTCTCCGATACAGCCTCCACCGATGCCTTCCCTGGCAACGTGGTGGTCATCGACAATCCGCTCCCTCCTGTCGCCAGCGACGCCAACGCCGGCATCATCGCGGAGGTTATGGTCACTGGCCACAGCGGGGACTCCGCTGGGGCTGCCCAGGACCCGTTGCGAACAGCAATCCAGGGCCTGACCACTCCCGTTGTTGCCAACGCCGATGGAGCAACTCTGGAGGAGTTCCGTGTCAGGCTCCTCGACAGCGCCAACAAGATGGCGGCCATGAAGCACCGCGCTGAAGCTAGCCAGCGCGAGATCGACTGCATAGCTGGCGGCACGCCGGCTGCGGCTGAGCCCAGCCGGGCCGGCGCTGTCCGGCAATGCGGCGCAGCTATCGCCAGCATGCTGGGTGTCGGATGCCCGATCTATGACACCCCCGTGCAGAACCTATGCGCCGCCCAGGCGGCGGCAGAAGAGCTGGAGCACCTGGAGGGTGACGAGCGGCGCAGCCAGATGGAGCGCCTCCAGGAGGTCCTCAACGCTGCGAACACGCAGCAAGACGCATGCAACCGTGCGGTGGAAGCCGGCAAGTAGGCCGAGAACCAGCCACCCCGCCGCGAGCACGGCGCGACCTCCCGGTCCCCGAGCGGCGGTGGCCGCTGTCAACAGAACCCGGAGCCGGCCGCCAGCCGCAGCCGGCGCACTCGCTTGACGGTTGTCCACAACCGGCAAGATCCCCCAAGAGAGGATGGCCGGCGCCAGCAGGACGAACGTCCGCCTCCTCCCCGCAGGGAGAGGCGGGCCTCTCCGGCGCTAGTTGATCACCTGACTCTGGGGGGCCGGCTAGGCCCCCGTGAAGGGGTCGGCGAGAATGATGCCCGCCACCGGATCGAGCGGCTAGCTCGGTCCTTGGCAGTAGAGGAGGAGGACACTATCGGCCCGGCCTGCTTCGCCCCCCGCATCCGCGACGAGCCCTTCCCCAAAGGATTCTCGCTCCCCCGAGACACTCCCAAGTACACCGGCTCCATGAAGTCGGAGGATTGGCTGACCGACTACGCTACGGCAGTCAGCATAGCAAATGGCAAAAAGCGCGTTGCCATGAAGTATGTTCCGCTCATGCTCCAGGGCACGGCCCGGACATGGCTAAACAGCCTCAAACTCTACAGCGTCAACAGCTGGTTGGACTTCGCCGACGTCTTCGTCCGCAACTTCACCAGCACCTACAAGCGGCCCCCCAAGCCACGCCAGCTCTCCATGTGCGTTCAGGGCCCGACCAAGTCCACCCACGACTACTTGACGTGCTGGGCCGAGCTGCACAACTCCTGCGAAGGGGTGCACGAGGTGCAGGCCATCGAGTACTTCACCGCCGGGTGCAGAGAGGACACCCTACTCAAGCACAAGCTTCTGTGCGATGAGCCGGCTACATTGGACGAGCTCCTGGTCGTGGCTGACAAGTACGCCACCGCCGACTCCTCCATGAAGTCGGAGATCCGGGTTGACGCGTCCGGGAAGGTGCTCCCGCCACCTCCCCAAGCGCCGGCTGGTGACCCCAACCGGCGGCAACAGCTGAACAACAACAAGCGCAAGGCCCAGCAGCCGGCTACCAGCAACCAGCAGGTGGCGACGGTCGAGGACGAGCAGCCGGCATGCCAACCCGGCCCCAAGCGTCAGCAGGGTGGCAAGGGGGCCTGGCTGCTAGCCTTCTCCTTTGAGCAGACCCTCGACGCTCCATGCAAGTTCCACGGCGGCGCGAAGCCGTCTAACCACACTACCCACCAGTACAACTGGCTCGCCAGAATCACCAAGGGTGAGGGCTTGCCGCCTCCTTCGGCCGGCCCGGCGGCTCCACCTCCTCAGCAGCCGGTGGCCCGCCCAGTCGGCATGCTCCAAGACGAGTTCCCCGACTCCAACGCCACCTACGTCGTCTTCACTAGTGAAGCCGACGACAAGCACAACCGGCGCCAGCACCACCGCGAGGTGAATGCTGTCACTGTAGAGGTACCACAATACATGCACTGATCTGAGAGGCCCATCTCCTGGAGCCGTGATGACCACCCGGCCATGATGCCCTCGTCGGGTGCTTATGCAATGGTGTTGGACTCCACCTTCTCAACAGAGAGGCGAGCCTGCCATTTCTCCTGGATCCTGATAGACGGCGGTAGCAGCATCAACATCCTCTACCGCGATACCATGGAAAAGCTAGGCATTAAGGAGAAGCAGCTCCTGCCCAGCCGGACCGTGTTCCATGGCATCATCCCCGGGCTTTCCTGCTCCCCAATCGGCAAGATCAAGATTGATGTCCTGTTCGGTGACAAGACCCACTTCCACCGTGAGCAAATATGGTTCGAGGTGGTTGACTTGGACAACCCCTACCACGCGCTCTTGGGCCGGCCTGCATTGGCCAAATTCATGGTCATGCCGCATTACGCCTACCTGAAGATGAAGATGCCGGGTCCCAAGGGCATCATCACCATTGCCGGCGACTACCAGAAGTCGCTCACGTGCGCTGCGGCCAGCTCCCAGCTGGCCGAGTCCCTCGTCATTGTCCAAGAGAAGCGCCTCCTTGATCGGGCTGTGGCTATGGCCAGCGAGCAGCCGGCCATACCATCCGACCCCAAGGACGCGGAAGCCGGGGCCTCCTTCCAGCCGGCCAAGGAAACCAAGAAGATCATCTTGGACCCGGCGCACCCGGAGAAGTTTGCTGTCATAGGGTCCGCCTTGACAGCAAATAGGAAAGCGAGCTCGTCGACTTCCTCCGTGAGAATCGGGATATCTTCGCATGGTCCCCCAAGGACATGCCGGGTATTCCGACGGATTTTGCCGAGCACAAGCTACATGTGAGATCGGATGCAAAACCGGTCAAGCAACCCCTCCGCCGCCTATTAGAGGAGAAGAGAAGGATCATTGGTGCGGAAATCGCCCGGCTTCCGGCAGCCGGCTTCTTCATGGAAGTGTTCTGCCCGGACTGGCTTGCCAACCCAGTCCTCGTTTTGAAGAAAAACAACAAGTGGCACATGTGTATCGACTACACTAGCCTCAACAAAGCCTACCCCAAGGACCCTTTTGCCTTGCCCCGGATAGATCAAGTGATCGACTCCATGGCCGACTGCGAGCTGCTGTCCTTCTTGGACGCCTACTCCGGCTACCACCAGATCAAGCTGGACCCGGCCGACCGACTGAAAACCTCCTTCATCACCCCTTTCGGCGCCTTCTACTACATCACCATGACGTTTGGCCCGAGGAATGCCGGCGCCACCTTTCAGCGCTGCATGCAGAAGTGCCTCCTGAAGCAACTCGGCAAGAACACCCATGTCTATGTGGACGACATTGTGGTGAAGACGGAGAAGCGCGGCACCCTTTTGGAGGATCTCAAGGAGACCTTCGCCAACCTGCGCCGCTTCCAGATCAAGCTCAACCCGGAGAAGTGTGTCTTCGGAGTACCAGCCGGCCAGCTCCTTGGTTTTCTTGTTTCTGAGCGGGGGATTGAATGCAACCCCGTGAAGATCAAGGCCATCGAGCGGATGAAGAAGCCGACCCAGCTGCGGGACGTCCAGAAGTTCACCGGGTGCTTAGCATCTCTCAGCCGGTTCATCAGTCGGCTGGGCGACAAGGCCCTCCCGCTGTACCAGCTGATGAAGAAGACCACCTACTTCGAGTGGACTGACCAGGCGGATGAGGCCTTCCTCCAGCTCAAGCGGATGCTGTCAATGCCGCTTGTTCTGGCCGCTCCGGCTGCCAAAGAGCCCATGTTTCTCTACATCGCTGCTACCAGTCGGGTTGTCAGCACCGTGATCGTGGTCGAACGCCCAGAAGACGGCAAAGCCCAGCCGGTCCAGAGGCCGGTCTATTACCTGAGCGAGGTGTTGTCCGCCTCCAAGCAGAACTACCCCCACTACCAGAAGATGTGCTACGACGTGTACTTTGCCGCCAAGAAGCTGAAGCGGTATTTCCAGGAGCACACCGTCACGATTGTCTGAACCGCCCCCCTTGCCGAGATCATGGGCAACAGAGATGCCTCAGGCTGGGTGGCCAAGTGGGCCATTGAGCTGGCTCCCCACACCATCCTCTACCATCCCCGCACCGCCATCAAGTCCCAAGCGCTGGCCGACTTCCTCGTCGACTGGGCCGAGACCCAGTACCTGTCGCCAGCGCCAGATTCCACTCATTGGCGGATGCACTTTGATGGCTCGAAGATGCGCACCGGTCTGGGAGCCGGCATCGTCCTCACCTCTCCCAAAGGCGACAAGCTCAAGTACGCGCTGCAGATTCACTTTGCCGCCTCCAACAACGTGGCCGAGTACGAGGCACTCGTCCACGGGCTCCGGCTAGCCAAGGAAATTGGCATCCGCTGGATTCTGTGCTATGGCGACTCAGACTTGGTGGTCCAGCAGTCTTCCGGCGACTGGGACGCCAAGGATGCCAACATGGCAAGCTACCGCTTCCTCGTCCAACCAGCGGCCACTTCGACGGATGCGAGTTCCTTCATGTGCCATAGGCCGACAACGAGCAAGCTGACGCCCTGGCACGGATCAGCTCCACCCGGCAAGCCATACCAACTGGCGTCTCCCTCGAGTGCTTTCGCAAGCAGTCTATCAAGCCTTCCTTGGAATCAGAATCCATCTTCGTGCTGATTGACCCTGGGGCAGTCGGATCCGGCTCGGGGTCTCAAGCAGTCTGCCCGGGGGCTTCAGAACCCGGCCCGAGGACTGCTGTAGTAGGCCCGGGGACTTCAATGATGCAGCAAGCAGCGGCCGGCTCTGACTCGCCGCCTCCCAACCCGGCCACCCTGGTACCAGTTGCCGTCATGACAGTGGTAGAAGCTCCGTCCTGGGCGCAGCCCATCCTCAACTTTCTGGTGAGCCGAGAGCTACCAACTGACGAGATCTTGGCCCGGCAGGTGCAACGCTGGGCGGCCGCATACACGATTGTCAACAGAGAGCTCATTAGGCGCAGCGTGACTGGCGTTTTCCAGCGCTGCGTTGAGCCGGAGAAGGGCATAGAGATCCTCAGAGATATTCATCAAGGCGAATGTGGCCACCATGCCGCCTCCAGATCCCTCGTTGCCAAAGCTTTCTGCCATGGCTTCTTCTGGCTGACTGCTTTGGATGATGCCAAGGAGTTGGTCCGCGCTAGCGCTTCAGCTCCAAGCAGCACCTGCCGGCCTCTGCACTCAAGACCATTCCCCTTACCTGGCCGTTTGCCGTATGGGGATTGGACATGGTGGGCCCGTTCAAGACAGCACGCGGCGGCATGACCCTTCCGCTGGTTGCCATGGACAAGTTCACAAAGTGGATCGAGGAGAAGCCAATCAAGAAGCTGAATGGCCCGACTGCTGTCACATTCATCGCAGATATCACCGTCCGGTACGGCATCCTGCACAACATCATCACCGACAACGGCACAAACTTCGCCAAAGGCGCCTTGGCCCGTTTCTGCGTGACGCAGGGCATCCGACTGGACTTAGCGTCCGTTGCCCATCCGCAGTCAAACGGCCAGGTGGAGCGAGCAAACGGCCTCATCCTGTCCGGCATCAAGCCCCGGCTGGTCGAGCCGCTGGAGCACTCGGCCGGCTGCTGGATCGAGGAGCTGCCGGCCGTCCTTTGGAGTCTTCAGACTACGCCGAATAAAGCAACCGGCTTCACACCCTTCTTCCTCGTGTATGGGGCCGAGGCTGTCATCCCAACTGACATTGAGTTTGACTCACCTCGCGTCACCATGTACATGGAGGCGGAAGCCAAGGAGGCGCGAGAAGACGGCGTCGATCTGCTGGAAGAGGCCCGGCTGCTGGCACTCAGCCGGTCCGCCATCTACGAGCAGAGCCTGCGCCGCTACCACAGCAAGAAGGTCAAGCCGCATTCTTTTCGCGAGGGAGAACTTGTGCTCCGGCTGATCCAGCGAACAGCCGGCCAGCACAAGCTCTCGGCTCCTTGGGAAGGACCTTTCATCATCAGCAAAGCCCTGGGCAATGACTCCTACCACCTCATCGACGCACAAAAGCCCAGGGCACGCAAGAGGGACAATGCCGGCCAAGAGACGGAGCGTCCGTGGAACGCGAATATTCTCCGCCCATTTTACAGTTGATGCAGTGTATGTACCACGCTACCTTTTGTACTAGCAAAGACAACAGGTCCCCCGAGACGCACTCGGGGGCTACCTTTTTATCTATATGATAAGCTTCGCCTATGAATGTGTTCTTTCATTCTTTCACCCTGTACGGGTCCGGTCAGCCGGCCCGGGAGCTTGCCGCCATGACCTAAGTTGGCACCACCCGCAGTCGGCCAAGTAGTGTGCTGACGCCAAAGCCCTCTCTTCGCCTCAGCTACAGCTCGCAGCGCGACTGACCGGCTGGCAAGAGCTATAGGCCGGAAACGCTATCCACACGAAAAACGACTAAGGTAGAATGCCAATGCAAGCCAAGCCGGCTCCTCGCCTTACCCGTCCGGCTGCCCAGCAGCCGGCCGGCAGGTTTCTCGCTTGACTAGCTACACTCTAGGCGGCCGAATTAACTTGCCTATTCTAAACAGCCAAGTCCCTGACCCGGCCACAGACCGCAGCGCGGCTATCCGGCTGGTAGGGCGACAGCCAAAGGAAGACGGCAAAAGAAAAAGCCAAATAGAGCAAAGGAAAAACCGAGCTAGAATCCGGCAAAAGATACAAGCATGTGGGAAGAAAAATTATTTACATTGCAAAGGCCCAAGGCCAGCATTCATAAGAGTTTAATACACCCCCAGTGGGTGGAACTGCGCATGATTAACTTGTTCTTCAAAGTACAAGACCGAGAATTCAAAAGATAAAGACCGCCTAGGCCGAAGGCGCCGTGGGCTACTCGGACGGGTTGGCGGTGGCTGAGGCACCGGCTGGTGGGGCTTCCGGCTGACGGATCTCGGCCTGGTCGATGTCGGCGGCGGCCGACATAGTCTCTCCCGGCTCGCTGACTGAGGCTGGGTCGGGCTGAGTCCAGCTGGTCGCTCCACCGTCTGGTGTGACGTCATCGCCTTCCTCGCCCTCGCTCTCCCCTGTGCCTTCATTGCTGGAGGCAATCTCCTCCACCGAGTCCTCCCCCTCGTTCGGGTTCAGCTCGAACCAAGAGGGCGGCACCTCAGTGCCGTCTTCCGCCTGCTCCGGGACGAAGACGCCGACGTCGGCGTAGTCGGCAAGGGCGACCGCGCGCTTGACGATCTCCTTGCGCGCCGCCTCCAACTACGGCCTCGCCTCCTGGCGGAACGTGGCTAGCTGGTCCAAGCTTATGCCAGGGTACCACGCCTTGACGAACTCCAGCGTCACCCTGGCGCCTGCCCGCGCTGCGGCACCCTTCTAGGCCTCAAGCCGCTCGGCCGCCACCTCCAACCAGTCGGCGGTCCGACTGGGAGTCCGGGGCACCTGCGCACCCGGCCAGAGCCCCTCCAGGACCTGTGACCCGGCACGCTGAAGTCGGCGGAGCAGGCGGTGCGCTGGATCAAGGCGCATCCAGATGGCCAAGAGCTGCTCGACCAGGTTCCGGGGCTGGTTCGGTGGAATATCTGCGCCCAACCTCCTCCGCTGATCGCGCCGCGCCTTGATTGTCTGGCAGATGGCAACGGAGCGACCGGGGAGATACTCTGTTCAAAAAAGAAGACTAAAGATTTATAAGTCGGCCTCCTGTGGCGGCTGGCGACTAAGCCACGAACGAAGAAAGGATCTAACTTCGAGCATATCCTCGACCACCTCGTAGCTGTCCGACAGCAGCTTCTCCTTCTTGGCCCAGTCCGAGCGCTCAACCTCGAACTCGGCCTTGAGGAACGCCTCTCCGTCCTTCAGCGCTCTGTCCTGGTCCGCATGCCGGGCCGCCTGGTCTGCTAGCTCCTTCTCGAGCCGGTTGGGCTCCGCGACCGCTTGGTTGCGTTCCAGCTCCTTGGACTGGAGTTGGCTCTCGAGTTCGCACACACGCGTCCTCAGATGGGCGGCAGCCTCTGCGAAAACAAGAAAGAATTCTCAGCATCGACAAAAAGAAGTCACCAGGAAGATCCGGCCCGACTGCTCAGTAGTCAGCCCGAATCTCGGGGGCTACACCCAGTGGGTGCGCTTGCGCGCCCCTACTAGAAGACGGCCTACGTACTGCAGCTCTTGTTCAACTCAGAAGTCCGGTTGGCGAGCAGCTGGTTCTAGGAGTTGTAGGCGGCCGCACGCAGATTGTGATAGTCCTGCAGCAAGAGCAACACTTCAACATTCAGAAACACACCTTGAAGTTCCAACCCGCCCGCTCAGCAGCCGGCTTGGAACTCGGGGGGCTACACCCAGTGGGTGCGCTGGCGCGCCCCCACAGAAGACCGCAAAAGCAAAAAAGATCACTCAAGTGCATACCCGGACGGTTGTCTGTATCACCACCATCTCGTTCCTCGCTTGCAGGAGGGTGGCGCTGTGGGCTTTGAACGTGTCGAGGACGTCCTGCAACGCAACATTCAGGGCGGCTGGGCCGGCTCCTTGAGTCCAACCAGGCGGAGCGGAGCTCGTGGCCTCGGTGTCGGCCACCTGCGAGCTCGCGGCCTCGGCACCTGCCGGCCTCGGCGCAGAAGTCGCCCGTGCTGGGCGCCTACGCGCGAAAGCGCGAGTCACCATGGCCTGATTCGCCACCAGCTCGGCGCTGGATGGCGGCACCTCCGGCCCCTCGGGCTGGCCACCACCCCGCTCGCCAGCATCCGGCGCGCGCGGCGCCACTTCCACCTCCGGGACGATGGGGTCGGTCCCCTCCCGCTCCGGGGCCGCCTGACCAGCTCCGGCTGCTCCAGTCGGCGTCCGATCCTCCACCACCGGCGGCTCCGGCTGCTGCAAGTCGTTTGACCCCGGAACCACGCTACGGGCCGGGTACTCCGCAGCCTTGGTGTCAGCCTCTGCTTGCGCCTTGGTCGCCGCATCCGCCAGTCCCTTGGACGCTGCATTGGCCTCTGCCTGCGTCGCGGTTGCTGCCTCGGCCTCCGCCCGAGCCGCGGCCTCCCGCTTCTCCTGCGCCTCCCGCGTGTTCCTCTCCGTTGCCTCCCGGAGGGCGGCGGCTGGGTCCACGCGGCGGGTCTCCTCAGAGCTGCCCGCTGGTCCGATCACCAAGGCGGATGGAGCCCACGATATGGAAAGGGGAGCCCTGTGTGGCAAGGCAGGCAAAGTTAAGAAGTTTGCAACGAAAAAGCAAGCGCAAATCAGAAACTCGCAAGAGAGAAACAACTAAGACAAAAGTAGTCGAAGCACTCACCCAGACACCATGGGGCGGTCCTTCGGGGCCCTCCGGACGGCGGCCGTCTTCGCGGCCTCTTGCCGCTTGGTCGCGGCGGCCGTCGACTTGGTCTTCTTGGAGGGCCGGCTGCCGAACATCCCAGCGTCGGTGTGATGCTTAGACCCGCCGGGTGCTCCAGTCGGTGCCCCACCTGTCGGCCGCGCTGTCGAGGAGCCGGTACCTGTCCTGTCGGCGCCTTCAGGGTGGCAACGCCCATCGTCGTCCTCATCGTCATCCGGCCAGTCCCGGACGTCGCCCCCTGCGCCGCCTCCTGTGGCTCCGCCTACTTCGGCGCCACCCCTCAGTGGCGTCGTCCTCCTCCAACGCAGCCGCCCCCAGCTCGGGGTCGCCCACGTCGCTCGTCTCCCGGTCCGCCATCCACTGGTGGCCAGGATCCGGCGCGCCGCCTCCTCCTTGGCCGACAAAGCGCTGCGCCGCGTTCGATGGTTAGGGCGGGTAAAGAGCATATCATGAACAAAGAAAGGAGACCAGATACTGACCGCAGGCGGTGGGTTGGCGCGGCTGTACGACGGCTTGCTGAAGCTCCAGTTAGTCTCGCTCAACTGGCTGATGGAGAAGTAGTTCATGTGTCGGACCACCTCAACAGTCGGCATCTCCTTCATCGACATCCGGCAAGGGTCCCGGCGGCCGCTCATGTCGCATATTGGATGCGGCCGGAGTTGGAGGGGCGAAACCCGACAGTAGACGAAGGTGGCCAGCAGGTCCGCCGGCTAGAGACCCTCTGGGTCCGTCATCTCCAGAAGACAGTCGAGGGCGTTGGTGATGGCGGCCGGCTGCGGCCTGCCGGGTTGCCGGCCCCAGTTGCTCCGTGGCTCAGGCGGCAGGCCGGCTGCGTAAGCCGGCAAGTTGATGTAGTCGTACGTCGGGTGAAGATTGCGGACGTAGAAGTATGACTTCTGCCACAACTTCGCCGACTCGTGCAAGACGACGGGGGGAAACCGGGTCCCGGAGCTGGTGCGCCGCACGGCGATGCAAGCGTCGCACTGGGTCGGCTCGCCATTGGCCGTGGTGCCAATCTTGAGCTAGAAGAACTTGCCCCACAAATCGAGTGTGGGCAAGACGCCGAGATATCCCTCGCAGAAGGTGACGAAGGCTGAGAGGAGCACCACGGTGTTGTGCGTGAGGTGGTGAGGCTGCAGATGGTAGTAGTCGAGGAACTCGCGGAAGAAGCTGCTCGCCGACAAGCCTAAACCGCGGAGGAAGTGGCTGCGGAAGATGACGTACTCGCCGGCTTGCGACGCCGGCGAGATCTCCCGCTCGTTCGGAAGGCGCACCCCCACGTGCGCCTCTTTGGACATCCACCGCGTCAGGTAGAGGAACTCAACGTGCCCGTCGTGGACGTTCGAGCCATCCCACTCGCCTCGCGCCACGGTTCGTGGCGACTTGGTGGTGGCACGGCGAGGTCGGGTGGCAGCGAGTCTGCGGCGGCGCGGCGATGCTAAGCAATGGCGAGCTGCGGTGGTGCCTCTGAGACTGGCGGCGCAGCGGCAGCACAACCGCCACAGGAGCAGAGGAGACGTAGGAGAAGAAGAAGAGCGGAGGGGGCGCGTGCGTTCGACCGCCTCCCCTCCCACCTACTTATACGGCGGCGGAGGCGGAGCCGAGGCGACGCGTCGTGGGGGCGTGGGGATTAACTGTGCCCATGCCCCGCACGTCCCCGTGTATTCCGCGCCATAATGGCGCGCGATCATTGCGCCTGGGAAGGGTAACCGCCCACCTCGGGCGCAGCAGATCCGCGCGCGCGCCGAGGCCCTGTAGTGGTGGGCCCGGGCCTGTGGCGACGTCCCGTCACGCGCGTGGGCTGGCAGGCCGGCCTGGCCTGCTGGCACCATGTGGCAAGCAAGCAACGGGCGGCAGGCGCGCCGCCCGGCGCCCGCCACGACGATTCGAACTCATCAGGCGGCCGGCCCAGCCTCGGCCGGCTCCTAGCAGACGGCTTCTACCAGTCGGACGAAGCAAGGGCGTAGGATCTCTCAGAGGAGGAAACTGCTGAGGCACCCCGGCTTGGGCCACGGCGCCTCACCAGCTTCGGGGACTACTGTCAGAGGGATTGACCACGGGTAGCCTCATCCACTCCCCTTAGCGTTTCGAGACAGTTGCTAGCAAAGCCGCTCGCACCTTCCAGACGCGCAGCCGGCTCCATGGGCCGGCTGGGCCCAAGCGGCCGGCTCCTAGAAGACGGCGCTCTCCTAGAAGGCGGCTTCAGGGGAGGCCGGCCCCTAGCAGACGGCTCATCCTCCCCTACGGCAAGACAGAGCGTGGCTACAGGGCCACCTGCTCCCCCAAATCCCGGAGGAGCGTGGCCACAGTGCGGGCTGACCGAGTGGACACCCCCTGCCAGGTGAAGGACTGTAGCCATGCGACTCACGGCGTGGCCCTTGTCAGCCATGGTCATGTTACTATAAAAGGCAATCAGTATGGCCCGCAGGCGGCGGGTCCTACCTGTCCGTGAGCCACCAGAAGATGGCGCTCCCCTAGAAGACGGCGTTGATGGGCGGGCCGGCCTCTAGCAGGTGGTCCATCCCTCTCCCATCACGATGAGACCGAGTATGGCTACAGTGTGCGCAGACCAGGCGGCCGTTTACCCGCATGGCGCGGGACTGTAGCCATGCAGTTCCTGACGAGGCTTTCCTCATCAAGTACAAGACTACAGAGGAGAGTAACCAGCAAGGCCCGTAGGCGGCGGGCCCTAACTGTCGTCCGGATTCTCGACAGCCGGCGGGTCCCACCAGGCGGCAGGCCCCAACAGCCGGTGGAGAACCCGGTGACCATAGACACTGATGTCCGGGTCCTGCACCCGGCCGTATTACCATTGTACCCCTGGGGGGGACTATATAAACCCCCCAGGCTCATCCATGCAAAGGGTTCAGCCTCATTCCCACACACACACCACCATAGCTAGGAGGAGTAAGGTAGCAGCTCTGCCCTTCTTCCTCCTCTAGCACGCCTACTCAAGGAGCAAGCTTGTAACTACCATTTGTTCATAGTCATCTTGCGGAGACCCTGCAGAGCAGGACTAGGGGTGTTATCTCCACGGAGAGCCCCGAACCTGGGTACGTCTCGTGTGCGATCGAGCTCGTGCTCACTCCCGCTTCCAGGGCCCAACGACGTCCTCCTGTCCCCATCCATGATAAGCCACCCCCTGGCATCTGTGGCGAGAATACCCCGACACTTGTGCATGCCATCAGGCATATCACCTTGAAACAAGCAGAGAGATGACAGGTTTTGCACGTGTATAAACAAAGATGGTAAATGTGCTGTCAATTCCATCCAATTTCAAATTAGAAAATAAAGAGTAAGTTCAAAATATCAATAGCATAATTTGGCATTGTTCATAATGCGGGGAGCTTCACCACACTACTGGATTACCATGTCAACAAAACAAGCATAGATGAAGGGCAAAGACAATCATTGTATCTATTTTGGTTAGTGTGCATGGCATGTTGTTCATATCATCAGCCACATCAGTAAGATAAAACAGGAGATGACAAGGTGCAAACGTGGGCTGCTTCACCACACACTGGATTATAGATCCACAAAAACAAGCATACATATAGGGAGTATTGAGTAATGTGCATGGTATGAATAAGGAATTTGGTTTTACAAGTAAAACTTGGAACTTACAGTTGTTGCGAACATGCATTTTGATAGAAACAGCAAACTAAACAACAGTTGATGATAGGGAGTATGAGCTAATTAAACAGCAGTTGAGGATAAAGGCTTTAGAAGGACTGACTTACATTAACAGTTAACACCGGATTTATAATGCCCTTCTCCATGTCAAGGGAAGGATAACTCAAGAATTTCAGCACAGAATCTTCTTCATAAGCATTGCCTATACTCTACATTTTGTAGAGAGTAATTATAGATATGATAATACTAGAAGGGATAGAGGATAATGAAGATAAGATGCAGATTGATGCTACATAATCAACTACCAATCCCTGGAAGTACAAGCGTTACAGGACAAAATGTACTGATAAAAGCAATGGGCTACACTTCTGCACTGGCATTGTCTGTGTATTCAACTTTTTGGTAAGATTAAATATAGATCTGATATTTTTTAGTAAATGGTGGGTGAGGGAGATAAGATGCAGAATGCTACACAATGAACCAATCCATCTTCCCATAATATAAGAGTGTTTTGAACAATAGTGCACTGTACAAAACGCTCTTATATTATGGGACGCAGGGAGTAGCTGTTAATGTAAGTAAAGTGATAGACGACGTTCAGTCCTTACAAGAGGACTATAGAGCTAAACCTCTTCAAAAGCATTGGGTTGATTCTAAATTTATGTAAGAGTCGATAAGGATCTTATAATGTCCACCAAATGGAGGATAACGAGGCTAACTTGTGCAGTGATGCTACATAATCAACCAGCTATGAAAGTAAGTATGGTCATACAGGGCAAGAGGTACTCACAAGAGCAATGCAGTGTGTAGTATAGTTGCGAGATTCTGTGGTCCCTTGAGAATGAATGTTCTTCTACAAATAGTTTTCATACAAGTGACACGTTAAGGCACATGCAGAAATATAGTTCAAATTGTGATGTGATATCATAGACAGTACCTTACGCTACAGACGAGACCAATGTGTAACAAGATTATTCCAGTCATTGTGTGATAAATGTAGCACCAGAGACTTTACAGAAATTTTGTTTAGAGGCTTGCCATCGAAGTGCGCTTGCCTTAGGTAGGAACAATACTTCATCAACGAGTGCTTGAAAAGCGCAACCAACCCTTGCTCATCTTGACTATTCAGTTTGGTCCTCGCCTATTTAAAAGAATGAAATCTTGTGTCTTCTGTCAGCAGAAACATATGCAGTAATTAACATGAATAACATTAGTACATTACTTATGCGTAAGTTGTGGAGGAAGATTGGAAATTGTTCTTTGTCTACGGAGAAAGAATGAAATCTTGTGTCTTCTGTCTTGTCGTAGTGGTCACCACTCTCTCGCACGTCCTTTCTCACCTTCCACGTCGCACCATGGTATTTTTGCAAAAAACTCTGTTGTTCTCTTTAATTATTACAAATAAGCTACAAACTACACACCGATAGTCCACCCGTAATGGAACAAATTTCGACCCACAAATTAAAGTGCTACAAACTACACACCGAGGGGCCCGCCTGTCATGGAACAAATTTGGATCCATATATAAATTAAAAATGAAAAAGGATGAGTATCGAACATGCGACCAGGGCCTTCAAGCCGCACATCAATAGGCAACATAGTAGCAACGTTTGTTGTACCCCCCCCCCCCCCCCAACCCCCCCCCCCCCCCCGTTTGTTAGTATAATATTTTTATATTACCACAGCCTATTTAATGGATAACATGTTTTAATATTAATTTTAATAGATTAGTGGGACCAGCTCGTTTGCACGTACTATTTGCCTTCACTTACTGGTGGGTTCCATGTCTACTCTCTCTCTCTCTCTCTCCCTCCTCCCCTTCTACGTTTAGACGCACGGGCAAACACGAAGAACGCGTGGGCGATGTTGCCGTTGACCATATCTGGACGCGTTCACAAGTTACAACACCAGTTTCACATACTAGTAGTATTATACATGTAACAAGTGTAGGAACGAAAGTGACCGTGACGGACAAGTTAGGCTAGTTGTAGTACTATTTATCAACTACTCCATCATAATTAAATGCGTGGATAAATAGATGTATCGCCTAGTGCTCGAACAAGGGGACTGATTGCGCCCTACAAGTATTTGGAATTTACTTCCCTAAAAAAATATTTGGAATTGACGTGGTATTTAATATGAGATGTTTGCGATGAGAAGGAATACATGTGGCTTGATGACGTTTTATATTTAATTTGATACGGCTCTAGCAGAACATTCAATCGATCAAACCATAGATTTCATTTAGCCTGACTCCGACTTTACATTCATACGATGATCGAACTAAAATAAACAGAAATGATAAATCCCAAACGTTCGGGTTTTAAGCATGGCAATCCGAACATTTTTCATGGCAAATTTAGATTACGCGGCGGCGGCGGGGGCGTCTTGCGGTGGGAAGAGGCTCCTCTGTCGTGCTCTGTGTGCCGTCGGGCCACTGACCGACGGCGATGGCGACGGCGGCATCTTGCGCCGTTGTTGCACTCCTGGACGTTGGCTCTAGCTTCAAGGAAGGCCAGAATGTTCTGGACTTCGGTCTCCAGGAGCGAGTCAACTGGTGGGAGGAGGCGACTGGCGTTGGTGCAAGGAAGCGGTCGACGGCAGCGATCCATGCCGCTGAGGGGGGCACTGGCACCCGCGCGGGGACAGGCGCTGGCAACGGCGCGGCGGAGACATTCTTGTGCACGGGCACCGGCACGGGCACGTGTGTCAGTGCACGCGCAGGTGCATGCGCTGGCAGGTGCACGGGCATGTGAAAGTTGGCGGGGACCTCGTGGAACCCCGTGGCATCAACTCGGCGACAATGTGCGGCTCCCAGCCCATCAATGCCACGGGGATGGGCGATGGTGCAGTCAGGGTGACGGGAGCCGGAACGGGAGCGGGGACAGGCGCGGCGTCTTCCCGCAAGGCTAGTTCAAGCTCGTCCCAAAGCGCCTTATGTTCTTGAGACTCCGGCTGGGTGTCTTCCTCAGGAAACTGGTAGACTAAGGGCAGACCATCATGATGCGGCATGGCGTACGGTTAGGTCAGGCTGGTTGGAGGTAGACGACAGGAGAATCCGAGAGGAAGAGAGAAGATTGTAGCGATACCGGGTAGTGCGGAGGTGATTTTAAACTGCGGCGTCGACGCCATTAAAAGTGGAGGCAGTTGAGACAAAGGTGGCGGTCGTGCCTGGTCAAAGGGCTCGCCTCCCGCGGAGCCTGCGCAGCGGCCTGCTCGCACGCCTCCCGGTCAGCCGGCGCAGCGGTCTACTCGCACGCCTCCCGTCGACTCACACGCTTGCTCGGACGGCACCTGCCAATGATAAGCGGGACTCGTGGCGGCACGTAAACGCCCACGGTTTGAATAGTGAAAGCGTTCGCGTTAACGTGACAGGTCTTTGTTCCAAAATACCTTGGCTCTTCATTTGTGCAACTTTTCATAAGCAGCTTGTCTCAAATTGAACAAAAAAAGTACGACAACATATTTGTGCCATATCACGAGACCATGCTCAATTTCTTGAATTTCAGGTCACTTTTGGATTTTCTGAAATTTAAAATCCAGGATTTGAAACAATATCATAACCTGCATCGTGGAATAAATTTTCAAGCGATACATCTTTACTGTTGTAGATGTTAATATTTCTTAAGAAAAGATTTGGTCAAATATTTTGCTTAGTTAGACTTCAGACAAGTTATATATGCAGAGTAAAAGGATAATCCCTCCGTACCAGTGCATTGCCTGATATATTAACTCAAGTACTAGGCACGAACAAACGGGGCTCAATTCTGTGCTCATCCTGGTGTAGTACTCCTATTAGTACTAGGCAATGGAGTTGACGGGTAACCTTGGGTAGCGGCGACCGAGGGAATTGAACCGTGCTCGGCACGGTAGGTAACGTTGTCTAGTTACTAAAGTATCCCTCCATTGTTCATCGTTAGTCATTATGGACCGGAGACATGAGGGGAATTTCCTAGGGCTGGAATTCTGGCCGCCAGATATTTCGACTCGAAATGCGGAGGCTCGAGTGGTTGGGGTTGGCTAATGTGCGTACCACGCACGCCACCAGAAGGACACGAGCCCGGGTTTTTTTTAGGATCAACACAAGCCCGGGTCTGGCTGGTACGCCGCTGGGTGCTACCATTCGAGAATACGAAAGGAATCTTTTAAATTGCCGAACGAATCTATATGTATTACAATACCCGTATTTTCCTTGCAAATTACTGGTCATTCCAAAAGGCATGGTAATTGATTTATGACGAGTTCTTGAATTAGAGTGAGTTTGTGATATAGTGATCTCAACGTGGATTTCACATTTCATGGTATCCCTAGTAAGTTTGTCATTGCAAATTCAAATTTAAAAGATGAACGGTATGGTGGTGAGAAAACTTTGTATGTATCAAGCATATGACCACACACACACACACGAATACAACAACAATTTAGTAAGTATAGTGCATCTATTTTTCCAAACCATGCATGTATGACACAAATTTAAAAATACTCCCTCTGTTCCTAAATATTTGTCTTTTAGAGATTTCAACAAGTGACTACATACGAAGCAAAATGAGTGAATCTACACTCTAAAATATGTCTATATACATCCGTATGATGCAGTCCATTTGAAATCTCTAAAAAGACAAATATTTAGGAACGAAGGGAGTAAAATGTAAGACATGCATGGTCCTCAATTCAATATTTAAAATGAAAAGGAAACTGAAACATGAATATTAAGTCTAGTACTACATACATGCGAATGTTGTGTTTAGGTCTCTCCATCGACCCCCCACTCCCACGCACACAAACACATACTTCATGTATCGATTGATGTTCATTTCTTTGTTAATAGAGCTATTGGTATTCGACACACGCGCGCTCATTATTGCTCTTCACGTTTCGATCTCCATTTATGTCATTCCCGCCCTCACACTCTCAATAAATGTATTTCTCACACACAACCTCGTCGTGCCTTCCATGACAAACGCTGCCTCTCTCTCTCAAGACACATGTGTTGCCTTTGTAAAACACCTTCACCGTGCGCGCACACACAAAGTCTATCTAGGCCACTCTCTCGGTAACTATCTCCCTCCAGCCCTCACCACAGCTTCGCCGCACAATATCTCGGTGTATCATCTTTAACATTCGAGTGTACGCTAGGCCACACTCCCTCGATCTCTCCCTCTATAAATGACTCGATTGACCTCGCTTTTTCGCGTCGTCTCTCTCACACATAGACGCTCGCACTACACCTCTTGCATATGCGGAGCTATGTAGATTGTCGGGGGTTACCCCTCGACCTTAGATAAAATTGTGAAGCTTTGTTTAGGATTGTTTAGATTATATTTTTTGAATATTATATTTGTCCCCACCCCCCCCCAAACACCGATTGGTTGGGCACCCCCCCTCCCCGGGAGAATATCAGGTGCCCCCACACCTTAGATGCTATATGCTGATACGAGTTCCTTGGAGCTTGTAGATCTGAGATATAGCAGCTCACTGGATGTCTTAATATTTTTACAGGAAACCTTAATGAGTTTGAGAATTGCACACAATTTGTACAAAAAACTACTCAGATGCCCTTGGATCCCATATCCAACGACCTCGAAGCTCGTATCACCGTAGCATCTAAGATGAAGGAGGACCTCATATTCTCCTGTATGTAAGAATATCATGTGCTACCACACCTTATATGCTTTGGTGATACAAGCTCTTCGGAGCCGTTGGATCTGTGATCCAACAACTCCTTGGTGGTTCGAATGTTTTCTTGCAAAAAAGCCCTCAAAGATTTCGGCCACTGCTTACAAGCACAAAGACTGCTCAGATGCCATTGGATCTCACATCGAACGACCTCGAAGCTCGTATCACCGTAGCATCCAAGCTGCGAGAGCACCTGATGTTTTCTCGCATGGGAGAATATGAGGTGCTCCCGCACCGTAGATTCTATGGTGATACGAGTTCCCGGGAGATTTAACGGCTCACAGTAGGAGGTTTGAATGTTTTGCAATATAGGCCTCAAAGAGTTTGGGAACTGCGCAGAAAGTACTAGTACTACGCATGTGGCATCTGGTCACAGATCATGCGACCTAGATGCTCGTATCATCGTAGCGGCTAATTAAGCTACTGGGAGCACCTAATATGAGCTACTGGGAGCCGTTGGATCCAAGATGTAGTGGCACACACGAGGCCTAAATGTTTTATTTGCAAAAAAACCCTTGGAGAGTTTGGAAATTGCGCATAATTACAAAGACTACTCCCAAGCCATTGGATCTCAGATCCAATGACGTAAAAACTCGTATCACCATAGCATCTAAGCTACGGGGTGGATGTGATATTCTATGCCGCTGTCATTTTTGTTCCTAAACTTGCAAAATACATGTAACTGGTGCCGTTACTTGTCTAACTGCGCAAAGTGTTTGTGCAAAAAAACCATCCTACTTTGAAATATCGGAACAACACACAGGGGTCCCACTTGTCATTGATCAAATTTGGACCTAAAACTAACAAATCTGAAAGACGAGATTCGGACTGGCAACCTGGACTACAAAGTGTAAGTCGATAGCCTGAAACAGCAACGGTTGTTTGCTTTGTCGTATAACTTGATTTTATATAGTATTACGTTGAGTAGAGTAGAGGGAGTGGCTCGTCAACATGTGCATGACCGTTGACTTACTTACTGGTGGGTCCCATGTCTGCAATCTCTCTCTCTCCTCTCCATCGTCTAACCTTTAGACGCACGGGCACACACGAAGAGTGGAGCGAGCTTGCCGTGGTGTTATTATCTCTACTCCTATAAAAGATTCAGTTGGTGATGATGGTGTGTCTGCCATCCGTCATTTCTGACCATTAGATCTGGATCTAACCGCTGTGAGGTAAGTTGTGGCATTTTTGCAACAATAGACCACTTCTCTGGTCCAATTTGCAGAAAATCCCTTATTATCTTATAAGCAACCACATCCCTCCCTCACCTCATCAAAACAGCCTGAGAAATATATTTTGAGTGAAAAGTAATATATTTTTAGTGGTATATATGTATATCAAAACAAGAGTGTTTTCTTTCAAGTTTGTGAACAAGTACTATTCTACTTTGGATCCGTTGCAACGCACGGGCACATTGCTAGTAACTAAAAATAATGCTTGGGAAATAGAAGAATCGCCTAGAACAAGAGACGTTGTGGCTGGTCGAGACGGAGCTAACCGCACCTATCCTCCGTGCCACGTTAGCATGATGAAGTTGTGTGTCTAGTGGGGTGTTTTCGACCGACTGGCTGGGTCCCGAGGTCGAACCATAGGTAGTACGTCTGATACAGTATATTTTTACACGCACATTTTTCCACCGTGCCGAGACGTGGCACACCCTACCGCGCGGTTTCTGGGTCCTCCCGGGTGGTGCACGCATATTTTCTTCCTTGCCGAGACGTTTTTTTTTACCATGAGGACTGCAGGGCTTACACCCCACAGCATTTTATTAATAAAGAGAAGAGCACAAATACAAAGATCCTCAAGATGAGGAAAAGAAAATAAACATAAAACTATACAAAAGGGAGAGGGGGGCTATACCTAAAAAGAGGAGAGCAAAACTGAAAAAACAAGAGTCCTCCTCAAGGAGGTAGGAAATCAATCCATCTAAGCAGGGCATCCCTATTTCTTTTTTTGATCCTGTGGGAGAGGAGTGTAACATCATGAATAAAACCATTTCTCCATGCCCTAAAAGAAGGCCTGATATGCCTGAATGCCCTGTCATTCCTGACTTTCCAAACATTCCACCAAGCAAGAAAGACCACTTCTGCAAAGAAAGGTTTATTGAAATCCTTTCTGGCATGCATAGCAATTTCAACCATGTCATCAGAATCCTTCTAAACAATCTGCAGAAAGTTCCACACACGTACACTGAAATTGCATTGGAAAAAGAGGTGGTTCCTGTCCTCCAGAGTCCCTGTTGGACAAAGCACACACTCAGGCCCATCATTAATCCTCTAGTGTCTGCGTTGGATCATATCTTTGGTGTTAACTCTGTCCATTATGACCAGCCAGGCAAACATTTTGATCGACATGGTACAACAGCTCTTCCAGACCCACCTCAAGATGGGATTTGCCATAACCGGCTGATACACAAAGTCATAAAACTTTTTAGCAGAAAAGTTTGCCTGCTTACCACGCCTCCAAACCCAAGCATCCGGGCAACCGCTGTCCAAATGACAAGATTCCATCAAAGAAGAAAGTTGTTGAAACTCTTGGAAAGCTAGTTCAGACAGAGGTAGATAAAACATCTCTTGAAAATCGCCAGTCTGAAAAACTTCCACGACAGACAGATTTTTGTGGAGACAAAAGGAATAGAGCCTGGGAAATCTCTCCTGAAGAGGGGTGCAAGAATTTTCAATCTGCCAATGATCTGACCAAAATAGCACAGTGTCTCCTCTATGAACAGTGACAGAGGTAACAGCCCTAAACTTATCCATTAGCTTGCAGATATCTCTCCACCAGAAAGAACCACAAAGTGTTGTATCATGGGGAACTCTTTGGAAATAATAGGAGTCCCAAACCAGGTTAACCCATGGCACATCCACCCTGTTGTAGAATTTGTTGAGATGTTTTAAGAGCAGAGCATCATTTTGTAAACCCAGGTTGAGGATTCCCAAGCCTCCCTTGGATTTAGGTCTACAAACAAGGGGCCAGGCAGCCAGAGAATGGCCCTTCTCCTGGCCATACTTTCTCCATAAACACTGTCTCTGAATTCTTTCCAACTGCTTCAGAATACCCTGAGGTATTGACATGCTGCAAAGGAAGTAGATAGGCAGGGAAGATATAACTGAGTTAACCAGTTGCAGTCTACTCCCTTGAGGCAAAAACCAGGAGCTAGCTGTGAGCCTTCTCTCCATGCAATCTACCAGAGGTAAAAGATCAATAATTTTAGGCCTAGCAGTCCCCACTGGCAAGCCCAAATATGTGAAAGGCATTGAGCCTAACTGACATCCAAAAAGAGCAGCAAGACAAGTAGCATCTGCAGCATTCACATTAATAGGATACATTGAAGATTTATGAAAGTTGATCTGTAGACCAGTTGCCTTTGAGAATGAGCAGAGCACTGATTTCAGGGTCTCCAACTGCGAGCTTTGAGCATTTATGAAGAGCAATGTGTCATCAGCATACTGAACCACTGGGAAATCAGGGTCATGGGTGAGCAGTGGCAAACTTAGAAATCCCTGATGCAACCTATCATTTATCAACGTTTGCAAAAGATCTGCAGCAATTACAAACAGTAAAGGAGAAATAGGGTCTCCTTGTTTAACCCCACACTTGCATTTAAAACGATTGCCAGGTACACCATTAAGCAGAACTGAAGAAGTTCCAGAAGACAACAACTGCTTGATCCTTGTAATCCAAGTATTATCAAACCCTTTTGCCAACAGGATCTTCAGAATAGCCTGATGCTGAATGGAATCAAAAGCCTTTTCAAAATCCAGCTTTAGAAGGAGAATGGGCTTTTTAGACTGGTTGCATTGATGGATATACTCAAAAGTCCAAGCTAGGCAGTCCTGAATAGTTCTGGATTTGATAAAACCATATTGATTTTTATGCACACATTTGGTGATCTCCTCCTGAAATCTGTTGGCAGCGAACTTTGTGAGAAATTTAAGACCAACACTAGTGAGAGATATTGGTCTAAAATCCCCCACAGTCTCAGGATTCTGCTTTTTTGGGATCAATGTAATGAAAGCATCATTGAGATTCTCCAAATGTGCAGATCCAGCATGGAACTCATGTACCAGTCTGATGAAATCAGCAGAAATGATGTGCCAACACTTCTTTAGGAAGAGTCCATTGAATCCATCAGGTCCAAGAGCTTTATTAATGGGCATTTCCTTAATTACCTGTTCAATTTCATTGACCTCAAAGGGTTTTGTTAGCACATCCAGACCTTGCACTCTAGGGATTAAAGACAATATATCTCCCTCCAGAGTTATTGGCAAAACTGTACCCATTCTTGCTTTAAAAGTATTTAAAAAAGCCTTGGCCATTTCCTCATGATCTGATATAACAGAGCCATCAGACAACAACAAACTAGCAATAGAATTCCTTCTATACCTCTCTGTAGCCATGGCCTGGAAAAACTTGGAATTTTCCTCTCCCACTTTTATATATCTGATTGTACATCTCTTTCTCCAATAGAGATACTACAGGTGTAAAAGGTGTTCATGGTGAAGTTTTGTAATTCTCCTGAAGTTGGCCTCTGGTCTGGATAGAGGTCTCATGTCCTCAAGATTATCCAACCAAAGAATCACCCAGTTGCAATTTTCAATCAGCTTCTTGATATGGGACAAACCTTTCTGCCACTTCTTAAGAGCAAAACGCAAGGCCTTTAGTTTATCCACAATGATAGCTGAAATATGTAACTTACTGGAGGGCCTCTCCCAAACCTCTTGCACGCAATCCATAAAACCTGGTTGATGAATCCAATAGTTCTCAAACCTGAAAATATGAGCCTTTGGTATGGAAGTGCTTATAGAAATCAGACAAGGCACATGATCAGACACTGTTTTTGCAAGAGGAGTCACTTGGGACATAGGATAAATGCTGATCCAACTAGCAGAGGTAAAAACCGAGTCAAGTTGCTCCAGAAGAGGCATGTCTTGCATGTTTGACCAGGTAAATTTCCTACCCTTTAAAGGAAGCTCTAGAAGACCCAGGTGACCTATGATTTCATTGAAAATGAACATGTCATTCACATCGCCACCCGGGAGATTTCTATTATCAAGTGGTCTAATGAAATTGAAGTCCCCCATTAAAATCCATTTCTGCTCCAGTTCAATCTCTAACTTATAAAGCCAGTTAACAAAATCATCTCTCATTTGACCCTGACAAGAATCATAAATATTTACCAGTAACCACTGCTCATTGTTATGCACTGAGGTGAAGTGTATGATAATAGCATATGGTTTTACTTCCACCAAAGTACCCTGAAACGTGTTCGA
This sequence comes from Thinopyrum elongatum, assembly GCA_011799875.1. Lineage (NCBI taxonomy): Eukaryota > Viridiplantae > Streptophyta > Magnoliopsida > Poales > Poaceae > Thinopyrum > Thinopyrum elongatum. The sequence continues at coordinate 463,089,167 of CM022298.1, read as the reverse complement.
TCACCATGCAGTTAAAAGACCACCTGAAGCACCCCTCGAGGGAGATTCAACAAATTGATCAAAGCCAGAAGGACAGATGCTTTTCATAATGGCACGAGTGCAAATGGAGAGCTTCGTTTCCTGAAGACAAACCACAGCATAATGACTTTCCGTCACCTTTTCTCTGACAGAACGCTGTCGAGCTTCAGAGTTTAGACCTCTGACATTCCAACAAAGGATTTTCCAACTACGTGTTGTCACACGATTCATTAACAACCGAAACAAAATAAACCAAAAGTAGCACGGCATACAATGCCATACATCCCAAACTATAACCGAGTTCACGAACGCAGACTGCAGCAATCATAAACAGACCCAACGCGATAATAAAAGTATCAAACTTAGCAGGCTCGTCAAGCCAAAACAAACTAGCTAACATAATCATTTAAGCCGTGGAAGAAGTAGAGTCCTCCTTTGGATCAGCCATAAGCTTGTCCGTCGACAGAAGGGAGGGATCAATCTCCAGCTCTGCTCCCACCGCCTGCAAGACGTGAATCGGAGTGTGTGGAGGAGCATCATCTTGCATGTCTTGTCGAGGAACATCTGCAGAAGTGGGCTGGGCCTTATCGTCCATGGGCTTGGAGCGAGGACTCTTCTTCGTGGGCTGAAGAGAGAGCTGCTCAAAAACCACATGTTTGAAGCCATCCAGCTTTGCCGCGCTTCTGGTGCAACGCCTGAGTGACGTATCCACGATGGGTGCAGGTACCTTCTTCCTTCCTCTCTGCTTTTTCTCCTTGACTATTTTCTCCGTATAAAAAACCACCGATGTGGAGGAGACATCACCATAGTCAGCAGGCAGGGCTTCATCAGAAGCAGAGTCAGAAACAACAGACAGATCATCAAACAGAGCTCTGGCTACTGGGCGTCTGACCATCACCGATTTATGAGCAGGAACAGAGCTAGGCAAAACAGCAATCAACAAGGACATCTTCTTAGACTCATCAAAAGCAATAGACCAGGAACGCTTGGAGTATATGATTGAGCTCATTGGCTTGAAGAAAATGGACCTTGGCACTTCTTTGACCGAAAAATCAGGCATCAGATTCTGGAAAGACCTCGTCCAAATCATTTCCGGGGGAAGAGGTGGACCTGCCACGATGCGTGCCATACCAATGAAGATCTCATGGTGTTGAATGACAGGTGGATGATAGGGCACAATTGCCAACTAGTTCTCCAAGGGTTGCTGCACCAGCTGATGATCTTGGTCAGGCTGTAGAGGTTGATCTTCATGCTGTTGTAAATTGACATCCTGAACATGCTGCTCCACCGAAACTGATCCTTCCGGCTGGTCAATTACAATCGAGATCTGATCCTGTTCTGGAGCAGCGGGCTGCTGGGGCTGCTCCACCTCTGCATCATCGCCCCACAGAGCATTGCCCCAACCTTGGGCCACCTCATTGACAGGCGGAGGAGGATCCACAACAGGGGCATTGTTCCATCCCAGCATTGGGTAGGGAGGCAGCACAAAAGGCAGATTATCAGGAATGAGATTTCCAGGTAGCGGGTGAGGATTCCCATCCAAAGGCATTGGGTCCTCATCATTTGGCATTTGATCTGCAAAGTCCGCTCCCAAAACATAACATGTAGCAGTCCATGAGACTTGAGCTCCACCCCACTCAGCATAATCTCCAAAAACCACGTCACGCAGAACTATAGGTGTATCGGGAAAACTTGCTTCAACCAATGTTCTGACAAGGTAAGGATCTTCACTGTCCCAAGAGATAAACTTTCGAAAGGTGCCAACAGCTTGAGAGATGAACTCTGGAGTGCGGAAATCTAGGGGAATACCAATGGACATTAACCAGCCCTTACGAAAACCATGAGTCCCCCTGAAGTTTTCCCCCTCATCATGTTTCATGAATCTAACAAAACGGTCATTGCCAAGGGGAAAAGGAGCATGCTGAACCAAGGTGTATCTGACTGACGGATCTCTAACTTGGAACAGACCAACCCCATGAAACCACGGCTGAGCAGAGCGAACCAAAATACCTCGATTCTGCAGAAACAGAACCACCTCCTCGCGCACCGGACCGAGAGGCCCCTCCGGGGCAGGCATCACCTTAGCCACCATGTAATCCTCATGGCGGCGTGGTGGGCGTGCAGCAGGTGAGAAGAAGGTGCGAGGAAGACGATGATCACCGCCGTCGATGATGTGATGACCAGCAGGCACAAAGCACTGAGGATCGAGCTCGTAGTTCGCCATGGACGACAAAGAAGCTTGCTTGGGGTTTTCTTTGGGCAAAGGGGAGGGATTGTGATTGTGATGCAATGGGGGCGGCGGCAATGGGACTGGACGGCCTATCCCAATAACTCCGGCTCCCTTCCCATGACAAGCAGAGGATTCCGAGAATAACGTATCTTGTTGCAGGGAAATTGGCCTCCAAACCAATCCATTGGAGCGCGCAAAATCATTACAGTCTCGCCTAGAGTGACCTGGACGAGAGCAAGCCACACAGACCTCTCGCATTCCACAAGCAGATGACAGGTGGCCCCTCTGAGAGCAAACAGTACATGTAACAATGCGGTCCACCATGTCATCGACCATGGCTTCAAACTGACGCGCAGCCTCTTGCGAGGAGGGGATATCCTGGAAACTGGTCATTGGGCTTAGACTAGCAGAGTTGGCAGGCCCAATAGCAGCTTGGCATGGGCTGCCACACTGGTGGGCATCCATAGGCAAAGGGTCAGGATGCAAATTACCAATTTGAATAGGAGCCAATCCCGCCTTCGAGATCCGCGACGCTGGATCCTCAGCATGCACGGTCGTCTGTTCCACAGAGACCGGATCGCACACCGGAGCAGGGACCGTCGGCCGGCTCAACTCCGGCAATGGGGTTACCGAACCAAACACAATAGGTGGTCGAGCCACCATCCAAAGCAATTCCTGTGGAGGGGACTGCCGAATGACAACACGCTCATGAGCAGGGAGATCATACCCTCCATCAGTGATCGTATCAATGCAATTTTGCGTCACAGGGTATCTATAACCTTTGCAAGCAGAGTAACGCTCAAAAGTGGCAAAGGAGAGTTTCTTCCTGGCAGAGCAAGATGACTTTAGAGAGGATTTAACAGGAGGTTTATGCATGGCCAAAAGACCTAAAGATGATCGTCGCTTTGTTGGACTAACTAGAATCCATTCAGCATCACACTCATTCCTCCAGATCTTGAGCTCACGAATCCAATTTGGCCCCCCATTACCCCATAGATGAAAGTAGCATTTGAACAGATCACAAGCAAAACAACGAAGATCCATAATAATGAAACCAAATTGCTTGCAAGAAACTTGGAAAGAAAAAACCTTATCCTTGAGGTGATCCACATGAAGATCAATTGCCGAGCCCCCAATTGCAGATTCTAAGGCCGCCGCCATAGAATCCTCCGATAAACGGAAGGCATGACAGCTAAAAGAAACAATCAAAGTGAATGGCCTTCTTCGCCCCAATGGATGAACCGTGTGACCAGTTGATTTGAAAACCTCATCAGAAAAAACCCTACCCTTGGAGAAATCCAAGCCAAGGGTAGATCCACCAGAAGAACCCATTGAAGATGGGTATTGCCTTGATCCAGAGGAGACGCCGGAAAGGATCACCGGATGAGATCCACAGATTAGTGGATGAGGCGGGAGATCGCCGGGGAGAAGGTCCCTTTGCCGAGACGTGGGACGCCCTACCGTGCGTTTTCTGGGTCCTCCTCAGTCATAGCACTGAAGCAAGTAAATGAGTCGTCAAATCACAAAAGCCCACCTTTCCCGCCGAGTACATCAGTGAAGCACGGTGGCTAGCTAGTTGGGCTAGTGCGACCGATTAGCTAGGCTGCCGCCACATTTGTTTTTTCACCCCTTTTTTCTCTCCTTGTCGGCAGATAAATTTAAATATCCATCACGGCATTGCTCTGGTCTTTGGGTGCAGCAGGCGCGGTAGGATTTTTATTTTTTTGATTGACGGGAGCAGGCGCGGCAGCAATTAGTCATGATGACTCCGCCTGTAAAACCCACTGCTCCCTGATGTGAAAAGTCATCGACTGGTGTTTTCCCATGGTGAAAACCAAAAGATCCACCCCGCTCCTCGGCTGGCTCCCTTCGCCTTCCCGTAGATTGCATTGCCTTTTAGCCATTTCACCCCCTTTGCTTCCTCTCCCCATTGCTTCTACCTGGTTCCATGGCGGTGCACTAGATCATGGAGTCTGAGGTGAGGCGCCTGACACAGGAGCTCCAGGCCAAGGATGCGGAGCTCAGGGCCAAGGACGTGGAGCTCCGTGAGCTCAAGGAGGAGAGGATTGCCATGTTCCTCCTTTATGTGTGGGAGTTCACGGAGCTTCAAAAGTGGCAGGCATCCACCACAAAGATGCTCGAGGCGTCGGTGGCGTTGTGGCAGAAAGCGGGAGATACGATAGGCAGTCAGGCGAGCCGGCTGGAGCGCGAGCGGGCCGATCGTGACGAGGTCTAGGATCGCCTCAACCACTTGGTGGACCATGTTGCCACGCACGTGTTGTGGCTACGCGATGCCTACCATCATGCTAGCGCGACCATGGCAGTCGACGGGCTAAACCCGTTCAACCACCCCATCGACTTCAACGAGCTGCGGCTTCCTAACCTGGTCTCCTTCTTCACCTATATCTCTGAGGAGCTGAGCCGTCTCCACGCGATGGTGGGGCGGAGCTGGACAAGGAGGGGTTGCAGGCTACCGTCGCCGTTGCCGCATGAATCCTCTTAGGGCTTCATCACCGGAATCCATTCGTGCCATTGGACGCCATCTTTGACGAGTTGGCTCACGTCGACCAGGAGCGGGCTCTGCGGGAGGTGGCACCCTGCATCACTAATGTCGTGCGCCTCGAGAAGCAGAGGGACTTCAGTGGTGTTTAGGCGTCCTCTGCATGGGCATGTCCATGTCTCGGTGCAACATGACCGTTGGATCAAACTCAGACGATGCAGATCAGTCACTGTAGCACAAAGCATGTGGGTGTGTTTGGTTGCATTCTCCTCTCAATATAGTTGTTCCCTCTTCGTGCATGCTCATCTCAGCACCCCTCTTCATGCATGCTCCTAGTGTATTTGTGTTAACCTACTAGTGTGGACTCATGCACCCTTCATGCACTCTGCCAAACACCCAAAAGTGGGTCGAGAAAGAAACTTTTGCTCCCATCCCATGCACCCTTCATACACCCTGCCTAACACTGATTCATGCTTCATATGGTTCATGTTCCGTGGAGTACTGTAGCACCGTACTCTCCGTGCGCTGTAGACCTAGTTCTGTTAACATTGATCTCACCATTCATTCTCGACCGGATAGTCAAAAAAGGGGTATGTTACATTACTGTTCATATAGTTGACATGCGCACAACATCATTTGTTATCATCATATCTTACTACACTAGCAACAAGATTATGTTGTACTAACATATGAACCACTGCACATGCCTAGTAGTAGGAGTACTGTGTAAGTTCAAGTGGCTGTCGTGTTTCGTACTCCTCCGTCGTAAGAGTGGAAACGCTTGCTGTAATCATTTTTTTTTCAGAAACAGTGACACGCTCTACCGTGCGGGATCCTCCTCGACGGTTATCGGGAACCTTGCTACTCACTTTCGCCGACGTGTGGGACAGCCAGCATCGGGGTCCACTTGCCATGCACTAAATTACTCCGTACTAGAGTGCACAACTGCACGGTAGACTACCCTAGCCAAAGCGCCACAGTAATGCCCAATGAGCTGTCAAATCACAAAACCCCCACCTTTCCAGCAGTAAGTTGGACGGACGAAGCAACCATCATTTCACTCTTCTCCCTCAGCTTCCTCTCTTGAAGAAAACCCCAACTCGCTTCTCCATCATCTTGTTCCTCATTTCTTCAAGAAAACCCCGACGCGCTTCTACCATTGTTCTTCTCTCCCAAAGAAGGAAAGGTGAGCGCATCAATGGTGTTGATTCTGGCCAAGGCCCGGTCTTGCAACCCCGAGACTAATCCTATAACTCCCTCTCTGTTCTTCTTTTGGGTTTGTGATTATGGTTTCTTTTCTTTTATTTCTATTTGACAGTTTCTTGATGGACCCTGGAGCACCGGCCGAAGTGATGTCTATGGCTCTGGCCAAAACCGTCGAGGCTCAGTGTGCGAAGAAGCTCAAGCACCCCGTCGAGACTACCGCAGACAAGCTCAAGGCCATCGCCCTATCCAAGCCCCCCTCTCCGGGATCCCTCATTAAGCAAGTCCAGGTAATATCTCTTAACGAACTTTTTGGCGATCTTGATAGTGTTTTTTCATCTAACACGCAGTACTAGTACTAGTAGTACAACTTTCTGGGTGATCTTGCATGTGATTTTTGTGTGCCAAATGACGGTTCTAAATTGCTCTTTTGACCAAAACATGCGAGTGGTTGACATACATATGATTATTGCACATAACACTGATTTCTTATAGATTACTTTCAACTACTTTATGAACATCAATGCTAGCGGTAGGAAATGCAAGATTTTAGCTCTCATGCCTTTGAAGAGAGTATATTAGCCTCAGTAACTTGTGTTATGGATATTGCAAGTAATCCCTCTGCTCTCATGCCTTTGAAGACATGTTCTAGTGTCTTTGTTCACTCATTTCTGTGCGTATATGCAGTCTTATATGGAGTAAAATATCGAAAATCATCTTATATTTCTGAACGGAGGTAGTAATAAAATATTTGGTTTCTGTTTGAATTAGAACCAGGTCCGTGGTGGAGATGAAGTTCTCAAAGTCTTGTCGTGTGAACTGGAAGACCTGGGGATGAGTTCTACTACTAAACTATCCAGCTGCTGTGTCCTTGTCGCCACGTGTCGTGAACTAGTGTTTTCCTGTAGCATTGTTGTCAGGCGTGTTCTCGCGGGTGTACTTCACCACAACAATTTCCTAGCTGTGCCTTCGATTATGAAGGGTGTGGTTCTTGTAAAGCTTCCCGACAAATCTGATGCGGACTGTCTTCATCGTCATGTTTATGAGTGGAAAGACCACTCTGTTAGGTTCTCCAAGGTTGATGAGCTGGCGATGGTGCCGGTAGACATCTCTCACAAAGTCCATGGCCTAGTCAGTTATGTGGGGTACATCCCGTAGGTCGGTGGCAAGAAATAGTCTGCAGAGTTTAATTAGTGCAACTTTGCTTGTCTGTAGTAAGTACTATTGTTCAGTACTTGATTTGTGTGTGTGAACCCTATATTGTTTAGTACTGCCGCTTTTGTTGTGTGGTGAGTCCTGAGAACAGTCTATGTTAATGTCTGTCCACTCAATTCAGTCTGTATATTTTGAAGCATCCAGATCATCTTTTTTGTGAGGACGGTTTATCAATTATGGTTACACTCCAATATCTGTATGCATTGCAGGGTTTATCGCACCCACCAGGATTTCCAGTCCCATGGATGTTCGGTCCATAAGATTTGTCACGACCTTTGGACTGTCCTACTTGTGGGAGTAAGAGGGGGCCCTGCATGCCACCCGTAATTGGACGATCAACCTTCTGTTTAGAACTTGAACATAGTGATTTCCTGGTAAGGATTCACTCGTGTCACATCAAGTAAATCTTATTGATTTATTGTCATGTTTTCTTACTTTTGCTGCAATTTTACGATTCAGGTTTTGCCATGTCACATTCGTTACAGAATAAACCATTTGGTTTGCTCTATGATGGTTATTTTTGCAGGTTTCACTTCTTATGTCGTGTCAGTAACGAAGGCACTGTCCATCACTTATATTACTGGACACAATTGGATCAGTCTGTTGTCTGAGTACAATCTGAAGCCCTATGATGAACTGCAGTTTGGTTTAGCAAACACGCCGCAATTAGTCCTTCTGGCATTTAAAAGAAGTGAAGAAAAAGACTGGATCAAGGTCACGGAGCCTAGTGAAGTTAGAAAGCTGAAGTATGAAATCATAGCAGACCAGAGACGATCGCTGCTGTTTCGCACATCGGTACCACCTTCAGCATCGGATCGAGCACCGGCACCTTCTCAGACGGCACTAGCTCTAGCACTGACAGCGGCAGCAGCTCAGTCTGATCCACCAGAGGATTGGGCACCGACCGCATCAGCTGATCAGGCTAATCTACCGGAGGATCGGGCACCTGCTCCAACACCGGCATCAGCTCCACAAGGAGCACCATCTCCGGCAGCAGTAGCGGCACTACCAGTCACACCGGCACGGGCACCAGCAACGGCTCCGGCACCTGTACCAACACTTGAAGTTGCACTTGCATCTGCTCCGGCCCGTGCAGCGGCAACGGAACCAGCAGTTGCACCGGCAACAGACTGGGCTGCAGTTCGCACTGCATATACCAAAGTCCTTACAAAAACTGACATCTCCACCTTCTTGGTAAGCATTAGCCACCCAAGTGCTTCGTTCTTTTTTCTTTCCATGTTGTTTCACAAGATTCACTGTGTTGATCTAACTGTTTGTGTATGTCTTCTTGTTTGCAAATAGAGAATTCCTAGAGCAACGAGGGAGTCGTTCAATAATCCGGGCGACTGTGGCCAAGTTTCTCTTACCATGCGCAGCCTTGGTGTGAATGAACCTGCTCAATATACCGTAAGTACAAAGGATGGTCGCATGATGATTGATGCTAAAGGATGGTCAAGGTTCAAAACTCTATCAAATCTTGCGGTAGGGGATGATGTCAAAATCAAACTTTCTCGGCAAGGAGAGCTGGTCCAAATCAACATTGAAATTCTTCAGTAGCAGCACGCAACTGCCGAACTGATCTATCCTCCGAGAGCTTTTGATGTAATAATATGGCATGGTGAAACAAGTGTCCTGTGTGTATAAGTAGTACGACAGTATTATTTATCACGTAGGATATCATGAAAGAATTGCAACTCTGATTGCTGGTTAGGAACTGTCGTTCGATTTCATTCTAACAGCTGCCATGCTTTATTTAATTTTCTGTATTCGCCTTGCGACAGCATCTAAAACCAGCGCCGTACCAATCGCTTGCAATATGAAATGCACTGAGTTAGAACACATGGGCCCCCAAACATGCAGGCCCACCGGCCTGTGGCCCAAAGTCCAGAACCGTGAGCCTATCTGAGTATTATGTTCTCAGCTGAACCCCCATATTATGTTATATATATTCCCCTTGATTTTTCTTATGTATAAAGTTGTGATACAAAAAAAATTATATTTCTTTACAGAGGGAGTATCTCTCTGTCAAAAATATATTTATGTGTAACCAGTTACTCCTGCCTTTCTACTTCCTTTCGCTGATATGTGGGGCATCCGGCAACAGGGTCCACATGCCATGCACCAAATTAGAGTGCACAACTGCACGGTAGGCTCACCCCGGTTGTAGCGCCGCAGTAATGCCCAATGAGCCATCAAATCACAAAAACCCCCACCATTCCAGCTTTAGCAGTAAGCTGGATGGACGAAGCAGCAATATTTCATTGGGCTTGAATCCTCTTCTCCCTCGTCTGCTTGTTCAGAGAAAACACCCTCTCGGTGATTGCATAGGGTTTTCTCATGGAGAACCAGGTACGAATTCTTCATCCATCCCCGATTAATCCTAGTCCGTTGGTCGCGGGTAATCCTAGGATGGCAGCTGCCGCCGTTGATGCATTTTTCTTCCTACTGAATCAAGTATGTTTCATTTGCAGTGCCCAAAGTGCGAGGACCCTACAGGTTTCTGCGCCCTCGGTGAGACGCCACACTTGTTCCTTCTCATCCTAACACAGGATTTTGAAACGCGCACAGTATGTTCCTAGAATCCTCTTTTCTATCCGGGAGGGTGGGGGTTTTTGAACATGCTATCGACTAATTTGGAAATTTGGATTGCTATATTTGGATAAAAGGTACTAGTACCATGGTCAACACTGACGTGAAGGAGGAAATTATTTCTAGATTTGGATAGCGAATACATTGTGTTCTCATATTATTTTTCCTGCAGTGCATTCCTTGCTCTGCCAGAACACATGTACTCAAGATGGTCGGCCTTGCCATAACTGAATACACCAATTTAATGGTCACATTGAAGACAAGCCATGGATATAAGTTCAGAGTTGGGTTCATGAACCAAGAAGATCGCTGCTTTTTTATGGCCGAACTTGGATAAACTTTCTCAAGTGTTACGAACTAAAAGTTGGCGCATGAATGTTGATGGAAATAGTAGAACCTGGTCTCATCTTCAATGTGATCTTCCACCCCGACGTCGTTCCACTAGTTCATCCATGTTAGTTTTGCATCTGGTTCTTGCATGTTGCCTCGATTACTTCTTAATCCACCTATTCTCTCCAACTAATCACAATTTAACTTTAGGAGTAGCAATGATTTGTGATTCCCTTTTCTCACGAAGATGCTACTTCTAACTAATATTTCTTATAATTGGTGGCACGTGTAGGTTATTTCAAAGTTAAGCACGCTACTCGTTTGTTATTCTATAAGAACTCGACTGTTACTGATGGCACTGAAGTTGACTGGGACGACATCCACCAGTTCCTACACTTTATTGATCATCTTGAGGTCCTTGTGGGGCATTTCAATGGTGGAAGGCCACGTGGGATATGTGTGCCACTGCTGCACACGTTGAATAGGTCCAACTGTGTCGAGAAACTTATGGTACGAGCTGTTTTCTGTTATATGTTGTTCATAAACTCTTGCTTATACACAGTTTTACAGCTGTGATCTTCTTGAAACAGAAACTGCCCAGTTCTATTGTTCCTATACAGATGCCTGACCATGGTCGGGTCAGACTTGCGCTTGGTCACAACATGATGTTTATGTCGACCAACTCCATTTTCCTTGGAGGTGAAAAGATACTTATTCATGGGTGGTCTCAAATAATGAAGGCCCGTCCATCTTGGAGAATAGGACAGAAGGTTATGCTCATGCTTTTCCATGGCTCTAAAGCAAATATCCTGTTTATTGAACACATTGCAAGATGTAGCCGCTTTCAGAAGGTTGTGGATGCGCGGGGTGGCGCCTGGGCCTTGTCCTGGGGCTTGGTGGCCTCACCCTTGGTTAACTGTAGGCAAAGTAGCGATGTTCAAGGCGTGCTTTGTACGGTTGAACCTGTATAAGTACTCATACTACTTTCAGCTATGGTTGTTAAGTGCCCCTGCTGGTTTCAGTTAAGGTTGTTAAGTACTCCTGCTGCTTTTACAGTCAGTCATGTTTCTTCAGTCCTGTCTTCCTCCAGCCGCCAAAACCAAACCAGCGCAGGCGGGGCCGCCTGGATCCGCCTCCCACGGCTGGCTGTGCCTCAGCGCACGTATCGCCGCCCCACCGTCTCCTAAATCGTTAACGCAGATGTCCGAGGCCTCGCCGTTGTCCTCCGCGCGCTTTGGTGCACTCGCCGCGGCGCCGCCCTCTCGTGTTGTCAACATGGTCAACAAACAAGAGGAATCGGGAGTGGACTTTATGTGGAGAGGATGATAGTAGGGGCCCACCGTGTCCATGGCCGTACGCAAGCAAGTTCCTCATTTTTTGTTATATACTCCATTGTCAGCGTATAGAAAAAGAAAATGCTTCCTCCTAGTGGTTTGCTGACATCCGGGACCCACGACATTGTCAGCGTATAGTCAATAGACAAGAGAACAACACAAGATCGGCTGACACCTGGGATGTAGCTGCTCGAGCAGTATTTTTTTTTGTTATTGTCGAGACGGAGCAGGGTTTCAACTTGGCTGTGGCCCATCTAGCCCAGGCTTCTATTTTACAATCACCACATGACCAGCCCAGCTATTTTTTCTTTGTGAAAATGAGCCCAGTGTATTTTTTCTGAAGAATACCCAATCTAGGCCTACTTATTTTTCTACGCCCTGCTGGGCTGCAACTCTTTCAAGACGGCTGCAAATCTTGAAAGTAATATGAAATGGGCTGTAAATATAAAAAACAGACGACAAATTGGCAATTACTTTCAAATTTCTGAATTTTTTCACATTTTCAGATTCCAATTTCACTGGGCTTTAACCTAATTTAAATATATCTTCATAGTACTTTAAATCTGGCTCGACATTTCAGTATTAAAAATAGTTTGGGCCCACCAAAATATGCGAAATTTCGTTTAAATTTTTAACCCTGGCCCTGGCCAATAAAAAACGGACTGCAATAAATTGCATAAGAAGTTGCAATGAGCTGTAAATTATTAAAAAAATAGGGAATGGTCTGACTTGTGGGTCTATTAAGTTGACACGTATGCAAGATTTTTTTACTTATTATATATGTCAACAAATGATTCTAGCAGACGTGACCGTTGGATATCAATCCAACCGCTGTCGTGCTTCTTCAATCTCTGATCTTCTTGCTCCAGTCGCCAAATCCAGCACCGGCGGGACCGCCTGCTCCCGCCTCCTGTGGCCGGCTGTGCTACCGCGCAGGCCTCACCACCCCCTACTACTCCCACCGCTGGCCAGGCCATCCCTCTACTCACCCACATCCCTCCACTGCTGTGGCTTCACCGCCTCCAGGTCATTCCCTTCCTGGGTCTCGCCGTCGTCCATCGCGTTGGTGTTCTCGGCACGGTGTGGTCAACATTGTCAACAAACGACAACATCAGAAGAGGGATGTACATGGAGAGGCTGACAGTTGGGACCCACATGGTCCATGACCGCACGCAAGCAAGTACCTCCTTATTACGCCAAAACGAATGAATCCTCCCAATGACATCTGGGACCCACCAGCTATATCTTGGCAAGGAAGGAAGTGCCTCCTTATTAAGCGAAAATAACGAGTGATCCCCATGATAGCTGGGGCCCACCAGATTTGGATGCTGACTTGTGGCCCTACTAAGTTTACGCATACGCAGGGCTTTGTCAACTTAGTCAACAAATGATTCTATCACTAGTGACCGTTGGATTGTTAACATCCAACAGTCGTCATGCTTCTTCAACCTCTGATTTTCTTGCTCCAGCCGTCCAAACCACCATGTGCTCCTGCCTCCCGTGGCCGGCTGTGCTGCTGCGCAGGCCTCACCGCCCCCTACTACTCCCACCGCTGGCCAGGCCATCCCTCTACTCACCCACACCCCCAGTTATTCTGCGGCGACGGCAGCCTCACACCGCAGCCGAACCAGTCAACCCTCGTACTACCCTCCGCGTGTTCCCAGGCTCCACGTCGTTCCATTCCTCACCGTCGTCCACTGCCTAGTGCTGTCCGTGCGGTGTGGTCTACATGGTCAATGAACGACAGCCATCGGAAGAGGACTGTATGCGGTGAGGCTGACAGATGGACCCACCAGCTACATCTTCGTACGCAAGGAAGTGCCTCCTTATTACATGCAAAAAAAAAGAATCCTCCCCCTGTCAGCTCAGACCCACCATCAATATCTTCACACGCAAGGAAGTGCCTCCTTATCCTCCCTGACAGCCGGGACCCACCCGGTCGAAGCGTACGTTGCGTTGTCATTCTGGTCACAAATGTGTACATACATACTGGTCCATCGGTCTTTCTGCCACGATGAACCATGGCCCAGTAAGGAGCGGTAGCTCTTCAGGCAGTCCGTCTATATCGTGTACACGTACGTACAGCCACGCTGCAAGAAAGTAAATACGGCTACGTACGTACATACGGGCGGGGTCTCGAACGCGTACAGCGACGGCGTCCTGTTCATCAGCAGCCAACCGACTGGGTCGGAATGGAGAAACAGCATCGTGTTCATCGGGAGGCATCAGACTGGGACAGAATGCATCATGTTCATCGGGAGCCAACCGGCTTGGACGGAACAGCCGAAACGGGGTCTGGCGTACCGCAAAACGGAGGAAACGGACTTGTGTTCGAGCTCCTACGGTCGAAACGGGGTGCTGTTAATCGGGAGGGGTGTGGTGTACCACAAAACGGAGGAAACGGACTTGTGTTGGAGCGCCTACGGTCGAAACGGGGTACTGTTCATCGGGAGGGGTGTGGCGTACCGCAAAACGGGACTCCATGGGCTACTGTTCATCCATCGTCGACTTCCTCCAGCCTCCACCTACTACTGTTCATCCACCGTCGACTTCCTCCTGCCTCCACCAGCTTCTGTTCATCCATGGGGTCCAGTTCATCCAGCCTCCACCGGCTACTGTTCAACCAGCCCTCCATGGGGTCTTGTTCAACCAGCCTCCACTGGCTCCTGTTCAACTAGCCCTCCACGGGGTCCTGTTCAACCAGCCCTCCACGGGGTCCTGTTCAACCAGCCCTCCATGGGGTCCCTCCACCGTCTACTGTTCGTGCACCCCCACCTCCTCGATCGGGGTCCTGTTCATCCAGCGGCAACGGCCTCTACTACCATGGGATCCTGTTCATCCAACCCCCACCAGGAACTATTCATCCAACCCCCACCGGGGACTGTTCATCAAGAGGCAGCTTCGATCGGCTTCAGTTAGCAGCAGTAGCGAAGGAATCGCTTGGGTTCAGTTAATAGCCAGGGATCGATCGCTCGGGTTCAGTAAAGTAGCTAGTGCAATCACCCGGGTTCAGTAAGCGAACGCCTCGCTCGGGTTCAGTAACGTAGCTAGTGCAATCGCCCGGGTTCAGTAAGCGAACGCCTCGCTCGGGTTCAGTTAGAGCCCAACGCCTCGCACACACGCGCGTACGTGTACGAGAAACACGCGTAATCCCTTCGTGCATCGCTTGGCTCCGACCACCCACCGTAACCGGGAACTCCCAGAAATTTTCCTCGCCCTCGCTTCTACCACAATTTTTTCCGTCATGGACGGCCCAAAGAATGTCATGCAGGTGCGTCCCCGGCGCGCCCAGGACGAAAAGTCCATTTTCTGTCATGATTTTTTTGTCATAGAAGTAGGAGCCCACCACATCTATGATGATACGTGCTTTTGTCACAATTATCATCATAGAAGTGTCATAAGCATGATAGAAAAAAATTCCGTTCGGCCCAAAATGTCACTGATGTGTGTTTTTTTTGTATTGTTGTGGTGAGACAGGTTAACAAGGATTACCAAAGTCCATTAATGGAGGCTTACATTGAGGAAGTGAGAAAGTTGGAGGAACACTTTGATGGATTACAAACAGAGCACATGCCGCGTGCAGAAAACAGCATCGCTGATTATTTATCAAAGTGTGCAGCACAAAAACTCCCTGTGGAACCAGGGACTTTTGTCCTCCACCTGACTCAAGCTTCAGTATCTCCATTAACGATGGCCAGAAAAAGGAGGAAGTTGGACTCCGGCAAGTTCCTCCCGGCAGGGCCTCTCGAGGCCTCCGGTAGAGAGGCTGCCGGGAATGACTCCGCTTCGCTTGGTGAGCTACACTCCTCCGCGGAACCACGAGTTCTCGCGGTTGAGGTAAGCGCTCCCATGAATTACGAGGTGCCGTTGGTCCTAGTTGTCGAGCCCCGAGCTCCAACTTGGCCGCGACACATAGTCCGATACCTTCAAACAGGAGAACTTCCCGAAGAGCAAGAAGAAGCTGAAAGAGTAGCTCGACGGTCCAGTATGTACCAGTTCATCGATGACACTTTGTACAGAAGGAGACCAAATGGTGTGAAATTGAAGTGCATTTGCCGGGAAGAGGGGCTGGAACTGCTGGCGGAAATTCATAAGGGCATGTGTGGCTCCCATATTGGATCAAGAGCCTTGGTTGGGAAAGCTTTCCGGCAAGGTTTCTACTGGCCTACAACCCTCCAAGATGCGGTTGAGCTAGTCACCAGATGTGAAGCCTACCAGTTCCACTCCAAGAACATACATTAGCCAGCTCAAGCTCTCCAGACGATCCCTTTGTCCTGGCCATTCTCAGTTTGGGGGCTTGACATCTTGGGCCCCTTCCCCCGTGCTACCGAGGGCTTTGAATTCTTGTACGTTGCAATTGACAAGTTTACAAAGTGGCCGGAAGTGGAGCCAGTGAGGAAGGTGACCTCACAATCAGCTATCAAGTTCTTGAAAGGGTTGGTGTGTCGTTTCGGAGTACCCACCAGAGTGATCACTGACAACGACACCCAATTCACGAGTCGCGCCTTCATGCAACACGTCCAAAACCTTGGGAGCAAGGTCTCTTTTGCTTCTGTTGCTCGCCCCCAGAGTAACGGTCAAGCTAAAAGGATGAACGCTGAAGTACTGCATGGGCTCAAGACAAGAACTTTTGACAAGTTGAAGAAATGCGGAAGACGCTGGATCGACGAGCTGCCGGTGGTTCTTTGGTCCCTCCGTAGGACACCAAATCCAGTATATGGGGCATAAGTAGTGCTCCCCACGGAACTCACATACGGGTCACCTCGAGTATTTGCCTACGATGAAGTAGAGCAAAAGCAGCACCGGCATGACGATGCCGTGCTCCTCGAGGAAGATCATCTCTAGGCTGCTGTGGGTGTTGCATGCTACCAGCAAGCCTTGCGCCGTTATCATAGCCGCAGGGTTCATGCCCGGAGCCTTGAGGAAGGCGACCTTGTCCTTAGGCGTGTTCATACAGCCAAGGGTTCCAGCTAGTTGACGCTGAAGTGGGAAGGCCCTTACCGAGTAGTACAAGTCACCAGACCAGGCGCAGTCCATCTAGAGACCGAAGATGGCATTAAAGTGCAAAACTCATGGAATATTGAGCATCTTCGCAAGTTCTACCCGTAAGGCGCGGTTGCCGGGCTCAGCCCCAGCAGCCACCTTTTGTACAAGCCTTGCCGATGCGCATGTAACCCTTTGTACAAAGCTAGGCGCAGACCCTGTGCAAACATAATAAAACAAAGCGCTGGCGCCCTAAAAACTTGCATGCATGTCTAGTTTAAGCATATACCTTTGTTGGGATTATGCCTATGCTTAACATGAGCTGACTAATCCTTTACAAAGATATTATACACTACCGTCTTCTCCCTTGTGCTTCTTTGGTTCGTAGCTCCTACTGTGGACGAATTTCCTGAAAGGAAAAGTAAAGGGAGAACCAGCGAGTCAACCCCTGACGAACTATCATTGCCGGGGATAATAAGAATAACTGCAAGCACAACTAAGTTCACTCCACTATCCATCATGTACCTCTGTATGAAAAACTTGAGCGTGACGAAACCTAGTCGCTCCTATCCTCTGTGCTCCGATCCCTCCTGGTCCGGAGTTCCTTCGATCGAGGGTTGGTTGTAGTAGCAGTTGAGAAGAGCCGGCGAAGGGCCTGCTCCTATCCTCGCTCCTACCCTAACATGAAGGCGTAGTAGTAGCAGGGGAAGGATCCGGCAAGATGTGTTACCGGGGAACATTGTTAACTTGAGAGTATCGAGGGTTCATTCCTCAGCATGGGCATAGCACATGCACAAAAGTACCCGACAAGCTCTCTTTTTCATTAATACGCTCATAAACGAGTACAGATCATACAGAGTACAAGCATGGATAGAGGACTACATATTTTTAGATTAAAGATTGGCAAATGCCTACATATTTTAGATTAAAAAAAGATAAGTGCCCCGTAATCCCTTTCTTGTCCCTCTCCTCTTAGGGGCTACCGTGGGAGACAAAGAGGGCAAAAGGAGTGCCTGGGCAGAAGCCCAGCCTGACCCCGTCAGGGCCCGTGGGACGCAGTCTGACAAGATCGAGAGGGGCGGGGGCGAAGACGATGGACGGAGAGAGCGGCTAGGCGATGCCCTGGTCACCGCCACTAGGGCCAGCAGGATGCGGCAGGAGGGGCACCGGCAGGCCGGACAAAGCCGGAGCCCACGAGGAAGCCTGTCGGGGACCCAGCTGGAAAACTGCTGGAAGAGGCGGAGGCATCCACACCCAGCACCCCCGGCAAATCGCTCTGCCGGGTGAAGAAGACCCAGGTGCAGATGATGGTGCCGCCGCCACCCTCCTGACGGTGACGGTGTGGCTTGCGCTCAGCTAGAGCTCAAACCGCCGTCCTCCTGCTCGGAGCCGTCGCCTTCGCCGACACTGTCCTCTTCGTCGTTGTCGCTTGAGGAGGAGCTTTCGTCGTCGGTCGAGCTTTCTGCGCAGCACCCTAAGCGAGCACCCGAATGCCCGAAGACCTTGATGGAGAGCAGATTAGCCTCCATTAGCTTAAAATGAATGACGTGCCCCTCCGCCAAGCTGTGGGCACGAGCGAAGGATTTCCAGCCACGTCGGAGAAGCATGACATGAGGAGCGGGGAACTCCACGTTTGCCCGTATACTGCCGTTGCAGCAGCCCCTCATGTGCAGCCTCAGTCCGGGCGGCTGTTCCTCCTCCATCGCCCTAGCAAAGGGAGTTGGGAGGCGAAAACGGCTGCATGGAGGACCGCGCAGCTGAACGATGAACTCCAACAGCTGGTCCCCAACGTGGCCTTCGTCCGGGACAGGGATGGCTGGAGGAGGGGCTATCAGGGCCCCACCATGGCCTCCTCGACCCCATGCGCCACGATGACCGCACCCACGACCGATGATGCCACCTTGCGCGCTGGACTCTGCTCTTGCGTCCCCAGCAGGAGGAGGGAGGCGCTGTCGAGAAGAAACTCTCGTCGCCACCATTGGAGGTTGCCCACGTCCTCTTCCCCGCACCATGGTGGAAGGAGGGTATCGGGCAGGAAGGAAGGAGAAGTGTGTGGGTGAGCCCCTCGTCCACGTCCCTTTTTATAGGGGAACATGGCCGGGGGCTGGCTCCTCACCACCTGGGAGGGGGCCGCCCCACTCCACCAATCTTGCCTCCCTATGCTACTAACGATGCCCATAATCAATGGTCGTCCGCCTGCGCCTATCCACGGCGCCTGGCTTTCTGCCATGGCATTCATTCCCGCGCCCTCCGCGTCCGCCACCAACCTTGCACAATGCATGCAGCGTACGTGGCGGAAACGGTAGGCGTAGTGGGTGGGTAAAATGGCAGTTACCCCTCCCCGTGAACGCGGGCAGCGCGTGAGACACTACGTGGGTACTCCCACGTCGTTCTGCATGACTCGCGGGAAAAGCGGTAACTGACTCAATCAAAGGTTAATGAACAAGCAAGGAAAACGTCTGGAGAGACTTAAAACCCATAGTGGCATGACCCAAGTGCTCACCAGTGTGATTGTTGGGGCCTACCCCAATGATGCTTAGCAGCACGTATGGGCCAGGCCCGGGGGCTCCTGTCGGTGCAACAAACATTTGCATTTGTTGCCCGGACTTACACACAGGCACACTAGCATCGTTTGCTCAACATCAACATCCGAACCAGAGAAGCAACTCTTACTGAGATCAAAGAGTGGATCAAGAAGACCAAGAATAAGCACAATAGAAGAATATTACCTTGGGAAAGCCTCCCCTGCCGGGCAGGAGGGCCTGGCCGGGTCGAGGCCGCCCCAAGGGCAAGTTCAAGACTCCCCCGGCAAGCTTGCCGGGTCCGCCAAGGGCAGAATCCCCGCCAAGACACCACCACTCCACCGCACGGTGACGCAAGTTAGTTATTAGTGCGGTGTCGAGCCCCCAAGCGATTAAGTGGCCTCTGCTAAGCACGTGGCGGCCCATTGGAAGACAAGATTTATCCAAGTGACACCCGTCTAGAAGCGTGTCAAGATGATAAGCAAGAGATGGTTAAGTGGCTCGGCAGGCCTGCCGGGCTTGGTCCTCAGCATGACACCTAGCAGTGCATTTAATGCGCTTTGTCCTAACTACCAAAGTTAGGTATGATAGCACTGTTGGCTATCTAATCAGTAGATAAAGACTGCTTTGCCATTGTGGTTACCCCTTAAGCTATAAAAGGAGGTCTAAGGCGACCTAGCAAAGGATTCGGACCCTCGCACACTTGTACGCATGTAGCTGCACTCCCCGAGGCACCCTTGTTGGGCTTGAGCACTGCGTGCTTGCTGTGCTATTCCACTCAATCCACCAAAAAGCAGGAGTAGGGTTTTACGCTATCCAGCGGCCCAAACCTGGGTAAAAACCACCAGTGTCACTACCGTCGCGTTGTTTCATGGCTTCTGCTCTTTGTGAAACGTGATCCCCCTTTGCCGAACCACAAAGGGGCTCATGGCCCCATAGGTGATCGTGATCCACCACGACAATGCAGAGCTAGGGGTGACCTAGCGCAGTGCTAAGTGATACAGACAAAGCGGGAAAACATCTGGGAATGTTTTCTCGGAGTTTGGCATTTTTCGGACAGATGAATCGGAGGGGACGGATCCATGTTCGTCATGCTAGAGGCATGTGATAGATGAACGGACTGCATATTCGGATTTGTTACATTTTTCTGAGCAACATTCATATACAATATATTTTTATCCGAGTTATGGATTATTTTAAATTAATTTTCAAAGTTTGGAGCATTTTTCAGAAATTAATATTAATTCAAAAATAAATGTGAAATTGCTATGGGTACCCCAAAGTGTACACAGAAGTGCAGTGGATCTAGGGGGGCAGTTGACCAGTCAAAGTTGACCGGTCAACAGGGGTGTGGGGCCCCCTGTCATAGACTAACAGATTAATTAGTTAGTTAATTAGGTTAACTAATTAATTAATTAATTTTTTATTTTTTTATTTTTTCTTATTTACTTTTAATCTCCTTTTTTTATTTCATTTACAGGGGGTGGGGCCCCACTGGTCAGTGGCACGGGGCCACGGGCTGGGCACCTTTGCGCGTACGCCAGGGCACCCAGAGGGGCGCCGGCCGGGGGGGATGTCTACTACGCAACTTTGTTCTTGTAGACTCGTGTTGGGCCTCCAAGCGCAGAGTTTTGTAGGACAGTAGCAATTTTCCCTCAAGTGGATGACCTAAGGTTTATCAATCCGTGGGAGGCCTAGGATGAAGATGGTCTCTCTTAAACAACCCTGCAATCAAATACAAGAAATCTCTTGTGTCCCCAACACTCCCAATACAATGGCAAATTGTATAGGTGCACTAGTTCGGCGAAGAGATGGTGACACAAGTGTAGTATGGATAGTAGATATAGGTTTTTGTAATCTAGAAAATATAAAAACAGTAAGGTAACAAGTAGTAAAAGTGAGCGCAAATGGTATTGCAATGCTTGAAAACAAGGCCTAGGGTACATACTTTCACTAGTGCAATCTCTCAACAGTGCTAGCATAATTAGATCATATGGCAATCCCGCAACATGGGATAAAGAATCACTCCAAAGTTCTTATCTAGCGGAGAACATAAGAAGAAATTGTTGTAGGTAGCAAACCACCTCAAAGTTATCCTTTTTGATCAATCTATTGAGCCGTCCCTATAAGTGTTTGACGATAGCTTAGATATGCGTCGGTATTTCCCCAAAGAGAAAGGGATGATGCAGCACAGCTATGGTAAGTATTTCCCTCAGTTATGAAACCAAGGTTATCAATCGAGTAGGAGAACCAAGTAACACTATGTAAACGGTACCTGCACACAAAGAACAAATACTTTCAACCCAACGCGCAAGAGGGGTTGTCAATCCCTCTACGGTAAAAAGATAGATTAAATTGTATGAGATTGGATAAATAGATCTAGCAAAAACACAAAATAAAATAAGTAAAGAAAAAGTGCAGCAAGGTATTTTTGGGTTTTTTGGAATAATAGATCTGAAAACAATATGATAAAAGATAGACCCGGGGGTCGTACATTTCACTAGTGGCTTCTCTCGAGAAAATAGCATACGGTGGGTAAACAAATTACTGTTGGGCAATTGATGAAGAGCAAATATTTATGACGATATCCGAGGCAATGATCATGTATATAGGCATCACGTCCAAGATTAGTAGACCGACTCCGTTCTGCATCTACTACTATTACTCTACACATCGACCGCTATCCAGCATGCATCTAGTGTATTAAGTTCATGGAGAAACGGAGTAATGCAATAGGAACGATGACATGATGTAGACAAGATCGATTCATGTAGGAATTGACCCCATCTTTTTATCCTTAATAGCAATGATACATGCGTGCCTCGCTACCCCTTCTGTCACTGGGTGAGGACACCGCAAGATCGAACCCATCCCAAAGCACCTCTTCCCATTGCAAGAAAAAATCAATCTAGTTGACCAAACCAAACCAAAGTTTGGGAGAAGAAATATGAGGCTATAACAATCATGCATATAAGAGATCACAGAAAACTCAAATAATATTCATAGATAGACCTGATCATAAACTCGCACTTCATCGGATCCCAACAAACACACCGTAAAAAGTCATTACATCAAATAGATCTCCAAGAACATTGAGGAGAACATTGTATTGAGAATCAAAAAGAGAGAAGAAGCCATCTAGCTACTGCCTACGGACCCGTAGGTCTATGGTGAACTACTCACGCATCATCGAAGGAGCACCAATGAGGATGATGAACCCCTCCGTGATCGTCTTACCCTCTGGCAGAGTGCCGGAATAGGGCTCTAGATTGGATATCATGGTTCTAGAACATGCGGCGGCTGGAATTGTGTTTCGATGACTCCCCTAGAGTTTCTGGAATATCTGAGTATTTATAGAGCTGAGGGGCCTCTGGCGCGCCCAGGTGGGTGGAGGGCCCCATGGGCCTCCCCTCGTGCACTTTCTTGGCTCCCAAGTTGTCTTCTGGTCCAAAAAAATCTCCAAAAAGTTTTGTGGCATTTGGACTTTGTTTGGTACTGATATTCTGCGAAGTAAAACACAAGCGAAAAACAGCAACTGGCACTGGGCACTATGTCAATAGGTTAGTCCCAAAAAATGATATAAAGTTGCTACAAAATGAAGGTAAAACATCCAAGAATGATAATATAACAACATGGAAGAATCAAAAATTATAGATACGATGGAGACGTATCAGTGTCACAAATAGCCCTAGAGTTCGTACTAAAATAACACCATATGAAAGCACATCAGTCAACCCTAATGTCACCTAGATACTCAATTATACGATATGCATCAAACAACTTCAGATTCATAATATTCAATCCAACACAAAGAACGTCAAAGAGTGCCCCAAGATTTCTACCGGAGAAATAAAGACGAAAACGTGCATCAACCCCTATGCATAGATTACCCCAATGTCACCTTCGGAATCCGTGAGTTGAGTGCCAAAACATACATCAAGTGAATCAATATGATACCCCATTGTCACCACGGGTATTCATATGCAAGACATACATCAAGTGTTCTCAAATCCATAAAAGTATTCAATCCGATAATAGTGAAATCTCAAAGGTAAAACTCAATTCATCACAACATGATAAAGAGGGAGAAACACCATATGATCCAACTATATTAACAAAGCTTGCGGTACATCAAGATCATGCCAAATCAAGAACACGAGAGAGAGAGAGAGAGATCAAACACATAGCTACTGATATAAACCCTCAGCCCCGAGGGTGGACTACTCCCTCCTCATCATGGTGGCCGCTGGGATGATGAAGATGGCCTCCGGTGATGATTTCCCCCTCTGGCAGGGTGCCGAAATGGGCTCCCGATTTATTTTTTGTAGATACAGAGGCTTGCAGCGGCGGAACTTCCGATCTAGGTTAACTTTCAGGTTTTTTGAATATATAGGATTTTTTGGCACCAGACTCATGCTAAGATGGGCTTCGAGGGCCCCACTACCCACCATGGCGCGCCAGAGGGGGGTGGCGCGCCCTGGTGCCAAGTGGCCACCTCCTACACCCTCTGGTCTTCCCACGAAGCTTTTAGTGCCTCTTTTTTTCCAGAAAAAATCATCAAAAAGTTTTGCTGCATTTGGAGAACTTTGATTTCTGCACAAAAAAACAACACCACGGTAGTTCTGCTGAAAACAGCGTCAGTCCAGGTTAGTTCCATTTAAATCATATAAAATTGCACCCAAACCATATAAAATTGTTGTAAACATGGCATCAATACTTCATAAATTATAGATACGTTGGAGACGTATCAACATCCCCAAGCTTAATTCCTGATCGTCCTCGAGTAGGTAAATGATAAAAGAAACAATTTATGAAGTGTGAATTCTAGCGTAGTGCATAAGTTTGATCAATGATAATTTCAATCACTTTTCCTAGCATCATAACAGCAACTCTTTCTCATAAAACTCATCATGATAAAGTAGCAATTGATTCACATGTTATGGTTCAAACAATGCATTCTCTTGAAACTTAACAACCTATGTTCTTAGTTACCAAACAATTGCAATTCAACTTATTCAACAAAGTCTAAGTAAGAGCTCCACATAATCAATCATCATAAAGCCTTCTATGATTGCTAGTACTCAAAGCATATTTTTAGAACAAATGGCATCCATCGAACACAGAGAAAGATAGGGGCTTAATGTTTCACCTCCCAACTTATTTATCATAGAGATAATTGTCAACAATAATAATTCATGATCAAATATATTTGACTGGCCATATGTGCCTAGATCTTTCCCCACCACATGATGCTTGCCAACTAGAGAATAATTGAGGTTGAAATGAGAATGCATACTATTGACTCTTGCATAAAAGTAAATACTGAAAAGTAAAAGATAGGCCCTTCACAGAGGGAAGCAGAGGTTGTCATGCACTTTTTATTTTTGGATGCACAAGCTCTTAATGCAAAAGAACGCCACGTTATATTGCCCCTTATGATAGCAACCTTTATTATGCACTCCGTCGCTTTTATTTCTTTGCCATCACAAGTTCGTACAACGCTTATGATAGCAGCAGCGGGCGATGACGGCATCGGGCCGACGCAGGATGAGGGGGAAAGAAGGGGGCAGAGCGGGTGCTCACAGCCGATGTTGGGGAGGGGGCGGCGAGGCTCTGGGTAGCCGTTGGCGAAGCGGGACGACGACGAGCGGCGGGTGCAGCGTCGGGCGGCGTCCTTGGCGCGGCGATGAGCGGCTGAGGCGATGGGGGCGTGTGGGAGGAGGCAGTGGGAGAGGGTTAGGGTTTCTAGCAACGGGGGTGTGTGGTCGCCGGCCATATTGCCGGGGGCAGCTGGCGGATGGCTAGCTACTACGGCAACGGCCAGTGGCCGTGGCGGGCATCGACGGCATCCACGACCCCCCTGATGAACAGAGGGAGGGGGTGGGAAAAGGTGATTCGGCCTGCTAGGTAGCTGGGCCGAGTGGCCCATAGGAGGGGGGGCTCCCCCCTTTATTGTTTTTCTTTTTCTTTTTAATTTTTTTGTTCTTTTTATTTTACTTTCAATTTATTTAGTTTTATAAAATACAAGAATAGCACCTAAATTAGTGTTGTAAAATATGCCACTACCATAAAAAGTTTGGCACCTAAATAATTTAGTTTGAAATAATTGTTTTAGCCCCTATTTTAAATATTTTTGGGCATTTAAATATTTTTATAAAAAATCGATTTCTCCACCTTAATTATCTATGGAATATTTGTCACATTATGAACATTTTAGTTTTGACATTTGAAAATTTTAATTATTGGACTTTAATTTAAATTTGAATTTGAATCGGGTTTGAATCAAAAGGAGGATTTAGCAACAGTAATGTGATGTCATGACACCATTAGCATGGGATTACTGTAGCTCAATTATCGGGGTATTATAGGGTCCATCTCGTAACGGTTTATGTAAGCCAACTGCTTGACTGTTTTACTTTCCATCACTGAGAGGGAAGTTAGGTGATGTGTTGCTAGATGCACGGGACAAGCAAGAACAAATTATTGCGATGCAAGCTGAAATCGACGAGAAGCAAGACAAAATCAATGAGATGCAAGCCAGAATCAAGTCGATGCAAGCCTAAAGAGGAAAATTTAAAAAGCTTCATCTTGCATCATAACGGCTATCATGATTTGGTTTTTAATCCCTGGATTTTTTACATGTCTTCTTTGGTGGGAGCTATAGCACTAATGATAGCCTTGGTTTAGGTGACGATGAGTAGAACTATCTAGGATGTATGTTGTTCCGTATGTATGATATTAACTCGGACATATGCCCGTGCGTTACAACGGGAAAATTTTTTGGCGTGCATGTGGTAGCACGATAACCCATGCTTCGCTACACCAAAACGCTTGTCATCCGCGGTTCATCCTATCCTCCTCCTCTCCGAGCCCCTCCAACTCCAGCGGCAATACCAAAGTCATGTATTTTCACTGCTGCAGGCGGAGACGGTGCCAGCGGCAGTTCATCAACACGCAGATCTCGATGCCGCCGTCCCCGCTCTCTGGGACCATAGGCATCCACGACGGTCGGCTCGCTTCCCCACTCCGGCGTGTTCTCCGAACAATTAAGGTCTCCAGTTAATCCTCATCGCACAGCTCGCACACACGATCCTTCATGCTCTTTGCAGCCCTAGAATTCTTCCTTTCTTTAACTTTAAATACCCCAAGTGTCCATCCATTGTCACAATATCTGAAATCCCAACATGTACGTGATTCCTTCCCTCCTTGCATGTTCCTTAGCCCACACACAATCCTTCCTGGTAAGTTAATTCTTTTAGTTTCGTTTTCACATCTGGTCTCCATCCTTGGGTCGCGTATATAATACACGGTGAGGTGGCTAGCACATGTTTCCCTCATGGCGATGGTTTTGTGTTCGAATCCTGACTTGTACAATTTTTTAAAATTCGCGGATGGACCAGAAGAATAACAATAAAAAAGGAAGATGACGGTGAACCCGACGGAAGTAATGCGTGCTTTAGTAGTAGGTAAAGATGTCTAAAAGTTATCGATTGATGCTATAATTAGTTAAAATATGTGTTTGAAATGAATTTGTGTTAAAATATATGTTCAAATTTTTTAGGCACTTAAATTATAAGGGATCTGCTAATGAGAAAACATTGATTTCCTAAAAAAAGGTAAATCAGGATAGAGAGCACTTTTAGTATAGGGAATCTGCTAGAGATTCCCTTAGTGTTCCACTTGACCATGTCGCCTTGGTAAAATAAATAACTCCTTTTTCTCTCCCAAGGAATACCTCCTTGAATGTACATGCTAGGGCTAGTCGTCTTATGGTAAACCGGCCACATACTAAGATTACTTATCCCACCGCCATTCCACGAAACTAGCGAAGGGGTTGTTTTATTTGTGACTAAGGTTGTCTTTAGTTAGCCACATTTTAAGGTTAAGAATGTTTGATCAACTTAGAAGGGTGTTTGTTTCAAGTCTCACCTTATGCAAGATGTCTTTTGCCATACTAGAGCCCCATATCACATACACTCAAAAAGTGCGGCAAGATTTCCTTAGACTTGCCAACTTGTGGCACTTGTGACAAAAAGTTATGTGGCAAAATGTGACATTGCAAAGCGTAGAATCAAACCATCTCTAAAAACTGTCAAAAAAGTGCAGATACAGTTCCTATATTTCTTAATGGCTTACTCTATATCTTCAAATCCCATCATAAATACAGGATGAGCAAAACTAACTCCCCCCCCCCCCCGTTATTTCTAGTGGGATTAAGCACATCTCGCCATCGATGGGTGCCGCCAGACCACCCATTGCTACCTCTTGATAACCCACAAGTATAGGGGATCAATTGTAGCCTTTCTCAATAATCCAACGAGGAGCTAAAGGTAGGATTTGTATTCCCTTCAAGTTCTATTGACCACCGATACAACTCTACGCATGCTTATTGTTCGCTTTACCTAGAACAAGTATGAAACTTGAAGTACTTTATAGGTATAAAGGGATAGGTTTGCAAGATAATAAAGAACACCTAAATAAAAGCTAGGGGCTGTTTAGATAAAGAAACAACTAAGTTAGTTTTAGTAGAGAGCTTTTTGTAACAAGAAAGTTATTTGTTCCTAGGCAATCGATAACTAGACCGGTAATCATTCTTGAAATTTCATCTGAGGGAGAGGCATGAGCTAACATACTTTCTCTACTTGGATCATATGCACTTATGATTGGAACTCTAGCAAGCATCCGCAACTACCAAAGATCATTAAGGTAAAACCCAACCATAGCATTAAGTACCAAGTCCTCTTTACTCCCATACGCAACAACCCACTTACTTGGGTATGTGCTTCTGTCACTCACGCCACCCACCATAAGCGAATCATGAACATATTACAACACCCTACATCGCGAATCCCTCATGCTTACGCGATAGACAGAGCACCATAGGACAGCACCAATAATAAAACATACAACTCAAACCAATCACGATCATCAATCAACCCATAGGACAAAATGGATTTACTCAAACATCATAGGATAGCCATACATCATTGAGAAATAATATAGAGCGTTGAGCACCATTTTTAAGTAGAGATTACAGCGGGGAGAAGAGGTGTTACACCGCTGCATAGAGGGGGAGAGAGTTGGTGATGACAACGGCGAAGTTGTTGGTGTAGATCGTTGTTACGATGATGGCCCCGGCGGCGTTCCAGCGCCACCAGGAGAGAGGGGGAGAGAGCTCCCCTCCTTCTTCTTCTTCCTTGGCCTCCCCCTAGATGGGAGGAGGGTTTCCCCTCTGGTCCATGGCCTCCATGGCCGTGGAGGGGCGGGAGCCCCTCCGAGATTGGATCTATCTCTCTGTTTCGCGTTCTGTTTTCTAGCCTTTCACCGTTTCTTAAATTCCCGGAGATCTGTAACTCTGGTTGGGCTGTTTAACACGATTTTTATCCGGATAAAAGCTTCCTTGCGGCCGAAGGATACCTCCAACCGACCTACGGGGTGGCCACAAGCTTGCTAGGCACACCCTGGGTAGGGGGCGCGCCCCTTGAGCTTGTGGGCCCCTCGGGCATCGCCTCGCGTTGATTCCACTTCCCAAAAATCACATATATTCCAAAATAATTCTCTGTAAGTTTTATCGTGTTTAGACTTCGTTTGATATGGATATTCTGCGAAACAAAAAACATGCAACAAACAGGAACTGGCACTAGGCACTGGATTAATATGTTAGTCCCAAAAATAATATAAAATGTTGCCAAAAGTATATGAAAGTGGTAGAATATTGGCATGAAACAATCAAAAATTATAGATACGACGGAGATGTATCAGCATCCCCAAGCTTAATTCCTACTCGTTCTCGAGTAGGTAAATGATAAAAAAGATAATTTTTGATGTGGAATGCTACCTAGCATAATCTTGATCACATAATCTAATCATGGCATGAATATTAAGACACGAGTGAATCAAAGCAATAGTCTATAATTTGACATAAAGACATCAATACTCAGGCATCCCAACAAACAATCATGTCTTTCAAAATATCAATGCTAAAGAATGTTATCCATACAAAATCATATAGGCTTGTCATGCTCCACCTTCTTAACACAAAGTATTTATCATGCACAACCCCGATGACAAGCCGAGCAATTGGTTCATACTTTTTAATGCATTTCAGCTTTTTCAACCCCCACGCAATACATGAGCGCAAGCCATGGGTATAGCACTATGGATGGAATAGAGTAAGGTCATAGAGATAATATGGAGAAGACAAAAAGGAAGAAAGTCTCACATCGACGCGGCTAATCAACGGGCTATGGAGATCCCATCAATTGATGTCAATGGGAGGAGTAGGGATTGCCATGCAATGGATGCACTAAGAGCTATAAGTGTATGAAAGCTCAAACTGAAAACTAAGTGGGTGTGCATCCAACTAGCTTGCTCATGAAGACCTCGGGCATTTGAGGAAGCCCGTCATCGGAATATACAAGCCATGTTCTATAATGAAAAATTACCACTAGTATATGAAAGTGACAACATAGGAGACTCTCTATATGAAAAACATGGTGCTACTATGAAGCACAAATGTGGTAAAGGATAGTAGCATTGCCCCTTCTCTCTTTTTCTCTCATTTCATTTTTTTATTTTCTCTATTTTTATTTTTTTGTTGAGCTCTTTTTGGCCTCTTTTTTTCTTTTTCGTCCGAAGTCTCATCCCAACTTGTGGGGGAATCATAGTCTCCATCATCCTTTCCTCACTAGGACAATGCTCTAATAATGATGATCATCACACTTTTATTTACTTACAACTCGATAAAACTAATACATGATGACTCTATTTGAATGCATCTGGCAGTGTACCAGGATGTGCAATGATCTAGCATAGCAAAGATATCAAAAAACGGACAAGCCATGAAAATATCGTGCTAGCTATCTTATGATCATGCAAAGCAATATGACAATGAATGCTCAAGTCATGTATATGATGATGATGGAAGTTGCATGGCAATATATCTCGAAATGGCTATGGAAATGCCATAATAGGTAGGTATGGTGGCTGCTTTGAGGAAGATATAATGAGGCTTATGTGTGATAGAGTGTATCATATCACGGGGTTTGGATGCACCGGCGAAGTTTGCACTAACTCTCGAGGTGATAAAGGGCAATGCACGGTACCGAAGAGGCTAGCAAATTGCGGAAAGGTGAGAGTGCGTATAATCCATGGACTCGCATTAGTAAGAACTCACATACTTATTGCGAAAGTTTATTAGCCCTAGGAAAAAAGTACTACTATGCATGCCCCTAGGGGGATAGATTGGTAGGAAAATACCATCGCTCGTCTCCGACCGCCACTCATAAGGAAGACAATCAATAATAAATCATGCTCCAATATCATCGCATAATGAGAGACTATACATGCATGCTCCGAGAATCACAAACCTTAACACCAATATTCTTACTAAACCACAATCATTCACTAGTACCTCCCACATATTACCATCTCTATATCGAAAAACTATTGAAAGGAATCAAACATATCATATTCAGTGATCTACAAGTTTTATGTAGGATTTTATGACTAACCATGTGAATGACTAATTCCTGTTAACTCTCAAAATAGATATAAGTGAAGCATGAGAGTTTAATTCTTTCTACAAAAGATATGCCCACGCTCTAACAAGTATAAGTGAAGCAAAAGAGCATTCTACAAATGGCGGTTTAATATGTGGAGAAACAGGCAATCCAAACTTCAAAAGATATAAGTGAAGCACATGAAGCATTCTATAAAGTCATACTCAAAAGATATAAGTGAAGTGCAAAGAGCATTCTATAAATCAACCAAGGACTATCTCATACCAGCATGGTGCATAAAAGAAAAGTGAAAAATAAACACAAAAGACGCTCCAAGAATTTGCGCATGTCATGTGACGAATAAAAATATAGCTCCAAGTAAAATTACCGATGGTCGTTAGAAGAAAGAGGGGATGCCTTCCGGGGCATCCCCAAGCTTAGTTGCTTGGGAGTCCTTGAATATTACCTTGGGGTACCTCGGGCATCCCCAAGCTTAGGCTCTTGCCACTCCTTATTCCTTCATCCATCGTGATCTCACCCAAAACTTGAAAACTTCAATCACACAAAGCTTAACAAAACCCTCGTGAGATCCGTTAGTATAATAAAGCAAACCACCACTTTAGGTACTGTTTTAAACTCATTCCAATTTTATATTGGCATTATATCTACCATATTCTAACTTCACCATGGATCATACCCCCCGATACTACCCATAGATTCATCAAAATAAGCAAACAACGCATCAAAACAGAATTTGTCAAAAAAGAGAACAGTCTGTAGTAATCTAAACTTTCACCATAATTATATAACTCTAAAAATTCTAAAAAAATTAGGATAAAATAAAAATTTGCATAGCAGTACTGTGTAAAAATTTCAGAAACTTTTGACATTCCAGTAAAAAATGTAAATTCACGCACTACAGCCAAAGTTTCTGTTTTTGCACTGCACAAACCAAACAAGCAGTCTAATCATCCTAAAGGCAAATCTTGGCACATTATTTTTATAATACAATGGATTTGTACAAGGGGATAATTATTTTTGAGAAACTTGCACAAAAAGATCTACATTGTTTCCATGAGCATGAACACAAGTGTTCAAGGTCAACCCTCACTTCTCCAATGCATAACCTTCCAATCGCTTCTCTTTTTGAAAAAAAAATTAAGTTTGCCTCTATATTTTTTTTGTTTTTAAACTTTTTAAAAGCACACAACAGAATAAAATGACTCTCTAAAACTTATGGGTTGTCTCCCTGGCAGTGCTTTCTTTAAAGCCATTAAGCTAGGCATACAGTGCTCAAGTAATGGATCCACCCGGATCCCAAGGTATATCAAAGCCAATTTTAATTAACAATGATTTGTATTTTAGTAGTGAGCACAAAGTAATATATATCATGCAACAACGAAGTCTAACTCTCTTCCTATGCATCGGTATGTCATAAAAGAACAATTCATGCACATTAAGTAAAGGCCAATCCATAGTATAAACAGTTTCTTGCAATTTTATCGTATTAGAAATATAGAGAGGTGGAGATGTGGTTCCTCTCTCAGAATAATTACAAGTAGGAGCAGCAAGCACATGCATGTTATATTTATCAAAATCATCATGTGTAGTGGTAAAACGCAACCCAACAATATAATCCTTAATAAGCGCAAACTTCTCTGATATAGTGTAGTTGGGAGAATTCAAAAAGATAATAGGACTATCATGTCTGGGTGCAATAGCAACAATTTCATGTTTAACATAAGGGACTATAGCAAGTTCATCTCTATAAGCACAATTCATATTGGCATCATGGCCACAATCATAGCAAGCATCAATTTCATCAAAAATGGATATTTCCAACGAATCCAAGGGATCATAGCAATTATCATAGCATTCATCCTTTGGTCAGCACGAAGGGAAATTAAACAATGTATGAGTTTAAATTTTACTCTCATTAGAAGGTGGGGACGGGTGATCAATCCGCTCTTCCTCCTTTTGTTCTTCACTCTCCTCCTCATCTTTTTCATCTAATGAGCTCACAGTGTCTTCAATTTCTTCTTCCATAGTTTCCTACAAAATATTAGTCTCTTCTCAGACAACGGAGACTTTCTCAATAAATGCATCAACATCGGCATTATATTCAAAATTATCATAGCAATATTTAAGTATAGCATACTTTTTAGGTCTGTAAACAGCATCATCATAATTTTCACACTTTTCAAACAAAGATTCAATTTCATAAGCACCTTTAAAAGCAACAAATTCTTCTATTCGTTCCACATCGTAGTAATCATATATACCATTAGCATAAGTAGCCAAGGTTTCATTATCACTAAATTCACATGAAAAGGGAAGGTGTGGAGCCTTCATCCTAGAGAAACAAGTATAATCATATCTGTCGGCGTATGACACCTATGGGATCCGAAGGACCCCTTTACGATTCGGCAGGGAGAGAGGTATGCACAACGAGCAGAACCAAAGATCAACGCGGGGGGGGGGGGGGGGATTTTACCCAGGTTCAGGCCGCTGATCAGCGTAAAACCCTACTCCTGCTTTAGTTTATTATCGGTGTTTTCGTCCCAGTTCTTGGAGCGCTTGCAATGAACAGTGTGTTCGTGCAGCAGCTACGCATGCAGAATGGGCCGAGAGTGTTCTCCTCTCTGTAGCAGTTGCCTTGGGCCTCCTTTTATATGCTCAAAGGGGTCACCACAGTGGCAAACTATTGATATGCGAGGTGTAAAGTAGCTACAGGGTTATCATACCTAACCACTGGCGGTTTAGGACAAATACATTTAATGCACCGTGAGGTGTCCGTTTAGGTGTCCCTACTCTCTTGGGGATGAAAAAAGGGGCCATCCCATCAGCACTGCTTAAGCTCGCCTCCACTAGCGCCTTGCCACGCATCCGGAGATGGGACCAGAATGCCAGGCTGGTCGCTGCGCTGGAGCGGTGGCACAGTGGCGGAACCTTGCCGGGGCGCTGATCTTGCCGGGCTCCGCAGGCTACCCCGGCAAGATCTTGCCGGGGGCCGAGCCCCTGATCTCCAGTTATCCTTATCTTCTGGTCCTTGGCCTGAATGTCTCTTTGATAATCCTGGATTAATCTTCGGTTGTTCCCCGACAAGCCTTGCCGCAGGAATGGCTACAACTGCCCGTGCACAAGTATGGGGTACTAAAGGCCCAATATTTAGTACACCGATAGGAGCCCCCGGGCCTAGGCCACACACGAGTGCGAGGCGTTGTTGGGCTAGGCCCAAACAGTGCACGGGCACGCGTGGCAGGGGTTAACTGCTTGCAATTATTCCGCTTACTGCGCTTCCCCACTACGCGCGTTCAATGCACGACGTGGGAAGCGTGCGCTTAACGGCCGTGGCCGCAGCGCGCTCGTAAAGGCGTGTTCACATTGGGCAGTAAAAGAGGCAGCCTCGCTCCTTCCCCGCAAAAAAGAAATCCGTAGAGGCGCTGCCCATTTACCCCCTCTTCTTTCCAATCTGGAATCCACCATTACTTTCTTTCCCCCCGAGCTCAGAGCAGAACTTCTCCTCATCCGCTCACCGCCTCCGCACCCGCTCTATCCTCGGCTTCCGCCTTCGCAATCGCCATGCCGCCCTAGGCTAGCAAGGGAAAAGGCAAGAGCAAGGAGACGAAAGCTGATGTCCCGGAGAGCGAGCTGGCAAAGATGCGGAAGAAGTACGTCGTCTTTGCTCCGACGCTCGACGCGAAAGCCTTGAAGAACTGGTACCAGTGTATGTGGGCGAGGGAGACGCAGGCTCACCCCGTGAATCGCGTGGCCCTAGGTTCTTCTTCCAAAGGCGGACCAGATAAATATCCCTTCTTCGTCGCTTACTTTTATTGCGGGCTCTGTCCTCCATTCTCCGATTTCTTTATTGACATCATGTACACATACGGCTTCCCTCTTCTGGATTTCACGCCGAATGCCGTAACATGCATGTCTATCTTTGCTCATCTTTGCGAAAACTTCACCGGAGTAATCCCCAACACTGCCCTCTTCCGCCATTACTTTGTTCCTCGCATCCAAAAAGGGGACGCCCTTTCCGGTTCTATCGCCTAGATCCCAAGGGCATGGAACAAGGAGATATATCCAGATGGGGTTTACCGCGAGAAGTGGGAAGAATGGCGGTCCGAGTGGTGCTGGATTAAGGAAGCAGATCCCCATCCATTCTGTTCGCCCCGACGGCAGAAATTGGTCCGTGGCGAGGACTAGAGTAATCTCGATGCGCAAGATGACAAGCTCACAATCGCCACCTCCAGGATCCTCCGTCTAAAAGCTGCCGGGCTCACAATAGAGATGATTGGCTCTGACTTCCTTCGCCGCCGCATCGCCCCTCTGCAGAATAAGGGGAGACCAGCTTGGGAGTTCCAGAACGCGGCAGACATCATGAGGCTGCGCCCCGGATTAAACAGTAACTTGACAATCATGCAGCTTGCCGCTCTCCACCACAGGCTATTTCAGCGTGAGGACAAGCATAAGTTGCCAGCGAGAATTATCCCTTTGTGCAACAACTCTGCCCTGGGGTCGGTCATCGCCACGATGCCAATGTTCAACGCCCATGGCCTTGATGCAACTTGGGTCGAGCCATCTGAGGAGCAGGCCCAAAAGTTCTTCGATGACTTGTCGGAGAGGGCCATCCGGGAAGAAACAAACCTCGTCCGCGCCACCACTGATGAAGAAGTGGCGTATATTGCCACTAGGGTGGAAGAGGTGAATCTTGCCGCGGAGGCCGGCAGTGTCGGTTTCACAGAATGGGAAACTAGCGACGCAGAAGTCATTTTGGAACAGGATCCTACCGGGAAGGATAAGGCTGCCGGGGAACAGAGCGGCACAACCGCCGAAAGCTCATCTGATGAGGACGCAGCCGAAGAACAGCCACAAGGGGAGCCCCCAGCTCCAAAGAGGGCAAAGCGTGTCCTTCGGAAAGCCGATTCTGGTGCCCCAACAAATCAACCTTCTTCGAGCAGTGATGCTCCCGGCAAGAAGGCGGCCGACAAGGCTGCACCGCGGCAAGGAGTTTGACAGCAACCCGTGCGGCGCACGAGACACACGCCTGCGGCAACCACTGGGGTGGCAGGGGCGTCTCACACAACAGCACCAGAGGTTGAGGCGGCAGAGTCACGCCAACCCCCTGCACCTGCTGCAGCCAAGCGACCTAGGACTCCTCCTCCGCCTCCCCGTATGGACGCCGCAATGGAGGTCGATTTCGACATCTCCGGTTTCAGCCCGGAACAAGAAGAGGAAGAGTAAATATCCTGTCTCAGCATTTATCTCCAAAATTCTGAATTCGATTGATCTGATCGTCTTGCTTTGTCTTGTCTCTGAAGTGACGCAGAAACTTTGGCGGAAAGGATGGCGAAAAGGGCAAAGACTTCCACGGGTGACGAGCCCCCGACAGGCTCTGTGAGCGTGCCAGTAACTATCGTCTTCAGCCCGGAGCTTAGCCCTCACCGCAGCCCCCAGCGCAGCCCCTAGCGTGAGTTCACTACTCATGTTCCGCCTGGCGGGTGCTGAGGTTTCTACCTTTGCCGCTAATATCTTTGGGCTTGCAGGAGAAGGACAGCAACAGAGAGAGTCATTGGAGGACGCCCCCGTCATACCGCCTCTGTCAACCACGCCGCCCCCAAGCGCATCCCCGGCAAGAGCTCCTACCGATGAGCCTACCTTGGAAGAGGAGGAGCCGGCAAACATGGGCACCGGCAACATTTCCCCGGCAACCAATGTTGCCGGGAGGGATGAAGCCACCCCTCAACAGCTCGATGCAGGTGACTGCTTGCCTCAGAGCTCTTGTCATTCTTTCCTTTATCTTTCTCTCTCTTTGTCTTCTTGAACTTCAATCTTGACCTTATTTGTTTTCCTCCTTCGTCCTCCAGAATTCCCTGTGATGAAACACATGGACGTCGATGTTGTCATCGAGGAGACCGCCAGAGATGCTGCCGCTGAAGCCGACAAGATCGCTGCTAGCGAGGCCGCCAAAGACGCCACTGTCGAGGTCAGCGAAGCTGCTGCCGAGGAAGCCGCCAAGGAATCTGCCGAGAGGGCCGGTGAGGAGACTGATGACCATACTGACGGCATTCCTGCCGCAGGAGCGCCAGGCGCTACATCAGCCACAGAGCCCCCAGCCACCGGTGAGACGAACATCGAGGATCAACCATCGACATCTGAGGCTCCCCCATCGAGCAAATATCTCAAAGTTGGCGACAACCTATTCGTCAACTTGCCGGGGACGGCAAGTATTGGAGCGCCAACCGAAGGAGAAACTTTTGATGAAGAAATCATCACCGCTGCCGGGCTCGAGATCATCGATGAACCAAGCGCTAGCAGTGGCAAATCTGAAGAAGATCAGCTCCTTCAGGCCATGGGCGATAATTTCTGCAAACTCCAAGCACTCCATCGTGCTCGAAAGGAGAAGGCAGATTCCAGAGCTACAGTTGTCGAAGCAGCCGAGGCGGATTTCCAGAAGCGCGTTGAGTAGATGCAGATCTGGTACACCAAGGCCCTTCAGGAGTTGACTGCCAGCCGGGAACAAGTGAGCCAAAGCTGGACAGAGCTCCTCCTGAGGCAATCCGACATAGAGAAGGCGCAAGAGGAAAATGCGCAAAGGATTGCCGCTGAGGAAGCCCTTTTAACGAAGCGCCGCATTGGGCTTGACGCTCACGAAGAAGATCTTGCCGCACGAGAGCAGGCACTTGCTGCCAAACTCCACGGCAAGGATGAAGAGATTGAAAAGCTTGTCGCACAGCGGACCCAGGAGCTGGAGCAGAAACACAAGGAGGCCCTCAAAGCTTCAACTGCAGATCACGCCAGCAAGCTCAAGGAAACCATCAAAGCCATCGAGGCTGCAGAGGCTGCCAAGAACAAGCTGAGCAACAAAGTGAAGAAGCTGGAGGCTGATCTTGAGGAACATAGCAAGGAGCTCTCGACGCTCAAAGGTGATAGGGAGAAAACTCTCCACAGCCTGGCGGAGATGCAAATTGCTATATCTGACAAGACCAAGCAGCTCTCTTCAGCCAACGATGCCATTGCCGATCTGAGGCTGAAGCTAACCAAGCTGGAAAAGTCTCTTGAGGACCGCAGGGCCCGCGAGAAGGCCCTGAGCAAAGATCTCTAGGATGAGAAGAACTTGTTTAAGAGCGCTGGCGCCGCCCAAATTGACTATGAGAAGGGTGTGAAAATCTGGACTGATCGCCTTGTCGACACCGCGGAGAGGCTCACAGCACAACTGTCAACCATGGGCCAGGATGGCCTGCAAAACTTCAGGTATTCCTCTAAAGAAAGGATATCCTCGAGCGCCAGGCTGACCATGTTCTTCGAAAGCATCATTGATGCCCTGAAGCTGCTACAGTCCAACCGAGCGACCCAACTGGCCAATGAATCCCGCAAGCTTTGCCGGGCCATCCTCCACAAGGTACTTATTAAGGTGGTGCATAAGAACCCTGGCGTTGATCTCACCAACATGCTCGACCGCTTGCCGAAGGATGCAGATCTCAAGGCACTTGAGGAGCTTGTCGCGCCCATCCTTGAGAAGGTAGATTCAATCAAGAGGGTCGAAGGCCAGCGCAGGGACAAGCTGTCTCACTTTTCCTTGCCGCCACCGTTCCATGCCAAAGACAATTTAGTCTTAAGTTAGAACTGCGGCAACTATCGATGTAATATAACTTGCTATGATTGAATATATGCATGCTATTTCCCCTGTCCGATTCTTCCCGTATGGTATACGCCTATGCTTACTGGAAACTTGCTGGCGCGCAACCTGCCGCGAGCGCTGGGTGCGGGACTTCAGCAGCCTGCTGGAGGTGCAGCAGCCGGCAAGACACCTTGGCGCTCTTGGTGCAGCCACTTAAGATGTTGAGCAGATTCAAAACAAAATAAGGGTGCAACCAATTACGACAAGGGTTCCTTCGCGTGCAGGTTTTCCATACAAGGGCTGAAATCGTCTAAAGAAAATAGCCTGATCATAAAAATTGAAAAACTTGCTCAAAGTTTCGCAACTTAGCTCTCTGTTGTTGTACTCCTTCCGGCAAGACATCAATTCTGAACATTACCCATTGGTATCCATACCTTCCTTCCCCCCGGCAAACTTGTGCGCGAAGGAACCTTCTATCCATTGAGAAAAAGAAAGAAGAGAAAATAAAGATATGGAACCTTGGTGGTTCGTTAATGCTTACCGGGAGCAAGTGTCCTACAATATCTCAGACAAGCATGCATATATATAAACATGGAAATCAACAAGAAATGTACAACACTTAAGCTTATTCAACTGCGCACAGGGTCTGCGCCTAGCTTTGTACAAAGGATTATATGCCTTGCCGGCAAGACTCATACAAAAGGAGGTTGTCGGGAGCCCCCGGCAGCCGCGCCTTATGGGTAGAACTTGCGAAGATGTTCGATATTCCAAGAGTTGCTCATTGGAATACCATCCTCGGTCTCCAGGCGGACAGCGCCGGGCCTGGTGACTCGTTCTACCCGATAAGGGCCTTCCCACTTCGGCGTCAACTTGTTTGAATTCTTGGCGGACTGAATCCGCCGAAGAACAAGGTCACCTTCCTCAAGACTTTGGGCATGAACTTTGCGGCTATGGTAGCGGCGCAAAGCTTGCTGGTAGCGTGCAGCCCACACAGCAGCCTGAAGACGATCCTCCTCAAGGAGCACAGCGTCATCTTGCCGTAGTTGCTCTTGCTCAAGCTCATCATAAGCGAGCACTCGAGGTGACCCGTATATGAGTTCCGTGGGGAGAACTACTTCCACTCCGTAAACCAGAGCGAAGGGTGTCTGGCCAGTAGCTCGATTTGGTGTCGTTCTGATTGACCAAAGAACCGCCGGCAACTCATCAATCCAGCGCCTTCCGCACTTTTTCAGCTTGTCAAAAGTTCTGGTCCTGAGACCGCGCAGCACTTCAGCATTAACCCTCTCTGCTTGGCCGTTGCTTCTCGGGTGAGCAACAGAGGCAAAACAGATTTTGCCGCCAAGATCCTGGACGTACTGCATGAAGGTGCGACTTGTGAATTGTGTGCCGTTGTCGGTGATGATCCTGTTGGGCACACCAAAACGGCAAACTATCCCTTTAAAGAACTTGACGGCTGATTGTGCTGTCACCTTCCTGACCGCTTCCACCTCCGGCCACTTTGTGAACTTGTCGATTGCAACGTACAAGTACTCAAAGCCCCCGGTAGCATGGGGAAAAGGGCCCAGTATGTCGAGCCCCCAGACCGAAAATGGCCAGGAGAGAGGGATTGTTTGGAGAGCTTGAGCTGGCTGATGTGATTTCTTTGAATGAAACTGGCACACTTCACACTTGGTTACTAGTGCAGGTGCATCCTGGAGAGCAGTGGGCCAAAAGAAACCTTGTCGGAATGCCTTTCCGACAAGCGCTCTTGATCCTATGTGAGAGCCATATATGCCTCCATGTATCTCTGCCAACAGCTCCAGTCCATCCTCCCGAGGAATACACTTCAATTTCACACCGTTGAGTCTCTTCCTGTACATAACGCCATCGACGAACTGGTACATGCTAGACAGGAGGGCTACTTTTTCCGCTTCTTCCTGCTCCTCAGGGAGTTCTCCTGTCTGAAGAAAATGGACAATGGGTTATGCCCAAGCTGGAGCCTGGGGCTCGACAACTAGGACCAAAGGCATCTCTTCTGCTGGGGGAATGTTTGTCTCGACGGCAAGGGCCTGAGCCCCTGCTGGAGCATGTTGTTCCCTGGCAAGCTTGCCGCTGATCCCGGCGACTTCCTTGCCGGCGGCTCCCGTGAGCTCTGCCGGAAAGTACTGACCAGAATTCAACTTCCTTCTCTTTTCTTGCCTCATTGATGGCGTTACAGATGGTTGAGTTAAATGGAGCACAAAAGTCCCTGGTTCCACAGGTAACTTGAGGGCAGCGCGCTTTGACAGGTCATCTGCAATACTGTTTTCGGCACAAGGAATGTGCTTTGTTTGCAGACCGTCAAAGCGCTCTTCCATTTTTCTCACTTCATCCACATAAACTTTGCATCAATGGAGTTTGATAATCTTTGTTGACTTTCCTGACAACAAGCTGTGAGTCGCCTCTGATGATGAGCTTCATGATACCAAGGTCCGTCGTGATCCTGAGACCAGCAAGCAGGCCTTCGTACTCCGCAGTGTTGTTTGTCGAGCTCTCCCGGGGAAAATGCATCTGAATTACATACTTGAGGTGCTCTCCGGTGGGTGCAATAAGCAGCACGCCGGCACCGGCGCCTTGCAGCAAGAAAGCCCTGTCAAAGTACATAACCCATTCTCGATCTGTTTCCTTGCCGGGAAGAGTCGTTTCTTGAATCTCTTCGTCTGGCGTTGGGGTCCATTCCGCAATGAACTCCGCCAAGGCCCTGCTCTGAATTGCTGAAGTACTTTCAAACTTGAGGCCAAAGCTTGATAGTTCCAACGCCCACTCCACAATCCTGCCGGTTGCCTCTGGATTTCGCAAAATCCGCTGCAACGGGAAGCAAGTGACGACGGCAATCTCATGTGCTTGAAAATAATGGCGCAGCTTCCTCCAGGCCATGAGAAGACCGAAGAGCAGCTTCTGCACACCAGAGTATCTTGACCTAGCTCCCTGTAAAAGAGAGCTAACAAAATAAACTGGGCGCTGCACCATCTTCCTCTTTTGAACTGATTCCTCTGACTGCGCAGATCCTGTCTTGCCGGTATCAGACCTTGCCGGGGAAGATCCTGGCACGTCACTTGACGGTCCTGCCGCTGCCGTTGCCTCCTCGTCAACTTCTCTCTACGCCACTAACGCAGCACTAACCACGTGATTCGTTGCCGCTAGATACAACAGCGATGGCTCTTGTGGCCTAGGAGCGACTAGCGTCGGCGGAGAGGAGAGGTACCTCTTTAAATCTTGTAGCGCTGCCTCCGCTTCCGGAGTCCATCTCATTGGACCCGCCTTCTTCAAAAAATTTAAAAAGGGCAGGGTGCGCTCAGCGGATTTGGAGATGAACCTGCTTAAGGCAGCAACGCAGCCGGCAAGACGACGTACATCTTTGACGCATCTTGGCTCCTCAATCTGATCAATAGCTTTGATCTTGTCGGGGTTCGCTTAAATTCCTCGTTGAGATACAAAGAACCC
This sequence comes from Thinopyrum elongatum, assembly GCA_011799875.1. NCBI lineage: Eukaryota > Viridiplantae > Streptophyta > Magnoliopsida > Poales > Poaceae > Thinopyrum > Thinopyrum elongatum. Next base: position 463,047,659 of record CM022298.1, on the reverse strand, counting down.
GAGAAGCTTGCCAGAAGGGACGTCAAACACACACTTCTCAGGATTGAGCTTTAAATTGATCTTGCGCAGATTTGTAAATGTTTCTTCTAGATCTTGTATGAGCGTCGCTTTATCCTTGGTTTTGACCACTATGTCATCCATGTATGCTTCCATATTTCTATGTAGCTGAGGCTCAAAACCAATTTGGACCGCTGTCGCAAATGTAGAACCAGCACTCTTCAACCCAATAGGCATCCGTATAAAGCAATTCGTACCACATGGGGTGATAAATGCGGTCTTTTCTTCATCTTCTTTTGCCATGAAGATCTGATGATATCCCGAGTAGGCATCAAGGAACGACAGTAGGTCACAACCAGCAATGGAGTCCACAATCTGGTCGATGCGCGGCAAGGGGAAAGGATCTTTTGGATAGGCTTTATTAATGTCTGTATAATTAATACACAGCCTCCATTTCCCATTCGCCTTGCGCACTACAACCGGATTGGCCAACCACGTTGGGTGAAGCACTCCTTTGACCAAGCCTGCCGCTTCTAGCTTCCTGATTTCTTCGGCAATGAATTCTTGCCGCTCCAAGGCTTGCTTCCTCACCTTCTGCTTGATGGGCCGCGCATGAGGACAGAAAGCAAGGTGGTGCTCAATTACCTCCCTGGGAACACCGAGGATGTCAGACGGTTGCCATGCAAACACGTCGACATTCGCCCGCAGGAAGGCAACGAGCGCACTTTCCTATTTGTCATCTAGGGTGGAACTTATGGAGAAAGTTCCTCCGGTTCCGTCCTCCTTGACGGGCACCTTCTTGGTCTCTGGTGGAGCAGCCTTGGACTTCTTGTTCTTGCCGGTGGAACTCTCTGGTGCGTCCTCAACGGAAGCGCAACACTCCGAAGAGGTGCGCTTGCCGGGGTTCGTGCCAGAGATCTTGACGGTCTTCTTCTTCCCCCCGGGAGTTCCAACGGCAGGAGCAGATGCCTTGACGGCAGGTGCGGCGGCTGCCTCCCGGTATAGTTGGTCGGTGCAGATTAGTGCATCCTTCTTGTCAGAGTGGATAGTGATGACACTTACCGGTCCGGGCATCTTCAACACATTATACGCATAGTGTGATGCAGCCATGAACTTAGCCAGCGCTGGGCGGCCAAGGATCCCATTGTACGACATAGGGATTTTGGCGACATCAAACACTACCTTCTCTGTCCTGTAGTTGCGCTCGCTACCAAATGTTACCGGTAGCGTAATCTTGCCTTTTGGCTGGGTCCTTCCTGGATTGATCCCTTGAAACGTGCCCATTTCTTCGAGATCTTCATCAAGAATTTGCAGCTTCTTGAGCACGTCCGGCGAGATTAAGTTCAGCCCGGCCCCACCGTCAACTAGCATTTTCGTCACCTTGAGGTTGCGGATTGTTGGTGAGACCAACAAGGGCAAACACCCGACCGCAGTTGTGCGATCAGGGTGATCCTCGGCGTCGAAAATGATTGGCATGTTGGACCATTTCAAAGGTTTGCGTGCATCAAACGACGGCTCCATTGCATTAACCTCACGCACCCACTGTTTAAGTCGGCGATGAGAAGAATGCAACGAGGCGCCCCCGTCAATATACATGGCCTCTGTGGCTTTCTGAAACTCGTGCTCACTGGATTCGTCATCTTCTTAATCATCATCGCCTCCCTCGTCCTTGTCGCGACCTCGGGCGGGCCTCTCCTTCTGTTGCTTAGCCTTGTCGTGGCGGCCTCCTCGGCCACCACGCTTCTTGCCAGATCCCTCAGCACCATCCTGGGCCTTCTCCTTGTCTCGTCTTTCGTACTCAGCTCTCTGCTTCTCGACAAGCTGCTCAACTTGCCGGCAGTTTTGGAGATCGTGGCCCTTGGTGCGATGGATCTTGCAATACTGCTTGCCGGAGTTTTCCGACTTGTCGGCAGCCGCCAAGGCCTGGCAGGAGGCGCACCCGGCAACTTCCTTGCCGGGGTCGTTAACCTTGGCCTTCTTGGTGGTGCCAGGGTTGCCGGATTCCTCGACAGCAAGCACGGCCTTGCCTCTGCGCTTCTTGTTCGCCGCCGGCCTTTCTTTGGCAGGGTTGCAGCGTCTTCATCTTATGATTCGCCCCCTGCGCCAACACCCTCGCCAGGGAGTTTCCTTCCTTCTTCAGCTCGAGCGCACTTGTCGGCCAAAGCATAAAGCTCGGCAATACTCCTGACCTTGTTCATCGCCAGCTCTTTGCGCATTTTGCGGTTACGCACGTTCTGATGAAACGTGCTAACAACAGCGGCAGGATGAACGTCTGGAATATTGTATTGCACCCGGCTAAATCTCTGGATAAACTTGCGTAGGGGTTTGCCCTCCTTTTGAGGGAGGAGATGCAAATCACTCTCTTGGCCAGGAGCTTGGTGGCCTCCAACAAAGGCGCCAACAAACTGATGGCACAGATCTGACCAAGAAGAAATGGAATTCTCCGGCAGATGCATCAACCATGACCTGACGTTGGGTTTGAGCACCAACGGGAAGTAGTTGGCAAGTATCTTGTCATCTCGGCCCCCGGCAGCCTGCACCACAATGGTGTAGATGCTCAAGAACTCCGAGGGGTGAGTCTTGTCATCATATTTCTCCGGGACCTCTGGTTTGAATGTTCGGGAGTTGGGCCACTGGACTCGCCGCAGCTCACGGGTAAACGCTGGACAACCTACCTCATAGGGTAAGTCGCCTACGTGCCCCGGCACAGGCTTGTCGACAGTAGGCCCTGCGCGTTTATCGGACTAATGACATGCCTCCCGTCGCCGCTCGATGGTAGTTCGAGCGTCCTCTTTGCTTCGTTCCTGAAGAACTTGACGCTGATCGCGGCGCATCCGCGGATCGGATGATGCCGTGGAATCGTCATCACGGCCGTCAGTCCGCCGGGTTGACGACTGCTGCTATTGTCGTGGAGGGGAGTGCACCGTGGTCGCACCGCCTCTATTCTTCTCTCCATCGGCTCACGTCGGATCGATAGACCGCTGCCGCGAGGGCCCCGCAGGCTGCGGCCCATCCTTGTTGATGAAGCCGATGAGGCTCTGGATAGTAGATCACCACTCCGCCATCTTCTCCGGAGTAGGAGGAAAATCGAGGAGCAGTTGCGCACGTGCCAACGCTTCTGCTGGCATAGGTGGCGGCAACAGGTGCGAGGTATGTGAGGTGCCCTGACTCCTAACAGTGTTAGAAGGAGCACCGTCACGATCACGCGACCGCGCGCCACTTCCACCGGCAGTTTGGCATGCATGCTGGGCCTGCGCACCTTGGGATCGATACGCAGAAGTCTTTCCATGGAGACGTTCAGAACCACCAACGCCACGGCGCTGATCGTCGCGTGCGACTTGGGAAGGCCGCAACGCTTGCGCCGGCGTGAGAGTCTTGGAAGGCGCCCTTCAATCTCTAGAGTTTGCTGCGCTGCCCGTAGGCAGCATGGCTCCATCTCTGGATCTAGCGGCGTGCGGGTTGTCGTCGCCGCTGTGAACGACGCCGCTCGCCTGGCTCGGATCACCAGAACACCGTGGAGGCTCTAAACCTCCATCTCCTGCATCCACGCCGTCACCCGTCCGAGTAGGCATGGGCAAGATGGACGTAGACAGAACAACCGCTGCCGCACCCTTCTTCTTGGGTGGCATGGTGACAAAGACAGTGAAGAAACTGACACGCTGATCACCGGATCAGGTTCGCGCAACCTCGTCCCCCTACGTGGCGCGCCAAAGATGTCGGCGTACGACACCTATGGGATCCGAAGGAGCCCTTTACGATTCGGCAGGGAGAGAGGTATGCACAAAGAGCAGAACCGAAGATCAACTTGGGGGGGGGGGGATTTTTACCCAGGTTCAAGCCGCTGATCAGCGTAAAACCCTACTCCTGCTTTAGTTTATTATCGGTGTTTTCGTCCCAGTTCTTGGAGCGCTTGCAATGAACAGTGTGTTCGTGCAGCAGCTACGCATGCAGAATGGGCCGAGAGTGTTCTCCTCTCTGTAGCAGTTGCCTTGGGCCTCCTTTTATATGCTCAAAGGGGTCACCACAGTGGCAAACTGTTGATATGCGAGGTGTAAAGTAGCTACAGGGTTATCATACCTAACCACAGGCGGTTTAGGACAAATGCATTTAATGCACCGTGAGGTGTCCGTTTAGGTATCCCTACTCTCTTGGGGATGGAAAAAGGGGCCATCCCATCAGCACCGCTTAAGCTCGCCTCCACTAGCGCCTTGCCACGCATCCGGAGATGGGACCAGAATGCCAGGCTGGTCGCTATGCTGGAGCGGTGGCACAGTGGCGCAACCTTGCCGGGGCGCGGATCTTGCCGGGCTCCGGAGGCTACCCCGGCAAGATCTTGCCAGGGGCCGAGCCCCTGATCTCCAGTTCACCTTATCTTCTGGTCCTTGGCTTGAATGTCTCTTTGATAATCCTAGATTAATCTTCGGCTATTCCCCGACAAGCCTTGCCGCAGGCATGGCTACAACTGCCCTTGCACAAGTATGGGGTACTAAAGGCCCAATATTTAGTACACCGACAATATCTCAAGCATAAATTCCAAGCATACCATTGCAACATTTCAGTTTGATCCCATAAGAGTTTCCATTTTTGAGTCAAGCGATAATCCCTAAAGTATTCATGTTGATCCAATGTGTCTCCCATTATCAAGTTGAATGGGGTTTTCTCATGATTATCAAAGTAGTGTTTAATATTTTTCACATAACAAGCGTCGAGGGTTTTAGGAGGTTCCCCATCTCCATGAGTAGCAAGTACACCTAATTTTTTTCGTATTTCGTGTTCCATATTCATAACTAAAGATAGAGAACAACTTAGAACAGAAAATAAAAACTACTTAGTGATAAAGCAAACAAGAACACACGAGAATATCAACCCCAGGCCATTCCTCCCCGGCAACGGCGCCAAAAAAAGGTCTTGATAACCCACAAATATATGGGATAAATTATAGCCTTTCTCGATAAGTAAGAGTGTCGAACCCAACGAGGAGCTAAAGGTAGGATTTGTATCCCCTTCAAGTTCTATTGACCACCGATACAACTCTACGCACGCTTATTGTTCCCTTTACCTAGAACAAGTATGAAACTTGAAGTACTTTATAGGTATAAAGGGATAGGTTTGCAAGATAATAAAGAACACGTAAATAAAAGCTAGGGGTTGTTTATATAAAGAAACAACTAAGTTAGTTTTAGTAGAGAGCTTTTGGTCACAAGAAAGTTTCCCTAGGCAATCGATAACTAGACCGGTAATCATTATTGCAATTTTATATGAGGGAGAGGCATGAGCTAACATACTTTCTCTACTTGGATCATATGCACTTATGATTGGAACTCTAGCAAGCATCCGCAAATACCAAAGATCATTAAGGTAAAACCCAACCATAGCATTAAAGTATCAAGTCTTCTTTACTCCCATACGCAACAACCCACTTACTCGGGTATGTGCTTCTGTCACTCACGCCACGCACCATAAGCGAATCATGAACATATTGCAACACCCTACAGTAGGGATCCCTCATGCTTGCGTGCCACGGAAAGCACCATAGGATAGCACCAATAATAAAATATACAACTCAAACCAATCATGATCATAGATCAACCCATAGGACAAAACGAATCTACTCAAACATCATACGATAGCCACACATCATTGGATAATAATATGTAGCGTTGAGCACCATGTTTAAGTAGAGATTACAGCAGGGAGAAGAGGTGTTACACCTCTGCATAGAGGGGGAGAGAGTTGGTGATGACGGCGACGAAGTTGTTGGTGTAGATCTCCGTCACGATGATGGCCCCGGCGGCGTTCCAGCGCCACTAGGAGAGAGGGGGAGAGATCTGCCCTTCTTCTTCTTCCTTGACCTCCCCCCTATATGGGAGGAGGGTTTCCCCTCTGGTCCTTGGCCTCCATGGCAAGAATAGATCTGTATGGGTGCGGCTGCCCTCTCTCCCCTCCTCATATATAGGGGAAAGCATGCTGGGAGGGGCTGAGGGAGTCCTGGATTAGGGGGTCCTCGGGTGTCCGGTCTATTCGATATGGGCCGGACTGATGGGCCGTGAAGATAAAGCAGAAGACCATCCCCCGTGTCTGGGTAGGACTCCTATATGCGTGGACGGCAAGTTTGGTGTCCGGATGTACTATTTCCTTCTTCTGTAAACTGACTCTGTACAACCCTAGGCCCCTCCGGTGTGTATATAAACCGGAGGGTTTAGTCTGTAGAGGCAATTAGAATAATCATAGGCTAGACAGCTAGGGTTTAGCCATTATGATCTCGAGGTAGATCAACTCTTGTAACCCCTATACTCATCGAATACAATCAAGTAGGACGTAGGGTTTTACCTCCATTAAGAGGGCCCGAACCTGGGTAAACATCGTGTCCCCATTGTCCATTGTTACCATCGATCCTTAGACACACAGCTTGGGACCCCCTACCCGAGATCTGCCGGTTTTGACACCGACATTGGTGCTTTCATTGAGAGTTTCGTTGTGTTGTCGACAGAAGGGTCGATGGCTCGTCTTGTCATCAACGACGACGCTGTTTTCGGGGAGACTTTTCTCCATGGTCAACTCTTTGTGTTTGGCGGCTTCGTACTATGTGCCAACTCGACCGGTCACCTTGAGCAGGTCGACAGCTACGCCCCTGGTCACCAGATCAGGTTTGGAAGTTTGAACTACATCGCCGATATCTGAGGAGATCTAATCTTCGAGGGGTTCACAGCCTTGGCCGCCGCGCCCCACCCAACAAAGAAGGCCCTTCGGATCCGCTATCAGATCCCGTCCAGGGATCGACTATCATGCCCGCCCTGGCCTTAGATCCGGAGCGGAACACTTCGTCCGAAGACGGGAGGGTGAACCCCGTCGGACTCTTTCCCATTACGGAGCTTCTAGCCAGAGACCCAGATGCAACCATGCCGTCGGCGGACCCGGAGTCAAATGGGAATCTCCCCGTCATCGGGAAGCCAGATTCGCCTCTGGACGTCAACTCCGAACTCTCGAGGTCTGCGTCTATCGGGCTCGGTCAAGTGGTTATTACCGAACCTAGCTCCGCAGATCCTCAGACGCATGTCCAGCTTTCACACTTAAATGAAACACTGGACCTAATGCAATCTCTCGCCATCACGGAAGTATCACCTCCGAGCTATGCCCAGCTTGAACTGGGGGCTGAGAGTAGGGAATTTTGCGTCCCACCCACCACCCACTTAATAGCCATTGTCGATGATTTAACCGACATGCTAGATTACGCCTCCGAAGACATCGATGGCATGGACGACGATGTCGGAGTTGAACCAGGCCAAAACCCGCCCATCACTGGGCGTTGGATGGCCACTTCTACTTATGATGTATACATGGTGGACACGCCTGAAAAGAAGGACGATGATAGCACTCAAGATCCAGAGGAGGAGAGGCTCGTCGATGAACCACCAAAACGCCGGCGTCAGCGGCGCCGCCCACGATCGCGTCGGGCAAGGGAAAGCAATACCAGCACCGGAGATAATGACACTCCGAACAACGTCGAAGACTCCGTCCACCCCGCTGAGCCTACGTTCGAGCAGGATGAGAGGGAAGAGGGTCAAGTCAACACCAACGAACTTGCCTATCATGGGGATTCGGAAGATAGTAACTACTTACCTGTCTCCGAAGAGGATATTAGCCTCGGTGACGAAGATTTCATCATCCCAGAGGAACCCCTCGAACAAGAACGCTTCAAGTGAGGGCTGATCACCACTGCACGGAGCCTGAAAAGGAAACAGCAGCAGATTCAAGCCGAACAAGATACGCTCAACGACAGATGGACTAAGGTCCTGGCCGCCGAAGAGGGATACGGCTTTGAGCACCAAACAAAGAGCTATCCTAACCACAGGCTACTGCCACAATTTGATGAGGAGACCTTTGAGCCAATACCGTCAAAATACAATCATGCCAATCAACCAGACTGACCACCACGTGGACGGGACAAAACGGCCAATTATGCCGAACATCAGCCCGTGCCCCCTCGCCGTAGAGGCAAGGAGACAGCGGCTCCGGGCTACACGTATGACCTACGTCAGGACCTGACCAATAGAGCCGACCAGACCAGATCAATCTATGGATCAAGAGGACATGCTCCAGCATGAGATAACGGCCACCAGGCCTGGAACGACAAACATAACCAAATCCGGGGTCAGCCCCGAACACAGATGACATCCGAACTCCATCGTGATGTCGCCCGGTATAGAGGTGTCGCGCACCCCATGTGCTTTACCGATGAGGTAATGCAGCACTAGTTTCCAGAAGGATTTAAACCCGTAAACATCGAGCCATACGATGGAACGACAGATCCCGCTGTATGGATTGAAGATTTTCTTCTCCACATTCACATGGCTCGCGGAGACGATCTTCACGCCAATAATTACCTCCCTCTATAGCTGAAAGGACCAGCACGGCACTGGTTGAACAGCCTCCCAGAGAACTCCATTGGAAGCTGAGAAGACTTAGAGGATGCTTTTCGGGACAACTTTTAGGGCACTTATGTCCGGCCACCGGATGCTGATGACCTGAGTCCCATAATTTAGCAACCCAGAGAGTTCGCTCGCAAACTTTGGAATCAGTTCTTAATTAAAAAGAACCAAATCATGGACTGTCCGGATGCCGAGGCCTTAGCGGCATTTAAGCACAGCGTCCGTGACGAATGGCTCGCCCGACACCTCGGGTAAGAAAAAGCCGAAGACCATGGCAGCTCTTACTGCACTCATGACCCGCTTCTGTGCGGGCGAAGATAGCTGGTTGGTTCGTAGAAGCAACAGCACCAGCGACCCCGGCACCTCTGAGGCCCGGGACGGCAATTGAAGGCCACGACGCAGCAAAAACAAGCGCCGGAACAACAATGAAGAAACAGAGGATATGGCGGTAAACGCCGGATTCAGTGGCTCTAAACCCGGTCAGCGGAAGAAGCCATTCAAAGGTACTAGGGACGGTCCATCCAACTTGGACAAGATACTGGATCGACCCTGCAAGATTCATGGCACCCCTGACAAGCCTGCCAATCACACCAACAGAAACTGCTGGGTTTTCAAACCGGCCAGTAAATTAAACACCGAACATAAGGGGAAAGGACCTCCAAGCGAGGACGATGATGAGCCTCGCCCACAGCGCACCGGGGGACAGAAACAGTTTCCCCCCGAGGTAAAAATGGTGAACATGATCTACGTCACCCACATCCCCAAGACGGAGCGCAAACGCGCATTAAGGGACGTCTACGCCGTAGAGCCTGTCGCCCCAAAATTCAACCCATGGTCGGCTTGTCCGATCACCTTTGATCGCAGGGACCACCCAACCAGTATCCGTCATGGAGGTTCGGCGGCCCTGGTACTTGATCCTATCATTGACAGATACCATCTTACTAGAGTCCTTATGGTCGGCGGCAGCAGCCTCAACTTGCTCTACCAGGATACTGTCCGTAAGATGGGCATTGACCCGTCAAGAATCAAACCTAGCAACACTACCTTTAAAGGAGTGATACCTGGCGTGGAGGCCCGCTGCACTGGCTCCTTAACACTGGAAGTCGTATTCGGCTCTCCAGATAACTTCCGAAGCGAAGACTTGATCTTTGACATCATCCCTTTTCGCAGTGGTTATCATGCACTGCTCGGACGAACGGCCTTCGCCCGCTTTAATGTGGTCCCGCACTATGCTTATCTGAAGCTCAAAATTCCTGGACCTCGTGGCGTCATCACAGTAAATGGGAATATGGAGTGCTCCCTCTGTACTGAGGAGCATACTGCAGCCCTAGCAGCCGAAGTACAGGGCGGCCTCATCAAGCCGGACAACCCATCGGTCATCAAGACCCACGACTCTGCTAAGCGAGTCCGATCTGCACTACAATGCGATAGCCCGGTGGAGCCGGAGCTTAAATAGCGGTTTAGCCTCCGCCGACTGCCCCATAAGGTCACAGCATACGTACCACGCGTGCATAACTACGCACTTAAAATACCTTGGGCAGCGCCAGAGGCACACTGCAGAAAAGGTCCATAGTACGGTTTGACCCTATTCGGACCTCAACTATTTTTTCCACTATAGGTTCGCTAAAAAACCTACCTGATCTACGGAGGCTCTTTTCCAGGTCCCTCTTTCTTATAGACGACCATCACCTCCTCCTCTTAAAGCATTTCCCACCAAGGAGAAATGGCGCAGACGTGCGGCAGGGCACCATTGGGATCTTCAAACCACTACTTTTAATTAGGCCATGTGTAAACCTTTTCCTTGTGTAAACTTTTGGCATGTAAAATAGCCTCGATATTTATGGCATTATCTGTAATAACACGGCTCGACGTACTCATCAGGGTATAAAGGAAGCAGTTGATCACCACTTTTATTTGGCACTCATTTATTTTTGTCATCTGTATGCCCTCCCTACTTCAGACTGCCACACGTGCTTTAGTCCGGCCTTAACACCGGGGGCTGTATTCAGTCCTGCACATTTCAAAGTCCGAACACCTATAGGGTACTCTTCGGCGTCCCGGATATTGCATTATATGCATCGACTCCGAATCATGTCTTTGGTCTATAGTTGGGTTGCCCGGCTCCTATGCTTACCACCTTACATTCCACTCGTTCGGCTAAGGTAGTAAAGGGAGAACTACTGCGATTGTATTTCTGGTTCGTCCGGTCAAGTACCTCAGTAGAGAAAGCCGAAAACTGACTGTCATGATAAGCGCGAGCTGGTCGGCGATTCGGCGACTTAGTATTATACTACAAATCGTCAGCGATTCACTCCGTGTTATACGAGGGGCTGGTCTTCATCCAGCCGCGTGGAAAAGGCACCGTAGTCCGGATAGCCACACACGCACTAGGGGCTAGTACTTAGCTCCACAGTCAAACTCCTATGGCTAAGTGAAAGTAATAAAGCCGCATAGTCTGATTGCCTGGTTCACTACGCTGACACCTCCTTTACGGACCAAGACGTTGGATAAAGTGTGGTCACGCATTACGCCGAACACCCCTGTAGCATCTACATGGGGGCTGAAGCCGACGACTGGCAACTTTCAGAAATAAAACAATAAACGGCCGCACAGGAGGAAAAATCGCTTGAAACAAAAGGCGCAAACATAGATATATAAACAACATGGGTTCATCACATTGTTTGTACAACCCGAACACACTCAATCAAATATTACGTCCTTAGAGCATTGACCCTCTATCACTCGGGCTCCTTCTAGGACGTCATCGAAGTACCTCTCCGGCTTCCGGTGATCTTTGCCTTCGGGCAGGCCTGCGGTTGCCACTTCGGTGGCCTTCATCTTTTCCCATTGCATCTTGACGCGGCTGAAGGCCATCCGGGCACCCTCTATGCAGGCCAAGCGCTTCAATGCATCAATCCGAGGCCGCGCGTCGACAAGCCGCTTCACCAAACCGAAGTAGCTACTAGGGATTGGCTCGGCCGGCCAGAGCTGGACTATCAGGTCCTTCATGGCCAAACCTGCCACCCTATGCAGCTCCGTCAGCTGCTTCAGCTGGTCGTTCAGAGGCGTCGGGTGTTCCGGCACGAGAAATTGCGACCAGAACAGCTTCTCGGTCTAGTTCCCCTCCTGGGCTCGGAAGAACTGTGCGGCATCGGTGGCACTCCTCGGAAGATCCGCAAACGCGCTTGCAGAACTCCATACTCGGGTGAGCAAAGCAAACCTCTGACCTCCGAAGATACTCTGCAAAAGAAAGGCCTTGCCAGCCGCTATCTGTCTTGCCTGATGGATCTCTTCACGAGCACTCCGGGACTCGATCCGCGCCTCTTTGGCATCATGGAGAGCCTTGGCGAGCTCGGTCGACTGGTCCGAAGTCTTCTGCTCCAAAGTTTCGCATTTGCTGATGGCATCCTTCAGCTCCTGCTCTACTTCGGCCACCCGAGCTTCGTGTTGGCGGTGGGCATCTTGCTCGGTCTTTAGTTTGGCAGCCGCCTTGTCAGTGGCTGCCTTATTCGCCTCCGCCTCTTTTTTGGCCTGGGCAAGGGTACCTTTGAGTGTCTCGACCTCGGCTGTGCCAGCTGTGATTATAATCAAGGCATTCCATGAGTTAATCTCTAAATATACATATCACTTCTGATATCAAAATAAACTTTTAACATTATACGCATACCTTGCGTCTCATCGAACCGCTTATTAATGCGGTCGATTTCCTCATTGGCCACCCGAAGCTTCCCATTGAGTTCGGAAACTTCTGCGGCCTAGGCGGTTGCCGCCAACAGGGAAGCCTGTTACAATAACAGCACAGCAGGTTAACTCTGCCGAATACTATATGGATCCTCTGTCCGGTTTCTTTTAACCGAACAGAGCCTCAGGGGCTACTGTCTGTACACAGGTATATTCCTCCATATGAAAAGTTTTTAGAACATTACGTCGCATACCTCAAAGCCTGTCAGTAGGCTGGTGAAGGCTTCCTTCAGTCCGCTCTTAGCAGACCGAACCTTCTCCACCACCGCACCCATCAGGGTGCGGTGCTCCACCACGATGGAAGCACGCTGTAGTGCTTCCTCCAGAGCATTGGGCGCCTCCCGATTAGTGGAGGTCGCCGATGGAGCTGATGCTCCACCCCCCTCTTTCAAAGGAGGCTGCTTATCTAATCCCGGAGCCGTGTTGGTCTCCGGAATGGTGTCCGGCTAGGGCCCGGATTGTTGGGGGTCCCCACCATCGGTTGTCATAGGGATCGCCTCCCCTAGGTCTTCGGCGACCGAGGTATTAACCTCGGGGGCTTTCTCGACGGCCTCGTTCGCCCTCCCTCTGCCAAGAGAGGTCCTTCGGGACAACGCCTCGGTGTCCTCCATGGTGATAGGCGAGGGGGCTCGCAGCGGCGTGTCACTCTCTGCCATTTCGGGTGGCAGAGAGTTCCCCTCCGATAATGGGGTTTGCGGAAGCTCACGGGGAGGGCTGAAAGGCAAATAACAAAAATAACTTATACAATAACAGCAAGTAGACCGAAGATAAATGAGTAAGTTTCTGAATACTTACGATTCGGCCAGGGGCTTCACCCTGGGAGGTCTCTTGGGGACTAGTTCAGACTCTGAGTCCGAACTGTCCGGCAGGGTCACCTTCCCTCTCTTGGGCACCTCGCCCTCCGGGTCTTCGGAGGCCGCCCACTTCTTCTTCTTCTTCTTCTTCCCCTTATGAGGGGAGTCGCTTTCCACCTCCTCCTCCTCTTCTTCCTCGTCTTCTTCGTGGGAAGAGAGGGCTTCGGTCTCTCCGGACACTGCATCCAAAGGACCTTTGTGGCGGGGGCCGCCCTTGGCCTCCTTGCCCTTCTTCTTCTTGGCCTTCTTCTCCGGCGCCTGATAGGGCGCCGGGACCAGCATCTCCGTTAGCTGGGGTGTGGTCGGGTTCTCAGGCAGCGGTGCCGGACAATTGGTCCGCTCCGCCTTTGCCGTCCAGCCATGTATGGAAGGCAGGCAAGGTAATCTACATTATATCTGAAGTATTGACCGGATAAGTCTTCAGAAAAGTTATGCTTACCGCTGAGGCCGGGTTCTCGATGTCGAGTCCGATGTCCTCGGTCTTCTTCGGCCACGTTTTCTGGGCCTTGAAGAGCTGCTTCCATATGTCTTCGTGCGTGGTGCCGAAGAAGCGCTTCAGGGTCCGTGGCTCCTCCGGATTGAACTCCCACATGGGGGAGGCCCGGAGTTGGCAGGGAAGAGTGCGGGGGAAGAGCATCACCTGAATCATGTTTGTGAGACCGGTGTTTGCACCTAACATGTTGGAGATGCGCTTTTGTAGCATCTGCACCTCCGGTTTGGACCCCCAATCAAGGCCCTTGGCGGTCCATGAGGTGAGTCTCGTAGGGGGTCCGGATCTGAAGTCAGGCATGGCCGCCCAGTTGGCGTCGCGGGGTTCGGTGATATAGAACCACTCCTGTTGCCACACCTTGACTGTCTCCACAAATGCCCCTTTGGGCCAGACGGCGTTGGGGAGCTTGCTTACCATGGCCCCGCCATAGTCCACGTGCTATCCGTCAACCACCTTCGGCTTCAGATTGAAGACCTTGAGCCACAGGCCGAAGTGTGGGGGGATGCGAAGAAGAGCCTCGCACACGACGATGAACGCTGATATGTGGAGGAAGGAATTTGGGGCTAGATCATGGAAATCTAACACGTAGTAGAACATGAGGCCTCAGACGAAGGGGTGGAGGGGAAACCCTAGACCTCGGAGGAAATGGGGGATGAACACGACCCTCTCACCAGGCTCCGGAGTAGGGATAACCTGATCTTTGTCAGGGAGCCTATGCGCTATATCCACGGACAGATAGCCCGCGCTCCAAAGATCCTTGATGTCCTTCTCGGTGACGGAGGAGGCTTCCCACTTGCCCTTGGAACCGGACCCGGCCATTGCTGGGGAGGGTGGTAGCGGTGGGAAAGATCGAAGTTGTGGGCGCTGGAGCTTGGAAGTTGGAAGACAGGAGCTAGAAGAAGGCATGGGGAAAAAGGAGGGATCTTTATCCTCTTATAGATGGTGAAAATACCAAATGTCCCCTTCTCAAGCCATAAACCTCGCTTGTTCCCAACGAGATCGTGTGTAAGGCGCGGTTGGGTTACCCAAACCACATTGATGAGAATCCCGTAATGGACGGGCATGATCTCTGTTTTGACGGGACGTGCCAATGAGGGCTAGGCCTCAAAATGCGAAACGGGAGGCGTGAAAACGGTTCGAAATGTTAAAGAGTCAAGTGTGACGCTTCACCGAAAAAGTTGTCAGTAAAAGACACTGTTCCTATTTTGACATATTGCCTTCGTGGCTAAGGGTTGTATTGATTATGCAGAGCCGGATACAGTTTCTTTATGCATGGAGCTAACTTAAAATTTTCGGGGGAAGGAACCCGCCTTGCAATGCCGAAGATAATCCGTGTGCCGAACTCATCGTCATCGAAGACTGGTTCAGGGGCTACTGAGGGAGTCCTGGATTAGGGGGTCCTCGGGTGTCCGGTCTATTCGATATGGGCCGGACTGATGGCCATGAAGATAAAGCAGAAGACCATCCCCCATGTCCTGGTAGGACTCCTATATGCGTGGACGGCAAGTTTGGTGTCCGGATGTACTATTTCCTTCTTCTGTAAACCGACTATGTACAACCCTAGGCCCCTCCGGTGTGTATATAAACCGGAGGGTTTAGTCCGTAGAGGCAATTAGAATAATCATAGGCTAGACAGCTAGGGTTTAGCCATTACGATCTCGAGGTAGATCAACTCTTGTAACCCCTATACTCATCGAATACAATCAAGCAGGACATAGGGTTTTACCTCCATTAAGAGGGCCCGAACCTGGGTAAACATCGTGTCCCCATTGTCCATTGTTACCATCAATCCTTAGACACACAGCTTGGGACCCCCTACCCGAGATCCGCCGGTTTTGACACAGACAGGGGCGCCCCTAGATCCCATCTAGGGGGCAACGGCCAAGGCAGATGGAGGCGCCCCCTAGGGAAACCCTAGGGTGGCTTGGCCTCCAAGCCAGGTGGAGGCTTGCCTCCCAAGCCAGGTGGAGGTGCCCCACCTCCCCTGGTCATGTGGGATGTGATGAGAGGGGTGCACAGTGCCTTAGTGGGCTGGTGTGCCCCCTCCCCTTGGCCCATGAGGCCCCCAACACTTGCCGGGGCCCCCCGAAACCCCTTTCGGTCAAGCTGGTCATCACCCGGTACCCCCGGAACACTTCCGGACTCCAATACCCTTCGTCCAATATATCAATCTTCACCTCCGGACCATTTCGGAGTTCCTCGTCATGTCCGGGATCTCATCCAGGACTCCAAACAACCTTCGGTAACCACCATAATGACTCAACTATACTTATATCGTTACCAAACGTTAAGTGTGTAGACCCTGCGGGTTCGAGAACTATGCAGACATAACCGAGACACCTCTACGGTCAATAACCAATAGCGGGACCTAGATGCCCATAATGGTTCCTACATATTCTACGAAGATCTTTATCGGTCAAACCTCGATGTCAAGGATTCAGCTAATCCCGTAAGCGGTTCCCTTTGTCTATCGGTATGTTACTTGCCCAAGATTCGATCGTCGGTATCTCCATACCTAGTTCAATCTCATTACCGGCAAGTCTCTTTACTCATTCCATAATACAAGATCCCGTGACTAACTCCTTAGTCACATTGCTTGCAAGCTTCTTGTGATGTTGTATTACCGAGAGGGCCCAGAGATACCTCTCCATCACACGGAGTGACAAATCCTAGTCTTGATCCATGCCAACTGAACAGACACCCTCGGAGATACCTGTAGAGCACCTTTATAGTCACCCAGTTACGTTGCAACATTTGGTACACACAAGGTACTCCTCCGGTGTTAGTGATTTGCATGATCTCATGGTCATAGGAACATATACTTGACATGCAGAAAACGATAGCAATAAACTTGATATGATCATATGCTACGTTCATAGTTTGGGTCTTGTCCATCACATCATTCTCCTAATGATGTGATCCCATTATCAAATGACAACTCATGTCTATGGCTAGGAAACCATAGCCATATTTGATCAACGAGCTAGTCTAGTAGAGGCTCACTAGGGACACGTTGTTGTCTATGTATCCACACATGTATCTGAGTTTCCGATCAATACAATTCTAGCATGGATAATAAACGATTATCATGAACAGGGAAATATGATAATAACTAATTTATTATTGCCTCTAGGGCATATTTCCAACAGTCTCCCATTTGCACTAGAATCAATAATCTAGCTCACATCAGCATGTGATTAACACCCAATTAGTTCTAGGGTTTGATCATGTTTTGCTTATGAGAGAGATTTTAGTCAACGGGTCTGCAACATTCTTCACAAATTTTTATCTCATACTGTAGATGCTGCTATCATGCTCCACTTGGAGCTATTCCAAACGGCTGCTCCACTATACGTATCCGGTTTGCTACTCAGAGTCATCCGGATTGGTGTCAAAGCTTGCATAGACGTAACCCTTTACGCCGAACTCTTTATCACCTCCATAACCGAGAAACTCTACTCAGAGTCATCTGAATTGGTGTTAAAGCTTGCATCGACGTAACCCTTTACGCCGAACTCTTTATCACCTCCATAACTGAGAAACATTTCCTTATTCCTCTAAGGATAATTTTGACCGCTATCCAGCGATCCACTCCTGGATCACTCTTGTACCCCCTTGCCAGACACGTGGCAAGGCACACATCAGGTGCGGTACATAGCATGGCATATCGTATAGAGCCTATGGCTAAGGCATAGGGGACGACCTTTGTCCTTTCTCTTTCTTCTGCCATGGTCGAGCTTTGAGTCTTACTCAACTTCACACCTTACAACTCAGGCAAGAACCCCTTCTTGGACTGATCCATTTTGAACTTCTTCAAAATCATGTCAAGGTATGTGCTCTGTGAAAGTCTTATCAGGCGTCTTGATCTATCTCTATAGATCTTGATGCCCAATATGTAAGCAGCTTTACCAGGTCTTCCTTTGAAGAACTCCTTTCAAACAACCCTTTATGCTTTCCAGAAATTCTACATCATTCCTGATCAACAATATGTCATCCACATATACTTATCAGAAATGTTGTAGTACTCACACTCACTTTCTTGTAAATACAAGTTTCTTGCAAACTTTCTATAAACCCAAAAGCTTTGATCACCTCATCAAAGCGTATATTCCAACTCCGAGATGCTTGCTCTAGTCCATAGAAGGATCTCTAGAGCTTGCATACCTTTTAGCATCCTTAGGATCGACAAAACCTTCTGGTTGTATCACATACAACCTTTCCTCATGGAAACCGTCAAGGAAACTTTGTTTGGACATCCATCTGCCAAGATTTCATAATTGAAAATGCAGCAACTACTAACATAATTCCAACAAACTTTAGCATCGCTATGAGTGAGAAAGTCTCATCATAGTCAACTCCTTGAACTTGTCGGAAACTTCTTTGCGGCAAGTCGAGCTTCATAAATGGTGACATTACCATCAGCGTCTGTCTTCTTCTTAAAGATCCATTTATTCTGAATGGCCTTTCGCCCTTCAGGTAATACTTCCAAAGCCCATACTTTGTTTTCCTACATGGATCCCATCTCGGATTTCATGGCCTCTAACCATTTGTTAGAATCCAAGCCCACCATCGCTTCTCCATAGCTCGTAGGTTCACCGTTGTCCAACAACATGACCTCTAAGACAGGGTTACCGTACCACTCAGGAGCTGTACGTACCCTTGTCGACCTACGAGGTTTGATAGTAACTTGATCCGAAGCTTCATGATCATCGCCATTAGCTTCCTCTTCAACTGATGTAGGTGCCACAGAAACATCTTTTTGTGCTCCGCTACTCTCTGGTTGAAGTAAAGGTTCAACAACCTCATCAAGTTCTATCTTCCTCCCACTCAATTCTTTCGAGAGAAACTCCTTCTCTAGAAAGGATCCATTCTTGGTAACAAAGATCTTGCCTTTGGATCTGAGATAGAAGGTGTACCCAACTGTTTCCTTAGGGTATCCTATGAAGACGCACTTCTCCGCTTTGGGTTCGAGCTTATCAGGCTGAAGCCTTTTCACATAAGCGTCGCAGCCCCAAACCTTAAGAAACGACAACTTAGGTTTCTTGCCAAACCACAGTTCATACAGTGTCGTCTCCACGGACTTAGATGGTGCCCTATTTAAAGTGAATGCAGTTGTCTCTAACGCATAACCCCAAAACGATAGTGGCAGATCGGCAAGAGACATCATAGAACGCACCATATCCAATAAGGTATGATTACGATGTTCGGACACACCATTACGCTGTGGTATTCCACGTGGTGTCAACTGTGAAACAATTCCACATTGTCTTAAGTGATTGCCAAACCCGTAACTTAGATATTCTCCCCCTCGATCGGATCGTAGGAATTTAATCTTCTTGTTACGATGATTCTCAACTTCACTCTGAAATTGCTTGAACTTTTCAAACGTTTCAGACTTATGCTTCATTAAGTAAATATACCCATATCTACTCAAGTCATCGGTGAAGGTGAGAAAATAATGATATCCACCGCGCGCGTCAACACTCATCAGACCGCACACATCAGCATGTATGATTTCCAACAAGTCAATTTCACATTCCATTGTTCCGGAAAACGGGGTTTTAGTCATCTTGCCCATGAGGCATGGTTCGCATGTGTCAAGTGATTCAAAATCAAGTGACTACGAAAGTCCATCAGCATGGAGTTTCTTCATGCGCTTTACACCAATATGACCTAAGTGGCTGTGACACAAGAAAGTGTTATTATCATTATCAACTCTACATCTTTTGGCCTCAATGTTATGAACATGTGTATCACTACGATCGAGATTCAATAAACCATTCACATTGGGTGCATGACCATAGAAGGTATTATTCATGTAAACAGAATAACCATTATTCTCTGACTTAAATGAATAACCGTATTGCAATAAACACAATCTAATCTTGTTCATGCTCAATGTAGACACCAAATAACATTTATCTAGGTTCAACACTAATCTCGAAGGTAGAGGGAGCGTGCGATGGTGATCACATCAACCTTGGAAACACTTCCAACACACATCATTACCTCGCCCTTAGCTAGTCTCCGTTCATTCCGCAGCTTTTGTTTCGAGTTACCAATATTAGCAACTGAACCGGTATCTAATACCCAGGTGCTACTAGGAGTACTAGTAAGGTACACATCAATAACATGTATATCAAATATACTTTTCCTTATCTATTGGGGTAGTTCTGCTACCAGTGACCGGTCCCCTTATAATAGAAGCACTTAGTCTCAGGTTTGGGTTCAACCTTGGGTTCCTTCACTAGAGCGGCAACTGGCTTGCCATTAATGAAGTTTCCTTCTTGCCCTTGCCCTTCTTGAAACCAGTGGTCTTGTTAACCATCAACACTTGATGCCCCTTCTTAATTTCTACCTTCGCGGCCTTAAGCACCGCGAACAGCTCCAGGATCATTTCCATCCCTTGCATGCTATAGTTCATCACGAAGCTCTAGTAGCTTGGTGATAGTGACTGGAGAACTCTGTCAATCACTATCTTATCTGGAAGATTAACTCCCACTCGATTCAAGCGATTGTAGCACCCAGACATTCTGAGCACATGCTCACTGGCTGAGCTATTCTCCTCCATCTTGTAGTCAAAGAACTTGTCAGAGGTCTCATACCTCTCAACACGGGCATGAGCCTGAAATACCAATTTCAGCTCTTGGAACATCTCATATGTTCCATGGCGTTCAAAATGCCTTTGGAGCCCGATTCTAAGCTGTAAAGCATGGCGCACTAAACTATCAAGTAGTCATCAGAACGTGTCTGCCAGATGTTCACAACATCCACAGACGACTCTAGAGGGGTTGGCACACTGAGTGGTGCATCAAGGACATAAGCCTTCTGTGCAGCAGTGAGGACAATCCTCAGACTACGGCCCTAGTCCGCATAATTTCTTACAATATCTTTCAACTTAGTCTTTCTCTAGGAACGTATTAAAGCAGGGAGCTACAGCGCGAGCTATTGATCTACAACATAATTTGCAAAGACAACTTAGACTATTGTTCATGATAATGAGTTCAATTAATCATATTACCTAAGAACTCCCACTCAAATAAACATCCCTCCGGTTGTCCGAGTGTAACACGATCCAAATTCACCAACCCAAGTCCGATCATCACGTGAGATGAGGTGGTTTCAATGGCAAACATCTCTATGTTGATCATATCTACTATATGACTCATGTTCGACCTTTCGGTCTCTTGTGTTCCGAGGCCATGTCTGTACATGCTAGGCTCGTCAAGTTTAACCCAAGTGTTCCGCATGTGCAAAACTGGCTTGCACCCGTTGTATGTGAACGTAGAGTCTATCACACCCGATCATCACATGGTTCTTCGAAACGATGAACTTTCGCAATGGTGCACACTTGGGGAGAACATAATTTTATCTTGAAATTTTAGTGAGGGATTGACGTTTGCTTGAACTACGTCAGTATTTCCCCAAAGAGGAAGGGATGATGCAGCACAGCAACGGTAGGTATTTCCCTCAGTGATGAGACCAAGGTTATCGAATGAGTAGGAGAACCAAGCAACACTACGTAAATAGCACCTGCACACAAAGAACAAATTCTTGCAACCCGACGTGTTAAAGGGGTTGTCAATCCCTTTCGGGTAACAGCGCCAGAAATTGGCAAGTTGACGGGAGATAAATTGTAGTAGATTGCATAAATAAATAGCGAATAAAATAAAGTGCAGCAAAATATTTTTGGGTTTTTAGAAATATAGATCTGAAAATAAAAGTGGCAAATAAATAAAAAGGCAAATAGCAAAATAGATCTGAAAATATATGATGAGAAAATAGACCCGGGGGCCGTAGATTTCACTAGTGGCTTCTCCCGAGAAAAATAGCATACGGTGGGTAAACAAATTGCTTTTGGGCAATCGATAGAACATCAAATAATTATGACGATATCTAGGCAATGATCATTATATAGGCATCACGTCCAAGATTAGTAGACCAACTCCTGCCTGCATCTACTACTATTACTCTACACATCGACAGCTATCCAGCATGCATCTAGTGTATTAAGTTCATGAAGAAGCGGAGTAATGCAATAAGAACGATGACATGATGTAGACAAGATCTATTTATGTAGAAATAGAACCCATCTTGTTATCCTTAATGGCAACGATACATACATGTCATTTCCCTTTCTGTCACTAGGATCAAGCACCGTAACATCGAACCCATCACAAAACACATCTTCCCATTGCAAGATAAATAGATCAAGTTGGCCAAACAAAACCCAAATATCGGAGAAGAAATACGAGGCTATAAGCAATCATGCATATAAGAGATAAAAGAAGACTCAAATAACTTTCATGGATAAAAAGATAGATCTGATCATAAACTCAAAGTTCATCGGATCCCAACAAACACACCGCAAAAAAAAGAGTTACAACATATGGATCTCCAAGAGACCATTGTATTGAGAATCAAACAAGAGAGATAAAGCCATCTAGCTACTAACTACGGACCCAAAGGTCTACAATGAACTACTCACGCATCATCGGAGAGGCACCAATGAGGATGATGAACCCCTCCGTGATGGTGTCTAGATTGGATCTGGTGGTTCTGGAACTTGCGGCGGCTGGAATTGATTTTCGTCGACTCCCCTAGGGTTTCTGGAATATTGGGGTATTTATAGAGCAAAGAGGCGGTGCGGGAGGCCCCCGAGGTGGGCACAACCCACCTGGGCGCGCCCTGGTGGGTTGTGCTCCCCTCGGAGCACCCCCTGGTGCTTCTCCGGCCCACTGGATGTCTTCTGGACCCAAAAAAATCCACAAAAAGTTTCGCTGCGTTTGGACTCCATTTTGTATTGATTTCCTGCGATGTAAAAAACATGCAGAAAACAGCAACTAGCACTGGGCACTATGTCAATAGGTTAGTACCAAAAAATGATATAAAATGATTGTAAAACATCCAAGAATGATAATATAACAGCATGAAACAATCAAAAATTATAGATACATTGCAGACGTATCAGCATCCCCAAGCTTAATTCCTGCTCGTCCTCAAGTAGGTAAATGATAAAAATAGAATTTTTGATGTGGAATGCTGCCTAACATGTTCATCACATATTCTTTTCTTCATAGCATGGACATGTGGACTTTTATATGGTTCAAAGCAATAGTCTAGTATTGACATGATAACTTAAATACTCAAGCATATCAACAAGCAACCATGTCTTTCAAAATATCAATGTTAAATCAAGTTATCCCTAGCCTGTCATGCTTAATCATTGATCTATTCATGAAACACACTCGAATATTAGCTACACCCAATGCTCAAGTACGATCATAGTGCCCCTTAGTTGGTGCTTTGTAAGAGAAGATGGAGACTCAAATTAAAAATAAAAATTGCATAAAGTAAAAGAAAGGCCCTTCGCGGAGGGAAGTAGGGATTTGTAGAGGTGCCAGAGCTCAAAGCTTAAATTGAGAGATAAAAACATTTTGAGAGGCATACTTTTCCCACCAATGAAAACAACTTAGAGCTCCCAACACTTTCCATGCTAGATATATCATAGGCGGCTCCCAAACAGAAAATAAAGTTTATTCCTTTTTTCACCATTTCTTTCACTTTCCATGGCTAGCCGTATCCACTGGTGCCCTCCATACCAACACTTTCCAAGGAATTTATTATTTGACAACATAAAGTAAATTCATTTTTAATTTCGAGACTGGGCATCCCTAATACCTTTGTCGTACTCTCTTGCAATGACAAGTGGATAAACACTCATCGTGAGAATAACACATCTAGCATGGAAAATATCGGCCACCCCTCACCGCCTCGCGAGCGGTATGAGCACACAAAAGAGAAATTTATTTTGAAAATTGGAGATGGCACATACAAATTTGCTTAGAACGGCACGGAAATACCGCATATAGGTAGGTATAGTGGACTCATATGGCAAAACTGGTTTAAAGTGTTTTGGATGCACAAGTAGTGATCATACTTGGTGCAAATGAAGGCCAGCAAAAAGATTGAGAAGCGCCCAACCAAGAAATGAATAATCTCGTAAGCAAGCATTAAGCATAAGTAACACCAAATAATGCACCACAAGTAAGATATAATTTCATTGCATAACTATTGACTTTCGTACTTGCATAGGGAATCACAAACCTTAACACCAATATTCTTACTAAAGCACAATTACTCATCAACATGAGTCACATATCACATCATCATATCTCAAAACTATTACAAGGAATCAAGTTTATTTTGTCCAATGATATTCATGAAAGTTTTTATTATATCCTTCTTGGATATCTATCACTTTGGGACTAGTTTCATATGTTGCTTTTAATAAGCTCAAACAAATATAAGTGAAGAACATGAGCATAATATTTCTTTCTCTCAAATTAATCTAAGTGAAGCAAGAGAGAATTTCTTCAAAATTTAACTAACTCCCAAATAAATCTAAGTGAAGCATTAGAGCATGTCTTCAAAAAAAATAACAAAGCACACCGTGCTCAAAAGATATAAGTGAAGCACTAGAGTAATTCCAAGGCTCTAAAAATTTAAGTGAGGAGCAAGCATAGCATAGTTTTTGGCTCTCTCAAAAAGGTGTGTCCAGCAAGGATTCAAGACTTAAAATAAAAAGCAAAACAAGCAAAGACTCAAATCATACAAGACGCTCCAAGCAAAACTCATGATATGTGACGAATAAAAATATAGCTCCAAGTAAAATACCGATGGTCGTTAGAAGAAAGAGGGGATGCCACTCGGGGGCATCCCCAAGCTTAGTTGCTTGATACTTCTTGAATATTATCTTGGGGTGCCTCAGGCATCCCCAAGCTTAGCCTTTTGCTAATCCTTATTCCTTCATCCATCGTAATATCACCCAAAACTTGAAAACTTCAATCACACAAAACTCAACAAAACCTTCGTGAGATCCGTTAGTATAAGAAAACAAATCACTACTTTAAGTACTGTTGCAAACCCATTCATATTTTATTTTTGCATTATATCTACTGTATTCCAACTTTTCTATGGCAAAAACTCTTCAAAGAAAACCATAGAATCATCAAAACAAGCACACAACACAAAGAAAACAGAATCTGTCAAAAACAGAACAGTCTGTAGCAATCTGGATATTTCGAATACTTCTGTAACTTCAAAAATTCTGAAAAATCAGGACAACGTAAGAAATTTGTTTTTTAATCTTCTGAAAAAAGAATCAACTCAAAAGCACTCTTCTGTAAAAAAATAAAAAATATTTTCATGAGCGCAAAATTTTCTGTTTTTTAGCAAGATCAAATCAACTATCACTCAAATCACCCCAAAGGCTTTGCTTGGCACAAACACTAATTTAAACCACAAAAACACATCTAACCAGAGGCATAATTGGGTATTTTATTGAAAACAGAAAGAAAAGCAAAAGGCAAAAAGATACAAGTTGGGTTGCCTCCCAACGCGCGCTATCGTTTTACGCCCCTAGCTAGGCATAAGATTAAATGATGCTCACAAGAAAGATAATAATTGAAACACAAAGAGAGCATCATAGGACATGTGACAAACACATTTAAGTCTAACATACTTCCTATGCATAGGAATTTTATAAGAAAAAAATTATCAAGACAAGCAAGATCTAGCATATGCAAGGAAGAAGAAAGAAACAATAGCAATCTCAACATGAAGAGAGGTAATTTAGTAATATGAAAATTTCCACAACCATATTTTCCTCTATCATAATAATTACATGTGGGATCATATTCAAATTCAACAATATAGCTATCATATAAAATTTTCTCTTCATGATCCACATACATGCACAGTTGACACTCTTCCAAAATAGTGGGATTAACATCAACTAAAGTCATGACCTCTTCGAACCCACTTTTATCAAAATTCTCATAAGATTGAACACTCTCCGAGTATGTGGGATTCTTTTTACCTAAAGTTGACACTCTTCCAAACCCACTTTCAATACTATTGCAAAAATTATTATCAATAGCATATTCATCATGAGGCATAAATAAATTTTCAAGATCATAAGAAGAATCACCCCAATCATGATCATTGCAAAAAGTAGTGGACATATCAAAATTAGCATCCTCAAGCTTGGGGTTTTGCATATTATTAGCACAATTGACATTAATAGAGTTTATGGTAACATCATTGCAATCATGCTTTTCATTCAAGGAGCTATCGTGAATCACTTCATAAATTTCTTCTTTTAGCACTTCATCACAATTTTCAGATTCATAGATCTCAAGCAAAACTTCATAAAGATAATCTAGTGAACACAATTTACTAGCAATTGGTTCATCATAATTGGATCTTTTGAAAAGATTAGCAAGTGGATGAGGATCCATATCAATAGATTATTAGCAAGCAAAGATGCAAACAAATAGAAGGCACATGGTAACATAAGTAGGGATAGCAAACAAGAGATCTCACGAGAAAAAGGCGAACAAAAAAGAGGGGCGAATAAAACGGCAAATGTTTGTGAAGTGGGGCAGATGAAAATGAGAGGCAAATGGCAAATAATGTAAATTGCAAGGAGATGAGATTTGTGATTAGGAACCTGGTTGATGTTAATGATGTCTCCCCGGCAACGGCTCCAGAAACTCCTCTTGATGTCTGCTAGAACTACGTCGGTTTTTCCCCAGAGAGGGAGGGATGATGCAGCACAGCGACGGTAGGTATTTCCCTCAGTGATGAGACCAAGGTTATCGAACCAGTAGGAGAACCACACAACACCACGTAAACAGCTCGTGCACACAAAGAACAAATACTTGCAACCCGACGTGTTAAAGGGGTTGTCAATCCCTTTCGGGTAACGAGATAGCTAAAATTGTAGAAGATTGAAAGACGCAAATAAAAGCAAATAAAATTCAGCGAGGTATTTTTGGGTTTTTGGATTAATAGATCTGAAAATAAAAGTTGCAAACAAATAAAAGAGCGAATAGCAAAATAGATCTTGAAGGCAAATATATTAAAGAAGAGACCCGGGGGCCGTAGTTTTCACTAGTGGCTTCTCTCGAGAAAAATAGCAAACGGTTGAAACAAACTACTGTTGGGCAATTGATAGAACTTCAAATACTAATGACGATATCCAGGCAATGATCATTATATAGGCATCACGTCCAAGATTAGTAGACTGACTCCTGCCTGCATCTACTACTATTACTCCACACATCGACCGCTATCCAGCATGCATCTAGTGTATTAAGTTCATGGAGAAACGGAGTAATGCAATAAGAATGATGACATGATGTAGACAAGATCTATTTATGTAGAAGTAGACCCCATCATGTTATCCTTAATGGCAACGATACATTAGTTTCGTTTCCCTTTCTGTCACTGGGATCAAGCACCATAAGATCGAACCCATCACAAAGCACCTCTTCCCATTGCAAGATAAATAGATCAAGTTGGCAAAACAAAACCCAAATATCGGAGAAGAAATACGAGGCTATAAGCAATCATGCATATAAGAGATCAAAGAAGACTCAAATAACTTTCATGGATAAAAAGATAGATCTGATCATAAACTCAAAGTTCATCGGATCCTAACAAACACACCGCAAAAAAAGAGTTACATCATATGGATCTCCAAGAGACCATTGTATTGAGAATCAAACAAGAGAGAGAAAGCCATCTAGCTACTAACTACGGACCCGAAGGTCTACAATGAACTACTCACGCATCATCGGAGAGGCACCAATGAGGATGATGAACCCCTCCGTGATGGTGTCTAGATTGGATCTGGTGGTTCTGGAACTTGCGGCGGCTGGAATTGATTTTCGTCGACTCCCCTAGGGTTTCTGGAATATTGGGGTATTTATAGAGCAAAGAGGCGGTGCGGGAGGCCCCCGAGGTGGGCACAACCCATCTGGGGGCGCCTGGGCCTCCATGGGTGCCCTGGTGGGTTGTGCTCCCCTCGGAGCACCCCCCCCCCCAGGTGCTTCTCCGGCCCACTGGATGTCTTCTGGTCCAAAAAAAATCCAGAAAAAGTTTCGCTGCGTTTGGACTCCGTTTGGTATTGATTTCCTGCGATGTAAAAAACATGCAGAAAACAACAACTGGCACTGGGCACTATGTCAATAGGTTAGTACCAAAAAATGATTATAAAATGATTGTAAAACATCCAAGAATGATAATATAACAGCATGGAACAATCAAAAATTATAGATACGTTGGAGACGTATCACACCTCCCACACCTTCGTGCATCCCTTGCCTTTTGAGGGAGGCGGCGGACACCATTCTGTCCAGCCCTAGTCCGGATTGGCGGAGGAGGCGAACAACAAAGGAGTCGGTGCTGGTGGTGGCCGCGCCGGCGGTGACATTTTCACTTTTAGGGGGCCATTGTAATCTATTTTTGTGTTTTTAGGGTGCATTGTGCAGTTTTTCAAGGACCCTTTTATAAATTTAATTGATGACAAATTGGCCTCATGTCTAACATAACACTCAAAAAATGACGTTGGCCGTTTTATGGCATGTCAGCGTTGATAGGTGGGCCCAACATGTTAGAATTGTCACTAGAAATAAGATAAATGCGCGATCAATGTTTATTGACAAACATAATAAGGAAACTGGCAGGTTGTTGTTGCATCCAAGAAATGTGAGAGCAAATCAACTTGAAATGTGATTGTTTTTTGCAATTCACTCGGCGGTCACCCTTGGTGCTAGTAAGCCCTTGATTGACTTCCTGATATAGTGATATCATACTTTCTTGCATCGTCATTTGATAGTAACGATTGCTAAAACTAACAACAAATAGTCGGGCTTGTTTCGATTCCAAAGTTGCCAGGCACCCGCGAATTCGACTAGCCATGGTCAAACACAAACCATGGCTTGCCGAATCCACGGGTGCCTACCAAATTTTAACTTTTCCAGGGGAGTGTCCTTTATTTTATTTAACTTTTTGGGACCGGGCATCCCTATTACCAGCCTTCCTCATAAATTTGGCAAGTGAATAAACTCCTGTTATGAGTAAAACACATTTAGCATGGAAGATATTGACTCTACACACTGCTCCATGAGTTGTACGGGTAAACAAAACAGAAGTTTATTTGAAGGTTTAGAGGTGGCACATGAAAATTTACTTAGAATGGCAGTGAAATAGCATCTATACGTAGGTATGGTGGACACTTTGTTGCATAAACTTGTTTCAAGGATTGGATGCACAAGAGGTATTTTCACTTAGTACAGGAAAGCCTAGCAAAAGACTGGGGCAACCACTTTACTAAGCACAAAAACCACAATCATGCATTCTCTAATAGTAACATTATTGAGAAAATATAATCATGACGATAACCTACAAACTTGAACACCACCAAGGCTGAATTTGGAATTTATCAAACATGTGTAAACATGTGCCAAGTCAATCATCCGTCCTTTATTGGGAGATACTTATCACCACACCATGATAGGTTCAACTTAATAAATTAATGCTCATTGTCATTATAATATAACTCCCTTACTTGATTAAAGATATGTACTATCATAGTCTCACTTCTACTTTAACGGATTAAGTGGAGGGTGCATGTTTACTTCTCAATGTACATATAATAAATGAAGCACATGATTTTAGATTCATTCATAAGTTCTACTCTAAGGAGGTAAGTGAACAAGAGTAAACAGTAAACTACTCCAAAAGATATAAGTGAAGAACAAACAGTAGTAAAGTAAGTAGCTATGAAAAGAATATCTCCAAATCAAAAAATTCATATATAAGGTTGTATCAAATAGCAAACAAACCAAAATGACGCTCCAAGCAAAACACATATTATGTGAAGAATAAAAATATAGCTCCAAGTGAGGTATACCGATAGTGTTGAAGACGAAAGAGGGGATGCCCCAAGCTTACATGCTTGAGTCTTCCTTAACTAATGACTTAGGGTGCTTTGGGCATCCCCAAGATTCAGGTCTTGCCGCTCCTTATTCTCCTTCTATCGTCATCTCACCCAAAACTTAAAAACTTCTTTCACACAAACCTTAACGAAACCTCATGAGATAGGTTAGTATTATAAAAATAAATCATTCACTCATGTAGTGTCAAGACCAGATTTGTAACACCCCATGTCATTAGCCACAGTAATCACTTTTGATAATGACATGTCAGCATGTTTAACAGTGCATAATCATCATTAGCATCATATTGCATTTCAACTCCTAAGTCAAAATTCAAATTTAAATGAAAGTGGAAAATAAAAGTTGTACAACATCGAAACTAAAATGTTCATTAAATAATAAATATTGTAGAGATCATTCTAAAATTGTAACCAACATATAATAAATTAATTAGGTAACCCAAACCTCCTCTAACTGTGGCTGAAAATAATATTTGATAACCTTTTAATTAGTCTAAATCAAATATGAAATGATGTTTTGCCCAAACTAGTTTTTGGTGTTAAGGTATAATGCACTGCTATTTATGGGCTAGGTCACACTTTTTACAAAATTCATTTGGTGCCCAAACATTTTGTAAACAGAAAAGGAAAGAGACAGAAAAAGAGAAAAAGGAAAAGGCCTAAACGCGCTACTGTGCACTTAAGCCTACTGCTACAGCGTGGCCCAGCCCACCACGCGCCGTCCCCCACCTCCCGCACTGCTCCTCGCCCCGCTGTCGAACGGGCACGCGCGCGCGCCGGCCCCCCCTCTTCTCCGACCGACAACGGCCACCCGCGCGTCGCGGACACCTTTATGCGCACATCCCCAACCCCACGGACGAACCCTAGCCACTCCACTCATCCTCTCCCTCGCTCCCCCGTCGCAGCCGAGCGCCACCGCCGCCATGGCTCCGGCGTAGCCACGGCCACGTGCCCCGTTCGCCACCCCCCCCCCCCCCCCCCCCCCCCCGACATGTCCAGTGTGCTTGCCGTCGTCCCCTCCTTCGACTGCGCCGACGAACCGAAGCTGAACGCCTCTACATCGCCCCACGCCACAGTCTTCTTCCTCGGATCGCCGCCGCACGCCGCCCCGAGCTTCCCCGAGCCCTCTGCCAGTTCCCTACAGTACCGCGGTGAGCAGCCGCACCGGAACCCCCCCCCCCTTCTGTCTTTCCCGTAGCCGTAGCTAGCTGCCGCGTTGCCGTGCTCCGACCACCGCCATTGCCGCTGCCCGCGCGCCGTACGTGCTCCCGAGCCCCCGCGCGAGCCACTGGCGTGCTCCAGAGCGCGAGTTGCGTCGAACCCGGCCCCCAGCTAACACCCTAGCCCGCTCCCGCCTCGTTTCCAAATGGCGCCGAATGCCGGCGCCCGCCGCGGTCGATGCCGCCGCCGTTCTGGCCACCCCCGAGACCAACCACCACCACCACGCGATGCGGCTCGCAGCGCCCGTTCGATAGAGCCCGACCACGCCCCCGGAGACGCCCTGTGGGCGAATCCCGAACCTCGCCGGCTCGCTCCACCGCGTTGGAGCTCGCCGGAGCGCTCTCCGGCCGGCGTCCGACGTGGCCGGTGGGTCCAGGGTCACTGACCAGTGGGCCTCCTGGCCCCACTTTGACCCGTTGACTGGGTCAACCCTGCTGACTGGGCAGGCCCAGTCACTGACATATGGGCCCCACCCCATTTAAATGAATTTAAATAAATAGATAATTAGTTATTTAGTTAATTAGTTAATTTAAACACTAATCAGTCACTGACTGCTGGGCCCCACCTGTTAATTAACCCAATTAGTTAATTTAACCTCTCTGTTAATGTCACAGTGTATGACATGTGGGCCCCACTTGTCAGGTTTGACTCTGGTCAGCCAGAGTTGATCTGGTGACGTCACACTGACCTCATGCTGACATCATCATTCACTATTCTGGATAATTCGAATTTAAATAATTAATTAAATTCAGAAAATGTTTAAAACTTTAGAAAATCATATTAAATAAACCGTAACTCCGATGAAAATAATTTATATACGAAACTTGCTCAGAATTTCGATACGAACCCGAATACGCCCTCCGTTTTCTTGTCAGATGCCCCTAGCTATATGAACATTAAACTTTTAGACCGATTTCGATAAATGAATAGTGCCCAATGTTGAATAAATAAATCCAAATAAATTCCTAAATTAACTAAATCATTTAGTTAGGCAGTAGAACACCCCGGCATATCATTTAGGCATGTCATACATATTGTTTGCATTATTGCTGTGAAATTTATTGTTTCTCTCCCCCTCCTTCTCTCTCGAGAGAGACGCCGAGACCGACGATGCTGCACCTGGGTACGACTACACTACCGACGAGCAGCCCGTTGACAACCTCTCTCTCTTGCCAGAGCAACCAGGCAAGCCCCCCCCCCCTTAAGCATCCAGATATCACCCATTCCATTTCTCCTGCTTGCATTAGTTTTTGCTACTGTTAATGTATGCTCCTATTCTGATGCATAGCCTGCTGTTGTAACCTGTTCATTGTTACCTTACCTGCCTATGATAAACTGTTTAGTATAGGTTGGTAGTGAACCATCAGTGACCCCCACCACCTTTCCCTTGTTGCCCCTGCTTGATTGTCGATGACTCGATCAATGTGATCGTCGACCAGAGACCGACACCTCACTCCACACACCCCTTAGTTGTACGACTCTGCATAGTTGCTATCGAGTGCCGAGGGTGATACCTCGTAACGCACTCCTGATGAATACTCTGCAGCGTAGCTGTTCGGTTATGGTCATCGAGGGTGATTCCTCCTTCTCCACTTCCGATACGACTATGTCGTGCAACCCCTCAGTGTGAACCTCGAGGGTGATACCTCACACGTTCACCCTGATGATTTCATCGAGTGGAGTCTTCCGAGGGTGATTCCTCGGGTTTCCCCCTTGATGTTATGACCACACAGTTACTTTGACCTTTGTTACAGGCGGGTCCACCCTGGTGGGTACCCGCTGGGGTTCTATGTTGTCGAGTGTGCCGGAAGGGCACTCGAGTGTGATATTATGGCGGAGTTTCAGAGACTCTGATTGTCTCCGCGTGATACTAAATGAGCCTATTGGATTTGGGTGTGTGATATGAGTGGGTCAACGTGCCCTATACGCACTACCACCACGCGGGATTATGGTTATGGGGCCCTCTACGTCGTAGATTTCTCCCGAAAGCTCATCAGACGTCACGATTCACCGTGCGGGCTGATTGTCGGGATTGGGCTGGATACTTCACTGACGAGTTCAGTGTGGCGCCTGCACCCCAGCCAGTCTCGCAACGCGCAGGGTGCCCAGGGCGATGGCCCAAGACCTCTGGGTGCTAGGTTAGTCCGGCGTGCTGACCTCTCTGCCAAGCCTAGGTAGAGCGTTGCTTCATGTTGATCTTCCGAGGACGGGCATTACCCAGCAAGTGTGTCCAGCCAGAGTTGATCGAGCGTGTTGGGTAACAGTAGTGCACCCCTGCAGCGAAGAATAATCTATCGATAGCCGGTCCTACGGTAAAGGACGCTTAGTTTGTGTATCCCGATCTACTACTTGAACTGGATACTTGTTACTTAATTGAAGCTTCGGGATCGCTTTCTCGCTGGGAGTCGAGGAACGATCTTTGAGCTGTACTTCAACATGTTTGCTAAATAAAATGCTATTCTACTCTCTTCTACTGCTGCAAGATGATGGCTTCATGAAGATGCTAGTCTTCGATAGGACTAGGCCTTCTCTCTATTCTGGCATTTCTGCAGCTCAGTCCACATATACAGCCTTTCTCCATTGACAATGTTGCGTATGTATTATAGATCCTTGCTTGCTGAGTACTTCGGATGAGTACTCACGGTTGCTTTATTTTCTCTTTTCCCCATACCCCACCTTGATGATACATCAGACGATGGAGCCCCGGAGCCAGATGCCACCTCAGGAGCTTACTACCAGGAGGGTCCAGAGGGCACGTACTACTGGATCGAGCCAGCCGACCAGGAGTAGGATCGGAAGCTCCCAGGCAGGAGGCCAACGCCTTTCGATCTAGAGTCGTTGTTTGTGCTAGCCTTCTTAAGGCAAAACTTGTCTAACTATGTGTGTACTCAGATAATATTTGTATGACTGACTTATGTATTCGGATCTTCGGATCCCTGGTCTGTAATATTGTGGATCTCCGTTTAAATTGTGTTAGAGTTGTGTTGTGATATCTTCCCGTGAGTCCCTGTGCTTGATCGTGCATGTTTGCGTGTATGATTAGTGCACGATTGAGTCGAGGGCGCCACAAGTTGGTATCAGAGCCGACTGCCTGTAGAAAGACCCCTTCCAATTCCTTGGCCGAAGTTGAGTCTAGAAACCGAAAAACTAATTTACTAACTTGGCTGTGTGGCTTATGGGCCCATGTCGCCAATTGGGTGGTATTAGGATCTTTTATTCCTCGTCTATACTCTGGGACTCTGATCTCTCTTCTATTCGGGTTAAATAAATTTTACTAACGCCGACACTTAGGATCACGTAAATTCCGTCTACCCGGAGAGCTGGATATCTGTGCGATTTCCCTGTCATTGATCTAATTAGTCTGATAATCATTTTCCTTTCCATTGTTTTTTTAACCTTTCTCTCCGAGTTGTGTTAAACTTCTCATGGTCATTTGACAATTCTGGATTTTCCTCTGTTTCAGATGAACTGTTTGTTTCCACCGCGTCCTACGACACAGCTTGTGCTTCGCACTTGGGCTCATGATGCCCCTGGGTTTCCAGCTATCCTGATCGCTCTCATGACCAGGCTTGGCTACAGCTGGTACCCCGAGTACATGGTCTACGAGGATTACCGCGAGTTCAATCAGGAGCAGTACCATGCTGATGTTCGTATCTATGATCAGCAGAATGACTCAGACTCAGAGCTGCACCTTTTTCACGGTATCGGCGTGACGATTGAGATGGCAGTACATGATGCCGCCTACTCTGCTGTCGCACGTCTTCGAGGACAGTTCAGCGATATCTTGGATGACTCTGAGTTCCGATACATTCCGTATGCCCCTGCTGGAGATGCTACTGGATTCTACACAGCTATCTGTGCCCCGTACGAGCCTCGTCGCTACGACCAGCGTGTTCTGATTCAGTGCACTCAGGCTCTGGATCGCATTGTTCGGGCTCTTGCTGTCGAGTTGGTTGCAACTCGAGCACGTCTCTACGACGCTATGACGCAGTTGCTACCCGCTGTTCACGCAGGGATACATCCTGAGCACATCCTTTATCCGCGCAGGACTCAAATGTATGCTGGTATTGATTGGCCTGCTGTTGGAGGTCACACACCTACACGTGGACCTCTTCTTATAGCTCGAGACCGGGTTCTGCATCAGAGTGCACATGGAGCGCAGGATCCTTCCGCGATGAACATTCGTCGTCCGCACTCGCAGTTACCCCGTTATAGTGGATTTCCTCGACGTTGATGTAGCCTTTGATATGTCTTGTTGTGTACTTCCTTACCGCGTGCCTGCGCGCCGCCTAGTATGTCTAGTTCTAAATTTGCGCCATTATGCTGTCCGCATGTACCCGACTCTGTGTATGGATCTGTATGTCTTAATTGACTACTGTTATGCATCGGTTACACTGCTTAATTGTTGTCGAGTTACATCATGTTTGTCGCTAAACACTCGCAATTGCTTTTACTAAACTACCCCCTGTTGATACTAAGCAGGATGATTAGACCAGGTGGTCGTGGTCGTGGTACCCCTGAACGCCCACCACCACCAGACTATATGGCAGCTATGATGCAACAATTCGAGCTCAACCGCCAGTTCATGACTGGGATCATGGCTCAGTTTCTGCATCAGAACAACCAGAACCAAAACCAGAACCCTCCTTCAATAACACTGCCGGAGTTTATGCGGCTTAACCCCACTCAGTTCTGCAACTCTGACAAGCCACTGGATGCAGATGACTGGCTCCGCGACATCACTCATGAGATGGAGTCAGCTAATGTCGCCCCTGCCAACTTTGTCATCTTCGCGGCCTTTTTCCTAAAGGGTCCCGCTGCTCAATGGTGGGACACCCACAAGCGTTCACTGCCTGCTGGAACAGTGCTTACCTGGTATGAGTTCCAGGCTGCTTTCCGTGCACGTTACATCCCTCAGGCAATTATGGAACGGATGAAGACCCAGTTTCACAACCTCACTCAGGGCAACAAAACTGTCGAAGCCTATCAGCGGGAATTTCTTGATCTCTCCCGCTATGCTGAAGAAGACATCGCCACAGATGCCCGTAGACAAGAGAAGTTCCATAATGGACTACACCCAGACCTCGAGCTTGCACTTGCTGCTCAAGACTTCAATGACTTTTCAACTCTTGTGAACAAGGCCATTCTTGTTGAGACCGCTCAGATGAAGCATAAGGACTCGCAGAAGCGCTATCGTGATGCTGGCTCATCTTCGGGCTCAACACATAAGCGTAAAGTCTGGATCCCCAACAATGTGTTCCGTCCAAACACCTCTGCGCCCAAGAACAACTATGCTGCACCATGTCTGCCTCCTCCACCACCGAGGCAGCCAAGAGCTCAAGCTATTCAAAACAATGCTCCTCTTCGTCCTGAAGATGGTCTGTGCTTCAAGTGCCACAAACCAGGTCACCAGGCTAAAGACTGCCGCCAGACTCAGAATCAGTTAGCTTTTCCTCGTACTTGCCGTGGCAATGGTCGTGGCAGCAATCAGACCCGCAACTATAATACTGGGTCTGCTGCATATGGTCGTGGACACGCCTACAACATTGATATTGAAGAAGTCCAGGATCAACCTGCTACTGTGATGGGTACCCTTCTTGTTAACTCAGTACCTGCTTCTATTTTATTTGATTCAGGAGCATCACATTCATTCATATCTGGAAAATTTGCATTCATGCATGGCATTCGATATGAGAAGATGCATACTCCGTTAGTCATTAAAACTCTCGGAGGTCACTGTCATGCTGACGTGATAGCACCTAACATTACCGTCGAGATTAAAGGGTTGGAATTCCTTGCCTCACCCATCGTCTTGAAGTCTTCCACCATAGACCTCATTCTCGGAATGGATTGGTTGAAAGCTCAAATTGCTTCGATCAATTGTGCCACTAAAGTCGTCCAACTTCTTCACCCCTCTGATGAGATAGTGAACTACACCGCCCGCATTACTCGAGATGCTGAAGCTCAGATATATGCTCTGAATGCTTTGAACGCCTCACCTCTGGAAGGAATCGAGAACGTTCCTGTTGTTCGAGATTTTCCGGACGTCTTTCCGGAAGAACTCCCAGGAATACCCCGGTTAGGGTTGTCGATTTTGTCATTGACTTGAAGCCTGGCACTGTCCCTATTGCCAAGCATCCTTATAAGATGACTCCGCACCACCTTCTCGAGCTTAAGGAGGAAATCGACAAGTCACTTAAGAGTGGTTTCATCTGCCCCAGTTCCTCTGCTTGGGGAGCACCTTCACTCTTTGTTAAGAAGAAGGATGGAACTAATCGATTGGTTCAAGATTATCGGCCCGTTAACCAAGCCACAATCCAGAATAAATACCCACTGCCCCGGATCAACGATCTTTATGATCAACTTGCTGCATCATCGGTGTTCTCTAAACTCGACTTGAGGTTGGGTTATCACCAGATCCGTGTCCGTGAAGAGGATATTCCCAAGGTGCATTCGTCACTCGTTATGGCTCCTATGAATACAATGTCATGTCATTTGGCCTAACGAATGCTCCAGCTACATTCTCCCGTCTGATGAATTATATATTCATGGATTACCTCGACAAATTCGTCGTGGTCTATTTGGATGATATCCTTGTATATTCCAAGAATAAAGAAGAACATGCCGAACATCTTCGCCTTGTTCTGGAGAGGCTTCGAGAACACAAGTTGTATGCCAAATACTCCAAATGCGAATTCTGGTTATCTGAAGTGACCTATCTTGGTCATGTGATTTCCAAGGATGGAATTGCTATTAACCCCGAACGAGTTCAGGCTATTCTTGACTGGACTCCCCCGAAGAATGTTAAGCAAGTCAGAAGTTTTCTCGGACTCACTAGTTATTGCCGTCGATTCGTTGAGAACTTTTCCAAGATTGCAAAACCATTGACGAATCTGCTCCACAAAGGTGTTAAATTTGAGTGGACAGAAAAATGTCAAGAAAGCTTTCAGACACTAAAAGATAAGTTAACATCTGCCCCAGTGCTAGCACCCCCGGATTCCCAAAAGGATTTCGTGATATACTGTGATGCATCTCGTCAAGGATTAGGCTGTGTCCTAATGCAAGAGCGTAAAGTCATTGCTTATGCCTCTCGACAATTGCGTCCTCATGAAGAAAATTATCCCATGCATGATCTTGAACTTTCTGCGGTTATTTATGCCCTGAAGTTATGGCGACATTACCTTCTCGGTAATCGTTGCGAGATATACACGGATCATCAAAGTTTGAAGTATTTATATACTCAACCAGATCTGAACCTTCGTCAACAAAGATGGCTCGAAACAATTGCCGATTATGATATGAATATCTCATACACCCCTGGCAAGGCTAATGTAATGGCCGATGCTTTGAGTCATAAGGCTTATTGCAACAACCTTATGGTTCAGGAAGCACAACCTATGATTTATGAAGAGCTTCGCAGATTGAACCTCCATATTGTTCCACAGGGTTATCTCTATATCCTGGTTGTCGAACCAGATTTAGAGCACAGCATTAAGATTATACAAAAGTATGACTCTGAAGTTGAAAGGATTAAGCGGTACCTCGAGAAAGGAAAGCCATCGGAATTCCATCTTTACAAGGATGGGATCCTATTTTTCCAACACCGTCTCTTCGTACCCAAGTTCAAGGATGAGAGAGAACACGTTATGAAGGAAGCTCACGACACTCCTCTCTCAATTCATCCTGGTAGCACAAAGATGTACCATGACATTTGTCAGAGATACTGGTGGCCTAATATGAAGCGAGATATTGCTCGTTATGTTTCTGAGTGTGATGTTTGCCGCCGCATTAGAGCAGAACATCAAAGGCCTGCTGGAACTCTGCAACCACTTGAAATTCCTGAATGGAAATGGGACAAGGTCCAAATGGATTTCATTACTGGTTTTCCCAGATCTCAGAAGCGTCATGATGCTATTTTTGTCGTCATTGACCGATTCTCCAAGATTGCTCACTTTCTGCCAGTTAAGGAGACAATCACTGCTAGTCAGTTAGCAGAATTGTATGTTTCCCGAATTGTGTCACTCCACGGTGTTCCGTTGAAGATCAGTTCGGATCGTGGCAGCCTCTTCACCTCCAGATTCTGGAATAGTTTCCAAGAAGCTATGGGAACTCATCTATCTTTCAGCACCGCTTTTCACCCTCAGTCACAGGGTCATGTTGAACGAGTTAATCAAGTGCTCAAAGATATGCTTCGAGCTTGCATCATCTCCTTCGGTAAGAAATGGGAGGAATCTCTCCCGTATTGCGAATTCTCTTATAACAATAGCTATCAAGCTAGTTTGAAGATGGC
Source organism: Thinopyrum elongatum (assembly GCA_011799875.1). Classification (NCBI taxonomy): domain Eukaryota; kingdom Viridiplantae; phylum Streptophyta; class Magnoliopsida; order Poales; family Poaceae; genus Thinopyrum; species Thinopyrum elongatum. The sequence continues at coordinate 463,008,829 of CM022298.1, read as the reverse complement.
ACCGTTTGAAGTTCTATACGGTCGTAAGTGTCAAACCCCTCTGAATTGGTCAGAAACTGGGGAACGCTCACTCGTCGGACCGGACATTATCCAACAAGCTGAAGAACAAGTCTGCATTGTCCGTGAACATTTGAAAACTGCTCAGTCTCGTCAGAAGAGCAACTATGACCGAAAGCACCAGGAAATGATCTATCAACCTGGCGAGCAAGCTTACCTCCGCGTCACTCCGTTGAAAGGCACTCATCGGTTCGGAATCAAAGGCAAGTTAGCTCCTCGCTACATTGGCCCGTTCCGTATTCTTGCCCGTCGAGGAGAAGTGGCATATCAGTTGCAATTGCCGCCAAATATTTCACAAGTACATGAAGTCTTTCATGTATCCCAACTCCGTCGCTGCTTCAAGGATCCTATTCGAGCTGTGGATCATGAAATGCTTGAATTACGGGAAGATCTGTCTTATCCAGAACATCCCATCCGTATTCTTGATCAAGCTGAGCGCCGAACTCGCCAAAAGTCAATCAAATTCCTCAAGGTTCAGTGGTCGAATCACTCTGAAGATGAAGCCACTTGGGAACGCGAGGATCGTCTTCGCGAAGAATACCCCACTTTCTTTCAGTCTTCCTCTTAATTCTCGGGATGAGAATTCTTGATAGATGAGGAGAATTGTAACACCCCATGTCATTAGCCACAGTAATCACTTTTGATAATGACATGTCAGCATGTTTAACAGTGCATAATCATCATTAGCATCATATTGCATTTCAACTCCTAAGTCAAAATTCAAATTTAAATGAAAGTGGAAAATAAAAGTTGTACAACATAGAAACTAAAATGTTCATTAAATAATAAATATTGTAGAGATCATTCTAAAATTGTAACCAACATATAATAAATTAATTAGGTAACCCAAACCTCCTCTAACTGTGGCTGAAAATAATATTTGATAACCTTTTAATTAGTCTAAATCAAATATGAAATGATGTTTTGCCCAAACTAGTTTTTGGTGTTAAGGTATAATGCACTGCTATTTATGGGCTAGGTCACACTTTTTACAAAATTCATTTGGTGCCCAAACATTTTGCAAACAGAAAAGGAAAGAGACAGAAAAAGAGAAAAAGGAAAAGGCCTAAACGCGCTACTGTGCACTTAAGCCTAGTGCTACAGCGCGGCCCAGCCCACCACGCGACGTCCCCCACCTCCCGCACTGCTCCTCGCCCCGCTGTCGAACGTGCACGCGCGCGCGCCGGCCCCCCCTCGTCTCCGATCGACAACGGCCACCCGCGCGTCGCGGACACCTTTATGCGCACATCCCCAACCCCGTGGACGAACCCTAGCCTAAAACATAAAGGGAGCATCATGAATCATATAGCAAACATATTTAAGCCTAAAACATTTCCTATGCATAGAATTTTATAAGGAAACAATTTATAGAAGAACAAATTAACTAGCATGGGAAGGTAAAACCAGTGCAACCTCAAAAGTTTCAACACAAAGAGAGGAAATGTGATGTTGTTGAAATATATATAAGCATATCCGCCTCTCCCATAATAATTTTCGGTAGCATCATGAACAAATTTAACAATATAACTATCACAAAAAACATTCTTTTCATGATCCACAAGCATAGAGTTTTTATTACTCTCCACATAAGCAAATTTCTTCTCATTCATAATAGTGGGAGTATCATACAAAACTTGAACACTATAAATTAATTCCACATTAAAATAGTAATGTTCAGTAGAAGATTATTCATAATTATGACAAGTTTCAAAAGAATAATTATCTCTACCAATTATAGGATAAGTATCATCACAATAATCATCATAAGTAGCAACTTCGTTCTCGTTATAATCAATTGAAACCTCTTCCAAAATAGTGGAATCATCACTAAATAAAGTTATAACCTCTCCAAATCCACTTTTATCATTATTCAAATAAGATTCATGATACGTCTCCAAATTATCTATAATTTTTTATTATTTCATGCTATTATATTATCAATCTTGGATGTTTTATATGCATTTATATGCTATTTTATATCATTTTTGAGACTAACCTATTAACCCAATGCCCAGTGCCAGTTCCTATTTTTGCTTGTTTTTGGCTTTTCAAAAAATCAATACCAAACGAAGTCCAAGCACGATGAAACTTTACGGTGATTTTTTATGGACCAAAAGGGACCTTAGAAGCTTCGGGAGGTGGCTAGAAGAGACAAGAGAGGGCCACAAGCTCACAGTGCGCGCCTTGGGGGTAGGGCATGCCCCTGAGCTTGTGGGCCCCACGCAGCTCCGTTTGACCTAATTCTTCTTCTATAAATTCCCAAATATTCCCAAACCAACAGAGAGCCACCCAAAACACTTTTTCCGCCGCCGCAAGCTTCTGTTCTTCCATGATCCCATCTGGAGGCCTTTTTCTGGTACTCTGTCGGAGGGGGAATTGATCACGGAGGGCTTCTACATCATCCTTGCCGCCTTCCAATGATGCGTGAGTAGTTCACCACAGACCTACGGGTCCATAGCTAGTATCTAGATGGCTTCTTCTCTCTCTTTGATCTTCAATACAATGTTCTCCTCGATCTCCTTGGAGTTCTATTCGATGTAATCTTCTTTTGCGGTGTGTTTGTTGGGATCCGATGAATTGTTGGTTTATGATCAGATTATTCATTGAAAGTAATTGAGTCTTTTCTGAACTTTATTATGCATGGTTATTATAGCTTTGTATTTCTCTCTGATCTATCCGTTTGGTTTGGCCAACTATATTTATTTATCTTCAGTGGGAGAGGTGCTTTGTGATGGGTTCAATCTTGCGGTGTCCTCACCCAGTGACAGAAAGGGTAGCGTGGCATGTATTGCATTGTTGCCATTAAGGATAAAAACTATGTGATTTAATCATATTGCTTGAGTTTACTTTGTCTGCATCATGTCATCTTGCTTAAGGCGTTACTCGGTTTGTTATGAACTTAATTAATACCACAAATGCATGCTGGATAGCGGTCGATTGGTGGAGTAATAGTAGTAGATGCAGGCAGGAGTCGGTCTACTTCTCACAGACGTGATGCCTATATACATGATCATTGACATGAATAAGATCATAACTATGCGCTTTTCTATCCAGTGCCCAATAGTAATTTGTCTACCCACCGATGCTATTGTTTTGAGAGAGAAGCCTCTAGAGAAAACTATGGCCCCAGGATCTACTTTAATCATATAAAGAAAACCAAAAATACTTTGCTGCAATTTATTTACTTTTTTTTGCAATTTATCTATCTACCACTCACTACTGCAGGATGGTCCAAACGCGACAGTCCAATCAGGGACCCTTCGACGAAACTGTGTGCGATGCATCAATCACAAACGGTGATGTAATAAAACTGTCAAAAAAGATGCAAAACGTTTGCGATGGTGGTGACATCAAACAAGGTTCATATTGGAGTTGCGTGTGCCATGCGTGGCAAACGGTTAATCCAGAAGAACTATTTGCGATGAGGCAGAACAACAGAAATGGGCAGCCAGATGAGGGTGTGTGCGATATACGGCATACAGTTCACTAGGATGAACTGTGTGTGATTAGGCAACACAATAGAAACGGTTCAACTGAATAAGATGTGTGTGATACACGTCAAATAGGTCCGTAATCAGAAATGTGTGCGAAGACCAATAATAACACAGGCAATTGCTGCTAATAAGCCGTGTGATTTGCTCTGTCTACAGAAGAATAATGTGTATATATATATATATAACTTAAATAAATATCCAATTACATAAGTGACTATACAGATCATTCGCACACACCTCAATAAACAACTGTATGCATTCTAAACTAGGAGAAACGATCGTCTAGTCATCTACTTCTTGTGACGCTCCCGCCACTGCTCTGTGGCTCGATCCCTCATATGGGGCAGGAAGAAGACACTCCCTTATGTCAATGATCCGCATGTACATCTCGTAGCTTGTGTACGCGTCCTTGGCTGTGTACTTGACGTGTTGTTCATCCAGTCTCTCATGCCAGACAATGTGCCAGGTGTTCTTGTCCTTCTTGCTCTCATCCTTCATCTTCATGTAGTAGGGGTCGATGATGGCCGAGGCGAGGTCAACCAGGGAGTTCGGTTTGTTGTTGTCGCTGCCCCAGACCTTTTAGTGGTCCTGGATGTTGACAAGATTCTGGCATTTCAAGCCCGAAACCTTGAGCGCTTTTAGATCATTGGTGGTGTCCACCATAGCGAAACTGTAGTCGGAGCTGTTGATAAACCTGGAGAAATGCTCGCAAGGCCTTGTGGCCAGGTGGTAGTGGTAGACGAGGACGTCATGTCACACGCACAACTGGGCGACGGCAACCTTCTGATTGTGCCCGGCACGACCGATGGTGTACTCGAGGTCGAAGCCGACCACTTGGTACTTTTCCTCGGCAAGAAACCGCTCCATAGTTTGGATGGAGCTCTCCACCGAGACCAGCTCATTCGTGTACACCACCGAGAGGGCCTTCCCCCTCACGTGGGTGTCCACTATGTGATGCGTGGTGAACTGCCCGCCGTTGTCGTCGTCGGCCGCTGGGAGCGCCATTGGAGCCACGGCGAGCGCCATTGGAACCGCTGGATGTCCACTCTGTATGTGTCGTCGTGGGTGTGCTTATTGTGTCGTGTGGCACGAGAGATGAAGGTAAATGGCCACAGGAATAAATGGGGGCCGGGCGGCCTGGATTATTGGTGCGTCCGCATGGCAGTTTTTGCAGCGGGTAACTGCATCACGGCACCGCGCCCGGCGCAACCGCATGCACACGAACGTGCATGATCATGCGCCGGCCCCAAACACTGGCAGCGCGCATGGAGGGACAAGGGCAGAGCGCCCGGAGGGACACGAGAGCAGAGTGCGCACGGCGGGACGCGAGCAAAGCGCGTCGCGGCCGCCTCAACCGCAAGCAACCACACGCATAGAGCAGTTGAACACGCAGGAAATGGTCGTCTACAAGCCAGCCGACAGTTGCGCCGCTGCGTAGAGAGCGGCCGTGTGCTACTACCGCCGTCTTGGTCTATTAGTCCCCTTTATATTATGTGCCATATTTTGACCTTAAATTTAACCAACAAAATGATGTTACAAAAATTATATAATTGGAAACTATTTTCAAATATGAATCCAATGATATAATCTCTGGCGACATGCATTCGTATTTTATTAGTTAAATCTCTAGTCAAAATTTGGCACAAAAATACATAGACGACTTATAAACCAGGACGGGGGTAGTAGGTAAGTTAATCGCAAACATTTTTTTTATTAACCGTATGTGTACATGTCCTTTCGTCCTCCTCTCGCACGTCTTGCCACCCCGCTGCCGCAGACGGCTTAGAGCGCAAGCTTGAGCAGCACGCGGGGGCGTTCTTTTGGCCAAACGGTGGTGAGCCCGTTCCCGCGTAACCGCGCAGGTTCCCGCGCAAGCTTTCCGCCCGACTCGGTGAAATCCCCCAAAATCCCAATACTTACCGGCCTGCTATATAAACCCTCACGGCCGGCGAGTCCTGCGTCGCATTTTCCCCTCCTTCCCTGTAGCTTATCTCATCTTCTTCTCCCACAATCGCCAATGGCACCGGTCCATCGTCGTCGCTCAGCCACTCCGCCGTCATCAGAGGATAGCTCCAGCTGGGAGGCTACACCGCGGCGGCGGCGCAGTCCCCGACATAGTGTAGTGCGCATGGCGTCCCTGTTGGGTTTGCGCAGAACACCCACCACACGCTCCGCCACCGCTGCCCGTCGGCAGCTGTTGCCGGCTGCCGCTGTCGCCACCCCACCGTCTACCGTCGTGGCCGCCACACCACCGTCGAAAGCCAGGGCCATCGCCTGCTCCACCGCCGCGGCCCGAAGGCGGGAGGTGGCCGTCGTGGCCGCCACCCCATTGCCGGCCACCGTGGCCATCACCCGCTCCGCCGCCGCGGCCCGAAGGCGGGAGGTGGTGGTCGTGGCCGCCACCCCATCGTCGGCCGCCGTGGCCGCCACCCCACCGTCGACCGTCGGGGTCATCACCCGCTCTACCACCGTTGCCCGAAGGCGGGAGTCGGAGGTGGAGGCCCGCACAGGCGTCAGCGACCTTGCGCGCTACATCGAGTTCCTGCGGGAGGAGGAGGAGCGTCTCGTCGAGCACGCAAAGAGCCTTACCGCCGCCGTGGCCGCAGCACACGCCACCGCAGAGGCGAGGAATCAAGAGATCTACAAGGACAACCACCACTTCGAGAGGGGTCGTCTGGAGTGGCAGAGGGCGTTCGAGGTGAGCGTCGCTGAAGGTGCAGCAGCGGCAAGCACCGTATTGCAGTTGTCCAGCTCGTCGGTAGGCTCCTCCTCCTCTGCCTCTTACTAAGCGTGCTCGGCAAAGGAGAGGCTGCCGGAAGTAGTACAAAGCCCCTCCGTAGTAGTAGTATTTAGGGGCTATTTTGTTCAGTTCATCTGACTATAGATGTGGTGGAACTGTACAACGTACTTAAAATTAGCTAGTATATATAGTTGAACTAGCTATTTCAGTATGTGGTTGGCGACAATCGGGGAAAAGTTTGGTCGGTTCAGCTGTCGAGTTGAACTGTTTGTATAAAGAACGACTGCTTAATCTATGAATGAAATCTATGCTTAATTACTGAATTTTAGTTGCAAAAATTAGATAGTGCTAGTGATTTTTAGCTGCATATTTTGACAAATCGCAGTGTTACAAGGTTGACAAATGGTAATGTTACTAGATCAACAAATGTCAATCTTTCTAGTTTGACAAATGGCAATATACCCAATATGACAGATGCAAATCTTACCAAATTGTCTGTATGTGGTTGCAGACGGGTCATCCAAAACAACGGTTTGCGTTGAAGGGATCTACAAATCCTGCTCGGCACATTTTCTCTTGGCTTAGCGCCGAAGTCTGGCTTTGCGTACCATATTCAATCCTAACCGTTTGCATTGAAGAGATGCACAAATCCTGCGCTGTGAATTTTCCCTTGACTTACTGGGGAAGACCATAGCTCTCACTTTGCATACGGGTGTTCTATCTAAAACGTTTGTGATCAAGAGCTGCACAAATCCTGCTCGGCACATTTTCCCTTGGCTTCCTGGGGAAGCTGTCGGTTTGCATACGGTTGTTCTAACTAAAACATTTGCGATGAGTGTTTTATATTTAAAAACCATTGACTTTTTTTAAAAGAAAATTGTTTGATAAGTCTGTACATTAAGAGAGAAAAACGCAAGTTCATTCAAACCATATCTTTCATTCAGTCACACTACGAATTTATATTCATATGATCGAGATACAGTATTAAACCCAAAAAAAACATTTCCGGTGGCGGCGGAGGCGGCGTGCCGCGCCGACGTTGTCATCCTCCGGGACACCGTTGTTGAAGTCTTCAAGGCAGCACAGAATGTTCTTCACTTGGAAATCAAACATCATGTCGTCGGGCGATCGACGGGCGGGGCGCGGGAGGACGGCAACTGGTGATGCTGTGAGGTAGCGGTCGATGGTGGCATCCCATGCCGCTGAGGGGGGCGCGCGCACAAGCACAGGCGCGGTGGGTGCAGGCAAATGCATGGGGACCGGCGCTGTGATGGGTGCAGGGCGCGCATGGGCACGGGCACGGGCGCTGGCATGTACATGAGCTCACGCGGGTCCGCGGAGACCTCACTGACACCTGCGGCTTCTAACTCTGCGATAGTGCTCGGCGACCAGCCCGTCAATGCTATGGGGACAGTCGCTGGCGCGGGTGCGTGGATGGGAGCTGGGACGGGCGCGAGGGCAGCAACCGCCGCGGCCAGCTCGTTCAGGGCCATGTCCATGAGGCCCCATTCCTCCTTATTTTCTATCTCCTCTGGCTCGGAGTCGACTTAACCAAACTTGAAGACTAGTGGCAGATGATCCTTCGGCGCCATGGCGTTGGTGGAGGTCTGCGGGAGGGAGGGGAATGGGAGGCGAACAGTAAGGCCACCCATATTAAACTGCGGCTCGGACGCCATTAATGGAGAGGATGCGAGCAAGGCGGGCGGCCATGGAAGTCAAAGGGCTCGCTTCCAAGTGAGCCTGCGCAGCGTACAGCTCGCATGCTTCCCGGTGAGCCTGCGCATTGGAGGAAAGCTTGCACGCCTCTCGGTCAGCCTGCGCACCAGACTGCGCTCGCACGCCTCCCGTTCAGTCAAGCAGCTGTCCGCACGACACCTCCTATAGCCATTAAAAGAGAGACACATGGCTTCACGTGAATGGTTAACAGAACGCACATGATTTAAATTATACAAACGTTTAAGATGTTCAAGTGGCAGCTATTTGTTTCAAAATGCCTTTCTTGGCTGTTATTCGAGTGCGCGTTCTCTCAAAATGGACACGAAAAATACCACAGCATGTCGGGTGCAATTCCATGATAGCATGCCAAGTTTCATGAATTTCAGACGAGTTTTGGATTTACTAGAATTTAAAAACAAAGTATCTCAACATTTTGCCGGCAATCAACAGTGCCCTAGTGTTGGAAATGCATTCCCATTTCTTGCATGGGACCTAAGCATGCACCCAAGGACACACATTTCATATGTCAACCCATTTTCTGCACTGGAGCATGTGCATGTAGTTCAAATTTGATTTATGCATATAAAATGCCTAGAAAACCCAGTTAATGTATAAAAATGTCCAAGCGAACCCCGAAAAATCCCAAAAATTGACACAACACTCCTGTCATTCTATGTTAACACTAGAATTTTTTTGAAAGCAAGAAGAGGCAACGGATATCATTTCGTCCCCAAAGGTGGCACGTTCCCTACCGAAACCATCAGGCTTGTTGTGAGAAGCTCTAGTTTGCGAGAAGCTTATACCCAAACCTGCACCAAATGGGACAAAAATTTTACCACAGCATGTTGATGCCACTCCATGATAGCATGTCAAGTTTCATGAACTTCAGATGAGTTTTGGATTTACTAGAATTTAAAAACCATGTATCTCAATGTTTGCAGCCGAGCGACGGTGGCAATGTGTTTGACATTCATTCCCATTTCTTGCATGGGACCTAAGCATGCAACCAAGGACACAGATTTGATTTTTCAACCAATTTACATGCACTGGAGCATGTGCATGTAGTTCAAATTTGAATTATGCACATAAAGGCATAGAAAACTCAGTTAATGTATAAAAATGTCCAAACGAACCCCGAAAAATTCCTAAAATTAACACAACACTCATGTTGTTCTATGTTGACACTATAAAAAAATTGAAATCAAGAAGAGGCAACGGATATCGTTTCATCCAGAAAGGTGAAACGTTCCCTACCGTAACCATGAGGCTTGTTGTGAGAAGATCTGATTTATGAGAAGCTTATACCCCAACATGCCCCAAATGGGACAATATTTTTACCACGGCATGTTGATGCCGTTCCATGCTAGCATGTCAAGTTTCATAAATTTCAGACGCGTTTTCGATTTACTAGAATTTAAAAACCATGTATCTCAATGTTAGCGGCCGAGCGACGGTGGCAAGGTGTTTGACATTCATTCTCATTTGTTGCATGGGACTTAAGCATGCCACCACGGACACACATTTCAATTTTGAACCCATTTATATGCACTGGAGCATGTGCATGTAGTTCAAATTTGAATTATGCACATAAATGCATAGAAAACTCAGTTAATGTATAAAAATGTCCAAGCGAACCCCAAAAAATCCTAGAAATTGACACAACACTCCTGTTGTTCTATGTTGACACGAGAAAATTTTGAAAGTAAGAAGAGGCAACAGATATCATTTCGTCCCCCAAGGTGGCACGTTCCCTACCGAAACCATCAGGCTTGTTGTGAGAGAAGCTCTGGTTTGCGAGAAGCTTATACCCAAACCTGCCCCAAATGGGACAATATTTTTACCACGGCATGTCGATGCCGTTCCATGATATCATGTCAAGTTTCATGAATTTCAGACGAGTTTTCGATTTACTAGAATTTTAAAACCATGTATCTCAATGTTAGCGGCCAAGCGACAGTGTCAAGGTGTTTGAGATTCATTCTCATTTCTTGCATGTGACCTAAGCTTGCAACCAAGGACACACATTTGATTTTTCAACCCGTTTTTATGCACTGGAGCATGTGCATGTAGTTCAATTTTCAATTATGCACATAAATGCCTAGAAAACTCAGTTAACGTATAAAAATGTCCAAACGATCCCCGAAAAATTCCAAAATTTAACACGACACTCCTGTTGTTCTATGTTGACACCAGGAAAAAATTGAAAGCAAGAAGAGGCGACGAATATCGTTTTGTCCACAAAGGTGACTTGTTTCCCTAACGGAACCATGAGGCTTCTCGTGAGAAGCTCTGTCTTGTGAGAAGTTTATACCATAACCTCCCCCAAATGGGACAATATTTTTTACCCAGCATGTTGATGCCATTCTATGATAGCATGCCAAGGTTCATGAATTTCAGACGGGTTTTGGATTTACTAGAATTACAAAAGAAAGTACCTCAACGTTTGCCGGAGAGCCACGGTGCCGTGGTGTTCGAAATTCATCCCCATTTCTTGCATGGGACATAAGCATAAGACCATGGACACATATATGATTTTACAACCCATGTTGGTGCACCGGAGCATGTGCATGTAGTTTAATTTTGAATTGTGCACCTGAAATGGCTAGAAAACCAAGTTAATGTATAAAAATGTTCAAATGAACCCTGAATAATTCTAATTTTTTTACGACACACCTATAGTTGCATGTTCACTGCAGATAAAAGTTCTAGCAATTCAAACACCCTCCATTGCCGCTGTGACCCCATTATGTAATTCAAATCAAGATGAAAAATCAAGTAGATCGCACACAGTTTATTATCACCAACCGTGTGAGATGCAGTACAAAATATCTTGGAGCACCGTCGGAGTATAGTACGCCTATGGCTTACACGAGAAGGTGCGTCGGCTACAGTCCACAGCCGGCGTGTCAAGCACACTAGCTCGCTCCCCAAATATCATTTCACTGTTCAATCGTCGCCGGTGAAAGATGAGGACGTGGACCCGCGTCGTGAGGGCAACTTCGGCGGCCCACTCCGGTGAGAGCGCTTCCGCAACTGCCATGCACGTGCTAACAAGGTGCGTGAGCACGGCCACAATCTGCGACCGGGCGGTCAAGGCAGCCCAAACGGCCGCTGTTGCTTCTCGGGTGGCGGCAGCAACATCTGCCTCGGGGATAGCAACTAGCGAGAACGGCACAGCAGCTGTCCGTTCCGCAGCGGCGCCTAGCCCTGATGGAGGCTGCCCACGACCATGTCGAGGCCGCCCACGCCCAGATCATGGCGGTCACCGCACAAATCAAATGAAGCTTCTCTGACAACGGTCGGCAACCCACGGCCGAAGAGTTGGCAATCGCCAAGAGCGTTCGAGCAGCCGTCCGTTCCTCCGCCGCATACCTTGCCACGATGGAGCCCGTCCAAGTCCAGATCACGGCCGCCCACGCCTAGCTCGTGGCGGCCTTTTCCAAAGAGATGGCGGACGCGGATGGCGAGATGCTTGCCGAGTATGGTGCGATGGATGCCATGGAGCCCCTTCCCTAGGAGACCGTCGGGCATGAGCTGGACATGGAGGAGGCGGCGGAGATCGATGAGCACCAGCCGTAGTAGTACTTTTTGTTTTGTTTAATTAAGGGCACCAGTCTTTAATTTGTTAGAGTAGTGTTTAGGTCAGCTAGCTCTGTTTAATTGCTGAACTTGCTCGATTAAGAAGTGTGGGTGTGATGTAGTCTCCTTTGTGTACCCAAATTATGCAATGACGTGGATGACCACTGTAACCAGGGAAATTCAAACCAAAATTTGCACGTTCAGACTCATCACACACTGGTTAAGCTATATGAATTATTTGTGATGTTCACATATCATACACAGTGCTGAATAAGGGACCGTGTCTGATGACACTTTGCGCGCCAGTTTTTTCGCTGCACCGATTCAAAATTTTCGGCGTCCGTGGAAATATCTACCTCCCCGCCCCCGCCCCCTTACCAAAAGCCACATTTCCCCTGTTACTGCCTTCCTTTCCAAGTTGAAACCTTCACTCCTTGTTTGCAGCACCGCCTCCTCGCCGACGACCCTCCTTCATGTTGCTCGGCCTCGTCTATCCAGGCAGGTAATCCACACCCGACCCCCATCCTCCTCCTCCTTCCACATCCCACATGCCCCGACCGCCGGCGTGACACCTTCCACCCAAATCACCGACCCCTCCACCAAATAAGCGCCGCCCTAAACCATGGTGCACACAATATAGCCAGGAGCTCAAGGAGCATTTGGCAGTAGAGAAGCAAATCACGACCGCACGCGCGGTTGAGGTCGTGATGGCTGCCATTCGTGCCGACCCCCAGATCTTGGAGGAGCACCTCGTCGTCGAGGCCACCGTTGACGCCTCGCGCACCAACGCCGCGATGCGGTTGACTGCTTTAAACGACAGTTCGTGGTGTTTTCTTGAGGCCACCCTTGGTGCCTTCGATGAAGAGTACGAGGTGTTTTCTCAACGTGCACATGCTTACCTCAACTCGAGAGCCAGCAGGTTGGTGCCCGGAGCGGCTCAGGCAACTCACCACTACAATGAGGGCACCCACGATGTGGAGGCCTCGGCCTCTTCCATGTCCAAAGAGCCAATCATCATCGATATCTCCGACGATGAGGAGTAGCTTGTCTTATTAGCTCACAGTTTGCTAGCTACGCCGGTTAAGCATGCTCGGTTTACTCGTTGCATGTGCTGCTCCTGCCTTTCCATAACCAATTCTAGTGAATTGTAATATCTACTTTTACCATGCAATCTGTTGCTCTAGTGTATATGTTCTATATGTCGTGCAATGTGGTGCTCACTTATTAACTATTTGGTTAATTAGTTGTCGTCTTCAGTTTACTGTTTGGATCAATTCTGCAAATGTGATGTTCAATTCTTCATGCTGCAATTTTGTATTGTCTTCCATGTGAGAAATAAATCGAATTTATCTTTACAAAATACATGAGAAACAAACACAATTGCTATATTTCCAAGTTGTCAAGCATGCTTGGTTTGGTTAACTGTCTGATCTTCTAGTATGTTATACATTGTGCAATGTGGTGCTCAGTTAATGTTTGGTTCATTTGTTGTGGTGTTTAGTTAACTGTTTGGTTCAATTCTGCAATGCGATGTTCAATTGTTGTGGGTGCATTCTGCTATTGTATACCATGTGAGAAATAAATCGAATTTGGCTGTACTAAATACATGAGAAACAAATACAATTGCTATATTTCCAAGTTGTTAAGCATGCTTGGTTTGGTTAACTGTCTGATCTTCTATCAGGAGTATGTTATATTGTGCAATGTGGTGCTCAGTTAATGTTTGGTTCATTTGTTGTGGTGTTTAGTTAACTACTTGGTTCAATTCTGCAATGCGATGTCCAATTGTCGTGGGTAGAATTTTGTATTGTTGTGCATGCGAGGAATAAATCGAATTTGGTTGCACTTAATACATGAGAAACATATACAACTCCTATTTTTCCTAGTTCTTAATCATGCTTGGTTTGGATAAATGGGTTTTCCATGTGGCTTGAATTAATCTGATGAATCTGCATTGTGCTTATTTTTCATCAACATATTTTAATGATAGCATGCGAACCCTCACTTAACCTGATGACTAACTACCCTATATGTGTTGCAGGGAAACAATGAGAAGCACTGAGGTTTACAATCGAGGTTTGCACATGCATGGTCCTTTGTCTAATAGCACATTATTGTGCAATTGCAAGAACCATTCTAATATTTAGGTTTTAACAATTTGGTCTTGCACATGTAGGTCCTGCTGTCAGAGGTTTTGACCCACTGTTCGACCCTTTTTGCATATGGGGAAATGAGTTGTCCATGAATATCAGTCAAGTCAAGAAACTCAGAAAGATTGTTAGGATAAAGAAATTAGCGACAAAAAACAACAAAATCTTTGTCTGCACAATGAAGAAGACATCAGTTCACTACAAGATGGTACTAAATATTATACCTTGCCTTTTTTATTCCTTTGCCCCATTTCCAATATATAGAAGATATTTATGCACATCCTTGTTTTCAGGCCTTTCCAAAGTAGTTCACTGATGATTACCTCTCAAACCACCTGTATGGTCAGGAGGCGCGGAAGGTTTTCATACAACACCCACGGTTCAATATTGAAGTGTTCCTGAAGAGGACGAAGGATGGACGATCAATCATCCACAGGCACTGGCCTAAAGTTGCAAAGACCTTCAACATCAATGAAGGCTCAATATTCGCCTTCTGCTTCAGCAGTTTTCCAGATGAGATGCATCTGTCTATGTACCGTCTATGGTGCTAATTTCGAAAGGTTATAGATGTTGCATGTGAAACTTGGTGCTGGTGCAGTCGTGTAATGGGGTAGCTGAGTGCTGAAGCTATATGATGTTGTACTCTAATGTATTTCAATTATGAAATCCTGCTTCCTTAATATGGAAATGAAATATATTGTGTGCTTAATATGAAATGTCAATTAGATTAATAAATGGATTATTAATAATAGGGCAATTAGCCTGCTAATGGCCAATTAGCCTGCTAATTGGGTTTTTCTAATGCAAATGGTTATTGAGAAAACACCGTGGGTGATGACCTCAGGCAATGCACACAGTTTCTAGGAATAAACCGTGTTGGATCAATGAATAATCACACACGACATCCTCTTGAAAACTGTTTGTGTTAGGCCACCTTGCGCAAACATTTACCACATAAAAAGGGTGTGTGATGGACAGCCTTTGCCACACAGTTTCTTCTACGCACCATGTGTGATGCATTCAATAACACAAACGATAAAATTGTTAATATCTTGTGCAATGGCAATGCTATCACAAACGATTTAATGGGGAAAATTGTGTGTGATGTACCTGCGAACGGAAATGTTTTCCTTGGAGTGACTGTGTGGGATGTACATACGGATGGAAATGTACTTCTTGGATTAACTGTGTGGGATGTACATACTAACGGAAACGTATTCCTTGGATTGAATGTGTGGAATGTACATTCGAATGGAAACGTTTAGCGGGGACTGACTGTGTGGGATGTACTTACGGCCGGAAATGATTTGGCCTGTATAATTGTATTTTTTTAGCACAACTGTACGTATAATCGTATTTGATCGCTCGCCGGTCGCACACGGCCTCATTTTGCCGAGCGTGTGTGCCAGGAGGGCATATCCCCGACGGTTTCTAGGTCGTGTGGGAAGGACCCCCCTATCGCAGTCACTCACTTGGCGACGGTTCGAAACGCCATCGCGGGAAGGGGTTAAAAACCGTTTGTATAACACCTCACTGTACCAGTGACTACAAGATTTAATCTTTGCAAGTAACGAGTTCAAGGTAAACTCAATATTGAGTTGGTGCTCCTATTGGTGCCCTTGATGAAATATTGAGTTGGTGCTCCTATTGTTACCTCTCCCAAATAATGAGTTGATACAATTTATCTATCTACAACTACAAGATTTATGCTTTTGTGTCATGCAGGTAATGTTCACGAGGATTTAGTTGGTGATCCTATTGGTTCAATAACATTGGTTCTCACTGAGGGAAATACTTGTCTCTACTGTACTGCTTCACCCCTCCTCTTCGGGGAAAACCCCAACGCAGTTTACAAGTAGGAATTCAACACCCTCGAAATAATGGGATCATTACTATCTAGAGTTGTCACTCTTCCAAATCGACTTTATCAAGAAAGAGGATAAGCATAATTTGTAGCAAATAAATTTTAAACCTGACATCTTCATGAAACATAGCATCCCAAAGCTTAGGATAAGCATAATTTGTAGCAAATACATTCTCAAACATATCATCCTCATCAAACATAGCATCCCCAAGCTTATGGTTTTGCATATCGTTAGCAATCATTATTATTATATTTTTCCAAGTTGGTGCCAAAAATATTTTTAAGATAATAAGAAGTATCAAAATTATCTCCACAATCATAATCATTTTCAATAGGAGTAGGCATAACAAAATCATCATCAATAGTTCCTATGGGCATAGTTCCATAATAAAAATCAATATTTCATCAAGTGTATCATCTTCCACAATTCACGATTTAGTCTCATAAGACACAACAATAGGAGTAAAATTATTTGGGAGAGGTAACTTTTTATCTTTAGTTCTCCATATTTTCTTTTCCTTCTTCTTCACCACATTAAGCGTGGGTTTAATTAATTTTTCTGAGCTTCTTATTGAAGAGATTGGTTGGAAAGGAAGCTCCTCCTCAACACCCGATTCATCATGATAAACAATAGGAGGTAATTGGGATATCTTTTCCCTTTCATTGGTAACAACATTCTTTTATATTTCATTGGAATTCATGTCTTTCTATAATTCACTATATAAACATTCTCATTGCAGTTTACCACACAAAACAAATAGATTTCTCTTCGATGAATTTCAATATCCTCTATGAGAATGAATACTTCAAACCAATTATTTTTATGTGTCAATTCTCCACACCCCAAAAATAAACTAAGTTCATTATAAAGTTGAAGGGTGATCATGTCATTACAACATTTGGTCATGATTCGATCACGAAAATGCATGCATTGAAAATTAAGATGACCAACTTTATTGCAAAATTCACAAGTAATGGGATGAAGAGAACATAATTTTCTACCATAATCATCTAATATCTTAAGTCACCATTTAGTTTTGTCATGGTTATGCTTCTTACAAAATTTATCATCCCTAATTGACACTTTTTCACAAGGTCTATGCTATCCACAAAAATTGACATGGTTATAACAGACTTTTTCTTCATAAATTTTATCATGACTAGTGGAATAATCATTAGTTTCATGGATATTCATAGAAAACATACTAAAAATATTGCAATCATTCTGATCATCCAAAGGAACGCATACCAAACATTGTGTTAAATTCTTATTTTAACACTTCATAGCAATTATCGGAATCCATATTTTCAAGAAAGACTTCATAAAGATAAAGAGTTTTATGCAACTTCACTTCCATTTTTTAGTTTCCTTTTATAAACCAAACTAGCGAATAAACATGAAACTAAAAGATTCAATTGCAAGACTAAAAGAAGATACCTTCAAGCACTCACCTCCCCGGCAACAGCACCAGAAATAGCTTGATGTCTACTACGCAACTTTATTCTTTTAGACTTGGCCGAGCCTCCAAGCGCGGAGTTTTGTAGGACAACAAAAAATTCCCTCAAGTGGATGACCTGAGGTTTATCAATCCCTACAAGGTGTAGGATGAAGATGGTTCTATCTCTAACAATCTTGGAATCAAATACAAAGAGTCTCATGTGTCCCCAACACACCCAATACAATTGGCAGTCGTATAGGTGCACTAGTTCGGCGAAGTAGTGATGACAGATGTGTAATATGGATAGTAGAAATAACTTTTTATATTCTGAATAATTCAAAACAACAAGGTAGCAAGTAGCAAAACTGAGCCAAACTGGTGTCTCAATGCTTAGAAATATGGCCTAGGGTTCATACTTCGCTAGTTCAATCTCTTAACATCATTAACATAATTGAATCACATGAGAATCACTCCAAAGTCCCTATTCCTATCGAAGAAAGTAGGATGAAACCACGTAGGCAGTAAACCACCTCAAAGTTGTGTTTCCAATCAATCTTGTAAACCACCCCCAAAGTGTCATGAATAGTTCTAGAGGTCGTACTATGACAACAGCATATGATACGCATCAACTAATCTTTATATCACCTACAACACCCCAATGTCACCACGGGTAACCGCAAGTTAAGACATGCATCAAGTGATGCCAAATCCAAAATATTCAATCCAACATAAAGAAACCTCAAAAAGCAAGACTCAATTCACCACAAAAATATGAGAGGGAGATGTGATCCAACTTTATTAACAAAGCTCATGATACATCAAGATCGTGTGAAATAAAGAACACGAGAGAGAGAGGTCAAACACATAGCTACTGGTACAAACCCTCAACCCCAAGGATGAACCACTCACTCATCACAATGGAGGCAGCAAGTTTGATGAAGATGGCCTCCCCAATGACCCCCCCCCCTTCGGCAGGGCGCCAGAAAAGGGCTCCAGATGGGATCGCTTCGCAACAGAGGCTTACAGTAGTGGATGAATTATTCTAGGTTTTTTTAGGGGGGTTTCTCTATTTATAGTATTTTTCAGCGTTGGATTCACGGCAAATGGAGTTACAAGGGGCCCACAAGCCAAGGTAGCCCTCCCTACCCCCCAGGGCGCGCCCCTGACTTGCGGCCCCCTTGTGGGTCTTCTGGTCCTCCCCTGAAGCTTCGAGGGTCTCTTATGTTCCAAAAAAATGTCAAAAAGTTTCGTCGTGTTTGAACCTTCGTAGGTATCGATTTTCTGTAAAACCAAAAACAAGAAGGAAACAACAACTGGCACTAGGCACTAGATTAATATGGTTGACCATAAAAACAATATAAAAATGCACCTAAACCATTAGTAATTGATGTAAATATAGCATGAATACTTCATAGATTATAGATACGTTGGATACGTATCAAGGGTGCATCTGAAGTTGAAGTCTTAGATTCATGTGGTAATTGTGCTTTACTTTTGGCCATTTGGAACACTCATAATGATTGTATTTTTAGTAGAACGAAAGTTCCAATTTTTTTGCATGTTATCTTCAAGGCCATCAATTGGATCCATACGCCATCGTTACTAGTCAAGGATGAGGAGCGGGGGCCCACGGTCTTTGGGTGCAGCTTACGGGAGATGGTTGCTCGAAATTTTTTCAACAGATTTGGTTGGTGGCCTACTAATAGGATTTGTGATGCATGAGGCTTATTTTCCTTTTATTCTACTTTTTTCATTTTCCCTTAGGCTAGCCATGTGTTGCAGTTTTTGCTCAACTTTATTGTCATCGGATGCTGAACTTTTATATAATCAATAAAGGTTATGTGCATCACTCGGTATAGAGGCCAAGGGGCATCCCCTCTTTTTGATAAAGATAAGTACTCCACTTAGTCACTAAAAAATTTATTTTGTAAACTAAATTTTCTATTTAGCATGATTTTCCATTTATTTGTTCGTATCCACTTGACATTTCCTTTGCAGCTACATGCTATTTAATACTACCTCATTTCCGATATATTAAACCCACGTATATCCCTGATTGCTTGTATCTGCGTTGGTATTTCCCCGAAGAGGAGAGGATGATGCAGCACAGCAAAGGTAAGTATTTCCCTCAATTATGAAACCAAGGTTATCAATCCAGTAGGAGAACCAAGCAACACTATGTAAACAGCACCTGCACACAAACACCAAAAACTTGCAACCCAACACGTAAGAGGGGTTGTCAATCCCTCCTCGGTATTGAGATAGATTAAATTGTACAAAATTTGATAAATAGATCTAGCAAAAACACAAAATAAAATAAATAAAGGGAAAATGCAGCAAGGTATTTTTGGTTTTATATCATAGGAAAATAGACCCGGGGGACGTATTTTTCACTAGAGGCTTCTCTCAAAAAAATAGCATACGATGGGTTAACAAATTACTGTTGGGCAATTGATAGAAAAGCGAATAATCATGACGATATCCAAGGCAATGATCATGTATATAGGCATCACGTCCAAGATTAGTTGATCGAAACGATTCTGCATCTACTACTATTACTCCACACATCGACCGCTATCCATCATGCATCTAGTGTATTAAGTTCATGGGAAAATGGAGTAATGCAATAAGAACAATGACATGATGTAGACAAGATCTATTCATGTAGGAATAGACCCCATCTTTTTATCCTAGCAACGATACATGCGTGTCATGTGTTTTTCTGTCACTGAGATTGAGCACCGCAAGATCGAACCCATCACAAAGCACCTCTTACCTTGGCAAGAAAAATCAATCTAGTTGGCCAAACCAAACCAAAATTTCAGAGAAGAAATACGAGGCTATAACAATCATGCATAAAAGAGTTCAAGAAAGACTCAAATAATATTCATGGATAGAACTGATCATAAAACCACAATTCATTGGATCCCAACAAATGCACTGCAAAAAGTCATTACATCAAATAGATCTCCAAGAACATCGAGGAGAACATTGTATTGAAGATCAAAAAGAGAGAAGAAGCCATCTAGCTACTAGCTATGGACCCGTAGGTCTGTGGTAAACTACTCACGCATCATCGGAGGGGCAACAAGGATGACGAAGAACCCCTCCGTGATCGTTGACCCCTCCGGCAGAGTGCCGGAAAAAGCCTCTAGATTGGATCTCGTGGTTCTGGAACTTGCGGTGGTGAAAAATGTATTCTCTCGACTCCCCTAGGGTTTCTGTTATTTTAGAGTATTTATAGAGGTGGACGTCGGTGGAGAAGCTTCCCGTGGGCTCCACTACCCACCAGGGCGCGCCAGGGGCCTTTGGCGCGCCCTGGTGCCTAGTGGGCCCCACGGGCCTCCTCCCGTGAACTTCTTTGGCTCCCTAGTTGTCTTCTAGGCAGAAAAAATCTCCAAAAAGTTTCGTGGCATTTGGACTCCATTTGGTACTGATATTCTACACAGTAAAAAACAAGCAAAAACAGCAACTGGCACTGGGCACTATGTCAATAGGTTAGTCCCAAAAAATGATATAAAGTTGCTAGTAAATGAATATAAAACATCCAAGAATGATAACATAACAGCATGGAAAAATCAAAAATTATAGATACGTTGGAGACGTATCAGCATCCACAAGCTTAATTCTTGCTCGTCCTCAAGTAGGTAAATGATAAAAACAGAATTTTTGATGTGGAATATTGCCTAACATGTTCATCATATATTCTTTTTTTTAGCATGGACATTTGGACTTTTAGATGATTCAAAGAAATAATGGAGACTCAAAAAAAATTGCATAAATTAAATAGATAGGCCCTTCGCAGAGGGAAGCAGAGATTTGTAGAGGTGCCAGATCTCATAGCTTAAATTGAGAAATAAAATTGTTTTGAGTGGCATGCTTTTCCTGTCAACGAAAACAACCGAGAATTCCCAATACTTTCCATGCTAGATAAATCATAGGCTATTCCCAAACATAAAATAAAGTTATTCCTTTTTCCACCATTCTTTCACAATCCATGGCTAGCCGTATCCATGGGTGCCTTCCATACCAACACTTTCCAAGGAATTTATTATTGACAACATAAAAATATTTTTTTTTCATTTCGGGACTGGGCATCCCTATTACCTGCCACACTCTCGTGCAATGATAAGTGAATAAACACGCATCGTGAGAATAAAATATCTAGAATGGAAAATATTAGCCACCCCCTTCCGCTTCATGAGCGGTACATGCACACAAAAAGGAAATTCATTTTGAAAATTAGACTTGGCACATACAAATTTACTTGGAACGACATGGAAATACCACATATAGGTAGGTATGGTGGACTCATTTGGCACAACTTTGGGTTTAAGGAGTTGGATGCACAAGCAGTATTCCCGCTTAGTACAAATGGAGGCTAGCAAATAGATTGAGAAGCGACCAACCAATTAACAAAAACAAGCATAAACGAGCATTAAACATAACAAACACCAAATAATGCACCACAAGTAGGATATAACTTCATTGCATAACTATTGACTTTCATGCTTGCATAGGGAATCACAAACCTTAACACCAATATTCTTACTAAGCATAATTACTCACCAACATGACTCTCATATTAGTATCTCCATATCTCAAAACTATTACAAGGAATCAAGTTTATATTGTCTAATGATCTTCATGAAAGTTTTTATTATATCCCCCTTGAATATATATCACTTTGGGACTAAATTCATATATCACCATTGCTACTTTTCAAGCTCTCAAATAAATTTAAGTGAGGTACGAGAGCATAATATTTCTTCAAAATTTTCAACTCTCAAAATAATCTAAGTGAAGCATGAGAGAATTTCTTCAAAACTTACTAACTCTCAAATTAATATAAGTGAAGCATGAGAGCATTTCTTCAAAAATTAAACTACCATCATGCTCAAAAAGATATAAGTGAAGTACTAGGGCAATTCCTAGCTCAAAAATTTAAGTGAAGCACATAGAGCAATTCTAACAAATCATAGCATCATTATGGCTCTCTCAAATAGGTGTGTCCAGAAAGGATGATTGTGACAAACTAAAAAGCAAAACAAGCAAAGACTCATATAATACAAGACGCTCCAAGCAAAACTCATGATATGTGACGAATAAAAATATAGCTCCAAGTAAAATTACCGATGGTCGTTAGAAGAAAGAGGGATGCCTTCCAGGGCATCCCCAAGCTTAGTTGCCTAGTACTCCTTGAATATTACCTTGGGGTGCCATGGGCATCCCCAAGCTTAGGCTCTTTTCACTCCTTATTCCTTCATCCATCGTGGTCTCACCCAAAACTTGAAAACTTCAATCACACAAAACTTAACAAAACCTTCGTGAGATCCGTTAGTATAATAAAGCAAATCACCACTCTAAGTACTGTTGCAAACCCATTCATATTTTATTATTGCTTTATACCTACTATATTCTAATTTTACCATGGCTTATACCCCCGATACAATCCATAGATTGATCAAAATAAGCACACAATGCAACGAAAATAGAATCTGTCAAAAACAGAATAGTCTGTAGTAATCTGTACTTTAACCATTCTTCTGTAAATCCAAAAATTCTGAAAACTTAGGAAAATGTAGGCAATTTGTATATCAATATTGTTTAAAAAATTCAGAATTTTTTGTCGCTCCAGTGATTTTTAACAATTCTTCTACTGGACGTAAAAGTTTTTGTTTTCCAACAGGATCAAGTCAACTATCACCCAAGCCATCCTAAAGGCATTACTTGGCACAAACACTAATTAAAACATAAAAAGCACAATCATAATAGAGGCATAATTTTGTATTTATTGAAAAGCAGAAAAGAGACAAAAATTTAAAGGATAAATATTGGGTTGCCTCCCAACAAGTGCTATTGTTTTACGCCCCTAGCTAGGCATAATGCATAGATTCAAGTATTATCATCTTTAGTTTCCAACTTCTCAATCACACAACCATAATTCCTCAGAGATCTAGCACACATATTTTCAATAATCATGCTCCTAGGAATAAAATTGAAGAATTCACTCTTGCAAGTAGGATTTTTATCACTTCAACAAAGTTGGGGTGAATACTATTCATTTTAAGATCTTCATTGTTGCTACTAGAAGCGGCACCCTTGTTCTTAGGAACATGTGTCGACTTGCAATTCTTACTAGTAGGAGTTTTTTCAATAGTTTAACAGAAGAAAAAGCTGAGCTCAAGTTACTAAAAATTTCTTCCAATTTATTAATCCGAGCAGGGCTCTCCTCTACCCTTTCGTTAACTACGGGTCTTTTCTCTTTTAGTAATTTAAGAGTATCTCCTATCTTCGATCCAATTTGATTAGCATGATCATGGATCTTTTTATCCAAATTTTCAATGTGTCCTACGATGAGCATTTTCTTTTCAATAGCATCTAGCCTTTGCATAACATGCTCAAGCGTTAAAATCATTTCATTGATAATGATAGGTGGTGATCCCACTAAATTTCCCATAGCATTAAAAGCAACCATAGAGGGACACAACAAGAAATTCCCTCTGGTAATAGTGTCAAGAACAAATCTATACCAAGTGGTGATTCCCACATAAAAATTACGAAGAAGAACGATAGTAGATTGCTTACGAGTTGATCTATTATGAGCGTTGCAAATCCTAAACCAAGCATTTCTCAAATTTTCTCCTCCCCATTGTTTAAAGCTCAGAACTTCATTCTCAGGGGTGCATGTGGAAAGGGAGTAACTATCCATAATGATAAAGTGGGCAAGCAAACAAGAAGGCAAACAAAAAATATTTTTGTATTTTTCTAAAAACATTTTAGAAGTGGGGGAGATGAAAACGAGAGGCAAATGGCAAACAAAGTAATTGCAAGGAGATGAGAGTTTATGCATAGGAACCTGCTAGATGTTGATGATGTCTCCCTAGCTACGGCGCCAGAAATTCTTCCTGATTGCTTATATCTGCGTTGCAAATTCCACGAAGAGGAGAGGATGATGCAGCACAGCAAAGGTAAGTATTTCCCTTAGTTATGAAACCAAGGTTATCAATCCAGTAGGAGAACCAAGCAACACTATGTAAACATTACCTGCACACAAACAACAAAAACTTGCAACCCAACTCGTAAGAGGGGTTGTCAATCCCTCCTCGGTATTGAGATAGATTAAATTGTATGAGATTTGATAAATAGATCTAGCAAAAACACAAAAAAAATAAAGAAAAAACGCAGCAAGGTATTTTTGGTTTTATATGATAGGAAAATAGACCTGGGAGCCATAGTTTTCACTAGAGGCTTCTCTCGAGAAAATAGCATACGGTGGGTAAACAAATTACTGTTGGGCAATTGATAGAAAAGCGAAAATCATGACGATATACAAGGCAATGATCATGTATATAGGCATCACGTCCAAGATTAGTAGACTGAAATGATTCTGCATCTACTACTATTACTCCACACATCGACCGCTATCCAGCATGCATCTAGTGTATTAAGTTCATGGAAAAATGGAGTAATGCAATAAGAACGATGACATGATGTATTCGAGATCTATTCATGTAGGAATAAACCCCATATTTTTATTCTTAATAGAAACGATACATGCGTGTCATGTCTCTTTCTGTCACTGAGATTGAGCACCGCAAGATCGAACCCATCACGAAGCACCTCTTCCCATGGCAAGAAAAATCAATCTAGTTGGCAAACCAAACCAAAATTTCGGAGAAGAAATACAAGGCTATAACAATCATGCATAAAAGAGTTCAGCAAGACTCAAATAATATTCATGGATAGAACTGATCATAAACCCAAAACTCATCGGATCCCAACAAACGCACCGCAAAAAGTCATTACATCAAATAGATCTCCAAGAACATCGAGGAGAACATTGTATTGAAGATCAAAAAGAGAGAAGAAGCCATCTAGCTACTAGCTACGGACCCGTAGGTCTGTGGTAAACTACTTACGCATCATCGGAGGGGCAACAAGGATGATGAAGAACCCCTCCGTGATCGTTGACCCCTCCGGCAGAGTGCCGGAAAAGGCCTCTAGATTGGATCTCGTGGTTCTAGAACTTGCAGCGGCGAAAACTGTATTCTCTCGACTCCCTAGGTTTTTGTTATTTTAGAGTATTTATAGAGGTGGATGTCAGTGGAGAAGCTTCCCATGGGCTCCACTACCCACCAGGGCGCGCCAGGGGCCTCTAGCGCGCCCTAGTGCCTAGTGGGCCCAACGGGCCCCCTCCCGTGCACTTCTTTGGCTCCCTGGGTGTCTTCTGGGCAGAAAAAAATCTCCAAAAAGTTTCGTGGCATTTGGACTCCGTTTGGTACTGATATTCTACAAAGTAAAAAACAAGCAAAAAATAGCAACTGGCACTGGGCACTATGTCAATAGGTTAGTTCCAAAAAAATTATATAAAGTTGCTAGTAAATGCATATAAAACATCAAAGATTGATAATATAACAACATGGAAGAATCAAAAATTATAGATACGTTGGAGACGTATCAATCCTGGCCGACGGTTTGGGCAACATATTATGAGTTCTATATTACAACAGGTATACCGTTAGCAACTTCGAATATTGTTTATGTTGCACCAAATGAAATATCAACCATTGTTTAATATGGTGTGT
This sequence comes from Thinopyrum elongatum, assembly GCA_011799875.1. Lineage (NCBI taxonomy): Eukaryota > Viridiplantae > Streptophyta > Magnoliopsida > Poales > Poaceae > Thinopyrum > Thinopyrum elongatum. Next base: position 462,983,202 of record CM022298.1, on the reverse strand, counting down.
ATACGGTTGAAGCGAGTGGCCACAGAGGGTTTTAGCCAACATGGGTGACAACATAATCTGTGGATCGGTCCACCTCCTCCTTCGACATAGGCATAGTGTCGGTCTGCTACTTATGAGCTATGTTGGGATTTCCCCGAAGAGGAGGGGATGATGCAGTACAGTAGAGATAAGTATTTCCCTCAGTTATGAAACCAAGGTTATCAATCCAGTAGGAGAACCAAGCAACACTATGTAAATAGCACCTGCACACAAACAACAAATACATGCAACCCAACGCGTAGAGGGGTTGTCAATCCCTCAATGGTATTGAGATAGATTAAATTGTATTATATTTGATAAATATATCTAACTAAAACAAAAAATGAAAGAAATAAAAGAAAATTGCAGCAAGGTATTTTTAGGATTTTTATATGATAGAAGATAGACCCGGGGGGTCATAGTTTTTACTAGAGGCTTCTCTTGAGAAAATAGCATACGGTGGGTAAACAAATTACTGTTGGGCAATTGACAGAAAAGCAAATAATTATGACGATATCCAAGGCAATGATCATGTATATAGGCATCACTTCCAAGATTCGTAGACCAAAATGATTCTGCATCTACTACTATTAGTCCACACATCGACCACTATCCAGCATGCATCTAGTGTATTAGGCAAGATGACATGATGTAGACAAGATAAACTCACGTATGAATAACCTCCATCTTGTTACCCTTAATAGCAACGATACATGCGTGTCATGTCTCTTTCTGTCACTGAGATTGAGCACTGCATGATCGAACCCATCACAAAGCACCTCTTCCCATGGCAAGAAAAATCAATCAAGTTCGCCGAACCAAACCAATAATTCGGAGAAGAAATACGAGGCTATAACAATTATGCATAAAAGAGTTCAGAGAAAACTCAAATAATATTCATGGATAGATCTGATCATAAACTCACAATTCATCGTATCCCAACAAACACACCGCAAAAAGTCACTACATCAAATAGATCTCCAAGAACATCAAGGAGAACATTGTATTGAAGATCAAAAAGAAAGAAGAAGCCATCTAGCTACTAACTACGGACCCGTAGTTTTGTGGTAAACTACTCACGCATAATCGGAGGGGCAGCAAGGATGATGAAGAACCCCTCCGTGATTGTTGTCCCCTCGGCAGAGTGCTAGAAAAGGCCTCTAGATCGGATCTCGTGGTTTCGGAACTTGCGGCGGCGAAAAAAGTATTTCATGGACTCCCCTAGGGTTTTGGGGATTTTAGAGTATTTATAGAGGCGAAGGTAGGTCAAGACGGTGCCCGTGGGCCCCACTACCCACCAGGGCACGCCAGAGGCCCCTGGTGACTAGTGGGCCCCACGAGCCTCTTCTTGTGGCCTCCAGAAGCTTCCAGGGTCTATCTTGCCAGAAAAAAAATCTCCAAAAAGTTTTGTGGCATTTGGACTTCATTTGCTATTGATATTCTGCAAAGTAAAAAACAAGCAAAAAACAGCAACTGGCACTGGGCACTAAGTTAATAGGTTAGTCCCAAAAAATGATATAAAGTTGCTAGTAAATGTATATAAAGAAGGTAGCACATCTCGCCCTCCGCGTCGCTCCCGCTCGGGTGACTCGGGCGGGTCCCCAGCCCTAGCCGCCCCAGCTCCCGAATCCACCTTCCCTCACCCCACCGCCGCTGGAGGACGCCGCCGGGATGCGCACGGTGGCCGACGGCGGTGGCGGGGATCCTCCTCTCTCCCACGTCTCACGGGTGGTGCGGACCCCTTGTGCGTGCGGAGGCGCGGCAGATTTGGCGGCGACGACGGCGATGGCCGCGGCGGTGGCTAGCCCTGTCGCGGGCGACGGCAGCTGCGGCGCATCGGGCAGCCCGGTCATGAGCGGCGGCGGGCGGTGACTTATGCTCTGGCGGTGCGTCATCCGGCTTCAGATCGGCTGCGGCGTGGAGGGCCTGGTGGGCGGCTTGGCAGCACCTTCGGTCAGATCTGATCTGGCCGGTGCAGCCGACGGTGGCGGTCATCTCTTCCGTCAGAGGTGGTCGGCCTGAGGCTGGGTGTTCGGATCTCCAGATATGTCATCTTGTACCGGCTGCGAGTTGGGGAGACATAGTTGCCGGTGAAAACCGAGCCGACGGCGGGCGATGGCGGCGTTGTGCGTTGTTACCTTGATGAAGGCATCGTCATGTGACTACTATCGACCCACTCGTACTGCTCTAGGGGAAACCCTAGGATCTGTTCTTCCAGGTCGGACGGTGGCGGCACTGCGGTGTCGTTTCTCTCTTGGGAGCATCGTTTGTGGAGCAACGCTGGAAGTCAGAGGCAGGAGGTGGAGCGGCTTCGTCTTGCACGGAGCTTCGGTGGAGATGTCAAGTCATGCCTGACCGACAGGTGCTATGCTTTGTCATGCTTGGTCCGCAGGTGCTACGCACGATAGATCTTCCAGAGACTTCAAGCAGTGTGGCTGGTGGTACTTGGCGCATGGTGCTGAGGTGTACCGGAGGCGACCGCAACGTGCTTAGCTATTCGCGCGCAGGGAGGTGGTGCCGTTGGGAGCCGTGGTGGCGTCGACGGCAGCTAGACCGGGCAAGGTTGATGCGTCAGTACAACTCTGAAGATGGAGTGGTGGCAGTTGGCGGCGGCGGCCTCTAAGAGCGCGCCGGACCGGTGTGTGCCCGAGACCCGGCAAGTGGCTTGGTTGGGGCCTCAGGTCTTAGATGTTAGGCTTGGCTGCGAGGTCTGTGGTATTAGGCCCAGACTATCAGCATCCCTTCATCAACTGGATAGGAGTAGCGACAGATGTTGCCTAGACGGTGGCTTCAGACTTATTGTTGTATTTCTTTGTAAGGTCTTCTGTGAATAATTAATAAAGTGGCTGCATGCATCGCCCAGATGCAGAGGCCAGGGGTCATCCTCCTTTTCTAAAAAAAATATATAAAGCATCAAAGATTGATAATATAATAGCATGGAACAATAAAAAATTATAGATACATTGGAGACGTATCACGGTCTCATAGGACTTACTGGTGCCAATACGTCGCTCTATTTATTTATTTATTTTTGTCAAACTTGTTCCAGTTGGGTGTTGATACGTCTCCAACGAATCTATAATTTTTTATTGTTCCATGCTGTTATATTATGAATCTTGGATGTTTTACAATCATTTTATAGCAACTTTATATCATTTTTTGGGACTAACCTATTGACATAGTGCCCAGTGCCAGTTGCTTGTTTTTTACTTCACAGAAAATCAATACCAAATGGAGCGAAACTTTTTGGTGATTTTTTCTGGACCAGAAGACACAAGTTGGGCCAAGAAAGTACCTGAGGGGTGCCCCGAGGGGGGCACAACCCACCTGGGCGCGCCTGGGGGCCCAGGCGCGCCCTGGTGGGTTCTGCCCACCTTGGTGGCCTCCCGCACCGCCTCTTTGCTCTATAAATACCCCAAAATTCCAAAAACCCTAGGGGAGTCGACGAAATACAATTCCAGCCGCCGCAAGTTCCAGAAACCACAGATCCAATCTAGACACCATCACGGAGGGGTTCATCATCCTCATTGGTGCCTCTCCGATGATGCGTGAGTAGTTCATTGTAGACCTACGGGTCCGTAGTTACTAGCTAGATGGCTTCCTCTCTCTCTTTTGATTCTCAATACAATGGTCTCTTGGAGATCTATTTGATGTAACTCTTTTTGCGGTGTGTTTGTTGGGATCCGATGAACTTTGAGTTTATGATCAGATCTATGTTTTTTTCCACGAAAGTTATTTGAGTCTTTTGATCTCTTATATGCATGATTACTTATAGCCTCGTATTTCTTCTTCGAATCTTTGGTTTAGTTAGGCCGACTAGATCAATTTTTCTTGCCATGGGAAGAGGTGCTTTGTGATGGGTTCGATCTTACGGTGCTCAATCCCAGTGACAGAAGGGGAAATGACACGTATGTATAGTTGCTATTAAGGATAACAAGATGGGGTCTATTCCTATATGAATAGATCTTGTCTACATCATGTCATCGTTCTTATTGCATTACTCCGTTTCTCCATGAACTTAATACACTAGATGCATGCTGGATAGCGGTCGATGTGTGGAGTAATAGTAGTAGATGCAGGCAGGAGTCAGTATACTAATCTTGGACGTGATGCCTATGTAATGATCATTGCCTGGATATCGTCATAATTATTTGAAGTTCTATCAATTGCCCAACAGTAATTTTTTTACCCACCGTATGCTATTTTTCTCGAGAGAAGCCACTAGTGAAATCTACGGCCCCCGGGTCTCTTCTTTATCATATTTGCCTTCGAGATCTATTTTTATTTGCTTTTATTTTCAGATCTATTAATCCAAAAACCCAAAAATATCTTGCTGCAGTTTATTGTTATTTATTTTATCTCGCGTTCCCGCGAGATCTATTTATCCGATCTACTACAAATTTATCTATCTCTTTACCCGGGAGGGATTGACAACCCCTCTTTTACGTCGGGTTGCAAGTATTTGTTCTTTGTGTGTAGGTGCCGTTCATGTAGTGTTGCATGGTTCTCCTACTGGTTCGATAACCTTGGTCTCATCACTGAGGGAAATACCTACCGTAGCTGTGCTGCATCATCCCTTCCTCTTTGGGGAAATACCGACGTAGTTCAAGCGACATCAAAAGGAATTTCTGGCGCCATTGCCGGGGAGACATCATCAACATCTACCAGGTTCCTAATCACAAATCTCATCTCCTTGAAATTTCCATTATTTGCCATTTGCCTCTCGTTTTTATCTCCCCCACTTCACAAACACTTGTCGTTTTATTCGCCCTCTTCTTCGTTCGCCGTTTTCTTGTCAGATCTGTTTTTGTGTGCAATTTTGTTCGTCACTTTTGCCGTTATGGATAGTTCTTCCTTTATTGCATGCACCCCCGAGAACGAGGTTCTTAATTTCAAACAAAGGGGAGGGGAGAATTTAAAGGATGCTTGGTATAGAATTTTCAATGCTCATAATAGATCTATTCATAAGCAATCTACCATTGTTCTTCTTCGTTGTTTCTATGTGGGCATCACTACCTGGTATAGATTCGTCCTTGATACGATTACCGGTGGAAATTTCTTTATGTGTCCATCTTTAGATGCTTTTAATGCTATGGGAAATTTAGTGGGATCACCACCTCTTATGATTAATGAAACAACTTTGACTCTTGAGCATGTTATGGAAAGGCTAGAGGCTATTGAAAAGAAAATGCTTACTGAAGAACATCTTGAGAAATTGGATAAAAAGATGCATAATCTTGCTAGTAAAATTGGGTCAAAAGCGGGAGAGGTTTTTAAGTTTTTAAAAGAAAAGGGAATCGTAATTCACGAAAGAATTGAAGAAAGTCCTTCTCGGATCGATAAGTTGGAAGAAATTTTTAGCAATTTAAGCTCGGCTTTTGCTTCTGCTAAAACTATTGAAAAAACTCCCGTTAAGGTTAGCAAGATTTCTCAAATCACTAAGAACAAGGGTGCAATTTCTAGTAATAATAATAAAGAGGATCTTAAGATGATTAGTATTCACCCCGATTTTATTGAAGTAATAAGATATCCTACTTGCAAGAATGAATTTTTCAATCTTGTTCCTAGAAGTATTGTTATTGAAAATTTGTATGCTAAATCTCTGAATAATTCCAAGTGTTTGATTGAAGAATTGGAAACTAAAGATGACAACACTTAGATCTTTGCATTATGCCTAGCTAGGGGCATAAAACGATAGCGCTTGTTGGGAGGCAACCCAATGAATAAATTTTATTTTTGTCTTTTTCCTTATGTTCTTGAGTGGTTGCAAAATTATGATACTGCTATGATTGTGTTTTTTGTGTTTTAATTAGAGTTTGTGCCAAGCAAAGCCTTTGGGATCATGTTGGGTGATAGTTGATTTGATCTTGTTGAAAAACAGAAACTTTTACGTCCAGTAAAATAATTTTAGAAATTCACAGATGCGACGAAAAATTCTAAATTTTTTAAAAAAAGATTGATACACAAATTGCCTACGTTTTCCTAATTTTTAAGAATTTTTGGAGTTACAGAAGTATTTGAAGTTTTCAGATTTCTACAGACTGTTCTGTTTTTGACAGATTCTGTTTTCTTTGCGTTGTGTGCTTATTTTTGATGAATCTATGGTTTGTATTGGAGGGTATAAGCCATAGTAAAGTTGGAATACAGTAGGTATAATTCAAAAATAAAATATGAATGGGTTTGCAACAGTAATTATAGTAGTGATTTGCTTTGTTATACTAACAGATCTCACGAAGGTTTTGTTGAGTTTTGTGTGATTGAAGTTTTCAAGTTTTGGGTGAGATCACGATGGATGAAGGAATAAGGAGTAAGAAGAGCCTAAGCTTGGGGATGCCCATTGCATCCCAAGCTATTATCTAAAAGATAAGCAAGCAACTAAGCTTGGGGATTCCCGAGTGGCATCCCCTCTTTCTTCTAACGACCATTAGTATTTTACTTTGAGCTATATTTTTATTCGTCACATATCATGAGTTTTGCTTGGAGCGTCTTGTATGATTTGAGTCTTTGTTTGTTTTACCTTTTATTTTTAGTCAAGTATCCTTGCTGGACACACCTATTTGAGAGAGCCAAAATTATGCTATGATTTGTTAGAATTGCTCTCTATGCTTCACTTAAATCTTTATGAGCTATGGAATTGCTCTAGTGCTTCACTTATATCTTTTTGAGCACGGTGTGCTTTAATATTTTTGAAGAAATGCTCTCATGCTTCACTTAGATTTATTTAAGAGTAGTAATTTTGAAGAAATTATCTCATGCTTCACTTAAATTATTCTGGGAGAAGGAAATTTTTATGCTCATGTTCTTCACTTAGATTTGTTTGAGCTGTCAAAAGCAACACATGAAACTAGTCCCAAAGTGATAGATATTCAAGAGGGATATAATAAAAACTTTCATGAAGTTAAACTTGATTCCTTGTAATAGTTTTGCGATATGATGATATAATATGTGAGTCATGTTGATGAGTAATTATGCTTTAGTAAGAATATTGATGTTAAGGTTTGTGATTCCCTATGCAAGCACGAAAGTCAATAGTTATGCAATGAAATTATATCCTACTTGTGGTGCATTATTCGGTGTTAGTTATGCTTAATGCTCGCTTATGAGATTTTTCGTTTCTTGGTTGGATGCTTCTCAATCTTTTGCTAGCCTTCATTTGCACTAAGTATGATCACTACTTGTGCATCCAAAATCCTTAAACCAGTTTTGCCATATGAGTCACTATACCTACCTATATGTGGTATTTCCGTGCCGTTCTAAGCAAATTTGTATGTGCCATCTCTAATTTTCAAAATAAATTTCTCTTTTGTGTGCTCGTACCGCTCATGAAACGGTAGGGGGTGGCTGATATTTTTTCATGCTAGATGTGTTATTCTCAAGATGAGTGTTTATTCACTTGTCATTGCACGAGAGTACGGCTAAGGATGCCCAGTCCTGAAATGAAAAATGAATTTACTTTATGTTGTCAAATAATAAATTCCTTGGAAAGTGTTGGTATGGACGGCACCCGTGGATTCGGTTAGCCGTGGAATGTGAAAGTATGGTGGAAAAAGGAATAAACTTTATTTTCTGTTTGGGAACCGCCTATGATATATCTAGCATGAAAAGTATTGGGAACTACTCGATCGTTTTCGTTGACAGGAAAAGCATGTCACCCAAAATGTTTTTATCTCTATCTTTTTCGCTTTGAGCTCTGGCACCTCTACAAATCCCTACTTCCCTCTGCGAAGGGCCTTTCTATTTACTTTATGCAATTTTTATTTTTTGAGTCTCCATCTTCTCTTATAAAGCACCAACTAAGGGGCACTATGATCGTACTTGAGCATTGGGTATAGCTAATATGCGAGTGTGTTTCATGAATGGATCAATGATTGAGCATAATGGGCTAGGGATAACTTGCTTTAGTGTTGATATTTTGAAAGACATGGTTGCTTGTTGGTATGCTTGAGTATTGAAATCTTCATGTCAAAACTAGACTATTGCTTTGAATCATATAAAAGTCCAAATGTCCATGCTACAAAGAAAAGATTATGTGATGAACATGTTAGGCAGCAATCCACATCAAAAATTATGTTTTTATCATTTACCTACTCGAGGACGAGCAGGAATTAACCTTGGGGATGCTGATACGTCTCCAACGTATCTATAATTTTTTATTGTTCCATGCTGTTATATTATCAATCTTGGATGTTTTACAATCATTTTATAGCAACTTTATATCATTTTTTGGGACTAACCTATTGACATAGTGCCTAGTGCCAGTTGCTGTTTTTTGCTTGTTTTTTACTTCACAGAAAATCAATACCAAACGGAGTCCAAACGCAGCGAAACTTTTTGGTGATTTTTTCTGGACCAGAAGGCACAAGTTGGGCCAGTACCAAAGGGGTGCCCTGAGGGGGGCACAACCCACCTGGGCGCGCCCTGGTGGGTTCTGCCCACCTCGGTGGCCTCCCGCACCGCCTCTTTGCTCTATAAATACCCCAATATTCCAGAAACCCTAGGGGAGTTGACGAAATACAATTCTAGCCGCCGCAAGTTCCAGAAACCACAGATCCAATCTAGACACCATCACGGAGGGGTTCATCATCCTCATTGGTGCCTCTCCGATGATGCGTGAGTAGTTCATTGTAGACCTACGGGTCCATATTTACTAGCTAGATGGCTTCCTCTCTCTCTTTTGATTCTCAATACAATGGTCTCTTGGAGATCTATTTGATGTAACTCTTTTTGCGGTGTGTTTGTTGGGATCCGATGAACTTTGAGTTTATGATCAGATCTATGTTTTTATCCATGAAAGTTATTTGAGTCTTTTGATCTCTTATATGCATAATTACTTATAGCCTCGTATTTCTTCTTCGAATCTTTGGTTTAGTTAGGCCGACTAGATCGATTTTTCTTGCCATAGGAAGATGTGCTTTGTGATGGGTTCGATCTTACGATTCTCAATCCCAGTGACAGAAGGGGAAATGACACGTATGTATCGTTGCTATTAAGGATAACAAGATGGAGTCTATTCCTACATGAATAGATCTTGTCTACATCATGTCATCGTTCTTATTGCATTACTCCGCTTCTCCATGAACTTAATACACTAGATGCATGCTGGATAGCGGTTGATGTGTGGAGTCATAGTAGTAGATGCAGGCAGGAGTCGGTCTACTAATCTTGGACGTGATGCCTATGTAATGATCATTGCCTGGATATCGTCATAATTATTTGAAATTCTATCAATTGCCCAACAGTAATTTGTTTACCCACCGTATGCTATTTTTCTCGAGAGAAGCCACTAGTGAAATCTACGGCCCTCGGGTCTCTTTTTTATCATATTTGCCTTCGAGATCTATTTTTATTTGCTTTTATTTTCAGATCTATTAATCCAAAAAACCAAAAATATCTTGCTGCAATTTATTGTTATTTATTTTATCTCGCGTTCCCGCGAGATCTATTTATCCGATCTACTATAAATTTATCTATCTCATTACCCGAGAGGGATTGACAACCCCTCTTTTACGTCGGGTTGCAAGTATTTGTTCTTTGTGTGCAGGTACCGTTCACGTAGTGTTGCGTGGTTCTCCTACTGGTTCGATAACCTTGGTCTCATCACTGAGGGAAATACCTACCGTAGCTGTGCTCCATCATCCCTTCCTCTTTGGGGAAATACCAACGTAGTTCAAGCGACATCAGGTGTGCTTCCTTGTTATGCAGTGGCCGGGTGTCGCTCAATATGATTGTATCTACTTGATGCTACATTGAGTTAATAAAGCGTCCTTTATAAAAAAAATAGAAATTTCCGCAAATTGGAAGCAAACTGGGGGGGCTTTACGGGACTCCGGACTGTCGTCAAGTTGGACCTTGACACCCCCGACCCACTCAAATCCCCCTCCCGGTCCCATTCTCTTCCACTCCGCCCCTGCTCCCCATTGCTTTACATTCATGCCTTCCTCCTCTGACGCCACCTTTGTACCTCTCCAGGCGCCACACAAGCATTGTCGGACGTCTGAAACCACCACCCACGCGCATGTTGGCCTTGTATTATGGAGCCGTCCACCTAGGATCCGTCAGCAGCCAGGTACCCTCCGTCCCCCTGTCGACGACGTCCATGACGGACACCATGCTCGACAGGTGTTCTATCAAATGCCATTGAGCTTATTTTTGAACTTCATGTCGTTTTTAGAGTAAGTAGGATGGAGGAGGTACTCGACCATGGAGGATGAGTTGTTGTGGGATGCATGGTTGGCTGTATCTGCGGACTTCGTAGGTAGGAGCAGAAGGGGGTTGTTTTGGCAGTGCGTGCATGGTTTGTTTCATGCACGAAAGCACATTGCATGCACATCATCCATGAACGCAATGTGAAGTCGTTAGTGTATCGATGGTACACCATCTAGAACTCCTTCATGAAGTTTTGTGTCACAGATTGACTGAGGCAATGTGTCCACTACTACAACAATCATGGAGATCATAAGTTTTGCTTCTTCTTGCTCAACTTGTTGATTTATTGATTGATTCACTCGGTGTTGCTCTACACGTTGTGTAGCCTGTACGCGTTAGCGTGATGTACCACAAGGAAGAGGGCAGACAATTCACTCACACACATTATTGGATGAAGCTCAGAGCATCTATAGCCGGGTGTCCGAAATCCGCCTCATACACCAGGGCGGGCTGCCCGGTCACTGACCGGTCACGAAATTTCGACCCAGACGGGCACCTCAAACGGGCCTCAAATGCCCGGGCTAACCGGCACCCCTCATATCTAGCCCAAGTATGAGGCAAATATGGGGGCGCCCAGGCGCGTCCGCCATGTCGGACTGACGCCGGTGTCCCACGTGGAATCGTCAGGAAACCCGGCGGTCCGAAGCTCGTCTCCTCCGTCGAACTGATGTCGCCACGTGGCACCGCTCCGACGGGCAGCGTAGTGCCTAGCCTGGCTATTTAAGCCGACCGCCGACACCGAAACCCTACCCCTCCACATTTTCCTCCGCCTCCGCCGCTGCCGCCACTTTCCACTCACCGTCCACCCTCACTAGTAGCCATGCCCCCACGCCACCGGATAAGGGGTTACCCATTTCTAACGCTGGATGCAACTCCCTGAGCAGATCCGGGCAAGGCGCAAAGCCCAAATCGCCGCGGGGCTGCCTCGGGATGTAGTGGATCCGAAGGAAGAGTTTGAGGAAGAGGAGGAGGAGGAGGATTTGGGGGACGCTGGGGACGCGGATCTGCGGGCGGAGCAGTAGGCCATCCTCGATTCCCTCCACTTGGAGTCGGATGCGGAGGCCAGATGCCGTCGCCGGCAGGAGATGAAGGCGCAGCACACCGCGGAGGAGGAGGAGATGCTCGCCTACATGGATGAGGTCGAGCAGGAGGAGGATGAGCAAGATCCCTCCTACGCGCCCGTCCACCTAGCGCCCGGCACCGACGTCATGGACATCTCTGACGATGAAGATTAGTTAGGGTAGTACGTAGTATGTAGTACGTAGGATTTCTTTTTGCATGCTTTGTATGGATCTAAGGGTTCAAATATGAGAGACTCGGATGCAGAGTAGCTAATTTGAGGCGTGGCCGGTCCCTGTCCGTGGACGCGTCCGGTAGTGTCCGTGGGCGTTTGAGGGGTCGGATTTGCCAAGTCCGGCTGTAGATGCTCTCAAGAGGCAGTATGTGTGGGATAACATGATCCATCCATGAAAAACTTGTTAAACATCTGGTTAATCTCGTTGAATTTGAACTATTGTTGTACTAGACTTATTTGCATGCTATGTATGAATAATTTGTGCTATTTTCTATCCAAACTTTAATAAATTTTGTCTTGTTTGATGAAATCCATCCATCAGTTGAAACTCGGTTCAAAATATATGCGGATAGGCTTTAGATGGCTAGCTCCCGCATCGTGCCGTGGACCGTGACGGATAGAGTGTCCGGTTTGCTGGTCAGCCTTGAAAATGCCCAAGTACAACTTATGTGGATGAGGTCAGCAACGTTTTGGAAGAGCTAGACATTATATAAGGGCTCTCCCTGAAAGCCTGTGCATCAACATTTGGCAGCACCCGAGCAGCTCCAAAGACACCAGCATTGCTCTCTCGCCTCGTGCAAGCTATAGCCAGCCTCGCGCTCTCTCGTGCTCCTACCAGCGACACCACACCTCCGATTCACGTTGTGCCTTTGACCGGCGCGGGAGAGCCAGGACCGAGGATGGCCGGCGGCGGTTTCCTCCTCAACGGCGCCGGCACGCCGGACTACGGCGGCGCGCTGACCGTCCCTGTCGTGGTAACCTGTCTCATGGCGGCCTCCGGCGGTCTCATCTTCGGCTACGACATTGGCATCTCAGGTGCGTCATCGTTCCCATAGCCGTCCGTACATCTCTCTTGGTGGAACTGAGGATAGAATACCTGCCTACGACGTTCTTCGCCCGATTCTCCCTTTGGAGTTTGGATGGACGGAGGGAGTGAGTTTTATCGATCAGTTCGTGGTTCGTCTCTCTGGTGCCCCTCGTCGATGCTGTTCTTGATTTTGGTAGTACCAGTAGCTATGCTGTGAGTTTGCCACCAGCAGCGGCCAATCGAAATCGTGATCTGAGGCCATGAAGAGCACCCTCTTCTTAAATCTTAATTATACTTACTAGTTTCTGCTTAGTTTGTCTTCATGTCCGATCCCCAAATATCTCCAAATCGGACCGCAACTTCTAATCTAACCAGTCAGGCAGGCATGTGCCTTCGTCTTCGTCGATCACACACACGCCAAACAGGCAGGCAGTAATACTCCCTCCCTTCCAAAATTTCCAAAATATAGTGCTTTCTCTATCCCCGTGCTTCAATTTTGATCATAAATTAAATCCCTTTTGATCAAAAATTTTGATCATAAATTTAACCAACGAGACCGACTGCGACGGGTGCAAAAGTTATACCAGTGAATTCGTATTCAAAAGAAGTTTTCAATTATATAATTTTTTCTCCCGTTGCCATCGATCTTGTTGATTAAATTTATGATCAAAGTTAAACCTCAGGAAACACGAACGTACAATATTTTAAGCTGAACCTCGGGAAACGCGGGCGTACAATATTTTGGAATGGAGGGACCGAGGGAGTATATTGAGTTGGTCCGACGGCTAGATCCAATTGAAAGCGCGGCAGGCCCTGTCAGCTGTCCTCCTCCCGTCAGATCAGTCCTTGCACTGCACAAATCACACTCCCGGGAACAGTGGTGCCCAGTACTGTACACGGCCGAGAGCATCGCAGAAAGATATTTATACTCCCACCAGTAAGCTTGTGCGCCAAGCCGTACGTGAATCAAGCCAGACGGTCCCTCACACCCTTTCTTCTCCCATGATCTTCATTCACATCGACAGGGACCAGAGGAGAGGGCACACCCGATTCGTGTCGAATTGGACGGCCCTGTCACGCGACGGGGCCAGCGGCGTGCTGTCCGGCGATTCCACGGCCTGCGCGGGGCTCGTGGAGCGCCCATTAGACACGACAGCTATGGCACGGTTCGTTAGCTTTCACACGACACTCATTCATTCGTTCGTATCGTTGATGGCTCATTCTGACTTCGTACCGTGTGAGCCCGGTTTTGCTGCTCGGTGTTTGTACAGCCTTCTGACCTTAATCGTCGGTGTCACCACGCGCATCACCAATTTTGGACGGCATATACGCGATAAGGTGTCGTGCTGGCGACGGCGAGACGTCCGTCGGGTTTTGCGGTAACCCCTCCGGATTTTTTTGGGGCCTCCCGCTTTCTTGCTGGACTCACACACTGACACACCAAAGCCAGCCGTGTAGATACGTTTCTGAGTTCCTACTAGCGAAAATGGGAGTGACAAAGTTGCTTTTCCACTCGAATTTGGTGGATAGGCTTCCTGGTCCTAGGTGAGGTTTATTCTTTATTCTTTTCTTTTTTTTTTGAGGATAGGTGAGGTTTATTCGAGCAGTGGAGTAGTACTATAGGCTACTCTCCTAGCTATTAGTCGATTGTGCTCTCGCGAAAGGAAGCTAGGATCGACCGGGATTAGGAACGTGTCGTATCCGAGTGAGTGATGGATGGAATGGATGCATGAGCTTGACAAGATCGGACTTTTATGAGATTAACATGCTACTAGTTTCATACGATGATTGGTAAAGAATACTTGCGTCTTTCTAAACAAAAGCGAATATTTGCTTTCCGCAGAAAAAAAGGGGAATATTTGCGCCAGTGAGTGTCAAATAATGCCAACGAATCCGGTTGCCAGAAAGAATAGTGCTGTACTAAGAATCGGTTATCTGACTATTTTGGTTCAAGGAACACTTGGGTTACAGTCATCCGCAGTTAATAATAATAGAAAAGCTATCCTCAAAAAAAAAAAACTAAATCACGCTCGTTCCAGTTAGCAAAATGACATTTTATCGTACGTACTAACCCTGCAAATGATTTATTTTTCTTCACCTGAACTGAATCTTGTTCATGGCACTAACGTCATCGATCAGGGGGCGTGTCGGAGATGGAGTCTTTCCTGAAGAAGTTCTTCCCGGGCTTACTCAAGACGACGAGGCACGCGAGCAAGGACGTGTACTGCATGTACAACGACCAGGCGCTCACGGCCTTCACCTCCTCGCTCTACGCCTTCGGCATGGTGGGGACGCTGGTGGCGAGCCGGGTCACCCGGCGGGTCGGGCGCAAGGCCATCATGGTCATCGGGGGGAGCATGTTCCTCGTCGGCTCGCTCGTCAACGCCGCCGCGGCCAACCTTGCCATGCTCATCGTCGGGCGGATGCTGCTCGGCCTGGGCCTTGGGTTCTCCGGCCAGGCCACGCCGGTCTACCTCGCCGAGATGTCGCCTCCGAAGTGGCGCGGCGGGTTCATCTCCGCGTTCCCTCTGTTCATCAGCGTCGGCTACCTCGTCGCCAACCTCATCAACTACGGCACATCGCGGATTCCGGAATGGGGCTGGCGGCTGTCCCTCGGCCTCGCGGCTGTCCCTGCCGCCATCATGGTGCTGGGCGCCGTGCTCATCACGGACACCCCGAGCAGCCTCGTCCTGCGCGGGAAGCACGACCATGCCCGCGCCGCGCTCCAGCGCGTCCGCGGCAAGGGCGTGGACATCGACACGGAGTTCAGCGACATACTCGCCGCCGTGGAGCACGACAGGCGGAACCAGGAGGGCGCGTTCCGGCGGATCCTGCGGCGGGAGTACCGGCCGTACCTGGTGATGGCCGTGGCGTTCCCCGTGTTCCTGAACCTCACCGGCGTGACCGTGTCGGCCTTCTTCTCGCCGATACTGTTCCGGACCATAGGGTTTGGGAGCGACGCCGCGCTGATGGGCTCCATCATCCTCGGCCTGATGAATATCGGCGGCATCATCGCCTCGGGCGTCGCCATGGACCGCTATGGCCGGAAGCTGCTCTTCGCGATCGGCGGCGCGCTCATGTTCACCTGCCAGGCATGCATACAGCAAAAACCTACGTATACTACATCCCCGCGTATCTTCTCCTGGAGACACTAACGATGGACGCCATGGCTTTGCGTTTGCTTGCAGGTGGCAATGGCGAGCATCGCGGGGACGCACCTGGGGCACGGGAGCAAGATGCCCAAGGGGTACGCGGTGGCGGTGCTGGTGCTGACGTGCGTCTTCTCCGCCAGCTTCAGCTGGTCGTGGGGCGCGCTGTACTGGACCATCCCCGGCGAGATATACCCGGTGGAGGTGCGGTCGGCGGGGCAGGGCACGGCGGTGGCGCTGAACCTGGGCCTCAACTTCGTGCAGGCGCAGTGCTTCCTGGCGATGCTGTGCAGCCTCAAGTACGGCGTCTTCCTCTTCTACGCGTCCTGGCTGGTCGTCATGACCACCTTCGCCATGGCGTTGGTGCCGGAGACCAAGGGCGTGCCGCTCGACTCCATGGGCCACGTCTTCGCGCGCCACTGGTACTGGGGCAGGTTCGTCAAAGACCACAAGTTCGGAAATGAGTCCACCTGACCTGCGTCTGCGTGCGTCCTTGGCAATGGCTTGGTTTCGCATTGTGTGATGGATGTATACTATTAGCGCTAGGTTGGTATAGACTCGTATTCCGGTAAAATTCGAAAGTGGGAGAATCAAAAGGGCGTGCCTTGCTGCACCCATAAACCAAGGGACAAAAATATAAACCTTTAGCTAAGACTTTTAGTCTAAGCGATGCTACCTTGTCGAAAAACTTTTAATCCGCCTATATCGGGGTCATCGCTGATGGGCGTCGGCGAAAATGCTCAATCCTTGCTTGTGGGATGGAGATGTCCTCCTTGAACAGCCAAGTGAGATTAGGTATGGAGCACTTCACGGCGGAACCCGGCGACGGGGTTTCCTTTGTGGCTGACTGTTGGCCAATGGCGGACAAAGTTTCCGACATTGAGAATGGGGAGCTGACGCTGCCATTCTTGCTAGAGGAGGTGGGTAAGGAAGGCTGGTTCGGCACCTGGGCCGATGGCCCGCCGGTGCCCTTTTTCCAGAAGTTCTGGCCACAGCTTCATATGGTGATCATATCGATGTTCCATGAATTCTATATTGCGACTCTCGACATGGTGCGCCTGAACATTGGTGTCATTACTCTGATCCCCAAAATAGTTAGGGTGATGGATATCCGGCACTTTGGCCTGACTATGGTGATTAATGCGCCCCAGTGGATATTCGCGAAGGTATGTGCGACGCGTTTGGCACCTGTAGTGGAGCGCCTCTCACAACCTTTTCAGTCCTCGTTCTCGAACGGTCGTCGTATCCATGGTGGGAGCTTGGCCCTTCATGAGATAGTCGACGAGGTTAGGAGACGTTACCATAAAGGCGTCTTCCTCAAGCTTGATTTTCGAAAGGCCTATGAACACCTTGATTGGTCCTTCCTTCGCTTGGTGCTTGAGCGAAGGGGGTTCGATGACCGGTGGTGCTCATGGATCATGCAATTAGTCCGGAGTGGCAACACGGCGATTAATATAATGGGAAGGTGGGCCCCTTCTTTGGGTCGTTGCGTGGGGGTGAGGCCGGGG
This sequence comes from Thinopyrum elongatum, assembly GCA_011799875.1. Taxonomy (NCBI): domain Eukaryota; kingdom Viridiplantae; phylum Streptophyta; class Magnoliopsida; order Poales; family Poaceae; genus Thinopyrum; species Thinopyrum elongatum. Next base: position 462,966,219 of record CM022298.1, on the reverse strand, counting down.
GGGGGGGGGGGGGGGGGGGGGGGGTCTATTTCCCCTCTCCTCTTCAACCTCGCAGTTGACGCCCTTGCAACCATCCTGGACAAAGCTAGGATGGCCGGACACCTAGTTGGGGTGGTTGGGCTCTTGATCCTTGGGGGTGGTCTCACGCATCTTCAGTACGCGGATGATACCATGAGTATGGTGGAGGGCTCCGATCTTGACATTGTCAATCTTAAACTTCTCCTTCTATGTTTTGAGTCCATGGCTGGTCTTAATACCAACTTCTACAAGCGAGTTGGTGGTATTAGGGTACTCTAAGGTCAAGCAACAACGGAATGCGGACAACCTGAATTGCAAGACAACCTGAATTGCAGGTTGTCCCCTTTCCCCATTGTGTATTTGGGGGTGTCATTGTCTAACTCAAGGGTTCCGTGGAGCGAGTTCGACCCACTTATGGGGAGTGTCACATCTCGAGCGTAACCTTGGTGCGGTCATCTTACATCCAAAGGGAGTAAGACCATTCTGATTGACTCCAAACTCTGTAGCCGTCTCATGTATATGTGTATTTGGTGCACATCTCATTTGATAAAGACTTATCATATTTCTTCTTGCAGGCGTTGAATGACCGCTAAAAATACCATATGATAAAGTGGGTTGGCATCTATATGCCAAAGGACCTGGTAGGGATATACATCCTTGTGTCACGACGCATGAACGTGCCCCTTGTGCTGCGTTGGATCTGGCAGATCATTCGAGGGGATGGAGGTTTATGGTTACAGCTTCTTCAGGCTAAATACTTGCGGGGCGAGCCACTACTTGCTTGTTTGCGTACGAGGGATCCCAGTTTTGGAAGTCCATCTAGCGGATCAAGAAGGAGATCTATCCTATGGCTGTCCTTCTCCATGGCAATGGAGAGGGTACCCTATTCGTGCCTGACCCGTGGGTAGATGGATGTCCAAACTTGTTTGTCGTCTGCTCGGATCCGATGGTGTTGGTATCCACCGCTGCCCATAATGGCCATTGGAACATCTTGTTCCGACGGTCATTTGGGCAGGTGAAGACTATAGAGTGGGCTAATTTGCAGGCTGCCCTATCGCCGGTGTTCGCGGACTATCCGAACACAGTATCCTGGTGTCTTGCCCCTATGGAAAAGTGACCATACATGATAACATCGCCAATTATCATGCAAAATTCGTATGAATTGGAAGGCTGCATTGATGCTCTTTCAAAGCATCTGTGCAGAATTCAATGGTCAGATGCATAAAATGTTGTCAATACTTTTTTTAGACAATGGCAAAAGTTTTGTCATTTTCATTAATTAAAATAGAAGAGCATATACAACGAAAAACGGCCTTGGCCACACTACAACAAATAACTCGCCTGACATCATGTACCTTAGGTGTTTGGCCTTTGCAATAGGCCACAGTTTGACCTCAGATTTGTTTCCAACAAAGATGGTCGTTGGCAAGGTAGAAATCTTCCAAAGGACTCTAGCATTTCTTTCATTCAAATTTCCCACGTGGTGAGTATCAAGAACGAGGTCATGGCCTCCATAGGACCACTGGAGGATTAACTGTCTCAAACCACCAGTTTTTCACGAAGTTGAAAGCTTGCCAATTTTGAGGGTCCCGTTCTTCACTACTGCAGGAATGCCTAGTAGTGGCGGGTGCCTAAAGCCCAGCAGTGGCGAGCGAGGCTCTTTGGGCCGCCCGCCACTGACCTCCTGCCACTGCTAAAGGGGTCATCAGTGGCGGGCGCCCGCCCGCCACTGGTAGGGCCCTAGCAGTGGCGAGCGGCTCTATATGCCCGCCTGTGTTGTCCCTCTCGTAGCAGTGGCAAGCAGCCATACCTATGGCGGGCAACGCTGCGCGCCCGTCAGTACTCTGTGCTGTTTGAGCGGCGGGCACTTGTTAGTGCCCACCACTGATTGATGCACCAAGTTAGAATAAAAATCGTTGTCGTTGCAGCATAAATTATGCTGCCACAGCAGCATTAGATGATTCAAATAGGGGACAATTATCAATTAAATGCGAGCAAATCAGGAATAAAACTAGTGTTAATCACTTAAAATAAAGAACGAGAAGTACATTAAGAATAAACGAGTTACACAAAATACATGGTCATCAACTACATAGTGCATGATGCCAAATATGTTTAGTCACGGTTTCAGTTTTGCCCATTGCAATGCACTAGGTAAGGCTCTTTCGTTGGTTGGACGCATCTTCTTTGGAGTTATTATAGAATAAGCCGGACAAGAAGCGGACCTCCTTGTTTATGATAGCCGCGAACTTGACTTATAGTTCTTTGAGCACTAAGCCAGCTTCGGGCTGATTTTTTTGTACTTCTTGATCCCATTTGAGGATTTTATCATGATGATTTAACATCGCGGACCGTATGAATTCTTCCATGTGAATGTAGGTGTAGAAGCCACATGTCAGACTAGTCGGCGGTTGTTGCATACAAGATAGAGTGTTCCATCTGAAGGCAATCATTTTCTTTCCACTTCCTTTGTAGTTTTTCTCAACCGTGTGCCCCCCTTAGTATTCCAATCAAAAAGACAATCATCGAAAAGGTCCTTAAGGACGGACCAGTCTTTTCCCGGGCTCTTCGTGGAATCCAGCACGTAACAATTGCACATTTGCGGTCTTAGCACTAGGAGAACCCAATAGTTGTTGCGCAAAAGAGAATAAACATACCGCGCGATCATAATTGTGGCGGGCGCCAGCGGTTGCCCGTCACAGCTAAGTTACGAAAACAAGGCCCCCCGGGGGGTCGTACCTGTGGCGAGCGACGGGCTCCGCCCGCTACAGTTAAGCTCCTAGCTGTGGCGGGCAGAGTTTATTACCCGCCACTGCTCATTTTCGAAAATTGTTGTGGCGGGTGCCCCACCTTGCCCGCCACTGATTAGTGTTCACCTATAAGCCATTTTCTAGTAGTGCTCATGAACCATGTTGCACGCAAGTTCTTAAAACTAAGTGTTTTAGGTGGGTGAACACCATTCTCATGCTCCTTGTACACATGGCCCAGATGGCCGCAAACCGCACACCAATCTGGAAGATGCTCGAATTTAACACGATAAATTTGCCTTTTATCGCCCTTGACCATCAAAACTATGTTCTTGAGCGTTTTGTTGACGTTGGTCTTCACCATGGCCCTAAAGAGGTTCCCAAAGAAGTCATGAGAATAAGGCTCCGCAAACACAAACTCACCCACCTTGGCAGCAAGCGATTTCACCATAGTAGCAAAGTCATCTGGTAGATCATGGATTCGGATCCATATGGCAAGCATGTCTAAACTGATAGTGGATGGTTTTGAGAACCCATCATATGGAGCAAGAATTACCGCATTCCCTTTGAAGGTCCATGGTCCTCCTTCCATCACTCGCTTCCAATCACGGAGACAAGAAAAATGCAGAGTATAAAGATTGTCTTCCAATGGGCGAGTCTTGACGGGTTGAGCGAGATCCCATGCCACACGCATGTTTTTATAAAATTAGTACTGACTGTGTCTTCTTCATGTGGACACGAGCTATGGCCATCCATCTAACACCAATCTCCATCGGCGCCTCTTCCTCCTCAAACACAACATCATCCAAGTCAACCTCCTTCAAACCAAGCTCCTCCATCATCTCCTAGACGTCATCCATGGTCGTGCTCGAGCCCGACGCCTCCGTACTCATCTTTGTACACTTGCCCTAAATGAACGATCTACCAGGGCATATGAACCCTAGAACCGGCCCAAGCTATGGCGACGACGTTGGCCAAGACCGGGAAGGCGCGCGAGGATCCCCCCTTGATCAGTCTGAGTCATCGATCACTACGTAGGATTGGATGGTAGGGCAAAATTATTCAACATCGGCCGCCGCTGTAGCTGCCGAGAGGATACATAACCCTAGCGAGATTGGGGGCCTCTACGTGCGTGTAGGGGTTCCGGCTAGGTGACATTTTCTTGTCCAGGACCGTGTCCAGGCTGTCCGGCCTGACATAAGGAGGGGGATAGGGGGTCCGTTTGGAGATGCTTTTAATTAGGACTAGAACAATGCCCGTGTATTGCAATGGGATATAAATATTCTAATACGTTAGCTTGTGATTTACTTGTCAATAATAATGCGATTGTGTAAATAAATGTTCATCAAATTCTGACCGTGAATTACCTTATATTTTGATTAGAAGTTTGGTAAGTAAATTAAAGTGAAATTGGTTTAGAAGGTAATTAAATTAAGATGATTGATTATCATATACATGGAACGTTGGACGAATGAATGGTGGGAATAAAGGTGAAATGGAACCTTACGTTCTTTTTAATTAATTAGTAGAGATAGAGATATCGTTTCGTGGTCACTAAAGGGGAAAGAAGGCTTTTTTTAGTCCAACTCTTCTAATACGAAAATTTTGTTGGTAACTGGGAGATGTTCTTCGGCAATGCGGCTTGGTTGGGGCCTCCGGTTTTAGATGTTAGGCTATGGTGCGAGGTCTGTTTGGTATTCGGCTCGGACTATCAGCCTACTTTCATCAAGTGGATAGGAGTAGCGATAGATGTTGCCAAGATGGTGGCTTCAGACGTACTGATGTATTACTTTGTAAGATCTTTGTAAATAATTAATAAAGTGGTTGCATACATCGCCGAGATGCACAGGCCGGGGTCTTCCTCATTTTCTAAAAAGAAACCGGGAGATGGTCCTAAGCCTAACCCAACACCCTCTTATATTGCATCTTCATTTTTAGTACTACAATAAAAAAAATCGAAGGCACGCTTTGCTGAATAAATTACACATCACGTCCAGACCTGTTTTATCTGCACTTACTAATTACTCATGGTTTGGCCAATTATCGCCAATTATCATGCATCGCCCAGTGTTAGTTGACGGACACACCGGTGATTTGGGTTTCATGATGGTTGGCATCCTGCTTGACGAACCTCCTCCAGTACCAATGTCCCGTCCACACTGACTGCATTGCTTCCAACGGCATGCCCTTGGTTTCCGGCAGGAATGCCGCCACGAAGATGGTCATCGTCAGAAGCCAGCCGGCGTAGAAGAGAAACACGCCGTACTTCATGGCGCAGAGCAGCGCGATGAACACCTGCAGCTCCACGAAGGAGAGACACAGCGCGACAGAGATGCTCATGGCCTGCCCGGCCGACCTGATCTCCACCGGGTAAATCTCGCTCGGCACCACCCATCTGAGCGGCGCCCACGACACGCCGAAGCTGAACGTGCAGAGGCAGATCAGGACCAGCACAGCGGTCGCGTAGCCATGCGGCATCGTCACCCCTTGGTGCTTCCCGAGATGGCCCGCCATCACCCACGAGATGGCCACCTTCATTAGTTCACCAACAAAAGGTTAATTAGATCGTCATCGAGCCATGAAACGGCTATGAAGTATGAACTAGCATACGTAGTGATGGTATGGATACCTAGGGCCCAGGCCTGGGGCGTGGTCTTTTTTCCTAGCACTGGGCAGCAAGTATTACCTAGATTGATTTTCGTATAGGCCCGGGGTACAATACAACCCATCTGTAATCCAGCACAGACGAAGGCCCAGGCCTACTGGCTCACACCGATGACGGATCCACGCAGCTCTCCCCCACCGCACGCACGCACGAGCACGATGCACCACGTCGCCGCCTCCCTGCTCGGTTGTTCCCGTTCCGCTGTTGCCCTCTACCAGCCGTCATCCCGGGCTCCCCACTTCTGAGTACGCCTGGTTGATTGGTTCCCCGCCTAGTCCCGTCGACCTGCGTGAGTGCGCAGCCCCAGCCCACGGCTGCTGGCTGTAGTCTCCGTCCATAGTATGTCGCCGGCCTCCCTCCCTGGCAGGGCCTCCTCAATCGCCAGCACGGCAGCACCCCTCGACCGACTCTGAAGCTCTTACCATGACGCAGGTATTTGAAGGAGAGCTCCTTTCGTTTGTGTACAATTTTGGGTCATGTGTCGTCTGATATGCCTTCTGACGTGAGAATTCTAGCGTGCTTTTGCGTGTGTGATTCAGGGAACGGGAGGTGAAATGGGCAACGACATGAAGCAGCCTTTCTCCCCCATTACCAGCTTGTAAATCAGGTGTGTATCCTTTTTTTTAAGGGATTGGATGTTTATTTTGGGGGAATGCTTGTGGAGCTTGTGATTTTGCGGTGGAAATTTCTTGTTATTGTCTATGTTCAGCAATGTGGTGTTGTACTGAATTTGTTGTTTGTGTGGGTAATGAAACATATGATATATAAAAACAAAAGGGAAAGCTATTTCAGTTACATTAGTGGGCACAGTTCACCTTTCGTTGTAATAGTTTGGTGTCTTGGGTGTGTCAGTGTATGCATGTGTATGTTAGTATGTCAGTATGGATGATTTAATCTTAATGAGTGTGTAGCCTCGGGCTGAAAAAAAATTAGGCCCGGGTCTTGCTCCAATTCTGGCTCCGCCACTGCCTGGCGACCCACCCTCCTCGTCACTTGGCTCGCCACCAAGGACGATAGAGTGCCCGCGATGAACAGCGATGACGTGAATGCGGTGAGCCACTGGTTGTCGTATTTGCAGTATGCGTCATGCTTCGGGCTCTTCATCCTGCTCTGCACTTCCGGGAAGAACTTGCTTAGGAACGAATCCATTTGTATCACGCCACCTGACTCAACCAAAAGTGCATTATATGTATAAGGATAAAAGTTCTTGCCATACACTCTGCTTTGCAGTATGATTGTTTTCTGAAATTATGTTAAAACACAATAAAACTACAATCGCTTAAATAATATAATAAAGTATGTAAAAAATATGAAAAAAATGTTCCATTTGTAAATATCAAGTATTTGAAATAATCATCAATTAAGAAGAGTTCGTATTTTTTTAAATGTTTAAGTAAGCCAGAAAAGTGTTCATGTGTTTTAAAAGATGTTCATGTAATTAAGAGAATTGTTCATGTAATTCAATAATTATGCACACCTTTAAAAATATATTTATATAATATAAAAAGTGTACACACATTTTTTTAAATGTTCATATATTAGAACATAATTTTACTATTATAACAAGATGTTTTTGTAATTCTGAAAATAGTTTAATTCTTTTAAAAACTGCATAAGTAGTTTAGAAAAAATATCCATCTTTCTGCTAAAAATGTTAGTGTATTTATCAAAATAGTTATAAAAACTAATAAAACAAGAATATTAAATGTAAAACAATAATTTATACATGAAAAAATGCCAAAAGGAAAAATGAAACTAAAAGAGAAAAACGAAAACATAAATAAAGCCAAAACTGAAAAGTGAAAACAAAAACTAGGAAAACTGGCTATCCGCTATGACATTGGGCCTCAGGCCCATAAATTGCGTAGATGGGCAATCACCCACTATATACCACTATGGGCGGCATATAGCATTTGTGGGGTGCGGTCTGGAACCCTTGTTCAGCGCGTTCCATGCCGTAGAAACAAACTGGCGCTCAGATGTATTTGCTTTTGGCCGGCCTATCAATGCGACTCGGTAACAAACTCACTCCTGCTCACACGACTGCTCACCTGGCTCCGTCGCTCGGGGAACTCTGGTCAATTGGTTGACCGGCTGACTATTGACTTTTGAATAAAAAAATGTAAAATTGGAATTTTTTATGGATTTGAAGAAAAAGTTCATGATTATGAAAAAATATTGCGGGTTTCAAAAAAGTTCATGGTTTCAGTAAATGTTCACAAATTAGAAAAAAAGTTGTTAGGTTTGAAAAAAAGCTCGCAATTGAAACAAATGTTCACAAATTTTGAAAATATTTTGCCAAATATAAAAATGTGACTTTGGACAAAGTTCGCAGATTAAAAAACGAATTTAAAAAAATAATGAATTTGAGAAAGTTCATGCATTTAAAAAAAATAAAAACCAGAACAAAATAGGTCCAAAAAATGAAAAAAGACAACCTGGTAGGAAGCTTCTAGAAGCTTCATATAACCTGTTGAAAGTTTCTAGGCGCTTCCCAAAACTGGTTGGTGTAAAAAGCCGTTCGTGAAAAGAAAGATGAACAAACGTTGCATGGGTCGGCCCATTCCCTACGATGTGCACAGGGAGGGGTGTGCGTCATTCGCAGAGGGCGACAAATAGGGATTGGGGGTGTGGTCAGTCGGAGATTTGGAGAAGTCCTTTTCTACGTGTTGTGCAACGAATTAGTCCAATAACCTGCAATGCTAGTTACGTGGGGCAGCCCAATAGTTTCTTATTTTTATTTAATGTATCTATCATTTTCTGTGGCTAAAAAATATATCATTTTCTTAATTTTAATAGTTTTCTTAAAGTATTATAAAAAGAGTAAAAATATATGCAGTTTCAAAGAACAAATCGGCGGCATTGCCTATATGATGGTCATTCAGACAACAGATAGCACACATGATGGCGTGTCTGCTCGGGCTTGACTACAATGGAACAAGCTCCAATGGTGCATAAACAAGAAAAATTTAACGCGGACCATTAGATTTTTTTATATGGATGTTCCAGATTCGCCCGGGAGCTGATAGAGAGCTCTGTTCATTTTGCGAAAACCTGTGAAGTTTCTTCTATCTTAGTCAAGCCTCATCCGCTCGTTCCTTCTTCTCAATCGGACCGTGTGAGTGCGTATTCTAAATAATCTCACATTCAATAATGGACAAAAAAATGCTACTCTCTCCATCTAGGTGTATAAGTCATCTTAAGTTGTGCACCGCGACCAAGGCGGAGGGGAAAACGAGAGAACTTAATGTTTTTTGCTAATTAATAACATTGCATGCAATGAACTAACCACTACATGTCGTGTTTGGTAGTCTCAAGTCATTGAAAGCATGCACGGCCCACATCTCTTATTGGTTGATATGTCACGAAACAAGAAACGAAGTAGGAGTTAATGTACCGTGCCTAAGTGTTTTGGAATTATTTGGTTTCGTAAGATGACTTATACACCTAGACGGAGGGAGTATATGCTCCAAGGTCGTGCGGAAGCACCTGCCCATTTTAACCATACATAAAGTATACTCCATAATTTAATGCATATCGCGTCAACGCAATGCCTGGATCACATGCTTACGGTGGAGATGACATATTTAAATTCCTTGCCGTCTCTTGGATCTCATCCTACATTACTATTACTACTAATAGATTCAACTTGACTATTTTTTTTTCTTTTTTTCTTTTTTGAGGAAAGATTCAACTTGACTCTAGTGATTTCTTATTACTCTACTAGACCAACTACTAACAAGGAAGACAGGTTTGTGTAAAGCTAATTTAATAACATCAAATCCGCTAGCTAGTAATATTAAACGGTGAACCAGAGTGTGTGCCTTGGAACTAATGAGGCGTTTGGTTCGCACTCTGGTATCGTTTTCGACTTTCAGTATCGGAGAGCACTGCTTCATTATTTTCTCCTGAATACGCGTGTTGTTTGGTTCGGGCGCGAGCGAATACGGAGCAGAGGGGATTATGTATCCGGGCGGATCGGACGTTTTCGCAGATGTGAAGCGTTGTATCTGATAGCATCGTAACAGAAAACATAATCTGTTTTCCTAAAGCGCTGTAATCGGAAGCAGGGGTTTTCTACCCAACCAAACGCGTCGTAAGCTTACTGGAGTAGAACACACAGAACACACGGACCTGTGACGCCAGAGTCTGTTAGCAACCTAGCGATAATCCTCTCGATCTACTACTCTTCTCACGAATTTGTGTAGCAATTTAGGGATTACAATCACAGGATACAAGAATTAGGGAAGGAGGAGGAAGGGGAAGAAGATAGCCGCCGCCGCCGGTTTCGTTGATCCACTGGATGGGTTCTTCGTTGCTACCTCTTCCGGTACTTGTAGCTCGTAGCGGTCGGCGATGCAGCCAGGCCCGGCCCATGTGATCTCCAAGGGGCCAGCCCAAGTATATGTGTGGGCTAGGGAAGGTCCCTGACATCCCCCCATCCTTGAAATGCGGCTTGACCCCATGCTGACGCCACCGAAAACCACCCGGATCCCATTGCACTCGATGTTCTTGGCCTTGGTCGGAGTCGGGGTAGGCTTCAACGAGGGAGAAATAGTTGTTGTGGTCGAAAGAAACCAAGTCGAAGAAGTAGCCCTTGTCATCACAGCCGTGGTCGAAGCTGAGGTAGTACTCATGGTCGACAGAGCCTTCTGCGAAGACAGCGGTAACGGTGATGACACCCATCCCTTCTTGAAAACGCCCTTGGTTGAAGCACGTAGATGACGCTTGAGTCGATTGGAGTCCATGTAGCCGATGAAGTGAAATGTTGCTGGTTCCGAGCGTGGCGACTGATGTTTGTAAATGAGGCCGGAGCTTGAGGCAGACGTGATTACCCACGGCAAAAGTGCTGAATGACCACTTCTTGTCGGTCTGTTGCTTCCTGTAGTTGCATTCTTTGCTCTGCCATGCGGTCCTTTCCTTACATTCATCAATACCTTCACATTTGTGGATTCCATCGCCTTCGCAGCCATTAGCAACGGATTTTACAATTGTCACAATAGGACATTCACCATGAGGGCCCTTGTCAATTTGTGGATCTTGTGCACCTTTCAAAACAGGATTTACTTCAACATCTGGATCACCAATACATTGATCTTTTGCTTTGTGATTAAGGCCACGTGATCTGATAACTCCACCAGCACATTCCTTGGTGTACTTATGTTGTTTCATTGGGCGCCAAGTTGCAAAATCAGTCATCGAACTGAAATCTTGTTCCAGGTCAGGTGTGCAATACCCCCCATGGTTGATACACTGGGATTTGCTCTGCTTACTTAAAGTGTAGGACTCTGTACAAGGCCATGTAATGGAATGTGGAGTGAACTGTGTGTATCCCTTCTTCTCAAGTATCTGGGTTGTTCCTTTAAGGTTCTTGACGAAATCAATCTGGCTATCACATTTTGGATGACATTCGTCATTACTGTTAGCCCCTTCTGAAACTGATGTCCATTGGAGTTTCCACAGCATGGTCTCTTGATTGATATCGAAAAGTGGCCATGGTCTTGGTCGGAGCTTGGTTCCCTCATAACTCTGTAGTTCAATTGAAACAGAGAACATAGGGGTGCCAGCAGCTTGTTGAACTTGAGCATGAAATTCATTTGATGACTGCATAGGCGATATGACTTCTTGTGGCAGGAAGGTTTGGCCCCAATGAAAGCTTCGGCTAATCATGCACTCCCAAGTACTTGCTGGATCAGGTGGACGCTGGAAGCAGAGAAGTAACTCCCAGTCCTGATGAGTTCTTTTTCTATGCTCCCACATGTAAACAACAGCGGCATCGGCTTCCTTCTGTTTCACATATGCTTGAGCAACACCAACCCCAAAGTAACAGGAAACACACTGAATATGTGATGGTTGCAACATTTTTGAATTGGTTTCTCCATAAACCATGTAATACTGGAGATATCCTGTGTCCAGCAATTTCTTACAAGGCAGCATAAAAATATTGAGTGGATTTGTCTCCATGCAAAGGTCAAGTGTGCTGAATAATGGACAGCTGATTTCACGACAGCAGACTAGTTCATATGGTCCAGATTGCATGAACTGAAGGAAAGCACTGCTCGAATGTTTTGTGCTTAGAGCACCCATTTTATGCATGCTCTGAAATTGATGTGCATCCATGGTAGCAAGGCAGAAATGATGCTGTCCAGGAGCAGTAGTAATATAACATGTACAGAGTTCCAAAAGCCACTGTTTACCTTCAGGAAAGAGTTGTGTACTGAAACCTGAATCATCATTGTCCTGTTTCAAAAACCACAAGCACAAGAGCTGACCTGGGCGTATCCTTATGCAATTTCCAAGTAGACCGAGCCACCGTCCCCATGTATTGTACACAAGATCTCCAATATTGAACAAATTCACAAAACGGTAACTACTAGTCAATCCCTTGCCATGCACTTGGGAAATCAGAAATGGATGCTCCCTGAACGTCCAAGGAAACTCATTCTTCATCCTTGGCTGATGATCGAGTGGCCACCACTCATAGCCAAAATGATCAGTGAAATAGCCGTGAGGGATGCCATGGAACAGAACAACACCAAGCTCAACAATTTGAACTTGGATAGGGGGCGGCCACGGTTGCTGCATGGAACAGAACAACTGTTGCAGGAGCGTTCCTTTGCTCTCGAACACAAGATGAACGCTATCCCATGCACCTGCAGTTGACATCCGATGCAGTAGGGGACCTGCAGGGTCGAAGTAGGCTGTGCTGGGTAGTGCGTGGGTCAAAGAGAGACTGCTCGGTGCAAGCATAAGTAGCATCCGGTTGTCGCCATGGATGAGGTATTCTCTCGAACACCTTGGGTGCACCAGTCTGTCTGAACGATGGATTACATCCAGCTGCGGTGAGAGGGTCGATGGGGCAATCAGAAGCACCGATTCCGGCGGGTGTGTGGCCAGCGAGAGCAGGGGCGCATCTGAGGTGCCGACCTCGTGGCTGTCATCGTGCACATGGTAGGAAGGCGCTGTGGTGGCGAGCTTGACGTCGAGGGTGATAGCAGCGGTCTGAGCCTCGATTGCCACGACTTGGTTCTCCTCAGCAGTGATGTCGTGGACCTCCTCGATAACTGCTGGCGGAGCAGGGGCGGTGCTGGAGCCGACGCACTTGCTGTTGCGAGCAGCGCAGACGGCGTTGGTGGTCGATGACGAGGCGAGCGCCACGGCCGCGAGGCAGTTATGGGGCACCACCAAGGCATCCGATGGGGTTGCAGTAGCGGCGGACGGAGCCAGATCGACAAGCGAGGTAGCCATGGGAGGGTCACCCCCGCGTGCAGCCCTGAGCTCAGCCGTCATGCCCTCTACCTTGGCTATTAATGACTCGAGATACCAGATCGTCTGCTCCTTGTCGGACATGGCATCCCACTCCGGTGGTAAAACAGTGGGCATGGCGTCGTCGCCGGTGGAACTGGTTGAATTGGGTGTGGGAAAAATTTGGGGATGGAAGGGTGGTGCCTGGCTCTGAATACCAGGTGTTAGCAACCTAGCGATAATCCTCTCGATCTACTACTCTTCTCACGAATTTGTGTAGCAATTTAGGGATTACAATCACAGGATACAAGAATTAGGGAAGGAGGAGGAAGGGGAAGAAGATAGCCGCCGCTGCCGGTTTCGTTGATCCACTGGATGGGTTCTTCGTTGCTACCTCTTCCGGTACTTGTAGCTCGTAGCGGTCGGCGATGCGGCCAGATCCGGCCCATGTGATCTCCAAGGGGCCAGCCCAAGTATATGTGTGGGCTAGGGAAGGTCCCTGACAGAGTCATAGCCGAAGATGAGGCCGCAAGAGGCGGCCATGAGGGAGGTCACCACGACGGAGAAAGTCATGCGGCCACCGTACTCCTGCGCACGGCCGCCGTCTGCTACGAAGCCACCGCCCGCCATTTCTCAAGCGCTCGCGCTTGATCGCAAGTTCTTCTGTTTTGGATGGAATGATGGGCTGGACTACAGAAAATACTGAATGGTAGAATGCCACCGGCGATGTGTGTGTATTTATAGCTTAATTAGGCGGAGGTTTGTATTCTAACTTTCTAAGTCTACACACAAGTGGTCTTTCAAAAACATTTGATTAATGCAAATCTTAGCTGGACGTCTGAATAGCCTAGCCATCCACATGCCACACCAAGTGGGCATTACTTAGGGCCTGTTCAGCAACTATTATTTTTATTTTATCAAAAAGGGAAGAGCAAAATGACAGAAAGAGAAAGGATTTGACAGGTTCACCTACTACTCCAGATACTTAATTATCTGATGTTCATTAATTCCTCAAAGCTGGGTACTACATCCGTCCTGGTTTATTAGTCCTCATTGTAATCTGTGCTAAATTTTGATTATAAATTTAACTAACAAAATGTTCATGCATGTCACAAAAAATTATATCATCGAAAACTATGTTCAAATACGAGTCCAACGGTATAATTTTTGTTGACGTGCACTAACATTTTATCAGTTAAATCTTTGATCAAAATTTAGCACAAATTACAAAAGGGACTAATAAACCAGGATGAAGGTAGTAATAAGGACGATCCATATATTTGCGCGTAAGAATTTACAGTCCACTCTTTGCTTATAAGTATAAGCACATGCCACATTCTGCAGCAAAGATGCAGCGTATACGCTGCAACTATCGTTATATGTCAAACCATTTGGCCTTAGGTTTAAATAATGTGGCGGAGCCTTAGTTTAAAAAATAAGCATTCGAATTTGATTTCATTCCAAAATAGGTGCAGATTTGATGAAGATAACTGAACATCACCAATTATCATGCAAGATTAGAATTTTTAATATAGTGAGTACCCTATGGAAAAGTGATCATACATGATAACTGAACATGACCAATTATCATGCAAAATTCGTATGAATTGGAATGCTGCATTGATGCTCTTTCAAACCATCCATGCAGAATTTAGCAATACGATTCATAAAATACAGTCTCGGCAATACTCTTTTTTATTGAGACTCATTTTCATTAATTAAGATAGAAGATGTTGGATTATAGATGCCCATATAAGACAATAATCTCAGGTTAATCTCTAAGGCCCATTTAGATGCATTGCAAGTGGTGGGAACTTTAGTACCATACTGCTAGTAGAGTCCAAGTGAGACCCATTTTATAAGGTCTGTTCCACCACATGCTATTGGGAGGTTGGGAAGAGGAGCTGTACACGCGCGCTCCTCCTCCTCCGCCGCCTCGCCACGCCACTGCCTATATAAGGAGGTGCTGGCCTGTGGAGTGAACCCTAACTCACTCACCCCCCCCCCCCCACATGGCAACCACCCTAGCCATCATCTACTGTTCCTCTCTTTGTGCTGCGCCCGGCGATCCCATCCCGAGGATGGGATGCATGGTTAGTCGGGAGAGCAGGTGCCTCCGGAACCCTATCGTTCGAGATCCTGCCCGGGAGAACGGCAATAAGGTTTTTGGGGAACGTCTCGGCACGACTGCTCCCGATACGTTCCCGTCTCTGTCCTCCTCTGCTTCTATGATTTGTTCATCCCTTATTTACTCGTTCATGTTCTAGGCTTCTAGCCGTATATGTTGTGCTCATAGATGTTTCGATTCTATGTACTGTGCGTGCTCACATGCTTAGATATCGGTATGAGTTGCATACTGTGATTGCCATGCTTACTGTTTACTCGTGGATTAAATTAGTCGGAAATGTGCTAATGTTTTCAATAATCCAAAAACCTTATTTTAGGTAATTTTCGATTCAAGGCTTTGCCGCTACACTGAAACCGAAAAAGTTTATCGGGACGCATTTTATGCATTGGCAGGCAAGGACGACCTTGTGGCTCACAGCAATGAACGTGTCTGGGTTGGTGGTGTGCCTCCCACGAAAACGATTGCTCCTGAACTAGAGAAAGCGTTTAGGGAGGCAACCATCATCTTTGTGGGAGCAGCTCTAAGTGTGATTGGAGACAAGTTGGTTGATGCATATATTCATATGCGGGTTGCAAAAAACTTGTGGGATGCGCTTGAAGTTAAGTTCGGCACAACCAATGCTGGAAGCTACTACTTGTGAGCTACGTTGGGATTTTCCCCGAAGAGGAAGGGTGGAGCAGTACAGTAGACATAAGTTTTCCGTCAGTGAAAACCCAAGGTTTATCGAAACAATAGGAGAATCACACAAAGCCTCATGAACATCACCTGCACACACGAACGCAAATACTTGCACCCACCGCGGTTAAGAGGGTTGTCAATCCCCTTGAACTCGTTACTTGCAAGGATCAAATATTGTATAGGTAGATAGATAAATTGCAAAATAAAATAAAAGTAAATAAATTACAGCAATGTATTTTGGTTTTTATAATATGATTAAAGTAGACCCGGGGCCATAGTTTTCACTAAAGGCTTCTATCTCGAACACACAGCATATGGTGGGTAAACAAATGACTATTGGGAAATTGATATAAAAGCGCATGGTTATGACATATTCATGGCAATGATCACACATATTGGCATCACGTCCATGACAAGTAGACCGACTCCTACTTGCATTTACTACTATTACTCCACTAGTCAACCGCTATCCAGCATGCATCTATGGTATTAAGTTCATGACAAATAGAGTAGCGCCTTAAGCAAGATGATGATGAGTCCAATTTATGTGATGTTTTTACTAAGTATTTTGTGCCTACAGAGTAGGCTTGTGGAATTTTACCATGTTCGCGCACTTCTTTTTGTTTATAATCCCTCAGGTAACATCTTTTGGATCAATTATCATTTAATGGAGAAAATCCTCAGAAATGGTGGTGGAATCACACATTTAAGGTGATGGTCACTTTCCATAAAAGAATCAAGCAAATAGGCCAAAGGAACAGACATTGTCACGCCTCCAGCACAAAAGACGGCGTTTCATACGACCGCAAGCGGTCGTATGGCACGCCGTCGCTCGATCAAGTATTTTCACCCCGTCGAATCGGATCATGAATCGGACACCCAGAGACACCAAAAACTCATCCAGAAGGCAGAGCCCTTGACTCCTGAGTTCATCTGGAGGGGGATTGTTCAAGGAGGAGGGGATCCTTCTCACCGTGAAGAGGACCACGTCATCACCACCGTCATCGTCATCCACTACATCAGCACCATCATCATCAATTCCTTATCATCTGCAACATCAAGAACCCTAGTGGATCCTTTGGTGTATCATTAGAATCTCTCATCCATGTATTCCATTACCATTGTCATGATGTTTGTTGCCCTCATGTGTGAGTAGACCCCAAGTTCTCGGGGATATAGATGAACCTTGGTATGTGTAGGATCTGAAACATTTAATGTGGATATGAGATCCTCTGTTGAATGCTTAGTTTAATAACTTCATGAATGTTGTGAAGGAGCCCCACTCAGCATTTGTGCCTTATGGCCACGAAGTATATCACTGTCATTGTTAAGGTTTAGGACGTAGAGGTAATTCGAGGTGACAGTAAAAGCCTATCGCTCCTAGTCTTTGCAATTGACCGGGGAATTACGGAGAACCCTTAGAGAGGCCGCGTCCACGGGAAAACCTTTAATTATCATGAGTTGTAACCCTATGGGGGAGACTATGATGGTGGTGTGCGTGGCATGAAGTCTACCACGAGTAGAACGTGTACTGTACCCGGCTCCACCCAGCATAATCGTCAACAGTGGCTCAAGTATCCGGTATATACTATATACTATGCTTATGCATATGTGCGTTAGAAACATACCAACGGGGATTCCGGACTCCCTGAGAGCGCCCTTTTATTCTGTTGTTTCACTAGTTAACACAATTCTCGCACGCCATTTTACTTTTATGTTATTTAGTTACAAGTTACAAACATTACTCAACAATCCTTTTTATCTGCCCTCACTCTGCTTTAAGTCGACAATTATTTGCAGGCACAAAAACATATAATTCTCTACAAGAGGCAAAAGTCTGATTCCTGTCCCTGTGTGATCGATACTCTTACTTCGAAAATGCTACAACTAAACCATATGCACTTGCAGGCCATGAAGCTTTTTCTGGCGCCATTGCCAGGGAGCTCAGCGCTTTTGGGCTTTGTATTAAGTTTTGAATTATTTTGTCCTAACGATTTTTTGCAGATAGAAAGCATTCATGGTCCTTCAAGAGCAAATTTGTCAGGTGGGAGTGGAATATGTTGTTGGACCACCTCTAGGAGAGAATTTTATATCAGTTGGGCCCGACCTACCTGGCAAAATATATGAGAAAAATCCTCGGTTGATTACTATGGTGAAATAAAATATATTCCGAGGTTATGTGGCTTAATGTCCGTATAAGCATATTAAAGAATTTAACCATGCATGTGAAACTTTTCAGTTGCAGGACATAACCAATGATGAAATAAAGCAAAAAAAAAACTTTCCCTATTCATTAGATGGAAGAGCTCGTGAATGGTTAGAACGCTAGCCAGTGAACATCTCAAGGAACTTGCCAGAATTGGTGAAAGCCTTCCTCGCTTATTATAATCCTCAAGGAAAGTTATATACACTGAGAAGAAAAATCAGCAGCTTTGGACAAAGAGAAGGAGAGAAACTGGTTGACGCATATATATTGTATCGAGAAATACTCTCTTCATGTCCTGAACACCATTATCCTGATTACTTAATTGTTAATTTCTTTTATGGTGGACTTGACTCACAAAGCAAACAAGCTTTAGATCTTGCTTCTAGAGGTTTCTTTTTAGGGACTGAAATATCAGAGGCTTGGAGCTTACTTGATAGGATAAGGTATAATACTGAGAATTGGTACCTTTGCTCGAAGGAAAAGAGTAAGGTTGATCATGTTTATGATAGCATAAAGTCTTTCTTTAGAACCTCGAAAGTAAAAGATTTACGTTGTGAATTATATATTGGAACTGACCCCATGTTGCATGTTTTGAAAGATTTTTCTAAGTTCTTAGGTATACCAGAAAAAAGTACCTGAAAAATAGCAGGGAGTCCAAGGCCATTCGCATGGTTGAAGCTATAACGAAGAAAACTACCCCAACCGAGCAACGAAAAGAATCGTATCAAAAGCCAAATAACAAGAAGCTTGAGGGAGCGCGCCCTCAGCGAAAGGGAAGAAGAATGTGAAGTTGGAGCGATGTGGGGCACTGCCTTATGTTGATATAGTAAAAGAACTTGCTACGCCTATACCAGTTGTGAACAAAGAAGTCCACCTAGACAAAGACACAACTTCTTATCTCAATGGGTGTACCGAAGGTAAGAATACAGGTAAACATATTTTATCATGCTCCTTCAGATGCAAGTCCTATTTTGGGTTGTGTGACCCTGGTTCCCCAGTTAATATTATTCCATACAGTCTCTATGCGAAAATCTATGATGAAATTTCTCCGTGTACTCTAGAGCCTGTTGATGTTGTTATTAAGCTTGCAGATAAAACGGACAGGAAGCCTTGTGGAATTCTTGAAGATGTCAACATTATAATAGGCTCACTCATTTATCCTATTGATATTTATGTACTAATGATTTCAGAAGATAAAGTGTGTCCTATTGTTTTCGGAACTTCTTTTCTGAATGTTGCAGGAGCATACATAAAAAATCTATCTCTATGAAGTGGGAGATGAGACGATCAGATTCCCATTTTCTTCTGCACTAAGCAAGCCATATGAAGAAGAGGATCAGGACAAGGAAGAGCAAAAACTAAATCAATTGGCTGAAATCCAACCCCTTGTCAAACTTTTGATGAACCCGTAAGTTGTCGTTATGATCACCGATTTACAGATGATGTTTAAGCAACTCCAAAGTCCACCATACGATAGGAAGTGACTGTGATACTCTCATGGTCTGAGAAACTAAAACACATGCTAACACTCTGTGTTATAACAATTGATTTCAGACGATATTATCTCAAAGTATAACAAACAAGTTTGGGTCAATTCAATATGATCGTTCTTCTAACGTCATATTCTCAATGTTGTTTTAGGACTACCGTTACACTTAACGATATCCTAAGATCCGGAAAACATGATCAGTAACAACACTTGAGTCAGTCTTAGAGTCAAGACTAGGAACCTATACTTTTATTGTTTGTCATTCCACGCATGCATATGTGTTTTTCACTGAATCACGTATTCAGTATCATAGCAGTTATAGCATAAAATATAAACTCTTAATTATGAAAATGGAAATATAATAATATAATATTATTGCCTCTAGGGCATATTCCCAACATTGGCATCCCTGCGTCACGACGCATGAACGTGGCCCTTGTGCTGCGTTGGATTTGGCGGATCATTCGAGGGGACGGAGGTTTATGGTTGCAGCTTCTTCGCATACGAGAGATCCCAGTTTTGGAAGTTCATCTAGAGGATCAAGCAGGAGATCTATCCTAGGGTTGTCCTTCTCCATCGGCAATGTAGAGGGTACCCTATTCTGGCTTGACTCGTGGGCAGTCGGATCAGTGTTGATTTTCGTGGACTTGGCGTCGTCTAAGCTGTGGGCTCAGCGATGGCGGTCGGCAGCCCTTGGGTCATGTCACCCCTGGTCGACCGGGATTGGAGGGGACTTTAGGCGTCGGTGCCCCTACGGTGGTGGCGCTGAACCTGGCTCGAGGGCTGATGTCGGGCTTCTCCAGTCGTGGTCTATGCATTGTGAAGCAGGCGATTGGCTATGTCTTGTTGCTTGGATGTCGGGGTGATGGCCTTGGGTAGGCGGTCCACATGTTGGCTCTCCGACGGACACCATGGTGGCGGTGGTGGTGGTGCCTCTTGGTCGTGTGGGCGGTGAGAGGCATAGCGGAGGGTGGCTCGGGCGCTCTCTCTATCTCTGGCAGTGGAGGTGCCATAATCCAGATGTAGGGTTCTGATCTCGTCGTGTTCCTCCTAAAGACCTTATGGTGGCACGCGGGAGCTACCGGGCAAAAGCTCTGCCCTCTGGCGCCGACGACGGTGACGCTCGCATGTGCTGCTCTCTTCTTGAAGACGTCGTCGTGGTTCTCCCCTTCGTGTCCGGGTTTCGGGTGAAAACCTTTTGTCCATTGTGGACTCGGCAATGGCGACGCCTTGCGCCGGTTTCCCTCCCTAGGGCGTTTTTGTGGAGGTTAGGTGTACTAGAGCATGGCAATGCGTTGTACTTAGTTCCTCTTGGGTTATCTTTCGGTAGCGTGGTCGCTTGTAGTGTGCATGTGCCGATTATCCTAGGATCGGCTTTGTAAGAGAGCTACCTCTCCATATTGTATTGTTCGACCGTGTACTTTGTTCGGTTGTTGCTTTATATATAAAGCGGGGCGAAAGACTGTTTCAAGAGAAGAAAAAAGTGAATTGAGGGAGGTAATGAGCAAGACAAGAAATGTAAAGTAGTACTGATTTGGTCTAGATGATTCCAAATTACTCTACACACGTTTTTCTTTGTTTCTAGGGAATGAGTAGGACAAAGAAAGAAAATGCCGATTTGGTTTGTATTATTTCAAATTACTGTATGTACGTTAGTTTTTTGATTGGACGCTGATAACGCCCACACGTGTGGCATATTAGACATCCGCCCACATGTCGTATGTGGCGTAAGCAGGAGACAGCTCACACGGGCCATGTGTGGGCGAAATTAGAACTGCCCACACGTGTGGGCGCAACTACTTTGTGCCACACGCCCAACAAACTACTACTCATCCTCACCCTGCGTGTGTGGCATGAAGCAAATCTGCCCGCACGTCTTGGCACGCACCCGTGGGATGACACTTTAGTTACCCCGGAGATGACAACTTTAGTCACCCGGGATGGCAAATGTAGTTGCCATGTCTAAGTAACGGTAGTTGCCGCGTGTATTCGAACCATAGTTGCCATGTGTGATAAACTACTTGCCCTATGTGGTCAAACAATAGTTGCCATGTATGATTAAATAGTTGCCATGTCTGGTTAATCGCAGTTGCCATGTGTGTTTACCTAGTTGCCACGTACGCATAACTGCAGTTGCCATCTAGCAACGAATCATAGTTGCCATGTGTGTTTACCTAGTTGTCATGTACGCGCAACTGCAGTTATGTAGGATCGAAAGTATGTCTAGAGGGGGGGTGATTAGACTATTTGACCAAATAAAAATCTAGCATTTTCCCAATTTTATGTCTTGGCAGATTTTATCAACTTAACACAAGTCAAGCAATCAACCTACACATGCAATTCTAAGAGTATAACAGCGGAATGTAAATCATTGCATATGAAGATAAAGGGGAGGAGTTTGGAGGGAGCAAACGCACTATAGATACGGAGATTTTTGGCGTGGTTCCGATAGGTGGTGCTATCGTACGTCCACGTTGATGAAGACTTCAACCCACGAAGGGTAACGGTTGCGCGAGTCCACGGAGGGCTCCACCTACGAAGGGTCCACGAAGAAGCAACCTTGTCTATCCCACCATGGCCATCGCCCACGAAGGACTTGCCTCACTTGGGTAGATTTTCACGAAGTAGGCGATATCCTTGCCCTTACAAACTCCTTAGTTCAACTCCACAATCTTGACGGAGGCTCCCAAGTGACACCTAACCAATCTAGGAGACACCACTCTCCAAAAGGTAATAAATGGTGTGTTGATGATGAACTCCTTGCTCTTGTGCTTCAAATGATAGTCTCCCCAACACTCAACTTTCTCTCATAGATTTGAATATGGTGAAAAGATGATTTGAGTGGAAAGCAACTTGGGGAAGGCTAGAGATCAAGATTCTTGTGGTTGGATTGGAATATCTTGGTCTCAACACATGAGTATGTGGTTCTCTCTCAGAAAATGAGTAGTGGAAATGTAGGCATGTTCTGATGGCTCTCTCTCTAATGGAGAAGGGGGTGAAGGAGTATATATAGCCTCCACACAAAATCTAACCGTTACACACAATTTACCAAACTCGGTGGGACGGAATATAGTGAAACTCGGTGAGACCGACCTGGTTCAAAATATGAACGTTAGGCTTTTCGGTGGGACCGACAATACCAACTCGATGAGACCGGTGCGCTAGGGTTAGGGCGAAACCTCATCTCGGTGAGACCAATCACATGAACTCGGTGAGACCGATTTCAGTAATAAGCAAACAGAGACTTGGTCAGGCAAACTCGGTGGGACCGATCGCTCATTTCAGTGAGACCGAAACGTTACGAAAATGAAACAGAGAGTTTGCATTACCAACTCGGTGGGACCGATCGCTCATCTCGGTTAGACCGAAACGTTACGAAAAGGAAACAGAGAGTTTGCATTACCAACTCGGTGGGACCGATCGCTCATCTCGGTTAGATCGAAACGTTACGAAGGGAAACAGAGAGTTTGCAATCCCATCTCAGTGAGACCGAGATCCCTATCGATGAGACCGAACTGATTAGGGTTTCTGGCAATGGCTATGTCAAGTGAACTCGGTGGCGTCGGATAGATCAAATCGGTGGGGCCGAGTTTGACTTTAGAATTAGGACATATGTGGAAATGAGAAAGTGGTTGAGGGCTTTTGGAGCATATTACTAAGTATTTTGAGCAAGCAAGCCATTAAGCAACACCTCATCCCCTTTTAATAGTATTGTCTTTTCCTATGGACTCAATGTGATCTTAGATCACTAAAATGAAAATGTAGAGTCTTGAGCTTTTGCCAATATGTGTCCTTAGCATTTTGAGGGGTCCATATCTCTAGTTCATGCCATACCAATCATTGAACTTTCTGAAACATTAATCTTGAATGGATATTAGTTCAATGAGCTATATGTTGTTATGAATTACCAAAACCACCCGGGGATTAGTTGCACTTTCAAGTTACCATCTAACAACGTACGAGCGTCGTGTGGGCGAAGAGCAATTCGCCCACACACGCGTGGACTAGATGGTGACTGTGTGAGCAGAAACTGGTTCGCCCACACGGCGCAGCTGGCAACCGCGTGTTGCGGGTCGTGTGGGCGAACTCTCCAACGCCCACACATACGATGATGCTCACGTGTCACTGAAAATCTAACAGATTCCTTTAGGATTCGTGCAAAACAGAATCAACGTGTATCAACACGTGTGGGCAAAGTGTAAACATGCCATACGTGTGGGGGTTATCATTGTGCGGCATGAATTGAGATTCGGAAAAAAAATCTAGTACCAAAATGAGGGTCTGTAGGGGGTCTGACGGTCTGTATACATCCATAATAAGTCTATCTTCTTTTTTTTGAAACTATAATATGCCTACCACAATATATCCTGCGCACCAGTGATTTGAGTCCGTTTACACTCGCTACTCGCTAGACATTCACATTATCGTACGTTTCACAAGTAGTTGACCTGGCTGTCCTGCTTGGCATCTCCAACAAACCTCCTCCAATACCAATGCTTCGCCCACACCGTCCTCATGGCCTCCAGCGGCACGCCTTTGGTCTCCGGCAGGAGCGCCGCCATGAAAACCGTCATCACCAGGACCCAGCTGGCGTAGAAGATGAATATCGCGTACTTCATGGCGCAGAGCAGGGTGATGAACACCTGCGTCTGCGCGAAGGAGAGGCTGAGCGCGATGGACACGGTCATGGCCTGCCCCGCCGACCTGATCTCCACCGGGTAGATCTCGCTCGGCACCACCCACTTGAGCGGCCCCCACGACATGCCGAAGCTGAACGTGTACAGGCACATGAGCACCAGCACCCCCTTGGCGTAGTTCCGCGCCATCGTCGTCGAGTGGTGCTTCCCGAGATGATCCGCCAGTATCCACGCCACCGCCACCTTACATGTCCGATCAACAGACAAAGTAGGAGTACATAAGGCAGTGAACTCGTGCATGCACGTGACAGCTTGTGTGCGGTGGGTTAGCGTTACCTGGCAGAGCATCATGGCTACGCCGCCGGCGAGGAACAAGAACCTGCGGCCGGCACGGTCCACGACGAAGGTGGACACGACGACGGCGAACAAGTTGACGAGGCTAAGTATGACGGAGCCCAAGATCGCCTTCTGGCTGTCGAACCCCACGGTCCGGAACAGCACCGGCGAGAAGACGGTGATGACGATCATGCCGGTGAGGTCGAAGAAAGTGGGGATGGCGACCATCATCACCAGGTAGTGCCGGTACCCCTTGCCACGCAGCCGCTCGAACGCGCCCTCGTCATTCCGGCGAGCCTCCTCCACGGCGAGGACGATGTCCTTGAACTCGTCACCCACGTCGGCGTCCGCCCCGCGGATGCGCTGGAGCGCCGCGCGTGCCCTGTCGGGGTCTCCGCGCAGCACGAGGCTGCTGGGAGTGTCGGGGACGAAGAGGGCGCCCAGCACAACGACGATTGCCGGCACGCCGGCCAGGCCGAGGGAGACCCGCCAGCCCCATCCAGGGATGCGGTTGGTGAAGTAGTTGGCGACGGTCGCCGCCAGCGTGCCGATGACGAGGAAGACGTGGTAGGCGCTGGTGAACGCGCCGCGCCACTTGGCTGGCGATGTCTCGGCGAGATACAGCGGAGCCGCCTGTGGTCAACGGACCCATGTGTCATTGCGAAGTTTTTTTTTTTGAGACAACATTGCGAAGTTTTTTTTTTTAGACAACATTGCGAAGTGGAATGTGCCAAAATGTTTCAACTGAATGAAAGATGGGCGTACTGTCAACAAAATGAAAGCTAGGCCGTGATGTACAAGTACGAACCGGGCCATATACGAATACGGTCATATCTTCTAAAAAAAAACGAATACGGTCAATGCTGCTGGCCCGGAGATGAAAATGACACTTGATACCTGCGCTGTGAGCCCAACGCCGAAGCCGAGCAGCATGCGGCCGATGATGAGCATGGCGATGTTCACGGCGGCGGCGTTGACGGCGGAGCCGGCAAGGAACAGGGCGCCGCCGGTGAGCATGACGGCCTGGCGGCCCACCCTCCTGGTCACCCGGCTCGCCACCAGCGACGACAGCACGCCGGCGATGTACAGCGAGGAGGTGAACGCCGTGAGCATCTGGTTGTCGTACTTGCAGTAGGCGTCGCGCTTGGCGCCCTTCATCCCCTTGAGAACCTCCGGGAAGAATTTCTCCAGGAACGACTCCATCTGCGTGACGCCGCCTGAGATTTCACCATCAGCTGACTGTATATTTTGTTCATTCGCAGCAGAGAGCGCAATCACACGCGCGGCGTGTGCGAACTAAAAATAACCGATTTACGATATCCTGATGATACTGATATCAGTAACGTTGAAAGCAAAAGGACGTAGTTTATGTTTCTGTTGTTGCAAACGTCACGCGTATCTGCAAGCGTATGCACGATCACAACAATTGTACTACCTACAGCGACGTACGTCCAACTATCAAAAGAAATCTCGAATATTTGGCATATGTGCTTATTCTAATTCCTTTTTCTGTCCTGCGGTCCTGCTTAATTAAGCATCAAGTTGGTGGACTTTTAAGCATCACAGCGGTCCTGCTTATTCAAGCCACATGATAGCTCCACTATAATATATAGCAGCTATGACAAGTTGAGGGTGGAATTATTTCTCCAAGTAATGCCGACATTCACTGGCATGTACTCTCGGCAACGTTGACTGCTATGACAAGTTGACAGCACCAACAACACATCCATCGAGATTTCCAATAGCGTCAGGCAGAGAACGTGCATGAAAGATGAAAATGCTATGTTTTCAATCACCTCCCGGTTCCATAGATCGATCTATGATTAGATGTCCGGTGTTGTTGTTTTAGTTGTACAGCACTAGGGAACGAGTGCTGTCATCTTGTTTCCCTAGCCTGCACGTTTACCTTGTCCAAGTTATATGTTGGCGAGACGATTTAGCTAACTCAGTGGGCTGCTCACTTTTGCTCTCTAGAACCTTCCTACTACTGTGTAACTGCGACAATGCTGAGTACTGCTGATGAGACCTGTCTAATGTATATTGCTTTGGTAGTGGACTCCACTGTCGATAATTGATACGGAGAGAGTTTGTATGGACTAGGTTTCAGGGAATCCAAACCACATGGTAATAATTGGTACTGTATACCTTTATCCAATGCTTTCTCTCTCCCCATTATACTTGTGCGGGAGGATGCACATTGCAGGAGTAGGGGGCAGGCTGGATTCTCACCTAGCTACTTATTATAGTGAATGAAATGCAATAAAAAAGTGAGTATTACTGTATTATAGTGAAATGCTTTTGCCTGGTGCATATAATAACGGATGGCGCGAAAAGAGGCTACGCTCTCGGGCCTGGAGATGAGCAAGAGGGCGATCAGAAACACACATGTTCTGATTCCTGCCGTGCCTCTGCAGTTGGCTAGTTGGTACGTGCTGGATGCCATGTCCTCTCTCGCAGCTTTCATGTGAGGCAAGGAAGTGAAAGGTTGTTGGTCTAAGATTCTAGAGCTACACCTCTTTTTTTATTTATTCTTTATTTTCTTATTTTATTCTGCGGGAAGAGCACCTCCTGGTGAATGAAAGTAACACAACTGCTCTCTCTCCCGCTAAACCTCTAGTACTTTTGTTTTGTTCCTTATTATCTGAGGATAGTGGAGCCCGGTCCAATATGGATCGAATGGAAAGAAAATTGCGTATGCTTTGACATTTTGGGTCAAAATTGAGATTGGTCGTATGTTCCGCTGAGGCGCTGAACGCCATTATTGAATGGTTGCTTGTATAGGACAAACGCCACTGAAACAGAACGACTAAATCAATCCTGAGAGATGGACGTTCCACATGCAGCTGGTCGGTGTAGTATTTCCTTTGGAAAGCTATGAAGCACCGATACGGCGACACGAGTACGGCGATACGGGATACGGCAATTTTTAGAAATGTCAATACGGCGATACGGCTAGTATATATGCATAATTAATAAAATGGCATGTAATAAAGATAAAAATACTGCCCCATTGGTTGCCTCATGCATCTTTTCATGTCGTGAATGGTCATCGGTGTCCTCAATCCTCGTCCATAAGCTTGCTGTCATGTCACTTCCCGCAGATTACATGGTGATTTGAGTATTTCCCTCCGTGCCAATAGGCAGGAGCAGGAACATCAGCAAGCACCAAAGCACATACGGCAAGCGCACACACACATGCCAGCAAGCAGCCAAGCACATACGTCAAGCACACACACAGCAAGAATGAATTACCTCACTTTTGCCATAGTTGCGGAGAAGAGGTCACTCGAGGCGCCCGCTTGGCGAGTTGACAGTGCGGCGGCGACGGCAGCGGCGGCGAGACAGGCGGCGGCGGCGTGCTCGTCGCCCTCGATCCAATCGTGAAGTCGAACGGAGCAAGAGAGCATAGGGTTAGGCGTATACGTGGGCCTCTAATGGGCTCGAGGCTGCATGGCCGTGTCCTGCCCGTATCCTGAGCGTGTCCCCAGCGTATCGTCATTTTTTTCTTTTTCTTTTTAATCGGAAATCATGATACGCCTGGGATACGAGTATCGTGGCCGTATCGTGCGTATCGCCGTATCGGCAACGTGCGGTACACGGACACGCCAACTTTTGACGTATCGGTGCTTCATAGTTGGAAAGTAGACATAGAAGTGTGTGCCCATCTACCATTTCGATACGTAGTATTATAGTAGTAGTTCTTTTAGCACCAGCACGTACAAGATGATAAATTGTTCAGGACCTAACAGATTGACAGGCGGATCTTAATCCGTCCCAAAAGAGCGGTAAGTCTCCAGCTTTTCTGAGAAAATCGTAAATTTCTTGGTTCAGAAAGATTCAGAACTAAAAAATGGCCCCCAACTTTCTTTATTTGATTCAGCAGGAGTTCTTTTTTCGACAAAGATTCAGCAGGAGTTCTGATGTCGCGGTAATTCAGAGTAGAAGAGTAGTAACAAATACTGAAATCCTACGGAGAAAGTAAACCCATATGACTTGAGCTGCACTCATGCCTTCTAATTATGGAAGGTCGTAGTGAAGCCATGCATAAACGCAAGAATTTCTTGTTCAGAGCTCCGAGGATGCCCATGTATCAAACCGAGTTCAGTTCAAGCATGTGCGCACCTGAGACGCCAATGTCGTAGCCGAAGATGAGGCCGCAGGAGGCGGCCATGAGGCAGGTGACCACCACGGAGAGCGTCACGCGGCCGCCGCCGTAGCCGTGGACGCGGCCGCGGTCGCCGCCGTCCGCCGGGGCGAGATCTCCTCTCGCCATTTTGCGGCTGCTAAGCTGTCTTGGATGGTCAATGGGTTGGGGTTTGGAAGGCACAAAGGCGAGAGCTAGAGGGTCGCCGCTATTATATACGGGTTTGACAAGAGTACAACGAACAGCGGGGTATTAGCTGGAGCCTGGAGGTGGCACCAAATGTATGCGGAGGATACATGCAACAGATTCAGTAACGCGCTGTCAGAAAACAGAACAGAAAAACAGATCGAGCAAGGCGCTCTCAGAAAAGAAAGAAAAAACAGATCGAGGCTTGGGGAAAGCGACATTTAATAGGAGCGGAGTAAGAATAAATACTAGGAAGAATGGGAAGGCAGACAACGTTAGGCAAAGCCTACCTACCCACCCCTCCTGCGTCGCTCCCACGAGCCACCGGGGGAAACCCTAGCCGCAGTCACACCTCCCTCCCCTATCTTCCATCCTCCCCACCGCCGCCAAGGAGCGCCGGTATCGGTGTCGACGAGGCCTTTCTTCCTCTTCGCTCGTTCGCTAGTGGTTGTCACGAGAAGACCGGTCGAGTGGAGGCGCTGGGCTCTAGTGTGGCATAGTGGCGTGACGGCGGGTGCTCGAGGCGGCGGCGTGTTGGTGACCTGGCGCGCATGTGCGGTGCGGCGGCTGCAGGATGGGTTAGATCAGGAGGCGACGTGCATGTCGGATTCCGGCCAGATCCTCCCGGATCTGGAGTTTGGCGATGACGAGCGATGTGGGGTGGCGACGGAGGCCCGTCTGGATCGTTGTTTGGGGGTGGTCTACGGTGGCGAGGTGGTGGCCTCTCGGGGCATGCAGTGGCTTGTTGGCATTGCGACACTCATTGGTAATTGGGTGGGCCAGGTTGGGTCGCTGTGATAGCTGGGTGCAGCTCTGGCGTCGGCTCGTCTGCGGCCGACTCATGTGGACGCTCCTGGTGTTCATCGGAGGCGACAAGTTGTGATTAGTCTGGTACCTCGCATCGTTGGGTGTGTGGCTGGAGCTGGCCATGTGTGGATTCGGGCAGGGAGCCGTGGTGAGGCGTAACAAGGGGTGGCGTATGGAGAGGTGGTGGGGGGAGGCTCCTATGCGGTCGGGCTACGCATCACCAGCACAGGGGGGCATCAGTCGTGGACGTGGTCCTCTCCTGCACTTTCACTTTTCCCCCGGCCTAGTTGCTCCCGGTCCCCGATCGATCTAACCAAGCCGGTCGGGCTCTGTTGGTCAATGCTTCGCCCGTAGCAATGGAGGGGCTCTAGGATGTCTTGTATCCAGGGCAACGACCATGGTGGTAGGACACGCGATGCTCATGGGCTGAGCCCGTAGCCTAGGTGCAAGCTAGCTACCATGGCCGCGAGGGTGGCTTGGTGGATGGTGTTTGGCGTTCCGTGATAGTGGTGTGACAGATGTCCTCGTGACTGGCACACCTTGACCGGGGGTGAAAACCCTGACTGGCTTGGCCAGACCAACAAAGGCGGCGTCCATGGATGTCGTCCACTTCTTGAAGTTTCCATTGTGGTTGCTCCTTGTCCTTTGTTGTTCTCCTGGTGAAAATCTTGATCCTTTGGATCGGACAATGGCGGCACTTTGGTATCGTGATCTTCCTGGAGATACCGGCTTGGAGCTCATGGTTTGTTAATGTTCAACCCCGCCTCTTCGCAATGACTTTTCACAGTCGAGGGCTTCGTTGACTCCATAGTGTTGCTTAGTGTCCATCTGTTGTTTTCTTAGAGTCGTGTAAGGTGATGTTGTTGATCTTTGGCATCTTTGTATCTTGCCTTTCATGTGTGCGTTGTGTTGACGTACGGTGTGATGATCTGAGTCGGGTTGTATGTTGGTCGTTGCTTTACATTTAAAGCGGGACGAAAATTCCCTCAATAAAAATAAACAAGATAAAAAGAACTAGGCAAAAAGGATAAAGAGGTCATTACAATGGAGCTAAAAAGGCAGTTTAGCCATTTACTCTTCTTCATGCTAAATTGAGTAGATGTTCTCCGTTGCAAAAGGCACTTTGACTTTTGATTTCCTCCTTTATAAGTGGATAGCTAGAGATCTATTTGGACAGCATCACATTGAACGAACATAATTCTCAAGTAAATAATTAAATATCTATATCAATTTGAAAAGAGTGAGTTGCTGATATCCAACAGGGAAACGTTTCGCACCGGTGGACCGGCTGAAAATTGTACCAGTCGCGCACGGTAGTCACGCACATGCATCCTCAAGTGACGCCACCCACCGCCCTCCTCCTTCACCTTACCTTATCTCTTCAGACCACCAGCGACCAGATCCACTCATCCACACATCTCCGATCAAGGTCAGCCAGATCAAGGTGTCTGCGATTGAGGGCATACACTTCAGACGGATGAACTATTTGCGATTAGGCAACACAACAGAAACGGTCAGCCAGATCAAGATGTCTGCGATTGACGGCATACACTTCATACGGATGAACTGTTTGCGATTAGCCACAACAAACAGAAACAATTAGACAGATCAATGTGTGTGTGCTAGAAGGGCACACATTCTAATTAAAAGAAGCGTGCGCGATGGTAATAACGAGCGCGCACCGTTGATGGAACAAGACGTGTGCTAACATCGCCTATTGCGGTGCACCCTATGGTGCAAACGCCACGTACGTGGCCGAGAACACGTGCCCACGTTACGCCGTTCGGGAATAGTGCCGCACTTAGAAATTATAGAACCGTCAATAAATTTTGAGCATGCATCCCATCACATTCCAAATTACTACCACGCTATATTTAATTGCAAACCTGTTCACACCGATTAAAACCTAAACGGTTTCCCACTTAGGAGCGTATTAGTACTCGGTTATAAATACTACCTACTCCAAGATGACTGCACATTCCTCCTCAACTCCTCATCCACAAAAACAGACAAGTCATTCATCGTCATTCATTTGCATCTGCCATGGCCCGCATGAGTTCTGGGGCGAGAGATTACTCCTAGGAAGAGGCAAGCATGGAAGCGGAAGCACGAGAGATGTCCCGCCTCGCCGCGAAAGCAGCCGACATGTCCCGCCATGCGGCCGTGGTAGCACAGAGGTCCCGCCGCCGTCGATGCAGCAGACTGGTCCGGCCGCGCCGCGGAAGCAGCAGAGATGTCCTGCCGCGCCACGAATGCGGCAGAGATGTCCTCCCGCGCCGCGGCGGCCTAGGAAAATGTCTCGCGGGCAGGCGAGGACTCTCACAGGCGCATGCGCGCTATGCTCGATGACTTGATGGGTCGGATCTCCGACTGGATGAAGCTGCAGGATGAGATGAATGCCTCGTTTGAAAATGCTACTAGCGTCATCCGGGGACTAGGGGAGGACAAGGCGAAGCTCTGCACCGAGCGCGACCTGCTGAGGGCGAAGGTCACCGGAACGACGAAGCAACACGAGGAGACCACTGCCTTGTTGACGAGGACCGGCGTCATCATCAAGAAACTTATGGACGAGAATGCCATGCTCCGCATCGAGCGCCAAAGGCTGGTGGAGGAATCCGTGGATGCTCTCAATTAGTATCTTGAGGACACGAAAGAGCTCATCACCGCTCGCCGTGAGAACTAGTCTCCGCGGCCTGCAGCAACGCATCAAAAAAGTAGAGATCAGCGAGCCAGATCATTGTCTGCGTTTTCCTTCTTCTTTTGCCCTTATGTATTTTGGGGGTTGCCGCATGTGGCTTTTTTAATTATCTTCCTAAATATGCAAGACAATTATTATCCACTGCCATCTTCCTTATATTCATCAGTCTTGCTATAAGTCGAAGTCGATGCTATATAGGTCCGTCGGATCTTACATCAAGATCCATGCAAAACTTTATTTTCAGATTTTCTTTTTTCTCTCTTAAATCTCAATTCGAGTGAGACATAGCCACGCCATTAAACAGGGTCTCGGGCGCCATTAATGGAGATGTTGGGAGAGAGGTGGGCGGCGGATAGAGGTCAAATGGCTCTCCTCCCAATGAGCACACGCAGGGGTCTGATCGCATGCCTCCCGTACTCAAATAACTACCCCGCATGACACCTCCTAGCCAATGAAAAAAGGGGACGTGTGGCGGCACGTAAATGGTAAGTAGAACGCCCACGGTTTCAATAATACTTGTGTTTCCGATTGTAACGTGACAGAACTTGTTCCAAAATGACTTTGTTGATTGTTAATGTGTGCGCCTTCGCAGATCAGACAAAAAATTTACCACAGCATGTTGGTGCCATGTCATGACACCATGCCAAGTTTCATGATTTTCAGGCGAGTTTTGGATTTACGGGAATTTTAAAACCAAGTTTCTCAATGTTTCCGGCCGAGCCAAGATGCCCAGATGTTTGAATTCCATTCCCATTTCTTGCATGGGACCTAGAAATTCTCCCAAGTACATGTAAATGATTTTTCAACTAACTTTGGCGCACTGGAGCATGTGCTTGTAGTTCAAATTTGAATTATGTGCATTAAATGCCTGGAAATTCAATTAATGCATAAAAAAAGGCCAAACGAATCCGGAATAATTCCAAAATTTAGCACGATATTGGTCTAAGCTGCCTGTGTAAAAAAATCAATGCGGGAGAAGGCAGTGTATGTCGTTTCGCACACGGAGCTGACACGTTCCCTCTCGGAACCATGAGCCTTCTTGAGAGAAGCTCCGATTTGCAAGAAGCTTATACCAAAGCTTGTCCCAATTCGGTCAAAAAATTTACCACAGCATGTTGGTGCCATGTCATGACACCATGCCAAGTTTCATGATTTTCATGCGTGTTTTGGATTTACAGGAATTAAAAAACCAAGTTTCTCAATATTTTCGCCCGAGCCACGACGCCCAGATGTTTGAATTTCATTCCCATTTCTTGCATGGGACCTAGAAATTCACCCAAGGACACACATGTGATTTTTCAACCAACTTTGGTGCACTGGAGCATGTGCTTGTAGTTCAAATTTGAATTATGCACATTAAATACCCAGAAACTCAATTAATGTATAAAAAAGGCCAAACGAACCCGGAATAATTCCAAATTTTAACATGGCACTCATATAGTTCTATGTTGCCTTTGTAAAAAATCAAGGGGGGGGGGGAGGGAGCGTATATCATTTCACACACAAAGGTGACACGTTCCCTCTCGGAACCACGAGTCTTCTTGAGAGAAGCTCCAATTTGCAAGAAACTTATACCAAAACTTGTCCCAATTCGGCCAATTTTTTTACCACAGCATGTTGGTGCCATGAAATGACACCATGCCAAGTTTCATGATTTTTAGGCGAGTTTTGCATTTACAGGAATTTAAAAAACCAAGTTTCGCAATGTTGCCGGCCGAGCCACGACGCCCAAATGTTTGAATTTCATTCCCATTTCTTGCATGGGACCTAGAAATTCACCCAAGGACACACATGTGATTTTTCAACCAACCTTGGTGCACTGGAGCATGTGCTTGTAGTTCAAATTTGAAATATTCACATTAAATGCCCAGAAACTCAATTAATGCATAAAAAGGGCCAAACGAACCAGGAATAATTCCAAATTTTAACACGGCACTCATATAGTTCTATGTTTGCTCTGTAAAAAAATCATGACGGGGGGGGGGCATCGTATGTCGTTTCGCACACAAAGGTGACACGTTTCCTCTCGAAACCACACGCCTTCTTGAGAGAAGCTCCAATTTGCAAGAAGATTGTACCAAAACTTGTCCCAATTCGGCCAATTTAATTACCACAGCATGTTGGTGCCATGAAATGACACCATGCCAAGTTTCATCATTTTGAGGCGAGTTTGGGATTTACAGGAATTTAAAAACTAAGTTTCTCAATGTTTCCGGCCGAGCCACGACGCCCAGATGTTTGAATTTCATTCCCATTCTTGCATGGGACCTATAAATTCACCCAAAGACACACATGTGATTTTTCAACAAACTTTGGTGCATTGGAGCATGTGATTGTAGTTCAAATTTGAATTATGCACATTAAATGCCTAGAAACTCAATTAATGCATAAAAATGCCAAATCAACCCGGAATAATTCCAAATTTTAACACGACACTCATATAGTTGCATGTTCACTGTAGATAAATGTTCTAGCAATTCAAACACCATCCTTTCCCTCTGTAACACCATTTTGTCTTTCAAAATAGAATGAAAAAACAGGTATACCACAAATAGTTTACTAGCAAGAATCGTGTGGGATGCGATATAAAATATCTTGGCGCACCATCTTGTCTGGCTTACGCAGGAAGCTTCGTCGTCTATAGTCCACCGCCCGCGCTTGAACTACATTTGCGCGCCAGTTTCTCGCGGCATCGAGCGAAATTTTTCTGCCACCGTGGAAATATCTATCTCCCCCCCACCAAAAGCCACATTTCCACTATTCCTCCTTGCTTTCCAAGTTCAATCCTTCACTGCTGCTTACAGGCAGCGCCGCCTCCTCGCCGGCGACCCTTCTTCCTGCAGCGCCGCCTCCTCGCCGGCTACCCTTCTTCTTGCAGTGCCGCCTCCTTGCCGGCGACCCTTCTTCTTGCTGCGTGGCCTCCTCGCCGGCGACCCTTCTTCTTGCAGCGCCGCCTCCTCGCCGGTGACCCTTCTTCTTGCTGCGTGGCCTCATCGATATGGTCAGGTAATCCACACCCCACCCACACCATCCTCCTCCTTCCCCGTCCCACATGCCCCGACCGACGACGCGACACCTTCCGCCGAAATCACTGGCCCCGTCCTCCAATTAAGCGCCGCCCACAGCCATTTTACATGCAGTATAACGTGGAGCGCAGTAGCATCTAGCAGCGCAGAAGCAAATCATGGCTGCACGCGTGGACAAGGTCGCTATGGCTGCCATGCGTGCCGACCGCCAGATCTTGGAGGAGCACCTCGTCTTCGAGGCCGCCGTCGACACCGCCACACGGTTGTCTACTTTAAAATATATTTCGTGCTGTTTTCTCGAGGCCACCGCCAGTGCCTTTTAGTGATTTGTCCTCTGTAATGTTAATATGCAATCTGATATTCTGAAATGTAATGTTCAGTTAACAGTTTGGTCCAACAATTGCTACATTTCGTAGTACTGTTTTCAAGCATTCTTGGTTTCATTAACTGTCTTATCTTCTACTATATGTTCTATTCTGCAATGTCGTGCTCAGTTAACTATTTTGGTTCATTTGGTCTGCTGTCCAGTTAACTGTTTGGTTCAATTCTGCAATTTGATTTTCATTTGTTGTGGGTACAATTTTGTATTGTTATGCATGTGAGAAATAAATCGAATTAGGCTATACTCAATACATATTCTACTGATAGTATGGCAACTCTCAGTTAACCTGATCAAAATCTTCCTTATATGTGTTGCAGGGAAACAATGGGAGACACTGCAGTTTACCATCAAGGTTTACTCATGCATGGTCCTTTCGCTAATAGCGCATTATTGTGCAGTTGCAGGAATCATTCTAATATTTAGGTTTTTTACAATTTGGTCTTGCACATCTAGGTCCTGCTGTCAAAGGCTTAGACCCACTGTTTGACCCATTTTGCATATGGGGAAATGAGATGTCCATGAATATCAGTCAAGTCAAGAAACTCAGAAAGATTATTACGATAAAGAAACCTGCGACGAATAACAGCAAGATCTGTGTTTGCACAATGAAGAAGACATCAGTTAACTATAGGATGGTACTAACTCTTTTACCTTGTTTTTACGCCTTGCGCCATTTCAAAATTTATAACAGTGATTTATGCATATCTTTGTTTTCAGTACTTTTCAAAGCAGTTCACCGATGATTACCTCTCAAACCACCTGCATGGTCAAGAGGCGAGGAAGGTATTCATTCAACACCCACGGTACAATATTGAAGTCTTCCTGAAGAGGACGAAGGTTGGGCGGGCAATTATCCATAGCCACTGGCCTAAAGTTGCAAGGACATTCAACATCACTGAAGGCTCAATATTCGCCTTCCGCTTCTGTAGTTTCCCAGATGAGATTCATCTGTCTATTTACCGTGTATGGTGCTACTTTTCCAAAGGTTTTCGATGTTGCATGTGAAACTTGGTGCCGTTGTGTAATGGCGTAGCTAGCTATATCCCTCTTTGGTGTAACTGAGTGCTGAAGCTATCTGATGTAATTCGATTATGAAATCCTGGTTGCCGTTATACGGATATGAAATATCTGGTGTGTTTTATAAGAAATGTCAATTTGATTACTACATGGATTATCAATCATAGGCTAATTACCCTGCTTATTGGGGTTTTCTATTGCAGTCGGTTACTCAGACAACACCGTGGGTGATGAACTCAAACAACCCACACGGTTTCTAGAAAGTAGGCGTGTTGGATCAACTAACAATCACACACGGCTTCCGGCAGAGAACTGTTTGCGTTAGGCCACCTTCCACAAACATTTCCACACAAAAAACTGTGTGTGATATACATACAAACGGAAACGTTTTTCTAGGATTCACTGTGTGGGATGTACATATGAACGGAAACGATTGGGCTTCGATGCCTTGCCCGATCGCACACGAGCTCATTTTGCCCCGCGTGTTTGGACGGAGGGCCTATCCCTGACGGTTTCTGGGTTGTGTGGGAAGGACCCCCCTATTGCACACACTCACTAGGCGACGGTTTAAAACTCAGTCATGGAAACCGGGTAAAAACCGTTTGTATAGCACGTCTGTGTACCAGTGTTTGTAGGGATAACTTTCTTTAGCCATGATATTTTGAAAAGACATGATTGCTTTATTAGTATGCTTGAAGTATTATTGTTTTTTATGTCAATATTAAACTTTTGTTTTGAATCTCATGGATCTGAATATTCATGCCACAAAATAAGAAAGATTACTTGATAAACATGTTAGGTAGCATTCCACATCAGAAATTCTGTTTTTATCATTTACCTACTCGAGGACGAGCAGGAATTAAGCTTGGGGATGCTTGATACGTCTCCAACGTATCTACAATTTTTTATTGTTCCATGCTATTATATTATCCATCATGGA
The DNA here is from genome assembly GCA_011799875.1 of Thinopyrum elongatum. Taxonomy (NCBI): domain Eukaryota; kingdom Viridiplantae; phylum Streptophyta; class Magnoliopsida; order Poales; family Poaceae; genus Thinopyrum; species Thinopyrum elongatum. The sequence goes on along the minus strand of CM022298.1, from coordinate 462,928,870 downwards.
TGTTTTATATGCATTAATATGCTATTTTACATCATTTTTTGGGACTAACCTATTAACCTAGTGCCCAGTTGCAGTTGCTGTTTTTTCCTTGTTTTTGTCTTTTACAGAAAATCAATACCAAATGGAGTCCAAACGGAACGAAACTTTTTGACGATTTTTCTTGGAAAAGAAGACACCTAGGAAGCTTCGGGAGGAGGCCAGAAGGGCCACGGATGGGCCACAATCTCACAGGACGCGCCCCAGGGGGGGCCCAAGCTTGTGGGCCCATCGTGGCACCCCTAACCCTAATTCCAGCTCTATAAATACCCAAATATTCCCCGTATACCAAAGGGCACACCAAAAATACTTTTCCGCCACCGCAAGCTTCTGTTCTCATGAGATCCCATCTTGGGGCCTTTTCTGGCACTCCGCTGGAGGGGGATTCGATCACGGAGGGCCTCTACACCAACCTTGTTGCCCTTCTGATGATGTGTGAGTAGTTTACCACAGACCTACAGGTCAATAGCTAGTAGCTAGATGGCTTCTTCTCTCTCTTTGATCTTCAATACAATGTTCTCCTCGATGTTCTTGGAGTTCTATTTGATGTAATCACTACAAAAAAAAGACACGTCCGTGACATTATGGGCCGAATGAATTTTTTTCTGTCATGCTTATGACACTGCTATGACGATAATTGTGACAAAATCATGTATTATCATAGATGTGGTGGGCTCCCACTTCTATGACAAAAAATCATGACAGAAAATGGGCTTTTCGTCCTGGGCGGGCCGGGGACGCACCTGCATGACATTCTTTGGGCCGTCCATGACGGAAAAAATCATGGTAGAAGCGAGGGCGAGGAAAATTTCGGGGAGTTGCCAGTTACGGTGGGTGGTCGGGGCCGAGCGATGCACGGAGGTTTGCGCATTTCTCTCGTACACGTACGCACGTGTGTGCGAGGCGTTGGGCTCTAACTGAATCCGAGCGAGGTATTCGCTTACTGAACCTGAGTGATTGCACTAGCTACGTTACTGAACCCGAGCGATCAATCCCTTGGCTGTTAACTGAACCCGAGGGATTCCTTCGCTACTGCTGCTAACTGAAGCCGATCGAACCTGCCTCTTGATGAACAATGACCGTTGTTGGGGGTTGATGAACAGTTCCCGGTGGGGGTTGGATGAACAGGACCCCGTGGTAGTAGGCCATTGCTGCTGGATGAACAGGACCCCGATCGAGCACTACTAGGGATAAGCCTAGCAGTAGCGCGGGTATTTGGTGTACCCGCACTACTGATACGGCGCTACAGCTAACATATAGCAGTAGCGCAGGTCGGCCCACGCTACTGCTATACATGGGTAGCAGTAGCGGACTTTGGAGCGACACGCTACTGCTAATAGCTGCAATGCTTTTAATTAAGCCGCGCTACTGGTAAGGACGCGCTGCTGCTAACTTTATTCCCCTCGCTACTGCTAGTTTTATTAGTTTCTATTTTTTTTCTGCATATTTGTTTCCTATTTGAACAGGCTTTATACAATAATCTTTAGCATATCATACACATATAAATGTAATCATAGCATATACATACAAATAGTCTCATCAAATCATGTGATCATCATCCAACACAAAGTGGTCTCTCGTCATCATCTCGAAAATAGCGATACAAGTCTCGAATACTTGCAACTACATCGTCATCCATCTAAACAATGATATACGCGAGAAGAGCTATCACTATGAGTGAGAGTGGAACTATGCAGTACATGAGACGGCGGCTATGAGTCCTCACTCACGCTAGCGTGAACCTTAAGTAACTAGCTTCTGCTTCTTGTCTGCTTTTGAAGCCTTTATGGCTGGCGCCCGAGACCCCCTCCACTTGCGCCTGACACTCAGGCCACTCGTCGTACACTCCCGGAACCTTCCCTTTGTACACGACATAGCACTGCTTCTTCGCCATCAAGAATCTAGGTACCTGTTAGAGATGCATCTTCATCAAGAGAATGTACAATCATATGCAACAAAATATACTTGAGCAACACGAAAAAGAAAGGGTTAGCAACTAGATGCAACATATAGTAAACATATAAATAATCAACGCATTTTCATCGTACGCAAACTAATTAACTAGAGGTACGCAGGTCATCGTACCCAAACTAACAAGTAGCGTTACACAAGTTCGGCAGGGACCGTGGACATCACAAGTTTCATCGCTACAGAAACTATACAAGTTCAACCGACACATATCATTATCGGCATCGTAAATCACTAGAAGTTCCATCCTTCCATATCATCGAGGATGCACCCTAGCTTCTTGAACGGCATGAGGTCCTGACGTTGCATGCCTATGCGAGTTCGGACGTCAGCTTGCGATATAGGGCCGTGGTGGAACATCCCCTTCTCTTCAATGACTTCTTTCATGATGATCGTCACAATGTCCCTCTGGATATGAAAGAAGTCATCTCTAAGTTTATAATCCGCTTCTCCATGAGATTCTACCCACTTGCGGATATGATCATCATTTCTGCTTGTCATGCAAAGCTTTTGGTGATCCCTTCTGAACTCCATCATGAGATGGAGGAGGTAGAATCCATCGTTCTTGCTTGGTTTTGGGACATGGATGCAGCAGAAGTTAGTTTTATGCGAGAAACCCGTCTTCTTGTTCCTTTGTTTCCTGATCTGCAGGTAGCCACCCCTCAAGCTGAAGCCTTGGAGAGCATCATCTAGAATATTCATTATGTGGGTGTAGTCCTTCTTCTCGTAGTTTCTGGTAGGGTCGAAATACACGGCGTGGGAGGCTCGCGGGTAAAGAACGATAAGGATGGCACGCCCGTTGCTGCGGGGAAAAAAACACCTCAAATTATTCTCCATATGAGCGAGAAGGAATGATTGAAATGTACGAAAGGATTGTCTGGCACTGACTTACTTAGGATGATAAGGCAGGAGGACTCGTGCATGTAGTATGGATCCTTATTCCGTACCATGAAGTTTTCGAGGTACTCCCTAGCAGTTTTATGCTCAAAGTCGCCGAGACTCAAGAAGGACTCGTGCATGTAGTATGGATCCGCCACACAGATTTGCGAGACTTCTTCTCTTTTCATGACGGAGCTCATATGTAGCGCAAAAAGGCGGCGCCATCGGTGTCGTTGTCGGCGTCAGTACCATCATCGAGGCCGCCCTACAAACCTTGACTGTGCTTAGCAGACAAAAAGTTGAGGTACTGTTGTTCACCCTCATAATCCATCTCTTCTACCTCTTGGTTAGAAGGCCTGGTTTCTTCATTGTTCGACATGTTTCCTATGATTAAGTCTCCTCGTTTAATTCTAAAACTATAATAAAATGAGAAATGACATAAAAAAGGTCTATGGTTTGCCGGAATGCCATTTCATTCCCATCGCAGCAAATCCCGGCACTCGATATGCCTACTTTCTAGCGCAAGTCATGCCAAAATTCACGGGAAATTTCGGCATGACCTTTGCTAAAAAGTGGACATATCGAGCGCCTGAAATTCACCGGAATGGAAATGAATCAACATTCCGGTGAAACATAGGCCACTCGGATCATTTACCCTGCACATAACCATCATTTTCCAAATATCACATGTCCACTTCAAATATGTCCAAATCACATGTCCACATATCATATAGGGTTCATATAGCAACAATAGCTTTAACTAAAAAAATCAAATAGCAACAATTCTGTTTTTCTTTAAATACCAATAAAAATTCCTTGAATAAAATTTGATACCTAGCTAAATACCAAATTAACCTACTAGTTTGATACCTAGCTAAATTCATAACTAAAACCTAAGTAAATTAACCTAAGAACCCTAGCTAGAACCCTAATGGTAGAGAGAGAGGAGCGGTGGGGGGCTTACAGAGGGTGCAGGGTGAGGAGGCAGGCTCGACGATGGCGGCGAGGCAGGCGCGAAGACGACCGAGGTAGGGAGGGGAGGAAGCAAAGGAGGGAGGCGTGTGGCGTCGGGGTCAGGGCCGGGCAACGGCGAGGGAGGCATGCAACATCGGGGTTGGCGTCGGTGCTCGAGCTCCGGCGAGGGCGAGGGCAGGGGATCCGGCGGCGGCGACGAGGGGGAGAAGAGAGTGGGGGAATTAGGGGAGGAAGCAGAGGAGGGAAGCCCGCGCGGGGGGTTATGTTAAATTAGCAGTAGCGCGGTTAAAGTGGGCGCGCTACTGCTAAAGCTAGCGGGGCGGGAACGGTCGCGGAATTTTAGTAGTAGCGTGGCTCTACCGAGCCGCGCTACTGCTAAGTCGGTAGCAGTAGCGCCCCTTCTTGTCCAGCGCTACTGCTAAGATTTTGTGTATAAGGTTTTCCCTAGTAGTGGAGGAGGCCGCCACACCCGAGCCGGTTGGGGGTGGATGAACATGACCCCGTGGAGGGCTGGTTGAACAGTAGCCGGTGGAGGCTGGATGAACAGTAGCCTGTGGATGAACAGTACCCCCGTGGAGGCAGGAGGGAGACGCGGTGGATGAACAGTAGCAGGTGGAGGCTGGAGGAAGTCAATGGTGGATGAACAGTAGCCCCATGGAGGCAGGAGCGAGGTAGTAGACGGTGGATGAACAGTAGCCCGTGGAGTCCCGTTTTGCGGTACGCCACACCCCTCCCAATGAATAGGACCTCGTTTCGACCGTAGGAGCTCCAACACAAGTCCGTTTCCTCTGTTTTGCGGTACGCCAGACCCCTCCCGATGAACAGGATCCTGTTTCGACCATAGCCGGTCGAAAAGAAGTCCGTTTCCTTCGTACTGCGGTATGCCAGACCCCGTTTCGGCTGTTCCATCCAAGTCGGTTGGCTCCCGATGAACACGACGCATTCCGTTGCCTCCCGATGGACACGACGCAGTTTCTCCGTTCCGACCCAGCCGGTTGGCTTCCGATGAACAGGACGCCGTTGCTGCCGTCCATTGCCTCTTCATGTACACGAGCCCTGGCCGTACGTATGCACGAGTAGGCATTCGAGACCCCGCCCGTATGTACGTATGTGGCCGTATTTTTTGGCATGTGGTTGTACGTACATGTACACGGTTTAGAAGGGACTGCCTGAACTGCTACGTCGGGGGCTCTACTACTACATGTGCTGCTGCTTGCTCGGCCATGGTTCATCATTGCCGAGAGACCGATCGACCAGTATGTATGTACACGTTCGCGACCAGAATGACAACGCTACGTACGCTTCGACCAGGTGGGTCCCGGCTGTCAGGGAGGATAAGGAGGCACTTCCTTGCGTGCGAAGTTATTGATGGTGGGTCCGAGCTGTCAGGGGGTGGATTCATTTTTTTCGCGCCTAATATGGAGGCAGTTCCTTGCGTCCGAAGATATAGCTGGTGGGTCCTAGCTGTCAGGGGGGAAACGTTTTAAAATACAGCTAAGCCAAAATACAGAGGCCCTTTCGGTAGGTCCCCACTGTCAGATGGAGGAATCATTTTTTGCGTGTAATAAGGAGGCACTTCCTTGCTGCGGCCGTGGACCCAGCTGTCAGCCTCTCCATGTACAGTCCTCTTCCGATGTAAGTCGTTCCTTGACCACGTTGACCACGCCGTGGTGAGAGCACCAAGGCGGTGGACGACGGCGAGGCCTAGGAAGGGAATGGCCCGGAGCTAGGGAAGACTCGGCAGTTGTTTCCCATGCGGAGGGGAGTAGGAGGGTTTACTGGTTGGGCTGTAGTGTGAGGCTGCCGTCGCCGGAAAATAACAGGAGGTCTGGGTGAGTACAGGGATGGCCAGGCCAGCGATGGGAGTAGGGTTGGGCGATGAGGCCTGCGCGGCAGCAGAGCCGACCACGGGAGGCAGGAGCAGGCGGCATGGCCGGCGCTGGTTTGGGCGGCTGGAGCAAGAAGACCAGAGGTTGAAGAAGCACGACGGTCGTTGGATGGACATCGTATGGTCATTGCAGCAAGAATCGTTTATATTGACTAAGTTGACAAAGCCCTCCGTCCGCGTCAACTTAGTAGGCCCACAAGTCAGCCTCCAAATATGGTGGGTCCCAGCTAGTAGGGGGAGTATTCATTTTTTTTGTGCGTCATAAGGAGGCACTTCCTTGCATGCGAAGATATAGCTGGTGGGTCTGAGCTGTCAGCGGGAGGAACATTTTTTTTGCGAAATACAGAGGCCCTTCCGGTGGGTCCCCTCTGTCAGGTGGAGGAATCATTATTTTGCGCATAATAAGGAGGCACTTCCTTGCGTGCAGCCATGGACCTAGCTGTCAGTCTTTCCACGTATAGTCCTCTTCCGATGGATGTCGTTCGTTCATCACGTTGACCACGCTGCGCCGATAGCACCAGGACGGTGGACGACGACGAGGCCTAGGAAGGGAACGACACGGAGCCAAGGAAGACTCGACAGTTGTTTCCCATGCAGAGGGGAGTACGAGGGTTTACTGGTTTATCTGCCATCGCCGGAGAATAACAGTAGGTGTGGGTGAGCAGAGGGATGGCCAGGCCAGCGATGGGAGTAGGGTGGGGTAGTGAGGCCTGCGCGGCAACACAGCTGGCCACGGGAGGAGGGAGCAGGTAGTCCCGTCGACGCTGGTTTGAGCGGCTGGAGCAGGAAGAGCAGAGATTGAAGAAGCATGACGACCGTTGGATGGACATCCAACAGTCACTGCTCTTGTGTGTTGACTAAGTTGACAAGGCCTTGCCTGCGCATGAACTTTTTTTAGGAAAGTGTACGCGTCAACCTAGTAGGCCCACAAGTCAGCCTCAAATATGTGGAAAACAGCATACAACCCATCTGCCATTATTGCTAATAAATGTACAGCCCATTGGCTAATTATTAAGGATTTTTTTAAGCCCATATTCTTTTTGTTACCATTACAGCCCATATTCTGGCCACGGTTAAAAATTCAACCAAATTTTCATATTTCGGTGCGTTCCGAACTATTTTTAATCCCAAAATTTTGAATCACGTTCAAACTAATTTAAAAATAATAAATTTATATCAATTTAAAATCCAACATAATTTTCCCCGCATAAAAATTAAATTTGAAATCTCGAAATCTTAAAAAAATGATATTTGAATCTAATTGCCGGTTTGCTGTGTTTTTAGAATTTACATCCCATTTCTTACTACTTCATTTTCTGGGCAAGCGAATACATCGCTCTCATCTTGAAAAATTTGCAGCCCAGCAGGGCTGAGATAGCAAGTAGGCCTCCGTTGGGTATTTCTTTAAAAAAGGTAGAACTGGCTAGCCATTTTCAGAAAGAAAAAAACACAACTGGGCTCATCATGTGGTAAACATAAAATAAAACCCTGGCTAGACGGGCCACAGCCCCCGCACAGCCCCGTTGTTACCCTAATCTGTCTCTAAAACTAGTACTAAATAACAACTGCTTGTTCCTAAAAAAAGTAAATAACAACTGCGCGACCTGCTGGGTCCTTGGTGTCAGCCGCTCGTTGTGTAATTCTCTCGTTTGTTGACTACATTGACAATGGCGTGGGACCCAGATGTCCAACCATTATGAGGAACCATTTTTTTGGGCTTGTAATAACGAGGCACTTGCTTGCGTACTGCCATGACCCTGGTAGGTCCCTACTGTCATCCTCTCCACGTACAGTCATCTCCTTATTCCTCTCAGTTGTTGACCACGTTCACAACGCCAGACGGCAGCGCACCACGCATGGCGAGCGAACCAAGACAGAGGACGACGGCGAGGCCTCGGATGGGAACGAATAGGAGCCATGGAAGATGCGGCAGTCTAGTCGCAAGCGGAGGGGAGTACGAGGGTTGACTGGTTCGGGTGCGGGTGCGTGTTGGGGCTGACGTCGCCGGAGAATAACAGGACATGTGGGGGAATAGAGGGATGGACTGGCCAATGTTTGAGGGTACGGTAGGGCGGCAGAGGCGCAGCCAGCCGTGGGAGGCAGGAGCAGGCGGGACCGACGGGGTGGTTTGGTTTGGGCGGCTGGAGGAAGAAGACACGAGATAGAAGATACACGAAAGATGTTGGATGTCAATCCAACGGCTGGTAGGCAGAATCGTTTGTTGACAATAAGTCGACACCACCTTGAATAGGCTTTTTCCTCGTGGGTCCTAAATGTCAGAATCCAAATCTGTCACGGCCATGCAGCCTTTCTTATGAAAACTTACAGCCCATTTGGTGTGCTAGTTCAAAATAAGTTTGCGGGTGCTGGTGGGGGCTAATCACTTGGGTTCTGTAATGCATAGTGAGCTCAAGCAGCCGGCGAGAGTGATGTTATTTCCCTTGGTTGGGATTTGTTACAATATTTCTCTCTTAATTAAACAAATGGCAAGCCATTTGCCTTGTTTCAAAGAAAATATGACAGTCACAGCCGAGTTGAAAAGGGCAACAACATCTAATTCCAGCTTACAAACTGTATAAAAGCATGAGGGTCAGTTGTTCATCAGGTTTAGACAAAACCTAGATTGAAAAGGGCAACAACATCTAACTCCAGCACTGTTTTTGGCAGTCATAATCAAATGGATCGGTCAGGTCCATAGAATGAACATCCTGGGTCGTAAAATTTACTGGATCATGACCACAAGATGTTGTAAGTAGAAGCCCGGCATGTTCAGAAGCCCTTTTGTCCACCTGAAACTCCTTTTTTTGCTCTTTGACATACCCATCCGTCAAAACCATGCTGCTGATAAACTTAAGCCTGATGGACAATAGTAACCTCGCATTCAGCAGGAAGAATGTGACAAATCTAGTGTTTGCATGGTTGGCTACATATCGTTCCAGCGTTATTGTCTTCAATGGAATGTCATGAGAACTGAGAAAATCCCAGTGCTTACGAATCCACCGATTAGTTATAACTTTCTTACCCATCATGTTGCCTAAATAAACATGAAGATTGAACATAGTTAAGGTCTAAAAAAAGAGTGTCGAAAGAGCAACAATTGATCGGTTAATTCTAGTACACTATATGCGGGCTTCCAATGTGCGTGAAATTATCACCTTTATATACAACTTCTCCAGACATGGAAAGCATTGCAGCAAGCCAATAATCTTGTTCAGATCAAAACTATTCATATGGATATATAAGATCTTGACAGAATCTAGCACCATTGATAGGCTATCCATGGACAAACTCTTCATTGAGCATAGAACATAATATTAGTACAATAAGTGTACTCCAAGATGATATAGAACTTATGCGCAAAAATTTAAATTGCAGATTACGATTACAAGTGTAGATGATAATATACAGTACCTGAAGAACTGTGGAGCCAAACACCATCTTGAAATGAGCACAGAGATCATGTATTACACCCAAGGTCTCCAGTTTAGGCGCAGAGGCGATAGTTATTTCCGATGATGAATAACAAGAATCAAGGATCAACCTTTGAAGTGAAGAGGCATCTTTGATGATGAGCTGTGTTTCGTCAAAAGAAATTCCAATTCTTACAAAGTTAGGCGACTTTATTTGGAGACAACCGATTCTAACTGTGAAAACAAGCACCAAGAACTCCAGGGCAGGGCAACTGGAGTGGATGATGTTGTGCAATGAGGCCTCCGACATACGAACTCGCACAAGTGAAAGTTTTTTGAGAAATGGGAGTCAAAGGTTTAGTACCAGATTGTCTGGTAGGTAGCACAACTCAAAGGTGGCGGTGTGGAGAGAGGAGGAAAACCACGAGATGGACATCAGTGCTGAGGGCACAAGTATATGGCGTTTGGTATGTGGTATGTGATTTCTGGGGGAATAGTAGAACTCAAGCAGTTGTAGTTCTATGAATTCAGCGGATTTCAGCTAGGCGTCCACCGTGCAGGGCATGCTCAGGTAGCATGCCAGGATGTAGAGGCCTTGAACGGAGCCCTGGTGGGAGGATATGATGGCTCCGGGGAGTTCAAAATCATTAAAGAGAGATAGCTGACGACAGTCGAGATTAAGGGGCGCGGCGGGCCATAGAGGGCACCACCGAGTTGAGAGGACTTGGGTGCGGCAGCAATCCTTGGTGGGGAGAAGCGACATGTTCTCCCCAAGGATGGCGCCCGGGAGGTCGCTGATGCGATCCACCCGAGATTCTACGGGTTCCTGGGATCCGGTGGGGGGGGGGGGGGCTCGCCGCTTCTCCCCGCGCTGCCGGGTGCGGGATCTACAACAGGCGTCGCTGCTGGCGGGAGCCTCATCTTCTTGGCACTGGGGTCAGCCGACTCCATTTTCCTTGTGGGTGTCACGTCGAGCTCACGGGTTTGAGCAGAGTAACGAATGACGAGCCTAGTTGTAGTGTGAGTGAAGAAGAAGGGGAGCTGGGGTTTTCTGTAGTAGTGAGGAAGAAGGGGAGCTGGGGTTTTCTGTAGTAGTGAGGAAGAAGGGGAGCTGGGGTTTCCTGTAGGAGTGAGGTGAGGAATTTGGGGGTACGAGTGGAGCGAGCTGACGTGAGGTGGGTGGGAGTGAGGAGGAAGAAGAGCACACAGGTTTTTTTGGGGGGCGGTGTGCTGGGTAGCGCCTCATGTTAAGTAAATATATGGGCTTTTGAATTGATTTTATTATTTACTAGGGCGGATGGGCTCTTTTGTCTTGGGCCCAGAGAAAAAATTACTACTAGTACAGTGGAGACACTCTACAGCTACCCAGAAAAACAATTACTACTAGTACAGTGGATACACTACCACTTCTGGCTCCTCCGAGGTCATCGAAACGTCTCCCGTTACTGAATGCCGTTTTACTTTGGTTCACCGACATGCGGGCCATGCAACACGTGGGCCCAAATGCCATCCACCAAATTAGAAGGCGATATGCAGGCGGAAAGTCACCCTAGTCGTAGCGCGGCAGTAACGAGCCGTCATATCACAAAACCCTACCTCCCCACAGTCTAAGTTTGACGGACGAAGCAACCATCATTTCACTCTTCGCTAAATCCCCTTCTCCCTCACCGTCTTCAAGAAAGCTAGCACTCGCATCTGCCATTATTCTTCTCTCCCAATAAAGGGAAGGTAAGCGGATCCGTGATGTTGGTATATTTTCTTTCAGAAAAAAAAGAACTTTTGCAAAGCAGTAACCGATCCTCGCTCTCTTTTTTTGTTTCATTGTCATTGCGATTGTGTTTTCCTTTCAGTTGTCTCTTATTCATTAATTTCATGATGGACCAAGGAGAACCAGGCAAAGATCTGACAATGTTGGAGCACATGCGAGAGGCTGATCCCCACGAGACAGAGGGCTCCAAGAAGATGGAGGCCGCCACCGAGCCGACCCCAGATACGCTCACAGCCACTATGAAGATGGTCAATGCCCTGTTTGAGGTTACAGCCCCCGTGGCCCTGCAGGAGCAGTTTTCCCCCTTCGAGGATGTGTCCCCCCTGCGCTGAGCTGCCCAGGGTGATTTTCTACTTTGCCGATCTCGATTGTGGTTTTTTATCTAAGTATGTGGTGATAAATAATGCAAAATTTTATTAGCTTCGATGCCATGCTACCTTCCCTGTCATGCATACTTTTGACTCTACATAGTGGTTTAAATAACTTGTGTTTTTTGTATTGGAAAGTAATTCAGAATTCGTTTCTGTTTCAATTAGAGCCCTGATGCAGACAAGGATTGTGTGGTTGTACATGTCACTCGCTATGAGGTGGATGACCTGAATATACGCACTGGGAAAACAATGTTCTTAGGCTGTTGGATCCTGGAAGCTAGTTGGACTTATACCAAAGTCGAGATGAATTCCAACCACACTGTTGTTAGGCGTGTTGTCCAGGGTGTACTGAAGCACAAGAAGTTCAAAGCTACTCCTTCATTTGTGAGGCATACTGTTCTTGTCAAGCTTACGCAGGAAGATGATGTGGCATACCTTCACAAACAAGTTAATGAGTGGCAAGGCCACAAGGTTATCTTCAAGAAGGTTGACAGGATTGAGCTATTGCCGGACGTCCTCGATGATGTTCATGGCAAGGTCCGTCTTGTGTCCATCCCAAATTAGATCGAGGCATGAAATAGTTGGCCCAGCTAGTGTTTAAAAGTAGTTTGGATTGTGTCTAATTATCCGAACCTTGCCTATTATCGAGCCCTCTGGGGCTAGTACTCTGTTTGAATCCGTCTATGGGAACTAGGTGCCGATGTATACATAGGGTATGTAAGGCTGGTCAAGTACTTGTAAACACTGTTAGTGGTACCCCACTTGTAAGCAGTTGTGCAAAATAGGGCACATGGCTCAGCTCGCTTCAACACTAGAAAAGTCGGCTATCGACCAGCTAACAATCAATACTCTGTTGTCTGACATATAAGCAACTATGTATCTTGTTACAGTGGTTCATGCAGTTAATTGAGGCTACAATGTAAATTCCAAACGTTCACACGCTAGTCCAGCGTTCATGTGGAACATTCACATTAAACTCGGCTTCATAAAATACTTGAAAAGCATAAGTTCAGCAATTTTATACATCTCAATGATACATAGAACATAACCAACATTTACTAGTTCACAGCAAAAGATAGAGTTGTGAGAAGGTTTACAAATCAGGAAAAATCAAGCAAGGCTTCTCTGAGCAAAGGGCCTCCCTAGGCAGGCTTTAATTTCCTGGAGTTCACTCTGGTTTTTCTTGTTGCCACCATCTAGGGTTAGGTTCTCTCATTTCAAAATAACCAATTATATTTGTGTTCTCAGTTGGAATACTGAACTGAACCATGTAGTGTACTGAACATCTGAACTTCTTGTGCAGTTCCACTAAATTTAAGCACCACTATTTGCAGAAATAAGCAGACCACAATGCCTCTTGTCCGCGCACATGTCCCAAAAACCTTCGCGCAGCCGTGCCAGCTAGTCCTTTGTCCAACCTTGATCTGGGAGAAAGTGCATTCCTGACTAGGATGCAGTTGTTTTCGCTCGTCCATGCACTGCAATCAGGAAGTAAGCGCGCGAATCAGCTTCTTTTAGATTGTGTTGGTCATTCTACCTAGTTACTACCAATGTAGGAATACCTGGAACACTAGTGGTTAGAGGACGACAGCTAGGAATAGCCATCTGATTTTGTGCAGTTCTGCTAAAATTGAGGCATGTACTTCTGATTGCACAAATAGAAACGATATGGTGACAGACATCCCTGTTTGCGTAAATATGAAATATGGTTATTTAAGCACTGACGGTTATTTCCAGTGGCATATGATTGTCGGGGTACACAAACAGGGGTGTATGTTTCCCCTGACTTGTGCACGAATGGCAGGCCTTCGGCCCGGCAACACCAAGCTCCTAAAACAAGCTTCCAAGCCAGATAAATAGCTCTTTGAGGAATCAAAGGGCAGATCAAGAAGACCAAGACAAGCCAAGGAAACAAGATATCACTAAAGGAAAGCCTCCCTTGCCGGGCAGGCGAGCCTGGTCACGTCGAGGCCTCACCAAGAACAAGTCCCAAGAACTCCTCGGCAAGCTTGCCGGGGCCGCTAAGGGCGAATCTCCCCGCCAAGACTCCACCGCTCCACCGCACAGCGACGCAAGTCACTTATCAGTGTGGTGTCGAGCCCCCAAGTGATTAAGTGGCTGTCATTTGGCACGTGGCAGCCATGTGGAAGGGAGATTCCCCCTATATGACACCCGTCCAGAGGCATGTCAAGCAGACAAGTGGAAGATGGCTAAGCGGTGCGGCAGGCTTGCCGGGCTGCGTTCTCAGCGCGACACCTAGCAGTGCATTTAATGCACTTTGTCCTAACTACCAGAGTTAGGTATGATAGCACTGTTAGCTATCTAATCACTAGATAATGAGTGTTTTGCCATTGTGGTAACCCCTTAGCCTATAAAAGGAGGGCTGTGGCGACCTTAGAAAGGATTCGGACCCTTGTACACTCCTACGCGCGTAGTTGCTCCCCCCGAGGCAACCTTGTCGGGCTCGAGCGATGCGTGTTCGTCACAATCCCTCGATCAATCCACCAAAGCAGGAGTAGGGTTTTACACTTCACAGCGGCCCGAACCTGGGTAAAAATCACCAGCGTCTCCTCTGTCGTGCCGTTCCATGGCTTTTGCTCTTTGTGCGACGTGACCTCCCCCCTGCCGAACCACAAGGGGCCGACGGCCCCATAGGTGATTGTGTTCCACCGCGACATCTTTGGCGTGCCTGGTAGGGGGAGAGCGCGTGCGTGAACCCAAGGTCGAGAACCACACGTCAAGCTACACCATCATCGACGTCGACGCCCCCTCCGTCAACCGCTTCGGAAGAAATGGGGGCGACATCGCTCCCTCTTCTCGTCCTACCCTCCTGTCGCCCATCTCTGCCACAACAGCCGCCGCGGCGGGAACATAAGGTGGTGGCGATGCGACGGCCCCGGACGGCTCGGATGGCATGGCTGCCATGCTGCCTCCATCCTAGGAAAGGAGTGAGGCATGCGGCGATGCCGTCCTCCTTGCGGGTTCCCGCCAAACGTACTCAGTGCTTGAGAGAATCGCTGAGGCAAGCAGGAAATATGGTACATAGTATCCTCCTCCTCCACTTTCACTTGTTGACGATCGAGCCATACAGGGGGTAGTATCATCAACGTTGATAAGCCCACACGGAACTCGGTCCAGCATTTACCCTGCCAAGGGAAAATCCTGAGTGAAACGCTGGTGCGAATCCGTTGATTGATGCCCCGGCAGGCATGCTCCGGTAGGGTCGTCCGCGCCAGCGTGACCTTTATGCCCGCAGCCATGGTATCATATCTCTGTGTAAGGAAGAGGAGAAAAGAGCCGACCCTTCCTTTTTGCCATGCATTATCACCTGCAAGTGTTCTGTTGTCCCCTCTAGCCCTTGCCGGGGGTGGACGTGCAACTAATAAAACTGCCAAGTTCTCTTCTTGCGCATGTTTTCTGTTGTTAATTTTACAGCACTTGAGGCAGATACACAAATGCTGCCCTCTCAAGATATGCGGACGTGATGGACGACCGTGACTAAGGAGGGAGGAAAGCGTGAAAAAAAGCTAAGTCAACATGCTCATTGGCTTTGTCTCTAGAGTTTGCATTTGTTTATCCCTCGGACAACCAAGGTGTTTCGTATGGTTAAATCTTTCGCATGATGGCACCTTGCTGTATTTGTCTGCGCCCCCGCTTTGTTTCAAGCCTGCTCAACAAAGTGGGTGGCAGCGTCAAAGACTCCCAAGGAAAAACTTGTCGGGGCATGTCCTCGCTAGCTGAATGCTAAGGACCCGCTCCTCACAGCAAGCGCGGCAGCATGCTACTGGCGGGTAACCAAAGCACACAGAAAGAAACTAACCGTACGAACATCCATGGGTAAAATGCAAGAGGGATAGCATGCATATTAAACTTAATAGACACCAGTTCGACAAAAGCGAAAGCAAGGACAGTACGAGGCTTAAACATGAGACATGCATTATGTTTTGTTATAGGGCGCCACGACGGCAAAGATGATTCACGACTAAACTTGGCGGTCTTCTAGGACCCTGGGGACGAAGAGAACCTTGTCGGCGAAGGGACCCACCTTCTCCTCGGCAGCAGAAATGTCGGCACCCGCTGGCAACCTCTTGAAGCCATCGGCAAGGTTGAGGTCTGGGTGGCGGAAGGTGAGGTTGCTCAAGAACATGAAGAGGACATCGCGGGCGAGCTTCTGGGACTCGTTGGCAAAGCATGTCTCCCTGTCGGCCTCATATGTCTTCAACCCTTCAATCAACCCCTCGAAGAAGAGCGTCAACTTGACACTGGGAACTTCATGTTGAATCACAGTGAAGGCCCAACTCTTCATGTCCATCGTTGAGATCTGGGCAGAGAGGCGCTCGGCAATGTCGACCAAATTCTTGATCCCGAGGTCACGCTGTTCAACTTGGTTTGCCAGTTTGTCCTCCGTGTCCTTCTGAAGGGTTCTTGCATTATCCAAATCCCTCATCAGCAACTTCTCACGAGCTCCGACAGACTCGATCTCGCTCTCCAAGGTGCCAATCCTGGCCCTCATGTCAGAGATGGTGCCGGCGGCAGTGTTAAGATCCTGTTTCTTGGAGGAGAGGTGAGATTGCACCTCCTTCGGAAGAATCTCCGCTTTCTGCACCTCCTCCTTGAGAGCCATGATTTCCTTGGCACCCCTGGCAAGGTCCTTTGTCAAATTGGCCACCTATTGATCGAGATCAGCCTTGGCAATGGATGCAGCGGCAAGATCATCGGCAATCTTCTTTAGCTGGGCGGCAGAGTCGAGGGTGAGCATGTCAAGAGCCACCTTGTGCCTATCCTCCAAATCCTTGGTGCACTGCTGGACAAGGGCCTCCAGTTCTCCGTCCTTGTTGTGGAGGGTGGCCTTGAGGTTCACTTCCCTGGAAGAGATGTCCTTCTCCTTGGCGTCCAGAAGCGCTGAGCGCTCCGCCAAATGGACTTCCAGGGTAGTGACATCCTCTTTCGCCATGGTTATCACCTCCTGTTGCCGCAGAAGGGTTTGGAACTACTTGTCGTGCCACTCATGCAGTTCACTACCCTTGTCCCTCAGTTTCTGGTCCATGAGATTGGCGGAGTTGTGCTGCTCCTTGACCGCCTGCCACTTCAGGCTGTATCTGCTCTGCATGTCCTTGATACCTGTTGCCACGGACTACAGGAAGGACAAGTCCATGGCTGCACTGACTGAATCATCAGCCTCTTTAGCTCGCTGGTACATCGGCGCCATAATGCACTGTATCTCTTCATTAAGGTCAGCGCTTACTGCCGCGGATGAGCCAGGGGCTCCGAGTCCAGGTTGGGCAAGGAGCAATGCCAGCTTGCTCGAAGATGGCTGTAGGGCCGCGGCCGAGGTGCCAAACTGGGGAGGAGGGCTCATAGTTTGAAGGGGAACTTTCTCTTCGACCACTACCTCCTATCCTGGCACGCTGCCGGGGATCTTCTCTGCTTCCTTTGGGGCCTCTTGGATATCCCCGGTGGTATGTTCCTGGCCCTCCGCGACAGCAATCTTGGTGGCCTCTTCGGCGGCATCCTTGCCAATGCTGGCCACTTCTTCCAGCAACTCTGGCTCCTTGGCCAATGGAACTGCAAGCAAGATCAGCAAGCAATGACAAAGAGATAATATGCATTGGTGGGCTAGAGACTCGAGGCAAAATAAAACAAGCAACAAAAGACAAAGAGCAAGTGGATTACCCGGAGATGCTTGGCGTGGAAGGACGTCGGTTTCCTCGGCAACATCAGTTGCCGGGTCATGACTCCCACCCCCTTCCTTGGTAACCATAGCGTCAGCATGGGCCGATCCTTTAGGGGAGGCCCTTGCCGGAGATTTCTCGGCTTGAGCATCAGGCAGGGTGGGCCCCTCCTTGAGAATCTCGCTCTGGATGATCTCCCTCTCTCCCTTGGCAGGAGATGGGACACGCTCTCCCACACCTCCCCTGGTGGGAGAGGCCTGTCCCGTACTTTCGTGCCGGGGGCTGGGCAGGGGCCTTGGCACAGGATCGTTCGCGCTACCTCCCGCCACGCCCGTGTCCTCCGAGGGCCCTGACGACTCCACTTGCTTGGATCGTTTGGCCCGGTGGATGAGGGTTTGTTCTTCATCTTTGACAAAGACAACATTCAAGACTGGATCAGCAAACCAACAAGTGCGTGACGCTTCGACAAAGAAAGACAGTGTTTTCCTTACTCTGAATCGATGAGCATGGAGCCCAACGCGAACTCCATAGGTGGTGGGGTCGCTCTGCTTCTCTTCAAAGTCGGGGGAGCAGTGCTTCCCAGCAACTTCGAGCCCTTGGGAAGAGCTAGGGGCTCCGGTGAGGATGAGCTGCGCGAGGAGCTCGAGCTTGATTCGGAGCTGGGGTTGACCCCTATAACTCCTCACTGGTTGGCGGGAGGGGTCTTTGCCTCGAAAAGGCGAGAAGAATGGCGGCGTGCCACGTCCGGCCTGTCGCCCTTGGAGGCAATTTTCTTCACCCTCTTGGTGACAGGCGCAGGAACGGAAGCCGCTGCTCCTCGGCTGGCCCGGCTACGAGAGTGCTATTCCAGGTCTGGTTCCGGGGCTTGAGGGCCCGTTGCGAAACACTCCTCCTTGGGCTGCTCCATCTCCTCGGCCTCGTCCCCTTCCTGGGCTTCTGCTACCGCGGCATAAAGGGCTTCAATCCCGGCAGGCTCGTCCTCGGTAGCCTCATCCGTGGCGCGCCCCTCGCTCCTGCTGCGGGAAGAGCCTTCGTCTTCGGCTTCCTCCCCCTCTTCCTCCCGGCAGCTCAAAGCGCCTTGTCCTCCTCAATCCGCCTCCTGATAAACTCTGCTTCTACCTTGGAGGTGCGCTTGAATATGTTGCCCTCCACCCTGGAAGCCCTTTCTTCCAAACTAGAAACTCACTCGATCTCTGCCTCGAGCTCGGGTAGTTGCCAATCAGCCGCAACTCCATAAGCATTGCAGTCAGGCATCCACTTCAAAATCTGGTCCAGGGCAGAGTTGATGTTCAGTGGGACAACCCTTGCCGGCAATTTGAACGGCCCAAGGCTACCGAATAGCTGCTCACACAGCCAGCAGTGGCCATAGACCGACAAATTGTTGGTAAGGCCTGGATATAGGCGCATCCTGTCCGCATCATCTCCATACCTCCAGGCAAACCTGTCCCTCTTCTGCAATGGCGCGATGCGGCGTCGGAAGAAATCAGCTCCCACCTGTTCGATGGTTAGCCCGGCAGCTTTGAGGCGGGCGATCCTGTTCAGCGCCGGGCAGAGCCTATCATCAGTAAGGCCTGGCTCCCCCCAATCGCTGCCACACATGACGCATTCCGTCTGCGCCCGACAGTAATCTGGAACATCCACGTCCTGAATCCAGCACCAGTCAGCCCTCCATTCTTCACATCTGCCACGCTGCTGACCAGGGAGGTAATCCCAAAACTCCCTCTTCCCCCGGGGGATCTAGCTTATATTCCCTGAGCGGTGAGTCTTGTTTTCGACCCGCGGGACGAAGAAGTGCCTGAACAGATCCACATTGGGGGCAACTCCGACGAAGTTCTCGCACAGATGAGCAAAAATCGCCATGCACACCATTGCATTTGGTGTGAAATCCAAGAGGTGGAATCCGTACACCACCATCATCGCCTCAAAGAAATCCGAGAAGGGGGGCTGAGGCCGCAGAGGAAATACGCGCAGAAAAAGCAGTATGAATTTGGCGGGTCCTTTTTCCCCTCCGCCAATACCGCAGGCGCACCATCCCCTTTGGGGCTTCTCTCCCCCACATGTACCCGTACCTTACGACCAAGGCGTTGCTGTCCAAGCTCGACGGGAAGAAGACCACATCTTCTCGCCGCTTCCTGTCCAACTCCGCCGCTTTCTTCTTCTTCCCCTCTACAGTCGCTTCCTTCGCGGTGGTCGCCCGCTTCCCCCTTGCGGCGGCGGCTTTCTTTCCCATCCTTCGGGGCTATGGAATGGATGGAAGACCGGCCGAGGCGTTGGAGGCGAATGTGGGCACAGGAGCGGCCGTTTGACTTGAGGAAGAAGATGATGGAGGGGGAAAATGGATGCGAATGAGCAGTGCCCTTTCACATTTTTCTCTTTTATGGGGAACGAACGTGGGTGGGGGCGGCTCTTCGCTACTTTCTCTCAGGAAGGTTACCGTTTTACATTAACTGCTGCAGTCCTAGGACCCCACGTCCTATGGTAATTACGCGGAGTGGACGTTGGGTCGACTGGTCATCATAACCCACCGCTGCACGCGCAGCACTTCCTCGCCACGTGTCTGTGCACTGTTTGGGGCCTAACCCAACGTGCTCGGTGACACGTATGGCTCAGGCCTGGGGGCTTCTGTCGGGGTACACAAATAGGGGTGTATGTTTCCCCTGACTTGTGCACGGACGGCAGGCCTCCGGCCCGGCAGCACCAAGCTCCTAAAACAAGCTTCCAAGCCAGATAAATAGCTCTTTGAGGAATCAAAGGGCGGATCAAGAAGACCAAGACAAGCCAAGGAAACAAGATATCACTAAAGGAAAGCCTCCCTTGCTGGGCAGGTGAGCCTGGTCAGGTTGAGGCCTCACCAAGAACAAGTCCCAAGAACTCCCCGGCAAGCTCGCCGGGGCCGCTAAGGCCGAATCTCCCTGCCAAGACTGCACCGCTCCACCGCACAGTGACGCAAGTCACTTATCAATGTGGTGTCGAACCACCAAGTGATTAAGTGGCTGTCATTTGGCATGTGGCAGCCATGTGGAAGGGAGATTCCCCCTATATGACACCTGTCCAGAGGCGTGTCAAGCAGACAAGTGGAAGATGGCTAAGCGGTGTGGCAGGCTTGCCGGGCTGCGTTCTCAACATGACACCTAGCAGTGCATTTAATGCACTTTGTCCTAACTGCCAGAGTTAGGTATGATAGCACTGTTAGCTATCTAATCACTGGATAATGACTGTTTTGCCATTGTGGTAACCCCTTAGCCTATAAAAGGAGGGCCGTGGCGACCTTAGGACCCTTGTACACTCCTACGCACGTAGCTGCTCCCCCCGAGGCAACCTTGCCGGGCTCGAGCGTTGTGTGTTTGTCATGATCCCTCAATCAATCCACCAAAGCAGGAGTAGGGTTTTACGCTTCACAGCGGCCCGAACCTAGGTAAAAATCACCAGCGTCACCTCTGCCGTGCTGTTCCATGGCTTCTGCTCTTTGTGCGACGTGACCTCCCCCCTGCCGAACCACAAGGGGCCGATGGCCCCATAGGTGATCGTGTTCCACCGCGACAATGATTAACAACATCATCTATTGTGTTATAACTGGCACTACATTGACAGTATGAAAAAGTGCCATTAAGTAAGAAGTAGCATCACGTCACATCAACACTGCCACTAGATTAACATGCAGAACAATAGCATTAGTATTACTGTCATGAGAGTAGCACATGGTCAGTAAATGTGCAATCAAATTTGTGCAGTTCCACTGGGATGAAGCAATGTTAGCGGTGTGAGATTTAAGTGTAACTGCAAAAACACAATTCATGGGAAATAAAGCAAGACGGAAGCACTTCATAAAATGGTGGTGTCATTGCTTCAATATATCGACGACACTAGACTGACAGCAACATTACTTAATAGTGACATTAGGTGGCATTGCTTCATGCTTCATGTGATTTTACATTAATGGTAGCGATATGGGCGTAGGGACAGCAGGGGCATAAAGTGGTGAGGCAGATGTGGTTGCCGAGAGCGGCAAACATTCAGGCAGCATGTCTGCATTTGTCCCATTTTTTATCTCTTCGGCGACATTTTCCTATGCGCGCACAGGAAATCTAGACCTGCTCATTCTCATTTGCATTGTCCCCCCAACACCCCTCACTTTCTTTCCTTTTTCGACCAAGAGATAGGTCCACTTCCCCCCACCCTTCGCCATCCACCCCGCTTTCTTCGCCTTTTCAACCAAGAGACCGGTTGGGTAACCAGTATCTACTACTTTCCCCCGTTTCCTCTTAGAACCAAGTCCTAGATTCATGCTACAGCTTTCCCACTTTCTTCCCTGTTTGAACCAACTCTTAGATTCGACTGTGTGAACTAGCTTTACCTCTAATAATAGTAAAAGTCTAGGTGGCTTTGGAACAGCCGACGGAAGTAGAAAAAGATCCACACAAAGCCACGTGGGGAGCTGGGGCACTA
This sequence comes from Thinopyrum elongatum, assembly GCA_011799875.1. NCBI lineage: Eukaryota > Viridiplantae > Streptophyta > Magnoliopsida > Poales > Poaceae > Thinopyrum > Thinopyrum elongatum. Next base: position 462,907,457 of record CM022298.1, on the reverse strand, counting down.
GAGCAAGGCCGGTTTCGAAGGAAGATATACCTGAGGGTCATCGAGATGTGGCAAAGACAGCGTCGGGAGGCCGCATCTTGGCCACAATACCGCAGGGAGGAAGAAGGGGTCGGAGGCCCTCCCGAGCCGGCGCTATCTCGGAGAGAACGGCACGGCCGCCTATCGGGATGCGCGGGCAGCTGTTGGTCTCCTCCCTCGCCGCCGACGACCGCGTGAACGATGCACCTACACCCCTGCCCCGGCCGAGGTGGTCTGGCCGGATTTGTGACCAGCGGTGAGCAGAGAGAGAGTGTGGCCACCTATGTCTTGCTTAGATCTGGAGAGCTTGAGAGAGTGAAAGAGAGGAACCCTAGTAAAGCAAGCGCCAAGGCTCCTGCTTATATATATAGTGGAGCGATTTTGTTGTAGCAACCGTTATTAAATTGAATACGCGCGAACCACTATTTTCATTTAAAGTTCAAGTAAAAATAAAACTCGATCAATAACATGCCACTGCTTCTAGGTCGCACTATCAAATCGCCGCGTCCAGGACACACTATGTACTGTATCATTCACGTGCGGTCCCCGACCCTCCATCAAGTTGAAAACTAGACTAGTCAAAATGTCAATTGGGACGCCTCTTTGTAAACAAATGCGCTCCTAGCTTAAAAAAAATGTGCTCCTACGTGTACCCGCGAGTGGGTGTGAGAGAAGTAGTGCGTGCGTGCACCGCTTATCTTTGTGAGAGTACAATATACTACGCCCAAAGAACGTTCGCCACAAGAGTAATAGTATAAGTGGGTGACGTGTGAGTTAAAATAAAAGGTGTGAGACGTCTTTTATTTTTTAGAAGTTCTGAGGATCGGGTGTGAAGAGCACATATGTGTGTGACGTCTACCTACAGATAGACGGTGGGTGCAAGAGGACTCGGGAGAGTCATGACTCATGAGGGTGCGTGTGCGTGAGAGAGGGGGGCACGTATCAATGCAATTCATGTGTCCGTAAATCATATCTGAAAAATGTTTGCCATAAGCCGTTTCTTGACGAACGCCATAAGAACCGTTAGATTGGCATCCGACAGTGTCAGTTTTGCCATGGCATTTAACAGAATAGGCACTCCTCCGACATACAAATCTTCCACGTGAGTGTTAGCAACTGCCGTATGCTCCTCCCTCTGTTCCAAAATGTAGTGCATATAGCTTTATTGAAAATTCGAACCTCACAAACTTTTACCAAGTTTTCGTATACCAAAATGCACATATAGAATACCCAGTATATATCATTTCATTCATCTTCGAGAGGTAACTATAAAGATGAAGGAGGAGTGTACAAAGAAAGACTGTCGTATCACCTGCAGCAATTTCAACCATCCTTCGGTGTGGAGGAATATCATAGGAACTCTATATGATATGATTTTTATAGAAAATTTTCCCATAGAGCCAATTGGTTCATAGGAATAGATTCATATACTCCACATTTCAAAGGAAAATAAACATGATATGATTTTTATAGCTTTAGAGCCACTTGGTTCATATGATTGGATTCCTATACTCCCACAATTTCAAAGGAAAATAAACATTAGCCTAGATTCAACAGAAAAGTTCCTATGATGTGAACCAAATGACATCTCTTTTTCAATGCCTCCTCATAGGAATTGAGATACATGTCATCTCTAGATTCAATAGAAAAGTTCCTATGATGTGAACCAAATGACATCTCTTTTCCAATCCCTACTCATAGGAATTGAGATATGTGTCATCTATTTCGCTACAACTTCCATATATACATCTTCTATTCCTAAATAGCTAGTACAACCCACTAGCTTTTTTCTTGGACATGCAACTATGGCACATGAACACGTCATGCATGCAAGTCATAAATCACATTGTTTTTGTACTCTATGCATGCAAGAACCACATCATCAATTCGTGCATGTTACTCATAAGTTATTTCTTGCATTAGATTTTGTATTGACAATATATGTGTTGGTCACGTGCACACATATGTAGTTCACATTCACATTTTTGTTAGAAATGTCATTCTTTTAACTACAATTCATTTTTTTTCCTCTTTGTATTACATTTTCATTTTAAGCATACATTCACTTCCCATTAGTTATAGATGTTTTTGGAGGAACTTTTATGCATTATTTTGAGTAACAAATTTCATGCGGCCTCGGGTATATCAAAATGCGGGGCCCATGTGTCATTGCCTTTCGGTCGAACCTATGTCCACAATTTTTTGTACGTATATCTCCACTGCTCCCCGAACCCAAAATTCTGCCTCGTTCCCGTAAAACCGAGCGGCCCACCCATATTAAGGTGTCGACTCAAACTCAATCCCTCTCCCATTTACTACAGCGTGGCCCCGCACGCCGTAGTACTCCTACAAACCCTACCCGCCGCACGCATCATCGGTTTTCTTCAAGAGGACAAGGGAGAAGCGGATTTGTAGTGGAGGCTCCTAACCTAGGGCGCCCTAGGTAGTTGCCGCACGCATCATTGGTTTTCTTTTTTCTTGATGCTCTTACACCCTAGAGTGAAATGATGGTTACTTCGTCCATCCAGCTTAATGCGGGAAAGGTGGGGCTTTGTGATTTTACCCCTCATCGCTCATTTACTACTACTGCGGCGCTACAACCGGGGTGCCTCCAAGTCCAACCGCTGCTCTAAACTGTAATTTGGTGCATCGCACGTGGAACAAGACGGTGGATGAGCCACATGTCGGCCAAAGGGGCCATGTAAGTGTGTCGCCATTTTGTGTGCGGACTGACCCTGCTGAGTTGCTACGCCAACGCGACAGGAGCAGCCTACCACTTGGTTTTGCTCCTTGGTGAATCCCAACTATATTGATCTAAAAAGATAGTATCCAGATTAGTAAAAATGAGGTGATTTTACAGAGCGGTGGGCGGGGGAGCATGGCCTGTCATGCGGTCCCACGTGTCATGATGTACCAAGGCGATGAGCGTCCCTCCTGAGGCAGAACAATGGCAGAAGCAATGCGTGGATTTCTTGAAGGAGATGATGGAGAAGCGGATTCAGCGAAGTGTGAAATAATGGTTGCTTCGTCCGTCTGGGGGAAAGGTGCGGCTTTGTGATTTGACGTCTCATTGCTCACTACTACTACTAGGGCGCTACGACTGGGGTGCGTCCGCCTTACTGTTCTGCACTGTTATTTGGTGCATGACACGTCGACCCAGTTGCTATATGTCCCACATGTCGGTGATAGGAAGTACAACATTCATGAAAGCGAGCGTCTCCACTCTTTTAGTACGATGGAGGAGTACAAGACACATCTTGGTTTTTGCTGCTTCGCGCGATCCATCGATACAAACCCGGACTAAAAAAGGCGAGGGCGGGTCTTTTCCCACGCGGTAGGGAGGGGAGTTTGGCATAGTCTGTTTGAGGCAACGAGGCAGGAAGGGAAACAAGCAAATAAAGGTTGAGCGACTTAGTTTTGGGAAAATCTGATTTTACAGAGTACGTACCCACTATGGAGGTAGTACTACTTACTACTCCCTTCTTTCCGGTTTATAGGGCTCATCTAAAAAAATCGTTTTCCATTTTATAAGTCTCAATTCTACTAGTAGTACTTACCATCACATGTTTGGATTTCGAGGTGCATTAAATCACCCGATGAAAGCAGTATCAAGAGAAAACTCACCAATGCATGTAGAAGTTCATGGAAATTTAGTGGTCATGCATGCATTCGTTGTAATTAATGCATCAGTATACATAACTTTTTGAGAAAAATGAGCATACTAATTAAGTACTTGTGCAAACTACGAAATTAATTCCACCACTCACTGTCTACCTTGGTTGGAGAGATTTTGAAATTGAGCCTTATAAACCGGAAAGGAGGGAGTAGTAACATAGCCTAGGGTAGCTTGTTGTAGCACGGACTCCAAGGAAATTGCTGTAGTACTACTCCTACTACTCTACACTAATACTATGAGGCCATCCAACCGTCTCCCGGTAGAAGACCGCGGACACCGATTATTCATTCATATTTAAATTTGTTTTCACATAGCAAAATATCCATGAAAACAACACATGGCAAAATTTCATGGCGAACGAGGGATTTGAATGTGCTGGGAGGGGTGAGGCTGGAAGGGGCTGTTTGGATCTTGCCCGGGGTAGCCAAAATTTTGGCAACCCTTTTGTCCACCCATGCCTTTGCCACCGATGAACGAGGTAGTGCTCGGGTGCTCATCCTCCAGCGCGCGTGTTGGAGACGAGCACGCACGAGCTATTTTTTTTTGTCCCACATCGCCGCCCGAGCCAGCCGCAGACCGACCGGCGACCCGCAAATTACGCCATCCAACCATAGCCGCACACATTCTGACAACAACTCAACCAACTGGACGAAATTCATGCAAACACGGCGATATTTCATATAAACAATGACAGAATTCATATAAAATACCTGATTTTCATATAAACATGACGGATTTCATTACATTCAAATCAACTAAGCGGTGCTACTCCTAAACAGCACAAGTATAATAATACCTAGCCTAAATGGCTGCCCGTGGATCCATTTGTCTTCCTCATGTCCGGCAGCATGATCACCGGACTGCCGGGAGCCCCGGAGGTATATGCTTCAGCGCAAAGGACGGCTCTCTTCCCCATCGCTCAACTGAGTGAAATCGTTGGCTGATGCCCAAGATGGAGTTGAAGGGGGCTTCTCCGCTTCCGTGGAGCCCATGCGGGGTCGACGAAGGTCCTCGCAACAGAAGGACCCGGCAAGACACCTGCTGTGTACGCCGGCATCGCCTCGGCAGTGGCCTTCATGGGACCCAAGCGGCGACAGCCTCCCGTGTTCTACTTCTCCTCGATGATGGCGGCAGACGCGGAGGCGCTGGCCACCAACTCGTCGCTCTCTGCGAACCCAGCTTCTGTCTCTGTTTGCATGGCGCGGCCGTAGGCACGGGGTCTCGGCCACAGACATGGGAGGCGCGGTACGAGGCGGCGGTGTGGACGGCAGCGACGACGCCCGTGCTCCCCGCCGTGCCGGTGTGGAGCAGCTCACCGCTCCTCGTCGAGCTGGCCTGGAGCGGCGAGTTGCTGAACCACGCGCTGGCTTGGGGCGGCAACTAGCTCCATCGGGCGAGGGGAGGGAGGTGGATCAGCGAGCTGCATAGCTCGTATCTGGCGGGCTCGGTGGGCCACCCAGCCGGCTTGGATGCCGGATAACTACTCTTCGTAAGCCATTGTAAGAGTGGAGAAAATGGTGAAGGAGGAGATAGGGGAGCGACGGAGGTGTGCGATTCCTGGCCGGCGTCTGGCCTCGTTTAAATAGAAGATTAAGTAGACGACGGACGGGAGGAGCTCGGCCGACGTTGCGTTTAATGCCGGCCCGGTCATGAACAGACATGTGGCCAGAGTGGGTTTCTCGGCTTCCACACGGGTTTCATGGAGGCGTTTGAATGCGGCAAGGAGGCGTGTTCAGCCGGGCGTGCAGCGAGCGGCGCCCTCGACTCTGACGTACGACACCGCGCCGTTCTTCCACTGACGTGTGGGCCCATTGGGTACCTGGCCTGCATGTCAGTGACCCAACGCAAGGCAGCGCACGGCAGAGGAGCCGGCTCCGCATGAATGCGGGCAGCTAGCGCCGGGCGGGAATCACGCGCGGGAGGGGGAAGGGGTTTTTGGTGGGCCAGGGCAGTGAGAAGCGAGCATTTCATAAACCGATGATTGTTCATTGAGTGTGACATCATCTAATTCATGTAGGTTGATAAGCCTACTATATAATGTAAGAGAATTTTAAAATTTTCATATATACATTGATAGCCTGTTCGATACGTTGTGATTCATAAAGACCGCTGCAAACATCAATGTTCTGCTTATCACAAATAAGATTGATTAATACTCGTAACAATCCATGTCCTTAAGAAAGGGTGCATGCACCTATAGGTTGAGTGTGTGTCTTGCGTCGTATGCTGTGTGCATGCAGGCGTGCAAGTGTTGCGTGCGTGCATGTGTACGTTTCAGTGTTGCATGCATGCGTGCGTGCTTGCATGTGTTCGTGCGTGCATGTGTACGTGTCAGTGTTGCACGCCTGCATGGGTGCGTGTGTTCGTGCGAATGTTGCGTGCGTGCATGTGTACGTGTGAGTATTGCATGCATGCATGCGGGCATTGCGGGCATGTTTGTGCGCATGTGTGATGTGTTTGTATTCACCATAGTGGCTCGTGCGTGCGTGCAATTAAAACGGCCGGATCGGCATATCATCACAAGGCGACCTTGTCCGTTGTGGTTAGGGCGCGCGGGCTGCCAACCAGAGGTCTCACGACTTCGAATCCCCACCGACCACTAATTTATTACCATTTCTGTGTTTCATATACGCGCTGATAGGTGGACCCTACGGTAATGTGCGCTGATGAACGTGGACCGTTTAACTCATCAATTAATCATGTCATCAACAAATTACGGAGCTGTATGGTGAACCAGTGACCGTATGATCACCACAAAATGTATTTTATTAACACAGTACAGACGCAAGCTACCATTTCTTTCTTTCATATACGCGCTGATAGGTGGGCCCCATGGTTACGTGCGCTGATGGTGCAACACTAGTTGCGCCACGTGGAATGTTTGACTGGTCAATTGATCATGTCATCAACAAATTAGGGAGTTGTACGGTGAGCCAGTGACCGTATAAGCGTGACATGTATTTTTTTAACACGGTAGAGACGCATGTGCTCATATATACGCACAAACACTCACCGCTATAAGCGCACACACCCACACCCTACCCCTATGAGCACCTTCAAGAGAGTGAGCCAGCGTATCATCTTAAGATTTTACGAAGTCACCATAGGCGCCTCGTAGTCGAGGGGAACGTCTCCTCCCACTGAACGCACATCACCGGAAATACTGAAATTAATCCAGGATAAATGCGAGCACCAGGACTTTAACCCTGGTGGGCTGGGGATACCACTGTCCTCCTAACCACCCAACCACAGGTTGGTTAGCACCACAAAATGTATATGGTGACTGTAATGAGCTTATTCTGAAGTCCAGTGACCATATCGTGCTTTCGCTTCAAATACAATGACCGTAAGTGTCATAAAAAAAATACGGAGCACGCATCAAATATAATGACCATCAGTGTCATCAACCATATACGGAGATGTATGGTGAGCTAGATACCGTATGATCACCACAAGAATGTATACGGTGACTGTAATGAGCATATTCTGAAGTCCAGTGACCGTATAGTGCTTTCACTTGAAATACAGTGACCGTCACGCGTGAATGTGTTAGGGGCATACTTTTAGAGGGCCGAGAGATAGTTTGTGTGCATACGTGAAAGTGGTGTAGAGAGAGGGGGTGTGCGGTGGAGACAAAGAGAGATATGCCCTTCGTTTCTCTTTCCCGTGACTAATTTTTTAGGAGAAGATATAAACATCCACAATGCAGAACAAATATTATTGGATGCACCATGTAATTAACTTTCATGTATAACTTTGTACTATTGTATATGCTTATTTTCTCAATGGCCGATTTGTGTGTGGGGTGTGGTGGGCACATCATTTCTAGTTGTGGTGGGTCGACGTGAGGACTCGTGGGTCGGTTCCATCCTGCGCCACATATATTGGACCGAGACACGTTATACGAAGACCCATGGAGGACTCGGCGTACAAGACGAAGCTACCAGAGTCGTGGAGGACTCTATCCCCACTGATGATAAGCCGACTATATATGATTTGTAACCCTAGGCCCGAGTATGTTATATAAGCCCGGGGGCTAGTTCGTCGATAGTATACGCACACACACAATGCCTGGTATTCATGTGTACTTTGTACACACCCCTATCACAAATATACAGTACCAGGAGTAGGCTTTTTCCTCAACTACAAGGGCTCAGACTTGGGTAAAACTTTGCCTTGTATTACCATCCAGCCTAACAGTCAGGGATATCCTACCGAATGACCTGATGGAATCATATCCGCCAACTAGTAAGAGAGAGGTGGGGGGGGGGCAATGTGTGCGAGAGAGGCCTAAAGATAATGTGCGTGCGGGAGACACGTACACTACTGCAGGATGCTGCTAGCGCGACACTACAATCAGAGACCCTTCAACGAAATTGTGTGCGATGCATTAATCGCAAACGATGATGTAAAAAAAGTCAAAAAAGATGCAAAACATTTGCGATGGTGGATACATCAAACACGGTTCAGATTTTAGTTGCGTGTGCGATGCGGGGCATACGGTTGATCCATATGAACTGCTTGCGATGAGACAGAACAATAGAAACGGGCAGCTAGATCAAGGTGTGTGCGATATACGACATACAGTTCACCCCGATAAACTGTTTGTGATGAGGCGGAACAACAGAAACGGGCAGCCAGATGAAGGTGTGTGCGATATACGGCATACAGTTTACTCGGATGAATTGTTTGTGATTAGGCAACACAAAACAAACGATCAGCCAGATGAAGGTGTGTGCGATATACAGCATACAGTTCACTCCGATGAACTGTTTGCATTGAGACAAGAGAACATAAACAGTTCAGCTTAACAAGATGTGTGTGATGTGCGAAAAAGAGGTCTGTAATCGGAAATGTGTGGGAAGACCGATAACAACACAGACAATTCCAGTTACTAAGCCGTGTGTGTTGTGAGCAAACGATTGCTGGTATACAATTGTGAGTGATTGATGAAATCATCACCGACGGGTTCCATTGTTTAGTCCGTGTGCGATGTGATTTGCTCTGTCTATAGAACATCAACATATATACTTATAAGAATAGCATTGCATAACCAAATTAAGCATACAATTACATAAGTGACTACACACATAACATTTCCACACACCAAAGTAAGCAATTACATGCATACTAAACTAGGAGAAACGAGCATCTAATCATCTACATCTTGTTGCGACGATGCTTGCCATTGCTCTGCTTCCGGCTGGATCCCTGGCTATTTTGGGGAAGGAGGCACTTCCTCATGTCAATGATCTGCCTGTACATCTCGTAGCTCATGTACGCCTCCTTGGCCGCGTACACGACATGAGCTTTGTCGAGTTTCTTCATCCAGGCCGAGTGCCAGGCATGCTTGTCCTTGTTGCAGGAATCCTTCATGTCTCTGTAGTAGGGGTCGATGATGGCCTCGGCGAGGTGAACCAGTGAGTCCTTCGCATGCTCCTTGCTGCCCCAGATCTTGTATTGGCCCTGGATGTCGACAAGATTCTGGCAGGTGATGCCCGAATTCTTGAGCACCTTTACATCGTTGGTGATGTCCACCATAGCGAACATGTAGTGAGGGCTGTCGACAAACCTGGCAAAACGCTCGCAAGGCCTTGTGGCCAGGCAGTAGTGGTAGACGAGGATGTGATTGCGCACGCACATCTGGGTGATGGCGACCTTGGGACGAGACCCGGCACGAGCGTGGGTGTACTCGAGGTCGAACCTGACCACCTTGTACTTCTCCTCAGCAAGCAACAACTCCATGATGTGGACGGAGTGCTCCACCCAAACCGGGTTGTTGGTGTACACCATCGAGAGCTTCATGAAGGTTCTGTGGGTGTCCACCATGGCATGCATGGTGAACTGCTGCTCGTCGTCGGCAGCCACTCGGAGCGCCATGGGAGCTGCGTAGGATACCCGGCCCTCTAAGAATTTGTCATGGTGGGTGTGCTTCTTGCAATACTGGGGCACGATCGAAAGGTTGAAGAGGCACAAGGGTTAAATGTCCGCTGTAATAAATGGGCGCCGGCCGGCCTGTAATCGTCATGTCTTGTCACCGCGTTCATAGCGGAGGATTCCAGTTCATGCTTGATCACCCCTCACGTGTTTTGTTTGACCACACGTGGGCTCGAAGAGGCGCCAAATGTATCGTTGGTGAGCCTGTTCCCGCGCAACCGTGCAGTTTACCGTGCAAGCTTCCCGCCCGGCTAGTTCGGCCACGCGTTAGCTAGAAGAGGGGCAAATCGTGGGCGTTTATTGGCAAAAAGCTTTGTAAAAACGAAGTGTGTGGAATGGCTTCGATCATAAGTTTACCCGTGGCTGATGAGGTCAAAGTTACACAGAAGGGTGATGATGGACACTCGAGTGCGATAATTAATTCTGCGCTCTACAGGGCACACAGTTGAAGAAACCAACTATGTGCAATAATGTCGAAGATCGCAGATGAGCTAGCTATACAGATCATTTGCGATGAGATCGACAAGGGAAACACATTCAAGAATGGTTAATAAAATCTAAGTCCATTGCATATTAAGGTCAAAATAGTACTACCAATATACGAGTGTCATACGATGCCATTTCAATGATTGTAGCACAAAAGCTCGAAATATTACAAGGTTCAAATTCCAGAGTTATATGGCTCAAATTCGAAGATTACAAGGTTCAAACTGATATTAGAAATGAAATCCAGCTCATTCAGCTGCAAACGCCCGCGCTGATCCGCTGAACACGGATATAAGAGAGGTTCAACTAATATTACCACTTGTTAGGCTAGTTTCAAAACCTCATCATTTTTGCAAAGGGATCAACCACTGAGAAGTCATGTATGGGGTTGACACAATGACTTCCGATTACTCTGTCATCTGAAGTTCCAAAATGAAATTCATCTTTTTTGGAGCCTTTTCCATTCTGCCGCAGCCACCGGCGCTGATCAACAAACCATTCATTTTTGCGAAATAAATGTAGGTCAAACCTCATTAGCTTCAGCACCCTTGCTCTGACAACAAAGAACCTGGCGAATATAATCTCCGGTAAGGTCCCTCGGTATGAGTTCAAAGTAATTTCTGAGAGATGCAGATCTAGGCATTCGATGTGATTGTTATATTGTATCACATTATCCACCACCAGGCCTAATCTTATATGCAAAAGAAGAAAACCTGTTAGTGCCTACATGCAGTTTTGAACACTACTACAGGCCTATTTGGTTGGCAGGATTTGTAAAATGCACTAACATGCCATCTTCGATCTGACATGATTAACATGGGCATTTGATTACAATCTAGAAAAATGTAGCCTTCTTCACAATAGGTTGGAGTGGATGAAAAGTTCACTAAGAAAACTAGTATAGATGAATCCAAAGGAGAAATGCTTATGGATTGTAACCATATGGATCAAGCAACCAATATGGGGGAAAACATGTATGTACTGAAATCCTCCAAAATTCCTTCAGAAAACGTAATACATTGTCATTGTAAAGATGGGAAAAGGTGTCAAAAATTGAACTCCCTTATGGTTAACATTTAACAGGAAAGGAACATCACCTCGATATATAGCTTCTCCAGGCACGGAAAGCATCTCAGGAAACTGATAACTTGGTCCAGGTTGGGGCCGATAGATTCTAGTGCCAAGACCTTCACTGTGTGCTGTTTCGGGGTCAAGCTTGTCGGAATCATTTTCTGGATGACAGACGAACACACATCTTCAAAATTAGAAATAATGTTAATTTCAAGAAGGAGAGGTAGAAGGCGACTGTTGTACCTGAACGGGTGTGGATCCAATAACAAGTTCGGAGTATTTGTCAGACGAGTAGCCCACCACTGTCAATTTCAGCGTAGAAATGACATTGATTCTTGTTGGACCTTCTTGGTCAACTACAAGTAATCTCTCAAGTGAAGGTGTGTCCTCAATGACCATACCATGGTACCCATTTTGTGATGTCTTGTTGCAGCACCAGCAACGCACATAAATAGTCCGCAGAGTCATGGAGGTGATGTGCAAGCTACTCAACCCATTGATCGCCTGAAGACAAAGGTACTCAAGTGCAGTACAGCCACGGAGCAGGCGCTCCATGTCATCATTTGGGAGGCAGACGGCGACGAGCTCGAGGTGCTTCATTCATGGTAGAATAAGAGGAGGCGCGTCATTAAGGGGGGGGGGGAATGGCAGTTCATGAACTTGGCGACATGCAACGTGGACGCGAGGTGGAGCACGGACGTTGGCAGCGAGCGCATATGCCCATCATCAAAAGTGAGCTCCCCGAGCTGATCTAGGGCGGGGATCGGAACCACTCGTCAAGCTTGGCTCGGTCCTTACTGTTGGAACGGAACTTGCCCATCCTAAGGCCTCTGGTTGGGCCATGGTGACTGCCGAGGATCTGGGAGAACGCATCCAAGCTTTTGCGATAGCCATGGCAGAGCTCGTGGGTGTCGATGAGGTCGATAGGGGTGGAGTGCCATAGGGGGCGCTACCGCCAGGAAAGGACAGTTGTACGCGCCCCATATTTGATTGGGAGGAGGGAGATGATGACTATCAACATATCATCGGGGAGGCTGCTGATGAAGTCTAGGCCTGCTGGAGTCGCTTGTGGTTCTTGCTCGACCCACCTCCGCTTGTTGGCAGCCCCGTTCTCCACCTCTGGAGTCTCCTCGTCAGCGGCGCTTTCTGATAGAAGTGGGAGTACAGGGAATATTTAGATAAAACAGGGCAAAAGAAAAGTGTATTGGTAACTAGAAGTTAGTAGGTAGGAATATAGTAAGAAAATAGAATAACAATTGGTTGCTTAAATACTACACAATTCCTTTGATAATGCTGGGTAAGTCAACATGCAGATACTTGAAAGAACACTTACTTCGAACAAAGTCTGGATGGATGATATCGTCGGGGAAGTTAGCATATATCTCATGACCAGGCTCTTTTATGTGAAGTGCAATTTTAGTGCCAACTTTCAGTACATAAAATTTAGAAATTTCTGTCCAAAGGCCCCTGCCAAAATAGGAGTCACCACGTTCATCAAGTCTTACAGTAGCAATGATTGTAAATCCATGGTTTGTGTTCAGTATGACGTCCCTGCAGTCTTGATTTATGTAAAGGGCAAGATTGTGTACTACAGATGCTGTTGCATAGCAAGGGATGTGCTGCAGAAAATGTTAGGATTGTCAAATATGGTAAAATGCAAATATGGGCGAAATTGAAAGAACAGTACAGTAGTTGAAATCAAAGGACAAAAAACTATAATTAAACAGATAGGGTAACCATGATGTTATGGAAATATGAGAGTAGTCGAAAGAACAATACATCATTAATTTGCCTAATATAGAAAGAAGAGGGAAAAAAATCCCCTTTGACGTATATGCTGCATGTGGCACCTTTTATCCAGATGTAGGAATATATAGTATATGTTCAGGAAAGTACGCCACGCCAACTGATGTAGGGTGAGATTGAACATACCATGCGCATCCTGAGCTCATCTGGTACGGTGAGATGGAACTCCACGGATGTCTGGCCGAGGCCGCAAAGTCCTGATGTGTCCGCGCACTGTAGACTCTATGAATGAAAGAAAACCCTCAAATCAGCTCGAATAAAAATGAATTCACGGTGATTTCAACCGGGTGAGTAAAGGAGGTAGATGAACTGGGATAAGAGATGAGAGAATATCTCAGTAAATTAGTTACCTTGTTATCCATGAGAAAAAACCCTCAATACCGCGGATTCCCCAATCGGGCGGAGCTGGGTCAACTGCGAGCAGCGTCGAGAAAATTGATGGTGATAGGCGGCGGCATGCGGAAGTGGCGAAATGCGGTGGGGTTTGCCGGTAGCCTGGCAGTGGCGACAGGCGTCGAGCTAAGTGGTTGCCGCGGCGATAGGCGGTGCCATACAGAGTCGTGGAGGAGCTTGTGCAGGTGTGAATGGGGACCGGAGGGGGTGGCGGGCGGGGTGAGGGTTTTTGTGACGTGGGGATGGTGAGTGTTTTCTTTTTTCAATTGGGTGGTGAGGGTTTTCTGTCCCACAAAGAGTTTCAGAGGCAATGGTTTGCTAGAGCCAACCGTGTGTGATTGATGTAACTGGGAAAATGAAAGTCATTGCACACGGTTCCAATTTGGGAACCGTGTGTGATTGACGTACTACCTCCGTCCTGGTTTATTGGTCCCCTTTGTAATTTGTGCCAAATTTTGACCCAAGATTTAACTAACAAATGTTTATGCATGTCACCAAAAAATTATATCATTGAACACTATGTTCAAATACGAATCCAATGATATAATTTTTGCTGACATGCACTAACATTTTGTCAGTTAAATCTTTGGTCAAAATTTAACACAAATTACAAAGGGGACCAATAAACCAGGACGGAGGTAGATTCCATCAACCGAACTGACTGCATCCATATCCCACATTTAGACATAAGTAAACATAGATTAAACATACTTAGGCAAAGATAATAAACGTACACAAGCATAGTTCAACCATATATAGTTCAACTGTCATTAAGCATACTCAAGCACATTTATAATTAAGACACTACATAGCCATACATAGTTCAATCTCATCTGTCGGCACGATCGTGAAGCTTCTGCAGGTACTCCGCGTATGCAGCGTGCGCCACCCTGCGAGAATACTTCTGCCTGAAGGAGCCAATGGCTCGTCCTCTTGCATGCGCCAGGACACTTTCATATGCGCATGAAGCTTTTGGTTGCAAAATGGGCATCGAAAGCCCCAGTCCCAGGTCCTAATACGCTTGTTATGAATTCCCGCATAAAGCTCCCTGAGGATTTGCCTCTTGTACCTCCTCTGGGCATCTTCATCCTTGTTGTCGACATCGTCAGATAGCACCTATACATATAGTAAAAAAAATGTGGCGTCAAATTTGGAATACAAACTGATCTCTAGCGAACATTTGGCAGTTGCAAAAATTTGGCATCAAATCAATTTTTACATGCCGTAAAATAGGATTAGGAATTTATGGATTTTATGGCTATTTTTCTGGACATATCCAAAGATTATGATTTGATTTTTAAGCACAATCGTCTATGTACAGACAAATCTTTTAAAAAATGGCACAAACATATATTTAGGTCATTCAAAAATCAATTGTCAAGCCCTGGCTATGAATTATTAGCACGAAACACTAACCCTAGTCGAATTATTAGCAGAAATCATTTGTACAGATGAAACAACTAATCACTTATCATTTCTACCATTCAAACAAGCAATACACTACACGGATCTAACGAAACTTATTCAGATTTCATGGATTGAGAGAACATAACCATAGGATTTCTATTTCAAAAAGGGGGAGGCAGGAGTAACCAGAGAAACCCTAGGATATATTTGACACATAAATGAGTATAGATGACTAACCGGTTGTCCGTCGTCGTCAGAGTCGTCACCGGAGTGGTCGTCGGAGTCGTCACCGGAGTCATCACCGGGGTCGTCGCCGGAGTCGGTATGGACCTCCGGCTCTGGCTGTGGAAGCACGACGCCGTCAACGACGTCAAGGTGCAGCGAGACCTCGGTGGCGGCGACGGCAACCTCTGTCTCCATCTTCACGCCGTGCTCCGGTGCTTCCCCAGTGCCGGTGTCGGCACTCCCTCCGATGGGGCGCTTCGGCGGCATCCTCATACACAGACGACGATGAGGACTGAGAGTGGCGTCGAGGATGCAGGTGGAGAGAGAGGATTGTGTGTGCGGCGAAGATGGGGGGTGCGGCCGCTCTGGCGTGCGATTAATATGAAGTAGTGGGACAGAGGCGGGGGTGGTCAAACCGCTGGCTCGCCTCCCGGTGAGCCCGCGCACCGGACTGCTGGCATGCCTACCGTCATTTCACACAGCTACTCGCACGCCTCCCGATGACACTACGCAGCGAGCACGCCTCCCGTCAATTCACACACCTGCACGCACGCCTCCCGGTCTGCCTGCACGGCGGACTGGTCGCATGCGTCTCGTCAACTCACGCCTGCTTGCACGACACAGGGGTCGCATGGCGGCACGTATATTTTTTTTCATTTTGATGATTAATGCTGCCGCTTTATTGCTTAACCGAAGCATGACACACATCCATTGTTGGTCTAAAGCCCACGGTTCGAATAAATAATCCGTTTGCGATATTGGTTCCCAATAATTAATAATCTCCCGTTTGTAAGAAGATAAAAATTACATTAAAACTTGTCTCAAATTTGACAAAAAAGTACAATACCACAGTGTATTGGTGTCCATATGGCAACACGATAAGTTTCATGAATTTCAAATAAGTTTTGGATGTACTAGATTTTAAAAATCAAGATTCTCAATGTTTGAAATTTCTTGCACGGGGAGTAAACATGCACCCAGTGAGACACATGTGTTTTTTCAATCCATTTAGGTGCACTGTCACATGTGCATGTAGCTCAAATTTGATTTTTGCACATTATACCCCTAGAAAATCAATTAATGTACTAAAATGTCTTAATGATCTCTTTTTTTTTTCAAAATTAAAACGTCCCTCCTTTGGTAACATATGTTCATCGCGGCAAAAATTTAACATGCATCGTAGTTGCGGTGGATGTGCGGTGTGTGTGTGTGTGCGTCTGGGGTGGGGGGGGCTGGCAGTACACTACGAGTCATGAGCCACCGTGTGGGTTGGCCGTTTTGTGAGGCAAGTCCAACATCAAAATCATGAATTCGTTATTTAAAACATTACACAACCCTTTCATACATACATGTTTGGGCCACATGCAGTCGGTGGTTGTCCTACATGACACTCACTCGCGTGTGACGCTTTCTATGGGCCCGCGAGGTCGTCGTCCATCACTTCGACCAACAGCCGACAGAGAGGTTAATTTGACTATCAAGGTTGATTCTTTGTAGTTTGTGTTACAGTGGGAGTATATAGTACATGTTGAAGAGGTGGGAGGGGACTAGCATATATACTACGTACGCGTCTGTGAACACACCTCACTTAGTGTCGGGACTTTACGGTTTCCGAGGCACGTGCCACATCAAAGTTGTGCATTGGCTATTCAAACATCACACAACACCTCTTTGGGCCACATGCATATGCAAACGGTGGTTATCCTAGGACACTCACGTGTGACGCTTCCATCTGTGGGCTCGCGAGGTTGTCGCCCATGCACGCATCACTTTGACCTACATCGGGAGAGGTTAATTAATTTCACCATCAAGGAGGATCCATTTTGGTTTGTATTACAATAGGAGCATATATATAGTATGCGTCGAAGAGGGGGAAGGGGACCAGCAAATGTAGTACCCTTCATGAACCTTGCTCTGTGTGGGGACTTTACGGGTTTTTAGGCATGTGCCACATCTAAGTTGTGCATTTTGGGTATTCAAACATCACAACCACACACACCTCTCCATACATATGTTTGGCCACATGCAAAGTGATGTCGGTTGTCCTCTAGCACCCACTCACACGGTTATCAGCGATATCGATGCTTTCCATCTGTGGGCCCGCTTGGTCCATCACTACTTTGCTCGACAACGAGAGAGGTTAATTTGACTTAGGAGTGGATTATTTTTTGGTTTGTATTACAGTATATATATATATATAGATCATGCTCTGGGATGACATGATATAGATTGAGCACACATGCATGTGTACGCATGAATCCCTCCCACCGAGTCGAAGTGGGCAGTACCACGACACATCATGAACCGACCTAGCTCTGTGTGGGGACTGTACGATTTTTTATGCACGCACCACATCAATGTGCATGGTATTCAAACATGCACGCATCACCTCCATACATACATATGCATGCTGTGGTTGTCTTCGAACGGTACACTCCCTCACGTGGTTATCGGCGACAAGCCTATATATTCGTGGGCCCGCGTGGACATCCATGATCACTTTGACCGACAACGAGAGAGGTTACCATGATGGATTCTTCCTTTGGTTTGTGTTATCGTAGTAGGTCAAGGTGAGATTCAGACCTAAGTTTGAGCACATACTATGCATGCATGCATGAATCCCCATCATTGGCTCAAAGTGTGGTGTGACATACATGAATACAATGCGTCGTCAACTAACCCTCGCTCCGTGTGGGGATTTCTGGTTCCAAAGCACGGTGCCACAACAAAGTTGTTCCATTGTGTATTCAAACATCAACACTCCATACATATTTTGGGCCACATGCAGGCAGTGGTTGTCTTCGGGGACTAGCCACTTGCGTGATTATTGGCGAGCTAGCCCATCTCTAGGGTCGCATGGACGTCCATCACTTTGACCAACAACAAGAGAGAGGTTGTACGACCAAGGTGGATTCTTCTTGGTCTGTTTTACGATACATCTTGGTGAGATGCCCTCTCCCACCGACTGAAAGTGTGTGTGTGTGTGGGTGTGTGTGTGTGTGATGGGGGGGGGACTGCTACTTCGCACTTTGCTAGGTGAACCTCCGTGGGGGCCGGCATGCGTTCATAGCTTAGGATTCCCCTCCTGCCGATACGAGGGGGGGGGGCAAGCAATACCGTGCGCTTGGTGTGACATACATGCATACAATGCGTCATCAACTAACCCTCGCTCCGTGTGGGGATTTCTGGTTCCAAAGCATGGTGCCACAACAAAGTTGTTCCATTGTGTATTCAAACATCAACACTCCATACATATGTTTGTGCCACATGCATGCAGTGGTTGTCTTCGGGGACTAGCTACTTGCGTGATTATTGGCGAGCTAGCCCATCTCTGGGGTCGCATGGACATCCAACACTTTGAGCAACAACAAGAGAGAGGTTGTACGACCAAGGTGGATTCTTCTTGCTCTGTTTTACGATACATCTTGGTGAGATGCCCTCTCCCGCTGACTGAAAGTGTGTGTGTGTGTGTGTGTGTGTGTGGATGGGGGGGGGGGGCTGCTACTTCGCACTTTGCGAGGTGAACCTCCGTGGGGGCGGGCATGCGTTCATAGCTTAGGATACCCCTCCTGTCGACATGAAGGGGGGGAGCAAGCAATACTATGCGCTTGGTGTGACATACATACATACAATGCGTCGTCAACTAACCCTCGCTCCGTGTGGGGATTTCTGGTTCCAAAGCACGGTGCCACAACAAAGTTGTTCCATTGTGTATTCAAACATCAACACTTCATACATATGTTTGGGCCACATGCATGCAGTGGTTGTCTTCGGGGACTAGATACTTGCGTGATTATTGGCGAGCTAGCCCATCTTTGGGGTCGCATGGACGTCCATCACTTTGGCCAACAACAAGAGAGTGGTTGTACGACCAAGGTGGATTCTTCTTGGTCCGTTTTACGATACATCTTGGTGAGATGCCCTCTCCCGCTGACTGAATGTGTGTGTGTGTGTGTGATGGGGGGGGACTGCTACTTCGCACTTTGTTAGGTGAACCTCCATGGGGGCGGGCATGCGTTCATAGCTTAGGATTCCCCTCCTGCCGACATGAAGGGGTGGGGGGGGGGGGGGGCAAGCAATACCGTGCGCTTGTGAGATAGGTTCCACATCGAAGTTGTGCATTTGGTATTTGAACATCAAACCACCCTTCATACATATATTTGGTCAACATGCAAGTGTGTTCGTGTTCTGACCCTTTCTCGCATCATTTTCGCCAAATTTATGAACATTAGACTAGTCGGATAACGCAACAGACACGGTTCACTCACACTAACTGTGTGCCACGCCGGTGCCCCTGTTAGGCACATCAGCACAGTACATTGGGCTCCATGAGGCTTCCGCTCTACAAAATATCTACCCACCTGCAAGGTTTTTCTGTTTGATAACACACGGTTGTTATGTTTCGACCGTGTGTGATGTTTGTTGTTCCCCCTCCCTCCTGCATCCCTCGAAAATATCTGCCCGACTCGAGGGTTTTTCTGTTTCATAACACACAGTTGTTATTTCGATGCACCATCAAACAAATTTTCAATAGCCCCGACATTTTACTCCCGCGTTTGACTCCCGCGTAGTAAAATTTTCAGTAGCCGCGTCATTTCCTCAAACACCCCCCTCCACACACACACCCCAAAAACTCCTAGGGCGCGCGCTCGCACACACACACACACACACACACACACACACACCACACAGCCCCTCCCTCGCTCGAAACCCTAGAAAGGTCATCGCCGCCGTCGCCACTGCAAGGCCTCCATTGTCAACATCAGTCGGTTTGCCCATGCAGCTTACCCACCGATCTCCATACCCTAGCCGCCCAGAGTTTCTTAGATGAAGCCTGCCAAATGCCCCCTTTCCCATAGATCCCGATCCCCATCCCCATCCCCCACTGTTGAGCATCGCAGCCTAAGCCCGGCTACGCTTCCCGTGGAGCTCGAGGTGCGACTGGCCCAAAAGAGGTGTATCACGGCCTCTTCGCCTGACGTCGCTGAGGTGGCCACCGAGGAAGCTGACGACCATTACTGGCCGCAGGCTCTCAATCAGCGGGCTAGAGTCAAGCTGACAATGACGGCCTGGCGTGGGCTATGTCACAGGTTAAGTGGCCCACCCCCAACCCCTCGAGTTCAACCGTCGTCGATCTCATCCATGGCCCCGCCGCTGATCTCCTCTGGCTCGCTGTCAAGAATTTGCCATCCTACATCGCCATCGAGCCCCTTTTGTCATTTCTACAGGACACGTTCTGTGACGCTGGCTTGGGATCCACAGCTTCCAAGTCAGACATCATCGACAGCGACCACGAGGAGGGCACCCTCTCTGGCTCTTCCAAGGGGAAAGAGCCCATCTGCGACATCAGGGAGGGCACCCTATAGCCGTGCTCTTCCAAGGGGAAGGAGCCCATCTGTGACAACAAGGAGCGCACCCAGGGTTCGTGCTCTTCCCATGGGAACGAGCCCATCTGTGACAAGTGAGAAAACCCATGATTTGTTTTGATGTGCCTCTTCACAGGGGGAACCCATGATTTGTTTTGTCGAGTCCCTTTTGTAGGGTCATGAGAATATGTCCAGTTTTAATTACTATATTTGGTTGTTTGCAGTATGCCTTGTTTATTTCAGTTGTTCACAATGTGATGCTCTATATGTGCAACTATTTACTGTGTAGTACATTTTCATCAATACCTGTTTTAAACATACCGATAGGAATGCATATATTTGCTTGCTGTTAAGCTTGTTATAGCTAGCATATGGCTCTTTTAAAGTTTTTTGGTTGTTCGGTTGTTTGTAGTTAGCATATGTCCAGTTTCAAATGCTATCTTTGGTTGGTCGTAGTATGCCTTGTTTATTCCAATTATTCACAACGTGATATTCTATATGTGCAAGTATGAACTGTGCAGTTCAATTTCATCAATACTAGTTTCAACAATACCACTATGAATGACTACATTTGGTTGCTGTTAAGCATGTTGTAGATAACATGCCTTTCCATTTTTATTTAACAATAACCAGCGTACTTAGACCGGCACAATACTAGTTTGAATGACTATATTTGCGTGTTGTTAAATGTTAGGCCTGTTGTAGTTAACACACCTTTCCACTTCTTGTTTTGCTTAACTAGCGTGCTTAAACCTGCACATTGAAGCTATCGTTTGGAGATTATTTTGTCTGCCATGGATATATTTGGTTGATGTTTAGCCTGTTGTGCTTAACATGCCTCTCGATGTACTTACACAGGACAATTTTGGGAACGACTGTTGTTTTCCATGGAGGTTAGTTTCATCCCATGGCTTATATATACTCACTGTTCAGGATATCGGTAGCTGGTACCATATAGGCCGGGGTCTGATAAGGGACTAATCGGTGAATTAGATGTTTAACTGAATATATCTGTAACCCATTTATCGGTAGGTTAACTAGGGTCATATCTAATATATCTGAGGCTACATAGCAACATGCACTGCACTGAATGCCTAAATATGCAATCCTAGGCTGCATAGCAACAAGGAAGAGTGTTACCTTAATGTTCTGATGATGTCTAGATATACGTAGAAGAGCAGCAACAACAACAACACAACAGTAGTTAATCACCTGATAATTCATAAAAAACACAATAAACTCCCTCCGGCCCATAATATAAGATGTTAATTCATCCAATATGTGAGTATATTGGATGTTATAAGATATTATATAATGGGACGGAGGGAGTGTTGTACTACATCATTGTGCACTTGCTGTTTAGCTTCTAATATTAACTTGGTGCTTTTAGGTACATATGTCATTGGTAAAGATCTGCGCTTCGACCCTTTCTGCGTATGGGGCAATGAGATGTTGATGAACCAGCATCAAGTGAGGAAGCTGATAAAGATTGTTAGTGAAATGGGTCAAAAGATGGCAATTAAACTATTTGTTTACACTTTATCCAAGACAACAGCGAACTGCAGGATGGTAAGTAAGAACCATGCAGCCTTCTTTTTACTGCCCATAATGAGTTGTGTTAGATGACAATGTCTAAATCTTTTTCCTTTGTAGTGGTTCCCAAAGCAGTTTACTCACGATTACCTCTCAAACTACATGATTGGTGGGCATGCAAATGTTAAAGTATTTCTACCAGAACACGATGACTATCTAGATGTGTTCATGAAGACAGTGAAGGATGGGTGGTCGGCCATCACGAGGAGTTGGACTAGAGTCGTGCGTGCCTTCTGCATGGATGAGGGCACAATATGGGCATTCCGCTTCACCTTGTTCAGCAACCAGAATGTATTCCGCCTCTTACTTTACCGTCTTTAATAGTACAAGTATACAACCGTGGTTCATCATTCTTTATTTGGTGCTTATGTAAATCTTGAACATATGTACCTATGAATCGAATAATGCATTGGTTGTTTGAACCTGATGGATATGAATAAAGCTATAGCAAACTTTCAAATTCAAATCCGGTATAATTTTAAATAGCAGCAATTAAATTATGTTGAAATTACGCTCTGCAGGTCATTACAGCGCACACGGTCGGTAAAACACAAACATTTGTGATATACACCATAATCCAACATGGTTCACGGAGAGGAAACGTGTGCGATCATGCACACAATTGCCGTTTGCAAAGCGTGTGTGATGTCAGACAATATCACAAATGGTGCGGGCAAACTAAACGTTTGTGATAGTTGCCTTATCATACACGATTGGCAATCATGAACTATTTCTGATGTGGTACGCATCGTAAACATTGCACCACAGAATAGCGTGTGGGATAGTTATCATGCACGACGATGTTACGACGGTCCGATGTTTCGTAATCCTATCCGACACTCGTACGATGATTAACTAATCTTCTTAATTAGTTATTGCATATGGTTCGTGAAAAGTGAATGTGTGCAATTTTCTGCTTATCATACACATTCTATAATCGTGAACTGTTTGTGATGGGTCGCGCATCGTAAACGTAGCACCACAGAATACCGACTGCGATGGCAATGCGATCACAAATGAGTAGCAAGGATGAAGCGTTTGGGATATTCGAGATATCAGAAACAGTTTTATAGGGACAACTATATGCACCAAGGCTCCCTATCCCCGATGGTTTCTGGGTCGTGTGGGAAGGACCCCCCTATAGCAGTCACTCACTTGGCAACGGTTCAAAATGCCGTCGCGGAAAGGGGTTAAAACCGTTTGTATAGCACCTCGCTATACCAGTGGTAGGCCCACATATGTGCATATAGAGGGCCAACAGAGACCGTGCGTGTGTATATATGCATGGGAAAGAAATAGTGTTTTCCAACTGAGTTAGTGGAAAGAGTGGTACTTAGTGGTAAGAGAGAGAGAGGGAGATTTATAGAGTGTGTGCGTGAGACACCCCGGGGTAGAGTGCGAGCATGTGTGAGAGAGAAATGCCGATGTATATAAAGTGTGTGCACTTATGCGTCAGATAGAGAGATATATAGCGCGTGTGTGAGGATGGGCCGAGGCATAGTGCATCTACGAGTAAAAGGCGGTTCTACGCATTAAATTAAAATATAAATTGCATTAAATTTTTTGGATGAGATCATGAATTTTGCAATTTGCGTATGAATGAACATTGGTCTATCAGACACCCATACTCTAGTGAATTTGAGCATGTGTATGGGTTTATTTCATATTATCGATCCATAGAGTGAGAGTGGTTTGAAATCCAGACAATGCATGGCTTTTGCAATTCATATATAAACATTAATTAATGCACTCCGTGTTGTTAGTGTCAGGCACTTTATACATTTGTCACATACATGGATATATTCCAAATTGCTAGCTACGAAATAGAATACATGTTCAATTCAACATAAAGGTGGTTTTGAATATTTGAATTCATAGGAAGTGCATTCATCTATTTGAATTCAAGATAATCGCATTTGTAAATCAGATCTAAAAGGGGGCATCAATCTTTGTTGTGCGTTTGAACATGCTATATATTCATACGCATGTCTAACTATTTTTTTTGCAACCAAGGAGATCATATCTGGAACCATTCATGAATTGAGCTAAGCTGCATATTTTTTAATATATACTCATGTACAATGTATATTCAAAATGTACCCCCTCCATTCCAAAATAATCGTAGTTTTAGGATTTTCAAGAGTCAAGATTTTTGAAGTTTTACAAATCCTGAAAGTTCAATTCAAGAGAACTGTAAACGTTAATGCTTTTGCTCCCAAATATTGAACGAAGTGCCAAATAAGCCTCTGGTCGCCCGAAACCGTGCGAGACTAATGTTTGGTGGTAGGAAATTACTATGCTGACTCTGACCCGTGTAGCCTATCGGCCCGATGTCCAAAGGTCTAAGCCGCGGTAGGTTTGTAACTTCACCAAGACGCCAGTCTCAACCGCCTCCGAGAAGCATTCATACACCATGGGCGCCTAAACACCCATGCGCTCAGCCGAAATCTACCCCGCCAACTATTTGGGACACCTGAGATTACTGTGCTACCCCTGACCCGCAATATGTCCAAAATTTTAGATGGGGGCAAAGTTTGTAACTTCCCCAAATTTCAAACAAGCGCGTCCCAAACAGAAACATTGTCCCCCCTTAGTTCCCCCTCCCTCTGTTTCCCCATTCGTACTCCGTGGGTGCCAAAAAGCCCTCTCCACCAGCTGCGAAACCCCGGCCTCCTCCATCCTCCACCCCATCTCGCCCAATCCACCGCCGCCCTCCTCCATCACGTCGGAGCCGGTACCCCGATGTCATCGTCCAACACAACCGCAACTGCAACGCCCTCAAGGACTTAGCAGCTGAAGCCGAGGTAGAGCTGCCTCCACGACACCGACGCCGACGTGCGCCATACCAGAACCACTTCGACCACGCCGTCCTATGCCTCACCGCTGTTGCTCCACTATTGCAACCGTCCACCGCACCGGAGCTATTCCCGCTACACCGTCATTCGCCACCTCGGATCTAGTTCTTGGCCGCAACAGACGGCCACCGGACCACACTCAACAACTTGGCCATGGGTTCGTCCAAGGCTCCACCGTCCTCCACAACTTCTTGTTACAAGTGAACCACAAGAAGATCATTGGAAAAACAGAAGGAGGACACAACACTGACAACAGAAAGAGGTACTCCTCTTCCCTGTTTCATGCAAATCTTACGTCTCTGCTCACACCGTATTCATCCCATGAAAGAAACTAGTTGAGCGCTTCTTACTGCACCTTCTTCGTGATACTAAATGCACAAGGTTTCCTCCCATGTACTATTTCACCTTAGCTAGAGGTCAGTCGCCCACCTGGATTTGAATTCAGGGTCAATTGATTCGCAATTAAAAGAAGCAGCACCCGCTTAGGCGCGCGGAGCACCGAGTCCGTCTGTTCGTCGGGGAAGCGGCGCATTCGTGTCTATCATAGGGGTGTGGGTCGTCGGAGCTGCTTGCACCCGATCTGGAGGTCGGGGGGGCTTGAAGGGATGGCCGGGTGTAACACCCCCAGTGGTTAGCTACAGTAATTCCCCTTTTGATAATGCCATGTCAGCAAGTTCAACAGTGCCTAGTCATCATTTGCATCATATGGCATTTCAAACTCCAAATTCAAACTTCAAATGAATTCAAAGTGGAAAATAAAAGTTGTTCCAAGTTGAAAACTAAAATGTTCATTAAATAGCAAATAATCTAGAGGTAATTATAAAATGGTAGCCAACATAAATCAAAGTAGTTGAATGACTCAAACAGCTAGGAACAGAAATATGTAACTCCATTTGACATTAATTAAAATGCAAAAAAAATCATTTTTGGCTCCAAACCTTTTTCTGTCAGTGCTAGATACTGCACTATATTTATTGGACCAGATAACCTATTTTACAAAACTATATTTGAGGCTACACCTTTTTGCAAAGTTGAGAAATAAAAAGAAAATAGAAAAGGTAAAAAGAAAATAGAAAAGGTAAAAATAAAACAAAGAAAAATAAAAGGAACCCCCCTCGCTGGGCCTCAGCCCAGCTGGCCACTGGGCTAGCCAGGCCGGCCCAGCCGGCGCCCCACTCCCCTCCTCCATATCCCCACTAGGGGGAAACCCTAACCCGATCCCCACTCCCCCCCCCTCGCTCTCTCCCTCTCGCTCGATCTGGATTGAGCCCGACCCCGGCGGCCCCGCCCGTCCCCGCCGGCCGGCCACGCCGCTCTGGCGACCACGCCGCCCCGTCCTTGTCCCCCTCTCCGACGGCTTCCCCGAGCCTCGCCGGCCGATCCCCTGCACCGCCTGTGAGCTCGCCCGCCTTTGTCTCCCACTCGGTCGCCGCCGCCTGACCCGCT
This sequence comes from Thinopyrum elongatum, assembly GCA_011799875.1. NCBI lineage: Eukaryota > Viridiplantae > Streptophyta > Magnoliopsida > Poales > Poaceae > Thinopyrum > Thinopyrum elongatum. Next base: position 462,881,178 of record CM022298.1, on the reverse strand, counting down.
CACACCGCCGCTGCCCGCGCCGTGCCTCGCCGCGTCCCGCACCGCGCCTCGCCGCGCTCGCCCACGCGCCCGCCTCGCGCTCGCCGCGCCCGTGGCCTCCTCCTGCCGCCTCGCCACTCCGCGCCGTCCCGCGCCCCGCCGCCCGTGCTCGCCCGCCGTGCCCCGGCCTCGCCTGCGCCGCGCTCGCCCGCCGCGCCCCGCCTCGCCGCTTTCCTTGCCCTCCCCGGCCTCGTCGTGCCCGCCGCCGACCTCTGGTGGCCGCGCGCGCGCACGTGCGCGAGCGCCCGAACGCCCAGCTGCGGCTCTGCCACTGACCGGTGGGGCCCGCGCCCACTGTTAAAAAAAAGAATTAAAAGAAATAGATAATTAATTAATTATATAATTAACCTAATTAACTCTGATTAAGTTAATCTAATTAATTAGTTAGTTTAATTAAACAGTAATTAATTAGCTAAACCCTAATTAGACTAAACAGTCAATGACAAGTGGGGCCCACATGTCAGGTTGACTGCTGACATCATGCAGATGTCATGATGACGTCAGCATACACTGTTTCGGATAATGTTGAATTTAAATAAATAATTAAATTCCAAAAATTAATAAAAACTTTAGAAAATCATATAAAATAATCCGTAGCTCAGATCGAAAAACTTTGTACATGAAAATTGCTCAGAACGACGAGACGAATCCGAATACGCAGTCCGTTCGTCCGCCACACGTCCCTAACTATCCGAACATGGAACCGTCCCCCTCCGGTCATCTGTCTGACAAATGTCCAGAACCGAAAAACATTCCCGGATGGATTCCCCCTTCCTCGGTGACGTGCAACCATACGTTAGGACACACCCGGCACTGCATCTTGTCATGTCATACATTGGGTTCCTCATGTTTGCTGTGTATTTATATTGTTTCCTCCCCCTCTTCTCTCTCGTTAGACCCCGATGCAGTTCCTGGTACCGACGCAGCTCCGGAGGCCGACAACACCGTTGACGATCTTGCCCTTGCCGCCGAGCAACCAGGCATGCCCCCCCCTTTGATCATCCCGATATCGCCCATTCTATTTTCTCATGCTTGCATTAGAATTGCTGCTGCTACTGCTTTACCTATTCTGATGCATAGCCTTTTTATTGTAACCTGCTGTTGAAACCTTACCTGCTTATCCTAAACTGCTTAGTATAGGCTGGGTAGAGACCTATCAGTGACCCCATTTATCCTGACTGCCCCGCTGGATAATCCGAAGACCCGATCAACGGGATTGAAGACCAGGCCCCGGCATCGCACATCACCCACCTTAGTTGTAACGACACTGCAGCGTTACTATCGAGTGCCGAGGGTGAAACCTCGTGTAGCACTTCTGATGTTAACTCTGTAGAGTAGAAATTCGGTCGTGGTCATCGAGGGTGATTCCTCCTTCACCACTTCCGGTAACGACGCTGTCGTGCAACACATCAAGTGTGAACCCATCGAGGGTGATTCCTCCGAGTTCACCTTGACGGATACATCAAGTAGGAATCCAACGAGGGTGATACCTCGGATTCCCCTGATGTTATGGACACACGGATACTTGGACTTTACACTGTTACTTGGAAAGGCGGGTCGACCCTAAGGGGTACCCGCGTGAGCCTAAGTGGCGAGTGTTGTGGAGACGGGTTAACCTGGATGGTGCCCGAGTGACGAATACGAGGCGCGGCCGGGCATTCTTAACCCTTGCAGCAAGTCCTCGAGACGGGGCGACGGGGTCACATCTTTCGTGAGTCTCTGCTCGTTACCGCAAGCCCTAGTTCTCTAACGATTTGGATATTTGATCCGAGCAGGCCTCTGGCCTGATAGCACTAACCATCACGTGGGCATAGTATGGGCGTTCTGCATCGTAGTATCAGCCGACAGTTCTGTCAGACGTCCAGTTCAGCATTGTGGCCGGGTCGGATCGTGCCGTTGGCGCTGGTATCCACCCTGCTCGCAATGACCCGGAGTGCACAGGGCGACGGCCCAAGACCCCTGAGCGCTTAGGATGTAGACCGGCGGGGACCTCTCTGCTGAGCTCTAGGTAGGGCTGCGATGTATCATTTGGCTGAGGCCGGGCATGACCCAGGAAAGTGTGTCCGGCCGGAGTTAATCGAGCGTGTTGGGTAAGTTGGTGCACCCCTGTAGGGAAGAACACACCTATCAATAGCCGGTCCTACGGTAAAGGATACTCGGAGTTGTATCCCGATCGACACAACTAGACCTTGAGATGATACCTGGATATATGGCTCTGGGATTGCTTCTCGCAGGGAGTCGAGAAGGGATCTCAGGACGATGTTGATGGCTGTATGGCTCTGGGATTGCTTTCTCGCAGGGAGTCGAGAAATGATCTCTGGGTGAGGTTGAGACTTAATGATACTGCTACATTATCTTGTACTGTTCTACTCTCTTCTATTGCTGCAAGACCGCTGAAGATGCTAGTCTTCGATAGGACTAGGATTTCCTCTCTATTCTGGCATTTCTGCAGCCCAGTCCTCATATACAGCCTCTCTTTGATAATGTTGCATATGTAGTGTAGATCCTTGCTTGCTGAGTACTTCGGAGTACTCACGGTTGCTTTGCTTTCTTTTTCTCCCCATATCAGTTTGTCGTGACTAGATGACGGAGCCCCTGAGACAGCTGCCCCACCGACAATTACTACTACCACCTCGAGGGTGTTACTTCTACAAGTTGGCCGACGACCAGGAGTAGGTTCGGAGGGTCCCAGGCAGGAGGCTTGCGCCTTTCGATCGTAGTGTTTTATTTTGCCCCGCCTTTCTAAAGGCCTTTCTGTTTCCCTTTTAATATCTGTACTCAGATATCTGATGCTTCCGCTGACGCTTGTATGCCATTGAGCTATGTATTCGAGCCCTCGAGGCCCTGGCTTGTAATATAAAGCTTGTATGACTTATTTATGTTTTAGAGTTGTGTTGTGATATCTTCCCGTGAGTCCTTAGGCTTGATCATGTGCATTTGCGTGTATGATTAGTGCACGATTGAGCCAGGAGCGTCACAAGTTGGTATCAGAGCCGACTGCCTGTAGGAACCCCCCCTTTCCAACTCCTTGGCCGAAGTTGAGTCTAGTAACCGAGAACTATTTTACTAACTTGGCTGTGTGGCTTACGGGCCCACCTCGCCAAATGGGTGGTATTAGGATCTTTTACTGCTCGACTTTACTCTGGGACTCTGATCTCTCTTCTATTCGGGTTAAAATTTTACTAACTCCAACATTAGGTTCTCGCGATCACATCCACCCGGTGTTCTGAAATATTCCCCCCTTACTTCAAGATTGTGGGCCAGGTTCTGCTTGCAGGATCCTTTTATCGAGGGCACCCTGTGTTGTCACTTGCAGATCCCTCGCCCCGCCAGTTTTCTCCGACGTGTTGTAGCCTTTGCTATGTCACATTGTTGTAATCCTCACCGCGTGCCTGCGCGCCGCCTAGTTTGTCTAGCTGCGAGCGTTCCCGTGCGCGTACTATCCGTTTGAATCCAACTCTGTGCATGGATTGGTATGTCTTTGACGACTACTATTATATATCTAATGCCTATCCTGTTCTTCCCGTGTTACATCATGAATAACTCCATTCACATGCAGTTTTTCTTGCTAAACTGCCCCTGTTGATTTGGCAGGATGGCTGACGATCCTCCACCTCCACCCTATATTGCCGCAATGATGCAGCAGTTTATGACCGGACTATTGGCTCAGTTCCCAAACCAGAATGCTCATCAACAGCCTACACCAATAACTCTGCCAGAATTTGTGCGCCTCAATCCATCCATTTTCCGCAACTCCACCAATCCTATGGATGCTGATGATTGGCTTCGTGACATCCTGTTTGAGATGGGGTCAGCTAATGTTGCCCCTGACAGTTACGTCACCTTTGCGACATTCCACTTAAAGGGTCCAGCTGCTCAATGGTGGGAAAGCCACAAGGGTATGTTGCCTACTGAAACTGTAACCACTTGGCAGGAATTTCAGTCAGCCTTTCGTGCACGGTACATTCCTCAAGGTCTGATGGACCAGAAGAAGCAGGAGTTCCGCAAACTCTCTCAGGGTATAATGACTGTGGATGAATATCAGAGGAAATTTCTCAAATTGTCCCGCTATGCTGAAGATGACGTCTGCACCGACGCACGCAAGCAGGAGAAATTCCGTGAAGGACTGCGTACTGATATAAACCTTGCACTTGTTGTCCATGATTGCATAGACTTCGCAACGCTTGTCAGCCAATCTTTCCAAGTTGAAATGGCTCTGACGAAGTACCAAGAGTCGCTCAAGCGCACTCGTGATGTTGGCTCATCCTCGGGTCAGCCTGTTCAGAAACGTCGAGTGTGGATTCCGCACAATGTTTACCACCGACCTGCTCCAACACCAAGGCTGTCATATGTTGCACCTCGTCTGCCTTCACTGCCAAGACAGCTAACGGTTCATGATGGACCGCCTGATGCTAAGGCTTCTCCTCAGATTGTACCATGTCCTCCTATTGGTCGTAAGAAGAATTATCGAAACCGCCGATTCAGAAACCGTAATGTCATAGCATCTGCTGTTGTACTTGGCCATGCCAATCACGTCAATGCTGAAAAGGCTCAGAAGGAACCGACTATCGTGCTGGGAACACTCTCTGTGAATTCAGTGCCAGCTTCTGTTCTGTTTGATTCAGGTGCATCACATTCCTTCGTGTCCCAGCAATTTGCACAATTGCATGGGTTAGCTATGAGCTCATTACCCACTCCTTTAGAAATCATCACTCCCCGTTCCAGGTGGCAAACCAAAATGGTAAGTCACAACAATCAGATCAAAATTGAAGGGTTGATGTTCTCTGCTTCCCTTATTGCCCTTGGACCTTCCGACATAGACATCATTCTCGGTATGGACTGGTTGACCGCCCACAATGCTTTGATTGACTGTGCCGCTAAGAAATTCCAACTTACACATCCTTCTGGCCAGACAGTCAAATACTTAGCCCAAATAGCTCTGGACGCCGAAGCTCAGATTTATGTTCTGAATGCATTGAATGCTTCACCTCTTGAAGGCATCGAGAATGTTCCAGTTGTTCAAGATTTTCAAGATGTCTTTCCAGAAGAACTTCCAGGAATACCCCCTGCTAGAGCTGTCGAGTTTGTCATCGACTTGAAACCAGGCACAACTCCTATTGCGAAGCGCCCTTATAAAATGCCACCGCACCACCTTCTTGAACTTAAGGAGGAAATCAACACGTCACTTAAGAAAGGTTTCATCCGCCCCAGTTCCTCTGCTTGGGGAGCACCTTCACTCTTCGTTAAGAAGGATGGAACTAACCGATTGGTTCAGGATTACAGGCCCATTAACCAAGCCACAATTCAGAACAAATATCCGCTTCCTCAGATCAATGATTTGTATGATCAGCTTGCTGGATCATCGGTGTTTTCTAAACTCGACTTGAGGTTGGGTTATCAACAGATCCGTGTTCGTGAAGAGGATATTTCGAAGACTGCATTTGTTACTCGCTATGGTTCTTATGAGTACACTGTCATGTCCTTCGGCTTAACAAATGCTCCAGCAACTTTCTCCCGTCTGATGAATTACATTTTCATGGATTACCTCGACAAGTTCATCGTGGTTTATCTAGATGATATCCTGGTTTATTCAAAGAATAAAGAAGAACATGCTGAACACCTCCATCTTGTACTGGAAAGGCTCCGAGAACACCAGTTGTATGCCAAATACTCCAAATGTGAATTCTGGCTTTCTGAAGTAACCTACCTTGGTCATGTGATTTCCAAGGATGGAATTGCTGTTAACCCGGAACGAGTTCAGGCTATTCTAGATTGGACTCCTCCGAAGAACGTCAAGCAAGTGAGAAGTTTTCTCGGCCTTGCAAGCTATTGCCGTCGATTTGTCGAGAACTTTTCCAAGATTGCTAAGCCTTTGACTGATCTGCTTCACAAGGGCGTTAAGTTTGAATGGACAGAAAAATGTCAGGAAAGTTTTCAAACACTCAAAGACAAGCTGACATCTGCCCCAGTACTTGCTCCACCGGATTCTCGCAAAGATTTTGTGATTTATTGTGACGCATCCCGTGAAGGATTAGGTTGTGTCCTAATGCAAGAGCGTAAAGTGATTGCCTATGGCTCTCATCAGTTGCGCCCACATGAAGAGAATTATCCGGTACATGATCTAGAACTAGCTGCTGTCATCTATGCACTACAGTTGTGGCGACATTACCTTCTCAGTAATCGTTGCGAGATATACACGGATCATAAAAGTCTGAAGTACTTGTTCACTCAGCCATCTCTAAACCTCCGTCAGCAAAGATGGATGGAGGCCATTGCGGACTATGATTTGGGTATGTCCTATACCCCTGGCAAGGCTAACGTGATGGCTGATGCCTTAAGCCGCAAGTCCTATTGCGACAACCTCATGGTTAGTCGAGCTCAACCTCGTCTTTTTGAAGAACTGTGCAAGCTGAATCTGCGTATTGTTCCACAGGGCTCTCTTAATAACCATGTGGTACAACCAGATCTTGAGAAAGCTGTTAAGAATGCGCAAGCTAAAGATGCTAAAGTTGATCTGTTGAAGAAGAATCTTCACCTTGAAAAGTACAGGGATTTGTCGCTGTCTGAAGATGGAACCTTGTGTTTCAGAAACCGCATTGTCGTACCTCGTTTCGAGCTTATGACTGACAAAGTCATGAAGGAGGCACATGATAGCCCGCTGTCTATTCATCTGGGTAGCACCAAGATGTATCGTGATCTCCGTCAAAGGTACTGGTGGTCTAGAATGAAGCAGGACATTGCTCGTTATGTTGCTGAATGTGATGTTTGTCGTCGCGTTAAAGCAGAACATCAGAAGCCTGCTGGAATTCTGCAACCGTTGCCTATTCCTCTATGGAAATGGGATAAGGTTCAGATGGATTTCATTATAGGACTTCCCAAGTCACAGAAGGGTCACGATGCTATTCTTGTCGTCGTCGACCAACTTTCCAAAGTTGCACATTTTCTAACTGTCAAGGAGACTATCACTGCTAGTCAGTTAGCAGAGTTGTATATCTCCAGAATTGTTTCACTCCACGGTATTCCGAAGGAGATCAGTTCAGACCGTGGCGGTCTTTTCACCTCAAAGTTCTGGGAAAGTTTCCAAGAAGCTATGGGAACTCATATTACCTGGAGTTCAGCTTATCACCCCCAATCCCAAGGCCAAGTCGAGCGAGTTAATCAAGTGCTTGAAGACATGCTACGAGCTTGTGTTATTTCTTTCGGTAAGAAGTGGGAAGAATCTCTCCCGTATGCCAAGTTCTCTTATAACAACAGCTATCAAGCCAGCTTGAAAACGGCCCCCTTCGAAGTTCTATATGGACGTAAGTGTCGAACCCCTCTAAATTGGTCATAAACTGGGGAACGACCGCTCGTGGGTCCGGATATTATTCAACATGCCGAAGAACAAGTCTGTATCGTCCGTGAAAACCTCAAGGCGGCTCAGGACCGCCAGAAGAGCAACTATGATCGCAAACGATGGGGTTTGACTTATCAACCTGGTGATCAAGCTTATCTTCGTGTCACCCCTATGAAGGGCACCCACCGCTTCGGAATCAAGGGCAAGTTAGCTCCATGCTACATTGGTCCCTTCCGCATTGTTGCAAGACGTGGTCAAGTGGCGTATAAATTGGAATTGCCGCCGCCAATTCTCTCATATCCACGACGTCTTCCATGTGTCGCAACTTTGTCGTTGCTTCAAGGAGTCTCCGCACCGAGCAGTGGATCACGAGATGCTCGGATTGCAAGATGATCTATCTTATAAGGAACATCCGATCTGCATCCTCGATGAATCTGAACATCGGACCCGTCAGAAGGTTACCAAGTTCCTTAAAGTGCAGTGGTTAAACCATACTGAAGATGAAGCCACTTGGGAACGCGAGGATAATCTTCGTGCGGAATACCCCGAACTTTTCCCTTCTACCTCTTAATTCTCGGGACGAGAATTCTTGTTAGTGGAGGAGATTTGTAACACTCCCAGTGGTTAGCTACAGTAATTCCCCTTTTGATAATGCCATGTCAGCAAGTTCAACAGTGCCTAGTCATCATTTGCATCATATGGCATTTCAAACTCCAAATTCAAACTTCAAATGATTTCAAAGTGGAAAATAAAAGTTATTCCAAGTTGAAAACTAAAATGTTCATTAAATAGCAAATAATCTAGAGGCAATTATAAAATGGTAGCCAACATTAATCAAAGTAGTTGAATGACTCAAACAGCTAGGAACAGAAATATGTAACTCCATTTGACATTAATTAAAATGCAAACAAAATCATTTTTGGCTCCAAACCTTTTTCTGTCAGTGCTAGATACTGCACTATATTTATTGGACCAGATAACCTAATTTACAAAACTATATTTGAGGCTACACCTTTTTGCAAAGTTAAGAAATAAAAAGAAAATAGAAAAGGTAAAAATAAAACAAAGAAAAATAAAAGGAACCCCCCTCGCTGGGCCTCAGCCCAGCTGGCCACTGGGCTAGCCAGGCCGGCCCAGCCGGCGCCCCACTCCCCTCCTCCATATCCCCACTAGGGGGAAACCCTAACCCGATCCCCACTTCCCCACTCGCTCTCTCCCTCTCGCTCGATCTGGATCGAGCCCGACCCCGGCGGCCCCGCCCGTCCCCGCCGGCCGGCCACGCCGCTCTGGCGACCACGCCGTCCCCGATGCCGCCCCGTCCCCCTCTCCGACGGCTTCCCCGAGCCTCGCCGGCCGATCCTGCGCGAGCGCCCGAATGCCCACTATTTTTTTTAAAGAAATAGATAATTAATTAATTGATTAATTAATTAATTATATAATTAACCTAATTAACTCTGATTAAGTTAATCTAATTAATTAGTTAGTTTAATTAAACAGTAATTAATTAGCTAAACCCTAATTAGACTAAACAGTCAATGACAGGTGGGGCCCACATGTCAGGTTAACTGCTGACATCATGATGATGTCAGCATACACTATTTCGGATAATGTTGAATTTAAATAAATAATTAAATTCCAAAAATTAATAAAAACTTTAGAAAATCATATAAAATAATCCGTAGCTCAGATCGAAAAACTTTGTACATGAAAATTGCTCAGAACAACGAGACGAATCCGAATACGCAGTCCGTTCGTCCGCCACACGTCCCTAACTATCCGAACATGGAACCGTCCCCCTCCGGTCATCTGTCTGACAAATGTCCGGAACCGGGAAAACATTCCCGGATGGATTCCCCCTTCCTCGGTGACGTGCAACCATACGTTAGGACACACCCGGCACTGCATCTTGTCATGTCATACATTGGGTTCCTCATGTTTGCTGTGTATTTATACTGTTTCATCCCCCTCCTCTCTCTCGTTAGACCCCGACGCAGTTCCCGGTACCGACGCAGCTTCGGAGGCCGACGACACCGTTGACGACCTTGCCCTTGCCGCCGAGCAACCAGGCAAGCCCCCCCCGTTGATCATCCCGATATCGCCCATTCTATTTTCTCATGCTTGCATTAGAATTGCTGCTGCTACTGCTTTACCTATTCTGATGCATAGCCTGTTTATTGTAACCTGCTGTTGAAACCTTACCTGCTTATCCTAAACTGCTTAGTATAGGCTGGGTAGAGACCTATCAGGGACCCCACTTATCCCGACTGCCCCGTTGGATTATCCAAAGACCCGATCAACGGTATTGAAGACCAGGCCCCAGCACCGCACATCACCCCCCTTAGTTGTAACGACACTGCAGCGTTACTATCGAGTGCCGAGGGTGAAACCTCGTGTAGCACTTCTGATGTTAACTCTGTAGAGTAGAAATTCAGTCGTGGTCATCGAGGGTGATTCCTCCTTCACCACTTCCAGTAATGACACTGTCGTGCAACACATGAAGCGTGAACCCATCGAGGGTGATTCCTCCGAGTTCACCTTGACGGATACATCAAGTAGGAATCCAACGAGGGTGATACCTCGGATTCCCCTGATGTTATGGACACACGAATACTTGGACTTTACACTGTTACTTGGAAAGGCGGGTCGACCCTGAGGGGTACCCACGTGAGCCTAAGTGGCGAGTGTTGTGGAGACGGGTTAACCTGGATGGTGCCTGAGTGATGAATACGAGGCGCGGCCGGGCATTCTTAACCCTTGCAGCAAGTCCTCGAGACGGGGCGACGGGGTCACATCTTTCATGAGTCTATGCTCGTTACCGCAAGCCCTAGTTCACTAATGATTTGGATATTTGATCCAAGCAGGCCTCTGGCCTGATAGCACTAACCATCACGTGGGCATAGTACGGGCGTTCTGCATCGTAGCATCAGCCGATAGTTCTGTCAGACGTCTAGTTCAGCATTGTGGCCGGGTCGGATCATGCCGTTGGCGCTGATATCCACCCTGCTCGCAACGACCCGGAGTGCACAGGGCGATGGCCCAAGACCCCTGAGCGCTTAGGATGTAGACCGGCGGGGACCTCTCTGCTGAGCTCTAGGTAGGGCTGCGATGTATCGTTTGGCCGAGGCCGAGCATGACCCAGGAAAGTGTGTCCGGCCGGAGTTAATCGAGCATGTTGGGTAAGTTGGTGCACCCCTATAGGGAAGAACACACCTATCGATAGCCGGTCCTACGGTAAAGGACACTCGGAGTTGTATCCCAATCGACACAACTAGACCTTGAGATGATACCTGGATATATGGCTCTAGGATTGCTTCTCGCAGGGAGTCGAGAAGGGATCTCAGGACGAGGTTGGTGGCTGTATGGCTCTGGGATTGCTTTCTCGCAGGGAATCGAGAAAGGATCTCTGGGTGAGGTTGAGACTTAATGATACTGCTACATTATCTTGTACTGTTCTACTCTCTTCTATTGCTGCAAGACCGCTGAAGATGCTTGTCTTCGATAGGACTAGGATTTCCTCTCTATTCTGGCATTTCTGCAGCCCAGTCCTCATATACAGCCTCTCTTTGATAATGTTGCATATGTAGTGTAGATCCTTGCTTGTTGAGTACTTCGGAGTACTCACGGTTGCTTTACTTTCTTTTTCTCCCCATATCAGTTTGTCGTGACCAGATGATGGAGCCCCTGAGACAGCTGCCCCGCCGACGATTACTACTACCTCCTCGAGGGTGTTACTTCTACAAGTTGGCCGACGACCAGGAGTAGGTTCGGAGGGTCCCAGGCGGGAGGCCTGCGCCTTTCGATCGTAGTGTTTTATTTTGCCCCGCCTTTCTAAAGGCCTTTCTGTTTCTCTTTTAATATATGTACTCAGATATCTGATGCTTCCGCTGACGCTTGTATGCCATCGAGCTATGTATTCGAGCCCTCGAGGCCCTGGCTTGTAATATAAAGCTTGTATGACTTATTTATGTTTGAGAGTTGTGTTGTGATATCTTCCCGTGAGTCCTTAGGCTTGATCGTGTGCTTTGCGTGTATGATTAGTGCACGATTGAGCCGGGGGCGTCACACCGGGGGGCGGTGCCAAGCACGGCGGTGCGGTGCGGTCGAGGGGAGGGCGGAGGCAGGGGACTGGGCCGGTGGTCGCTGGCGTTTCGAGGAAGATCGTCAACACTGACTGGCTGGAGGTAGATGAAGGCGATCTGCCCGTTCTTTGTACATCAGACGGTGCAGAAAAAATGGACTGACCTATTTGTTTTTAGTCAACTGTTATTTTCATAGGACCACACCTTGTGGTGTGCTGGAGGAGTATCTGCATTTCCCAGCCATCCCTATGCTCATATTTCAATATCGTAGAATCTAATTTCGTGTGCCATGCATGTTGTAGAGTTATCATATGTCTCCCGTCATTTATTTCTCACCCACCTGCTATCTGCTACTTTTACACTGTACTACTTGTGCACACACTTCACCCATACTCACACTATTGTTTTTTTATGCATGGGTATTTCAGACCCTGACGCACTGTTGATGAATACACAAAAGAAAAGACAGAATTCGCTTCAGTGTAATTCGAGGATAAGCACTAAGCGTTTTAGCGCTCTAAAGGGTGTAGTGTTAGTAGATGGAGACAGTAAACATAGCTCTGCAGTTGATGATCTCAATTGCCACACACAACCATCTGATACGTCTCCGTCGTATCTACTTTTCCTAACGCTTTTACTCTTGTTTTGGACTCTATTTTGCATGATTTGAATGAAACTAACCCGGACTGATGCTGTTTCAGCAGAACTACCATGGTGTTGTTTTTGTGCAGAAATAAAATTTCTCAGAATGGAACGAAACTTTTTGCAGAATTTTTACACAATAAAAGAAAAATAATGGAGCCAAGAACCACCGGAGGGGGGGGGGTCCCTTGGGGAGCTCAACCCACCATGGCACGCCCCCTCCTGGCGTGCCCAGGTGGGTTGTGCCCACCTGGTGGCCCCGCTGACCCTATCTCCGATGCTATAAAATCCTATTTTCGGAGAGAGAAATTGAGGGAGAAAGAATTATCGCGTTTCATGAGACGAAGCCGCCACCTCCTCCTATTCTTCATCGGGAGGCCAGATCTGGAGTCCGTTTGGGTCTCCGGAGAGGGGGATCTTCGATCTTCATCATCACCAACCCTTCTCCATCGCCAATTCCATGATGCTCCCCACCGGGAGTGAGTAATTCCTTCGTAGGCTCCCTGGTCGGTGAGGGAGTTGGATGAGATTCATCATGTAATCAAGTTAGTTTTGTTAGGGCTTGATCCCTAGTATCCATTATGTTCCGAGATTGATGTTGCTATGACTTTGCCATGCTTAATGCTTGTCACTTTGGGCCCGGGTGCCATGATTTTAGATCTGAACCATTTTTGTTATAACCATTATATCTATGTTCTAGATCCGATCTTGCAAGTTATAGTCACCTATTACGTGTTATGATCCACAAACCCCGGAGTGACGGTATTCGGGATACCTTCCGGTGATGACCGTAGTTTGAGGAGTTCATGTATTCACTATGTGCTAATGCTTTGGTCTGGTTCTCTATTAAAAGGAGGCCTTAATATCCCTTAGTTTCCTTATGGACCCCGCTGCCACGGGAGGGTAGGACAAAAGATGTCATGCAAGTTCTTTCCATAAGCACGTATGACTATTTACAGAATACATGCCTACATTACATTTATGAACTGGAGCTAGTGCCGTATCGCCCTAGGATATGACTGTTATATGATGAATATCATCCAACGAATTCATCGATCCATTGTCTACGAATTTTCATATATTGTTTCTGCTAAGTTACTATTGCTATTACTGCTGTCACAACTGCTACTAAATCACTGCTATCATTGTTACCGTTACCATTACTGTTACTACTACTATCAAAATTATCATATTACTGTGCTACTAATCATATTGCTGCAGATAGTTAATCTCCAGGTGTGGTTGAATTGACAACTCAGCTGCTAATACTTGCAAATATTCTTTGGCTCCCCTTGTGTCGAATCTATAAATTTGGGTTGAATACTCTACCCTAAAAAACTGTTGCAATCCCCTATACTTGTGGGTTATTAAGACCTTTTTCTGGCGCCGTTGCCGGGGAGCATAGCTATATTTGTTGAGTCACTTGGGATTATTATCAATTTATCACTGTGAAGAATCTGAAGGATACCAAGACTAAGATTTTTCCCTCTAAGATGAGGGGAGGTAAGGAACTGCCATCTAGCTCTGCACTTGATTCACCTTCTATTTTGAGTAGACTTGCAACACCAGCACATGCTATTAATCCTGATATGTCACAAGTTATTGATGATGCTACTTCTATGAATACTACTCATGATGATGTTAGTACCTTGCTTGATGATGGTGTGCCACTAGGTGATTTTCTTGATGAACAAATTGCTAGAGTTAAAGAAAAAGAAATTACTGAAACTGATGAGATCATTAAAACTGATGAAGTGCATGAAACTGAAAATCTTGAAACACCTGTTAGACCTAGCTCTCCTAGATTTTAATTGCCTAAGATACCTGAGGGTTATGTTATGGATGGAGAGGTAACTAGAGATATTCTTGCTTGTAAGGATAGAGATGATCTGAAGAATTTATTATGCAAGTATAAAGAGAAATCTTTGAATGCTAGAATGAAATGGGATCCTAAGTTTGATACTTCACCTATCTTTGTTGATGATAAGGATTATGAATTCTCTGTCGACCCAGAGTTAAGTACTTTGGTTGAATCTGATCCTTTTCATGGTTATGAAACTGAAACTGTAGTGGCGCACCTTACTAAATTGAATGATATAGCCACCCTATTTGCTCATGATGAGAAGATTCGCTACTATTATATTTTCAAATTATTTCCATTCTCATTAAAGGGTAATGCTAAGTTATGCTACAATACTCTTGCTCCTGGTTGTGTGCATAGTCCCCAGGATATGATTTATTACTTCTCTAAAAAATATTTTCCTGCTCATAAGAAACAAGCTGCCTTACAAGAAATATTTAACTTTGTGCAAATTGAAGAAGAGAGTCTCCCACAAGCTTTGAGGAGGCTTCTCCAATTGCTTAATGCTTTGCCTAATCACCCACTTAAGAAAAATGAAATACTTGATATCTTCTATAATGGACTAACCGATGCTTCTAGGGACTTCCTAGATAGTTGTGCTGGTTGTGTTTTCAGGGAACGAACTATTAGACAAGCTGAGGAATTATTGAATAACATATTGAAAAATTATGATGATTGGACTCTTCCTGAACTACCGCCTAAACCCACTCCAAAGAAGAGGGGTATCTTATATCTAAGTCCTGAAGATATGCAAGAGGCAAAGAAATCCATGAAGGAAAAGGGTAATAAAGCAGAGGATGTTAAAAATTTACCACCTATCGAAGAAATACATGGCCTCAACACACCACCACCATCACAGGTGGTAGAGGTAAATTCTTTATTAAAGTTTGATGAAGGTGATATCCCTCATAATAAACATCCTAGTTAATGCCTTTATGAGTTTGATAACTACATTAGAAAACAAGATCACTTCAATGCCAATGTTATGAAACAGTTGAAATATAATTCCGATATGATTGCTCGCTTGAGTGACTTGTTGTTTAGAATTTCCAATGATGTTAGAGGTGTAGGAAAACATGCCTCTATGGTTCAAACTCAACTAGAACTAGTTGCTAAATCCCAAAAAGAATTGCTTGATGAAATGAATAATAATATAAATGACTTTGCTGTTAGAGTAGCAACTAGAGGAGGTAAAATGACTCAGGAACCACTTTATCCTGAGGGACACCCTAAAAGAATTGAACAAGACTCTAAAAGAATTACCACTGATGCACCTAGTCCGTCTAAAAAGAAAAAGAAAAAGAAAAATGATAGGACTTTGCATTCCTCTAGTGAACCTGGGATAGAAAAACCTCCTGATAATCATAATGATGTTTCTATCTCAGATGCTGAAACTCAATCTGGTAATGAACATTCATCCAGTGATAATGAAAAAGAAAATGATGATGTTCATGAAGATACCCAACCAGAGAATGATAAAGAACCAGATAATGATGTTGAAATAGAACCTGCTGTTGATCTTGATAACCCACAACCTAAAAATAAAAGATATGATAAAAGAGACTTTGTTGCTAGAAAACATGGAAGAGAAAGAGAACCATGGGTTCAAAAACCCATGCCCTTTCCACCTAAGTCAACTAAGAAAAAGGATGATGAAGAATTTGAACATTTTGCTGAGATGCTTAGGCCAGTCTTTTTGCGCACTCGCTTGACTGATATTTTAAAGATGGCCCCTTATGCAAAATATATGAAAGACGTCATCACTAATAAGAGAAAAATATCGAAAGCTGAAATCTCTACCATGCTTGCTAATTATTCCTTTAAGGATGGAGTACCTAAAACACTTGGAGATCCGGGGATACCAACTATACCTTGCTCTATCAAAAGAAATTATGTTAAAACTACTTTGTGTGATTTAGGAGCTGGTGTTAGTGTTATGCCTTTCTCTTTATATAAAAGACTTGATTTGAATAAGCTCACACCTACTGAAATATCTTTGCAAATGGCTGATAAATCAACTGCCATACCTATCGGTATTTGTGAGGATGTACCGTTGTTGTTGCAAATGTTACTATCTTAACTAACTTTGTTATACTTGAGATGCCCGAGGACGACAACATGTCGATTATCCTTGGTAGACCCTTCTTGAATACTGCAGGGGCTGTTATTGATTGCAATAAAAGCAAGGTTACTTTTCATATTAATGGTAATGAGCATACGGTGCACTTTCCGAAGAAACAATTCCAAGTGAATGGTATTAATGTTATTGAAAAATCTCCGACACTTACTATTGGAAGTTTTCATCTACCTCTACCAATTGCCAAAAAGAAATATGAAATGCTTATTGTTGGGTACATGCATATCCCCGTTGAGGTAACTTAGTGTTTAATGAAAGTTCTTCGGTTTCATGCTAATCGAAAGTGGTTGTTAATAAGACTTGATCTACCTTATTAATGGATCATTTTTTAGAGGTATGAAGTTGATGAATTTAGTAAGCACACCTTTCTGTTTCCAACTTTTGTTTTCTGTTTTTCTTAGTTAAATAAAATAGAATGCCATGCTTTGTCTGTTTTCTGAATTTCCCGTGCAATAAATAAATGACCCAAAAATAAAAGTTCTCAGAATGCCCTGAAAATTTAAGATGATTTTTTTCTGAATATTTAAGAATTTTTGACGCAAATAACATCAGAGGGGGGGGTGCACCAGGTGGGCACAGCCCACCTGGGCGCGCCAGCAGCCCCAGGCGCGCCCTGGTGGGTTGTGGTCCCCACGTGGGCTCCCTCACTTATCTCTTTAGCCCATGTCATCACCTACCTCCAAAAAAAATCACCATTGCTATCTCTCTCGTGTTCTTGCTCTCAAACCCTTGGATTTTGATCTCTTTGCTCGAAGCTCCTTTTCCTAAACTGTTTTGGGGGATTGCTACTTGCTATGTGACTCCTCCATTTGTCCAATTAGTTTTTGCTTTAGTGGATTATATTTTGAATAATTAGCTACTCTTGGTGCTGCTGTAGATAAGCTTGCATGTTGAATTCTTAGAGTTCTAAGTAGTTTGAATGCTTGATATGGCCTCTATGCATCCCTATGAGTAGTTGCTGTCAATCTTGCAAAGTTTTGTTGGCAAAAATTTTGTGGACTAAAATTTTCAGAATTTTGTTCATAGGAAAAAGATGAGTTTCTTTAGGAAGTTTGCCTCCAAGAAGAGCTCCAAGGGAGTCAATGGGGAGTCATCGGATAATGATCTCCGCACCCAGAGAATGGCGGAGGTGCGGCCGTGTGAATGGCCGCACAACCCCTTCATGGATGAAGCCGGGATCCATCAAGAGTTCGCACAATTTGCTGCTAATGCTGGTCTCACCGACTTTATCGCAGCTGAGTGTGAACAATACCATCTCCTTACAAATTCCTTTGTGCAAAGCTTTCATTTTCCGAGTAGGAATAACCTTCCTGATGTGCAGTTTAATTTATATGCTGAAACCCGTCAGATACCACTCACTGAATTTTGTGATATTTGCTTGATTCCTTCTGACGGGGAAATAAGAGAGCCTAGTCCTGCGAAGTTTGAGGACTTTTATCGCACTCTGTCAGTGGGAGATGAGAGAGGGGTATCAAGTGTCACCGCCACTAGCTTGCAGTTTCCTTCTGTGCATTATTTTTCCCTATTCATTGCGAAGTGTTTACTTGCTAGAGAGAAGGTTGGTCCACTTAGTGCCCCCGATTTTGCTGTCTTACACCGTGCACTTTACGGCGATAACAGCTACAACCTTGGGGCTTTCATTGCACGTCGCCTACACCTTAACAGAACCAAAGGGAAAATTCATGGCGGTATTTATGAGACTCGTTTAGCGAGTCATTTGAACATTTAGATTCGCCAGCATGATTACCGTTTAACCAAGGTTTATTTAGATCGCCAGGCTATGGCAGCTCATCAATTTATTGATGGAGGGAACACCACTATTCATATTCCTTACAACCTAATTTTTAGTGTGGATACCTGTGATATTATTCCGCTGCCTGCACCTGCTTTGTTTGATTCTATTGCCAGGAGAGGATACAGGATCATGCCAGAGGACATTGTCGCCTACTGGAACAACCAGGCAACGGTTGAGGAGGAGCCTCAGGAGTGGGACCCTCAGGTACCCGCTCCACAACACTTCAACGTGGGACCCGAGGGTTACTACGATTGGTGATTACCAGGTTAGGCCAAAAGCCTAAGCTTGGGGGAGTACGTGTTTCCACCGACATTATATTCATGTTCACACATTTCATTCCAGTTGTCGGTGTTCACAATTTTTCATTGTATTATCCATGCTAGATTTATTTTCTCGCTTTCTTCTTATGTGTTTGAAAAACTTTGAGAAAATCCAAAAAAATATTTCTTGCTTCTTTTTGGTTTTTCTTTCTAGTTTAGTTAGTTGTAGTATTTAAAAGAAAACCCAAAAAGATTTCCTTGTTCTTCGTTTGCTTGTTGGGAGCTCTCCCGTGTAAATAGTTTTTCTCATTTTTGTTTTTCTCTTTAACTTGCTTTGCTCGAGAAAAACTAAAAACTCCAAAAATATTTTAGTGTGTTTCTATGAAATTATTTTCCTTTTATTGAGTCATACCGAGGGAACACCATGATGACAATGTTGAGTGGCTCTCATATGCATTATTATTGATTCAACAAAAGAGCTCAAATTGCCTTGTTTTCTCCTCTTGAATAAAGTGTTTGCAGATTTCAGCTTAGTCCACGGCATCCTTGCACTAATATTATTTTCATATCATTCGGTCGTGTAAGTGAAAGGCAATAATGACGATATTTGATGAACTCGCTGTGGCAGAGAGAAACGGGTATGAACTCAACTTGTTCTGTTTTTGTAAATATGTTTAACCTAGTATCCATGACTCAGCCTATTATGATCAAACATGTTTGCAATGACAATTAGAGATTATAGTTTCTCATGCCATGCTTAAGTAGCTAGGACTAGATAATGATTTATCTTGGATGTCAACATGCATTAAAATGATTGTGATGTGGTATGATGATATGGTATCCTCCTTCGAATGTTCGAGTGGCTTGACTTGGCACATGTTCATGCATGTAGTTGAATCAAAACCAACATAGCCTCTATGATATTTATGTTCATGGTGTTCATATCCTACTCATGCTAGTATCCAATGTTACTTATGCATAACGCATGTTCATGACCGTTTTCGCTCTCTAGCTAGCCGCTTCTCAACCTATTTGCTAGCCTTCGCCTGTACTAAGCGGGAATACTACTTGTGCATCAAAATCCTAAAACCCAAGTTATTCCAGATGAGTCTACCATACCTACCCATATGCAGTATTACCCTGCCGTTCTAATTAAATTTGCATGTGCCACCTCTAAAAACTTCAAATAAACATCCGTTTTTGTGTGCCTGGATTGTTCATAGAGTGACAGGAGGTAGTCAATATCTTCCATGCTAAGCGGGTTATTCTCATGATGAGTGTTTATTCACTCGTCCTTGCACGAGAGGGGCGGTAATAGGGATTCCCAGTCCTGAATTCAAAAATTATAAATAACTAAACAAAACTCCCCCAGGAATGTTGTTGGTATGGACGGTACCCGTGGATTCGGCTAGCTGTGGAGTGTGTTTGTTGGTGGAGGGGGAGTAAACCTTTACTTTTATCACTTGGGAACCGCCACTAATGTGTTTAGCATGGAAGATATCGATAACTGATGGTCGCGAAGTAAACAGGAAGGGTGCATTTCTCAAAATTTCATTTATCTCTGTTTTAAAAATATGAGCTCTGGCACCGCTGCAAATCACTGCTTCCCTCTGCAAAGGGACTATCTATTTACTTTTATGTTGAGTCATCACCTTCTCAAATAAGCGCCAGATCTGAGAGCACTATTGTCATCCTCATGCATTGTGGGTAGCTAATGTTGGGTGCATCATGACTGGATCTTTTCTACCATGAATTACAATGTTTAGTCGCTACTTGAACTTTGGAGGTGCTCTGCAATTATGTTTTGCGGTCTCAGAAAGGGCTAGCGAGATACCACTGTTGTCATATTATATCATGATTGTTTTGACAAAGTGTTGTCACTTCAGATGCTTTATTATTGCTCGCTAGTTGCTTATGTCATTGTTATGAGTTAATATAATTTCTAAGAGTTACTGTTGACATGGTTAGTTATAATCCTTGCTGAAAACCTGGGTGCTACTTAAGCTTATTTATGTAAACAAGAGCAAAAGAGTTCGTAAAAGTTTTTCTTTTTCACTTTCAGTTTATCAACTGAATTGCTTGAGGACAAGCAAAGTTTTAAGCTTGGGGGAGTTGATACGTCTCCATCGTATCTACTTTTCCTAACGCTTTTACTCTTGTTTTGGACTCTAATTTGCATGATTTGAATGAAACTAACCCGGACTGACACTGTTTTCAGCAGAACTACCATGGTGTTGTTTTTGTGCAGAAATAAAAGTTCACAGAATGGAACAAAACTT
This sequence comes from Thinopyrum elongatum, assembly GCA_011799875.1. Classification (NCBI taxonomy): domain Eukaryota; kingdom Viridiplantae; phylum Streptophyta; class Magnoliopsida; order Poales; family Poaceae; genus Thinopyrum; species Thinopyrum elongatum. The sequence goes on along the minus strand of CM022298.1, from coordinate 462,860,750 downwards.
TTTGGAGAATTTTTACACAATAAAAGAAAAATACTGGAGCCAAGAACCACCGGAGGGGGGGCCCCTGGGGGAGCACAACCCACCATGGCGCGCCCCCCTCCTGGCGCGCCTAGGTGGGTTGTGCCCACCTGGTGGCCCCGCTGACCCTATCTCCGACACTATAAAATCCTATTTTCGAAGAAAAAATCGAGGGAGAAAGAATTATCATGTTTCACGAGACGGAGCCGCTGCCACCTCCTGTTCTTCATCGGGAGCCAGATCTGGAGTCCGTTTGGGGCTCCGGAGAGGGGGATATTCGATCTTTATCATCACCAACCCTTTTCCATTGCCAATTCCATGATGCTCCCAACCGGGAGTGAGTAATTCCTTCATAGGCTTGCTGGTCTGTGAGGGAGTTGGATGAGATTCATCATGTAATCGAGTTAGTTTTGTTAGGGCTTGATCCCTAGTATCCATTATGTTCTGAGATTGATGTTGCTATGACTTTGCCATGCTTAATGCTTGTCACTTTGGGCCCGGGTGCCATGATTTCAGATCTGAACCGTTTATGTTATCACCATTATATCTATGTTCTAGATCCGATCTTGCAAGTTATAGTCACCTATTACGTGTTATGATTCGCAAACCCCGGAGTGACAGTATTTGGAATACTTTCCGGTGATGACCGTAGTTTGAGGAGTTCTTGTATTCACTATGTGCTAATGCTTTGTTCCGATTCTCTATTAAAAGGAGGCCTTAATATCCCTTAATTTTCTTATGGACCCCGCTGCCACGGGAGGGTAGGATAAAAGATGTGATGCAAGTTCTTTCCATAAGCACGTATGGCTATTTACGGAATACATGCCTACATTACATTTATGAACTGGAGCTAGTGCTATATCTCCCTAGGTTATGACTGTTATATGATGAATATCATCCAACAAATTCACCGATCCATTGCCTACGAATTTTTCATATATTGTTTCTGCTAAGTTACTATTGCTATTACTGCTGTCACAACTGCTACTAAATCACTGCTATCATTGTTACCGTTACCATTACTGTTACTACTACTATCAAAATTATCATATTACTGTGCTACTGATCATATTGCTGCAGATAATTAATCTCCAGGTGTGGTTGAATTGGCATCTCAGCTACTAATACTTGCAAATATTCTTTGGCTCCACTTGTGTCGAATCTATAAATTTGGGTTGAATACTCTACCCTCAAAAACTATTGCGATCCCCTATACTTGTGGGTTATCACCATCCCAGGTGCTTGCTTTAACTTCGCGCTGTCAAATGTGGTTGCATGTTGCATATGGTGTCTAGCTTGTATTGCTTCCAATTTGGTTAAATTGCATCTGCTTACTTTACACATTATACCTTTGATAATGACATGCCTTTCTTTTTTTGATACATACTACATCTGTCTATTAACCATGTTCTTACATCAAACTAATGCTCGTGTGTATCACTCATCAATCACTTATGATGAGACAGTCACCCCAGTGGGTTACCGTGAGACACGCTACTCTTTTAAAGAGTGCAATGTCATCCTCCCCACATGATTCTCAAGAAACAGCAAGGCTAAATGAAGATAGTCAACGTAGCTCTGTAGTTGATGACCGCAATTACCCTTCACCACCATCGCATGTGCTTGCTCTTACTTGGCAATGTGATATGTGGTTGCATGTCGCATATGGTGTCTACCTTGTAATGCTTCTAATTAGGGTAAATTGCATCTGCTTAGTTAACATATTATACCTGTGAATATGACATGCCTTCCTATTTTTGGTACATACTACGTCTTTCTATTAACCATGTTCTTACCTCAAACTACTTTTGTTGTGTATCCCTCATCAATCACTTGTGACGAGACACCTTCAAATCGATAGTGTAATATTGGTTGTATCTTGCATATCATTTCAAGCATGTACTGCCTCTAATTTGTTGAAATGCCACTTATAATGAGACACTTCTAACTTGGTAGAGTGATTTTGGTTGGATCTTTCATATGTTGTCTAGCTTGCATTGCTTCCAATTTGTTGAAATGCCTTCTGCTTAGCGTTTTTCGTACATATTCCATCCTCCTACAATGTGGTTGCCTTACATAAAAGTTGTGTTCATCAGTATCATGCATCAACGAATTTGGAAGAGCGAATTTCATTCCTTTTTCTTGTGTGTTTGACTTGACAATGCAAAATCTAAAGGATGAACGCACGGGATGATGGTGGTCCTCTGGAGCAACCGAAACAGATGATCTCTGCAGATTCTCCTGCTACTCCTATTGCAGTGCAAGTTCCAAATCTCGTCTCCCCTACTAAACAACCCCAGGTGCTTGCTCTAACATGGCAGTGTGATATCTGGTTGCATGTTGCATATGAAGCCTAACTTGTATTGCTCATAATTTGTTAAATTGCATCTCCTTAGCTTACACATTGTACATGTGAATATGACACGCCTTCTTGTTTTTGGTACATACTACATCTGCCTATCACACCATGTTCTTACATCAAACTACTGTTCTTGTGTATCCTGCATCTATCACTTATGATGAGACAGTCACGCCCGTGGGTTAGTATGAGACGCGCTACTCTTATAAAGAGTGCAGTTTCATCCTCCCCACATGATTCCCAAGAAACAACAAGTCTAAATGAAGATATTGAACGTAGCTTTGTACTTGGAGACCGCATTTCCCCTAAACCACCATCGCAGGTGCTTGCTCTAACTTTGCAGTGTGATATGTGATTGCATGTTGCATACGGTGTCTAGCTTGTAATCCTTCTAATTAGGGTAAATTACACCTGCTTAGTTTACACATTATACCTGTGAATATGACATGCCTTCCTATTTTTGGTACATACTACATCTATCTGTTAACCATGTTCTTACATGAAACTACCGCTCTTCTGTATCCTGCATCAATCACTTACGATGCGACACCTTTATTGCATATTATTTCTAGCATGTTTCCATGTATTGTTTCTAATTTCTTCAAATACATTTATGAGGCCACCCTTTTAATTTGGCAGAGTGATATTGGTTTCATCTTTCATATGGTGTCTAGCTTGCATTACTTCCAATTAGTTCAAACACCTTGTGCTTAGTTTACACTTTACACATCATACATGTCAATATGTCATGCCGTCATGTTTTTCATACATATTCCATCCTCCTATCATGCGGTTGCCTTACATGAAAGTAGTGTTTGCCAGTATCATGCATCAATGGGTTCTGAAGAGCAAATTGTATTCCTTTTTCTTGTGGGTTTGACTTGACAAGGCAAAATCAAAAAAGAGGAAGGAAAAGAGTAAGGAAGGCGATGATGGTGGTCCTCTGCAGCAACGTAAACAGAGCATCTGTACAGATTCTCCTCGTACTGCTAGTGCATTACAAGTTCCAAGTCTCCGCTCCCCTACTCCACCATCCCAGGTGCTTGCTCTAACTTGGCAGTGTTATATCTGGTTGCATGTTGCATATGGTGTCTAGATTGTATTGCTTCTAATTAGTGTAAACTGCATCTGCTTAACTTACACATTATACGTGTGAATATATATGACACGCCTTCCTGTTTTTGGTACACACTATATCTGTCTATCACACCATGTTCTTACATGAAACTACTCTTCTTGTGTATCATGCATCAGTCACTTATGATGAGACACCTTTAACTTGGCAGTGTGATATTGGTTTGCATCTTGAATATGATTTCTAGCATGTAGTGCTTCTAATTTGATGAACGCCACCTGTGATGAGACAGTTTTAACTTGGCAGAGTGATATTGGTTGCACCTTCCATATGGTGTCTAGCTTGCAGTGCTTCTAATTTGTTGAAGTGCCTTCTGCTTAGTTACCACATCATAGGTGTGAATATGTCATGCCGTCCAGTTTTTCGTACATATTTCATCCTCGTATCATGAGTTTGCCTTTCATCGGAGTAGTAGTGTTCGTCAGTATCATACATGAATGAGTTCTGAAGAGCGAATTTTATTCCTTTTTCTTGTCGGTTTGACCTCACAATGCAAAATCAATAAAGCGGAAGGAAATTGGTAAGGCATTGGATGATGGTGGTCCTTCTGAGCAACTGAAATGGAGGGTCTCTACAGATTCTACTCCGCCATCACCAACAAGATTCGCAAGACAACGCAAGGCTAGACAGGCAATGTAGCTGTGTAGATGATGAGCACATCTCCCCTACTCCACCATCACAGGTACGATGTTTGCTCTAACTTGGCACTATTATTTGTGGTTACATGTTGTATATGATGTTTATCTTGTATTGCTTCTAACTTTGTTGTATTGCATCTTCTTACTTTACACATCATACCTATGAATATGACACGTGTTCCTGTTTCTAGAACATACTATATCTGATCACACCATGTTCTTACATCAGACTACTGTTCTTGCGTATCCCGCATCAGTCACTTATGATGAGGCACCTTTAAGTCGCCACTGTGATATTGGTTGCATCTTGCATATGATTTCTAGCATGTACTGCTTCTAATTTGTTGAAACGCCAGACAGTTTGAACTTGGCAGAGTGATATTGGTTGCATCTTTCATATGGTGTCTAGCTTGCAGTGCTTCTAATTTGTTGAAATGCCTTCTGCTTAGTTACCACATCATAGGTGTGAATATGTCACGCCGTCTTGTTTTTCGTACATATTCCATCCTCGTATCATGTGTTTGCCTTTCATCCGAGTAGTGTTCGTCAGTATCATGCATGAATGGGTTATGAAGAGTGAATTTTATTCCTTTTTCTTATCGGTTTGACTTCACAGTGCAAAATAAATACAGCTGAAGGAAATTAGTAAGGCAGTGGATGGGTGGTCCTTTGGAGCAACTCAAACAGAGGGTCTCTACAGATTCTACTCTGCCATCCTCCCAACAAGATTCGCAAGACAACACAAGGCTGGACAGTCAACGTAGCTGTGTAGATGATGAGCACATCTCCCCTACTCCACAATCACAGGTGCTTGCTCTAACTTGGCACTGTTATATGTGGTTGCGTGTTCCGTATGATGTCTAGTTTGTATTGCTTTTAATTTTGTTGAATTGCATCTACGTAGCTTACAACTTATACCTGCAACAATCACTTACCCATAAGATACATTTAACTTGGGAGTATGATGTAGGTTGCATCTTAGATTGTCTTCTATCTTGTACTACTTCTAATTTATTGAAATGGCACTTATGACGAGACACTTTTTACCTAGTAGAGTGATATTGGTTGCATGTTCATATGGTGCCTAGCTTTCATTTCTTCTAATTTTGTTGAAATGCCTTTTGCTTACTGTTTTTCATACATATTCCATCTTCCTATCGTACGTGTGAATATGCAATGCTGTCTTTTTTTGTATATATTCCGTCTTCCTATCATGCGCTTGCCTTACAGCAAAGTAGTGTTCGTCTGTATCATGCATCAACCAGTTATGCAGAGCTAATTTTATTCATCTTCTTGTGATTTTGACTTCAGAAGGCAATATCAAAAAAGAGGAAGGAAAAGAGTAAGCTAGGGGATGTTGGTGGTCCTCCGGACCGGCGCAAACGGAGGCACTCTAGATTTTCCGCTGCTACTGCTACTGCAGTTGAAGTCCCAAGTCTACATGATGAGTTCATCTACCCTACTCCACCATCACAGGTGCTTGCTCTAAGTTGACAGTGTGATAATTGGTTTCATGTTGCATATGTTGTCTAGCTTGTATTTCATCTATTTTGATTAAATTGCACCTGCTGAGTTTATACGTTATACATGTGCATATGACATGCCTTTCTGTGTCTAGAATATACTTCATCTATCTATCATACCATGTTCTTACATCAAAGTACTGCTGTTGTGTATCCCGCATCAATCACTCATGATTGGACGCTTTTAACTTGGCAGTGTGATAGTGGTTGCATCTTGCATTGATTTCTAGGTTGTACTGCTTTTAATTTTTCGAAATGACACTTATGACAAGACACTTTTAACTTGGCAGAGTGATATTGGTTGCATCTTTCATATGGTGTCTAGCTTGCATTACTTCTATTTTCTTGAAAATCCTTCTACTTAGTTTACACATCGTAGCTGTGAATATGTCACGCCGTCCTGTTTTTCTTACATATTCCATCCTCCTCATACGGTTGTCTTACATCAAAGTATTGCTTGTCTGTATCATGCATCAATGAGTTCTGAAGAGCGATTTTATTCTTTTGTGTTGTGGGTACGGCTTGACATGGCAAAGTCAAAAAAGAGCAAGGAAAAGAATATAGTAGGGAATGGTGTTACTCGTCGGGTGCAACGAAAAAGGATCTTCCCTCGAGATTCTGCTGGTACTTATAGTGCAGTAGAAGGTCCAAGTCCACCGGCTAAATCTACAAACACAGTATCACCTGCTCCACCAGCTGCAGCATCCCCTTCAACCGTATCAGCATCTCAACGAGTTACTCATTCGTTTGCTCCGCAACTGGTCTGTTTCCAAGCTGCATTCACACCCAACACTACTTCCGAAGCACTGCTGACACAACAGGACTTGGCAAGATCAGATGAACCTCATGAGCATCAACACCAAGACGGTACCTGACCGAGTCAAGTTGCAGTTGCATGCTCCTTTATATGTACTCTCACAGTTTGATGTGCACTAACACTTTCCATATTCATTGTTGAACTAGCACCACGGCGCAAGCGGAAACATACATGAGGGATAATGCTTGACAGATTAACAAAATCTAAAGGAGGAAGAATGGAGATCCATTTTGTGGCAGGTTTAAAAAGGCCACGTGATGCTACAGAGTCAGCCAAGTTAGTATCAGAGGCAGCCGTTGTCAGCGTTCTGGGAACGGGGGTACCCAGACTTGCCTGCCTGCGGCCCACAGCGTGGCTCCATCAACGGCCTGGTACGGCCCAGCTTCAGCGACAACGACTCAAGACCCTCGCGAGGGGCCAAGCCTCGCGAGGTGGACGACACCAAGACCTCCACGAGGAGCGGCCTCCTCAGGGTGGCTCCCGAGGAGCGGAGATCTCTATGCAAGCCTCACCTCGTGAGGTCCGGATGACATGAGCCATGACGACCAAGGCCAGGCGGGCGCCAGTGGGCGCCGTGTACCGGTTTCCTCTTTGGTGCTAAAGAGGCAAGCGCAGGCGCGGAGTCCCGAGGAATCAGCCAAAGGTTTCCATTCCCGTGCAACAAGACCAAGACCGCCAGGACGGGAGGACGGAGGTCATCACCGAGCCCACCATGGCGTCACGACCAGAGGCTTTTGCAGGCGAAGACTACTTTTGTCAGGATAGCATGTACTAGCTGTCTCTCTTCCTATTTGGCCGCTATGGGATCCCTTCCCACCTTTCATTTGGGAAGAGGACCAAGGACACTATAAATAGGACTTAGCCACCACCGTAGATGGGAGGGAATGGACAGATCACCCAGATCACCCTCACTCACCAGCTCACTCGAGCTCAAGAACACCTCTCCTCCTGAGGCTGTTCGCCACTGTACTAGTTCATCCTCAGCCCCTCGAGGCCAATCCACCACAAAGCAGGAGTAGGGTTTTACACCGCAAGGTGGCCCGAACCTGGGTAAACTGTTGTGTCTCTTTTCCTTACAGTTCGTCGAGCTAGGCTGTGAGATTAGCGAGTAGGCAGACTGGGGAGGACGAGTTCTTCGCACGCACCCCAGAGTTCAAACCTCTCAAGGGTTTGCCGAACCCGAAATCCGACATTTGGCACACCAGGTAGGGGTGCGTCGGAGCCTCTCTTCCGCCGGTCGGCCCACCACCACTCCACCGCTTCCATGGCTGATGCTCGTCGAGCTCGTGCTGAGCGTCGGGCCGCCCTCGCCGCCCGCGTCGCTCAGATGGCGCCGGCGGGTGACTGCTGCCCTCGCCGTCCCCCGTCTCCAGTGGCGAACGCCGCCACCGGCCCCGCGGGGCACGAGCAGCAAGCTTCGTCACTGCACCCTTCTGTGCGGCGGGATGGACGCACCGCCACCCCGTCGCTGACTCCGGCTGGTTCGTCGTCTCATGCTTGTCGCGGGCCAGCGAACGCGCAGGCTGCGTTGCTCATGGCGCGCGAGCTCCTGCGCTACCGCCCCGTCGATGACCTCTACAAAGACTGGCTAGACTGCATCGCCGAGCTTGTCAGCACCGCCGGGGACTCTCCTGCACCATCTCGCTCGCTGCCTCACCCGCCGCCTGCTGCGGGTGACGTAGCCCACGGAGCACCTCCTCCACCTCCCCGTCAAGACGTTGCCCTCGAGCCAAGGCACGAGGCCCCGTGGCGTGACCCGCCGCGCAGGGCGCCGGCGCATGAAGACGAAAGCTGCCAGGTGGTGCAGCGGCCGCAAGAAGATGCTCGTGCACTCCCAGCACTGCCACGTCAAGACAGCGCGCCGCCTGCAGCGGTGGCGCTCGAGCACCAAGACCGGGCTCCACCTCCACGACGGGCTCCCGTGACCACAGCGGGTTGCCGCGCGTTCACTCCGGAGCTTCGCAGCGTCGTCTGGCCGGGGAAGTTCAAGCCTGACCTGCCTCCGCGCTACGACGGCACCCCTGACCCTGCCGAGTTCCTGTAGCTCTACGAGCTGAGCATCGAGGCAGCCAACGGCGACGAGAAGGTTATGGCGAACTGGTTCCCCATGGCCCTCAAGGATGGTGCGCGCTCGTCGCTCCTGAACCTGCCCGCGGGATCGATCTCCTCCTGGGACGAAATGCGGGAGCGTTTCGTCGCCAACTTCCAGGGCACTCGCGACCGTCCACTGGCTGAGGGTGACCTGCGGCACATCAAGCAGCAGCCAGGAGAGACCTTGCAGAAGTACATCCAGCGCTTCAACAGCATCCGCCTCAAAATCCCCAAGGTGTCGGACGAGGCCATCATCTCGGCGTTCACTGATGGCGTCCGCGACGCCAAGATGAAGGAGTAGCTTGCCATACATGAGGACCTGTGCATGGCTCTGGAGATGTTCAACATGGAAACCAAGTGTGCGAGAGCAGAGGAAGGTCGCCTCTCTCTCCTAGAGCTCCCAGAGGCTGACCCAGAAGACAAGAAGGCCAAAGCCAAGGACGTGAAGTGCAAGGGACCGGCCGTGCTCGTGGCCGAGCCAGAGATGAAGCGCGGCTGCGACCACCCAGAGTCATCCAAGGGCAGTCGCCCGTTCTACGTCTTCCACAACATGCACAGCCACAACACCAACGACTGCCAGGAGCTCAGGGCCATCCGCGACGGGCGCCTCGGTCGTCGCCCCGCGCGCAGCGACCGAGGCTACAGTCGCGGAGGAGGCCGAGGTGGAGGACGCTGGGACGGCCGCGACCCCCTCCAAGAATGGCATGATCAGCCTCGTGAGGACCGCTGGCAGGGCCAGCCTCACGAGGGCCCCTGGAGGGACCAGCCTCATGAGGACTGTCCTCAGGGCAACGCTGGCCTTCCCCCGCTGCCACCACCACCAAGAAGGAATGATGACCACCACCAGGACGAGGGTGCTGGGGGCTTCCAGGAGCCTCGTGCCATCACCTGCATCCTGGGCGGCGCTCAGGCCCCTGCCTCTCATCGCATCTTCAAGTAGTTTGCCCGTGAGGTGAACGCGGCCCTCCCCAAGCTCGAGGGAACGCGACCACTCAGGTGGTCCAAGTGCACCATCACCTTCAGCTCATCCGATCAGCTCAAGTGCGCGGCAACTGCCGGCGCTCTCCCGATGCTCTGCTCGCCTACCATCAACAATGTGCTCATCACCAAGACTCTCATCGATGGCGGTGCGGGGCTCAATGTTCTCTCCATCGAGACATTCAACCGACTCCAGGTGCCCTATGACCAGCTGCAGCCTACCAAGACTTTCTCAGGAGTGACTGGCGGCTCCACCACCCCGATAGGGCAGATCCGCCTCCCTGTCACATTCGGCAAGCGCGACAACTACTGCACCGAGCTCATCGACTTCGATGTCGCCCACATTCGCCTTCCATACAACACCATCCTTGGGTATCCGGCCCTGGCCAAGTTCATGGTGGTGACTCATCATGGTTACAATGTCCTCAAGATGCCAGGGAGCTGCGGCGTCATCACGGTCGCCTGCGAGGAGAAGGACGTGGTGTGCTCTCTCGAGCGCGCCTACCAGGCTGCGGCGGTCGAGAACCCAGACGATGAAGGCGCCGTTTACCCTCCTGAGGCTATCCCCAAGAAGAAGAAGCAGCTGCCCCGCCAAGGGCCTCAGGAGAGCGGGGTGTCCAGCGGCACCACCTCAGGCCCTACGCCCACTGATGGGGCGCCTCCCTCTCTCGCATAGGAAGGCGTGCCCGGCGCCCCTCTCAGGCTGGGCTCGGGGGTTCTCCTTTGGAGGGCCTCTGACCTGGCCAACATCACAAGGGAGGCGCTCGGGCACCATGTGGAGGCGTGCTTCGACGCGCGCTTCCTCCAGGAGGGCATAAGGCGCGTGGTACCAGGTGCTCAGGAGTTCATCACCAAGGCAATCAAGGAGCTTCAGGAGGCAAGAGCTATGCGAGGTGACCATCACCCACCACCCAGCGCGGCTCCTTGTCCCGGCAAGGACAGCGAGCTGCGCGTCTACGTCAACATCCCAGGGCTCAACAGGGCCGCATCTCAGGAGCGCTTCTGGCCGTCCCACGCTGGCCGATGCAAGGGTCCCCCTCACAGCTATGTTCACATGCCTTTGGGCTTGCCGAGCGCAGTTGCTGCATTCCAGTGCCACATGCGGGGCGTCCTGCCGGCTCATGAGGCCAGAAGCTAGGCGATCCTGTCAGAGGAGGAGATGGATCCTCGCGAGCCCCCTGGGCCCTGAGAGCCTCCCGAGGTTCAGGGCCCGGGCGGCTCATGAGGAGCGACTTCTGCAGCACGCGTCTTCAGCTACTCCAACATCTCTTCAGCAACGGTGCCAGGTGACATTTTCTGGTTTGTTCAGTTGGGGGCGCCCCTCAGACTCCATTATCCCCAAGCTACGTGGGTCCGTCCCTGCGGCTTGTATCGTTTTGCATCTATCAGAACTAGCTCTACCTTATCCATGAGTTCATTTATGATTATCACTTGCCTGTCCGGTGCTTCGTCACCAAGAACGTCATACGCCCTTGCAAGCCAACCCACGACCGCCTCATGATTAAGGACTGGCACGGCGTCTGTGCTCGGGTCCGTCCCTGCAGCATTGCTAAACCCGAGTGGCTGAGCTCTGGCTCGCGGGCCAGCTCCCGTGCACCTCACCTCCCATGGTCCTTGGTGCCTTGTTCTCGCATGAGCTAATCGGGGGCGAGTTAGTTAGGGCGCGCGACCCAGTGCCTCGCCACCGCGGGAGCCACGCGCCGGTTGTCTTTCTTCAGGACATTCGCATGAGAAAACTGGGCATGGCGTCTATGCTCGGGTCCGTCCCTGCAGCATCGACAAACCCAACGGCTGAGCTCTGTCTGGCGGGCCGGACCAGTTCACGTCACCTCCTGGGGTCGTTGGTGTTTGGCCTTCTCATGCGATAACCTCAGGAGATTCACTCGGCGCAGGTTGCCTAACCATCTCGCAGGACTATCACAAGTGTTACGAATCAAATTCAGGTGCAACCCGCCTTGAGGTAGGGCCTCGTGAGTCCCGCGCTGGCTCACGAGTGCCCATACACACCTCCTCTAGCCCTACCGTGCAAGCCACGTGTTAGGGCGGGGCTGTACACGCCCCGGGGTCTCCCCTCAGAGGGAGCCCCCACCCACGTACCAGTGGAAGCACCATGCTCTGTGCTGGCAGTCGACATGGTCGAGGAGCGGCTATGCCCGTGCAAGAGCGGTAGCACCATGCTCCGCGCTGGTGATAAACAACTGGGGGCAGCCTAACGGCTGCACTAACCTCAGGAGAGCCGCCAGGCTCGGTGTTCAGCCTCACCGCGCTGCTTTCCCCTTGGGAGAGTAGCGCGAGGGGGCTGGGCACGGGGGCTACGCTCAGGTCATGCCTGGCGTACACCACCTTGCCTGGTCCCTCGGACCTGGTCTTCGCACATCCCTCCCGAGTGAAAGCCCGGCGTGGACAGGTATGGGGGTTTTTTGGTTCGCACGTCAAGGGGGACCCCTGGGCATCGCGACCCAGGGGCCTAACTGGCCATGTAGCCCCTCACCCCTTGGTCTCGTCCTGGCGATCCAGATGACTCAACGGCGGCTGAGGTACGCGCGGGGCCGGTCCCTGCCGATGCAGAACGACAAGACCCACTCTTGCGTCTCCTTCCCGAGGGCTGTTCGTACGTCAAGGGGGACTCCTGAGCATCGCGACTCAGGAGCCTAACTCGCCACGTAGCCCCTCACCCCTTGGTCTCGTCCTGGCGATCCGGACGACCCAATGGCGACTGAGGTATGCGTGGGGCTGGGCCCTGCCGACGCAGAACATCAAAGCAAACGGAAAGGAAACCGCAGAACCTTAGCAAGTTATTACAAAACATAATGTCTCTTAAAGTTCCAAAGCATAAGTTCTTACGCCTGCACGAGGCACGGTACATGTTGCAGGAATAAAACAAGGGGAAAGTGCCGCCATCTCCTTCAGCCTTGGACGCCATCGTTCCCAGCTTGGGGAGTCTCGTCATCGACGACGTCGCCGCCATCCTTGCCGTTAGCCATAGGCACGGGGTCGACGGCGAGGAACTTCGGCAGCAGGGCCTCCACTTAACCCTTCACGGCCTTGGCAGCAGCATCTTGGAGCTCAGGGTCCACGGGTTCGAGCAGGGCACCAAAGTCGAAGCTAGAGTCCTGAAGATGGAGGTGGCTGAAGACGCGCGTTGCGGCTGAGGCCAAAAGCGCGCGGGCTTCCCCCTCCACCATGGGGCCCACTCCGACGACGATGCCCTCGAGCGTCGCGATGAGCTTGGGGAGCAGCCCGGCGGGGCCTTCCTCCGGAGTCACCAGCGGCTCCTTGTACCCGCTCCCGTAGAGATCCTGCAGTGCCTTGCGGGACCTCTGCTCGAGGGAGTCGAAGGCGGCACGCCCCGTGGTGGCCGCCTCCTCAGCCTTGGCAAGGAGTTTCTCCCTGGGCTCCAGCTGAGCCTTCTCGTCGGAGACAAGCTGGGCGTGGGACGCCTGGGCCGCCTCCACCTCCTCCTTCAGCTTCTCCAGGCGGCCGCGCTCCATGGCCTGCTCCCGAGATGCCTGCTCCAGCTCAGCGTCACGACCGGCGACCGCGGACTCCCACTCCTTCAGCTTTTCCTCCTGCTCCTCGAGTTGGCGGGCACGGGTGGCCTGCTCGTCGCGGAGGGCTTTCAGCTCGTCCTTCGCCACATGGTAGTGTTCCTCAGCGTCCTTCGTGTCCTTAAACACCATGTCACGGGCGGCGGCGGCCACGCCGGCCACCTTCTGGCCCTCCTCTTCAGCAGCGTCGGCCTGGTCCCAGGCCGCCCTGACGGACGAGTTAGCCTGGAGCCACCCCGAGACCAGCTCCAGGCGCCCCGACGCCCGGTGCCGGTCGGGGCCCCGAAGATCATTCCGGAGTTGATCCAACGCAGAGAAGGCCTGCTCCAGAGCACCAAGCGTGGTAGAAGAGCCGCGGCCTGCCAGCGTGGCGGCTGGATGAAGAGATGGCGACGGCATCAAGACCGGCGAAGCAGCAGCAGCATGGATGGCCGGGGGCTCCGGAGCCTCGGGTCGGCAGCAGGCGCGCTGAAGGCAAGCGTCTCTGAAGCCGGCGCGGCCGCAGATGCATCCTTCTCCTGAGGTTGGGCCCCTGTGCCTCCCGAGGGCAACCCTGCGGCAGGAGGACGCGAGCTAGCCTCATCCGTCTGCCCCAGGACCTCTGGGGCCGAGGTGGGCTACTTGGCCTCAGGAGCCCTCGCCTCCTCCTTCTTTTTCACCACCGGCGTTGGCCTGGCCGCGGAGAGGAAAATGTCAGAGCACCACGTCAAGAGCAGGAAGCAAAGACAAGATGGTGCACTTACTGGTCCGTGGCGACGTAATCCCTCGTCCTCTTCAGGAGCACGATGCCCACAGGCTTCATGGGCGCGAGCCCCGTCGCATTCTCGGGAGCGGATGAGCGCGCAACGGCTGGATCTGCGGCAGCGGCGGCCGACGGTGGGGCAGAGGCGCCACCTCGGGGAAGCAACGACGACCTATCCTTCTTCGGGACACCCAGCTTCAACTTCTTCGGAGGGGTGCCCCTAGACCTCGTGGTGACCCCGGCGGAGCACGGCGACTCCCTGACTGGGTACTCATCGGCGTCGTCGTCAGGAAAGGCGCGGAGGAGCTCGCTCCGCCGTGGGGGAGAGGTCTCTCCCACCTCCTCCAAGGTCGCCTCCGAGCTCTTGTTCCCCTCCTCCCCGAAGGAATCACCGGAGGACACCGGCACCGGGGAGCCCAGGGGCAGGGAAGGCTCCAGCGGCACGAGTCCCCACTCGTTGAAGACAGGCATGGTGGCGGCTATCTTCCCCCCGTTGGCGCGATGGTACAATGGGAGATGGGCATCCGAGGGGCCACCCTGGTCCTTCCCGAGCAAGGTGCGCACGACCTTGCTCAGCTCCTCGTCAGACAAGTTGTCCAGGCGCAACCGGAGGTCGTCTTCCACACCCTTGAAGCTCCACAGGGGGCGCGAGTGCGCCTGGAGCGGAGCCAGGCACTGCGTCAGGAACTCCTTGACAATCATGGCCCTTGTCAGCTTCTCCGCCTTCGGGTCCTCCGCCTTCAGGTCGGCCGTCATCCTCTATAGCAACTGCTCCGCCCTGGGGTCGGTGAGCTTCTCATGAGCCCATCGATCCAGGGGCTTCAGCAGCGCGGTCGGCAGCTCCAGCCGAGCGTGGGAGTGCTTGGCGTCCATGAAGATCCACTTGTTCCGGAAGTCCTCCAACTTCTTCCCGGACTGCGAGATCGCTTTGCTGCCGTTGGCCGCGATGAAGCTGGCGCACCCAGAGCACTGGCCGCTGCTTATCCAGAGGTAGAAGAAGTGGCGGAACAGCGCGACGGAGGGCGTCACCCCCACGAACGCTTCGCAGTAGAAGGCAAAGATCGACAGGAGGAGGATGGAGTTGGGATGAAGATGGAGGGCATGGAGACCATAGTGGTTGAGGACGGCATAGAAGAAACGGGAGAAAGGGGGAACCAGCCCAGCGAAGACGCCTTGCAGGAAGAAGGGGTAGAAGGTGTCACCCAAGGCTTCTGGCTGGGCGAAGCCGACCCGGAGCACCGTCTCCCCTCCCTCATTGTCGGCACCCGCCGTCAGCGGGAGCACGGCGGCAAGGTGCTTCTCCTCGGCGATGGAGGACGCGCTCAAGGCTGGCTAAAACCAGAGAGCCGAGCGCGCGGCGGAGGCCGATGACTTCGCCTTGTCGGTGGCCATCGGTGGTGAGCCTGGGGAAAGGATTCAGCAGATCTGGAGGCGCGCTAAGCAGAAGGAGAAGGGGATCTGGAGCAAGATGGAAGGAAGGCAATGAAGGCTCAGCGGTAGGCACCAGCCTTTTTGTCAGCCAGGGACGGTTGCCGAGGCAGCGTGGGGAAGCGGAGACGCCCACATCCCATCAATCGCCACATGTCGACCAAGGCCGCAGGCGGTTGGGGCCCGCGGCGCTCCGCACTTGCCCTTTGGCTTCGCCTCGAAGCCAAGTTCAAGCGCGCCTTGGGCCCGGGGGCTACTGTCGGTGTTCTGGGAACGGGGTACCCAAACTTGCCTGCCTGCGGCCCACGGCGTGGCTCCATCGATGGCCTGGTACGGCCCAGTTTCAGCGACAATGACTCAAGACCCTTGCGAGGGGCCAAGCCTCGCGAGGCGGACGAGACCAAGACCTCCACGAGGAGCGGCCTCCTCAGGCTAGCTCCGGAGGAGCGGAGATCTCTATGCAAGCCTCACCTCGTGAGGTCCGGAAGACGTGAGCCATGACGACCAAGGCCAGGCGGGCGCCAGCGGGCGCAGTGTACCAGTTTCCTCTTTGGTGCTAAAGAGGCAAGCGCAGGCGCGGAGTCCCAAGGAATCAGCCAAAGGTTTCCATTCCCATGCAACAAGACCAAGACCGCCAGGACGGCAGGACGGAGGTCATCACCGAGCCCACCACGGCGTCACGACCAGAGGCTTTTGCAGGCGAAGACTACTTTTGTCAGGATAACATGTACTAGCTGTCTCCCTTCGAATTTGGCCGCTGTGGGATCCCTTGCCGCCTTTCATTTGGGAAGAGGACCAAGGCCACTATAAATAGGACTTAGCCACCACCGTAGATGGGAGGGAATGGACAGATCACCCTCATTCACCAGCTCACTCGAGCTCAAGAACACCTCTCCTCCTGAGGCTGTTCGCCAGTGTACTAGTTCATCCTCAGCCCCTCGAGGCCAATCCACCACAAAGCAGGAGTAGGGTTTTACACCGCAAGGTGGCCCAAACCTGGGTAAACTGCTGTGTCTCTTTCCTTACAGTTCGTCGAGCTAGGCTGTGAGATTAGCGAGTAGGCAGACTGGGGAGGATGAGTTCTTCGCACGCACCCCAGAGTTCGAACCTCTCAAGGGTTTGCGGAACCCGAAATCCGACAGCCGTTGCCGTTAGGTGTCATGCACGTATCCTCCCAACGTGGATCCAGTACAGGAATGAGAAAGCGGATACCCAATTTAACACCTTCCTTGACCATTTATCCGTAAGTAATGTTATTCATCGCAATTTGTAATATTGTCTTGCTCTGTCCCATACTTTCTAGGTTCCTCCTAATAAGACTCACATTCTTTTTTCAACAGATGAGGTTCAAGTTGGATCCGAAAGATGATGCAACTAAACAAGCATGCACTCATGTTTTTCAGTCTGCTCTACGACAGTATCAGTATCACCATAGAAAAACTCACTTTGAAGGCAAGGCTAACAATGAAATTACCCAAACATCTCCAGTGGAATATATTACAGATGAAGACTGGACAGCCCTTGTTAAACACTGGTCTGATCAAAAGTATCAGGTAGGGTATATGTATTTGATCAGATCACATATTGAACTCGTATTTACGTATGTGCCTTACAAGTGTATCTTCTTCTAGGCTAACTGTTTGAAGAACAAGACCAACTGTTCTAAAGTGAAATTCCAACAGACAATAGGATCTCGTAGCTATATTGCACACTGCGAGGCTCTTGTAAATAGCTGCTAGTTCCTTCTTTTTTCTGTGCCATATTATCGTATCTATATTGACTTGTTCCAACTACAGAGGAAAGCCCGTGCGGACCAAAAAGAACCTGAACCGAATGCAATGCAAATCTTCAAGGATTGCCACACCAGCAAAATGAAGGGCATGAGCACACCAGTTCAAGCCGCTGTTGTAAGTCCTTACTCCTCCTGCCTTTGAATTGCTTGTTACTATGACGTGTTCATTTAACTGCTTGGTTTGCAGCCAATGTCAGTTACTCTATTCACTTTTATACACAGTTGTCTTTACGTATCATTTCACCTTACACGGTTTAAAAGTGAGGAAGGATATTCTTTTGGTCTTGATCTGTAATCCAGTTGTGATGTTCACGTGCCAACACAATGATACAATAGCCTGTTTGTTTGATATCTGTTTGCCCATGATATGAATGATGTCATACTATGTTCAACCTACTTTAAACCATGTCTCTTTATCCTTAGAAGTCAACGAATGTGAGGAAATAGACAATACATTAGGCATGCTACATGGACATATGTTTCGAAAGTGATTTTATTATGTAGTTGGCACTACAATACATGCTAACGTATTACAGTAGTTCACCAAAATAAGTTATGTATAAACATGAAACCTATTTTGTTTGTTTTTGTCTCATTAGTAACTTATCTGGTACACTAATCTACAAGTTCAAACTTTCAACAAGCTATGGAACAAATGATTGAACAGCCACAACCACCTGAAGGTGACGAGGCTACCACAGGCACAATGTCACCTCTTGCTGCAGTGCGTCAGTATCTCTCCACTAACAGTGCAAAAAGCACCTTCCTGCGTAATTCTGGGTTGGTTGTCAAGGTAACCTCATCCAAATCACCTACTGAACAAAATCTTCCGGCTAGATAGAGTGATATATCTGTGCTCCAGACACAAGTCCAATCCCTAATGGAGGTCGTTTCAGAAACAAGAATAGTGGTTGATAAATGTCGTCAAGATATGAATGGTTTTGAAACCAGACTATCAGACATTTGCTTCGTTGTTCAAGAGCAATGGCGGAAAAAAAGGGGAAGATCGTGCTACTCCATCAGATTCTACAGCCTGAAACATTAGCACTCAGGTCAAATGATCTGTGCTTCTATACATTTGATGGTGCTTTTATCTGCAAGGACTGTAAACTTTATGCCAATAGGCCTTTTGTTGTATGGCTGGAATTTATTTTGTTGTGGTATAGCATTTATCGTGCTGCGAAAGGCTGTAGAAATTACGACGCTATTTTTGTGTAGTGTAGGTTTATCTTAGTAATGTATTCGGCCGAAAGCTTCGTGGGAGCCCAACGTGCCAACATTCGTCGGGCCCACAATTCCAATTGGGCTAAAAAAGATTATAGACCGTAATTTGCATGTAGCCCACTACAAATATCTGGGCCTAAATCAGCATAAGCTTTCTTATTTTTGGTAGGCATGTGCCCATAGTGGGCCTTTAACAGGCCTAAACATAATTTGGGCCCTCAGTAACAACATGCCGTTAACATGTGTAAATATCTTGAGCCCATAAATAACATGGGCCTTTAATAGGTCAAAAGTGAGATTGGGCCCTGATTGTGCCAAATAACCCACTGGTCATTAGCAGGCCGAAATGTATCTCAGCTCATGGTGGCCCATTGACAATGCGGATCATTCACACGCCGAAATTCAGACGGGCCGTAAATGCGCCGACCTACTACACGGGCCTTTACCAGGCCAGAATTTCGGTCGGGCTTGATTAGTATCAGTTTTATATGGTCCATTAATAGGCCCGATGTGACATTGGGCCACATATGGCCCATGGATTTCGTCTGATGTTAACAGGCCAAAAAACACAATAGGCTGGAAGTGGCCCAAATCTACAGTGGGCCTCTAACAGGCCGAATGTCAGACATGGCCGAATATGACCCAATTCCTTCATGGTCGTTTATGGGCCGAAAGTTTCAATGGCCAATAAATGGGCCCAAATGAAGCAGGACCTTTAACAGGCCGGAAACACACTGGGCCGTAATTCGGCCCAAATACTTAGCGGACTGTTGACGGGCCAGAAGTGACCATGGGCCACAATGATGACAAGTCTAGAACGGGCCGTTGACGGGCCGATTTGACACTAGTCATACGGGCCTTAACTGCAAATGGGCCGTCTGCAAGCAGGCCGTTAATGGGCCAGCCCGCTAATTTTGTCTATGCCAGCCTTTTTAACCTAAATGGGCCGCTGTTGGGCCTTGCCACATGTCGACGTACCATAGGCACCTCCTGTCCATTGGGCTGTTAACATCTGTCCTTTCGCGGTGCTGACACATGGTTGCTACGGCCAATGAGAATTTTACATGTGGAAAATCCCCATTGGTCTGGGTTGTTAACGGGTTATCGGATCCAAACCAGAACCCGATAGCTTAACGGCGACCCGTTACGGTGGATGCCACGTGTCGGTTACCCTTGACGAAAGCACTTCCCTGACACGCCATTTATCGTCATGGAAGTGGACACTTCCGTGATGATAATTTTGGTATTGTCATGGAACACTTCTACGACAACACATGTATGACTATCTTGATTCTGTCATAAAATCGTCATGGATGTACATGCATGACAGAAAACGTGACCTACTGTGACAACGTATTATCATGGAAGTGGTTTTTTGTTGTGAATCTTCTTTTGCGGTGTGTTTGTTGAGATCCGATGAATTGTGGGTTTATGATAAGATTATCTATGAATATTATTTGAGTCTTCTCTAAACTGTTTTATGCATGATTAAGATATCTTTGTATTTCTCTCCTATCTATTGATTTGGTTTGTCCAATTAGATTGATCTTTCTTGCAATGGGAGAGGTGCTTTATGATGGGTTCAATCTGGCAGTGTCCTCACCCAGTGACAGTAGGGGTAGCGAGGCACATATTTGTATTGTTGCCATTAAGGATAAATGATGGGTTTTTTACCATATTGTTTGGATCTATCTATCTACATCATGTCATCTTGCTTAAGGTGTTACTCCGTTCTTGTTAACTTAATACACTAGATGCATGCTGGATAGCGGTCGATGTGTGGAGTAATAGTAGTAGATGCAGGCAGGAGTCGGTCTACTTGTCACGGACGTGACGCCTATATTCATGATCATTGCCTTGGATATCGTCATAACTATGCGCTTTTCTATCAATTGCTCAAAAGTAATTTGTTTACCCATCGTATGCTTCTTTCAATAGAGAAGCCTCTAGTGAAACCTATGGCCCCCGGGTCTATTTCTATCATATTATTTTTAGATCTATAAAACCAAAAATACCTTGCTGCAATTTATTTGTCTTTACTTTATTTTACACTTTTACTTATCTTTTATATCAATCTCTATCAGATCTCACCCTTGCTAGTGACTGTGAAGGGATTGACAACCCCTTTTTCGCGTTGTGTGCAAGTGTTTGTTAGTTTGTGCAGGTGCATCTATTGGGGACTTTTGTGTTACTCCTACTGGATTGTTACCTTGGTTCTTAACTCAGGAAAATACTTATCTCTACTTTGTTGCATCACCCTTTCCTCTTCAAGGGAAAAATCAACGCAAGCTCAAGAAGTAGCAGAACCAACATCCGAAAATGCTTCCACCTGAGTTTAATTCTTTGCTGGACCAGCAACTTTTGCTACAACCATATCTTCAAAATGCTGGAACAAGGTTTTCAAATGATTCAATAGGGGTGGCGACACAGAGCTGCTTTTTGACAACTTTTTTTTATTGCGACCGTCGACGGCGAGCATCAGCGGCGAGCACGGTGACGGCTGTCGACGACGCCAAATGGGGGTGGGCGGCAGTGCACTGCGCAACGAGGCGATGGTGGGCGGCCGCCATGACTTGCGGTGTTTTCTTCATATCTGAATGTGAATGGGGTGAGAAGCAAGAAGGCAACCTGGATGGATGAGGATCCAAAGGCTCGAGTGGGCCAATCGGGCGGCTGGCATGTGACCGGCCGAAACTTTGGGCCGGCGCGTCGGCGCCGATCAGTCACTTATCCAACAAATCACATTTTGTCCAACTGCATCTATCCAACTGTCTATGTCCCTCGGGTATGTTAACCATGTTTAACACAATTTTTTAGCATAATTCATTAATTAGTATCATTCCTAATATCAACGTCAGGATTGACCAAGTAATTACATCCTACCTAATATTAACATGCAATTTATATCCTGCCTAATATTATATGTAACACAATAAATATCCTGCCTAATATTAGCGTGATACACAATTACTAGTATATATGTACTTATATCTCTATGTCTATCTATATCTACTACTCCCTCTGTTCCTAAATATAAGTCTTTCTAGAGATTCCACCATGGACTACATACGAAGCAAAATGAGTGAATCTACACTCTAAAATATGTCTGTATACATCCGTATGTAGTTTGTAGTGGAATCTCTAAAAGGACTTATATTTAGAAAAGGAGGAAGTAGAACAATGCTCGTGTGTTGATATAAATATTCTAGATGTTGGTACGTTAGCTTGTGATTTACCTGCCCATAATATGTGATTTATGTAAATAAATGTCCATCAAATATTGTCCGTGATTTACCTTATGTTCTGATCAGAAGTGATTTACCTGCCCATAGTATACGATTGTGTAAATAAATGTTCATCCAATTCTTTCGTGATTTACCTTATATTTTGATCACAAGTTTGGTAAGTAATTAAAGTGGAATTGTTTCAGAATGTAAGTAAATTAAGATGATTGATTATTATATGGGGAAGATTGGATGAATGGGTGGTGGGAAGGCGAAACAGAAACCTTAGGTTCTTTTTAATCTACTAGAACAATGCCCATGCGTTGCAACGGGATATAAATATTATAGTCCATAAGCTTGTGATTTACCTGTCAATAATAATGCGATTGTGTAAATAAATGTTTACCCAATTCTGCCCATGAATTACCTTATATTTTGATTAGAAGTTTGGTAAGTAAATTAAAATGGAATTGGTTTAGAAGGTAAGTAAATTAAGGTGATTGGTTATCATATACATGAAAGGTTGGACGAATGGGTGGTGGAAAGAAAGGTTAAACGGGAACCTTACATTCTTTTTAAGTAGTAGAGATATATATATCTATACTACCTAAAAAAAGAATAGTGTTCTTTTTTCTGCCAGGTGGAGTGCTTCTTCCAACCTTCCATCCTTTCCTAAGAATCATTCCTTGGAAACCGCCTTCACTGTCCCACCTTTTATTGACTTACCAAATAAATTTATATTTTCTTTGGTAAGTGAATATGTGATTACAAAAAAAATCCTAAAATATATTTAGGTAGGTAAATCATGGACATGATTTGATAAGATTATTTAACAATCATATTTATATGAGCAAGTAAATCGCGGGCTAATATACTAGAATATTTATACCCGTTGTAACGCATGGGCAATTATCTAGTCTAGTAATATACTTATTAAACTATTTAAAAAGAACATAAAGTTCCCGTTTCATTTTTCCTTCATCCAACCTCTCTATGTACGCCTCCTCTCTCTTTTTGTTTTTTCCCTCCCATCATTGATTTTTCTCCCATGGGTTTCCCTAAAATTGACTCAACTGTACCACATCTTATTAACTTGCCAAAATAAAATAATAATTTTTGACAAGTCATTAACTTCTTACGAAATAAGTGACTAATAATAAGATGTCAGATAAATCATGGTGATTGCGTATAAAAATTTGTTAAATAAGTTCTTACTAAGGGTGTGTCTTATGCATAAGCTACGATGAGAATAAGTATCAGAGAAGTTGCAGTGGAAGTAACTCCATGACAATAAGTCATCCAGCACTACTACAGGAAGGTCCAAACGTGACACATGTATAGGAGACCAATTGACTAAACTGTGTGCGTCGCAAACGGTATGGTAATAAAACCATCACCAATAAAACGAACTGTGTGCGATGGTGGGTCCATCAAATACGATTCAGATTAGAGTTGCATGTGCAAATCATGGCATACAGTTGATTTATACGATCTATTTTTGATGTGCCAAAACAACAGAAATGGTTATCCAGATCAAGGTATGTGCGGTAGATGGCATACAGGTCACTCAGATGAACTATTTGCGATGAGCCAAAACAACATAAATGGTTAGCCAAATCAAGGTGTGTGCGATAGACGGCATACAGGTCACTCGGATGAACTATTTACGATGCGCCAAAACAAACAATTCAGCTTAACAAGATGTGTCTGATACTGCTACTTCTTAAGCTTGCGTTGGTTTTTTCCTTGAAGAGGAAAGGGTGATGCAGCAAAGTAGAGATAAGTATTTCCCTCAGTTAAGAACCAAGGTATCAATCCAGTAGGAGGAACACACAAGTCTCCAACAATTGCACCTCCACAAACAAACAAATACTTGCACCCAATGCGATAAAGGGGTTGTTAATCCCTTCACGGTTACTTGCAAGGATGAGATCTCATAGTGATAGGTATAAAAGATAAGTAAAAGTGATAAATAAAATAAAAGTAAATAAATTGTAGCAAGGTATTTTTGTGTTTTTAATTTTGTAGATCTGAAAATAATAAGATAAAAGATAGGCCCGGGGGCCATAGATTTCACTAGAGGCTTCTCTGTTGAAAGAAAGCATATGGTGGGTAAACAAATAATTGTTGAGCAATTGATAGATAAGCGCATAGTTATGACGATATCCAAGGCAATGATCATGTATATAGGCATCACGTCCGAGACAAGTAGACCGACTCCTCCCTGCATCTACTACTATTACTCCACACATCGACCGCTATCCAGCATGCATCTAGTGTATTAAGTTAACGAGAATGGAATAAATCTCAGCACAATCGGAGTTACGGATCTCCGGGAATATAAGAAATGGTTTTCGTCCAGAAAACAGGAACGCGAAACAAAAGAGAACAGAGGGATAGATCCAATCGAGGAGGGGCTCCTGCCCCTCCGCCGCCATGGCAACCATGGACCAGAGGGGGAACTCTCCTCCCATCTAGGGGGAGGCCAAGGAAGAAGAAGAAGGAGGGGGGTTCTCTCCCCCTCTCTCCCGATGGCGCCGGAACACCGCCGGGGCAGTCATCGTGTGACGGCGATCTACTCCAACAACTCCGTCATCTTCACCAACATCTTCATCACCTTCCCCCATCTATATTCAACGGTTCACTCTCCCGCAACCCGCTGTAACCTCTACTTGAACATGGTGATTTACGCTTCATATTACTATCCAATGATATGTTGCCATCATATGATGCTTGAGTAGATTTTTGTTGTCCTATCGGTAATTGGTGAATTGCTATGATTGGTTTAATTTGCTTGTGGTTATGTTTCTATCCTTTGATGCCCATCATATGAGCGTGCATGTGGATCACACCATAGGGTTAGTTGTATGTTGATAGGACTATGCGTTGGAGGGCAAGGGTGACAGAAGCTTCTTCCTACCATAGAAATTGATGCATACGGGATTGAAGGGGGACCAATATATATCTTAATTCTATGGTTGGGTTTTACCTTAATGAACATTAGTAGTTGCGGATGCTTGCTAATAGTTCCAATCATAAGTGCATAGAATTCCAAGTAAGGGACGACATGCTAGCAGTGGCCTCTCCCACATAAAAACATGCTATCAGTCTAGTAACGTAGTCAATTGCTAAGGGACAATTCCGAAAATCCTACCACTACTAATCCACACTCGCTATACTAATTTAATTGTACTTTAATTAGAACAGCACCTACTTTTTTATTGTTATGTTCTTTATTATCTTGCAAACTTATCTCTTTACACCTACAAAGCACTTCTAGTTTTATTCTTGTTCTAGGTAAAGCAAATGTTAAGTGTGCGTAGAGTTGTATCGGTGGTCTATAGAACTTGAGGGAATATTTGTTCTACCTTTAGCTCCTTGTTGGGTTCGACAATCTTATTTATCGGAAAATGCTACAAACGATCTCCTATACTTGTGCGTTATCAAGACCTTTTTCTCGCGCTGTTGCCGGGGAGCAATAGCGTGGGGTGAATATTCTCGTGTGTGCTTGTTTGCTTTATCACTAAGTAGTTTTTATATTGTGCTCTTGTTTTCTATCTTTAGTTATGGGTAGGAAACGCAAAATACCAAAAAAAATAGTTGTACCTGTTAAACCAATGGTTGAAGAACCACCCGAAATCTATCATACTGCTGAAGCTTTCTACTTGGATCATCTTCGATCCCTATGTGCTCGTGCTGAAATCCCAACTAGCTTAGTTGAGGGCAAATCATTAGATGAGCATGCTCATTTTGTGCGACACCACTTATCTCAAAAAGGGAAATTTTTGTGGCATCATATTAATAATTTGTATTGCTATGCTTTGAATTTATGCGAAATATATGATTTTACTTGTTGTTCTGAAGACCCTAAAAAACACCTTCCCTTCCAATGTGAGTTTAAGGATAATGAAATCGTATCTTCTTATGCCAAAGGTGTTTATAATTACTATGATATTGGACAAATTGAAGAATTTGTTGCTTTTAAGGGTGCTTATGAAATTGGTTCTTTGATTGAAAAGTATGATGCTACTCTTTACAAATCTAAAATTTTTGCTATACTTAAATATTGCTATGAAAACTATGCTTCTAATGCTTATGTTAAAAATATATTGAGGACTCCTCCGCTGTCCAACAAGATACTAATATTTTGCAAGAGTCCATGGAAGAAGAGATTGCTGAAATTGTGAGCTCATTAGATGAAAAAGATGAGGAGGAGAGCGAAGAACAAAAGGAGGAAGAGCGGATTGATCACCCGTGCCCACCTTCTAATGAGAATAACTCTTTATCCCATACATTGTTTAATTTCCCTTCGTGCTTACCAAAGGATGAATGCTATGATGATAGCTATGATCCCTTGGATTCTTTTGAAATATCCCTTTTTGATGAAAATGTTGCTTGCTATGCTTGTGGCCATGATGCCAATTTGAATTATGCTCATGGAGATGAACTTGCTATAGTTCCTTATGTTAAGAATGAAATTGTTGCTATTGCACCCACACATGATAGTCCTATTATCCTTTTGAATTCTCCAAACTACACTATATCGGAGAAGTTTGCTCTTATTAAGGATTATATTGATGGGTTGCGTTTTGCTACTACACATGATGATTTTTATGAATATAATATGCATGTGCTTGCTGCTCCTACTTGCAAATATTATGAGAGAGGAACTACATCTCCGCCTCTCTATGTTTCCAATACGATAAAACTGCAAGAAACTGCTTATGCTATGTATTGGCCTTTACTTGATTTGCATGAATTGTTCTTTTATGACATGCGGATGCATAGGAAGAGAGTTAGACTTCGTCATTGCATGATATATGTTGCTTTGTGCTCATTACTAAATTCTAGATCATTGTTAATTAAAATTGGCTTTGATATACCTTGGGATCCGGGTGGATCAATTACTTGAGCACCATATGCCTAGCCTAATGGCTTTAAAGAAAGTGATGCCAGGGAGACAAACCGGAAGTTTTAGAGAGTCATTTTATTCTATTGTGTGCTTTTATAAAGTTTAAAAACAAAAAACTATAGATGGGAACCTAAAACTTTTCAAAAAGAAAAGTGAAAGTGAGAGAGACGAGCATTGTTAAAGTGGGAGCTAGCCTTGAACTTTGTTCATGCCCATGGAAACATTATGAATCTTGAATTACAAAAAAAAATTGACAAAAATAATTATCCCCTTTTACAAATCCATTGTATTATAAAAATAATGTGCCAAGATTTACCTTTAGGATGATTAGATTCCTTGTTGGTATGTGCGGTGAAAAAATAGAAACTTTGGCTGTAGTGCGTGAATTTACATTTTTTACTAGAACGTCAAAAGTTTCTGAAATTTTACACAGTAATCTATGCAAAAAAAATATTTTGTCCTAATTTTTCAGAATTTTTGGAGTTACAGAAGTATAGTCAAAGTTCAGATTACTACAGACTGTCCTGTTTTTGACAGATTCTATTTTTGATGCATTGTTTTGCTTGTTTTGATGGAACTATGGACTTTATCGGTGGTATAAGCCATGGAGAAGTTAGGATACAATAGCGATAATGCAAAAATAAAATATGAATGGGTTTGCAACAGTACTTAGAGTAGTGATTTGCTTTATTATACTAACGGATCTCACCAGGTTTCTGTTAAGTTTTTTGTGGATGAAGTGTTCAAAGATCGAGGAGGTCTCGATATGAGGAGAAGGAGGAGAGGCAAGAGTTCAAGCTTGGGGATGCCCAAGGCACCCCAAGTAAATATCCAAGGAGACTCAAGCGTCTAAGCTTGGGGATGCCTTGGAAGGCATCCCATCTTTCTTCAACAAGTATCGGTATGTTTTCGTTTTCATTTCGTTCATGTGATATGTGTAAATCTTGGAGCGTCTTTTGTGTTTAGTTTTCACTCTTCTTTTATGCACCATGCTGGTATGAGATAGTCCATGGTTGATTTATAGAATGCTCATTGCACTTCACTTATATCATTTGAGTATGGCTTTATAGAATGCTTCATGTGCTTCACTTGTATCATTTGAAGTTTGGATTGCCCGTTTCTCTTCATATAGAAAACCATATTTGTAGAATGCTCTTTTGCTTCACTTATATTTATTAGAGCATCACTGGTACAACGAGGTGCTATACAAACGGTTTTTAACCCCTTTTCGTGACGGCGTTTGGAACCGTCGCCAAGTGAGTGATTGTGATAGGGGGGTCCTTCCCACACGACCCAGAAACCGTCGGGGATAGCCCCTCCGGCCACACACGCTCGCAAAATGAGGTCGTGTGCGACGGGCGAGCGATCAAATATGATTATACGTACAGTAGTATTAAAAAAATTCAATTATACATGCCAAACTGTTTCCAGTCGGAAGTACATCCCACACAGTCAGTCTCGGTTAAACGTTTCCGTTCGTATGTACATTCCACACAGTCAATCCAAGGAATATGTTTCAGTTAGTATGTACATCCCACACAGTTAATCCAAGAAGTACGTTTCCGTTCATATATACATCCCAAATAGTCACTCCAAGGAAAACGTTTTCGTTCGCATGTACATCACACACAATTTTCCCCATAAAATCATTTGTGATAGCATTGCTATTGCAGACGATATTAACAATTTTACCGTTTACGTTATTGAATGCATCACACACGGTGCGTAGAAGAAACTATGTGGCATAGGTTGTCCATCGCACACACTTTCTATATGGTAAATGTTTGCGCAAGGTGGCCTAACGCAAACAGTTTTCAAGAGAATGTCGTGTGTGATTGTTCATTGATCCAACATGGTTTATTCCTAGAAACTGTGTGCGTTGCCTGAGGTCATCGCCCACGGTGTTTTCTTAATAACCGTTTGCAATAGAAAAACCCAATTAGCAGGCTAATTAGCCATTATTAATAATCCATTTATTAATCTAATTGACATTTCATATTAAGCACACAATATATTTCATTTTCGTATTAAGGAAGCAGGATTTCATAATTGAAATACATTAGAGTACAACATCATATGGCTTCAGCACTCAGCTACCCCATTACACAACTGCACTAGCATCAAGTTTCACATGCAACATCTATAACCTTTGGAAATTAGCATCATAGACAGTAGATAGACAGATGAATCTCATCTGGAAAACTGCTGAAGCGGAAGGCGAATATTGAGCCTTCATTGATGTTGAACGTCTTTGCAACTTTAGGCCAGTGCATGTGGATGATTGACCGTCCATCCTTCGTCCTCTTCAGGAAGACTTCAATATTGAACCGTGGGTGTTGTATGAATACCTTCCTCGCCTCCTAACCATACAGGTGGTTTGAGAGGTAATCATCAGTTAACTGCTTTGGAAAGGCCTGAAAACAAGGATATGCATAAATATATTCTCTAGATTTGAAATGGCACAAAGGAATTAAAAAGACAAGGTATAACAGTTAGTACCATGCTGTAGTGAACTGATGTCTTCTTCATTGTGCAGACAAAGATCTTGTTGTTTTTTGTCGCTAATTTCTTTATCCTAACAATCTTTCTGGGTTTCTTGACTTGACTGATATTCATGGACAACTCATTTCCCCATATGCGAAAAGGGTCGAACAGTGGGTCAAAACCTCTGACAGCAGGACCTACATGTGCAAGACCAAATTGTTAAAAACCTAATATTTAAAAACAAGAAGTGGAAAGGTGTGTTATTAACTACAACAGGCGTAATATTTAAAAACAAGCAAACATAGTCATTCAAACTTGTATTGTGTAGCTCTAAGTACACTAGTTATTGGCCCTGTTTGGATCCATGGGTTAGAGTTAGTTTGAGCTAGTTTGGGCTCAAATAGCCCTAAAGTATCCAAAAATGAGGGCTAGATTGAGCTAGTTGCGTCTAACCCACCCAAAACAACTATCCCACCCAAGAGGTGCTAATTGGGACTAGTTCTCCTAGTGCATTTATTGTCAATCTAACCCTATCATCCAAACACCTCTTTGGCTAGAGTTAGTTTTGGGTTAGTCATTGTTGAGTATCATTGTTATTTACGAAACATAGGATAGCATAGGATTTATTCTACCTTGACTTGTACTCCAAGATGACCATGTACTCCTATATATATGCCCACGAGGCTCAAGCAATACAATCAACTATTCCACCAATCTCTCTCCCTTTTAACTGTCATGAGCTAGAAACTAACTCTAACCTCTAGCTAAGTTAGAGTATCCAAATAGTGCCATTGTTAAATCAAATGGAAAGGCGTGTTAAATACTCCCTCCGGTCCTTTCACTCTGCATATAAGAATTGTCTGAAGTCAAACTTCATAAAGTTTGACCTTATTTATATGAAAAAATATCAACATCTACCATGCTAAAGTTATACAATATGAAATCTTAAGTCATGACTCATCTATTGATATTGATTTCATATTGTGAATGTTGGTATTTTTTCTATAAAGTTGGTCAAACTTTACGAGGCTTGACTTTAGAAAAATCTTATATGCGAACTAAAAAGATTCAGAGGGAGTACAACATGCTTAACAGCAACCAAATATTGTCATTCATAGAGCTATTGTTAAAATTGGTATTGCACAGTTCATACTAGCACATATAGAACATCACACTGTAAATAGCAGAAATAAACAAGGCATACTACGAACAACCAAAGATGGCAATTGAAACTGGACATATGCTAACTACAAACAACCGAACAACCATAAACCATAGAAATAAACAAGGCGTAATGCGGACAGCCAAATATAGCAATAAATACTATACAGGTTCTCACTACAAAAGGGGTTCGAGAAAACTAATCATGGGTTTCCTCACTTGACACAGATTGGCTCCTCCTCGTGGTCGCCGTCGATGAGGTCTGACTTGCCAGCTGAGGATCCCAAGCCAGCGTCGCAGAACATGTCCTTCAGAAATGACAAAAGGGGCTCCATGGCAATGAAGGATGGCAAATTGTTCATAACGAGCCACAGGAGATCAGCGGCAGGGCCATCGATGAGATCGACGGCTGTCGAACCCGAAGGGTTAGTGGTGGGCAACTTAACCTGTGACATAGCCCGCGTCAAGCCGTCGCTGTCGATGACCTCGATGTCGTAGCCAGCATTTGCAACATGCCAGAATACTCTAGCCCGCTGATTGAAAGGCTCAATCCAGGTCCAATCATCATCGTCAGCTTCCTCGGCGGCCACCTCACCGACGTCGGGCGAAGAGGCCGAGGTAAAGCTCTTTTGGGCCATTTGCTCCTCGAGATCCTCGGGAAGCATAGCCGGGTTTAGGCTGCGATGCTCTGGAGTGGGGAGGGGGGTGGGGATGGGGATCTCTGGGAAAGGGGGCATTTCGCAGGTGTCATCTAAGAAACTCAGGGCGGCGAGGGTATGTATATCGGTGGGTAAACTGCACGGACAGACCGGCAGAGGTTGATGATGGAGGCGGCACGGCGGCAGCGGCGGCGGCGACCTAGCTAGGTTTGGAGCGAGGGAGGGGTGGTGTGTATGTGTGTGAGTGGGGGATTTTGAGTGAGCGAAGGATTTGGGGGGTGTGTGTGGAGGGGGTCCAAGGTGGTGTTTGAGGAAATGCCGCGGGTACTGAAAATTTTACTTGGCGGGATTAAAATGGCGGGGCTACCAAAAATTTGGATCAAGGGATTGAAGCAGAGCGGGGCGAGAGTAACGAACCTCACACACGGTTAAAACATAATAATCATGTGCTATCAAACATAAAAACACTCCAGCCGAGCAGATATTTTTGAGATTGCGAGGGATGCAGGCGGGGATAAAATGCTGGGGCTACTAAAAATTTGGATCTACTGATTAAAGCAGAGTGGGAGTAAATGACATCGCACACGGTCCACACAAACTAATTGTGTGCTATCAAACAGAAAAACCATCTAGGCGGGTAGATATTTTCGAGATTGCGAGGGAGTACATATTTTCGAGAGGGGGAGGGAAGCCTCGTGGAGCCCAATCTACTGTGATCATGTGGGTGACAGGGGCAGGGGCGCGGCACATGGGTATTCCTGGGGAACCGTGTCTGTTTCGTACCCGATCGCAGATGGTTGCTGTGTCCAACTCGTCTGCTGTTTATAAATTTGGTGAAAAAACGCGGGAAAGGGTCAAAACACGAACACACTTGCATGTGGACCAAATACATGTATGAAAAGGGTGGTTTGATGTTCAAATACCCAATGCACAACTTTGATGTGGCACCTGTCGCACAAAGCGCACATTATTATTGCTAGCCCCCCCCCCCCCACACACACACAAACACACACACACTTCATGTTGCCGGGAGGGGAATCCTAGCTATGAACACATGCCCCCAAATAGCTAGGTCTGACATCTCACCTTACCATAACACAAAACTGGAAGGAGTACATCATGGTCAACCCCCCCCCCCCCCCTTGCTTCCGATCAAATGTGGACCGTGTGCGGGCCCACAGATGTGTTCTTCTGGCGTTAGATGGGTGAGACCACATACGAACCACACCTGCGGGTGGACCGATATGTGTGTGTGTGTGTGTGTGTGTGTGTGTGTGAAAACGATGTGGTGTGATATTTAATTAACCAAATCACAAATTTGATGTGGCACATGTGCATCGCAAATTAACCGGACATCCCCGACCCCACGGAGGTTCATCTAGTGCGAAGTTAGTACTGTGCCCCCCCCCCCCCACACACACACACACTTTGAGTCAGTGGGGAGGGGGCATCTCACCAAGGCGTATTGTAAGACTGACCAAGAAGAATCACCACCTTGGTCGTATAACCTCTCTTGTTGTTGGGTCAAAGTCATGCATGGACGTCCACACGCGGCCCCCGCAAAATAGGCTAGCTTGTCGCCGATAACCGCGCGAGGGAGTGCCTGAAGACAACCACTACGTGCATGTGGCCCAAACATGTGTATGAAGTGTCATGTGGTGTTTGAATATACCCAATGCACAACTTTGATGTGGCAACGTGCTTTTAGAACTGGAAAGTCCCCACACGGAGCGAGGGTTCACGATGCGTATACCATATATATAGGGATTCATGTGTATGCGAGCCCTCGAACTTAGGTCTCGAATCTCACCATGATCGACGTACGACTATAAGGTAACGCGAAACAAGAGAAGAAGAATTAATCCATGCTGCTAACCTCTCTCGCGTTGTTGGTCAAAGTGATGGGCGTCCCGCGGGCCCACGAATATATAGGCCGTCGATGATAACCAAGCGAGGGAGAGTGTCCAAAGACAACCACTGCATGTATGTGCCCCAAACATATGTATGGACATGCGTGATGCATGCATATATGTTTGAATACCAAAAGCACAACATTTTGATGTGGCACATGCATGCGTCAAAAATCACACAGTCCCCACACAGATCTGGTTCATGACGCGTCGCGTGCTCGCCCCCCCCCCCCCCCACTTTGACCCGGTGGGAGGGATTCATGCGTACACATGCGCTCGAAGTATAGTTGCATGTACCGTACTGTATAAGACGAACCAAAATTTAATCCCCTCCTAATTATAAGTCAAATTAACCTCTATCGCTGTCGGTCGAAGTGATTGACCAAGCGGGCACACAGAGATCGATGGACGAAGCATCTCGCCGATAACCCCGTGAGTAATAGAGAGGACAACCGCCATCGCTTGCTTGTGAGCCAAACACATGTATGGAGATGTTTGGTTGTGATGTTTGAATACCTAATATATATGCAGAACTTTGATGTGGCACCTGCCTCAGAAACCTTTAAGTCCCCCACACGAAACGAGTCTCATGATGTGACAACCCCGGCTTCATCATGCACTAATCATACACGCAAATGCGCATGATCAAGCCTAAGGACTCACTTGAAGATATCACAACGCAACTCTAAAAACATAAATAAAGTCATACAAGCTTTATATTACAAGCCAGGGCCTCAAGGGCTCGAATACATAGCTCGATGGCATACAAGCGTCAGCGGAAGCATCAGATATCTGAGTACAGATATATTACAGAATAGAAGATAAGCCTTCACAGAGGAGGGGCAAAATAAAAAGCTACGATCAAAAGGCATAGGCCTCCTGCCCTGGACCATCCGATCCTACTCCTGGTCGTCAGTCGGCTCCTCGTAGTAGTAGTACTCTCCGGGCTGGTAGTAGAAGTGGTCGTCGACGGGGGCGACTGGCTCCGGGGCTCCGTCGTCTGGATGCGACAAAGGAATAAAGGGGGAAAAAGGAAAATAAAGCAAACGTGAGTACTCATCCGAAGTACTCAGCAAGCAAGGATCTACACTACATATGCAACATTTTCAAAGGATGGCTGTATATGTGGACTGGGCTGCAGAAATGCCAGAATAGAGGGGGAAAGCCTAGTCCTATCGAAGACTAGCATCTTCAGCATCTTCAATGGTCTCGCAGCATTAGAAGAGAGCAGAATAACATAATGTAAATTATAGAGTAATGTCATCAACCTCGGCTAGAGATTCTTCCTCGACTCCCCGTGAGAAAGCAATCCCAGAGCCGTACTATCCAGTTCTCATCTCATGTCATGTTCTAGCTGTACCGATAAGGATACAACTCCGAGTGTCCGTTACCGTAGGACAGGCTATCGATAGAAGTTTCTTCCCTGCAGGGTGCACCAACTTACCCACCACGCTCGCTTAACTCCGGCCGGACACACTTTTCTGGGTCATGCCCGGCCTCGGCTAAGCAACACGCCGCAACCCGACCAAATACTTAACAGAGAGGTCAGCACGCCGGACTAAACCTATGCCCCCAGGGGTCTTGGGCCTTCGCCCCGGGAACTCCTGCACGTTACGTTCACGGCCGAGAGCAGACCTAGCAACCCCTTAATACAAGCGCAGTTGCGTAACCAGTCCAACTCGGCGCGCACCGCTCAATCGCTGACGTCCATTAAGCTTCGGCTGAAATATACGACGCAGAACACCCATACTATGCCCATGTGATGGTTAGTGCTATCAGGCCAGAGGCCCCTCGGATCAAATATCCAAACCATTAGTGAATTAGGAGCGCGCGGTAACGAGCAGAGACTCACGATCGATGTGACCCCGTCGCCCCGTCTCGAGGACTTGCGGCAAGGGCTAGGAATGCCCGGCCACGCCTCGTAGATATCTCGCGGGCACCTCTCAGGTCAACCCGACTCCACATCACTTCGCATTCATGCTCGCACGGGTACCCCTCAGGGCCGACCCGTCTTTAGTATCAAAGTTCAGTGATCAGTCATAGTATCCAAAGTCTCCGTGTGTCTGACACCAAGGGGGAACCCTGAGGAATCACCCTCGATGGACTCCCACCTGATGTTCTCGTCAAGGTGAACGAAGGAGGTATCACCCTCGAGGTCCACACTTGAACAGTTGCACGATGATGTTGTTATCGGGGGTGGTGTAGGAGGAATCACCCTCGCTTACCACGACCGATTAACTAACCTACAAGGTTATCATCATAAGTGCTGACGAGGTATCACCCTCGGCACTCGATAGTAACCCAGTAGTGTCAAGCATCTTAGGGGAAGTGACGTGCGGTGCCAGGTTCTAATCTTCAATCCCGTTGCTCGGGTCTTCTGAGAGTCGAGCGGGGCAGTCGGGACAAGTGGGTCTCTGATCAGGCTCTACCCATCCTATACTAAACAGTTTAGGAGAACAGGCAGGTATCAAAAGTAGGCTACAATAAAATAGGCTATGCAGCAGATGTAGGACAACAGTAGCAGTAGTAACTTCTAATGCAAGCATAAGAGAGAAGAGAGTGGGCGATATCGAAATGCTCAAAATGGGTGTGCTTGCCTGTCTGCTCGACGGCAAGGGCAGGGTCGTCGGGAACGTAGTCGTACTCCAGAGCGGTGTCTGCCTCGGGAGCTACGGCAACGTCAGGGTCTACCGAAAGAGAAGAGGAGGAGGAAACAAGTAAATATAATGCAAACAGATGCAACACAGTGCGTGCAATGCTGTGATGCGGTGTAGGGTTGCCTAAATATGCATCTAAGTCACTTTAATCATGTTTAGGATTATTCTGGGATTTAATAACCGGGGTGTGTGCACTATTCATCTACCGGATTCGGGCTTGGGGTTACGAGTTCTCCTACGTAGGAGGTTTCGGTATCGAAACAGATGGCACGATCAGACTCGTCTCGTCGTTCTGAGCAACTTTCATGTTTTAAATTTTTCGATCCGAGCTACGGTTTAAAAGTTATTAATTTTCAAAGTTTATTGGATTTTCTGGAATTTATTTAATTTAACAGAAAAAGGAATTATGACGTCAGCATGATGCATTGCTGACATCAGCAAGTCAACATCGGTTGTACAGGTCAAACCTGACATGTGGGTTCAGTGGGACCCACATGTCAGCCTCTGTGACTTTACCAGCGAATTAAACTAATGATCAGGGTTAATTAGGGAGTGGGCCACATCTGTCAGTGAGTGATTTAGTTTATCTAATTATTTTTATTTATTAAAATGTTTTAACTGGAGGGGCCCGCATGTCAGTGGGCCTGGGTGCCTAGTCAGCACAGTTGACTGGGTCAACCAGTCAACTGGGGCCCCCAGGGCCCACGGTCAGTGGCACAGGGGTGGGACCCACCCGTGCCACATCGGCCGGCCGGCGGATGGACGCCGGCGAGCCCCAAAACGCGGCGGAGGGCACGACCAGCGTCGGATTTCGTCCATCGCGGGCCAAATCGAGCGTGGCGTGGCGCGTTCGAGCGAGGAGGTCATGCCGCATCCAACGCGGGCGGTGGCGCGGCCTGTCTTGGTCGGAAACGTCGCCGGCGAGCTCACGCACGGCGGTCGGAGTTCGGGCTTCGACGAACCCGTAGCTAGGGGGTACGGGAGAGCGTGTGCGCGGGCGCATTCGACTCCTGGAAGCAGCAGGAACACGATGCCGTGCTCAGACGAGCACGACAGAGGCCATGGCCATGGCGGCGAGGCGAACCGCTGCGTTGGGCTCACGGCAACGGCGGGGAGGCAGCTACGGTGATCGAGGGGCCAACTGGGAGGAGCAGGGGATGGCGTAGCTCACCGTGCGGCTAAGAAAAGCCCTCGTTAGGCTTAGTTGCTGCAGGAGCTCGCCGGAGACGACGGAGATCATCGGAGCAGAGATGGAAGGGGACGGCGTCGCGTGGCGCTAGCGGTGCTCCTCAGCTCCACCTGGTGGCGTCAGACGAACGAGCTGACAACGGCGGATCCGTTGGTCAGCTCGAGCAGTCGGGATGGCGCCTGTGGTCGCGGGATCTCGCCGTCGCGGCGACGGCTCCGCTCGGGCGTCGACGGGATCGAGAGGGAGGATGTGAGGGAGGAGGGGATCTGAGGGGGCTAGGGTTGGAGAGGTCGAGGGGGGGAGCCCGGGGTTGCTCTTAACCTAGCCGGGGATCTACTCGATGGACGACAGCGAGGCCGGCAGCGAGGTGTCGACGCGCGCGCGCGACAGCGCGCAGGGGAGGACGATGAGCCGCGGTGGGCTGGCCTGTTGGGTTGGGCTGAGTGCACTGTGCACTCAGGCCCAGCCAGTTTAAAATACAGGGGCATTTTCTATTTTTCTCATTCTGTTTGTCATTTTCCTTTATTTCTTTACTGTTTGGAAATAGTTAGGGCTCTTATGCACTTTTATAAAATGTGGGAGTTGGTCCATGTAATGTAATGCAATATTACCCTTCACCAAAAACTGGTTTGGACATATTTGAATTCCATTTGAATTAGATATGATTTCAATTGGATTTAATATTGCTATTTCGATGCTGTTTCATCTTGTTTGAGCCATTTGTATTACTCCAACTTTATTGATGATGTTTTTACAAATGTTCCTGGATTATTTGCCATTTAATGAACATTTTCCCAACAGTGTTTGATCAACTTCATATTTCACTTTTGAATTTGAGTTGATTTTCAAAAGGGAGTTGATTTGTTTGATTAACCACTATGTTTAGGCACTGCAAATGATGTGACTTGGCATTATTAGGAGCTGATCAAAGTGGCAATTACACAGGGGTGTTACAAGTTCTCCTCCTCTAAAAGAAATTCTTGTCCCGAGAATTTAGGAGGTAGAAGGAAAGAGTCTGGGATATTCTTCCCGAAGATGATCCTCGTGTTCCCAAGTGGCTTCATCTTCAGTGTGATTCGACCACTGCACTTTCAGGAACTTGGTCGTCTTCTGACGAGTTCGATGTTCAGCTTCATCAAGGATGCAGATCGGATGCTCCTTATAAGTTAGATCATCTTGCAGCTCGAGCATCTCATGATCCACTGCACGGTGCGGAGATTCCTTGAAGCATTTACGAAGTTATGACACGTGGAAGACATCATGAATATGAGAGAATTGTGGTGGCAATTCCAATTTATATGTCACCTGTCCACGTCTAGCCATGATGCGGAAAGGACCAATATAGCGAGGAGCTAGCTTGCCCTTGATTCCGAAACGACGGGTGCCCTTCATAGGAGTGACACGAAGATAAGCTTGGTCACCAGGTTGATAGATCACACCCCATCGCTTGCGATCATAATTACTCTTCTGACGGTCTTGGGCCGCCTTGAGATTTTCCCGTACAATTCTGACTTGTTCTTCGGCATGCTGAATAATGTCCGGTCCAACAAGAGGTCGTTCCCCAGTTTCTAACCAATTCAGAGGGGTTCGACATTTACATCCATAGAGAACTTCGAAGGGGGCCATTTTCAAGCTGGCTTGATAGCTGTTGTTATAAGAGAACTCGGCATACGGGAGAGATTCCTCCCATTTCTTACCGAAGGATATAACACAAGCTCGAAGCATATCTTCAAGCACTTGGTTGACGCGCTCAACTTGGCCTTGGGATTGGGGATGATAAGCTGAACTCCATGTAATGTGAGTTCCCATAGCTTCTTGAAAACTTTCCCAGAATTTGGACGTGAAAAGACCGCCACGGTCCGAACTGATCTCCTTCGGAATACCGTGGAGTGAAACGATTCTGGAGATATACAGTTCTGCTAGCTGGCTAGCAGTGATAGTCTCCTTGACAGGTAGGAAATGAGCAACCTTGGAGAGTTGGTCGACGATGACAAGAATAGCATCGTGACCTTTCTGAGACTTGGGAAGACCAGTAATGAAATCCATCTGCACTTTATCCCACTTCCATAGAGGAATAGGGAGCGGTTGTAGAATTCCACCAGGCTTCTGATGTTCTGCTTTCACGTGACGACAAATGTCACATTCAGCAACATAACGAGCAATATCTTGCTTCATTCTAGACCACCAGTACCTTTGACGAAGGTCTCGATACATTTTAGTACTACCCGGACGGATGGACAGCGGTGTATCATGGGCCTCCTTCATGACTTTGTCAGTCATCAGCTCGAAGCGAGGTACTACAATGCGGTCTCTGAAATACAAGGTTCCATCTTCAGCAATCGAGAAATCCCTGTATTTTTCAAGGTGAATCTCCCTTTTCATCAGACCAATTTCAGCATCTTTAGCTTGCGCAATCTTGACAGCTTTCTCAAGATCTGGTTGTATCACAAGGTTATTAAGAGAACCTTGCGGAATGATACAGAGGTTCAGCTTGCGCAATTCTTCATACAGCTGGGGTTGAGCTTGCTTTACCTTGAGGTTACTGCAATAGGACTTGCGACTCAAGGCATCAGCCATCACATTAGCTTTGCCAGGAGTGTAGGAAATACCACAATCATAGTCCATGATTGTTTCCAACCATCGCTGCTGACGAAGATTAAGTTCCGGTTGTGTGAACAAGTACTTCAGACTTTGGTGATCAGTGTAAATCTCACACCGATTACCAAGGAGGTAATGACGCCACTGCTTCAAAGCATAAATCACAGCAGCAAGTTCAAGATCATGCACTGGGTAATTCTCTTCATGTGGACGCAGTTGTCGTGAAGCATAAGCAATTACCCTTCGCTCTTGCATTAGGACACAGCCTAGTCCTTGGCGAGAGGTGTCGCAGAAGATCACAAAATCTTTGCGGGAGTCTGGAGGAGCAAGCACTGGAGCAGAAGTCAGCTTGTCCTTGAGAGTCTGGAAGCTTTCTTGACATTTGTCTGTCCATTCAAACTTAACGCCTTTGTGAAGCAGATCAGTCAGGGGCTTGGCAACCTTGGAGAATTTTTTGATGAAACGGCAATAATAACTTGCAAGTCCGAGAAAACTTCTCACTTGCTTGACGTTCTTCGGAGGGGTCCAGTCAAGAATAGCCTGAACACGCTCCGGGTTAAATGCGATACCATCCTTGGAAATGACATGTCCAAGGTAGGTTACCTCAGAAAGCCAGAATTCGCACTTAGAGTACTTGGCATATAACTTGTGCTCTCGAAGTCTCTCCAGAACAAGACGAAGATGTTCAGCATGTTCTTCTTTATTCTTTGAATACACTAGGATATCGTCCAGATATACCATGACGAACTTGTCAAGGTAGTCCATGAATATGTAATTCATTAAGCGGGAGAACGTAGCTGGAGCATTCGTTAGGCCAAATGACATGATGGTGTATTCATAGGAGCCATATCGAGTAACGAATGCAGTCTTTGGAATATCCTCTTCACGGACACGGATCTGGTGATAACCCAACCTCAAGTCAAGTTTAGAGAACACCGAAGATCCAGCAAGTTGATCGTATAAGTCATTGATCCGGGGAAGCGGATATTTATTCTGAATGGTTGCCTGGTTGATAGGACGGTAATCTTGGACCAACCTATTCGTACCATCTTTCTTCTTGACAAAAAGAGACGGTGCTCCCCAGGCAGAGGAACTAGGGCGAATGAAACCCTTCCTTAAGGATTTATCGATTTCTTCCTTGAGCTCGATAAGATGGTGCGGAGGCATCTTGTAGGGACGCTTCACAATAGGAGTGGTGCCAGGCTTCAAGTCAATGACGAACTCGATAGCTCTAGCAGGGGGTATTCCTGGAAGTTCTTCTGGAAAAACATCCGGGAAGTCACAGACAACAGGGATGTTCTCGATCCCCTCAAGTGGAGAAGCGTTCAACGCGTTCAAGGCATAAATCTGAGCCTCAGCGTTCTGGGTGAGGTGAGCTTGATAATTCACTAACTCATTCGATGGGTGCAGGAGGTGTACAACTTTAGTGGCACAATTGATTGAGGCATAGTGAGCCTTCAACCAATCCATTCCCAGTATAAGATCAACCCTAGAATTTCTCAGGATAATGGGGAAGGCCTGGAAGTTCCTCTCCTCAATCACCATAGTGACTTCGGGGCAAAACATGGAAGCTTGGCACTGACCCGCGGGGGTGTTTACTGCTAGCGGTTGTTGCAAGTTCTCATACTTAATGCAATGTAAGAATGCGAAATGCTCTGACATGAATGAATGCGATGCTCCTGAATCAAATAAAACAGATGCAGGTACTGAATTAACAAGGAGTGTACCCATCACGGTTTCAGGTTGATCTTGAGCTTCAGCCATGTTGACGTGGTAGTTCTGCCCACGACCATAAGAAGGTCTGGCATTGCTGTAGCGAGGCTGAGAATTCCCACGTCCATTACCACGGCCGGCAGAAGGAAAAGCCAACTGATTCTGATTCTGAGAGCAATCTCTGGCACGGTGACCTGGCTGGCCACACTTGAAGCATAGTCCATTGTCGGGACGAGGTGCAGCAGCTCGAGGTGCTGGAGCTTGCAGAGGCTGCCTCGGTGGTGGAGGAGGCAGACGTGGTGCAGCATAGGAAGGCCTGTTCACAGGAGCTGCTGGACGGTACATGCTCCGAGGTATCCAGATGCGGCGCTTCTGGGAAGACGAGCCCGAAGATGAGCCCGCCTCTCGGGTGCGTCTGGTTGCTTCCTTGTGTTTCTTCAATCCAGTCTCGACCATAATAGCCTTATTCACCAAGGTGGCGAAATCAAGGTAGTCTTGAACAAGCAGGGCTAACTGAATGTCATGGTGCAGCCCTTCGCGGAATTTCTCCTGCCTTCGTTCATCAGTGGGAACATCCTCTTCAGCGTAGCGAGACAAGTCCAGAAACTCGCGCTGATAAACTTCCACAGATTTGTTGCCCTGAACGAGACTACGGAACTCGGCCTTCTTCCGAGCTATGACAGCTTGAGGAATATAGCGGGCACGGAAAGCAATCTTGAATTCTGCCCAAGTGATGACGGTACCAGGTGGTAGAGTTTGTCGGTGAGTAGCCCACCACTGTGATGCGGGACCCTTCAGAAGGTATGTCGCAAAGGTGACATAGTTGACCTGGGCGACACCATCAGACTCCATCTCATGGGAGATGTCACGCAGCCAATCATCGGCATCCAGCGGATTGACGGTGTTGCGAAAGAACAAAGGATTAAGTCGCATAAATTCTGGCAAGGTGATGGAAGGTAGCGGCTGGTCGGCATTGGGACGGGGGAATTGCTGCATAATTCCCGTCATAAATTGGTGGTTGAGTTCAAACTGTTGCATCATCGCTGCCATGTAATCAGGTGGTGGCGGCGGTGGTGGATTGTTGTCAGCCATCCTGCTAATTCAACAGGGGTAGTTTAGCAGTAGCTTATGCAAGTGTTTAACAATAAACATGATGTAACTCGACATTATTGAAAGAGTGCAATAGATGCTAAAAGTAGTCATTAAGACATACAGATCCATACACAGTCGGTTACAATCGGGCAGCATAACGGCGCAAATTGGAAAACTAGACACACTAGGCGGCACGCAGGCACGCGGTAAGGAAGTACACAACGTGACATAGCAAAGGCTACATCAACGTCGGAGAAAACCACTGAAACGGGGTAACCGCAAGTGCGGACGACGAATGTTCGTCGCAGCAGGATCCTGTGCTCCATGTGCACTCTGATGCAGAACCCGGTCTCGAACTGTAAGAAGAGGTCCATGGGCAGGCGTGTGACCTCCCACTGCAGGCCAGTCAATACCTGGCGGCATCTTGGTCCTGCGTGGGTAAAGAATGTACTCCGGATGTATCCCTGCACGAACAGCTGGTAGCAACTGTGTCATAGCCTCGTAGTAGCGTGCTCGAGTGGCAAACAACTCGATAGCAAGAGCCCGAACAGTGCGATCCAGAGCCTGAGTGCACTGAATCAGAATCTGCGGGTCGTAGCGTCGAGACTCGTACGGGGCACAGGTAGCTGTGTAGTATCCAGTAGCATCTCCAACAGGGGCGTACGGAATGTACCGATACTCAGAGGTATCCAAGTCAGCGCTAAGCTGTCCTCGGAGACGTGCGACAGCAGAGTAGGCGGCATCATGGACTGCCATCTCAATCGTCACGCCGATACCGTGAAAACGGTGTAGCTCAGTGTCTGAGTCATCCTGCTAATCGTAGATGCGAACATCAGCATAGTACTGCTCCTGGTTGAACTCACGATAAACCTCGTAGACCATGTACTCGGGGCACCAGCGGTATCCCAGCCTGATCAATAGGGCGATCAGAACAGCTGGAAACCTAGGGACGTCTCGAGCACAGTTGCGAAGCACAAGCTATGTCGCAGGGCGAGGTGGAAACAGACAGTCCATCTGAAATAAGAAGATTCAGGATTGTCATTCGGCGACGAGAAATATAACAGATCCCGAATGGAAAGATTAAACAAAACAATGGAAAGGAAATGATTATCAGACTAATCAGATCAAAGACACGGAAATCGCACTGAATCCAGCTCTCCGGGTGGATAGAATTTACGAGATCCTAAGTGTCGGTGTTAGTAATTTTTTTTTAACCCGAATAGAAGAGAAATCAGAGTCCCAGAGTAAAGACGAGGAATAAAAGATCCTAATACCACCCAGTTGGCGACGTGGGCCCGTAAGCCACACAGCCAAGTTAGTAAAACAGTTTTCGACCACTAGACTCAACTTCGGCCAAGGAATTGGAAAGGGGGACTCCTAGAGGCAGTCGGCTCTGATACCAACCTGTGACGACCCCGGCTTAATCGTGCACTAATCATACACGCAAATGCACACGATCAAGCCTAAGGACTCACTTGAAGATATCACAACACAACTCTAAAACATAAATAAATTCATACAAGCTTAATATTACAAGCCAGGGCCTCGAGGGCTCGAATACATAGCTCAATGGCATACAAGTGTCAGCGGAAGCGTCAGATATCTGGGTACAGATATATTACAGAACATAGAGATAAGCCTTCACAGAGGCGGGGCAAAATAAAACTACGATCGAAAAGGCGTGGGCCTCCTGCCCTGGACCCTCCGATCC
Organism: Thinopyrum elongatum; assembly: GCA_011799875.1. Classification (NCBI taxonomy): domain Eukaryota; kingdom Viridiplantae; phylum Streptophyta; class Magnoliopsida; order Poales; family Poaceae; genus Thinopyrum; species Thinopyrum elongatum. The sequence continues at coordinate 462,817,147 of CM022298.1, read as the reverse complement.
TACTCCTGGTCGTCAGACGGCTCCTCGTAGTAGTAGTACTCTCCGGGCTGGTAGTAGTACTGGTCGTCGATGGGGACATCTGGCTCCGGGGCTTTGTCGTCTGGATGCGACAAATGGATAAAGGGAAAAAAAGGAAAATAAAGCAAACGTGAGTACTCATCCGAAGTACTCAGCAAGCAAGGATCTACACTACATATGCAACATTTTCAAAGGGGTTGTATATGTGGACTGGGTTGCAGAAATGCCAGAATAGAGGGGGAAAGCCTAGTCCTATCGAAGACTAGCATCTTCAGCATCTTCATCGGTCTCGCAGCATTAGAAGAGAGCAGAATAACATAATGTAAATTATAGCAGTAATGTCATCAACCTCGGCCAGAGATTCTTCCTCGACTCCCCGCGAGAAAGCAATCCCAGAGCCGTAGTATCCAGTTCTCATCTCATGTCATGTTCTAGTTGTACCGATCGGGATACAACTCCGAGTGTCCGTTACCGTAGGACTGGCTATCGATAGAAATTTCTTCCCTGCAGGGGTGCACCAACTTACCCACCACGCTCGCTTAACTCTGGCCGGACACACTTTTCTGGGTCATGCCTGGCCTTGGCTAAGCAACACGCCGCAACCCGACCAAATACTTAATGAGAGGTCAGCACGCCGGACTAACCTATGCCCCCAGGGGTCTTGGACCATCACCCCGGACGCTCCTATGCGTTGCGAACGCGGCTGAAAGCAGACCTAGCAACCCCTTATACAAGCGCGATTGCGTTCCCAGTCCAATTCAGCGCGCGCCACTCCTTGCTGACGTCAATTAAGCTCCGGCTGAAGTATACGACGCAGAACGCCCATACTATGCCCGCGTGATGGTTAGTGCTATCGGGCCAGAGGCCCCTCGGATCAAATATCCAAACCGTTAGTGGATTAGGAGCACACGGAAACGAGCAGAGACTCACGGTCGATGTGACCCCGTCGCCCCGTCTCGAGGACTTGCGGCAAGGGCTAAGAATGCCCGGCCACGCCTCGTAGTAATCTCGCGGGCACCTCTCAGGTCAACCCGACTCCACATCACTTCACATTCATGCTCGCGCGGGTACCCCTCAGGGCCGACCCGTCTTTAGTATCATGGTTCATAGTCAAGTCATAATATCCAAGATAGTTGTGTGTCTGACACTGAAGGGAACCCTGAGGAATCACCCTCGATGGAATTCCCACTCGATGTTATCATCAAGGTGAACGAAGGAGGAATCACACTCGAGGTCCACACTTGAGAGGTTGCGCGACGGCGTCGGTATCGGGGGTGGTGTGGGAGGAATCACCCTCGCTTACCACGACCGATTAACTAACCTACAAGGTTATCATCAGAAGTGCTGACAAGGTATCACCCTCGGCACTCGATAGTAACCCAGCAGTGTCGAGCAACATAGGGGAAGTGACATGCGGTGCCCGGGTCTGATCTTCGATCCCGTTGCTCGGGTCTTCTGAGAGTCCAGCGGGGCAGTCGGGACAAGTGGGTCTCTGATCAGGCTCTACCCATCCTATACTAAACAGTTTAGGAGAACAGGCAGGTATCAAAAGTAGGCTACAATAAAATAGGCTATGCAGCAGATGTAGGACAATAGTAGCAGCAGTAACTTCTAATGCAAGCATAAGAGAGAAGAGAGTGGGCGATATCGAAATGCTCAAAATGGGGGTGCTTGCCTGTCTGCTCGACGGCAAGGGCAGGGTCGTCGGGGACGTAGTCATACTCCGGAGCGGCATCTACCTCAGGAGCTACGACAACGTCTGGGTCTACCGAAAGAGAATAGGGGGAGGAAACAAGTAAATATAAAGAAATTAGATGCAACATAGTGCGTGCGATGCTATGATGCAGTGCAGGGTTGCCTAAATATGCATCTAAGTCATTTTAGTTATTTTTAGAATTAATCTGGGATTTATTAACCGGTGTGTGTGCACTATTCATCTACCGGAATTGGGCTCGGAGTTATGAGTTCTTCTACGTAGGAGGTTCCGGTATCGAAACAGACGGCACGATCAGACTCGTCTCGTCATTCTGAACAACTTTCATGTTTTAACTTTTTTGATCCGAGCTACGGTTTAAAAGTTATTAATTTTCAAAGTTTATTGGATTTTCTGGAATTTATTTAATTTAACAAAAAAAGGAATTATGACATCAGCATGATGCATTGCTGACATCAGCAAGTCAACAGCGGCTGTACAGGTCAAACCTGACATGTGGGTCCAGTGGGACCCACATGTCAGCCTCTGTGACTTTAACAGCGAATTAAACTAATGATCAGGGTTAATTAGGGAGTGGGCCCCATCTGTCAGTGTGTGATTTAGTTTATCTAATTATTTTTATTTATTAAAACATTTTAAGTGGAGGGGCCTGCATGTCAGTGGGCCTGGGTGCCTAGTCAGCACAGTTGACTGGGTCAACCAGTCAACTGGGGCCCCCAGGGCCCACGGTCAGTGGCACAAAGGTGGGACCCACCCGTGCCACGTCGGCCTGCCGGCGGCTGGACACCGGCGAGGCCCAAAACGCGGCGGAGGGCACGGCCAGCGTCGGATTTCGTCCACCGCGGGCCAAATCGAGCGTGGTGTGGTGCGTTCGAGCGATGAGGTCATGCCGCATCCAACGCGGGCAGTGGCGTGGCCTGTCTTGGTCGGAAACGTCGCCGGCGAGCTCGCGCGCGGCGGCCGGAGTTCGGGCTTCGACGAACCCGTAGCTAGGGGGTATGGGAGAGCGCGTACGCGGGCGCATTCGACTCCTGGAAGCAACAGGAACACGATGCCGTGCTCAGACGAGCACGACAGAGGCGATGGCCACGGCGGCGAGGCGAACCGCGGCGTTGGGCTCACGGCAACGGCGCCGAGGTAGCTACGGTGATCGAGGGGTCAACTGGGAGGAGCAGGGGATGGCGTAGCTCACCGTGCGGCTAAGAAAAGCCCTCGTTAGGCTTAGTAGCTGCAGGAGCTCGCCGGAGACGACGGAGATCGTTGGAGCAGAGATGGAAGGGGACGGCGTCGCGCGGCGCCAGCGGTGCTCCTCAGCTCCACCTGGTGGCGTCAGACGAATGAGCTGACGACGGCGGATCCGTTGGTCAGCTCGAGCGGTTGGGACGGCGCCTGTGGTCGCGGGATCTCGCCGTCGCGGCGACGGCTCCGCTCGGGCGTCGACGGGATCGAGAGGGAGGAGGTGCGGGAGGAGGGGATCTGAGGGGGCTAGGGTTGGAGAGGTCGAGGGGGGAGTCGGGGTTGCTCTTAACCTAGCCGGGGATCCGCTCGATGGACAACAGCGAGGCCGGCGGCGAGGTGTCGGCGCGCGCGCGCGACAGCGCTCAGGGGAGGACGATGAGCCGCGGTGGGCTGGCCTGTTGGGCTGGGCTGAGTGCACTGTGCACTTAGGCCCAGCCAGTTTAAACTACAGGGGCATTTTCTATTTTTCTCAATCTGTTTTTCATTTTCCTTTATTTCTTTACTGTTTGGAAATAGTTAGGGCTCTTATGCACTTTTATAAAATGTGGGAGTTGGTCCAAGTAATGTAATGCAATATTACCCTTCACCAAAAACTGGTTTGGACAGATTTGAATTCCATTTGAATTAGATATGATTTCAATTGGATTTAATATTGCTGTTTCGATGCTATTTCATCTTGTTTGAGTCATTTGTATAACTCCAACTTTATTGATGATGGTTTTACAAATGTTCCGGGATTATTTGCCATTTAATGAACATTTTCCCAACAGTGTTTGATCAACTTCATATTTCACTTTTGAATTTGAGTTGATTTTCAAAAGGGAGTTGATTTGTTTCATTAACCACTATGTTTAGGCACTGCAAATGATGTGACTTGGCATTATTACCAGCTGATCAAAGTGGCAATTACACAGGGGTGTTACAAGCGCGCGGTAACGAGCAGAGACTCATGATCGATGTGACCCCGTCGCCCCATCTCGAGGACTTGCGGCAAGGGCTAGGAATGCCCGGCCACGCCTCGTAGATATCTCGCGGGCACCTCTCAGGTCAACCCGACTCCACATCACTTCGCATTCATGCTCGCGCGGGTACCCCTCATGGCCGACCCGTCTTTAGTATCAAAGTTCAGTGATCAGTCATAGTATCCAAAGTCTCCGTGTGTCTGACACCAAGGGGGAACCCTGAGGAATCACCCTCGATGGAGTCCCACCTGATGTTCTTGTCAAGGTGAACGAAGGAGGTATCACCCTCGAGGTCCACACTTGAACAGTTGCACGATGATGTCATTATCGGGGGTGGTGTAGGATGAATCACCCTCGCTTACCACGACCGATTAACTAACCTACAAGGTTATCATCATAAGTGCTGACGAGGTATCACCCTCGGCACTCGATAGTAACCCAGTAGTGTCGAGCATCTTAGGGGAAGTGACGTGCGGTGCCAGGTTCTAATCTTCAATCCCGTTGCTCGGGTCTTCTGAGAGTCCAGCGGGGCAGTCGGGACAAGTGGGTCTCTGATTAGGCTCTACCCATCCTATACTAAACAGTTTGGGAGAACAGGCATGTATCAAAAGTAGGCTACAATAAAACAGGCTATGTAGCAGATGTAGGACAACAGTAGCAGTAGTAACTTCTAATGCAAGCATAAGAGAGAAGAGAGTGGGCGATATCGAAATGCTCAAAATGGGGGTGCTTGCCTGTCTGCTCGACGGCAAGGGCAGGGTCATCGGGGACGTAGTCGTACTCCGGAGCGGCGTCTGCCTCAGGAGCTACGGCAACGTCGGGGTCTAACGAAAGAGAAGAGGGGGAGGAAACAAGTAAATATAATGCAAACAGATGCAACACAGTGCGTGCAATGCTGTGATGCGGTGTAGGGTTGCCTAAATATGCATCTAAGTCACTTTAACCATGTTTAGGATTATTCTGGGATTTAATAACCGGGGTGTGTGCACTATTCATCTGCCGGATTCGGGCTCGGGGTTACGAGTTCTCCTACGTAAGAGGTTCCGACAGGGAAACAGACGGCACGATTAGACTCGTCTCGTCGTTCTGAGCAACTTTCATGTTTTAACTTTTTCGATCTGAGCTACGGTTTAAAAGTTATTAATTTTTGAAGTTTAAATGATTTTCTGGAATTATTTTTATTAACAGAAACGATTTATGATGTCAACATGACTACGTGATGACGTCAGCAGTCAACTGAGACGCTGACCAGGTCAATCCTGACATGCGGGTCCAGTGGGACCCACATGTCAGCCTCTGTTGGCTTAACAGAGTGTTAAACTAATCTATCTAACTAATTAGGGGTGTGGGCCCGACCTGTAAGTGGATAATTAAGTTTATCTAATTAATTTTAGTTATTAAAAATGTTTTATTTAAACTAATTAGCAGAGGGCCCACACGTCAGAGAGAGAGGTGAACAGTGATGGCGTTGACCCCGGTCAACGAAGTCAACCGAAGGCCAGGGGCCCACTGGCAACGACCGTTGGCGGGCCCCACGCCTTGCCACGCTGGCGGGGCCGCCGGGATCGCTCCGACGAGCTCTCCGCGGCGGCGCGCTCACCGAAGAGCTTCGGAAAATGGCTACGGGGCACGGAATCGAGCGCCGCTACTTGCGTTCGAACGAGTCAAGTGCACCGCGTCGAGTGGGGGTGGTGACGTCGCCGGAGACGCACCGGAGTGACAGCGGCGACCACAAAGGCGGACGACGGTGCTCGGGCGTGATGGAAAATGGAGATGCGGGCACGTTCGAGTCAAATGGATAGGCCAGAGAGCATCTATGCGCGCGGGCGAGCTCAATGGGCACGGCCGTATGACCAAATGGTCACCGGGAGCTCGCCGGCGACGAGCTCGAGCGGCGACGGTTCGGCTATGAAGAAAATCGACGACTACGATTGCGGAGAAGGGGAGAAAGAGAGGGGCTCGACGCGGCGGCTTACAGTGCGGCTCACGGAGGCCCTTGAGGTGCTTAGTAGCGCAGGGGAAGGCCGCGGTCGTCGGCGTTGAAGAAACTGACGACGATGAGCCGAAGAAGAAGACGAGTCGGGGCGGTCGCCACGCTGCTCCCCGGCTCCAGTCGAGGCACCGGACGACGAGGCGAGGACCGACGGAGCCCGTGGACACGAGCTGCAGGCGCGGTGAGGACGGTGGCCGCGGTGGCGCTGCCGCGACGGCGTCGAACGCGTCGGCCCCTCTGCAGATCGACGGAGAGGGAGAGGTGGAGAGGGAAAGAGGGGCGAAGTGAGTGGGAGCGAGGGAGATGTGGCCAGGGGAGAGGAACGGGGGTCTCCCTTATCCCCTCAGCCGGCCTCGGGCGTCGCCGTGGCGAGCTGGGATCGGCGCGGGTGCGCTCGACCATGGCGGCGTCGACACGCAGAGAGGGGTAGGTGAGGGAGGTGGACTGGGCCGCGCCAGGTAAGTGGGTAGGTCCTCCTCCCCTTTTCTATTTTTCTGCTTTTCTCTTTTTTTATATATTACCAGAGAGGGAAAAGTAATTAATTGGGCATCCAATTGGTGTTGGGAAAATATGGAACTAGACCCAATAAATCCAACACAATTTTAGGCAGTGCCACAATTATTTTGGAGGCAAAAGGAATAGGTTAGGTATTATTAGGAATTGAAAAGACAAATTTAAATGCTGCTGGACTACTGTTGTAAATGTCCAGGGGCATTCTGGGAATTTATCTAAAGTTGGTTTCAATTCTATAATTACCTTAGGATTATTTGCAGCATTATGGACATTTTAGTTTCGCCATTTGAAGAAATATTTATTTGACTCCCATTTGTAATTTGAAATTAAAGTTGAAATGTTTTCTAATGAAATTTTATTAGAGTGATCATGATGACATGGCAGGTTAAGTAGCTTAACCAGAGTGGGGTAACATGGGGATGTTACACATGACACATAGTATATATATGTTCCCCCCTCCCCTCTTCGACGCGTAATATATACTCCTACGTACCGGAAGACAACCCGAAAATAATCCTCCTTCTTCGTCAAATTACCTTTCTCGTTGTGTCATATATTAGATGGACGACGACCTCGCAGGCCCATAGAGGAAAGAGTCATAGGCGAATGAGTGACAACCATCGTCTGCACGTGGCCCAATGTGTTGGTGATGTTTTTAATACCCAATATGCACAACTTCTTTGTGGCACCTGCCTCGGAAACCAAAAAGTCCCCACACGGAGCGAGATCGTTCATGACATGTGTGTAGTATGTGCTGCCCCGGCCCCCTCCTCCCCTCTTCGACGCGTACTATATACTTGTACCGCAACACAACCCAAAAGGAAACCTCCTTGTGTTGGGTCAAAGTGATGGAGGACAACCTCGCGGGCCCACGGATAGAAGCATCGCACGCGAGTGGCTGTCCTATATATAACGCGTAGTATTGCACCCGGCCACCCTCTTCAACACGTACTATATATATACTCCTACCGTACGTAACAAAAACCAAAAAATGACCATCCTTGTTGGTCAAATTAACCTCTCTCATCGCATGTCATAGTGCTGGACGGCGACATCACGGGCCCACGAGAGTGAGTGTCCTAGGACCACCGTGTGCATGTGGCCCAAAGATGCATGTCAAACTTTTTCTGCAGCGAACATGCGACCAAAGGAGTTTAGCGTTAAAAATTGAAAAAAATACATAACATTTGTCCGTTTTTATACATTGATTGATTTCCCAGAGATTTAATGTGCAAAAATCAAATTTGATCTACATGAGACCCGTGATAGTGCACGAAAATGGATTGCAAAATCATATGTGTACGTGTCCCTGGGTGCATGTTTAGTCCCCATGCATGAAATTTCTAACATCGAGAATCTTGATTTTAAAATCTAGTAAATCCAAAACTAAGTTGAAATTCATGAAACTTATCGTGGTGTCATATGGACACAAATAGACTGTGATCTTTTTTTTTCAAATTTGAGACAAGTTTTGATATAATCTTCTTACAAACAGGAAATTATAAATAATTATCAACCAATATCGCAAACGGACTCTTTATTCGAACCGTGTGCGTTAGACCAACAATGTACGTGCCGTGCTTCGCTTAAGTAATAAACCGGCATAATTAATCATCAAAAAGGAAAAATCAATATAATACGTGCCGCGCACGCATCCCGCGTGCCGTACGAGCATGCATGAGTTGACGAGACGCATGCTAGCAGGCAAACCGGGAGGCCGAGGCATGCGCATGTTCGCTACGCACTCACTGTGGGGCGTGCTAGTAGCTGTGTGAAATGACGGTAGGCATGCCAGCAGTCCGCTGCACAGGCTCGCCGGGAGGCGAGCCAGCCCTTTGACCACTGCCCACCTCGCTCCCACTGCTCCATATTAATGGCGCGCCAGATCCGCTGGTCATAATAGGCAGCCGCACGCCCCATCCACAGTTGTCACCGCTGCATGGAGTGTATTAGGATTTTGCCGAAGCGCACCATCGGTGCGAGTGGCGACGCCGGGGCTGGTGAAGAACCCGCGCAACGCATGAAGCTGGGCGCAGAGGTTGCTGTCGCCGCCGGCGAGGTCTCGTGCAGGCAGCAGCGCGACCTTGACTTTGTCGCCGTCGTCCTGGATCCCCAGCCGGAGCCGGAGGTCCACAGGTACTCCGGCAACGACTCCGACTCCGATGGAAAACCGGTTAGTACCCCCCCCCCCCCCCCCCCCGCTCCTTTTGTTGGGAACAGAAATCCTTGGTTATGTTCACCCAGTCCCTAAAATCAGAGTAAGATTCGTTTGATTCGTGTAGTGTATTGATTATTTGAATGGTATCTATGGTTAGTGATTAATTGTTTGTTCTGTACAAATGATATTTTTGCTAATAATCCGACTAGGGTTAGCGTGCGTGCTAATAATTCATAGCCAGATCTTGAGAATTGGTTTTGAATGTCCTACATATATGTTTGTGCCCTTTTTTCTTCCAGATCTTGAGAATTGATTTTGAATGTCCTACATGTATGTTTATGCCTTTTTTCAGATTGCTATGTACACAGATGAGGCTCCGGCCTGCGGTGCCGCCAGCTATAGATCCTGCACCCGGCAGCACGGGCAGAAGCGGCCACGCCCCCTTGGATCTAAGGAACCCGTAGAATATCGGGTGGACCACATCAGCGATCTCTCGGATGCCATCCTTGGGGAGATCATCTTCCTTCTCTCCACCAAGGATGGCTACCGCACACAGGTCCTCGCATCTCGGTGGCGCACTCTGTGGTGCGTCGCACCTCTTAATCTCGACTGTCACCGGCTATCTGTCGTTCATGATTTTGAACTCCACGGAGCCATCATCTCCTCCCACCAGGGCTCCGTTCAACGCCTATGCATCCCGGCATGCTGCCTGCTGCACATACCCTGCACGGTGGATGCCTGGCTGACATCCCGTCAATTCAAAAAACTCCAGCATCTTGAGTTCTACCATTACTATGCAAATAGTTGTCCACCAAGCGTTGTAGCTGTGCCCTCACTACCAATGTCCATCTCATGGTTTTCCTACTCTCTCCACACCAACACCCTGGCCCGGTGTCATCTACCAGACAATCTGGTACAAATGCTTCGACTCCCACTGCTAAAAAACTCGCGCTTGTGGTGGTCGATCTGTCGGAGGCCTCACTGCACAGCATCATCCACTCCTGCTGCCCTGCCCTGGAGCGCTTGCTGCTTGTTTTTGGAAAAGAAATATGTATCCGTTGTCTCCAAATAAAGTCACCTCACCTTGTAAGCATTGGAATTTGCTTTAAAGGAGAGGAGCTCATCATCAAAGATGCCCCTTCACTCCAAAGGCTACTCCTTGATTATCGTTATGCACCTTCGCAAATAACTGTGGTCTCTGCACCTAAACTGGAGACCTTGGGTGTAATTCCTGATCCGTTTGAAGGTTACAAGATGGTGGTTGGCTCCACACTTATTTAGGTACTGTATATTATCATCAATACTTTTGTAATCATAAGCTGCATTTTTCATTTGTGTGCATAAGTTTTATATCATCAACACTTTTGTAATCATAAGCTGCATTTTTCATTTGTGCGCATAAGTTTTATATAATCTTGGAGTACGCTTTTGGTACTAATATTATGTTCTATGCTCAATGAAGAGTTTGTCCATGGGTACCCTATCAATGGCGCTGGATTCTGTCAAGACCTTACATATTAGTACGTGGTGTTTTGATCTGAAGATGATTATCAGCTTGCTGCGATGCTTTCCATGTCTGGATAATTTGTATATAGAGGTGATGATATCAAGCACATTGATATACTTTACTAGAACTAACCGTTCAGCTATACTATTTTTTTTAGACATTAACTGTTTTTAGTATTCTTGTCTATTTAGGCTAAAGGACATGGACAAAAAGGTATAACCAATCGGTGGCATAAGAAGCACCGGGATTTTCTCAGTTCTCATGACATTCCTTTGAGGACAATAACGCTGGAAGGATATGCATCCAACCATGCAAACACTAGCTTTTTCACATTCTTCCTGTTGAATGCGAGAGTACTATTGTCCATGAGGATTAAGTTTTTTAACAAAAACTTTCTCACGGATGGACACGTTGAACAGCATAAAAAGAAGTTTCAGGTGGACAAAAGGGCTTCTGAACGTGCTCGGCTTCTATTTACAACAACTTGTCTTCATGTACCAGTAGATTTTGTGGTCCAGGATCTTGATTTTATGGATCAGACCGATCCATTTGATTGTGACTGCCGAAAACTTTGGTTGAGTTAGTTGTTATTATCCTGTTCAATCTGGATTTTGTGTAAACCTGATGAACAATTAATCATCATGCTTTTGTACCTTCTGTAAGCTGGGGTTAGATATTGCTGCTCTTTTCAACTCGGCTTTGACCCATATTTTCTTTCATACAAACCAGAGCTTCTATCAAGAAGCCTCATGGTTCCGAGAGGGAACTTGGTCACATGATCTGTGTGCGAAACGACATACGTTGTATCTTCCCACCTTGATTTATTTTACAGAGGCAACATGCAACTGTGCTAAACATATGAAATTATTCAGGGTTCGTTTCGCCTTTTTATACATTGATTTTCCTAGGCATTTTTAACAAATAGACACCACATTATTATCGCAAATGTTCGTATTAGTCAAACCGTGGTCGTTCAACTAACCATTTACTACAGCAGGCAACTGTTTGATTAGACGGGACGACTGTGAGCAGTCCGCCGCACACGCCGCGAGCGCTGCAATTTATTGCTGGTTTTGGACTTTTGTTTCGGCTGCCTCGGGAAGGTACATAGAAAAGTCCTCCATTCTCATCTACAAGCACCGCCACCGAGGATCACCGCCTGCTGCGAGATGGAGGATGAGCCGGCCAAAAAGCGGGGGCGGGTCGAGCCAGAACCGCAAGAGCCTCCGGCGAACATGGACTTCATCAGCAGCCTCCCCGATGAGATGTTGGTAACCATCATATCCCACCTCCCCATCAAATATGGCGTGCGGACCACTGTCCTCTCGCGGTGGTGGCACCCCCTCTGGCACTACACCCCCCTGGACCTCATCGTCGACCATGAGTTCTGCAGCGGGGAGTAGCAATGCCTGGACGCATTGTCCCACGTCCTCGCCACGCACCCTGGGCCGGTCAGACGCCTTGCTATCGGCAGGCTCAGTCCCCACAACAAGACCAAACCCAGGTTGCACTACTGGTTCCTATCCCCAGCCCTGGACCGGCTTGAGGAGCTCAGCTTTCATGCCAGACGTCCTTGCTCGCTGCCGTCGTCCGTGCTCCGCCTCGCGCCCACGCTACGCCGCGCTACATTCAGGCAGTGCATTTTCCCTCGGATCAATGCCGCGCACGCTCTTCATCTCCCTAAACTTAAGCACCTTGAGCTCATTGTCGTCTTCATCTCAAAGGAGGATTTGGAGCGCCTGCTCGTCGGCTGTACATCGCTCGAGTACCTTTGTCTTCATGCGATGGATGGGTTCAGTAGTCTCCACATCACCTCGACGAATGTCCGTGCGATTTATGTGCATTGCTGGCGCCGCCCAAGGCTGTCAGTTGAGGTGTTTCACGATATTGTCATTGAGAATGCGCCTTTCCTCGAGAGATTGTATGTACTTGATAAATTAGGTCCAGCAAGAATCAGGGTCATTCACGCACCGAAATTGACAGTGTTGGGCTATTCATGTGCTTAATTCAACGAACTTGTTACTGGATCATTATCCATTCAGGTACAACAGTCTTCTTCTTCCCCTACCTATATATTATTGGACAGCACATTTCATCTAATTGTTGTTGATCTATATGTTCGTCTGTCATCCAGAAAATGATTACCACAAGCTTGACCCAGCCTCTGCGCACAGTGAAGATCTTGGCACTACAATTTGTCGGCCCTGATCTGGATGAAGTTGTTAGATTCCTTAGATGCTTTCCTTGCACGGAGAAGCTATACATCGAGGTGATGCTCCTTTCTTGTTAATTGTTAACCACAACGGAGCTCAATTTTTTGTTACTTTTACCCATGATTGCAATGACAAATGTAGAATGATTTCTAAAGGAAATTTGGAGGATTTCAATACATATTTTTTTTGAGATGCTAGTGTTGTACGCGTTTTATTCCTTCGCCCGACATGCTTTCGTGATAAAAGTTTATCATGAAAGATTGAAGGTGGCATTTCACTCTTTTCATGTATTTTAGAAATCCTGCAAATCAAAGAGGCCCAAAGTGTTCAAATCTGCAGCTAGGCACTAATATGTTGTCTTCGTTTGCAGATACTTCCAGGCCCGAAAGTAGAAAATGTTGGGGAATATAACAATCCCATTGAATGCATTGATCTTCATCTCACATAAATTACTTTTAACGAGTACCGAGGCACCACACTAGAAATAAAATTCGCCAGGTTCTTTGTTGAGAAAGCAAGGTTGCTCAAGGTAATGAGGTTTGCCCTATATTTACTGCGCAGAAGTGAATGGATTGCTAAAGAGCGTAGGCGTCTACAGCTGAATGGAAAAGGCTCTGCCCAAGCTGAATTTTAGTTTGTAACTTCATATGACAGATTATTCGGAAGTCACTGTATCGAGCCGCTATATGACTTCTCGGTGGCTGATCCTTTCGCAGAAATAATGCATGAAAAAGATTCTGAAGAAGATGAATTTTATGTGTCTGAATAGTTTGAACCTTGTAATCTTTGAATTTGGGCCTTGTAATGCTGGAATTTGAACCTTGCAATATTTATGGTATTTGTTATATAACGTAATTGGATGTTTAATTTGGTTTTGCAACCATGTTCTGTTATAAGTATATATATGTTGTTTTTCTGTACACAGAGCATAGATGTTGTGTAGACAGAGCATATCACATCGCACACGGACCACACTAGGGAACCCGTCGGTGATGAATTCATCAATCGCAAACGGTTGTATACCAGCAAGCATTTGCCCACAACACACACTGCTTATTCCATCACAAACAACTCGGATGGATCAACTGTATGCCACATATCACACACGCAACTCTAATCTGATTCGTGCTTGATGTCACTGCCATCGCTCGCACAGCTCATCTTATTTGCCACGTATCACTGTGCTGGCCTCTATTCGCGTCCCTCAGCGTGCTCTGCTCGCCGTTAGGCGCCACAGCGTGCTGTTCTCGCCGTTAGGCACCGCGGCGTGCTCTGCTCGTGTCCGTCGGCACGCTCTGCTCGCGTACCTCCACGCGCTCGGCTTGTGGACAGCTTTTCCTTGCATGTTCAACTTCTATATGCATATATATGGTTGCTTGCCGTTGAGGTGTCGCGGAGCATTCTGCTCGCGTCACTGCACGCGTGCTATTCTAGCGGTTGGGGCCTGCGCACGATCACGTTCGGGGCCCATATGCATGTGGTTGCGCCGCGAGCATCTTCATGATGCAGTTACGTGCGGCACGATGGAGTTACGCGCTGCAAATTAGAACTGCCATCCGGGCGTGCGGATATTCCAGGCCGTTCGTCTTCCCCATTAATTCCCGCGGCCATTATAACCTTAGTCTCTTCAACCTTTCGATCTCGCCCCACAACACAACAAGCACACCCACGACGACACATACAGAGAGGATATCTAGCGGCACTCCAATTGAGTTCAGCGAGCATAAAGTGGAGACCCATGCGAGGGAGACGGATCTCTCGGTGGTGTACACCATCGACCCGGCCGTGGTGGAGGACTACATTAACACCGTGGAGCAGTTGCTTGCTCGAGACAAGTACAAGGTGGTCGGCATCAACCTCCAGTACACCGGCGGTCTTCCCAGCAAAGATCAGAAGGTAGCCATCGCCCAGTTGTGCGTGCGCCATCATGTCCTCATCTTCCACTACTACATGGCCACAGAGCCTTGCGACTATTTCGCCAGGTTTGTCAACAGCACCGACTACAAGTTCGCTACGGTGGAAACCTGCAATGATGTAAAGGCGCTCATGGTTATGGGCTTGGCCTGCAAGAACCTTGTCGAAATCCGTGACCACTACAGGGTCTGCGGCAGCACGAAGAACGGCTCCCTGGTTGAACTTGCCTCGGCCATCATCGACCCCTACTACGAAAAGATGAAGCAGGATGCCAATAGAACAAATCCCGTATCCTGGCACGGGGCCTGGACGTGGCAACTAGATGAACCTCACCTCAGGTTCGCGGCCAAGAGCGTGTACACATGCTACGAGATGCACAGGCCGATCGTTGACATGAGGAAGTGCCTCGTTCCCAAAAATCGACGAGGCCGGATCGAGCCACAAGCAGAGCAGTAGCGGCAAGCGTCACTAGAAGTAGATGATGATCAGATGATCGTTTATCCTAGTTAATTATGCATGTAATATATAGTTTACTTTGGTGTGTGGAAATGTCATGTGTGTAGTAGCCACCTATGTAATTATGCATGTAATAGTTTACTTTGGTGTGTGCAATTAAATGTCATGTCTCATGTGTGTAGTAGCAACCCATGTAATTCGATGTTTAATTTGGTTATGCAGCCATGTCCTTATAAGTGTGTGTATATATATATATATGTTGTTGTTCTGTATGCAATCCCATCGCACAATACACACGTCTTATTAGCAGCAATCGTCTGTGTTATTATCGGTCTTCGCACACATTTCTGATTACAGACCTATTTGTCGCGTATCACACACATCTTGTTAAATTAAACCATTTCTGTTCTCTTGGCTCAACACAAATAGTTCATCCGAGTGAACTGTTTGCCCTCTATCGTACACACCTTGATCTGGCTGACCGTTTCTTTTGTGTTGCCTAATCAGAAACAGTTCATCCGAGCGAACTGTATGCCATATATCGCACACACCTTCATCTGGCTGCCCGTTTCTATTGTTCCGCCTCATCACAAACAGTTTATTCAAGTGAATTGTATGCCGTATATCGCACACGCCTCCATCTGGCTACCCATTTCTTTTGTTCTGCCTCATCACAAACAGTTCATTGAATTGAATCGTATGCCCCACAACGCACACGCAACTAAAATCTGAACAGTGTTTGATATATCCGCCATCGCAAACGTTTTGCATCTTTTTTGATGTTTTTTTACATCACCATTTGTGATTAATGCATTGCACACAGTTTCATCGAAGGGTCTCTGATTGTAGTGTCGCGTTAGCAGCATCCTGCAGTAGTGCATGGTCTTTTGTAGAAAGAATTAAACTCTCTTGCTTCACTTATATCTATTTAGAGAGTCAACAAGAATTGGTCATTTGGCATGGTTAGTCATAAAATCCTACATAAAACTTATGGATCACTGAATATGATATGTTTGATTCCTTGCAATAGTTTTGCGATTAGAGATGATAATATATGGGAGGTACTAGTAAATGGTTGTGATTAGTACGAATATTGGTGTTAAGGTTTGTGATTCCCGAAGCATGCACGTATAGTCTCTCGTTATGCTATGAAACTGGAGCATGATTTATTATTGATTGTCTTCCTTATGAGTGGCGGTTGGGGACGAGCGATGGTCTTTTCCTACCAATCTATCCCCCTAGGGACATGCGTAGTAGTACTTTGCTTCGAGGGCTAATAAATTTTTGCAATAAGTATATGAGTTCTTTATGACTAATGTGAGTCCATGTATTATACGCACTCTCACCTTTCTGCAATTTGCTAGCCTCTACGGTACCGTGCATTGCCCTTTCTCACCCCGAGATGTGGTGCAAACATTGCAGGCGCATCCAAACCCCGTGATATGATACGCTCTATCACACATAAGCCTTATTATATCTTCCTCAAAACAGCCACCATACCTGCCTATTATGGCATTTCCATAGACATTCCGAGATATATTGCCATGCAACTTCCACCGCTTCCGTTTTGATGACTTGAGCATTCATTGTCATATTGCTTTGCATGATCGTAAGATAGCTAGCATGATATTTCCATGGCTTGTCTGTTTTTTTTTATATCTCTGCTATGCTAGATCATTGCACATCCTGGTACACTGGCCGAGGCATTCATATAGAGTCATACTTTGTTCTAGGTATCAAGTTGTAATATTGAGTTGTAAGTAAATAGAAGTGTGATGATCATTATTATTTATTATTAGAGCATGTCCCAGTCAGGAACACATGATGAAGACTATGATTCCCCCACAAGTCGGGATGAGACTTTGGACAAAATATATAAAAAGAAAAAAAGAAACAAAAAAGAAAAAGAAAAAAATGAGAGAAAAGAGAGAAGGGGCATGCTAATTCCATACTTGTGCTTCAAAGTAGCACCATGTTTTTCATATAAAGAGTCTCCTATGTTGTCACTTTCATATACTAGTGGGATTTTTTCTTTATAGAGTTTGATGCACACCCACTTAGTTTTCATACTGAGCTTTCATACACTTATAGCTCTTAGTGCATCCGTTGGATGGCGATCCCTACTCCTCACATTGATATCAATTGATGGGCATCTCCATAGCCCATTGATTAGCCGCGTCGATGTGAGACTTTCTTAATTTTTTGTCTTCTCAATATTTACCCCTATCGTCATACTCTATTCCACCCATAGTGCTATATCCATGCTTTGCACTCATGTATTGCGTGAGGGTTGAAAAAGCTTAAGCGCGTTAAAAACTATGAACCAATTGCTCGGCTTGTCATCGGGGTTGTGCATGATAAATACTTTGTGTTAAGAAGATGGAGCATGACAAGACTATATGATTTTGTAGGGATAGCGTTCTTTAGCATTGATATTTTGAAAGACATGATTGTATGTTGGGATGCCTAAGTATTAATATCTTTTTGTCAAATTATAGACTATTGCTTTGAATCATTCATGTCAATATTCATGCCATGATTAGATATATGATCAAGATTATGCTAGCTAGCATTCCAAATCAAAAATTATCTTTTTTATCATTTACCTACTCGAGGACGAGCAGGAATTAAGCTTGGGGATGCTGATACCTCTCTATCGTATCTATAATTTTTGATTGTTTCATGCCAATATTATACAACTTTCACATACTTTTGGAAACAATTTATATGATTTATTGGACTAACATATTGATCCAGTGCCTAGTGCCAGTTCCTATTTGTTGCATGTTTTTTGTTTCACAGAATATCCATATCAAATGAAGTCCAAATGCAATAAAAATTTACGGAGAATTATTTTGGAATATATGTGATTTGTGGGAGGTGGAATCAACGCAAAAGGAGGACCACAGCCCCCACAGTACACCAGGGCGTGCCCTAGGGCCCAGGCGCATGGTGGTGGGTTGTGGTCACCTCGTAAGGAGGTTGCTGCTCTACTTCGGGCACAAGGAAGCTTATATCCAAAAAAAAATCATGTTATAATCTCAGCGCAATCGGAGTTACGGATCTCCGGGAATATAAGAAACGGTTTTCGGCCAGAAAACAGGAGCGCGAAACAGAGGAGAACAGAGGGGTAGGTCCAATCGAGGAGGGGCTCCTGCCCCTCCGCCGCCATGGCAACCATGGACTAGAGGGGGCAACTCTCCTCCCATCTAGGGGGGAGGCCAAGGAAGAAGAAGAAGGAGGGGGTTTCTCTCCCCCTCTCTCTCGGTGGCGCCGAAACACCGCCGGGGCAATCATTGTGTGACGGCGATCTACTCCAACAACTCCGTCATCTTCACCAACATCTTCATCACCTTCCCCCATCTATATTCAACGGTCCACTCTCCCCCAACCCGCTGTAACCTCTACTTGAACATGGTGCTTTATGCTTCATATTACTATCCAATGATATGTTGCCATCCTATGATGCTTGAGTAGATTTTTGTTGTCCTACCAGTAATTGGTGAATTGCTATGATTGGTTTAATTTGCTTGTGGTTATGTTGCTGTCCTTTGGTTCCCATCATATGAGCACGCGTGTGGATCACACCATAGGGTTAGTTGTATGTTGATAGGACTATGCATTGGAGGGCAAGGGTGACAGAAGCTTCTTCCTACCATAGAAATTGATGCATACGGGATTGAAGGGGGACCAATATATATCTTAATGCTATGGTTGGGTTTTACCTTAGTGAACGTTAGTAGTTGCAGATGCTTGCTAACAGTTCCAGTCATAAGTGCATAGAATTCCAAGTAAGGGACGGCATGCTAGCAGTGGCCTCTCCCTTATAAAAACTTGCTATCGGTCTAGTAACGTAGTCAATTGCTAAGGGACAATTCCGCAAATCCTACCACTACTAATCGACACTCGCTATACTAATTTAATTGTACTTTAATTAGAACAGCACCTACTTTTTATTTTTACATTCTTTATTATCTTGCAAACTTATCTCTTTACACCTACAAAGCACTTCTAGTTTTATTCTTGTTCTAGGTAAAGCAAACGTTAAGTGTGCGTAGAGTTGTACCGGTGGTCGATAGAACTTGAGGGAATATTTGTTCTACCTTTAGCTCCTTGTTGGGTTCGACACTCATATTTATCGAAAAAGGCTACAAACGATCCCCTATACTTGTGGGTTATCAACGTATCAAGCATCTCCAAGCTTAATTTCTGCTCGTCCTCGAGTAGGTAAATGATAAAAACAGAACTTTTGATGTGGAATGCTACCTAACATGTTTATCATGTAATCTTTATTTATGTGTTATAAATATTCAGATCCATATCATTCAAAACAAAAGTTTAATATTGACATATAAACAATAATACTTCAAGCATAGTAAAAAGCAATCATGTCTTTTCAAAATATCATGGCTAAAGAAAGTTATCCCTACAAAATCATATAGTCTTGTCATGCTTCTTCTTCTTAACACAAAGTATTTATCATGCACAACCTCGGTGTCAGTCAAGCAATAGGTTCATACTTTTTTACGCGCTTCAGTTTTTTCAACTCTCACGCAATACATGAGCGTGAGCCATGCATATAGCACTATGGGTGGAATAGAATATGATGTTGGAGGTTGTGTGGACAGAACAAAAACGAAGAAAGTCTCACATTGATGAGGCTAATCAACGGGCTATGGAGATGCCCATCAATTGATATCAATGTAAGCAGTAGGGATTGCCATGCAATGGATGCTCTAGAGCTATAAGTGTATGAAAGCTCAAAAGAAAACTTAGTGGGTGTGCATCCAACTTGCTTGCTCATGAAGACCTTTGAGGAAGCCCATCATTGGAATATACAAGCCAAGTTCTATAATGAAAAATTCCCACTAGTAATATATGAAAGTGACAAAATAGGAGACTCTCTATCATGAAGAACATAGTGCTACTTTGAAGCACAAGTGTGGAAAAGGATAGTAACATTGTCCCTTCTCTCTTTTTCTCTCATTTGTTTTTCTTTTCTCTTTTTTTTGTTGGGCACTTTGGCCTCTTTTTTCTTGGGCTCATTTGGCCTCTTTTTTTTATTCCTCACATGGGACAATGCTCTAATAATGATCATCATCACATTTTTATTTACTCTCGAAAGAAAATTAC
Organism: Thinopyrum elongatum; assembly: GCA_011799875.1. NCBI lineage: Eukaryota > Viridiplantae > Streptophyta > Magnoliopsida > Poales > Poaceae > Thinopyrum > Thinopyrum elongatum. Next base: position 462,797,327 of record CM022298.1, on the reverse strand, counting down.
AACTCGATACTAGAACAATAATATGACTCTATAGGAATGCCTCCGGCGGTGTACTAGGATGTGCGATGACCTAGCGTGACATGTATAAAAAAATATGAATGGTGGTGGAGCCACAAATACTATGCCAACTATATGATCATGCAAAGCAATATGACAATGATGATACGTGTCATAATAAAATGGAACGGTGGAAGTTGCATGGCAATATATCTCGGAATGGCTATGGAAATGCCATAATAGGTAGGTATGGTGGCTGCTTTGAGGAAGATATAAGGAGGCTTATGTATGATAGAGTGTATCATATGACGGGGTTTGGATGCACCGGCGAAGTTTGCACCACAACTCGAGGTGAGAAGGGGCAATGCACGGTACCGAAGAGGCTTGCAAATTGCAGAAAGGTAAGAGTGTGTATAATCCATGGACTCACATTAGTCATAAAGATCTCACATACTTATTGCAAAAGTTTTATTAGCCCTCGAAGCAAAGTACTACTATGCATGCCCCTAGGAGGGAGGTTGGTAGGAGTTAACCATCGCGCGCCCCCGACCTCCACGCAAAAGAAGACAATCAATAATAAATCATGCTCCAATTTCATAGCATAACGAGAGACCATACATGCATGCTTCGGGAATCACAAACCTTAACACAAATATTCTTACTAAATAACAATTACTCACTAGCATGACTCTAATATCACCATCTTTAGATCTCAAAACAAATGCAAGAAATCAAAGTTCTCATATATTCAATGATCTTTATGAAAGTTTTTATTATATCCCTCTTAAATACCCATCATATTAGGACTAAATTCATAACCCAAGCAAATTTTCATACTATTTATAAGAATCTCAAAATAATATAAGTGAAGCATGAGAGTTCATCAATTTCTTTAAAATATAGCCACTGTCGTGCTCTAAAAGATATAAGTGAAGCACTAGAGCAACTGCCTAGCTCAAAAGATATAAGTGAAGCTCAAAGATTCTAATAAATTCATGATTAATGTGTGTCCCTCTCAAAAAGGTGTGTCCGGCAAGGCTAAATGTGGCAAACTAAAAATCAAATAAAGCAAAGACTCATATAATACACGACGCTCCAAGCAAAACACATACCATGTAGTGAATAAAAATATAGATCATGATTAAGAACACAAGATTCAAACTTTTCCTCAAGATTTTTACTAGTATTTTCAATAATAACCTCTTCAGATTCAGACATGGTGACAAAGCAAGCAATCTAGCACACAAGCAAACAAAAAAGCGAATGGAAAGAAGGCAAATAAAAAGGTAAATATTTTTGTATTTTTTCTGAAAATGTTTTAGTAGTGGGGGAGAGGAAAATGAGAGGCTAATGGCAATAAAGTAAATGCAAGAGATGAGAGTATATGATAGGTACTTGGTAGGCTTGATGTAGATCCTACGCGGCAATGGCGCCAGAAATTCTTCCTGCTACTTCTTGAGCTTGCGTCTGTTTTTTCCTTGAAGAGGAAAGGGTGATGTAGCAAAGTAGAGATAAGTATTTCCCTCAGTTAAGAACCAAGGTATCAATCCAGTAGAAGGAACACACAAGTCTCCAGTAATTGCACCTGCACAAACAAACAAATACTTGCACCCAACGCGATAAAGGGGTTGTCAATCCCTTCACGGTTACTTGCAAGGATGAGATCTGATAGTGATAGGTATAAATGATAAGTAAAAGTGCTAAATAAAATAAAAGTAAATAAATTGCAGCAAGGTATTTTTTTTATTTTTTATTTTGTAGATCTGAAAATAATATGATAAAAGATAGACCCGGGGGCCATAGTTTTCACTAGAGGCTTCTCTCTTGAAAGAAAGCATACGATGGGTAAACAAATTACCGTTGAGCAATTGATAGAAAAGCGCATAGTTATGAGGATATCCAAGGCAATGATCATGTATATAGGCATCAAGTCAAAGACAAGTAGACCCACTCCTGCCTGCATCTACTTCTATTACTCCACACATCATTCGCTATCCAGCATGCATCTAGTGTATTAAGTTAACAAGAACGGAGTAACGCCTTAAGCAAGATGACATGATGTAGAGCGATAGATCCAATCAATATGAACAAACCCTGAACTTTTATCCTTAATGGCAACAATACAAATATGTGTCATGTCCCATTCTGTCACTGGGATTGAGCACCGCAAGATTGAACCCATTACGAAGCACATCTCCCATTGCAAGAAAAATCAATCTAGTTGGCCAAACCAAATCAATAGATCGGAGAGAAATACTAATCTATATAAATCATGCATAAAAGAGTTCAGAGAAGACTCAAATAATATTCATAGATAATCTGATCATAAACCCACAATTCATTGGATCTCAACAAACGCACCGCAAAAAAAGATTACATCGAATAGATCTCCAAGAACATCGAGGAGAACATTGTATTGAAGATCAAAGAGAGAAAAGAAGCCATCTAGCTACTAGCTATGGACCCGTAGGTCTGTGGTCAACTACTCACACATCATCGGAAGGGCAGCAAGGTTGATATAGAAGCCCTCTGTGATCGAATCCCCCTCCGGCAGAGTACCGAAAAAGGTCCCCGGATGGGATCTCGCAAAGACAGAAACTTGCGGTGGCGAAAAAGTATTTTTGGTGTGCCCTCTGGTCTACGGGGAATATTTGGGTATTTATAGAAGAAGAATTAGGGTTGGAAGTGCCACGAGGAGGCGCAAGCTTGGGGGGCGCGCCCCCTGAGCTTGTCGCCGCCTCGTGGCCCTTCTGGCCTCCTCCCGAAGCTTCCAGGGTGTCTTGTGGTCCAAGAAAAATCATCAAAAAGTTTCGTTCCATTTGGACTCCGTTTGGTATTAATTTTCTGTAAAGACAAAAACAAGGGGAAAAACAACAACTAGCACTAGGCACTAGGTTAATAAGTTAGTCCCAAAAAAAGATGAAAAATAGCATAATAATGCATATAAAACATCCAAGATTGATGATATAATAGCATGGAACAATCAAAAATTATAGATACATTGGAGACGTATCAGATACCTGGCAAACAGGTTAGTAATCAAAATTGTGTTGGAAGACCGATAATAACACAGGCGATTCCTTCTAATAAGTCATGTGTGTTGTGGGAAAACGTTTGCTAGTATACAATTGTCAGCGATTGATGAAATCATCACCGACGAGTTCTGTAGTTTAGTCCGTGTGCGATGTGATTTGCTCTGTCTGCACAACATCTATGCTCTATCTACAGAACAACAACATATATACTTATAAGAACATGATTGCATAACCAAATAAACATCCAATTACATTAAATATCCAATTACATAAGCGACTATACATAACATTTGCACACACCTCAATAAACAATTCACTACAAAAAAAACCACTTTCATGATGATACCTCTTTGTCACAGTAGGTCACATTTTCTGTCATGCATGTACATCCATGATGATTTTATGACAGAATCAAGATATTCAGACCTGTGCTGTCGTAGAAGTGTTCCATGACATTACCAAAATTATCATCACGGAAGTGTCCACTTCCATGACGATAAATCACGCGTCATAGAAGTGCTTTCGTCAAGGGTAACCAACACGTGGCATCCACCGTAACGGGTCACCGTTAAGCTATCGGGTTCTGGTTTGGATCCGATAACCCGTTAACAGCTGGGACCAATGAGGATTTTCCACATGTAAAATTATCATTGGCTATAGCAACCACGTGTCAGCACCGCGAAAAGGACAGATGTCAACCGCCCAATGGACAGGAGGCGCCTATGATACATCGACATGTGGCAAGGCCCAACAGCGGCCCATTTAAGTTAAAAAGGCTGGCCCAGTCAAAATTAGCGGGCTGGCCCATTAACAGTCTGCTTGCAGACGACCTATTCGCAGTTAAGGCCCCTACGGCTAGTATCAAATTGGCCCGTCAACAGCCTGTTCTAAACTTGTCATCATCGCGGCCCATGGTCACTTCTGGCCTGTTAACAGTCCGCTAAGTATTTGGGCTGAATCACGGCCTGGTGTGTTTCCGGCCTGATAAAGGTCCTGCTTCATTTGGGCCCATTTATTGGCCATTGAAACTTTCGGCCCAAAAACGACCGTGAAGGATTTGGGCCATATTCGGCCATGTCTGACATTCGGCCTGTTAGAGGCCCACTGTAGATTTGGGCCACTTCCACCCTGTTGTGATTTTCAGCCTGTTAACGTCGGACGAAATCCATGGGCCATATGTGGCCCAACATCACATCGGGCCTATTAACGGCCCATATAAAACTGATACTAATCAAGCCCGACCAAACTTCCGGCCTGTTAAAGGCCCGTGTAGTAGGTCGGCGCATTTACGGCCCGTCTGAATTTCGGCCTGTGAACGATCCGCATTGTAAATGGGCCACCACGAGTTGAGATACATTTCGGCCTGCTAATGACTAGTGGGTTATTTGGCACAATCAGGGCCCAATCTCACTTTCAGCCTATTAAAGGCCCATGTTATTTATGGGCTAGAGATATTTACACATGTTAACGGGCTATTGTTACTGAGGGCCCAAATTATGTTTAGGCCTGTTAAAAGCCCACTAGGGGCACAAGCCTACCAAAAATATGAAAGCTTATGCTGATTTAGGCCCAGGTATTTTTAGTGGGCTACATGCAAATTACGGCCCATAATCGTTTTTAGCCCAATTGGAATGGGCCCGACGAATGTTGGCGCGTTGGGCTCCTACGAAGCATTCGGCCGAATACATTACTAAGATAAACCTACACTATACAAAAATAGCGTCGTAATTTCTACAGCCTTTGGCAGCACGATAAATGTTGTATCACAACAAAATAAATTCCAGCCATACAACAAAGGCCTGTTGGCATAAAGTTTACAGTCCTTGCAGATAAAAGCACCGTCAGATGTATAGAAGCACAAATCATTTGACCTGAGTGCTAATGTTTCAGGCTGTAGAATCTGATGGAGCAGCATGATCTTCCCCTTTTTTATGCCTTTGCTCTTGAACAACGAAGCAAATGTCTGATAGTCTGGTTTCAAAACCATTCATATCTTGACGACATTTGTCAACCACTATTCTTGTTTCTGAAACGACCTCCATTAGGGATTGGACTTGTGTCTGGAGCACAGATATATCACTCTGTCTAGCTGGAAGATTTTGTTCCGTAGGCAATTTGGATGAGTTTACCTTGACAACCAACCCAGAATTACGCAGGAAGGTGCTTTTTGCACTGTTAGTGGAGAGATACTGACGCACTGCAGCAAGAGGTGACATTGTGCCTGTGGTAGCCTCGTCACCTTCAGGTGGTTGTGGCTGTTCAATCATTTGTTCCATAGCTTGCTGAAAGTTTGAACATGTAGATTAGTGTACCAGATAAGTTACTAATGAGATAAAAACAAACAAAGTAGGTTTCACGTTTATACATAACTTATTTTGGTGAACTATACATAACAAACAAAGCATGTATTGTAGTGCCAACTAAAAAATGAATACTCCCCCTGCTAGCTGGGACCCACCATAGTTGGAGGCTGACTTGTGGGCCTATTAAGTTGACGCGGATGGAGGGCTTTGTCAACTTAGTCAATATGAACGATTCTAGCTCTAGTGACCGTACGATGTCCATCCAACGGCCGTAGTGCTTCTTCAACCTCTGGTCTTCTTGCTCCAGCCACCCAAACTAGCGCCGGTCGTGCCGCCTGCTCCTGCCTCCCATGGCTGGCTCTGCTGCCGCGTAGGCCTCACCGCCCCACCCTACTCGCATCGCTGGCTTGGCCATCCCTGTACTCACCCAGACCTCCTATTATTCTCTGGCGACGGAAGCCTCACACTATAGCCCAACCAGTAAACACTCGTACTCCCCTCCACGTGGGAAACAACTGCCGAGTCTTCCCCGGCTCCGGGTCATTCCCTTCCTAGGCCTCGCCGTCGTCCATCGCCTTGGTGCTCTCGGCGCGGCATGGTCAATGTGGTCAAGGAACGACTTACATCGGAAGAGGACTGTACATGGAGAGGCTGACAGCTGGGTCCACGGCCGTAGCAAGTGTGACGCCCCGGCTTAATCATGCACTAATCATACATGCAAATGCACATGATCAAGCCTAAGGACTCACTTGAAGGAATCACAACACAACTCTAAAACACAAATAAAGGCATACAAGCATTATATTACAAGCCAGGGCCTCGAGGGCTCGAATACATAAGCTTGATGTCAACAAGCATCAGCGGAAGTGTTAGATATCTGAGTACTGATATAAAAGAGAAACAGACAAGCCTTTAAAAAAGGCGGTGCAAAACAAAAGCTACGATCGAAAAGGCGCAGGCCTCCTGCCTGGGACCCTCCGAACCTACTCCTGGTCGTTAGCCAACTCGTAGTAGTAGCCATCCTCGGGGTAGTAGTAGTGATCGTCGACAGGGGCAGCTGGCTCCGGGGGCTCCCTCATCTAGGTGCATCAAACGGATATGGGGAAAAGAGGAAGCAAAGCAACCGTGAGTACTCATCCGAAGTACTCAGTAAGCAAGGATCTACACTACATATGCAACATTATCAAAGAAAGGCAGTATATGTGGTTTGAGCTGCAGAAATGCCAGAATAGAGAGAAGGCCTAGTCCTATAGAAGACTAGCATCTTCAGCGGTCTTGCAGCATTAGAAGAGTGTAGATTAGTACAGTATAAAGTAATAGTAGTATTAAGTATGAACCTCGCCCAAAGATCCTTCCTCGACTCCCTGCGAGAAAGCAATCCCAGAGCCTTACTATTCATTTCTCATCTCATCATTAGGTTCTAGTTGTATCGATCGGGATACAACTCCGAGCGTCCGTTACCGAGGATCTGGCTATGCATAGATTAGTTCTCGCTTGCAGGGGTGCACCAACTTACCCACCACGCTCGCTTAACTCCGGCCGGACACACTTTTCTGGGTCATGCCCGGCCTCAGCCAAACGACACGCCGTAGTCCTACCTAGGCTCAACAGAGAGGTCCCCGCCGGTCTACATCCTAATCGCTCAGGGGTCTTGGGCCATCGCCCTGTGCACTCCGGGTCGTTGCACACATGGTGAAGCCAGGTACCACCTCTGCCTGGATGGCGTCGGTCCATCCGTGTCGCTATGCTGAACTGGACGTCTGACAAAGCTTTCGGAAGAAACATACGACGCAGAGTGCACATACTTATTCCTGCATGATGGTTAGTGCTATCGGGCCAGAGGCCCACTCAGATCAAATATCCAAATCGTTAGTGTATTGGTAGTGCGGTAACGAGCAGAGACTCACGATCGATGTGACCCCGTCGCCCCGTCTCGGGGACTTGCGGCAAGGGCTAAGAATGCCCGGTCATGCCTCGTATTTATCTCTCGAGTACCCTCCAGGTCAACCCGACTTCCCATCACTCGCGGGTACCCCTTAGGGTCGACCCGCCTTTCCAAGTATCAGTTGTAAAGTCCAAGTATCTGTGTGTCCATAACATCAGGGAATCTGAGGTATCACCCTCGTTCGATTCCTACCTGATGTAACCGTCAAGGTGAACTCGGAGGAATCACCCTCGATGGGTTCACACTTGAGGTGTTGCACGACAGCATCATTATCGGGAGTGGTGAAGGAGGAATCACCCTCGATGACCACGACCGAATAGCTACTCTACAGAGTTAACATCAGAAGTGCTAAACAAGGTATCACCCTCGGCACTCGATAGTAACGTTGCAGTGTCGTACAACTAAGGGGGTGATCTGCGCTGCCGGGGCCTGGTTGTCGATCATGTTGATCGAGTCATCTGATAATCCAGCAGGGGCAACTGGGTCAAAGTGGGGTCTCTGGTGGATCTCTATCCAGCCTATACTAAGCAGTTTAGGATAAGAAAGTAAGGTATCAATAGCAGGTTACAATAAACAGGCTATGCATCAGAATAGGATAACTCAAAGCAGTAGCAAATTCTAATGCAAGCAGGAGGGGGAAAGAATAGGCGATATATGCATGTTCAAAGGGGGGGTGCTTGCCTGGTTGCTCGGCGGCAAAGGCAGAGTCATCAGTGGGGTTGTCGATCTCCGAAGCTGCGTCGGTCTCAGGGACTACGCCATTACCGGGATCTACCGAGAGAGAAGAGGGGGAAGAAACAGATAAATACACGGTAAACATATGCAACACAGAGCATGCTATGCTAACGTGCAATGCAGGGTTGCCTAAAAGCATGTCTTAACCCTTTTAGTTATTTTAGGATTTAAGTTGGAATTATTAACCGGTGTATATGCACTATTCATCTACCGGAAACAGGCTAAAAGTTGTGGGTTCACCTCCGTAGAGGGTCCCGATAAGGAAACAGATGGCACGGTCGGATTCGTCCCGTTTTTCTGAGCAACTTTCATATATAAAGTTTTTCGATCCGAGCTACGGATTATTTTCTACGAATTATCAAAGTTTTAAAGAATTTCTGGAATTTATTTTATTTATTTAAATCAACATTATCCAAAATAGTGCAGGGTGATGTCAGCATGATGTAATGGTGATGTCAGCATTCAACAGAATGGCTGACCAGGTCAAACTGATAGGTGGGACCCACCTCTCAGCCACTGTGGGGCTTAACAGTGAATTAAATTAAACTAACTGAGCTAATTAAAGGCTGGGCCCCACATGTTAGTGTCTAATTAGGTTAAGTAATTAATTAATTCCTTAACAGATTTTAATTAGCACTTTTAGATAATTATAAAATCATTTTATGCGGCGGGGCCCGCTGGTCAGTGACAGTAACTGCCACATCAGCGGCGCTGACCAGGTCAACTGGTCAACTGGGCCCGCGGGACCCAGTTGCCAGCGATTCAGGGCAGCCCACCGTTCAGACAACGTCGCCGCCGGCGCCGGAAAATGCTCCGGCGAGCCGTTCCGCGGCGACCGAACGCCGGAGTTGCTCGGAATCGAGCTATAGGGCACCAATTCGCGCGCGGGCGGTACCATTTGATCGGTCGTGGAGTGCTGCGTCCAACGACGGCAACCATGGGAGGTGAGATGGGCGGAGCTCGTCGGAAACGAGCTCGCGGCGGTGCCAGTGTTCGGTAGCGGGGGGTTCTAGCGAAGCAGGGCATGGAGCACGACGGTGTTAGGCGCGTTGGGTTCCTGGGGAGGCCCTGAGCGTGACGCGGGCTCGCACTGGACCAAAAGGTCGCAGAGGCTACGCCGGCGATGAGCGAGGCAAACGCCGGCGTTCGGGTGAAGTCGAGCAGGGGGCTAGGGGGCTCGGGAGGACGAGTGAAAGGGCTCGATGGACTCCTGGCCGTGCCATGAGCACGATGCCGTGCTCGGAAGTGAACTCGGCCGGCTGTGGCCATGATGGCGATGCGACAGGCGGCGGCCGGAGTACGGTGAACGTGGAGAGGCAGCTACGGGGGCGAAAAAGCTCCGGCAAGAGGGGAAAGACGCGCGGTGGCTCACCTTGCAGGCACAAGGGGACCCGGTGACAGTTTTGTAGCAGCAGTGACGGCGAATCGACGGCGGCTGTGTCCGGTGATCCAGGGAAGAAGACGAACTTCCCGGGCTCACTGCGGTGGCTCTCGGCTTGTGTTCGTGGACGAAGACGAAGCGGACAATGACGAGGAAGCCGGTGAGCACGTCGGGGAGGCGAATGGAGCTCGGTGGCCGCGAGCTTCACGGTGGCGAGGCCATGGCGACATCGGGAGGAAGAGGCAGAGAGGGAGAGGGGCGGGGAGAGGGGAAGTGCTCGATCTAGGGTTCAAGAAGGAGGCGAGGGTAGTCTTATCCTCTCCTGTCGAGCTCCTGTGGCCTCGGTGTCGCCCATCGCACGGTTCTGGCGACGGCGATGGTGCCTGGAGGTGACACGAGGGGGAGAAGGACGACGAGCGGTGTGGGCTGGGCCGCAGTGGCCAGCTGGGCCAAGTGCACAGGTAAACGCACAGGTAAGTGCACAGTGCCATTTTCTTTTATTTCATTTCTGGTAAATAGAATAGCTTCGGCTGCATAATTATTTAGGCTATCAGATGAATTTTGCTTTATGTGAAATTTAGCTAATAAATGCAATGCAACTCAACAGTGCCACACACTAATTTTGGGAATTTTTGGAATTGCGTTAGCATTGGTTTATGTTTCAAAAGAACAAAGATTTGTTGCTGGTCCACTGGTTTGGTTGCTAGGGTCAACTTGGGTATTCAAATAATGTTGGATTTTATTTTTAAAATTGCCTTGGGATTATTTGCAACATTATGAACATTTTTTATTTGTTGTTTGAAGAAATAATTATTTGACTTGCATTTCAGATTTGAATTTGGGTTTGATTTTGGACAAGTGGCAGATTGACTGAGCGATCATGATAACATGGCCACTATTAGAGAGAGATCATTGTAGTGTGATAATGGGGATGTTACAGCAAGGAAGTGCCTCCTTATTACGCACAAAATAATGATTCCTCCACCTGACAGCGGGGACCTACCAGAAGGGCCTCTGTATTTTGGCTTAGCTGTATTTTGCAAAAAACATTTCCCCCTGACAGGTGGGACCCACCAGCTACATCTTCGCACGCAAGGAAGTGCCTCCTTATTACACGCGAAAAAAAATCCTCCCCCTGACAGCTCAGACCCACCATCTATATCTTCGCATGGAAGGAAGTGCCTCCTTATCCTCCCTGACAGCTGGGACCCACCCGGTCGAAGTGTACGTAACGTAGTCTGTCTGGTCGCGGACGTGTATGTACATACTGGTTGATCGGTCTCTCTGCAATGATGAACCGTGGCCGAGCAAGCAGCTGCACGTGTAGTAGTAGAGCCCCCGACGTAGCAATTCAGGTAGTCCCTTCTAAACTGTGTACACGTACGTACAGCCACACGCCAAAAAATACGGCCACGTACATACATACGGGCTGGGTCTCGAACGCGTACTCGCGCATACGTACAGCCAGGGCTCGTGTACATGGAGAGGCAACGAACGGCAGCAACAGCGTCCTGTTCAGCGGGCAGCCAACCGGCTGGGTCGGAACGGAGAAACAACGTCCTGTTCATCGAGAGGCAACAGACTAGGTCGGAATGCGTCCTATTCAATGGGAGCCAACCGGCTTGGATGGAACAGCCGAAACAGGGTCTGGCGTACCGCAGTACGGAGGAAACGGCCTTCAGTTCGACTTGCTACGGTCGAAATGGGATCCTGTTCATCGGGAGGGGTCTGGCGTACCGCAAAATGGAGGAAACAGACTTGTGTTGGAGCACTACGGTCGAAACGGGGGTCCTGTTCATCAGGAGGGGTGTGGCGTACCGCAAAACAGGACTCCACGGGCTACTGTCCACCCACTGTCGACTTCCTTCAGCCTCCACCTGCACTGTTCATCCACCGCGCCTTCCTCCTGCCTCCACCAGCTACTGTTCATCCACGGGCTACTGTTCATCTAGCCCACCACCGGCTACTGTTCAACCAGCCCTCCACGGGGTCCTGTTCATCCACCCCCAACCAGCTCGGCTATGGCGGCCTCCTCTCGGGGTCCTGTTCATCCAGCGACAACGGCCTACTACCACGGCGTCCTGTTCATCCAAGCCCCACCGGGAACTGTTCATCCAACCCCAACCACGTACGTCTCGACTCATTCGACCAACCCCCACGTTCACTGTTCATCAAGAGGCAGCAGGTTCGATCGGCTTCAGTGCAGCAGCAGCAGCAGCAGTGATTGATCGATCGACCGCTCGGGTTCAGTTAGCAGCAGTAGCGAAGGAATCGCTCGGGTTTAGTTAACAGCCAAGGGGTCGATCGCTCGGGTTCAGTAACATAGCTAGTGCAATCGCTCGGGTTCAGTAAGCGAACGCCTCGCTCGGGTTCAGTTAGAGCCCAACGCCTCGCACACACGCGCGTACGTGTACGAGAGAAATGTGCAATCCCTCCGTGCATCGCTCGGCCCCGGCCACCCACCGTAACCGGGAACTCCCTGAAATTTTCCTCGCCCTCGCTTCTTCCACGATTTTTTCCATCATGGACGGCCCAAAGAATGTCATGCAGGTGCATCCCCGGCCTGCCCAGGATGAAAGCCCATTTTCTGTCATGATTTTTTGTCATAGAAGTAGGAGCCCACCACATCTATGATGATACCGGGTTTTGTCACAATTATCGTTATAGAAGTGTCATAAGCATGACAGAAAAAAATTGGTTCGGGCCAAAATGTCACGGATGTGTCTTTTTTTTGTAGTGATTACAGGCACACTAAATTAGGAGAAACGATCATCTAATCATCTACTTCTTGTGACGCTTCCGCCGTTGCTCTGCTTGTGGCTTGATCCCTCGCCTAGGGTAGGACAAAGACACTTCCACATGTCAACGATCCGCTTGTACATCTCGTAGCTTGTGTACGCGTCCTTGGCCGCGTACTTGACGTGTTCTTAATCCAATTCTGCACCCAGGCACTGTGCCAGGTGGTCTTGTTCTTCTTGCACTCATCCTTCATGTTCTTGTAGTAGGGGTCGATGATGGCCGCGGCGAGGTCAACTAGGGAGTCCTTTGTGCTGCCCCAGACCCTGGAGTAGACTTGGATGTCGACAAGCTTCTGACAGGCCAAGCCCGAAGTCTTGAGCACGTTTAGATCGTTGTTGGTGCCCACCATAGCGAACCTATAGTCGGGGCTGTTGATAAACCTAGCGAAATGCTTGGAAGGCCTTATGGCCAGGGAGTAGTGGTGGACGAGGATGTGATGGCGCACGCACAACTGGGCAACGGCAACCTTCTTATCATACTCGACACGACAGTCGGTGAACTTGAGGTCGAAGCCGACCACTTGGTACTTGTCCTCAGCAGGCAACTGCTCCATAGTCTAGATGGAGCTCTCCGCCCAGACCGGCTCGTTGGTGTACACCACCGAGAGGTCGTTCCCCCTCAAGTGGGTATCCACTACATGACGCGTGGTGAACTGCCGCCCATCGACGTCGTCATCCACAGGGAGCGCCATTGGAGCCGCTACATATTCTCTTTGTATGTGCCATCGTGGGTGTTCTCATCGTGTTGTGGGGCGTGAGAGATTAAGGTAACTGGCCACGAAAATAAATGGGGGGCGGATGGCCTGGATTTCTCGGCATGCCCGCATGGCAGTTTTTATAGCGGGTAACTGCATCGTGGCGCACATAACTGCATCATGGCTCTGCGCCCAGCGCAACCACATGCACATGGCACCCCGAATGTAAGTGATCATGCGCCAGCCCCAACCGCTGGCAGCGCGCAATGAGGAATGCGGGCAGCGTGTGCGGAGGGACGCGACTAGAGCGCGCGTGGAGGGACGTGAGCAGAGCGTGTCGCGGCCGTCTCAACGGTGAGTAACCAAATGCATAGATGATGACCCACAAGTATAGGGGATCAATCATAGTCCTTTCAATAAGTAAGAGTGTCAAACCCAAAGAGGAGCAGAAGGAAATGACAAGTGGTTTTCAGGAACGTATTCTCTGCAAGCACTGAAATTATCGGTAACAGATAGTTTGGTAGCAAGGTAATTCATAACGGGTAACAAGTAACAAGTGTAACAAAGGTGCAGCAAGGTGTCCCAATCCTTTTTATAGCAAAGGACAAGCCTGGATGAACTCTTATATAAAGCAAAGCGCTGCCGAGGACACATGGGAATTATCATCAAGTTAGTTTTCCTCATGCTCATATGATTCGCGTTCGCTACTTTGATAATTTGGTATGTGGGTGGACCGGTGCTTGGATGTTGTCCTTACTTGGACAAGCCTCCCACTTATGATTAACCTCTCTCTCAAGCATCCGCAACTACGAAAGAAGAATTAAGATAAATCTAACCATAGCATTTGTCGGTGCAATAATCCCTGGTGTATGTTGCCCGGACTATACACAGGCTCAAGGGCAAGGTTACGGCATCCAAGACAAGGCCAAGAAGAAGAGATAGCTCTTTGAGAAATCAAAGGGCGGATCAAGAAGACCAAGACCAACTAGAAGGACAAGATTTCACCAAAGGAGAAACCTCCCTTGCCGGGAAGGCAAGCCTGGCCAGGTCGAGGTGACCCCAAAGGTAAGTCCCCAGACCTCCCCGGCAAGGGTTGCTGGGGCGATGGTGGCCTCCTATTCCGCCAAGGCTCCACCGCTCCACCTCACAGTGACGCAAGTCACCTATCGATGCGGTGTTGAGCCCCCAAGCGATTAAGTGGCTGTCATTTGGCACGTGGCAGCCATTTCTGAGGAAGATCACCCCTAAATGACACCCGTCCAGCGGCGTGTCACACAGGCAGGCGAGAATGTGGTCGAACATCACGGTAAGGCTTGCCGGGCTACACCCATGACGTGACACTAAGCGGTGCATTTAATGTGCCTTGTCCTCTCTGCAGAGTTAGGTATGATAGCACTGTGGCTATCATATCATTGCATAATGACCATTTTGCCATTGTGGTAACCCCTTTGCCTATAAAAGGAGGACCGAGGCAACCTTAGAAAGGATTCGAACCTTTGTACACTCATACGCGCACGTAGCTGCTCTTGTCCCAAGGTGACCTTGCCGGGCTTGAGCGACACGTCTCCACCATAGTCCTCTCATCAATCCACCAAAGCAGGAGTAGGGTTTTACGCCTCGCGGAGGCCCGAACCTGCATAAAAACTGCCTGTGTCATTGCTGCCGTGCTGCCCCACGGCCTCCGCTCTTTGTGCAACGCGCCCTTCCCCCTCGCCGAACCATAAGGGGTCGAAGGCCCCATAGGTGACCGTGTTGAACCACGACATCTTTGGCGCTCCAGGTAGGGGGCGGGAGTGCCTGTGCGAACCCGAGGTCGTAAGCAGCACATCGATCTTCATCGCCATCTTCCTCATCGACGGCTTCGCCATCCATGGCACCCAAGAAAAAGTCTGGCGCAGCAGCCCACCCTTCCACCTCGAAGGCTCCCCAGCATGCAGTTGCTGTTCCCGTGGGAGCTGCGGTGGCATCAGGTGACGCGGACGCCGCAGGGAACGCAACCAGCGCGGGCGGCACCGTCGTCGTTCCCCCTGCGGCTGAGGCGGGAGTGGGAGGCGCCGGAGGAGGACAACATTAGCAACACCCAGGCGGTCACGCTCCACAAGGCATGTGTGGGGAGAACATTCTGTCTCCGTCTCTACACCTCGCTGAAGGGCGTAGCCACAGCAGTGGCGCCCATTCTGGCGTGAATCGCAACCTCCTAGCTGCCCCTACTGTGGGTGTGGCTATGGGGCACATGCCTTCCCCAGGGCAAGGCAATCGAGATGGAGCGCCAAATGAGGTCGTCGACCCCCAGGCGCACCCTTCTAATCGTCACGCCGCCGTGGCGACTGGCTCGCGGCGACAAGAGCACGGCGCCGCCACAACCGGTACCATCAGGAGTCAGGCGCGTCGCGGTCTGCGTCGTCATCCATGCCAAGTACTGCTTCGGAAGCCATGGTGCGAGCCCAGCTCCTGTTGAGATTCCCGCTAGCAGCCGATCAAATGGATGAATAGAGAGCCACCATTCAAAGTTTGATTGGTTTTGCTGAGGCGGGAGGATCACAGTGGGCGGATCCGCCGTGGCATCCATGGGCAACGACAACGGCCTGAGCCACTGACCGTGCTGGAGGGGCCAATCCTATGGTGCAGTCCCCCCCCCCCAAAGCAGCCGGAGCGGGGGCCGCGGCCAGAGCTGCGCGACCAAGAACCCAACGAGGTATCGATAGCTTCGTCTGATCCTCGAGTCCGTCGAGATTAGCGGCAGGTCCTGGAAGACAGGCGGAGGGAAGACGCGCGCGTCACCATAGAACGGCACCGTGAAACCCACCGCTAGTCTAATAGGCGCAATGGCCCCGACGTTGACGAGCCCGCGCCCGGTGGAGACGGATACCTGCCTTTCGAGGTTGGGTGCCCTGCCTTCACCCGCGAGCTGCGGCAAGTCCATTGGCCATCTGCCCGTACGTTCAAGCCAGAGATACTGGAAAAGTATGATGGAAGACTGAACCCGGCAGAGTTCTTGAGCATCTACACCATCGCCGTTCAAGCCGTCGGAGGAAGAGATGAGAAGGTATTCGCCAACTACTTCCCTTTGGCGCTCAAGCCAAATGTGAGGTCGTAGCCGATGCACCTGCCGAAAAACTCCATTTCGTCCTGGGCTGACCTATGCAATGAGTTCCTTGACGCTTTCACGGGCGGCCATCAATAACCAGGACGGCCCAGTGACTTGCAACTCCTTCCACAGAAGGAAGGGGAAAGTCTACGAAAATATATGCAGAGGTTTAGCCGGGTGCACAAGAACATCCCAGACATCCACCCGGCAGGTGTCATCGTAGCGTTCCAGTCAAATGTGCGCAACAGGAGGATATGTTCCAAGATGAACGTCCGGCTGCCCAAGACTGTGAACGAGTTGTACACCCTGGCGGACAAGTGCGCCCGTATGGAGGAAGGGAGGAGACACCCCGGAGAGGAGGACGGCATCGGAATTGACTCAGGGGACGACGACGATGCCGCCAACTCAAAGAAGAAGAATAAGAAGCGCAACAAGAAGCGTAAAGAGAAGGCAGTGTTGGTTGTTGAGGGTTCTAACACCCTTAGTACCGGCAAGAAGGCCAAGTCCGAAGCCCCCGTCAAGGAAGCTGCCACGTGCGCTGATTGCCGGGAGGCTGCGACGGCCAAAAAAGCTGGGAAGACTGACGGGCCGTACTGCAAGATTCACTGGACCAAAGGCCATGACCTTCAAGAGTGCCATCAGGTTGAGCAACTTGTCAAGAAGTAGAGGGCAGAGTATGAAAAGCGTGACAAGGAAAAGGATCAGGAAGGTGTTGGCGGAAAGGGCCGTGGCGGCAGAGGAGGTCTTCGCGGCAAGGTTCCCCAGCAGCAGGAAAAGCCCGCCAGGGGCCATGAGAAAAAGGAAGTTGGCAGGAAAACTGATGGAGAGGATGATGAGGAAACCAGTGAGCAAGAATTCCAAAAGGCAACTGAGGCCCTGTGCGTTGACGGAGGTGCATCTTTGCACTCCTCTCACCGCCAGCTCAAACAGTGGGCGCGTGAGGTCAATGCCGTGGAGCCCGCAGTTGGTTCCCGGAAGCCGCTCAAGTGGTCCCGCACGCCTATCATCTTTGAAGTAGAGGATCACCCCGACCGCACCATGGCGGTAGGGTGCTTGTCGTTGTTGGTTTCGCCAACGATTCACAACCTCAAGGTCACAAAGATGTTAGTTGACGGTGGCGCCGGGTTGAATCTGATTTCCCCCAAGGTAATCAGCAAGCTACAGATATCAGATGGAGAGCTCAAGGTTACTGGCACATTTCAAGGAATCAACCCCGGCAGGAGTCATCCTAAGGGGAAGATCACGTTGCCGGTAACGTTTGGAGGAGAATTGATCTACCGGACTGAGAAGATCGTGTTCAATGTGGTTGAGCTTCCGTTGCCATACAATGGGATACTTGGACGACCTGCCCTGGCAAAGTTCATGGCGGCATCCCACTATGCCTACAACACCCTGAAGATGCCAGGACCAATGGGCGTTATTTCTATCCCATCAGACAAGAAGGACGCAATTATATGCGTGGATAAGATGTACCGGGATGCGGTCACTGCCGAGGCCGCGGAAGCCGCAGTCCCCGCCAAGGAAAGCAAACAAGGGAGAAAATCTAGCAAGGGCACCGGCAAGGAATCTGGGAAGCGTGCCTCTCCGGAGTGCGCTGCACCTGTTGATGACTTACCGGAGAGTTCCACTAGCAAGAGATCCAAAGTTGCTGCACCCCCTGTGAAGAAGGTCCCGGCAGGGCTGGTTGGCGCTGATGGTACATTTACTATCAGCTCCACCCTTGATGACAAATAGGAAAGCGCGCTTGTTGCCTTCCTGCGGGCGAATGTCGATGTGTTTGCTTGGCAACCATCTGACATCCCCGGTGTTCCCAGGGAGGTAATCGAGCACCACCTTGCTGTCTGCCCTCATGCCCGGCCCATCAAGCAGAAGGTCCGGAAGCAAGCCTTGGAGCGGCAGCAGTTCATTACCGACGAGATCAAGAAGCTTGTGGCAGCTGGTTTGGTCAGAGGAGTATTGCATCCAACGTGGTTGGCAAATCCAGTGGTAGTGCGCAAGGCGAATGGGAAGTGGAGGCTTTGCATAGATTTCACAGATCTGAATAAAGCATGCCCGAAGGACCCATTCCCCTTGCCGCGCATCGACCAGATCATGGATTCCACCTTTGGGTGTGACCTGCTTTCCTTCCTGGATGCCTACTCCGGATACAACCAGATTTTCATGTCCAAGGAGGACGAAGAGAAGACCGCGTTCATAACCCCGTGTGGCACGTACTGTTTTATACGAATGCCCTTTAGGTTAAAGAGCGTTGGATCCACTTTGGCAAGAGCAGTGCAAATTGGTTTCGATTCCCAGCTGCACATGAATATTGAAGCTTACATGGATGACATAGTGGTCAAAACCAAGGACAAGTCAACTCTCATTCAGGACTTCGAAGAGACCTTTGCAAATCTGCGCAAGATCAACTTGAAGCTAAACCCAGAGAAGTGTGTGTTTGGCGTCCCTTCCGGCAAGCTACTTGGCTTCTTCGTGTCCCACCGGGGGATAGAGGCCAACCCCGACAAGATCAAGGTGATTGAGCAAATTCAAGCACCCAAGACAGTTAAAGATGTGAGGCGTTTGACTGGATGTGTTGCTGCGCTAAGCAGGTTCATTTCCAAGTCTGCCGAGCGCGCCTTGCTGTTCTTCAAAATCTTGAAGAAGGCAGGGCCCGTGGAGTGGACCCCGGAGGCAGAAGCTGCACTGCAAGATTTGAAGACCTATCTTTCCTCTGTTCCCACCTTAGTCGCTCCTAAACCACAAGAGCTCTTGCTGCTATACCTAGCGGCAACCAATCAAGTGGTTAGTGCAGCGCTGGTGGCGCAGCGGGAAGTAGATGAAGGAGCAGCCACGACTACCGTCTCCTCCAGAGGGGAAAGTGAACCCATCCCGGCAAGGTCAGTTGCAGATCAGGACAAAGAGGAATGAAGCAACGAAGACAATTCCAGGATCACGACAAGGAAGAAGGTGGTGCAGCGGCCAGTATACTTTGTCAGCTCCCTACTACAGGGGGCTCGATCGAGGTACTCTGGCATGCAAAAGTTGATCTTTGGCCTCATCATGGCCTCAAGGAAACCGCGCCACTACTTCCAAGCCCACGAGATCACGGTTGTCACCCGTTTCCCCTTGCAACGCATACCGAGAAATCCTGAGGCCACTGGCAGAATAGTGGAATGGGCTTTGGAATTATCAAGCTTTGGTTTGAAGTTTGAAAGCACATCAAATATTCAGAGCAGAGTGTTGGCGGAGTTTATTGCGGAGTGGACGCCTACCCCTGACAAAGAAGCGCTGGGAACAGTTATCCCCGGCAAGGAAATGCTCCAAGAATGGATCATGTACTTTGATGGTGCTTTCTCCCTACAAGGTGCAGGAGCTGGCGTGCTTCTCGTCGCACCCACTGGGGAACACCTCAAGTACGTGGTCCAAATGCATTTCCCCCGGGAGAAGGCTACCAACAACACTGCAGAATATGAGGGACTCCTTGCCGGGCTCAGGATAGCAACAGAATTAGGAATCAAGAAGTTGATCATTCGCGGAGACTCGCAGCTTGTGGTGAGGCAAGTAAACAAGGATTACCAGAGCCCATTGATGGAGGCATACATTGAAGAGGTGAGGAAGTTGGAGGAGCGTTTTGACGGATTACAAACAGAGCACGTGCCACGTGCGGAAAACAGCATTGCTGATCATCTGTGGAAATGCGCCGCTCAGAAGCTTCCTGTGGAACCAGGAACCTTTGTTCTCCACTTGACTCAACCCTCAGTATCCCCAACGGCGATGGCCCGAAAGAGGAGGAAATTGGACTCCGGCAGGCCTCTCCCGGTAGAGCTTCCTGAAGCCCCCGGCAAAGAGGTTGGCAGGAACAACTCCACTTCGCCTGGTGAGCAGCGCCCTCCCGCCGAACCACCGGTTCCTGCGGTCGAGGTATGCATTCCCATGAATGAGGAGGTGCCATTTGTCCTCGTTGTCGAGCCCCAGGCTCCAACTTGGGCACGGCACATAGTCCACTACCTCCAACCAGGAGATCTTCCCGAAGAGCAAGAAGAAGCCGAAAGAGTAGCCCGGAGGGCCATTATGTATCAGTTCGTCGACAACACACTATACAGAAGGAGGCCCAACAGTGTGAAATTGAAGTGCATTTGCCGGGAAGAGGGAAAGGAACTGTTGGCAGAGATACACAAAGGCATGTGCGGCTCCCATATTGGATCGAGGGCCTTGGTTGGAAAAGCTTTTCGGCAAGGTTTCTACTGGCCCACGGCCCTCCAAGATGCAATTGAGCTAGTCACCAGATGTGAAGCCTGCCAGTTCCACTCCAAGAATATCCATTAGCCTGCTCAAGCTCTCTAGACGATTCCTTTGTCATGGCCATTTTCGGTCTGGGGGCTCGACATCTTGGGCCCCTTTCCACGTGCTGCTGGGGGCTTTGAATTCTTGTACGTCGCTATCGACAAGTTTACAAAGTGGCCAGAAGTGGAGCCCGTGAGGAAGGTAACTGCACAGTCAGCTATCAAGTTCTTGAAGGGATTGGTGTGCCGATTCGGAGTACCCACCAGAGTCATCACTGATAACGGCACCCAATTCACAAGTCGCGCCTTCATGCAATACGTTCAAGCCCTCGGAAGCAAGGTCTCATTTGCCTCTGTTGCCCATCCCAGAAGCAACGGACAAGCTGAGAGGGCGAATGCTGAAGTGCTGCGAGGACTCAAGAAAAGAACATTTGATAGGCTGTAGAAGTGTGGCAGGCGCTGGATTGATGAGCTGCCGGTGGTCCTTTGGTTCCTCCGTACGACACCAAATCGAGCCAACGGCCAGACTCCCTTCTCCCTAGTCTATGGGGCAGAAGCAGTGATCCCCACGGAACTCATATACGGGTCACCTCGAGTATTTGCCTACGATGAAGTAGAGTAAGAGCAGCACGGGCATGACGATGCCGTGCTCCTTGAGGAGAACCGTCTCCGGGCTGCTACGCATGCTGCACGCTATCAGCAAGCTCTGTGCCGCTATCACAGCCGTAGGGTTCATGCCCGGAGCCTTGAGGAAGGCGACCTTTTCCTTAGGCGCGTTCAGTCCACCAAGGGTACAAACAAGTTGACGCCGAAGTGGGAAGGCCCTTACCGGGTAGTATGACTCAACAGACCTGGCGCAGTCCGTCTGGAGACCGTAGATGGCATTCAGTTGCAAAACTCATGAAACATTGAGCATCTCCGTAAGTTCTACCCGTGAGGCGCGGCTATCGGGCCCTGCCCGGCAGCCACCCTTTTTTACAAGCCTTGTCGATGTTGCATGTAACCCTCTGTACAAAGCCAGGCGCAGACCCTGAGCAACAGATAAATAAACGAAGCGCTGGGTGACGGTGTCCTGGACTAGGGGGTACTCACCATGTCGTCTCCCGACCAGTGGGTTGGGCTGAGGCCCCCCGTGGCGTTTCCCTAGTGGGCCAGTTCGGACAGCCGATGACATGTACGAGGAAGATTCCACAAGACTTGGTGATCAAGACAAGGACTCCTCTCCACCGACGTAGCAGACTAGGACTCTTGTTATCCTAGGCCTCCGGTACATTATATAAGCCGAGGCCAGGCTCGTTGATAGATAGATTATGACATTACTCATCATACCCCTTGGTTTTAGACCACAACATATGATCTCGAGGTAGATCAACTCTGTACCTTGATACTTCATCAATATAAACAAGAGCAGGACGTAGGGTTTTACCTCCATAGAGAGGGCCCGAACCTGGGTAAAACACCGTGTTCATCGTCTCTGTTACCATCGATCCTAGGTCCACAGCTCGGGACCCCCTACCCCGAGATCTACCGGTTTTGACACCGACAATGGTGCTTTCACTGAGAGTTCCGCTGTGTGATCGGCAAAGGATCAATGGCTCGCCCGCAGATCAACTGCGACGTCGGCATCTTCGTCGCCGGCTCGACTGGTCACCTTGGCTCGATCGAGGATTGCGCTTCATCTCCGATCATCATGTTCGGACGAGGGCCTTCATCAAACATCAACTCCGATCTCTATCATGACCACGGAGGAATCATCCTTGGAGCTCGGGGGCTCGACGTCAACAGTGCCCTCGGGCGACCGTGCTGTTTTTTTAGACAGCAAACTTTTATCCGCCTCCACTGCCTCCTCGAGTGTCGTTTTAACGATTGATTCAGTGGAATTGTGCAGAATTAAGTCTACAACAACCATGCAAAATTTCACCGAGTTCCGATGGAGGAATCTCCGGCAATCTTCGATATACCGGAGCCCTGTCGAATCTGGACGGGAATCTGGACGAGTTTGGAGCGTGGTGTCCTGCATCTAGCTCGTACGTCCTTTGGAAGATCCAACCGTTGATCGGCTGAGGAATTCCTATATCTACCACCCCTCAAAATTTCAGCTCGATCTGACGGTTCAAACTTCGGGAACCTTCCAATGAGTGGACCAATTTTTAGATCTATTTTCTGCGTGAATATGGATCCGACCCGAATTCATGTTTCTTTATGAACGTGATATTGGACAACCTCTTTAAAGGAATTTTCTTCTAGGGTATTGTGCGTTGTTTTTAAACACGTGCCCATAAAATTTTAAGCCTCCTCTGAGGTAATATTCACCATCACGCTGGTGTCAAACCAGTCCGGCAATATTGCTCCATGGCTGCCGACCTGCGCTAGACGCGTCGTCGCTTTCTGAGCCGAGCTCAACTTCTTCGGATCATCATGTCGGCGAGCCGAACAAGAGTTCGGAATCGCCAAGGATAAATCATCACCAACATCGCCGCCCCACGGATTACACAGAGCGGGCACACCGGCATCGCCGCATGGCCACTTCATCAAGCCGGCATTGACCGCGTCACAAGTTACGACCTGCGTCGGCATGGCCGCACTGTTGCTTCTTCAAGCCGATGTCCATCACGCCGAACTGCTTCAACACCTCGGCCGACATGGCAACTGCAACGTCTCCTTACCGACCTGCTCCGTCACCTCGGCTAGACCGGGGGCTTCACCATCTCTTCATCAACCTACTCCGGAGACTTCGGCGTCACCAGCCGACCAGCTTCGTTACGTTAGCTGGACCGGGGGCTTTGCCTCGGCGAGACAATCTTTGCTAGCATCGCCATGCTGTCGCTTCATCACGCATCAGGCAATGGGTGTGCGGATCGAGTCCCAATTTTGGGAGTAACCTTTCTTCGGACTGCTACAAGAAATAAACCAGGTGCTATTAATCCTAGCAATTTTTGCTTGTTTGGGTTTATTTTTCCCAAGGAATTATTACTCTGGTTTGTTCCATCATCTGTACACAGGTCTATCAAACGGTGGCTGCATTAATGACGGTCGTGTCGTGGTTCGGTCAGTTTCCGTACATAGTTCGGCGAACGCCGCATCCGGAACTCGGACCGACCTGTGAATTCGGGCTTTGCCACGCTTTTACCGCATCACGCCGACGCCCTGCATCGACATTGACTTCGGCGCCAGGCCACATCTCTTTAAATAAATTATTTTTGTGAAAAGAAATTATGCAAGGATTTTATATATATTTATATTATTCTTTTTGGACCGCACTATTTTATGTGTGCAGGTGATTGACTTCGACTACGTCACGCAGTCACTTCGGCAAGCCAATGTCGTCATCCCAATTGGCATAAATCGGCTCGCATGATCATCTTGTTGATTGAATTGCCATACCGACATGTTCGGTTGCCTCGGGGACTTCGGCATCATCAAGAGGGTCCTACCTCGTCGGGTGTTTGGCGCACGGGCCATATTTCTTTTATTACTCACTTTGCATGAATTATTAATCATGCAACCTTTTTTTATTACTGTTATCTCCGGCTTGCACTATCTTCCGTGCACAGGTAAATGATCCGGATTAGGCAGCGCTGTCACCTCGGCTGGACCGGGGGCTTCGTCATCACTTCATTAACCCACACCGGGAACTTCAGCGTCATACGGTCGGCCTACTCCGTCGCCTCGGACGGACGGGGGGTTCCACCTCGCCACATTGGCCGTGCTATGTCGCCACTTCGGAGTGCCGAGCTCTTCGCTCCTCCATCTCGGGACCGGCTTAGGGGTTGGGACCTCGTCCCGCCGTAAACTTGGACCGCGTCATCGATGCCGAGCATCTTAACCAGCTAAGTCGCTTTCATGCCCAAAGTTTTAAATTTTTAATTTGTGTTCGGTTCGACCGTGCTCACGTGAGTTGTTTGTTAAAAGAAACTCCCTTTACCCATGTTAGCTGGGGGCTCTTAAATTTACATGAGCCGTTTTATAATAAGTGTGTTTTCTTCTTGTTCGTTGCAAAGTCTTTTTCTATCACTCCTTCCTCGACTCGAGTGTGTGGTCAATAGCCGAATAGCCTGGGTCCGATCTTGACCCACTTGCAGTCTTGAGATCGGATGTGTCATGTTAAAGCACGACAGAAGCACAAAAAAAAATTTAGACCAAATTTCGGATTGGCACCAATTGACTTGATTTAGTTCGGACGTGGAGTTTCCGCATAAGTCTTTTGGTTTTTAAGCCAATGGCACTTTTAAACTATTTGTGTGTTTCCAGCATAAGTCTCGCAGTGCAACGCCGGACACCTTTAGAGATTCGGCAAAACATTCTCGGGTATTGCTTTATATGCATCGGTTTCGAATTGTGTCTTTGGTCAATAGTTGGGTTGCCCGGCTCCTGTGCTTGCCTCCTACGTTCCACTTTGTTCA
Organism: Thinopyrum elongatum; assembly: GCA_011799875.1. Lineage (NCBI taxonomy): Eukaryota > Viridiplantae > Streptophyta > Magnoliopsida > Poales > Poaceae > Thinopyrum > Thinopyrum elongatum. The sequence goes on along the minus strand of CM022298.1, from coordinate 462,772,685 downwards.
GCTAGGTGTGCAAAGGGAGAACCACTGCGATTGTGCTTCCAGCTAGCATGGTTAAGCGCCTCAGTGGAGAAAGCCGAAAACTGAGTGTCACAATAAGTGTAAACTGGTCAGCGATCCGATGACTGTGTTAAATTATAAGATCGATAGAGGTCACCCCATGTTAAATGACGGTCCGTTCATAACATTGGCCGAAGTGTTTACGGCTCGACCTCGACTGTCGCCGAACACTAACTGGGGGCTAGTAACTGGCCTCCCAACTTTAAACTCCTATGACTAAGTGAAAGTTATAAAGCCCGCATATCTGATTGCCTCGTTTCCGCTAACACAACCGCCTTCGGGCACCGAGACGTCGGCTAAGAGTTGTTTTGTTATTGCGAAAACACCCTGTGTAGCATCTACAAGGGGGTGGAAGCCGATGATGGGCCACTTTCAAATGATAAACGGTCGCAACGGAGTCAAAATAAACATATCATCGGCGTTTGTATTTAATATACGAGGGCCTCCTTCCGCAATCATCGTTATAAAGCCATAAATATGCATCAATTTGACTTAAGATTTTGGCCAAGCTGGGTTGCCTGGCTCCTGTGCTTACCCCTACGTTCCCGATTGTTCGGCTAGGTGGTAAAGGGAGCACCTGTGTGATTGTTACTACCGGGTCATCCGAGTAAGTACTGTAGGAGATATGCCCTAGAGGCAATAATAAATGTTATTGATTATCTCCCTGTTCATAATTAGGTTTATGTTCCATGCTATAACTGCTATGGTTCTCGAGTCTACAATAACCACGAGGCTCGGAGGAAGACTCATATGCACGTGTGGAATAATAAACGGTAAAATGTATTCCTAGTCTAGCCTCTAAGACTAGCTCAAGTGTTGCATGATGGTCATGTTTTCCTGATCATGGGCATGTCTATGCCAGCAACTTTGAGGGCACAATGTTAGAAAAACATTTGTGTTGAATCGACCCGATTGATGTTATGCTATGAGATACATTCGTCACAAGTTAATGGTTAATAACACAGAGATGGTTAACGTTTGCATGATTCCTCAGACCATGAGAGTATCAAGTTTCTTCATGCTTGATTCATGAACTTTGGGGTTTGTTAAACGTCATCCATAACTGGATGGCTATTACGGCGGCTTACGGGTTCATGGGAAAGTATGTTAAGTAACTTGATAGCTCAAGATTGGGATTTGCTCCTCCGACGATGGAGAGATATCTCTGGGCCCTCTCGGTGTTACGGTATCCATCATCGTCTGGCCAGACACTTTGTGATTTGATCACGGGGATGTCGGAACACGGTAACGAGAAAAGAGAACAATACCGGTAACGAGGTAACTAGCATAGTGGACAAGTTGATGATCCACGGGAATGCCAACATGTCTCACCTCGGGTATTTGTAACATATCATGAAGAAACAGGAATAGCACACGGCAACTGGAGGTTCACTCGAATATTCATTCGTGTGGGTATAGGGGTCAATATGGGTGTCCACGGCTCCGATGTTGATCATTGATCGGAAGGGGTTCCGTGTCATGTCTATACTTCACCGAACCTATAGGGTCACACGCTTAAGGGTCATCTATCTGCTAAATACTAGACAGGGAGTCTGAGATTGGACGTATGTTATGAATATTGATAGTAATATGAATAACATAAAGGGCCATGCTTCCATCCGAGATTGGACGTATGTTATGAATATTGATAGTAATATGATACATCCATAACACTGACGCTAAATGTCGTAAGACTAGGAGAATACCACACAAGTGTGGCACTGCATTTGGTCACATTGGAGAAACCCGCATGGAAAATTCCATTATGATGGATTTTGAAGTCGTTTGATTTTGAATCATCTGCCACTTGCAATTTTTTTTCCGAAAAGTGAAGTGACTGAAATACCATTCACAGGCCATAAGGAACAAGCAAAGAACTTATTGATGATCATACATTTTGATGTATGTAGTCCGATAAATATTGTTGCAAACAGTGGATTTGTCTACCTTCAAAAATGACTCAAGTAGATATATGGATATTTACTTGATGAGACGTAAGTCTAGATCTTTTGAATTCATTCAAAAGGTTTTCAAGAATGAAGTAGAAGTTATTGTAACAAGAAAATTATGTTTCTACAATTCGATTGCAGAAAGGAATATTTGAGTTACAAGTTTAGCGAATGTCTGATGAGTTGTGAAAGGGGTTTCATAACTTGCACCTCCCGGAACACCACTGCAAGTGGAAAGTCCTTGAAGATGTAATCGAACCATTTATGACATGGTATGATCAAAGATGACATAAATAAATTTGCCATTATCCCGTTTAAAAGATGATGCTTTAGAGACTGCGGCTTTTACACTGAAAAGAGCTCCATCGGGTCTGTTGAAATGACGCCATGGTATGGTACGCCCAACCATGTTATATCTTTTCTTAAACATTTGGAATATGGGGCTTGTGTAAAAGGTTACAAACCTATTCCAAATCAGACAAGTGCTACTTTGTAGGTTATCCCAAAATGTTGGGTATTCCTCCCTCGCTATGCCAAGGCAAAAGGTTTGCCACAAAGAACGGTATGCTTTTTGAAGAAAATGGTTCTTTCAAAAAGGTGAGTGGGAGAATAATGCAACTCGACAAGATAAACAGTATCTTCGTCATCAGATCAAAGAAAAGGAACCTTGGAAGTAATTCCGGAGTTTCCTACTGCGACTGATACGGAAGTCTCTACAATAAAATGTATGGACTTCGGTCGAACTTGCAGCTGAACCATGTAGGCAAGGCTCGTGCAAACCTCTTAGTTGCGCAGACAAGATATTGTTGTTAGACAATAGTATACGTACGATACACAAGGAAGCGTTGATGGGCCCTGACTCCAGAATTGGCTAAATGCCAATACAATCCGAGATAGTTTCCATATGAATGTTTCAAGATTAAAATCTTGATACACCTTTCGGAAGACTTAGAGTCTAACGAGTATTTGTGGAACTAGAAACTGATACGGATAAAAATGTTTTATCCATAAAGCTCGACTTGTTGAAATAACAAGTTCAAGGAGTTGACTACGATGAGGTTGTTTCACCGTAGCGATGCTTAAAGTCGGTTCGGGTTGAACTAGCAATTAATACATATTTCAGTCATGAGATATGAAACATGGATGACAATAGGATTTCCATATGATGGAAATGAAACCAAGGACTTGCGTGTGTTACAGTCCAAGGTATGTTGTCATTCCAGAGGATGCTAGTGAGTGTGCAAACTTCAAAGTTCCAGCGATGGACAGAAGAGAGCAAAATGGAGTTGGAATCTTTGTGTTTTGATGAAATGGTCAAAAAGGGTTTTGACTTTATCAATGGGTAACGAAGATGCTTGTGATTCAAGAAAGTAAGTGGGAGCATAATAAATTTTCTAAAAACGTTGTGTGCTTGACACATTGTTAATTGGAAATAAATTTCTTGACATGAATTAGGACTTCATTTGAAAATAGTTTTTCGATAAAGTGCTTGGGCTAAATAGCCTTGATATTAGGCATGATGATCTATGGAGATAGATTTACCCGATGGGGCTGAGCAAAGATACATATTGACAAAATGCTAAAACCTTTTAGCATTAAAAACGTCAAGGAGTGATTCTTGCCGAAGTCACATGGAAAGAGTTTTTGCAAGACTCGGTGTCCCAAAACACTGATGAGCAAAACACATGATGGAGATTCCACACACCTTTGTGTTTGGATTAATCATGTATTCCATGGTATGTAAAACAACCAGATATGTCCAATATTCCCAAAGTTGTTGCGTGTATAGATACCAAAGTGATCAAAAGTATTGATCAAGGGACAACAGTGAAAAAGGGTCATTGAGTACTATAGTAGCACTGATGACAAGTTTTCTCGCAAGCGGAGATCATGAAGAGTTCGTTGTAAAAGGGCACAATGTTAGAAAAACATTTGTGTTGAATTGACCCGATTGATGTTATGCTATGAGATACATTCGTCACAAGTTAATGGTTAATAACACAGAGATGGTTAACATTTGCATGATTCCTCAGACCATGAGAGTATCGAGTTTCTTCATGCTTGATTCATGAACTTTGGGGTTTGTTAAACGCCATCCGTAACTGGATGGCTATTATGGCGGCTTACGGGTTCATGGGAAAGTATGTTAAGTAAATTGATAGCTCAAGATTGGGATTTGCTCCTCCGACGATGGAGAGATATCTCTGGGCCCTCTCGGTGTTACGGTATCCATCATCGTCTGGCCAGACACTTTGTGATTTGATCACGGGGATGCCGGAACACGGTAACGAGAAAAGAGAACAATACCGGTAACGAGGTAACTAGCATAGTGGACAAGTTGTTGATCCACGGGAATGCCAACATGTCTCACCTCGGGTATTTGTAACATATCATGAAGCAACAGGAATAGCACACGGCAACTGGAGGTTCACTCGAATATTCATTCGTGTGGGTATAGGGGTTAATATGGGTGTCCACGGCTCCGATGTTGATCATTGATCGAAAGGGGTTCCGTGTCATGTTAATACTTCACCGAACCTATAGGGTCACACGCTTAAGGGTCATCTATCTGCTGAATACTAGACAGGGAGTCTGAGAGAAAATCACCGAAAAAGTTTCGGACACCGAAAAAGTTTCGGACAGCGGAAAAGTTCCGCAGAGAGAACACCGGATGAGTTTCGGTGAAACTGAAAAGTTGTTTCATAGGATACCATAAAGTCAAATTGGTTTCGGCACATGCCTAATAATTCTTGGAGGATGCCAGAATCATTCTGGAAACTTCTGGGAATTTTCCGGGATGAAAACCGGAAATGTTCCGGAGCTGCCGGAACCGCTTCAGATGCTTTTCGCAGATGAAATCACTAAACTGGAATTGTTCCAGAACGCGTTGAAAATTATTTTAGTGGGTACTGGAAATGTTCTAAGCCCACATAAATATTTTCAATTCGAACGGACGCTGAAAAATGTCGTCGTGAATAGTGAAAGTGATTTTTGGGATATTTTGGAAAGCCACCTTTTAGGGCTTTTTGGAAAAGGCTTCTAGAAGGACTTGGGGGCTAAGAAACCTCCTAGGGGGGCCCCCAAGGGGGTTGGCCGGCCACATGTGTGGGGGTCCATGGACCTCCACTTCCATCCCCATTATGCCCTTCATGTGTGACATTTGCATGGGCATTTTGGGTTTTTGTGTGCCATCCCTACCCCTTGGTTTTCCTATAAATAGGAGGTGAGGGGACTGCCCCAAAGCTGATCCCTTCTCACATACAAGTGTCATTGCATGATCTGGCTTCTCTCTCCCTCCCCGCGAAACAGTTTTGCAGAGCCGAAAGGTTGTCTGGGTTCCGGTGGGAACTAGTTCTGGATGGCGAAGCCCTGCCAGATAGGTGACACCGTATGTGTGCAACTCTGTAGAGAGGTCGTAGCTTCGATCTTAGTGCCCGAGGGGCTGTTCGTGAGTGCCTCCCGAAGGGCTGTCCAAGTGACGGTCTGAGTTCTGTGAGTCCTCCCGAAGGGCTGTCCGAGTGACCGTCCGAGTTTCGAAGGTCCTCCCGAAGGGCTGTCCGTGACACCATCCGGGGGACTGTTCGACCGCCTCCCGGAGGGCTGTCCGTGGGGCAGATGAGGGAGTACATCCTCGCGGTTGGGAGGTGGTAAATCCTAGCTGCGGGGATCTGCACCGCCGATCGTCATCGACTCTACTTCCGCAGTGCTACGAGTCGGTAACGAATATGATCAAACCTTGTATGCAGTCTCCATAGTGGTCCTGGGTTGGTGCATAGGTCGGAAAATTTTTGTTTTCTGCTGCGTTACCCTACAAGTACCTCAGACTGGGTGAAGCTGAAAGCTAGCAATCTTAAAGGATCACATTGGTCGGCAACGACTGAAGTGAAAATTTTGGTTCATTAATACCAAAGAGTTCGGGAACTTTCCCCGAACTAAAATCCTCAATATTTTCCTCCCACATTGATCGGAGGTGAGGTTTCATGATCATGATAAGCATGACGACCCAAAGAAAGGAACCGATAGCGGGACTATTTTCTTTGGAAGATGTTTCTTACGTTAAAACGTAATATAACATATCTCTCCGTGTACCTTTGTTTATAAAACCGTATGACCGGATTGCCTTGTTTTCCATAAATCGTTGCCCTTATAACGGCTTTATAAAGTAGGAAAACACTCCTCGGCTACTGGCCGAAGAGGTTGAAGCCGATGGTCGGTCAACAAAGTTTTTTACAATGCGGATCTGAGCACTAATGATGTAAAGTACTTGGATACATAGAGTCATTACACATAATTTGTGATTTTACTATGGATATCGATCCTTAATTCGTCCACCCGTGCCCGCATTAAGACTCGGGGGCTACTGGGCTTCGGGCTTATTATTTACAAATATTAAAGGGGCACATCGATCCCCTGATCTGGTGTTGCCACCCGACAAGTGTCTCGGGGGCTACTGCATTGCTTGTTCAATGCAGAAAATTCAAAGTGCTTAGTGTTCGGCTTGACCGAACTATAGGCAAATGCGTCTTCGGACAACAACAGGTACCATCTGGACCTATCTGGCATCAAGCTAATATATTACTGCAACTTCTCAAGACCCTCTCTCAAGGGCCCGTTCGCCGATCACTATTATCTCTAATATATTACACTGTGTTTCTATTCCTACGTATGCTGCCGAGCTAGGAGTTGATCCTCAGGCCGATTTCGCGCATCGACCTGAGTCTCAGGGGCTACTTGGATCAGCGGTTTCATGTTTTCCTTCAGGTGCATCTCGGGTTTTAGACCGACACACACCTTGAGGGCTACTGGCTATATATCTCAGCGGAGAATAAATTGCACCAATTGAAAATATTCACAAAAAATCAGCCCGCAGTCAGGGTGGTGCACCACCTCGGAAGCAGTCCGGCATAAAGCTCAGGCGCCAGTGGCTGGCTCCATAGAGGGCATTTCCGGCATTAAGCTCGGCTGAATTCGTTCAATCTTTTGAAGACCGAGGTAGTTATGACACCTTGGATGCTGACCATCGTTAGAACTCGGAAGCAGTCCGGCATAAAGTTTGGATTCGAATGGCTCGTTCCATGGAAGACTACTCCGACATTTAAGTTCGAATGAACTCATTCAAATTTTCAGAGGCCAAGGTAATCTATGATACCTCGGATTCAGTTCGGCGTTGGAGCTCGGCCGCAAGAGGATACCTTGAATGCCGAATAGTGTTGGAGCTCGGCTGTGAAGAGATGCCTCGGATTTAGTTCGGCCTTAGAGCTCGGACACAAGAGGGCACCGTCGCACGGGAAACACTTCAAACCCCAGGTGTGGCGTAAAAAACTTACAAGGCATTGATAAAGGCCGATAACTTAAAAGACTCCTCGGATACCCGACGTGTGAACTCTTCGAATATACCTCGGCAATCCTCAAGATCAGAGATGGGAAGATTTGTTGAACCAGTTTTCAAGACTGATGACCGAAGATGAAGAACAGTTCGGAGGAACCGAGGAGCATCCCCGACTTGAAGACCGGTTCAGGGGGCTACTGACGGTGTCCTGGACTAGGGGGTACTCACCATGTCGTCTCCCGACCAGTGGGTTGGGCCGAGGACCCCCGTGGCAGTTCCCTAATGGGCCAGTTCGGACAGCCGATGACATGTACGAGGAAGATTCCACAAGACTTGGTGATCAAGACAAGGACTCCTCTCCACCGACGTAGCAGACTAGGACTCTTGTTATCCTAGGCCTCCGGTACATTATATAAGCCGAGGCCAGGCTCATTGATAGATAGATTATGACATTACTCATCATACCCCTTGGGTTTAGACCACAACATATGATCTCGAGGTAGATCAACTCTGTACCTTGATACTTCATCAATATAAACAAGAGCAGGACGTAGGGTTTTACCTCCATAGAGAGGGCCCGAACCTGGGTAAAACACCGTGTTCATCATCTCTGTTACCATCGATCCTAGGTCCACAGCTCGAGACCCCCTACCCCGAGATCCGCCGGTTTTGACACCGACACTGGGGGCCCCAAAAACTTGCATGCATGCATAGCATAACATGAGCATGGCATGATCATCTAGATAAGGGCACATGTAGCATTGTTTTCCTCTGCACTTAACTGTAGGGCTCTTGCCGCGGACTCGGTCCCGAAGAGAAGAAACGGAGACAAGCCTACATATCGGTCCCTGACAAGCCAAACAGATAAGTTCCCTCTTGTCCATACATGTTCTGTAAAATAAAAACTTGTGCATATGAAAACCTCGTCACCTTTAAAGCATAGGTGCTCCCATCCTTGTCCCGAATGTTGCTTCAGTCAATGTGGTTGTAGTGGCCTTTGATGGCGGAGGTTCGACGAGGGGCTGGTCCCTTTCCATAGTTTTGAGCCCGGCAGGCTAAGCCCCGCGGCAACAAATGGAAGGAACCGGCAGGATAGCTTGCCGGAGAGAACTTGTTTACTTAAATGTATAGAGGTATCTCACCTCTGCATGGACATAGCACATGCACAAGTACCCGGCAAGGCTTGTCTTTTTTCATTAACATGCGGATAAACAAGTACAGATCTTACAGAACACGTACATGGATAAACAAGATTACATATTTGATACTAAAGTTTGGCAAATGCCTACGCATTTTAGACTGAAAGAAGATAAGTGCCCTGTAATCCCTTTCTTGTCCCTCTCCTCCTAGGAACTATAGCAGGAGGCAAAGAGGGCAAAAGGGACGCCTGAACAGAAGCCCAGCCCGACCCCGTCAGGACCTGCTGGGTGCAGCCTGACAAGATCGGGAGTGGCGAGGCTGCGAAGAAGGGGGACGGAGAGAGAGCAGCTCGGCGGTGCCCTGGTCACCACCCCCAGGGCCAACAAGACGCCCCAGCACAGACGCCAACAAGGGGAGCCTGCCGGAGCTCATCTGGAAGACTGTTGGAGGAGGTGAAGGCACCAAGAGAGCGTCCCCCTCCCCGACAACCGTCCGGAAGAGGCCGGTGATGATGGCGCCAGGGAAGGAGGGGAAGAGCGGAAAGATGAGGCAGTGGGCCGGTAGTATGAGACGAAGGCGTCGGTGCCATGGTACTCCGACCTGACGGCCTGCCACCCGCCTTCTCCGTCTTCCTCGTTTTTTCCTCATCACCATCGCTCCAGGAGGACGCCGGCCCCTCGGCCTATCACCTCCCTCGAAGAAGCGGCAGACAGCGGCGGCATCCGAGGCGCACAGGGAGCACCACTCCCCACCTTGGTGGGCACGAAGACACCACCCTCTTCGGCGTCAACCCCGACCCTGCTGGAAGGAGCAGTGCTGGGATTACCAAGGATCCCGAGCACAGCACCACAGGCGGGCGCCGGAGGCCCCGGGGACCTCGCTGACATGGTGACAAGCCTCGACGACTCGCGGCAAGGGCAAGTACTCTCCTCCAGGCGGCTGGCTTGTGTGGGGGGAACGAGCGCTCCACCATTCTGGAGAAGCACAACGCCTCCCACACTGCGGTCGATACGGCGCCCACGTCTACGACTGCCACATCTCCTACGACCCCGGACCAGACTCACTCCCCGAGCATCAACACGAGTGTTCAACACCATCGCCCCCGAGCTAGAGCCCGGGGCCTGGCCCCGGTCTCCTCCCCTCGACATAACAAAGGAGGAGGCAAGAAACAGAAGGTAGAGGTGCGTGGATGGGTGCCTTCGCTCCCTCTCACACCCCCTTTTTTATAAGCAGGCTGGGGCTAGGGGCTGATCCTTCACCCCCACCCCACCCCCCGAATGGCTCTTTTTGATCTGACTTGTCCAAGCTACCACTGACGACCGGATCCGATTACCGCCCTCGTACACCAATCTAAGAAATCCAGGCCTTTGCCATGACGCGCCTCCGTTACCTACCCCGCTCGATGCATGCAGCATACGTGGCAAAGGATAAGGGCGTGGTGGGATGAGTGAATTGGCAGTTACTCCCCCGTGGGTTAAAGTCATTCACGTGCCATTACAGAAGTGGCCCCACCACGATTGCCATCACGCGACGCGCGGAAAAACCGAAAACTGACCCAAGCACAGATTAATGAAGGAGCAAATAAAATCTCAAGGGATGAGCTACCACAAGCTCTTCGCCTGTGTACTAGATAGGGCCTATCCCAACAATGCCCAGCAGCGCATTCGGGCCAGGCCCAGGGGCTCCTGTCGGTGCAACAAACCCTGGTGTATGTTGCCCGGACTGTACACAGGCTCAAGGGCAAGGTTACGGCATCCAAGACAAGGCCAAGAAGAAGAGATAGCTCTTTGAGAAATCAAAGGGCGGATCAAGAAGACCAAGACCAACCAGAAGGACAAGATTTCACCAAAGGAGAAACCTCCCTTGCCGGGCGGGCGAGCCTGGCCAGGTCGAGGTGACCCCGAAGCCAAGTCGCAAGACCTCCCCGGCAAGGGTTGCCGGGGCGATGGCGGCCTGCTATTCCGCCAAGGCTCCACCGCTCCACCTCATAGTGACGCAAGTCACCAATCGATGCGGTGTCGAGCCCCCAAGCGATTAAGTGGCTATCATTTGGCACGTGGCAGCCATTTCTGAGGAAGATCACCCCTAAATGACACCTGTCTAGAGGCGTGTCACGCAGGCAGGTGAGAAGGTGGTCGAACAGCACGGCAAGGCTTGCCGGGTTACACCCATGACGTGACACTAAGCGGTGCATTTAATGCACCTTGTCCTGTCTGCAGAGTTAGGTATGATAGCACTGTGCCTATCATATCATTGCATCATGACCATTTTGCCATTGTGGTAACCCCTTTGCCTATAAAAAGAGGACCGATGCAACCTTAGAAAGGATTCGGACCTTTGTACCTCATACATGCGCGTAGCTGCTCTCATCCCAAGGTGACCTTTCCGGGCTTGAGCGCCGCGTCTCCACCACGGTCCTCTCATCAATCCACCAAAGCAGGAGTAGGGTTTTACGCCTCGCGGCGGCCTGAACCTGTGTAAAAACTGCCTGTGTCATCGCTGCCATGCTGCCCCACAGCCTCCGCTCTTTGTGCAACACGCCCTTCCCCCTTGCCAAACCACAAGGGGCCGAATACCCCATAGGTGACCGTGTTTAACCACGACAGCATTAAATATGTGGATCCAAATCAGCCCCTTACGAAGCAACGCACAAACTAGGGTTCAAGCTTCTGTCACTCTAGCAACCCATCATCTACTTTCTACTTCCCAATGCCTTCCCCTAGGCCCAAATCATGGTGAATTGTCATGTAGTCGACGTTCACATAACACCACTAGAAAAAAGACAACATACATCTCATCAAAATATCGAACAAATACCAAATTCACATGATTACTTATAACAAGACTTCTCCCATGTCCTCGAGAACAAAAGTAACTACTCACAAAGCATGTTCATGTTCATGATCAGAGGGGTATTGAATATCATTAAGGATCTGAACATATGATCTTCCACCAAATAAACCAACTAGCATCAACTACAAGGAGTAATCAACACTACTAGCAACCCACGGGTACCAATCTGAGATTTTGAGACAAAGATTGAATACAAGAGATGAACTAGGGTTTGAGATGAGATGGTGATGGTGAAGATGTTGATGAAGATTGGTCCTCCCACGATGAGAGGATCATTGGTGATGACGATTGATAACCCACAAGTATAGGGGATCGTTAGTAGCCTTTTTCAATAAATAAGAGTGTCAAACCCAACGAGGAGCTAAGGGTAGAACAAATATTCCCTCAAGTTCTATCGACCACCGATACAACTCTACGCACACTTAAACGTTTGCTTTACCTCAAGTATGAAACTATTTTGTAGGTGTGATGCTAGAACTACTTTGCAAGAATAAAACTATGAGTACTTTGCAAGATAATAAAGGTTAGTTGTTTAGTAGAAAGGTTTTTGTCACACAAGAAAGTTATTTGTCCCTAGGCAATCGATAACTTGACCGGTGATCATTATTGCAATTTTATATGAGGGAGAGGCATGAACTAACATACTTTCCGTACTTGGATCATATGCACTTATGATTGGAACTCTAGAAAGAATCTGCAACTACAAAAGATCATTAAGGTAAAACCCAACCATAGCATTAAGTATCAAGTCCTCTTTACTCCCATACGCAACAACCACCTTACTCGGGTATAAGTTTCTGTCACTCTCGCCACCCACTATAAGAGAATCATGAATGTATTGCAACACCCTACAACGGGGATCCCTCACATTTGCACGACACGGAGGGCACCATAGGACAACACCAAAATAAAATATACAACTCAAACCAATCATGATCATCAATTAACCCATAGGACAAAACAAATCTACTCAAACATCATAGGATAACCACATATCATTAGATAATAACATATAGTGTTGAGCACCATGTTTAAGTAGAGAATTACAACGGGAATAGAGAGGTTACACCGCTGCATAGAGGGGGAGAAATTTGGTGTTGACGGTAGCAAGGTTGTTGGTGTAGATCGCCGTCACGATCCTAGCCCCGGCGGCACTCCGGCGCCACCGGGAGAAAGGGGGAGAGAGCCCCCCTCCTTCTTCTTCTTCCTTGTCCTCCCTCCCAGATGGGAGGAGGGTTTCCCCTCTGGTCAGGGCCTCCATGGCGGCGGAGGGGTGAGAGCCCCTCCTAGATTGGATTTCTCTCTCTGTGTTCTCTTCTGTTTCGCGTTCTTGTTTTCTGGCCCTTCACCATTTCTTAAATTCCCGGAGATCCGTAACTCCGATTGCGCTGAAATTTTAACATGATTTTTTTTCTGGATATAAGCTTCCTTGCACCCAAAGAAGAGCACCAACTGACTTACGGGGTGCCCACTAGGCACCACCGCGCGCCAGGGGGGCAGGCATGCCCTGGTGGTTAATTAGTGGAGATCGTGGGCCTCCGTTTGCCTTGATTCCACCTCCAAAAAATCACATATATTCCAAAATAATTCTCCATAAATTTTTATCGCATTTGGACTTCGTTTGATATGCATATTCTGCGAAACAAAAAAATGCAACAAATAGGAACTAACACCGGGCACTGGATCAATATGTAGTCCAATAAATCATATAAATTGTTGCCAAAAGTATATAAAAGTTGTAGAATATTGGCATGAAACAATCAAAAATTGTAGATACCACGGAGACGTATCAGCATTCCCAAGCTTAATTCCTGCTCGTCCTCGAGTAAGTAAATGATAAAAAATGATGTGGAATGCTACCTAGCATAATCTTGATCATATATCTACTCATGGCATGAATATTAAGACACGAGTGATTCAAAGCAATAGTCTATAATTTGACATAAAGACATCAATACTCAGGCATCCCAACAAACAACCATGTCTTTCAAAATATCAATGCTACAGAACGCTATCCCTACAAAATCATATAGTCTTGTCATGCTTCATTTTCTTAACACAAAGTATTTATCATGCACAACCCCGATGACAAGCCGAGCAATTGGTTCATACTTTTTAATGCGCTTCAGCTTTATCAACCCCCATGCAATACATGAGCGCAAGCCATGGACATATCACTATGGTTGGAATAGAGTATGATGATAGGGGTAAACATATATAAAACAAAAAGGTAAGAAAGTCTCACATCAACGCAGCTAATCAACGGGCTATGGAGATGCCCATCAATTGATATCAATGTGAGGAGTAGGGATCACCATGCAACGGATGCACTAAGAGCTATAAGTGTATGAAAGCTCAATATGAAAACTAAGTGGGTGTGCATCCAACTTGCTTGCTCATGCAGACCTCGGGCATTTGAGGAACCCCATATCGGAATATACAAGCCAAGTTCTATAATGAAAAATTCCCACTAGTATATGAAAGTGACTACATAGGAGACTCTCTACATGAAAAACATGGTGCTACTCTGAAGCACAAGTGTGGTAAAGAATAATAACATTGCCCCTTCTCTCTTTTTCTCTCATTTTTATTTTTTTCTCTTTTTTTCTTCTTTTTTTCTTGGGCTCTTTTTGGCCTCACTTTTTTTCTTTTCTTTTTCTTTTTGTCCGGAGTCTCATCTCGACTTGTGGGGGAATCATAGTCTCCATCATCCTTTCCTCACTGGGACATGCTCTAATAATGAATAATGATGATCATCACACTTCTATTTACTTACAACTCAAAAGAAATAAAACTTACAACTCGATACCTAGAACAATATATGACTCTATATATATGAATGCCTCTGGCAGTGTACCAGGATGTGCAATGATCTAGCGCAGCAAGGATATCAACCAACGGACAAGCCATGAAAATATCATGCTAGCTATCTTACGATCATGAAAAGCAATATATCAATGAATGCTCAAGTCATGTATATGATGACGATGGAAGTTGCATGGCAATATATCTCAGAATGGCTATGGAAATGCCATAATAGGTAGGTATGGTGGCTGGTTTGAGGAAGATATAATAAGGCTTATGTGTGCTAGAGCGTATCATATCATGGGGTTTGGATGCACCTGCGAAGTTTGCACCACATCTTGAGGTGAGAAAGGGCAATGCACGGTACCGTAGCGGCTAGCAAATTGCGGAAAGGTAAGAGTGCATATAATCCATGGACTCACATTAGCCATAAAGAACTCACATACTTATTGCAAAAGTTTATTAGCCCTCGAAGCAAAGTACTACTACGCATGCCCCTAGGGGGGTAGATTGGTAGGAAAAGACCATCGCTCGTCCCTGACCGCCACTCATAAGGAAGACAATCAATAATAAATCATGCTCCAACTTCTTAGCATAACGAGAGACTATACGTGCATGCTTCGGGAATCACAAACCTTAACACCAATATTCTTACTAACCACAACCATCCACTAGTACCTCCCACATATTATCATCTCTATATCGCAAAACTATTGCAAGGAATCAAACATATCATATTCAGTGATCAACAAGTTTATGTAGGATTTTCTGACTAACCATGCAAATGACCAATTCCTGTTGACTCTCTAAATAGATATAAGTGAAGCATGAGAGTTTAATTCTTTCTACAAAAGACCATGCTCTAATAAATATAAGTGAAGCAGGAGAGCATTCTACAAATAACGGTTTTCTATATGTAGAGAACCAGGTAATCCAAACTTCAAAAGATATAAGTGAAGCACATGAAGCATTCTATAAAGCCATACTCAAAAGATATAATTGAAGTGCAAAGAGCATTCTATAAATCAACCAAGGACTATCTCATACCAGCATGGTGCCTTATGAAAAGAAATAATGAAAAGCACACGGCGCTCCAAGATTTACGCATATCATGTGAACAAAACAAAAACAAAAACATAACGACACTTGTTGAAGAAAGATGGGATGCGTTCCGGGGCATCCCCAAGCTTAGACGCTTGAATCTCCTTGAATATTTACTTGGGGTGCCTTGGGCATCCCCAATATTGAACTCTTGCCTCTCCTCCTTCTCCTCATATCGAGACCTCCTCGATCTTCGAATAACAATCTAATCATCTTAAAGGAAAAATCTTGGCACATTATTTTTATAATTCAATGGATTTGTACAAGGGGGTAATTATTTTTGTTGAAAAGTTTCTGTAATTCAAGATTCACAAAGTTTCCATGGGCATGAACAAGTTCAAGGATATCCCCCACTCCAACGATGTTCGTCCTTCTCACTTTCACTTTTCCTTTTGTAAAGTTTTAAGTTCCCCTCTATATTTTTTTGTTTTTAAAACTTTATAAAAGCACACAACAGAAGTAAATGACTCTCTAAAACTTCCGGGTTGTCTCCCTGGCAGCACTTTGTTTAAAGCCATTAAGCTAGGCATAAAGTGCTCAAGTAATTGATCCACCTGGATCCCAAGGTATATCAAAGCCAATTTTAATTAATAATGATTTGGCATTTAGTAGTGAGCACAAAGCAATATATATCATGCAATGACGAAGTCTAACTCTCTTCCTATGCATCGGCATGTCATAAAAGAACAATTCATGCACATCAAGTAAAGGCCAATACATAGCATAAGCAGTTTCTTGCAATTCTATCGTGTTGGAAACATAGAGAGGTGGAGATGTAGTTCCTCTCTCATAATAATTGCAAGTAGGAGCAACAAGCACATGCATATTATATTCATCAAAATTATCACGTGAAATAGTAAAACGCAACCCATCAATATAATCCTTAATAAGAGCAAACTTCTCCGATATAGTGTAGTTGGGAGAATTCCAAAAGATAATAGGACTGTCATGTGTGGGTGCAATAGCAACAATTTCATTCTTAACATAAGGAACTATAGAAAGTTCATCTCCATAAGCATAATTCATATTGGTATCTTGGCCATAAGCATAGCAAGCATCAAGGTCATCAAAAGGGATATTTCAAATGAATCAATGGGGATCATAGCAATTATCCTAGCATTCATCCTTCGGTAAGTGATAACCCACAAGTATAGGGGATCGCAACAGTTTTCGAGGGTAGAGTATTCAACCCAAATTTATTGATTCGACACAAGGGGAGCCAAAGAATATTCTCAAGTATTAGCAGCGGAGTTGTCAATTCAACCACACCTGAAAGACATAATATCTGCAGCAAAGTATTTAGTAGCAAAGTAGTATGGAAGTAACGGTAACGGTGGCAAAAGTAACAGTAGCAGTTTTATAGCAATTGTAACAGTGGCAACGGAAAAGTAACTTAGCAAAGATCAATATGTGAAAAGCTCGTAGGTAATGGATCAATGATGGATAATTATGTCGGATGGCATTCATCATGCAACAGTTATAACCTAGGGTGACACAGAACTAGCTCCAATTCATCAATATAATGTAGGCATGTATTCCGAATATAGTCATACGTGCTTATGGAAAAGAACTTGCATGACATCTTTTGTCCTACCCTCCCGTGGTAGCGGGGTCCTATTGGAAACTAAGGGATATTAAGGTCTCCTTTTAATAGAGAACCGGACCAAAGCATTAGCACTTAGTGAATACATGAACTCCTCAAACTACGGTCATCACCGGGAGTGGTCCCGACTATTATCACTCCGGGGTTGCCGGATCATAACACGTAGTAGGTGACTATAACTTGCAAGATAGGATCAAGAACACAAATATATTCATGAAAACATAATAGGTTCAGATCTGAAATCATGGCACTCGGGCCCTAGTGACAAGCATTAAGCATAGCAAAGTCATAGCAACATCAATCTTAGAACATAATGGATACTAGGGACCAAACCCTAACAAAACTAACTCGATTACATGATAAATCTCATCCAACCCATCACCGTCCAGCAAGCCTACGATGGAATTACTCATGCACGGCGGTGAGCATCATGAAATTAGTGATGGAGGATGGTTGATGATGGCGACGGCGACGATTTCCCCTCTCCGGAGCCCTGAACGGACTCCAGATCTGCCCTCCCGAGGAAGAACAGGAGGTGGCGGTGGCTCCGTATCGTAAAACATGATGAATCCTTCTCTCTGATTTTTTCTCCCCGAATGTGTATATATGGAGTTGGAGTTGAGGTCGGTGGAGGTCCAGGGGGCCCACAAGGACGGATGGCCCGCCCTGGGGGGGTGGGCACGCCTCCCACCCTTATGGACAGGGTGTGGGCCCCCTTCTGTTGATTCTTTCACCAATATTTTTTATTAATTCCAAAAATGATCTCCGTGAAGTTTCAGGTCATTCCGAGAACTTTTATTTCTGCACAAAAATAACACCATGGCAATTATGCTGAAAACAACGTCAGTCCGGGTTAGTTCCATTCAAATCATGCAAATTAGAGTCCAAAACAAGGGAAAAAGAGTTTGGAAAAGTAGATACGATGGAGACGTATCAGTAAGCACGAAGGGAAATTAAACAATGTATCAGTGGAAGAGTTACTCTCATTAGAAGGTGGGCATGGGTAGCTAATCCGCTCTTCCTCCTTTTGTTCTTTGCTCTCCTCATCATCTTTTTCATCCAATGAGCTCATAGTTTCAGCAATTTCTTCTTCCATAGATCTTGCAAAATATTAGTCTCTTCTTGGATAGTGGAGACTTTCTCAATAAATACATCAATATCGGAATTGTATTTATAATTCTCATAGCAATATTTAAGTATAGCAAAAATTTCAGGTCTATAAACAGCATCATCATAATCTTCATACATTTCAAACAAAGATTCAATTTCATACGCACCCTTAAAAGCAACAAATTCGTCTATTCGTTCCACATCATAGTAATCATATCTACCATTAGCATAAGAAGCCAAGGTTTCATTATCATTAAATTCACATGAAAAGGGAAGGTGTGGAGCCTTCATCCTAGAGCAACAAGTATAATCATCTCAAGCATAAATTCCAAGCATACCATTGCAAATAATCAATTTGATCCCACAAGAGTTTCCCTTTTTGAGTCAAGCGATAATCCCTAAAGTATTCATGTTGATCCAACGTGTCTCCCATTATTAAGTTGAATGGGGTTTTCTCAGGATTATCAAAGTAGTGTTTAATATTTTCCACATAATGATCATCGAGGGTTTTAGGAGGTTCCCCATCTCCATGAGTAGCAAGTACAACTATTTTTTTGGTATTTCATGTTCCATATCCATAACTAAAGATATAAAACAACTTAGAACAGAAAATAAAAACTACTTAGTGATAAAGCAAACAAGCACACACGAGAATATTCACCACACGCTATTGCTCCCCGGCAACGGCGCTAGAAAAAGGTCTTGATAACCCACAAGTATAGGGGATCGTTTGTAGCCTTTTTCGATAAATAAGAGTGTCGAACCCAACGAGGAGCTAAAGGTAGAACAAATATTCCCTCAAGTTCTATCAACCACCGATACAACTCTACACACACTTAAATGTTTGCTTTACCTAGAACAAGTATGAAACTATTTTGTAGGTGTGATGCTAGAACTACTTTGCAAGAATAAAACTACGAGTACTTTGCGAGATAATAAAGGTTAGTTGTTTAGTAGAAAGGTTTTTGTCACACAAGAAAGTTATTTGTCCCTAGGCAATCGATAACTAGACCGGTGATCATTATTGCAATCTTCTATATCTAAATAGGGGCACACCACTAGCCGATTTTCGTGCCTCCTCATGAAGCCACATCATCTGAATTGTTATAACCATTGATGCAGTATAGCTCAGCAGTCTACAGCCGTCTGATCAAAAGTTCACAAAATTACCAAGAGTTGCCACTGCTAAGTGAAAGATACCGCTTCATTGTTTTCTGGCCATTCCGCTCGCTGCCTGCCTCCTCCTATTGATCGATCCCTCCGACTCGGTTTGTTTTTGTTGGGCTGTACACCTCGGCTTCGCATCCAATCTTTTTGGACACCAAAAGGCCCATTGAAAGCCCATAGGTAAACTCCCTGATCTCTTTCCTCTCTTCTGGTCCACACATGCGATGCCATGGTCAACGAAGCGACCGACCAACATAAAAAAAAGGAAAACTGAAGCAACCGACCGCTTCCTCTTCTGCCTTCCATAAGTGGCGAATCAATCAAGCGATTTCCTCTGTGACGGTTATTAGCGAGGATGCATCTCTCCCGATCTCCCGGTCTGTCTCTCTACGCCGCTCATGCTCCCGGCTGCCAGCGGCGGCGCGGCGCACCCTGCCTTCGCTCTCACCTCCTTCCGCCACCCTCATGCACCGTGCCACGGGTCGGTGATTGCGGAGGATCTACCACGGGTCCGTCTCACCTCCGACCGCGCTAGGCTTCTCTCGATCTGTTGTTCCCTTCCCAGTGCAGATCGTTTGGTGCCCCAGAATATCGGCCATGCTTCTGATTTGGCTTTCGCCCGCCTCTCCTCTCCTATTTGTTCTAGGCCAAGCTAGCTCCGGCGCTGCTGGGAGGACTGTTTCGGTCGGCTCCAATGACCAGATGTTGTGTACAAAAAAGGTGCACATCGTTGTCCTTTTCGTCTCCTACATAATCAAGATGCTTCTCCTTCTCTGCACAATTGAAAAGAATCAACACGGTAGTTTGGGTCTGTTCGACGACGCAAGCGAGTAGTCAACTTCCTGTAGCATCCTTCACTCATCACCTCATGCCCAAATAATGTTGTCCTCCTACATCAAGAAAACCTTCCCTATGATCCCACTAACCCACATGGACTTCAGGGAGATTCTCTTGCACTATCTGAACTAACTGTGTTACTTGGTTGTAGGTTTTTGATGGCCATGAAGGTTTTGATGCAACATCCTATACATGAAAAAACATGCAATGAGGTTGTTCTTTAAGAATTCAGAGTTCCCATAAGCAGTACAGGATGTTTTTCTTCTCAATCTTTTGCAAACTCAATCCGCAAGGCTTTCTTAAGTGCAGATCTTGCTCTTGCAAATGATTCAGTCAATCAGTTGATTGTCGGGAACCACAATTCTTACAACTTTGTTCTTTGGAAGGTATGATGAGCATGCAGTCAAAACACGTACAGTTACACTCTACACTGTGATGCATATGCATGCGTCGTTTTTCTTCCTATCTTGCTGGTAATTGTTTTTTGCATATGCTGGGTATTTCCAAGCAGTTCTATGTAGGAAACACATGGCTATGGAGATGTGTCGTGATCACAGGTCAAAATATGAAGCAGAGCTTGATGCTGACATTAGGTAATATATGTCTTTGTATTTCTCATGCCTTTCCACCAATTACTAACATGTAATGGCATGATGCCTACCAAGACATAATTATGTTTCCTTCACAAATAAGCTTTTCCACTTTATTGCCTTTTGTTGCCAGTTATTCTGCATTATATTGCATGAGGTGTCATTCTTTTCTTCTCTGAATCTGGAACTCTGATTTTCTGACAGTATGCAAGTTTCCAATTTACTCCGTTGATTAGGTTAGTGTATATAATTTCTCTTCCCGACAGGTTATTATATAAGAGCTGCAGCTTCAAACCATTTATTGGTATGCCTTCGCAAAGTTTATGATAGATATAGCGGCATGAGGATTCAATATATGCATATCTTAAATATGTTACAATTTTACCTGCTATTTTTCTTTGCGACGAAGTACATATTAATTGATTCGTGAATTGATTTGCGGTGTGAAGTAAGTTATTTCATGCAGTACAGATTTGTGCTTCCTTTTTCTCTGTTAGTCTTTTGACAAATTGTTGTAACATATATTTATTTTGCATTTATATACCTTTGATTGCTGCATAATCCCATTTGAAGATGGTATACAAAATTACTATTGCACCCATCTATTTTGTTTCCTTTCATCTAAGGGATTTTGTTTTCTATATTTGAATCATGCATTGGCGAAATGCGGCATCTAATCATTATGTGCTTTTCTTACACTTATTTACTCTTAGCAAAATTTTGCAGTAGAGATTAGTATATACACTGTGTTGTTGCTTATCCAAGAAATGGTTCAAGAAGCTGAGGTCGGCCTTCAATTTTCATCGATTTATTTCCTACAAATGCTATGGTTTAATGTTCACATCTTATAATTTCTTGATCTGCTATTGGTTTCACAACTGAATTTAAGATTGGTTTGTATCCATGCGGAGAGAATAGTTCGCAAGCAATTTAGGTGCAATTAACATCTTGCCCACATATAGTGATGATGTCTAATGTGGCAAATGTAAACCATCAATTTTTTGTGAGACCCCATAGCCAAGGTGAAAAGAAAAATCCGCTGATTTTGGGAGATATATATGATTGTGGCTATAAACTCCATTCCACATTTTCTGTCGTGTAGTTGCAACTTAAAGATGGTAATTTGTTGGCATGCAATTTGAAATTAATTGTGGTGGTTATTTATATTGATTCCATGATTCTAACTAAACATATGTCCCTTAAAGTTAACTTTTATAGATAACTAATAACTTTTACATTCAGGATAGTTCTTCATATATGGAGTGCTAAGTATTTTAGACAACCAAATTTTATCAAAATATATTGCAACTGATTCCCGCAGCAACGCGCGGGGTATCATCTAGTTTTATATGAGGGAGAGGCATGAGCTAACATACTTTCCATACTTGGATCATATGCACTTATGATTGGAACTCTAGTAAGCATCCACAACTACTAAAGATCATTAAGGTAAAACCCAACCATAGCATTAACTATCAAGTCCTCTTTACTCCCATACGCAACAACCCCCTTACTCGGGTATAAGTTTTTTTCACTCTCGCCGCCCACTATAAGAGAATCATGAACGTATTGCAACACCCTACAGCGGGGATCCCTCACGTTTGCGCGACATGGAGGACACCATAGGACATCACCATTATAAAATATACAACTCAAACCAATCATGATCATCAATTAACCCATAGGACAAAACAGATCTACTCAAACATCATAGGATAACCACATATCATTGGATAATAATATATAATGTTGAGCACCATGTTTAAGTAGAGAATTACAGCGGGAATAGAGAGGTTACACCACTGCATAGAGGTGGAGAAAGTTGGTGTTGACGGTAGCAAGGTTGTTGGTGTAGATCGCCGTCATGATCCCAGCCCCGGCGGCACTCCGGCGCCACCGGGAGAGAGGGGGAGAGAGCCCCTCTCCTTCTTCTTCTTCTTCTTCTTCCTTGGCCTCCCCCCTAGATGGGAGGAGGGTTTCCCCTCTAGTCCATGGCCTCCATGGCGGCAGAGGGGCGAGAGCCCCTCCTAGATTGGATCTCTCTCTCTCTCTCTCTGTGTGTGTGTGTTCTCTTCTGTTTCGTGTTCCTGTTTTCTAGCCCTTCACCGTTTCTTAGTCCTGGAGATCCGTAACTCCGATTGCATTGAAATTTTAACATGATTTTTTTCCAGATATAAGCATCCTTGCGCCCGAAGAAGAGCCCCAACCGACTTACGGGTGCCCACTAGGCACCACCGCGCGCCAGGGGTCGCAGCCGCGCCCTGGTGGTTAGTGTAGGCCTTGGGCCTCTGTTTGCATTGATTGCAACTCCCAAAAAATCACATATATTCCAAAATAATTCTCCATAAATTTTTTTCGTGTTTGGACTTCGTTTGATATGGATATTCTGTGAAACAAAAAACATGCAACAAACAAGAACTGGCACTGGGCATTGGATCAATATGTTAGTGCAATAAATCATATAAATTGTTGCCAAAAGTATATAAAAGTTGTAGAATATTGGCATGAAACAATAAAAAATTATAGATATGACGAAGACGTATCAACGATGGCTTCGATTTCCCCCTCCCGGAGAGAAGTTTTCCCGGCAGAATCGCTCCGCCGGAGACCTAGATTGCTTCTACCCAGGTTCCACCTCGAGACGGCGGCGCTTCGTCCCGAAAGCCTTCTCCTTATTTTTTCTAGGTCAAAACCCTTCATATAGCAGAATATGGGCACCGGAGGCTGGCCAGGGGGCCCACAAGCTCAGGGGGCACGCCCTGGGGGGGTAGGGCGTGCCTCCCAGGCTTGTGGCCACCTTGTGGGTCCCCTCCTGGTATTTCTTCGCCCAATATTTTTTATATATTCCAAAATAATTCTCCATAAAGCTTCAGGACATTTGGAGTTGTGCAGAACAGGGATCTCAGATTTGCTCCTTTCTGGTCCAGAATTCCAGCTGCCGACATTCTCCCTCTTCATGTGAATCTTGCAAAATAAGAGAGAAAAGGCATAAGAATTGTATCATAATAAAGTGTAATAGCAGTCCATAATGCAACAAAAATCACCATAAAAACATGATGCAAAATGGACGTATCAATTCCCCCAAGCTTAGACCTCGCTTGTCCTCAAGCGAAAGCCGAAATCGATAATAATGACCACATGTTTAGAGACAGAGGTGTCGATAAAACAAAATACGGACATGAAGGCATCATGATCATCTCTAGAACAACAATATATTGTCATATAACTTCTCATGCTAAAGTAATAATTCATTCACAAGGTAAAGTATGAACCATAAACTTCATTGAAAACTAACAAACTATGATCTCAGTCATTGACGCAATTGCAATTTATCATAATATCAGAAAGAGTCCATGTAAGAGCTTTTATTTGGCCAGTCCACATACTCAACCATCATTTAGTCTTTCACAATTGCTAACACTCACGCGATACTTATGAGATCAAAGCTTCAGTCAGACACATAGAAAGATGGGGGCTTACAATTTCACTTCCCAACCATTTACCTCAAGGGTAATGTCAACAATAATAACTCATGATCACCTACATCCGACTGGATATGTGTGCCTAGATCTTTCCCCAACACATGATGCTTGCCAAAAAGAGAAAAGTAAAAGGAATGGTGAAGATCACCATGACTCTTTGCATAAAGGTAGGTAATTAAAATAAAAGATAGGCCCTTCGCGGAGGGAAGTAGAGGTTGTCATGTGCTTTTTATTTGGATGCACAAAATTTTAATACAAAGGAACGTCACTTTATATTGCCACTTGTGATCGCGACCTTTATTATGCAGTCCATCGCTTTTATTTCTTCCCCATCACAAGTTTGTACAAAGCTTATTTTCCTCACATTAAAAGATCATACATATTTAGATAGCAATTTTTATTGCTTTGCACCGATGACAACTTACTTTAAGGAGATCTTACTCAATCCATAGGTAGGTATAGTGGACTCTTATGACAAAACTAGGTTTAAAGATTTTGGATGCACAAGTAGTATCTCTACTTGGTGCGGAATTTTTGGCTAGCATAGGATGGAAAGCAAGCTCCACATGTTGGAGGATCCATGACAATATAACTTCTATTCAGATATAAGAGAGCATAACTCATTACGTTGTCTTCCTTGTCTAACATCAACTTATTAGCATATAATATTTTAATGAGTGATCACAATCATAAAAGATGTCCAAGATAGTGTATTTATATGTGAAACCTATCTTTCTTTATTACTTCTTATTGATTGCAACAATGACCAAAACTATGTTTGTCAACCTTCAACAAATTTCATGCATTATACTTCTTATATGTGAAGTCATCACTCTCATGAGATTATTATATAATCTTTTATTTTCTTTATTCTTTTTCATCTCTAAGATTAGAGCAAGAAAGGAAAGCACTCAACTAAAAACTAATCTTTATTATATAGCTCTCATAATCGATTACATACATAGATCATGAAGCAAAAACTCAAAGACTAGATCATACTAAAACTTTTATTCTACTAGATCACGATTTAACCAAAAGGAACGAGCTAAGATAGATGATAATGATAAAGGTGGTGATACGATACCGGGACACCTGCCCCAAGCTTGGCACAAGCCAAGGGGAGTGCCCATACCCGTGTACTCAAGTCTCCTTCTTAGGAGGTGGTGATGATGAAGTTGATGATGTGGGAGGGTTGTCCTCCGTCTTCCAAGGCATAGGCTCCCCATCATAGAAGGATGAACGAGTCTCCGGGATCCTGAAATCTGCAGCTAAACTCATCCTCTTAAATCTGGACTCATACTCACAGTTTTGGTTTTGCAAGTCATAGATCTGTGCTTGGAGGTGCTCAATTCGCTCGTGAATCTTGAAGATGGCCTCTCCAATATTATCGTTGTCCAGCTTGTGATCATGGGTGAATTCCGTGATCATGGAGTGGTTGGCGTTGAGTCTGCGTTCCACCATCCCTTGGCACTTGAAGATCTCCTACTCCACTGCTTCGAGCCTAGTCTCCACGCTTCCGGTATTATTTGGCCCTTGAACATCCCAGATGTGAAGCACCCCCTCACGCATCTCAATGGTTTGAGGGTGTTTCATCACCTCCGGAAGGTAGGGGCTGATGACCTTCTCGTAGAACTTGTCCTTGGATGAACTTGGAGTCGTCATGGCGATCTAGATCTGTCAAAAAAAAATAGCTCGAAACAAGAACAGAGGATATTGTCGCAATACGGTGGTCAAAACCTCCGGGAGATTATATAATGGATTTTTACCGTGCAAAACAAGTAATATGGGAAAATACAGAGTCTGGACGGCGCACGAGGGCTCCACAAGCTCGGGAGGCACGCCCCCTAGGCTTGTCGCCTGCTCGTGCGCTTTCTGGACTACTTATTATTTTCCTAATTTTTTATATATTCCAAAACAGAGTAAAATTGCTTTTATAGAACTTTTGGAATCGTATTACTTACCGTATCACATACCTATTCCTTTTCAGGGTTCTGGAGTGTTCAGAAAAGTTTCCTTTATGTACTCCTCCGGTGTTATGGAATGAACAATATTAGTCTCAATATTTATAGGCGTACCTGAGATATAATGCTTTATTTTTTGTCCATTCACCACCTTCGGGTTGGTGCCTTCGGCATTGTTGATCTTGATAGCACCGGACCGATAAACTTCTTTGATAATGTAGGGTCCTTCCCATCTGGAGAGAAGTTTTCCTGCAAAAAAATTAAATGAGAATTGTATAGCAAGACTTGATCACCTACATTAAATTTCCGCTTTTGTATTCTTTTGTCATGCCATCTTTTAACCTTTTCTTTAAACAGTTTAGCATTTTCATAGGCTTGGGTTCTCCATTCATCAAGTGAGCTAATATCAAATAACCTCTTTTCACCAGCAAGTTTAAAATCGTAGTTGAGCTCTTTGATTGCCCAATAAGCTTTATGTTCTAACTCAAGAGGCAAATGACATGCTTTTCCATAAACCATTTTATATGGAGACATACCCATAGGATTTTTATGAGCAGTTCTATAAGCCCAAAGTGCATCATCAAGTTTCTTAGACCAATTCTTCCTAGATCTGTTGACAGTCTTTTGCAAGATCAACTTTATATCCTTATTAGTTAATTCTACTTGACCACTAGACTGAGGATGATAAGGAGATGCAATTCTATGGTTAACATCATATTTAGCAAGAAGTTTACGAAAAGCACCATGAATGAAGTGTGAACCACCGTCTGTCATTAAATATCTAGGGACTCCAAACCTTGGGAAAATAACTTCTTTAAGCATCTTAATAGAAGTGTTGTGATATGCACTACTAGTTGGAATAGCTTCTACCCACTTAGTAACGTAATCAACAGCAACTAAAATATGCGTATACCCATTCGAGGAAGGAAAAGGTCCCATATAATCAAATTCCCAAACATCAAAATGTTCAATAACAAGTGAATAGTTCATAGGCATTTCCTGACGTCTACCAATATTACCAATTCTTTGACATTCATCGCAAGATATAACAAACTTACGTGCATCTCTAAAAAGAGTAGGCCAATAAAAACCAGATTGTAATCTTGTGTGCAGTTCTGTCTCCCGCATGGTGTCCTCTGTAAGCCTCGGAGTGACACTTATGTAGGATTTGTTCCTGTTCATGCTTAGGTATACAACGTCTAATAATACCATCTACTCCATCCTTATAAAGATGTGGGTCATCCCAAAAGTAATGTCTTAAATCAAAGAGGATTTTTTTTGTTGGTATGTGAAACTACGTGGTATAAATTTAGCAACAATATAATTTGCATAGTATGCATACCAATGAGTGTTACAAGAAGCATTTACAACGGCTAATTGTTCATCGAGAAAGCTATCATTAATAGGTTGTGGATCATCAAGAATATTTTCTAACCTTGATAAGTTATCATCTATTGGATTCTCAGCTCCCTTTCTATCAGTAATATGCAAGTCGAATTCTTGTAACAAGAGAACCCACCTAATGAGTCTAGGTTTAGCATCTTTCTTTTCCATAAGGTATTTAATAGCAGCATGATCAGTGTGAACAATTACTTTAGAATCAACAATGTAAGACCTGAATTTATCACAAGCAAACACAACTGCTAAAAATTCTTTTTCAGTGGTAGCATAATTTCTTTGAGCACTGTCTAGAGTTTTGCTAGCATAATGGATAACATTTAATTTCTTATCGACTCTTTGTCCTAGAATAGCACCAACAGCATAGTCACTAGCATCACACATAATCTCAAAAGGTAAGTTCCAATCAGGTGGTTGAACAATAGGTGCAGAGATTAAGGATTTCTTAAGTGTTTTAAAGGCTTCTACATAATCATCATCAAAGATAAATGGAACATCATTTTGCAAGAGATTAGTAAGAGGCCTAGAAATTTTGAAGAAGTCTTTAATAAATCTCCTATAGAAACCAGCATGACCAAGGAAACTTCTTGTACCTTTGATATCCTTAGGACATGGCATTTTCTCAATTGCATCAACTTTAACTTTATCAACTTCAATACCTCTTTCAGAAATTTTATGCCCCAAGACAATACCTTCATTCACCATAAAGTGGCACTTCTCCCAATTCAAGACAAGATTAGTTTCTTCACATCTCTGCAAAACTCGATCAAGGTTGCTTAAGCAATCATCAAAAGAAGTTCCATACACGAAAAAAACATCGATGAAAACCTCAACAATCTTTTCACAAAAGTCAGAGAATATAGTAGTCATACATCTTTCAAAGGTAGCAGGTGCATTGTATAAACCAAAAGGCATACGTCTGTAAGCAAAAGTACCAAAAGGGCATGTAAAAGTAGTTTTTTCTTGATCCTCTCGTGACATAGGTATCTGGGAAAAACCAGAGTATCCATCTAGAAAACAGAAATGTGTATGCTTTGATAACCTTTCTAGCATTTGATCAATAAATGGTAGGGGGTAATGATCCTTCCTAGTAGCTTTGTTTAGTTTTCTAAAATCAATTACCATCCTATATCATGTTATAATTCTTTGTGGGATAAGTTCATTTTTATCATTAGGGACAACAGTAATACCTCCCTTCTTAGGGACACAATGAACAGGACTTACCCATCTACTATCATCTATAGGATAGATTATACCTGCTTCCAGGAGCTTTAATATTTCATTTCTTACCACTTCCTTCATCTTAGGATTTAATCATCGCTGGTGATCAACAACGGGTTTAGCATCAGGGTCCATATTAATCTTGTGCTGGCATAAAGTGGGACTAATGCCCTTAAGATCATCAAGAGTATATCCAATAGCGGCACGATGCTTCCTCGGAGTTTTCAATAATCTCTTTTCTTCATGCTCTGAAAGGTTAGCACTAATAATAACAGGATATATCTTCTTTTCATCAAGGTAAGCATATTCCAGTGTATCAGGCAATTGTTTAAGTTCAAACGCAGGATCACCCTTAGGTGGAGGAGGACCTCCAAGAGTTTTAACAGGCAAATTGTGTTTGAGAATAGGTTGTTGTTTGAAGAATGTCTCATCTATTTTGTTTCTTTCATGCATATGCATATCATTTTCATGGTCTAGCAAATATTGTTCTAACAGGTCAGTAGGAGGCACGACAATAGAAGCAAGACCAATAATTTCATCCTTACTAGGAAATTCTTTATCACGAGGTTGTCTACAGAATTTGGAGAGATTAAACTCATGAGACACATCACCAAAGTTAACATTGACAGTTTCCTTAGTGCAATCAATCTTAGCATTAATCGTATTCAGGAAAGGTCTACCAAATATTATGGGACAAAAATCATCTTGTGGAGAACCAAGAACTAGAAAATCAGTAGGGTATTTTATTTTCCCACACAAGACTTCAACATCTCTAACAATCCCAAGTGGTGTAATAGTGTCTCTATTAGCAAGCTTAATTGTAACATCAATATCTTCTATTTCAGGAGGGGCAATATCATTCATAATTTCTTGATATAAGTTAAATGGGATAGCACTTATACTAGCGCCAAAATCACATAAGCCATGATAACAATGATCTCCTATCTTAATAGAGACAACAGGCATGCCAATAACAGGTTTATTCCTATCTTTATCATTGGGCTTAGCAATTCTAGCAGCATCACCACATAAATAAATAACATGCCCATCAATATTATCGACCAAGAGATCTTTAACCATAGGAACATTAGGTTCAACTTTAATTTGTTCAGAGGGTGTAGGTGTTCTTATATAACTTTTGTTGAACACTGTTGAAACCTTAGCATGTTCTTTTATCCTTACAGGAAAAGGGGGGTTTCTCAATATAAGCAGTAGGAACAACTGGATTAACACTATAAGTAATAATTTGTTCTTTAGCTTTAGTAGGTTCTTCTAATTTTACTTCAATGGGGGGATGATATTTAAACCACTTCTCCTTGGGGAGATCAACATGAGTAGCAAATGATTCACAAAAAGAAGCTACTATCTCAGAGTGAAGTCCATATTTAGTGCTAAACTTATGAAAAGCATATGTATCCATAAAAGATTTAACACAATAAAACTCAAGCTTTATACCTGACTCTTTACCTTTGTCGAGTTCCCAATATTCAGAGTTGTGTTTAATTCTTTCCAAAAGATCCCATCTGAATTCAATAGTCTTCTTCATAAAAGAACCAGTACAAGAAGTATCGAGCATGGATTGATCATTACGAGAAAGTCGAGCATAAAAATTCTGTATAATAATTTCTCTTGAGAGCTCATGATTGGGGCATGAATACATCATTGACTTAAGCCTCCCACAAGCTTGAGCGATACTTTCTCCTTCATGAGGCCAAAAATTATATTTATAATTCTGATTATGATGAACCAGATGCATAGGATAATTCTTTTGATGAAATTCCAATTTCAATCGATTCCAATCCTAAGCTCCAATATCATCACATAGCCTATACCATGTCAATGCTTTTCCCCCCCAAAGATAAAGGAAAAACCTTCTTATTGACTCCATCTTTGGATAAACCTGCAAGCTTAAACAATCCACAAACTTCATCCACATATATCAGGTGCATATCAGGATGCACCGTTCCATCTCCTGCATAAGGATTAGCTAGTAGTTTCTCTATCATACCCAAAGGAATTTCATAATAAATATTTTCAGTAGGTGCAGTAGGTTGAGAGACAACTCTTTGTGCTTTCGGTCGAGGTGAAGATACCTCAAACAAGCCCCTCAAAGGATTACTTTCCATAGTGACAAGTGATAGAAAATTTCAGCACGTAATATAAATGTTTCCCTACCAAATTCCACTCACCAAAGGCGCTTCACTCCATGGCAACGGTGCCAGAAAAGAGTCTTGATGACCCACAAGTATAGGGGATCAATTGTAGTCCTTTCAATAAGTAAGAGTGTCGAACCCAACGAGGAGTAGAAGGAAATGACAAGCGGTTTTCAGCAAGGTATTCTCTGCAAGCACTGAAATTATCGGTAACTGATAGTTTGGTAGCAAGGTAATTCATAACGGGTAACAAGTAACAAGTGTAACAAAGGTGCAGCAAGGTGGCCCAAGCCTTTTTATAGCAAAGGAAAAGCCTGGATGAACTCTTATATAAAGCAAAGCGCTCCCGAGGACACATGGGAATTATCATCAAGTTAGTTTTCATCATGCTCATATGATTCGCGTTCGCTACATTGATAATTTGGTATGTGGGTGGACCGGTGCTTGGATGCTGTCCTTACTTGGACAAGCCTCCCACTTATGATTAACTTCTCTCGCAAGCATCCGCAACTATGAAAGAAAAATTAAGATAATTCTAACCATAGCCTTAAACATGTGGATCCAAATCAGCCCCTTACGAAGCAACGCATAAACTAGGGTTCAAGCTTCTGACACTCTAGCAACCCATCATCTACTTGCTACTTCACAATGCCTTCCCCTAGGCCCAAATCATGGTGAAGTGTCATGTAGTCGACGTTCACATAACACCACTAGAGGAAAGACAACATACATCTCATCAAAATATCGAACGAATACCAAATTCACATGATTACTTATAACAAGACTTCTCCCATGTCCTCAGGAACAAAAGTAACTACTCACAAAGCATGTTCATGTTCATGATCAGAGGGGTATTGAATATCATTAAGGATATGAACATAAGATCTTCCACCAAATAAACCAACTAGCATCAACTACGAGGAGTAATCAACACTACTAGCAACCCACAGGTACCAATCTGAGGTTTTGAGAAAAATATTGAATACAGGAGATGAACTAGGGTTTGAGATGAGATGGTGCTGGTGAAGATATTGATGAAGATTGGTCCTCCCACGATGAGAGGATCGTTGGTGATGACGATGGCTTCGATTTCCCCCTCCTGGAGGAAAGTTTCCCCGACAGAATCGCTCCGCTGGAGACCTAGATTGCTTCTACCCAGGTTCCACCTCGAGACAGCGACGCTTCATCCCGAAAGCCTTCTCCTTATTTTTTCTAGGTCAAAACCCTTCATATAGAAGAAGATGGGCACCGGAGGCTAGCCAGGGGGCCCACAAGCTCGGGGGGCGCGCCCTGGGGGGTAGGGCGTGCCCCCAGGCTTGTGGCCACCTGGTGGGTCCCCTCCTGGTATTTCTTCGCCCAATATTTTTTATATATTCCAAAATAATTCTCCGTAAAGTTTCAGGACATTTGGAGTTGTGCATAATAGGGATCTCATATTTCCTCCTTTCCGGTCCAAAATTCCAACTGCCGACATTCTCCCTCTTCATGTGAATCTTGCAAAATAAGAGAGAAAAGGCATAAGAATTGTATCATATAGTGTAATAACAGTCCATAATGCAATAAACATCATCATAAAAACATGATGCAAAATGGACGTATCAATAGAGTAGTTCAACACGTAGGGATTGGCCATCTACAAGCCAGCCAGCGGTTGCGAGCCAGCTGCGTGATGTGAAATGACGTCCCGTTTGACATCACATCATGGGCGAACAATCATTCGCGATGCTGCATAGAGAATGGCCGTTTGCTAGGTAATTAAATCGCAAATGTTTTTTATTAACCATATGTGTACGTGTCATTTCATCCTCCTCTCGCATGTCTTATCACCGCGTTGCCGCCGCAGGCTTCGAGTGCAAGTTTGAGCACCCCACAGGCTTTTTTTTTGCCATGTGTTGGCTCAAAGAGGCGCCAATGATGAATTATTGGTGAGCTTTTTCCCGCGCAACCACGCAAGCTTCCCGCCCGACTCGGCAAACCCAAACCCCTGATGCTTATCGTCCTGCTATATAAACCCTCACGACCAGCGAATCTGCATCGCATTATCCCCTCCCTCCCGTAGTTTATCTTGTATGCTTCTCCCACAATCGCCAATGGGAGAAGTCCATCGTCGTCACCCAGCCACTCTGTTGTCATCAGAAGACAGCTCCAGCTGGGAGGCTACACCGCAGAGGCGGCACAGTCCCAGGATGTGTGTAGTGCGCTTGGTAGCCCTATTGGGTGTGCGCACACCACCCACCAAGCCCCGCCACCACTGCCCGACGGCAGTTGTTGTCGGCTGATACGTCTCCAACGTATCTATAATGTATGAAGTATTCATGCCATATTTACAACAATTTCATATGGTTTTGGTGCACTTTTATGTCATTTTTATGGAACTAACCTATTGACTTATGCCCAGTGGCAGTTGTTGTTTTCTGCATGATTTTGGTTTTTCAGAAAATCCATACCAAACGAAGTCCAAATGCCATGAAACTTTACGGTGATTTTTTGTGGACCAAAAGAGACCCACAAAGTGTCGGAGATGGACCAGAGGGTGGCCAAGGGAGCCACGAGCATGGGGTCACGCCCCCTAATCTCGTCGGTCCCTCGTGGGCCTCCTGACGTGAATCCAACGCAGAAAATTCTTATAAATACCAAAACCCACGAAACTTGACCTAGATGAGTTGTTCCGCCGCTGTAAACCTCTATTCCGAAGCGATCTCATCCGGAGCCCTGTTCTGTCACCCTGCCAGAGGGGGAAGGGATCACCGGAGGCCATCTTCGTCATCCCGGCGGTCTCCATGACGAAGAGGGAGTAGTTTACCCTCGGGGCTAAGGGTATGTACCAGTAGCTATATGTTTGATCTATCGCTCTCTCTCTCCCTCTCTCACTCTCTCTCTCTCATGTTCTTGATCCGGCACGATCTTAATGTACCCCAAGCTTTGTTAATATAGTTGGATCATATGGTGTTTTCCCTCTCTATCTTGTTGTGATGAACTGAGTCTAGCTCTCTGAGGTTTTGTTTTCTTGGATTGAATATTCGATTTGAGATTACTTGATGTATGTCTTGCATGTGGATACTCGTGGTGACAATGGGGTATTCTATTGAGTCACTGATACGTCTCCAACGTATCTATAATTTTTGGTTGTTCCATGCTGTTATATTATCATTCTTGGATGTTTTACAATCATTTTATAGCAACTTTATATCATTTTTTGGGACTAACCTATTGACATAGTGCCCAGTGCCAGTTGTTGTTTTTTACATGTTTTTTACTTCGCAGAATATCAGTACCAAACAGAGTCCAAACGCAGTGAAACTTTTTGGAGAATTTTTTCTGGGCCAGAAGACACAACTTGGGCCAATGAAGTACCAGAGGGGGCCTCCGAGGGGAGCACAACCCACATGGGCACGCCTAGGGACCCAGGCGCGCCCTGGTGAGTTGTGCCCACCTCGGTGGCCTCCTGCACCACCTCTTTGCTCTATAAATACCCCCAATATTCCAAAAACATTAGGGGAGTCGACGAAACACAATTCCAGCCGTCACAAGTTCCAGAACCACCAGATCCAATCTAGACACCATCACGGAGGGGTTCATCATCCTCATTGGTGCCTCTCCGATGATGCGTGAGTAGTTCATCATAGACCTACGGGTCCGTAGGCAGTAGCTAGATGGCTTCTTCTCTCTTTTTGATTCTCAATACAATGGTCTCTTGGAGATCTATTTGATGTAACTCTTTTTGTGGTGTGTTTGTTGGGATCCGATGAACTTTGAGTTTATGATCAGATCTATATCCATGAATATTATTTGAGCCTTCTTTTGATCTCTTATATGCATGATTACTTATAGCCTCGTATTTCTTCTTCGAATCTTTGGTTTAGTTAGGCCAACTAGATCGATTTTTCTTGCCATGGGAAGAGGTGCTTTGTGATGGGTTCGATCGTGAGGTGTTCTTTCCCAGTGACAGAAGGGGCAGCAAGACACGCATGTATCATTGCTATTAAGGATAACAAGATGGGGGCTATTCCTACATGAATAGATCTCGTCTGCATCATGTCATCGTTCTTATTGCATTACTCCGTTTCTCCATGGACTTAATACACTAGATGCATGCTGGATAGCGGTCGATGTGTGGAGTTATAGTAGTAGATGCAGGCAGGAGTCGGTCTACTAATCTTGGACGTGATGCCTATATAGTGATCATTGCCTTGGATATCGTCATAATTATTCGATCTTCTATCAATTGCCCAACAGTAATTTGTTTACCCACCGTATGTTATTTTTCTCGAGAGAAGCCACTAGTGAAATCTACGGCCCCCGGGTCTATTCTTTATCATATTTGCTTTGAGATCTATTTTTATTCGCTTTTATTTTCAGATCTATTATTCCAAAAACCCAAAAATACCTTGCTGCACTTTTTTATTATTTATTTTATTTCGCGTTTTATCGAGATCTATTTATCCAATCTATCACAATTTTTATCTCATCAACTTGACAATTTCTGGCACCGTTACTCGTAGAGGGATTGACAACCTCTCATAAGCGTCAGGCTGCAAGTATTTGTTCTTTGTGTGCATGTACCATTTACATAGTGTTGCTTGGTTCTCCTACTGGATTGATACCTTGGTTTCATAACTGAGGGAAATACCTACCGTAGCTGTACTGCATCATCCCTTCCTCTTTGGGGATCATTCTGAACTCCCAGGATCAGTCCATCAGTAAGAAAAAGCTTCCGTTTCCGTCATTCAGCAGTGGAATGGAATAGTTCGATGGTATTGATCGTCCAACCATTGATTGGAATGTCTATCATGATAAACCCCTCTAGGGGAGCTAGTATAGTTGGCCATAAGGTCACACCCCTTCTTCATTCCATTTTCTATTTTAGAACTTCGGGTTTCAAAGCTTGAGCGAACTAGTAATGTGCTGTGTTGCCCCAACGCAGGGGCATTTGGTGACCGACGTAGTTCAAGCGACATCAGTCACTTGATATATGTTTTGGTAATCAACTTGCGGATTCTTGTGGTGATATTGGGGTAATCTAAGCACATAGGTTGATACACGTTTTCGTCCTACGTTCTCTGATAGAAACTTTGGAGTGATTCTTTATCCCACGTTGAGGGATTGTTATCTAGTTCAGTTATGTTAGCACTGTTGAGGATCGCACTAGTGAAAGTATGAACCCCGGGCCTTGTTTCTAGGCATTGCAATACCATTTGTGCTCACTCTTGTTACTTGTTACCTTGCTGTTTTAATTATTTCAGATTACAAAAACCTATTTCTACTATCCATACTACACTTGTATCACCATCTCTTCACCGAACTAGTGCACCTATACAATTTACCATTGTATTAGGTGTGTTGGACACCAGAGATTTCTTGTAGTTGATTGCAGGATTGTTTGAGAGAGACCATCTTCATCCTACACCTCCCACGGATTGATAAACTTTAGGTCATCCACTTGAGGGAAATTTTCTGTTGTCCTCTGAAACTCCACGCTTGGAGGCCCAACCGAGTCTACAAGAATAAAGTTGTGTAATAGACATCAAGCTCTTTTCTAACGCCGTTGCCGAGGAGGTGAGTACTTGAAGGTATATCTTTAGATCTTGTAATTGAATCTTTTTGTTTCTTGTTTATTCACTAGTTTGGTTTATAAAAGAAAACTACAAAAAATGGAATTGAAGTTGCATCAAGTTCTTTATCTGCATGATGTCTTTTTTGAAAATGATGGATCAAAAAATTATGCCAAAGCGTTAGAAGAAGAATTCAATGAAATGTCTCGCATAAAATCCTTGAATGATAAGCATGATTGCAATGTTTTTAGTATGCTTGCTATGAATATCCATAATACTAATGATGATTGTACTAGTCATGATAAAAAGGTTTCTTATAAGCATGTCATTTTTTGTGGAGTGCATAAACTTTGTGAAGACATGCCTTATAGGGATGATAGATTTTGCAAGAAGCATAAACATGACAAAACTTTAGGGTTGCTTAAAGTGATAGATGAGTTTGCTAAAAAAATATGTTCTCTTTATCCCATTACTTGTGAACTTTGCAACAAAGCTAGTCATCTTAATTTCCAATGCATGCTTTTTCATGATCGAATTGTGGCCCAATATTGTAATAACTTGATCACCCTTGAACTTTATAATGAACTTTGTTTATTTTTGGGGTGTGAAGAGTTGTCACATAAAAATAGTTGGTTTGAAGCATTCATATTCAGATACCATGCTGAAGCTAATCTGAAAGAAATCTATAAGTTTTGTGTGGTAAATTGCAATATGAATGCTTATATCGCCAATTATAGGAAGACGGAAAAACCAATAGAATATAAAATGAATACTAATGGAAGGGTAAAGATTTTCCTTTCCCTCCTATTTTCTCTCGTGATGAAACAGGTAACGAGGAGGAGATTCCTATCCAACCAATCTCTTTGATAAGAAATTCGGAAGAATCGATTGAACCCACATACAATATGGTGAAGAAGAAGAATAAAAAAAGAAGGAGAAGCAAAGGTAAAAAGATATCTCTCCCAAATAATGTTGATCCTATTATTGTTGTGCCTTATGAGAATGATTCAAAAATAATTGTTGAAGATGATACACTTGATGATGATATTGTTTTTTGGTCCTATGGGCACAATGTCCGAAGGAACTATTGAGGATGATTTTGCCTATTACTTCTTTTGATAATTATGATTGGGAAGATAGTGAGACTTCTTATAATTATGATTGTGAAGCCGAATGGCACTCACTACAGCGCCTTAGTTGGGCTAGCCCACCAACGCGCAGTGCAGCGAACTTATAATCACGAAAAAAACGCAATAAAAAGTGTCTCTCTCCAGGATTCGAACTCGCATCGTTGCCTTCACGTAAAAGAGTTTGGTAACCACTAGAGCTACTCAACTATACTAACTAAAAATAGCACCAAGAACATAAGAACAATGTGGTCACGCTATTTATTGCACAGTAACGTCTACTGTATCACTTAGTTTTCCGTATTATTTGAATAAAAACATGAATTTGAAAAAGTTCATCATTTTTTAAGAAAAGTTCATCGATTTTGAAAAAAAATGAACAATTCTTTTAGAAAAAATCACTGCTGAAAAAAGTTCATCGATTTAAAAAAACATCAATTTTGAAAAAGTTGATCAATTTCCAAAAGAAATCACGGATTTGAAAAAAAAGGTTCACGAATTTTGAAAAAGTTCTCCAAATTTGAGAAAAAGTTCATCAACATGACAAACAAAAGTTCATAAACTTGAAACAAGTTCATCGATATTCGAAAAAAAGCTCATGAAAACTATTTTTCCATGGATTTAAAAAAGCATGATTTGAATAAATTTTTGAATTTAAATTTTTTCATGTCTTTAAAAAAGAAAAGAAAAATGAAAATAAAATTGAAACCCAAATAAAAACCTGCCAAAGAAAAACAAAAAAACAGAGTGCGAGAGGAGCAAAATAAGAAGAGAAAGAAGTATAAGTAGGCAGTAGCAGGTCAGCTGGTGGAGTTGGTTACCATTAAGTTCGAAGGAAATGCTGAGTGCAAATCTTACCGCATGCAAACATTTTTAAAGGTTGAAAAAAATAAATGGGTCAAGCCCAGGATGCAGGGGAGAGGGGGTGCGCCAGGTTGTTTAGTGACCTTTAACTGGCGCTAAAGGCACCGTATAGGAAATGTTTGCACGGGTTGTATGGCGCCAGGGCTATACATCACGAGGGTTATATCTCGCATTAAGCGAGTGCTCCTTTCATTTTGCTGAAGCTTTTTGCGGCACGCTGTAGCTACCGGCCTGGCCCAGTTCTATCTATTTTTTCCTTCGCCGGTTCGTTCCCCACGGTCGGTGGATTGGTTCATTTCGAGCTTTTTATTTATTTTTGTTTTTTTGTTTCTTTTTCTTTTATTTTTTTCGTTCTTCACTTTTTTATTTTTATTTTTGTTTCTTCTTTTTTCATTAGTTTTCATCCTTTCTTTCCCGGTTTTCACCAAATTTTTTTTTTACTCTGTTTCATTGTATTTTTCTCGATTTTCATAGTTTTTTGCTTTTCTTTTTTTCCTTGGTTTTTATTTATTTATTCATGGTTTTCATCGATTTTCTTTTTTTTCATTTGCTTTTTGGTATTTTATTTTTTATTTTTCTTTGGTTTCTTCGCCAGTTATTTTTTATCCTTGATTTACATTTTTTTATATACATGATAAAAATCATCATTTTTAAATACACTGTCGACATTTTTTCTATACACATTTAACATTTTTTAAATCTTGATCAACATTCTTAAAATAGTTGTTCAACATTTTTTTCAAATGCTTGATTAACATTTCTATATACATGGTAAAAAGAGCGCAATTTTTTTTAAATAATAAACTTTTTTATAAATTTGAGAAATATTACGTAATTTTTTTTCAAAAATAATACAACATCGGCGTTAGCAAAGCCGATTGGGTTCAGTTGGTCACGCTGAAGCCGATTGGAATCCTATCGGCTTCGGTGAAGCCAATTAGGATCCAGTCGGCTTTGGGCGGCAGCTCCCACCAGTGCAGAATAGCCTAGCTATGTCGTGCCAAAATTGCCTTTGCTGGCGTATGGCTCCAACGCCACCAATATGGCGCCACTGAAAATTTTTAGTGGTGGCGTTGGCACACACGTCAGCATTATTGTGAGTACTGCTAGCGTGCCACATGGCTAACGCCAGCAATATATTGGCGTTAGCTATGGCGTTGAGTGTGTGCCAACGCCAGCAATTAGAATTTTTCACTAATAAAAATATATACCCAGCAATTTAAACCTAGTATATATGCAACCATTTAAACTTACTTACATTCAGCTTCACAAAAGGTTAGTACTTCTAGTTATAACTTCAAATCCACAAACAGTAGTATACTAGCTAGCTAGCTCGAAGCAAAAGTGACCAACTTCGATAATCTCCAAACTACCTACATATGCATTACATCTCTCTCTCTCTGAAGAATGATCTTCATCTCACGCAACTTGTTCCTGTTGCTCTCCCTCTTCTTTATGTAATGGACTTTCAGCGTCTTGAGTTCCACCCTCTCGTCCTTCACGAGTCATATCTCCTTCTTCGGAGAATCGATCTCGGTGACCAGTTTGTCCTTCTGGTTGTTGAGCTTCAGTTCTTATCGTAGTAATCCGAGTTCTCGTCGATGATCTGATCCCTCTCATTCCGCAAGGAGTTATTCAACTCCCTGAGGACATTCACTGTACTCTCATTTGACGCGACAAGCTCACGGTTGAGCATGTCCACGTCACATAGCTGCCGCTGCTCGACAAGTGCTGGAGATGGGTTTCGTACATATGTCTGGCAAGTCAAATATTTGAAATCATTAATAATGAATGGTTAGATATATGTATATATGCATGTGTTTGCAATGCTCATGGATGTTTTTGTAATCTTATCTTGTTGGTTCTCGCTTCGCCTTTGTCGACTTCGTCATACACTGCGAAGTTGCACGAGGACTGGTAGTGGTTGTTCTAGCTACTCATGGCTGCAACTACAAAATAATAACAAGTCAGGGTCAGATTATCTAACACATGCCAGTTTGTACACAAGCAAATTTGTTTAAAGATGATGAGATATGCATAACTAGCTTTGGACAACAACAATATAGCACTATCGATATCTTCACGCAATCATATGGTTGAAGTGTAGTATATATATGCCAGTTTGTATCTATAATATATGGGCCTTATAGTGATAATAAAAAAATTCTTGCCTTAATTGTTACAAGAACCAAACACTCAACTATTTTGCCACACCTAACTTGGAGCATTACTTTAGAGTTGAAATTTCCACATACTGCCACTGGACACTCAACTATTTGAATTAAACCAAAGATTCAATGAGAAGGTAATGGATCTTCTAAACATTAGCGCCACCTAGATTCCTAGAAACAAATTCAGAGGATTCAAAGCTAGTGATATATGTGAGATGGTGAAACAGTACTACCCAGCACATTTTCCCCAAGATATTTATGGATTACAACAACAACTCAAACACTTTGTTTTCGAATTCAAATGCTTCCGAAGAGGGTTGCCAAAAACATATCTACCTTAATTCAGATGCCTCAAAATATATCTACCTTAACTCTAGACAACTACAGCAAATTGCCACTGCCTTAATTCAGATGCTTCCAAATATATCTACCTTAATTCTAGACAACTACAGCAAATTTCCTAGTGATGAACCCTAGCGATGCAAATAAAAAATTACAGTGGCAATGACCTACAGCAAAAGAGGGAGGGATGATATGCTCACCTAGGTTGGAGCCCAGGGTCCCCTGCAATCTACTCCGTCGTGGCGGTCGTCGTCGTCGCCAGCTGCTGTCGCCGAAACCCTAGCATAGGGAATGC
The DNA here is from genome assembly GCA_011799875.1 of Thinopyrum elongatum. NCBI lineage: Eukaryota > Viridiplantae > Streptophyta > Magnoliopsida > Poales > Poaceae > Thinopyrum > Thinopyrum elongatum. The sequence continues at coordinate 462,731,578 of CM022298.1, read as the reverse complement.
GAATCACAACTCTAAATAAAAACAAATCCAAATGGACCAGATGAGAGGGGGAGGCCCAGATGTGTACCTCAGGACTGGAGAACGCCAGAATCGGCCGGAATCGAAGCGGCGACGATGAGCGGCGAGAGAGGGAGAGAAAGGGGAACGGAACGAGAAACAGAGCAGCAGGGCACAGAGAGAGGGAGTGGATCGAGGGGGCCGTTACCCCTTGGTTTTGACCCCCACGGCCTGCTATTACTATTTGGGCGTGGCCCAATAATATAAATTTAAAAAAGATCACCACCTAAAAATTTGGAAGTGTCAAACTAAAAAGAAAAAAAATTAAGTCTCAAAGCACATATTTAGAAAAATGTCAGTATTTCTATTTAAAATAATATAAATTTGATAAAAGTAAACTACAATATACTATAAAAAAGATCACCACCTAAAATAATAAAAAGGAAAATATTTGGAAGTGTCAAACTACATATTTGAAGTCTCAAACTACATATTTCAAGTTTCAAACTAAAAAGAAAAAAAATTGAAGTCTCAAAGTACATATTTAAAAAAATGTCAGTATTTTCATTTAAAATAATATAAATTTGATAAAAGTAAAATAGAATATACTATAAAAATATCACCACCTAAAATAATAAAAAGGAAAATATTTGGAAGTGTCAAACTACATATTTGAAGTCTCAAACTAAAAATTTAAAAAAAAGTAAAATTGAAGTCTCAAAGTACATATTTTAAAAAATGTCAGTATTTCCATTTAAAATAATATAAATTTGATAAAAGTAAACTATAATATACTATAAAAAAGTTCACGACCTAAAAGAATAAAAAATAAAAAAGTAAAATTGAAGTCTCAAAGTACATATAATAAAAAATGTCAGTATTTTCATTTATATTAATATAAATTTGAAGTCTCAAACTACAATATACTATAAAAATGATAATATAATTATGAATGTTCACATTGAAAAATAACAATGCTGTCGTGGAAACCAATGACACGCCACAACTAAACATAATAGTGTTGGCGTGTCATGTTATACCACGCCAGCACTATACTACGCCTTATACAAATTGTTGATCCCATATACTTTTGACGCTCACATGTTTTCCAACGTCACCACTATGCCCCTACTAATGTCGTACCAAATAAGCCAATGTCACCACTATTTCAAAAAAATAGTGCTGGCGTTGGTTGAAAATGGTGCGCCACCAACGAAAGTTATGGCTAGCACTTTTTCCACTAGTGTCCAATCGGGTTTAGTGTGACTATTTAGCACTAATTGGTTCCGGCGAAACCAATTAGTTCCTTTCGGCTTTGGCAAAGAGGACAGCTGCATGCAACCATTTTTTTGCTCAAAAAACCACCTTGGCTAATCTAATTAACAAAGGACTACCTCTGGACCAGATTGACAAAAAAGACCCCCTGGACTGTGACGGCAGCCGCGCCAGCCGACACGTGGCACCTGCCGCTACGGGACCAGGCGGCAGCAGCGTTTCCCTCTGCCATAGTTTCCCGCTTATATCTCCCGCCATAGTTTCCCGCTTCTGAGTTCCCGCGTATATATCGCACCACCGTTTCCCGCGTATATCTCCCGCCATAGTTTCCCGCTTCTGAGTTCCTGCCTATTCTTCTCTTTTCAACTTATAAAAACCCCTCCACACTAAGGTGGGTAAGTAGTCTAGTGTAGTCTTGTAGTCTCGTCAAGATGTCTGGTTTTCCTTTCGATCATAGTTTTCACCCTAATATGTCTCGATGCCTTCTGTGTTTAGCCGGCGATGTGAAGATAGACAATAGAATAGTTCCATGGGACGAACTCCTCAGTAGTGACACCTTACTGAATGAGCTGGTTCACGCATTAACTAGGTGCGGGTGGCCTTCAAGGACCTTTGACGAGATACGGAAAGAATTTCTCAGGTTGCATGGAAGATGGAAGAAGCAATAGCATAAGAGTGAACTATACCTAAAGTATGCAGTAGAACATACTTTTTTATGGAGCGCCGACAGCGAGGACGGAAACGATATCTTCATGCCGAGAACCAAGGCCAAGACTACCACATCGTCAAAGGGCAAGAGTTCTACATCGTCAAAGGGCAAGAGTTCTGCATCGACGGAGGATGACGATGATGCCTTCATGTAGTTTTTAAGCTATATTTTTTTAGTTCAGTCCTATCGTTTAATTCAGATGTACTTGTATTATTAGTTTGTACTTTGTTATTGTAGGAGCATTATGTTGTATCTTAATTTGATGTTGTAGTTGTTGCATGACGTTGGATAATTAGTTTGTAGTATCATAATTATCCCACTAAACTAACTAAGCACTAAAATAGAATAGGCATATGTCTCATACATAAGTAGATAGTCATTTGTCTCATACATAGAATAGGCATATGTCTCATACATAAGTAGATAGTCATGTCTCTACTGATAGAGAGAAGCGTCACTGAAGACGTCTGGCACGGCGATCAGGCAGTGTATTAGGCGTCGTCCAGCCATACCTATGGGGTGCCCTAACATTACGAAGAGGAATCTCGGATCCGTCCTGGTCATACTGTGTATCCTGTGTGGGGCCTGGTGGAGGAGTCGAATACATGTCCATCCAGTTGTTGTGCCGCGACATGTAATCATGTATGTTCTCCCTGAAAGGATTGAGATGGACCTAGAGGGGGCAAATAGGTACAATTACAAATTTTAATTCTTACTTAGCAATTTTAGGCTATAATGCGGAATATGAAGGTGAGCCTAACAATTGCAAAGCGATGATACAATGAGCTAAGCAAGGTGACCAAGTATTACAAGTATATGAATAAACAAGCACAATATGGAACAAGTAACAATAGAGACAAGTAACCAAAAGTAGGGAGCTAGGGTTAGGAATAACCACAACTCCGAGAGACAAGGATGTATGTCGATGTTCACTTCCTTGGAGGGAAGCTACGTCACCGTTTAGAGAGGTGGATGTTACCATGAAGGCACACCAACACCACGAAGGCTCACCCTATTCTCTCTTTGAGATATCACGACGAAGGCGATTCTCAACAACTAGTGGTAGACCTTGGGGTGGTCTCCAAACCCTCACAAACTTTTCCGGGGGGTAATCACAATGATTTGATTCCTCACCAAAGAACTCCTACCGCCTAGGAGTCTCCAACCTCCAAGAGTAACAAGATCAAGGGAACCACTCAAAACTTGCTCAAATCACGAATTCCTTTGGTTGAGAGGAGGGGAGAGGGACGATCTATCTTTTGATTGGAACAACACTCAAGAATCCTCACAAATGCACTCGGGATCTAGGATTTGGTGAAAGCAAGAGAGAGTGAGAGAGAAAGGTGTTCTTGGAATCTTTTCACTGTGTTGGACAACTCCCACACGAGGTGGAAGAAGGATATTTATAGTCATAGTGTAAAAGTGGCCGTTGGAGGTCACTTAAGCTGCGCAGACACCGGACGTCCGACAGGTACCGGACTTCCGGACAGAAACAACGGACCGGACGTCCGACAGGCGTCGGTCGTCCGGCCATCAGAGAGTGTAGTGGTCTAGCGTAGCAGCAGAGAGGACAAGAGCACAAGAAGCGGATGTCCGGAGAACATCGGCCGTCCGGTGCACGGTCATCCGGAGAGGACGGAAATCTGTTATTTTTGACTCTGTGAAGTGGCACCGGATGACCGGTCACCCACGCACTTCTGGAAGCCCGTCGTCCGGAAGGACCAGAAATCCGAGATTTTTCTTTCTGTAACGTGGCACCGGACATCCAGAGTATAACGTTCATCCGGAGGACTGTGATGCGCCGGTCGTCCGGAAACCTTCAGACGTCCAGCCAAGGCAGAGGCCAAACAACACAGCCAAGGTAAGAACTCTTCCAAGAGATTTTCCTAGATTTTGAGCAAGTGTTTTGCGAGAACCAGGATCCCTATACTCAAAAAGAAAACCGAGAAAGAGCTAGAGCTTTGTGTCTTGTTTCTCCATACTTTGAGTATCTTTAATATGTCAGTCATGATCCACACTATAATCTTTTGGGAACTAAACCTGAGATGCACTTGACAGAGATGATTAGTTCCCTATATGTATGTTGTCAACAATATCAAAATATGATTAAGGGCATGATTGCACTTTCAATCTCCCCCTTTTTGGTAGTTGATGACAACATACATATAGCTCTCAAAAAAATAGGACTTATGAAGCTTATGAGAGATTTGTTACAACGCTCCCCCTTATTGTATGCATAGTGAAACTGAATATGGGCATGAGCTCACCCTTACTTGATAAAGGGCACATAAAACATTTTCATAGCTCAATATGTCAACATACAGATAATTCATGAACGAGCTCAACATACATAGATAGCATAATGGTTTGAGCACATATAACATAATATAGTGGTTCAACGAACAACAAACTCAACATAATGGTTCACCGTACGATCAACATACATATATAGCAGAGAGGAAAATAAATCGAGTACTATGATAATCTCCTCCCCCTTGGCATCAAGTACCCAAAAGGGGAAGGCACTGAGATAGCATCCATGCAATCAGAGATCATCACTGTCATCTTCATCGCCATGGGTGCCACTGCCTCCTGCCTCGTCAAAGAAATCAGCCCATTCAGGGCCAGAAGGGAAACCAAAGTCGGAAGGAGGAGCCTCAGGAAGACGCTCATCCTCACTCACATCGGTGGCTTCGGAGTCTCTTAGACGAGCCTTCAAAGCATCCTTAGAGGAGATCATGCAAGTGACCATATCGTGGTTTTGTGAGCAGTGGAAGGAGAAAGTCTTCATCATGGCAGAATGGGCCTTCCCGAGAAAATGAGCAATGCGACCAAAAGGAGCTGAGCCAGAGGGAGCAGGACGAGACTGAGCAGCTGTCCATCGAGTGCTACTTCTTTAGCTTGCGTTGATTTTTTCCTTGAAGAGGAAAGGGTGATGCAGCAAAGTAGAGATAAGTATTTCCCTCAGTTAAGAACCAAGGTATCAATCCAGTAGGAGGCACAAGCAAGTCTCCAATATATGCACCTACAGTAACTAACAAACACTTGCACACAACATGAAAAAGGGGTTGTCAATCCCTTCACGGTCATGAACAAGAGTGAGATCTAATAGACATAGGTATAAAAGGTAAATAAAAGAGCAAACTAAAGTAAATATAAATAAAGTGCAGCAAGGTATTTTTGGGTTTTTGGTTTTATAGATCTGAAAATATATGATGAAAAATAGACCCGGGGCCATAGGTTTCACTAGAGGCTTCTCTCTTGAAGAAAACATACGGTGGGTAAACAAATTACTGTTGATCAATTGATAGAAAAGTGCATAGTTATGACGATATCTAAGGCAATGATCATGAATATAGGCATCACGTCTGTGACAAGTAGACTGAAACGATTATGCATCTACTACTATTACTCCACACATCGATCGACTCCTGCCTGCATCTAGTAGAGTATTAAGCTCATAAGAACAGAGCAACGCTTTAAGCAAGATGACATGATGTAGAGGAATAAACTCAAGCAATATGATATAAACCCCATCTTTTTATCCTTAATGGCAACAATACAATACGTGCCTCGCTACCCCTTCTGTCACTGGGTGAGGACACCGCAAGATTGAACCTATCACAAAGCACCTCTCCCATTCCAAGAAAAACCAATCTAGTTGGCCAAACCAAATCGATAGATCGGAGAGAAATACAAAGCTATCTCAATCATGCATAAAAGAGTTCGGAGAAGACTCAAATAATATTCATAGATAATTTGATCATAAATCCACAATTCATCGGATCTCAACAAACGCACCGCAAAAGAAGATTACATCGAATAGATCTCCAAGAACATTGAGGAGAACATTGTATTGAAGATCAAAGAGAGAGAAGAAGCCATCTAGCTACTAGCTATGGACCAGTAGGTCTGTGCTAAACTACTCACACATCATCGGAAGGGGAGCAAGTTTGGTGTAGAGGCCCTCCGTGATCGGATCTCCCTTCGATGGAGTGCCGGAAAAGGCCACAAGATGGGATCTCACAGGAACAGAAGCTTGCGGCAGCGAAAAAGTATTTTTGGTGTGCCCTCTGGTCTAGGGGGAATATTTGGGTATTTATAGAAGTGGAATTGGGGTTGGAAGGTCTACGGGGGGGGGGGGCCACAAGCCCTGGGGTCGCACTCCCCTGGGGCGCGCCCCTATGGCTTGTGGCCTCCCCGTAGGGCTTCTGGCCTTCTCTCCAAGTCTCGTGGGTTTCTTCTGGTCCAAGAAAAATCATCGTAAAGTTTTATTCCGTTTGAACTCCGTTTGATATTCCTTTTCTGTAGAAGTCAAAAACAAGGAAAAAACAGAAACTAGCACTAGGCACTAGGTTAATAAGTTAGTCCCAAAAATAATATAAAATGGCATATTAATGCATATAAAACATCCAAAATAGATAATATAATAGCATGGAACAATCAAAAATTATAGATACGTTGGAGACATATAATCGAGTAGGGGCAGAGGTGGATTTCTTGGGAGCCCAATCATCCGCCATATGAGGTGGAATGACCCACGGCGGATGCACATGAGTCTGAGCAATGGGAAAAGGAGCTATACTCTCAATGAGGGCCTGAATAAAAGTTGCATGAGGAAAAGCTCGCTTGTACTGAAGACTAGCAAGACGAATCTCATGCCACAGAAAGTGAGGAACATTTATCTTCCTGTTAGGATGCTCACAAAGGCGAGACATGAGATCAATACAATACCCATTATAGGACCCCTTGTCACCCATATTGGGATAGATGGTGCGAATGACACACTGATAGATAAAAGAAAGGAGACCGCCAAATAGATACTTGATTTAGATCCTTGCCCCTTTCCACTTCATCAAGCTCACTAAGAGGTTTGAGGAGATAGCCATAGGCCTCAATGGCTTTGGGCGCATGATTGGGGTTAGCCTTATGGATTTTGAACCCAGTGTCAGGAAAACCAAGAGCAGCGACAAACTGAGCATAGGAGGCGGTGAGCTCGGTGTTAGAAGCCATCCAGGTGATGGTCTTGTCAGGACCAAAGAAACACATGGCATAAAACTGATGAATGGCAGCATGATTGAAATCGTGTTGAAAAGCGAACGGAGAGGCAAGGCCAGAGGACTCAATGAGTTCAATGGCACCCAGATATTTCATGGGGTGAGTACGGATATGCTCTAAGTCAATGTAGTGGTGAACAGACAGACCCTTAGGAACAATGACAGTGGTGAAAATGTTTGCCTGAACATTTGTACAAAAACGAGAATCCATCAAGTCATGCTCAACAGAGAACTGGTCAACATCATGATGAAACTTAAGGTAAGCAGGTTTGGAAACTAAAGTGAAATTCTTGATCTCGCGACCTACAGACGGAGGGGGCTCAAAAGAGATGCAGTGAGCATCACCTTGAGGCTGATTCAGAGGTGGAGGAGGCATGTAAGATGGTTTCCATGTACCAGGCTTTGGAACATTGGTACGAACAGCAACATATTCCGCCCGATCTTCATATGCCATCTCCTCTTCATAATCAGACCCCTCAGATGAAGAGGAATCTTCGTGTACAGGATGTTTCCCGGTTCTCTTGCGGGGACGGAGACGCTCTTGCGAGTCATCGGAGCCACCGCGACGAGACGCACGAGCAGAGGCACCCCCGGCATTCTTGTGAGCGGTGTGTTTGATTTTTGGCATCGTTGGGTTAACCACACCTATTGAACGTCCAAGGTAGGAGGGGATCACAACAAGGCACAGAAACAATCGACGCGAGGAGAAGATGATGGACAGAGGGAAATACCGGGCCGAATCGATGAGTGAGGGCGTGATCGACGAAGATCCCCTCAGGCGGTGCGGCACCCTGGCGGCGGCGCTGGGGATCCAACCCCAGGCGGCGCGGCGGCGGACAGAGGCATGAGATGGGGAGGGGAGAAAATAGGGCAACTGTCCGTTCAATCCCGTCCCCGAATTTTATATGGGCCACGGAATTTACCGGACGACCGATAGTTATCGGACATCCGGGGACTGATGAGTGCGTCAGGCGGACCAGCTGATGGACGACTGGACAACCTCGGACGTCCGAGGCCTGGGGTAAAATGAGGGTTGTGGAACGATTGCTGCACAGCAACCAGATATCCAAACAATGTCAGATGACCAGTATGTTGTGAGTCACCGGACGTCCGGTAAGTGTCGGAAGTCCGGTGTCAAATTTTCACAGACAGTGATGACAGAGCTTTGTATGAACCCTAGGACAATAGCAGATATATATATATATATATATATATATATAGAGAGAGAGAGAGAGAGAGAGATAAATCCACATAATTAGGAACTAGATACACATATGATGTTGAGATGAGGAGATGCGGCATATAGAACACAAGGAGCGTGACCATACCAAACAATGATGACCCTAGATAAAGTAAGTAAGCCGCTCTAACATTGGGCGGTGGCTTAGGCCACCATGTTTGAGTAAATGTGGTATGGCACTGCAAACAAAGGAACCTTGAGCCCATCACCACAACTCCATCATTTTAAAGTACCATGGTCACATAGAGGTGACATAGTGACTTTGAGTGTGTTTGTTTTATTTGTGCATCATATAGAGAAAAGAAGATTCATGAGTTCAATTTCTCACCCTAAATATATGCCTACATCTAAATGGACATGACATAAATGCATGCATGGGTACAAGATTTCACATAATGTTATCAAGCTCCAAGATACCAAGTTCACGCCTAAGCTGACAAAACCTTGCTTCATCCAATGGTTTGGTGAAAATGTCAGCAAGTTGCATATCTGTACCAACATGAGAAATATCAATGTCACCCTTTTGTACATGATCTCTCAAGAAGTGATACCTAAATCAACGTGCTTGGTGCGAGGGTGATCAATAGGGTTCTCAGCAATCTTGATGGCACTTTCATTGTCGCAAAGAAGAGGCACATGTCTATAAGTGATACCATAATCCTTCAAAGTTTGCCTCATCCATAGCAGTTGAGTTGCACAGCTTGTGGTTGCAATGTATTCGGCTTCGGCGGTGGAGAGAGAGACACACAATTCTGTTTCTTCGAGGACCAACTTACCAAGGAGCGTCCAAGAAATTGACATGCACCAGAGGTAGACTTCCGTCCCACTTTGTCACCCGCCCAATCCGCATCCATGTACCCAATAAGATCAAACTTGGCATCCTTGGGGTACTATAGGCCCAACTTTGGGGTGTGAACAAGGTATCTAAGAATATGCTTAACCGCCTTATGATGACTTTCCCTAGGGGAAGCTTGAAATCTTGCACATATGCCTACACTTAACATGATGTCTGGTCTAGATGCACAAAGATAAAGCAACGAACCAATCATAGAGCGGTAAAGAGATGGGTCAAATGGGATATCGTTTGTGTCTTCACTAAGAACAAGTTTGGTTGGCATGGGTGTCTTGCATGGACTGGCGTCGGTCATTCCAAACTTATCAAGAAGGTCCTTGAGAGATTTGGTTTGAGACAAGAAAATTCCCTCTTGAAATTGTTGAATTTGAAATCCGAGAAAGAACTTCAAGTCCGCATTGAGTGACATCTCAAACGTCTTGGTCATGGAAGCCTCAAACTTCTTGCACAAATGAATGTTTGGAGAACCAGAAATGATGTCATCTACATAGACTTGGCATAAGATCAAAGCACCCTTTTCCCTCTTAGTAAAAAGAGTGGGATCGATCACCCCTCTCACAAAACAATCATCAAGTAGAAACTTCTTAAGATGATCATACCAAGCAGGAGGTGCTTGTTTGAGGCCATACAAAGCCTTATGAAGTTTATACACATAGTCTTCGTGATCGGGATCAATGAACCCGGGTGGTTGTGAAACATATACTTCTTCTTGTAGAGGACCATTAAGAAAAGCACTCTTCACATCCATTTGATGTAAAGTAAAATCATTGAAAGCAGCATAAGGTCTCATCAAAGTCCAAACCTTCAACTTGTGAGTACCCTTGTGCCACTAACCTTGCCTTATTTAGGATGATTACTCCATTCTCATCTTGCTTGTTTTTTAAGATCCATTTAGTTCCAATGACATTGTGTTCCTTAGTTGGTCTCTTGACTAATGACCACACTTTGTTGCGTTCAAAGCTGTTCAACTCTTCTTGCATAGCAACAAGCCAATCATTGTCCATTAATGCATCTTGTACCTTGAGTGGCTCAACACTAGAGACAAACAAAAAGTGAGCACAAAAGTTTGTCAATTGTTTACGAGTGACTCTACCTTCCGATATGCCATTAAGAATTTGATCAGCATCAACACGACCGGCCACTCGTGGCATGATGGAGGTTAGGATTTCATGAGGTTCAACTTCATTTCCATCATCCACATCCTCAACATATGGATCATTAATGTGTGGTGGAAGATCTTCTTCTTCGTGTTGCATTTGTTGATGTTCATCATCAAGGATTGCACTTTATTGTTTTGCTCTTGGTGATGATCTTGTTCTTGAATATGATCATGGTGAGGGACTTGTTCTTCTTCTTGTTCTTGAACTACGGGCTTCGTTTGAGCACTAGGATCTTGTGGTGGCATGGGTGTTGAAGTGGCTTGATGATGAGTGAAACATCCATCTTCTTCTTCATCATCATGAGGTTCTTGTTCCATTGGAAGAAGAGCACCAACACCCATGGTCAAGATATCTTGAGAAGGATCTTCTTCACCTACATCACTTAGATCAATTTGCCCTACATGGGATCCATTAAATTCATCAAACCCCATGTCTCAAGTTTCTACAACACATCCATTGGATTTTTTGTAGACGCTATAGGCGTGAGAGTTTGATCCATAACCAACAAATATGCCTTCAATTGTTTTGGATTGAAATTTTCCTAACCATTCTCTCTTGTTGAGAATGAAGCACTTGCACCCAAATACACAAAAGTACTTGACATTTGGCTTGTTCCCGGTTAGGAGCTCATATGGAGTCTTTTCCAATATCGTGCGGAGGAAGAGCCGGTTTGATGCATGGCATGCGGTGTTGACGGCCTCGGCTCAAAAACTATGTGGTGACTTATACTCATCCAACATGGACCTTGCCACTTCCACAAGTGTACGGTTCTTCCTCTCGGCTACACCATTTTGTTGAGGAGTGTAGGGTGCGGAATATTGATGCTCAATCCCCTCATCACTAAGAAATTCTTCCAAGGTGTAGTTCTTGAACTCGGAGCCATTGTCGCTTCTTATTGCCAAGATTTCCTTGTCAAACTTGTGTTGGGCTTGCTTGGCAAAATCAATGAAGGTGATCTTCGTCTCATCCTTGGACTTTAGGAAAAACACCCATGTGTATCTTGAGTAATCGTCAACAATGACAAGTCCATACTTTTTCCCACAAAGACTATCCCATGAAGGAGGCCCAAAGAGATCCACATGAAGGAGCTCCAAAGGCCTTGAAGTAGATACAATCTTCTTGGGTGGGTGCTTTGATTGATGTTGCTTCCCGGCAATGCATGCACTACACACATGATCTTTCTCAAAAGAAACATTGGTTAGTCCAAGGATTTGATTACCCTTTAAGAGATCTTGAAGATTTCTCATGCCGACATGGGCTAGTCGGCGATGCCATAGCCACCCCTTGTCGGCCTTGGCCATTAGACAAGTTGCATGGAAAGTACTCTCTTTTGAGAAATCAACCGTGTAAAGGTTGCCATCCAACTCTCCAACAAAGCCCACTTCGGGAGTATCTCTCTTAAATACTTTCATATCCGTTAGTCCAAATAGTGTACCATAACCAACGGAAGCCAATTGACGAACGGAAAGCAAATGGTATTTAAGGGATTGGACAAGCATGACATTTGCAAGAGACATGTCATTTGTGATAGCCACCTTGCCCAACCCAAGTACCTGTCCTTTTGATCATCCACCAAACACAATGCACATAAATGGTTGAATAGCTTCCATGAAATCAAAGAGCAATTTGCTATCTCCGTTCATATGGTTGGTGCATCCACTATCGATCACCCATTTGATTCCACGGGAGAAGGCAACCTACACACAATTCATGTCTTGGTTATAGGCACCCATTTTGCAATGGGACCTCTCGAGTTAGTCACAAGGGTCTTAGGAACCCAAATGGCATAGAATCGGAATGCATTACGATGACCAACAAATTGAGCATAAACTTCTCCATCCTTTGTTTTACGAAGTACATAGGATGGAGGCATGAACTCCTTTGATTTGTTGAGAGTGGGCATGCCCCTAGTGGCCTTCCCACTCACAACCTTACCTTTATCCTTGTGCCCTTCACGTACAAATGTCTCCTTGAGAGGTGTGGTGCACTTTTGGGAAGATGTTTTCTTCTTGCTTGTGCTTGAGACAAACCCAAGCCCTTCCTTAGCAACCACCTCATTGTGTTGGCTCAATACCTCATTAAGGTTCTTTTGTCCTTGAGCACATGTCATGAGTCCTCTCTCGAGTTGTGCCTTTAGAAGGCGATTTTCCTCAAGAATGGATGCTAGGTCACCACTAGAGTTAGTAGTACAAGCATCAACATTGATAATAGGTGAAGAGTAGACCTTGTCTAGAGTTTCAAGATAGGTAAGTTTCAGCGTCTCAAAGCTCTTTGTAAGAAGGGTCAGATCCTCTTCCTTAGTCTTGAGGGACACGGATAGAAGCTCACAATCCTTAGAGAGAGAAGCATGAGATTCCACAAGCTTACTTTTATCATTCATCAACTCCTTACAAGAGTTCTTAGCCTTTTTCAAGGAGGCAAGTTCTTTAGCATGAACATCAATGTTTGCACCAATTTTTAAGCATAGTTCATCATTTCGTGATTCCTCATATTGGACTTTCCACTCAAGGATTTCATATTTTTTCCTTTTCCTCGGTGACAAGGGTTTCGAGTTCCTTAATGGTGATGGTGTGCTTACTCACCATCTCCATAAGCATATGAAACATAGTGAGCTTCTTTCCTTTAAGGGAGCACATGAACTTATTTAGTTTAGCAAGCATAGGATCAATATATCATCATCATCATAATTATCCTCCGCATCAAGATACTCATCACTAGGAGTAGACGGAGTGAAAAGAGGAGAATTTAAACATGGAGTTACCTTGACCTTGTCAGGAGAGTTTTGGTCCTCTCCATCTTCTGCCACGGCCTTTGCCATTAAGCACTTGTGAGCGTTACCCTTATAATCTTTCATGTAGTTTTAGGTGACAACATCACCTCTCCTGCTGACTAGCCTCAAGGTGTTTTGAGAATCTTGAGCTACTCCAGCAACACCACCAACATCATCCGGATCGGATTCTTCATGGGCAAGCATTGCTTTCCCATCTCTCTTCTTGAGCTTGGAGTTCAAAGGATTTGGCAACTTCTTCTTAGGAAAGGTTTTGGAAAACCTTGGTTTATCTTCTCTCTTCTCATACGGGTAATCATTGGAGAAGTGGTTGGTTTCTTCATAGTTGTAGCACTTTCTCACTTTCTTCTTCTGGAATCTTTCCTTGAATTTTCTTGCGCTAAACTTCTTGACAAAGAGGGCAATGTCTTCATATGAAGGGCTCTCATATGAGTCAATCTCATCACCATCCTCATCATCATCTTCTTCTTCTTCACTTTGCTCTTCCTCACATACATGCTTGGCCTTCAAAGCAAAATTGATATTTGATGTTGAGGTACCATGCATGGCAAGATGTTTTGTAGCATTTTCCTTGGATTCTTTGAATAGTTGAAAAGTGGATATGATGTCATCAGGAGTCATTTCCTTGAATCCATGATGTTGCCTTATGTCCCACACCATTTGGTGATGATACGGAGCAAGAGCATGAAGTAATTTGTCCACGAGAAATCGCTTAGTCAAGTTGAATCCATCTTGTGTCTTGTCACAATCACAGGACTCGATATCGGCGGTGAGAGTCATGAGATGCTCAAGGAGCTGCTTGGGGATTCACCTTTCTCCATACAAAAGTTTTGCAATTGACCCTTTGTAATTTCATATTGAGCTAGCCGGAGTGTGGAGGTATCGGTCTTGGTCCTCACAATACTATCCCATAACTCCTTGGCACTTGTGATGTGTATGTAAGGTCTCCTTTGCTTATCATTCATTCCTTTCCTTATGCACATGATTGCGGTGTCGTTGAGATGCTTGTCATATGTTTCTCTTGGAGTGAGATTCTTTGGGTCGACAGGGTTGTAACCATGCTCCAAGATGTCCAACATTTCATCATTGGCGTACCTAAGATGGTCCTGCATACCAAATCTCCATAAGCAAAATCGGAACTGTCACCAAGCAAAGGAGGTTTTCCTCCAGGGTTATACTTAGGTTTCTCTACTTGAGGTCTTGCATAAAGCCATGGAACACTAGAGTGATCATTGCTCGGAGGTTGTTGGCCAAGTGAAGGAGTAGGCGCAGTTGGCCTCGAGGCCGCACCACCCGGATTAGCAAGTGGTGCGAGTATCATGGTTAATGCGGCTAATCTCATTTGGACCAAGGCCTCAAGAGAAGCATCATGCTCCTCCTTTTGCTTAGCAAGGGCCCATTCCAGATCCTCGGAAGTGAAGGACTTGACTTCCGAAGAAGCCGTGCCCTTCTCCTTCGGATCTGCAACAAGGAGAGTCCCATCGGTGTTCATCTCGCTCTAGGGCGGTTAAGCCACAAGAATAGAGCACGAGGCTCTGATACCAATTGAATGGATCGAGATGGACCTAGAGGGGGGTGAATAGGTACAATTACAAATTTTAATTCTTACTTAACAATTTTAGGCTATAATGCGGAATATGAAGGTGAGCCTAACAATTGCAAAGATGATACAATGAGCTAAGCAAGGTGACCAAGTATTACAAGTATATGAATAAACAAGCACAATATGGAACAAGTAACAATAAAGAGACAAGTAACCACAAGTAGGGAGCTAGGGTTAGGAATAACCGCAACTCCGAGAGACAAGGATGTATGCCGATGTTCACTTCCTTAGAGGGAAGCTGTGTCACCGTTTAGAGAGGTGGATGTTACCACGAAGGCACACCAACGCCATGAAGGCCCACCCTATTCTATCTTTGAGATATCACCACGAAGGCGATTCTCAACCACTAGTGCTAGACCTTGGGGTGGTCTCCAAACCCTCACAAACTTTTCCGGGGGGTAATCATAATTATTTGATTCCTCACCGAAGAACTCCTACCGCCTAGGAGTCTCCAACCTCCAAGAGTAACAAGATCAAGGGAACCTCTCAAAACTTGCTCAAATCATGAATTCCTTTAATTTGGTTGAGAGGAGGGGAGAGGGATGATCTATCTTTTTATTGGAACAACACTCAAGAATCCTCACAAATGCACTCGGGATCTAGGATTTGGTGAAAGCAAGAGAGAGTGAGAGAGAAAGGTGTTCTTGGAATCTTTTCACTGTGTTGGATAACTCCCACATGAGGTGGAAGAAGGATATTTATAGTCATAGTGTAAAAGTGGTCGTTGGAGGTCACTTAAGCTGCGCAGACACCAGACGTCCGACAGGTACCGGACATCCAGACAGAAATGACGGACCGGACGTCCGACAGGCGTCGGTCGTCCGGCCATCAGAGAGTGGAGTGGTCTAGCGCAGCAGCAGAGAGGACAAGAGCACAGGAAGCGGATGTCCGGAGAACCTCGGCCGTCCGGTGCATGGTCATCCAGAGAGGACGGAAATCCATTATTTTCGACTCTGTGAAGTGGCACGGGATGACCGGTCACCCACGGACGTCCGGAAGCCGGTCGTCCAGAAGGACCAGAAATCCGAGATTTTTCTTTCTGTAAATTGGCACCGGACATCCGGAGGACTATGATGCGCCGGTCATCCGGAAACCTTCGGATGTCCGGCCAAGGCAGAGGCCAAACAACATAGCCAAGGGTAAGAACTCCTCCAAGAGATTTTCCTAGATTTTGAGCAAGTCTTTTGCGAGAACCAGTGATCCCCTCTTAATAGTGCGGGATCCCTATACTCAAAAAGAAAACTGAGAAAGAGCTAGAGCTTTGTGTCTTGTTTCTCCATACTTTGAGTATCTTGAATATGTCAGTCATGATCCACACTATAATCTTTTGGGAACTAAACCTGAGATGCACTTGACAGAGATGATTAGTTCCCTATATGTATGTTGTCAACAATATCAAAATATTATTAAGGGCATGATTGCACTTTCACTCCCCACCTTCCTGATCACTCTCCCATGCGAATCCGGACATAGACACCTCATGCCCGGACATAGACGCCTGGAATTCGTAGGCTCCTGCTGAAGGGAACATTAGTACTGAAGAAATACATAGTCTCAATTGTTATTGAAAAGAATAATTATGAAGAGACATACATGCTGGATGTGGCTGCAACACGAAGCCCGACGTGGGACCCTGTTGCTGTGGGTGTGGCTGAAACGTGAAGCCCGACATGGGACCCTGCTGCTGGTGCTTCCATGCCAAACTTCCCGCCTGGTCAGGAGGGGGTGGCCTGGTCATCGACTGATATGCTAGACGTGGACGCGGATGATGTCGGTTGACGTGGCTTCAACTGCGTTGGTTTTTCCCCAAGGTGGAAGCGACGATGCAGTACAGCTATGATAGGTATTTCCCTCAGTTATGAAACCAACGTTATCGAACCAGTAGGAGAACCAAGCAACACTATGTAAACGGTACCTGCACACAAAGAACAAATCCTCGCAACCCAACGCGTAAGAGGGGTTGCCAATCCCTCCCCGGTAAAAGATAGATTAAATAGTATGAGTTTGGATAAATAGATCTGAATAAAACACGAAATAAAAGATGCAAATAAAAAGTGCAGCAAGGTATTTTTGGGTTTTTGGAATCATAGATCTGAAAACAAAAGCGGCAAAAGATAGATCGGAAAGCAATATAATAAAGATAGACCCGAGGGCCCTACATTTCACTAGTGGCTTCTCTCGAGAAAATAGCATACGATGGGTAGACAAATTACTGTTGGGAAATTGATAGAAGATCAAATAATCATGACGATATCCAGGCAATGATCATTATATAGGCATCACGTCCAAGATTAGTAGACCAAAACGATTCTGGATCTACTACTATTACTCCACACATCGACCGCTATCCAGCATGCATCTAGTGTATTAAGTTCATGGTGAAACGGAGTAATGCAATAAGAATGGTGACATGATGTAGAAAAGATCTATTCATGTAGGAATAGACCCCATCTTGTTATCCTTAATAGCAACAATACATACGTGCCTCGCTACCCCTTCTGTCACTGGGTGAGGACACCGTAAGATCAAACCCATCACAAAGCACCTCTTCCCATGGCAAGAAAAATCGATCTAGTTGGCCTAACTAAACCAAAGATTCGAAGAAGAAATACGAGGCTATAAGTAATCATGCATATAAGAGATCAAAGAAAACTCAAATAAATTTCATGGATAGAAACTGATCATAAACTCGATCTTCATCAGATCCCAACAAACACACCGCAAAAAGTCATTACATCAAATAGATCTCCAAGATACCATTATATTGAGAATCAAAGAGAGAGAGAAAGCCATCTAGCTACTGCCTAGGGACCCGTAGGTCTATGGTGGACTACTCACGCGTCATCGGAGAGGCACCAATGAGGATGATGAACCCCTCTGTGATGGTGTAGATTGGATCTCGTGGTTCTGGAACTTGCGGCGACTGGAATTGTGTTTCGTCTGCTCCCCTAGGGTTTCTGGAATTTCTGAGGATTTATAGAGCGAAGAGGCGGTGGAGGAGACCCTTGTGGGCCCCACAAGACACCAGGGCGCGCCAGAGGGGCCCCACGGGCCTCCCCCAGGTGCTTCCTTGGCTCTCAAGTTGTCTTCTGGTCCAAAAAAACCTCCAAAAAATTTCGTGGCATTTGGACTTCGTTTGGTACTAATATTCTGCGAAGTAAAAAACAAGCGAAAAACAGCAACTGGCACTGGGCACTATGTCAATAGGTTAGTCCCAAAAATGATATAAAGTTGCTATAAAATGATTGTAAAACATCCAAGAATGATAATATAACAGCATGGAACAATAAAAAATTATAGATACGTTGGAGACGTATCAGCATCCCCAAGCTTAATTCCTACTCGTCCTCGAGTAGGTAAATGATAAAAACAGAATTTTTGATGTGGAATGCTTCCTAAAAAGTTCATCACATATTCTTTTTCTTTTGTAACATGGACATTTGGACTTTATATGGTTCAAAGCAATAGTCTATATTTGACATGAAGATTCCAATACTCAAGCATATCAACAAGCAACCATGTCTTTCAAAATATCAACACTAAAGGAAGTTATCCCTAACCCATCATGCTCAATCATTGATCCATTCACGAAGCACACTCGAATATTAGCTACATCCAATGCTCAAGTACGATCATAGTGCCCCTTAGTTGGTGCTTTATAAGAGAAGATGGAGACTCAAATAAAAATAAAAATTGCATAAAGTAAATAGATAGGCCCTTCGCAGAGGGAAGTAGGGATTTGTAGAGGTGCCAGAGCTCAAAGCAAAAAAAAAGAGAGATAAAAACATTTTGAGAGCCATGCTTTTCTTGTCAACGAAAATGACCAAGAATTCCCAACACTTTCCATGCTAGATATATCATAGGCGGTTCCCAAACATAAAATAAAGTTTATTCCTTTTTCCACCATTCTTTCACACTCCACGGCTAGCCGTATCCACGGGTACCGTCCATACCAACACTTTCCAAGGAATTTATTATTTGACAACGTAAAGTAAATTCATTTTTCATTTCGGGACTGGGCATTCCTATTACCGTCGTACTCTCGTGCAATGACAAGTGAATAAACACTCATCTTGAGAATAACACATCTAGCATGGAAAATATTGGCCACCCCCTGCCGCTTAATGAGCGGTGTGGGAACACAAAAAGGAAATTAATTTTGAAAATTATAGTTGGCACATACAAATTTGCTTAGAACGGCACGGAAATACCGCATATAGGTAGGTATGGTGGACTCATATGGCAAAACTGGGTTTAAGGATTTTGGATGCACAAGTAGTATTTCTACTTAATACAAGTGGAGGCTAGCAAAAAGATTGAGAAGCAACCAACCAAGAAACAAAAATTCTCATAAATGAGCATTAAGCATAACTAACACTGAATAATGCACCACAAGTAGGATGTGATTTCATTGCATAACCATTGATTTTTGTGCTTGCATAGGGAATCACAAACCTTAACACCAATATTCTTACTAAAGCATAATTACTCACCAACATGACTCACATATTACTATCATCATATCTCAAAACTATTACAAGGAATCAAGTTTATTTTGTCCAATGATCTTCATGAAAGTTTTTATTATATCCTTCTTGAATATCTATCACTTTGGGACTAGTTTCATATGTTGCAATTGCTTTTGACAAGCTCAAATAAATTTAAGTGAAGAACATGAGCATAAAGATTTTCATCTCTCAAAATAATATAAGTGAAGCATGAGAGAATTTCTTCAAAAATTTACTAAATCTCAAATAAATCTAAGTGAAGCATGAGAGTATTTCTTCAAAAATATTAAAGCACACCATGCTAAAAAAGATATAAGTGAAGCACTAGAGCAATTCCATAGCTCAAAAAGTTTAAGTGAAGCATATAGAGCAATTCTACAAATCATAGCATAATTTTGGCTCTCTCAAATAGGTGTATCCAGCAAGGATACTTGTGACAAACTAAAAATCAAAACAAGCAAAGACTCATATAATACAAGACGCTCCAAGCAAAACTCTTGATATGTGATGAATAAAAATATAGCTCCAAGTAAAATTACCGATGGTTGTTAAAAGAAAGAGGGGATACCTTCTGAGGCATCCCCAAGCTTAGTTGCTTGGTTCTCCTTGAATATTAACTTGGGGTGCCATGGGGCATCCCCAAGCTTAGGCTCTTTCTACTCCTTATTCCTTCATCCATCATGATCTCACCCAAAACTTGAAAACTTCAATCACACAAAACTTAACAAAACCTTCGTGAGATCTGTTAGTATAATAAAGCAAATCACCACTCTAAGTACTATTGAAAACCCATTCATATTTTATTATTGCATTATACCTACTATATTCCAACTTTACCATGGCTTATACCCCCCAATACAATCCATAGATTCATCAAAATAAGCACACAATGCAACGAAAACAGAACTGTCAAAAATAGAATAGTTTGTAGTAATCTGGACTTTAACCATACTTATGTAACTCCAAAAATTCGAAACAAAACAGGACAGCGTAGGAAATTTGTATATCAATCTTGTGTAAAAAATTCAGAATTTTTCATCACTTATGTAATTTTCTAAAATTCTGCTACTGGACGTAAAAGTTTCTGTTTTCCAACAAGATCAAATCAACTATCACCCAACATGATTCCAAAGGCTTTACTTGGCACAAACACTAATTAAAACATAAAAACACAATCATAATAGTAGCATAACTGTGCAAACACTCAAGAACAGAAAGAAAAAGGCAAAAATAAATTTTATTCATTGGGTTGCCTCCCAACAAGCGCTATCGTTTTATGCCCCTAGCTAGGCATAATGCATAGATTCTAGTATTGTCATCTTTGGTTTTTGCTTCATAGGATGCCCTCATGATTGATTCATATGGTGGCTTAATTCTTGTTCTAGGGAAGTGTTCTATACCCTTTCTTAGTGGAAATTGAAATTTAATATCGCCTTCTTTCATATCAATCATGACACCTATAGTTCGTAAAAATGGTCTACCAAGTATGATGGGGCAAGACGGATTGCAATCAATATCAAGAACAATAAAATCTATGGGCACATAGTTCCTATTTGCAAGAATAAGAACATCATTAATTCTTCCCAAAGTATTTTTAATAGTAGAATCCGCCAAGTGCAAATTAAGAGAACATTCTTCAATATCGGTAAGACCAAGCACATCACATAGAGATTTCGGAATTGTGGAAACACTAGCACCCAAATCACATAAAGAAAAGCACTCATAATTTTTTATCTTGACTTTAATGGTAGGTTCCCATTCGTCATGTAATTTTCTAGGAATTGAAATCTCTAATTCCAATTTTTCTTCTAAAGCTTTCATCATGGCATCAACAATACGTTTAGTAAAAGCTTTATTTTGTTCATAAGCATGGGGTGAATTTATCATGGATTGCAACAAATAAATACACTCAATCCAAAGAGCAACTATCACAATTAAAGTCTTTGTAATCCAAAAGAGTGGGCACAACACTAGTTAAAGTTTTGACCTCTTCAAACCCACTTTTATCAATTTTTTTCTTCAACATTTTCACCCTCCGAATCATTGGGACGCCCTCTAGCTAAAGTTGACTCTTCTCCAGTCCCTTTATCATCAATTTTAATTTTACTAAATAAGGAATCAATAGAATAAACACCAATCACTTTAAGATCTTCATCATTTTTATGAAAGCAATCAGTAGAAAACACTCTTTCTAAAAAATCTCTTTTAGCTCTAAGCATAGCGGTTCTTTTCTTACTTTCATCCATAGAAACATATAAAGCTTTAATTGATTCATAAACCTTGGATGAAAAAGTTTTCATCTTGAGATTTTCTACATCATGAGAAAGTCTATCAATGCTTCTAGACATATCATCAATCTTATTCAACTTTTCTTCTATCGTAGTATTAAAAACTTTTTGAGCATTTATAAATTATTTAATATTACTCTCATGATCAGAGGGGTTACTATTATTATTGTAAGAAGAATTACCATAGGAATTACCATAATTATTAGAGGAATTTCCAGGAAAAGGCCTAAGATTAAAATTACCTCTATAAGCATTGTTATTAAAATTGTTTCGCGAGACAAAATTCACATCTACGGGATCACTATTTTTCTCAATCAAAGTAGACAAAGGCACATCATTAAGATCAATAGGAGCATTTTTACTAGCAACCAATTTCATAAGAGCATCAACTTTTTCACTCAAAGTACTAATTTCTTTAACTGAATTAACTTTTTTACTAATAGGTGCTCTTTCGGTATGCCATTGTGAATAATTTGCCGTGATATTATCTAGCAATTTAGTAGCTTCACCCAAAGTAATTTCCATAAAAGTGCCACCCACGGCGGAATCTAAAAGATTTCTAGAAACAAAATTCAATCCCGCATAAAAATGTTGTATAACCATCCAAAGATTTAAACCATGAGTAGGATAATTTCTTAGCATCAATTTCATTCTTTCCCAAGATTGTGTAACATGTTCATGCTCAAGTTGCTTAAAATTCATGATTTGAGTTCTAAGGTAAATAATTTTAGCGGGCAGAAAATACATAGTAATAAAAGCATCCTTGCACTTATCCCAAGAATCGATACTATTGCGAGGCAAAGAACAAAACCAAATTTTTGCACGATCCTGCAAGGAGAAAGGAAATAATTTCAACTTCACAATATCATTGTCCACATATTTTTTATTTTTCATATCACACAATTCTACGAATGTGTTTAGATGGGACGCGGCATCCTCATTAGGAGTACCGGAAAATTGATCTTTCATGACAAGGTTCAACAAAGCGGCATTAATATCACAAGACTCCACACTAGTGGCGGGAGGAGCAATCGGAGTACTAATAAAATCATTGTTATTAGTATTGGAAAAGTCACACAACTTGGTGTTTTCTTGACACATTGTGACTACGCGAACAAGATTGCAAGCAAAAATAGATCTGACGAGAACAAAAAAGAAGCCGAATAAAAAAGGTAATTTTTTGTGAAGTGGGGGAGATGAAAATGAGAGGCAAATTGCAAATAATTTAAACTGCAAGGAGATGAGATTTGTGATTAGGAACCTGATAGATGTTGATGATGTCTCCCCGGCAACGGCGCCAGAAATTTCCTTTGACGTGGCTTCAACTGCGTTGGTTTTTTCCCCAAGGTGGAAGGGATGATGCAGTACAACTACGGTAGGTATTTCCCTCAGTTTTGAAACCAAGGTTATCGAACCAGTAGGAGAACCAAGCAACACTATGTAAACGGTACTTGCACACAAAGAACAAATCCTCACAACCCAACACGTAAGAGGAGTTGTCAATCCCTCCCCGGTAAAAGATAGATTAAATAGTATGAGTTTGGATAAATAGATCTGCATAAAACATGAAATAAAAATGCAAATAAAAAGTGTAGCAAGGTATTTTTGGGTTTTTGGAATAATAGATCTGAAAACAAAAGCGGCAAAAGATAGATCGGAAAGCAATATAATAAAAGATAGACCCGGGGGCAGTAGCTTTCACTAGTGGCTTCTCTCAAGAAAATAGCATACGGTGGGTAGACAAATTACTGTTGGGCAATTAATAGAAGAACAAATAATCATGATGATATCCAGGCAATGATCATTATATAGGCATCACGTCCAAGATTAGTAGACCAAAACGATTCTGGATCTACTACTATTACTCCACACATCGACCGCTATCCAGCATGCATCTAGTGTATTAAGTTCATGGAGAAACGGAGTAATGCAATAAGAATGGTGACATGATGTAGAAAAGATCTATTCATGTAGGAATAGACCCCATCTTGTTATCCTTAATAGCAACAATACATACGTGCCTCGCTACCCCTTCTGTCACTGGGTGAGGACACCGTAAGATCGAACCCATCACAAAGCACCTCTTCCCATGGCAAGAAAAATCGATCTAGTTGGCCTAACTAAACCAAAGATTCGAAGAAGAAATACGAGGCTATAAGTAATCATGCATATAAGGGATCAAAGAAAACTCAAATAACTTTCATGGATAGAAACTGATCATAAACTCGATCTTCATCGGATCCCAACAAACACACCGCAAAAAGTCATTACATCAAATAGATCTCCAAGAGACCATTATATTGAGAATCAAAAAGAGAGAGAGAGAAAGCCATCTAGCTACTGCCTACAGACCTGTAGGTCTATGGTGGACTACTCACGCATCATCGGAGAGGCACCAATGAGGATGATGAACCCCTCCGTGATGGTGTAGATTGGATCTCGTGGTTCTGGAACTTGTGGTAGCTGGAATTGTGTTTCGTCTGCTCCCCTAGGGTTTCTGGAATTTCTGAGGATTTATAGAGCGAAGAGGCGGCGGAGGAGACCCCCATGGGTCCCACAACCCATCAAGGTGCGCCAGGGGCCTTTGGCGCGCCCTGGTGTCTTGTGGGCCCCACGGGCCTCCCCAGGTGCTTCCTTGGCTCCCAAGTTGTCTTCTGGTCCAAAAAAATCTCCAAAAAGTTTCGTGGCATTTGGACTTCGTTTGGTACTAATATTCTGCGAAGTAAAAAACAAGCAAAAAAACAGCAACTGGCACTGGGCACTATGTCAATAGGTTAGTCCCAAAAAATGATATAAAGTTGCTATAAAATGATTGTAAAACATCCAAGAATGATAATATAACAGCACGGAACAATCAAAAATTATAGATACATTGGAGACGTATCATCGATGTTGTGTTGGTTCTTGATGGTGCGTGGAGAGACGCTGTTGCTGCTATGTGGGGGAACGCAGGGGCGTTGTAGGGCCTGCTGGTGAACAACGTCCAAAGTGCGGGTGCACGTGATAGCCTCATAGACAACTCGTATCCTCTGCTGCATGCGCATCACCCAGGGCTGGAGCTGAGACCTATGTGGAAGAAGAGGTCCAGACGACAGCGAACGTCCAAAGTTGGTCATCTCGGTGTGAAGATCTAGTGTCAACTCAGCATGAAATTGCCACGACGATTATTAAGTAGGTACAGCAAAGTATGTAACAACTAGATGCATTAGATATAGAGAATATATGTTACCTCGTGCTGTCTGGAGCCCGAAGTATCATAACTCGGGTACATATCCAATGTAGAAGGGGCCGGTATCTCCTCTGGGTGGGAGTGCTGAATGATGCATATCCATGTTTCGTGCATGTACCGCTGCAAATAGTGATTGAATAGACCGAGATCAAACCCGAGATTCTCGTGCCAGAGACGTGTCGTCGCAGTCTCCCATTCTGTAATGTACGACTGAAGCCTCTGCGGCCACTGAGTCTCAGTCCTGCTAACCCCCTTCCTTGTGATCCTAAAATTACGGTGTGTGTTCAACAATTAAGTAATGCTTCGATATGGACAATTGTTAAAGACAATCAAGCAATGAATAAATACACATACCTGTGGACTACTGCTGGCAGGGGAGCCTCTATAGGCGGAGGTTCGACCACTTGTCGAAGACCAAATTGCCTCATAACCCTCTGTTGTGCCATCTCCTCCACGAAGACATCGAAGATGATCTTCGATTTTGTCATCCAGTAATCCTGATCTCCTGTGCAGAGCACAGAAATACCGCTGGGGTATCTTGCATCTATGGCTGTTTGCGTGTACGGCTGCCAGATCACCCCAGTGAATGCATCGAACTACTAATTGAATGCCGTGTAGGCTCACCTAGTCTGATCACTAGCAAAGTGTCTCTGTGCAAAACAAAAGTTAGTTACAGCCATAGTGCACGTAAAGAAGCTGCATTAAGTTATGACACGAGACATACCTTGTGACGTGTCCAGCACATACCGAAAGTAGGCATGTCGATGAGATCAGCATCGAACGGCTCACCCAAAGGGAAACCCTCCTCAACATTTATGTTTGGTCGACCGATAGAGAACCTCTCCCATGACCACAACTGCAAAAATAGAGGGCATCCAAGAAGGGCGGCCTTCTGGGACACAAGATGGCAACCGTTGCACATACGTCCGTATGTAGCCGCTAAGACCGCTGAACCCCAACTCCTTTATGTGATCTGCTCCGGCAACTCAACTCTCATGATCTCCAGTGCAATAGGGATGTACCGCGCGCTAATAGTGTTGACATGGTTCTCTGTGAACATCACCTTCCCGAGAAGCCAAATTATGTATGCCTCCAGGCTCCAAGTGATCTGTGTCGCATTCAAGGGGAATGCTGGATACCCCGAGAACTTCTGGATCTGCATTGAGTAAAGAGAAGGTATTAGTGAACCAGATGCATGACAAATGAAAGATATGAGACATGTGAACTAACCCGGAAATGGAGCAACCAATCTAGCTTAGGTCTGTGAGGCTCCGAGGCAAAGGCTGGAGCACCTTCATAAACACCCAGGAAACATTGTGCAATTCCCGTCTCCCAAGTAGTCGGTGCCTCCAACGGTCCTATGGCACTACACGCCAATGATAGTCCCAGCAAAAGTGACACATCCTCTAGAGTAGGAGCCATCTCTCCCCAACGTAAATGAAATGTGTGGGTCTCGGGCCTCCATCGGTCCACTAAGCACGTGAGCAAAGACGCATCAATGCCGACGCATGTAAAGGTATCAGTGGCCTCAACCAGACACACAAAAGGTAAGAGCCCAGCCCATTTCAACCTGCATATTAGAAAGCACAACAATTTAGTTAGTGTGTCCCATTAATATACATGCTTGAAATAAATAAATAAAATGCACACCTCTGAACCCAATCCGGGTGTATCCTCTAGTTTTCCTTAGGAGTGCGAGTGACCAAGGGATCGAGCCTGCGCTCACATAATATCGCAGCACGATGCTTACTATCAATGTTCGGATTAAGCAACAACATTCCCTCCTTTCCTACACTTATTTAAACATAGTTGCACGCACAATACAAATTTAAAAAATAGTGCCACACTTAATACAAATTTAAAACATAGTGCAACACTTTAAACATATTTAAAATATAGTGCCACAATTAGTACAAATTTCAACATAGTGCCATACTTAATACAAATTTCAACATAGTGCAACACTTAATACATATTTAAAATATCATGCCACACTTAATACAAATTTCAACATAGTGCCATACTTAATACAGATTTCAACATAGTGCAACATTTAATACAAATTTCAACGCAGCCTAGCTTCTTCCTCTCCCTCTTCCTCCTTTTCGTCCCCGGTTGCCTTGTCCACGCCCAGTACCACTGGTAGTGACGAAAGTGGGACAATTAGTGTCCATACTGAAGGAAATATGCCCTAGAGGCAATACTAAAGTTGTTATTTTATATTTCCTTATTCATGATAAAGGTTTATTATTCATGCTAGAATTGTATTGATCGGAAACTTAAATACATGTGTGAATACATAAACAAATACCATGTCCCTAGTAAGCCTCTACTAGACTAGCTCGTTGATCGAAGATGGTTAAGATTTCCTAACCATAGACATGTGTTGTCATTTGATAACGGGATCACATCATTAGGAGAATGATGTGATGGACAAGACCCATCCGTTAGCTTAGCATAATGATCGTTCAGTTTATTGCTATTGCTTTCTTAATGTCAAATACATATTCCTTCGACTATGAGATTATGCAACTCCCGAATACCGGAGGAATACCTTGTGTGCTATCAAACATCACAACATAACTGGGTGATCATAAATATGCTCTACAGGTATCTCCGAAGGTGTTTGTTGAGTTGGCATAGATCAAGATTAGGATTTATCACTCTGAGTATCGGAGAGGTATCTCTGGGCCCTCTCGGTAATACACATCATAAGAAGCCTTGCAAGCAAATGACTAATGAGTTAGTTACGAGATGATGTATTACAGAACGAGTAAAGAGACCTGCTGGTAACGAGATTGAACTAGGTATGAAGATACCGACGATCGAATCTCGGGCAAGTAACATACCGATGGACAAAGGGTATTACGTATGTTGTCATAACGGTTCGACCGATAAAGATCTTCGTAGAATATGTAGGAACCAATATGGATCCAGGTTCTGCTATTGGTTATTGACCGGAGAGGTGTCTCGGTCATGTCTACATAGTTCTCGAACTCGTAGGGTCCGCACGCTTAACGGTCGTTGACGATATAATGTTATATGAGTTATATGATTTGGTGACCGAATGTTGTTCGGAGTCTCGGATGAGATCACGGACATGACGAGGAGCTTCAAAATGGTCCGGAGGTAAATATTTATATATAGGACGATAGTATTTGGTCACCGGAAAGGTTTCGAAGTACCGAGTATTTTATCGGAGTGCCGGAAGGGGTTCCGGGAGGCCACCGGCAAACGGTGGGCCTGATGGGCCAAACGGGGGAAGGACACCAGCCCACAAGGGGGCTGGTGCGCCCCTCCACCCCTTGCCCATGCACCAAATAGGGAGGGAAGGAAGGGGGAGGCGCCCCAAAGGCAGGCCGCCCCCCTTTCCTTCCCCCATGCACAAATATGGAAGGGGGATTCGACCAGGGCAGGCGCCCTAGGGCAGTCGCCGGCCACTTGGGGCACCCTAGGGGCTGCCTCCCCTCCCCCCTCCACCTATATATATGATAGGAGGGAGAGGGGCAACACATACCATGATTCCCTAGCCGTGTGCGGCGCCCCTCTCCCTCTAGTTCGTCCCTCGGTCATATTTTCGTAGTGCTTAGGCGAAGCCCTGCGGAGATAGCATCACCACCACAGTCACCATGCCATCGTGCTGCCAGAACTCATCCACTACTTCGCCATCTTGCTGGATCAAGAAGGGGAGGACGTCACCGAGATGAACCTGTGTTGAACGCGGAGGTGCCGTACGTTCGGTACTCGATCGGTTGGATCGCGAAGAAGTTCGACTACATCAACCGCGTTAATAAATGCTTCCGCTTACGGTCTATGAGGGTATGTAGACACACTCTCCCCTCTCATTGCTATGCATCTCCATGGATAGATCTTGCGTGTGCGTAGAATTTTTTTTGTTTTCCATGCAACGTTTCCCAACAGTGGCATCATGAGCCAGGTCTATGCGTAGATGATATGCACGAGTAGAACACAAAGAGTTGTGGGCGGTGATAGTCATACTGCTTACCACCAACATCTTATTTTGATTCGGCGCTATTGTGGGATGAAGCGGCCCGGACCAACCTTACATGTCCATGCACATGAGACCGGTTCCACCGACTGACATGCAACTAGTTTTGCATAAAGGTGGCTGGCGGGTGTCTGTTTCTCCTACTTTAGTTGAATCAAGTTTGACTACGGCTGGTCCTTGAAGAAGGTTAAAACAGCAAACTTGATAATCACCGTTGTTGTTTTTGCGTAGGTAAGAATGGTTCTTGCTAGAAGCCTGTAGCAGCCACGTAAAACTTGCAACAACAAAGTAGAGGACGTCTAACTTGTTTTTGCAGGGCATGTTGTGATGTGATATGGTCAAGACGTGATGTGATATACGTTGTTGTATGAGATGATCATGTTTTGTAATATCGACAACCGAAAGGAGCCGTAGGGTTGTCTCTTAATTATTGTATGAAATGCAAGCGCCATGTAATTGCTTTACTTTATCGCTATGCGTTAGCAATAGTTGTAGAAGCAATAGTTGGCAAGACAACCCCGACGCAACGATGGAGATCAAGGTGTCGAGCCAGTGACGATGGAGATCATGATGATGCTTTGGAGATGGAGATCAAAAGCACAAGATGATGATGGCCATATCATGTCACATATTTTGATTGCATGTGATGTTTATCCTTTATGCATCTTATTTTGCTTAGAACGGCGGTAGCTTTATAAGATGATCCCTTCACTAAATTTCAAGATAAAAGTGTTCTCCCCGAGTATGCACCGTTGCCAAAGTTCGTCATTTCGAAGCACCTCGTGATGATCGGGTGTGATAGACTCTACATTCACATACAACGGGTGTAAGACAGTTTTGCACATGCAGAATACTTGGGTTAAACTTGACGAGCCTAGCATGTACAGACATGGTCTCGGAACACTAGAGACCGAAAGGTCGAACATGAGTCATATAGTAGATATGATCAACATGGAGATATTCACCATTGATGACTACCCCATCTCACGTGATGATCGGACATGGGTTAGTTGATTTAGATCATGTATCACTTAGGTAACTTGAGGGATGTTAATTTAAGTGGGAGTTCATTAGTAATTAGATTAATTGAACTTAATTTATCATGAACTTAGTCTTAATAGTTTTTGCATATCTATGTTATAGATCAATAGCTCACAATATAGATCCCCTATTTTTGATATGTTCCTAGAGAAAACTAAGTTGAAAGATGATGGTAGCAATAATGCGGACTGGGTCCATGATCTGAGGATTATCCTCATTGCTGCACAGAAGAATTATGTAATTGATGCACCGCTAGGTGACAGACCTATTGTAGGAGCAGATGCAGACGTTATGAACGATTGGCAAGCTCAATATGATGACTACTTAATAGTTTAGTGCGCCATGCTTTACGGCTTAGAACCGGGACTTCAAAAACATTTTGAATGCCACGGAGCATATGAGATGTTCCAAGAGCTGAAATTGGTATTTCAGACTCATGCCCATGTCGAGAGATATGAGACCTCCGAAAAGTACTTTGCCTACAAGATGGAGGAGAATAGCTCAGCCAGTGAGCATGTGCTCAGAATGTTTGGGTACTACAATCGCTTGAATCAAGTGGGAGTTAATCTTCCAGATAAGATAGTGATTGACAGAGTTCTCTAGTCACTATCACCAAGCTACTAGAACTTCGTGATGAACTATAATATGCAAGGGATGACGAAAACGATTCCCGAGCTCTTCGCGATGCTGAAATCGGCGAAGGTAGAAATCAAGAAAAAGCATCAAGTGCTGATGGTTAACAAGACCACTAGTTTCAACAAAAAGGGCAAGGGAAATAAAGGGAACTTCAATAAGAATGGCAAGCAAGTTTCCACTCCCGTGAAGAAGCCCAAAGCTGGACCTAAGCCTGAAACTAAGTGCTTCTACTGCAAAGGGAATGGTCACTAGAAGCGGAACTGCCCCAAATACTTGGCGGATAAGAAGGATGGCAAAGTGAACAAAGGTATATTTGATATACATGTTATTGATGTATACCTTACTAGTATTCATAGTAGCCCCTATGTATTTGATACTGGTTCAGTTGCTAAGATTAGTAAATCGAAACAGGAGTTGCAGAATAAACAGAGACTAGTTAAGGGCGAGGTGACGATGTGTGTTGGAAGTGATTCCAAGGTTGATACGATCACCATCGCACACTCCATCTACCTTCGGGATTAGTGTTGAAACTAAATAAATGTTATTTGGTGTTTGCGTTGATCATGAATATGATTAGATCATATTTATTGCAATACGGTTATTCATTTAAGGTAGAGAATAATTGTTGTTCTGTTTACATGAATAAAACCTTCTATGGTCATACACCCAATGTAAATGGTTTATTGAATCTCGATCGTAGTGATACACATATTCATAATATTGATGCCAAAAGATACAAAGTTGATAATGATAGTGCAACATACTTGTGGCACTGTCGTTTAGGTCCTATTGGTGTAAAGCGCATGAAGAAACTCCATGCAGATGGACTTTTGGAATCACTTGATTATGAATCATTTGATACTTGCGAACCATGCCTCATGGGCAAGATGACTAAAACTCCGTTCTCTGGAACAATGGAGTGAGCTAATGACTTATTGGAAATAATACATACCGATGTATGCGGTCCGATGAGTGTTGAAGCATGCGGCGGGTATCGTTATTTTCTGACCTTCACAGATGATTTGAGTAGGTATGGGTATATCTACTTCATGAAACACAAGTCTGAAACATTTGAAAAGTTCAAAGAATTTTAGAGTGAAGTAGAGAATCATCGTAACAAGAAAATAAAATTTCTACGATCTGATCGTGGAGGTGAATATTTGAGTTACGAGTTTGGCCATCATTTAAAACAATGTGGAATTGTTTCACAACTCACGCCACTTGGAACACCACAGTGTAATGGTGTGTCCGAACATCGTAACCGTACTTTATTAGATATGGTGCGTTCTACGATGTCTCTTACCGATTTACCACTATCGTTTTGAGGTTATGCATTAGAGACAGTCGCATTCACGTTAAATAGGGCACCGTCTAAATCCGTTGAGACGACACCGTATGAACTATGGTTTGGCAAGAAACCTAAGTTGTCGTTTCTTAAAGTTTGGGGAAGCTACACTTATGTCAAAAGGCTTCAGCCTGATAAGCTCGAACCCAAATCAGAAAAGTGCGTCTTCAAAGGATACCCTAAGGAAACTATTGGGTACACCTTCTACCACAGATCTGAAGGCAAAATCTTTGTTGCCAAGAATGGGTCCTTTCTAGAGAAGGAGTTTCTCTTGAAAGAAGTGAGTTGGAGGAAAGTAGAACTTGGTGAGGTAATTGTACCTTCTCTCGAATTGGAAAGTAGCACATCACAGAAAATTGTTCTCGTGATGCCTACACCAAATAGAGAGGAAGCAAATGATAATGATCATGAAACTTCAGATCAAGTTACTACTGAACCTCGTAGGTCAACCAGAGCATGATCCGCACCAGAGTGGTACGGTAATCCTGTCCTGGAAGTTATGTTATTAGACCATGGCGAACCTATGAACTAAGAAGAAGCTATGATGAGCCCAGATTCCGATAAATGGCTTGAGGCCATGAAATCTGAGATAGGATCCATGTATGAGAACAAAGTGTGGACTTTGGTGGACTTGCCCGATGATCGGCAAGCCATAGAGAATAAATGGATCTTCAAGAAGAAGACTGACACAGATGGTAATGTTACTGTCTACAAAGCTCGACTTGTTGCAAAAGGTTTTCGACAAGTTCAAGGGGTTGACTACGATGAGACTTTCTCACCCGTGGCGATGCTTAAGTTTGTCCAAATCATGATAGCAATTGGTGCATTTTATGATTATGAAATCTGGCAAATGGACGTCAAAACTGCATTCCTTAATGGATTTATTAAAGAAGAGTTGTATATGATGCAACCAGAAGGTTTTGTCGATTCTAAAGGTGCTGACAAATTGTGCAAGCTCTAGCGATCCATCTATGGACTGGTGCAAGCATCTCGGAGTTGGAATATACGCTTTGATGAGGTGATCAAAGCATATGGTTTTATACAGACTTATGGTGAAGCCTGTATTTACAAGAAAGTGAGTGGGAGCTCTGTAGCATTTCTGATATTATATGTGGATGACATATTATTGATTGGAAATGATATAGAATTTATGGATAGCATAAAGGATACCTGAATAAGAATTTTTCAATGAAAGACCTCGGTGAAGCTGCTTATATATTGGGCATCAAGATCTATGGGGATAGATCAAGATGCTTAATAGGACTTTCACAAAGCACATACCTTGATAAAGTTTTGAAGAATTTCAAAATGGATCAGTCAAAGAAAGGGTTCTTGCCTGTGTTACAAGGTGTGAAGTTGAGTAAGACTCAAAGCCCGACCACGATAGAAGATAGAGCGAGAATGAAAGTCATTCCCTATGCCTCAGCCATAGGTTCTATAAAGTATGCCATGTTGTGTACCAGACCTGTTGTGTGCCTTGCCATGAGTCTGGCAAGGGGGTACAATAGTGATCCAGGAGTGGATCACTGGACAGCGGTCAAAATTCTCCTTAGGTACCTAAAGAGGACTAAGGAAATGTTTCTCGGTTATGGAGGTGATAAAGAGTTCGTCGTAAAGGGTTACGTCGATGCAAGCTTTGACACTAATCCGGATGACTCTGAGTCTCAATTTGGATAGGTATTGAACATAGGAGCAATTAGCTAGAGTAGCTCTCTGCAGAGCATTGTAGACATAGATATTTGCAAAGTACACACGGATCTGAATGTTGCAGACCCGTTGACTAAAAACCTCTCTCACACAAGCAAAACATGATCACACCTTAGAACTCTTTGGGTGTTAATCACATGGCGATGTGAACTAGATTATTGACTCTAGTAAACTCATTGGATGTTAATCACATGGCGATGTGAACTAGATTATTGACTCTAGTGCAAGTGGGAGACTGAAGGAAATATGCCCTTGAGGCAATAATAAAGTTGTTATTTTATATTTCCTTATTCATGATAAAGGTTTATTATTCATGCTAGAATTGTATTGATCGGAATTTTAAATACATGTGTGAATACATAAACAAATACCGTGTCCCTAGTAAGCCTCTACTAGACTAGCTCGTTGATCAAAGATGGTTAAGGTTTCCTAACCATAGACATGTGTTATCATTTGATAACGGGATCACATCATTAGGAGAATGATGTGATGGACAAGACCCATCCATTAGCTTAGCATGATGATCGTTCAGTTTATTGCTATTGCTTTCTTAGTGTCAAATACATATTCCTTCGACTATGCGATTATGCAACTCCCGAATACCGGAGGAATACCTTGTGTGCTATCAAATGTCACAACATAACTGGGTGATCATAAAGATGCTCTACAGGTATCACCGAAGGTGTTTGTTGAGTTGGCATAGATCGAGATTAGGATTTGAAACTCTGAGTATCGGAGAGGTATCTCTGGGCCCTCTCGGTAATACACATCATAAGAAGCCTTGCAAGCAAATGACTAATGAGTTAGTTACGAGATGATGTATTACAGAACGAGTAAAGAGACTTGCCGGTAATGAGATTGAACTAGGTATGAAGATACCGACGATCGAATCTCGGGCAAGTAACATACCGATGGACAAAGGGAATTGCGTATGTTGTCATAACGGTTCGACCGATAAAGATCTTCGTAGAATATGTAGGAACCAATATGGGCATCCAGGTTCCACCATTGGTTATTGACCGGAGAGGTGTCTCGGTCATGTCTACATAGTTCTCGAACCCGTAGGGTCCGCACGCTTAACGTTCGTTGACGATATAGTGTTATATGAGTTATATGATTTGGTGACCAAATGTTGTTCGGAGTCCCGGATGAGATCACGGACATGACGAGGAGCTCTGGAATGGTCCGGAGGTAAAGATTGATATATAGGACGATAGTATTTGGTCACCGAAAAGGTTTTGAAGTACCGAGTATTTTACCAGAGTGCCGGAAGGGGTTCCGGGAGGCCACCGGCAAATGGTGGGCCTTATGGGCCAAAGGGGGGAGCACACCAGCCCACAAGGGGGCTGGTGCACTCCTCCACCCCTTGCCCACGCACCAAATAGGGAGGGAAGGAAGGGGGAGGCACCCCAAAGGCAGCCAGCCCCCCTTTCCTTCCCCCCATGCACAAATATGGAAGGGGGGATTCGGCCAGGGCAGGCGCCCTAGGGCAGCCGCCGGCCACTTGGGGCGCCCTAGGGGCTGCCTCCCCTCCCACCTCCACCTATATATATGAGAGGAGGGAGAAGGGCAACACATACCACGATTCCTTAGCCGTGTGCGGCGCCCCTCTCCCTCTAGTTCGTCCCTCGGTCATATTTTCGTAGTGCTTAGGCGAAGCCCTGCGGAGATAGCATCACCACCACCGTCACCACACCGTCGTGCTGCCGAAACTCATCCACTACTTCACCATCTTGCTGGATCAAGAAGGGGAGGACGTCATCGAGCTGAACATGTGCTGAACGCGGAGGTGCCGTACGTTCGGTACTTGATCGGTTGGATCGCGAAGAAGTTCGACTACATCAACCGCGTTAATAAACGCTTCCGCTTACAGTCTACGAGGGTACGTAGACACACTCTCCCCTCTCGTTGCTATGCATCTCCATGGATAGATCTTGCGTGTGCATAGAAATTTTTTTGTTTTCCATGCAATGTTTCCCAACACATATGGCCAAATTCATTGCATAGAATGCATTGCCTAGTGGGGTAGGTATTGAGGACAGACTCTTTCAGAAAATATGGAGACACGAATGAGATTGCATCCATTCCTAGCTGCCCGCAAGCAGCAAGTACATGAGAGCAAGGTAGGTGAAGCAACTTCTGTTTGCTGCATGTGCACTCACACGTTGGCTAGACTTCATTTCCAATTTTCACCTCATGCGTCCTCAACTCATTTGCACATCCAAATTTGTTGTTAGCTAAGTGGACCTCAAACCTTCTTTCTTTATTTTCAATGGCGACTACAGTGTGTGACCTGGATTTTTCCATCTTTTCATTCATGTACTTCATAACCCTTTCATAGTAACGTGTGTTTGGGTTGTTCATGATTTGCAGCTCTGCTCTTTGACATCTATCTCTGAAATACTTCAGTGTGCCATAGAAAATACCCTCAACGATGGTTGTAAGTGGCAAGGTCCGGTTTCATCTGAGGACAAAGTTATATGTTTCAGCGAGCATGGTAGTCATGACACCGTACCTTGCTCCATGTGTGTCATGCAACAAAGACCACCTCTCCAGAGGCTCATGCTCTATCCACTGATCCAAGGTTTTAATCGTCCTCCCAAGCCTTCTCCTAGTACCAGGTGCATCAAATCCTAGCAAGTCACAAAGCCCAACAGGCTCCTCCTCCACGGCCGTTGTTCCTGTTGCTAACTGTGCAGCTACTGCTTCAACATGTGCCCTCACCGCTACATCTCATGCAGCTTTCCTGCCCCTAACATGTCTCCGCGTGCACACATTAAGTCTGCCACGTATCAAATTGTACTTCCAAAGCTGGTTCTACTTGCAGAGTTTTTTGAATAGATTTATGAGGTTCTTATTTCTGAACTGCGAGAAGAAATTAGCCCCCAGATGGTTCATGCACCAACGGCTCTGCAAGTCCTGCCATGGAGTTTGTTCCTCAGGCCCAGGGTTTGTCAATTTCTTTATTGCACTGAGTATACCTGCATGCCTATCATGAAGGATGCACACATTTTCGGCTTATCCTGCACAACTGCTATTTTCAGTTGCCTGAAGATCCATGTCCAACTTTCAATGGTCTCGCTCTCCACAAATGCAAATGCCAGTGGGACTACTTGATTTTGGCCGCCTTGACCAATGGCGGTCAGGATCTGACCCTTGTACTTGCCAATGAGAAAAGTGCCATCTACACATATCACCGGTCGACAATGACTGAAAGCTTCGATGCATACACCGAAAGAGAAGAACAGTCGATGCAGCACCCTCATAGTTGGGAACTCTGGCATGAACATGTCTTTGATGTCGACATAGGTGCTTGGATTTCTGTCTTGCAGTGTGCGGAGGAGCCGGACAACAGAGTCATATGCATCGAAATATGAACCAAATCTGGTCTCAAGCGCCCTATGCTTAGCCCTCCACGCCTTGCCATAAGAAATTTTGTACTTCAACCTGACGAATACTTTTGTCTGGATAGCCTTCACTTCCATCTCTTTGCACTCCACTATCTCGTTGTAAAGCAACCGAGCAATAAGCATGGACGAAAGGTTGCCATGATCTTGAGGGATACTGGGAATAACACAAGTGTGAAGAACTAAGTCACTCATCAAACTTGTGCCATACTTAGGGAGATAGCCATGCACCCTGGCGAGACAATGTATGTTCTTGCATACCATTGTCAAGTATTTCTGACTTGACACCTAAGATCTAAAAATCCTTTGCGTGGACATTGCCCATTTAATGATTGCATCCTTCAGAGCTTCCTTGTTGGGATACATAGCACCCGTCTCAATGTTGTTTGGGTGATATTGCCAGGAAGAATCATGGCCATCGTTCACGGTCGTTACAGATGAGAAGTCCTGGTTCCATGATGCAGGATTCGGCACCTCCTTTGCGTTCTCTTCTTCATCCAAATCATCAGCATGACCACTATCACCATCTGTATCTTCATCTTCCATCTGGTTTTGCATGTGCCCATCTACCTCGTCAGCATCTGCCTCGCCACTGTAATAACCATCGGCATTTCCTCCTTCTACCTGACTACTCTGCCCTGATTCGTAACCATCATCTCTAGCATTTCCTCCTTCTACCTGACTACTCTGCCCTAGTTCGTAACCATGATGCATCCCTTCACTGCTCTGGCTAGGATCGTAACCACCCTCGCCTTCAGGTGCACTGGCCTCCTTCATGACGGGAAGCACTAAGGCAACAGGATGGCATCCCCTGCTTTCGCAACCTTGTAACCAGCGCACCCACTGAGAGTCCCGCTCTATTGGCCTCAAATAAAAGTAAACGGTTGAACTTGACCGGGTCCACAATGCATGAACGTCGATGGTGTGTGTTTCAATATTAAGCCCTAAACATCTTGTCAACCAGTCTATCAACTAACTAACAGACCATGTTTGAGGGGCAATCAGTGGCACCTCTATGTACTGAAAATCACTCAGATCAGCTCACATCTCATTTGTTCGAACAGTACCCTAACTGTAGTAAAAAAAACAAACTTCACTACATCAGACATCTTTGCTGACCTAAAAAATTATTCAACATGGACAATAATTAAGCAGCAGGACAAACTAAAAATATTCGCACACCTAAATATTTGACATCTAAATATATTACGGAATATTACCGGAGCAACTAAAAATATTCACACACCTAAATATTTGACATCCAAATATATAAAGGAATAATACCGGACCAACTAAAAATATTCGCACACCTAAATATTTGACATCTAAATATATTACAGAATATTACCGAACCAACTGAATAATCGTACACCGTAATATTTCACATCTAAACATATTACCGAATACTACCGGAACAACTATGACAGAGAAAATATCAGTTGAATCTTACCCTTGAAGCGTGCGAAGTAACGACGAACGGCGGCCTTCAATCACCGGAGCCTCCACCACCTCCACCACCACCACGAGCTATCCCATCACGAGATCGAGGTTTCCCTTGCCTCCCCCAACACTCTAGAATGCAACTATGGTGAAAAATGGGCAAGAAATCGGCTAAGTTTTGTGTATAAATTAGAGTGTTTTCGGGTGGGTAGAGAAGAAAAGAAGGAAAGAAGAAGAATGGAAGAGGAAGAAGGTGGGCGTGGGGCAGCCGATGGCTTAGCAGCCACCTATCGGCTTCGCCGCGGCCGACTGCATGCCCACTAGGTCGAGTGACCGTGGGGTGACGTGGTGCAGCCTATCATCGGCTTGCACATGGCCGATGGGCCACTAATCGGCCTCGCCGTGGCCGACTGGGACCTGTCAGCCCCAGCAAACCCGAAGGAAGCCAGACGGCTTCACTAACGCCGATGCTGCATTATTTTTCAAAAAAATCAAAACGGCGTAATATTTCTCAAATTTATTTAAAATAATGCATTATTTAAAAAAATAGCAAAAAATCATCATTTTTTTAATACATGGTCAACTTTTTTTCTATACACATTTTAACATTTTCAAATGCTTGATCAACATTTTTCAAATACTTGTTCAAAAAAATTGAAATGATTGATAAACATTTTTTAAATACATGATAAAAAAATTATACACATTTTTCATATACATGATAAACATATTCTCTATACACATTTAATATTTTTCAAATGCTTGGTCAACATTTTTCAAATGTTTTCGTAGTGTGTTTTCTGTAATATATTTATATATTTTTAGATTTTTAAGTATATACAAAAGTAAAAAAGTAAAGCAAAAAACGAAAACAGGAAACATAGAGACAACAAAAAAAGGAGGTCGTGGCCTCCCGCGCTCTAGGGCCAGCCCATCTTATCTCGCCTTCAACGAGGGTTCCTACCCTCTCGCTGAACGCAAGATATAGGGGAGCCCGCTATGCGTGTTGTGTGTTGATATGTATTACGGCTCGCCTCAAAGTTTTCTGTGTAGCTGTGAGGGCCAGCCCATTTTATTTGGTTTTCTTTCTTTTGCTGACTTGATGTAGAGTTTCTTCTTCTTCTTTTTCTTTTCGTCTGTTGGTTGGACTGGTGCAGTTTCATTGGGGTTCTTCCTTTCTTTTTTATCATTTTCCTTTATGGTTTTCATTCTTTTCTCTGTGTGTTTTTATAACACGGAACAGACGCAGACGCTCATACATATGCACATACACGCACCCCTATAAATGCACGCATGCATACCCTATCCTATTAGCACCTCCGAGTGATTGAGCTGACACATCATCTTGAGATTGACGAAGTCATCATGGACATCTTTGTAGTCGACGGGAACGTCTCCTCCCACTGAACGCACAACACTGGAAGGCCTGCAATAAATCGAGGAAAATGCGAGCACCGGTGTCAACTCTAGAACTTGAACCTGGTGGGTGGGGATATCGCTGTCATCGTAACCATTCAACCACATGTTGGTTCGCTTTTCTTTGTGTTTTCATTATGGTTTTGTTTGGTTTCCACTGATTTTCTTGTTTCTTTTTTTTGTATTTTTTCTTTACGGTTTCATTTTTTTAGTTCTCTTTACAGCTTTCATTGGTGTTCAATGTTTCTAAATTATTTTCTTTTGTATGTGTTTTTGTTTCATGTCTTCATTGATTTTCTTTAGTTTTCATTTACTTATTTTCGTTCTTTATTTTTTTTTCTTCATGGTTTTCTTTCTTTTCTCTTTCATTTTTGTTTTCTATTTTCTTTTTTTCAATACATATCTACTTATTAAATATATTGTGTACATTTTTCTATATATCTAAAACATTTTTGTACATGTAGTACATTTTTTAAATAGGTAATTAAATT
Organism: Thinopyrum elongatum; assembly: GCA_011799875.1. NCBI lineage: Eukaryota > Viridiplantae > Streptophyta > Magnoliopsida > Poales > Poaceae > Thinopyrum > Thinopyrum elongatum. The sequence continues at coordinate 462,691,379 of CM022298.1, read as the reverse complement.
GTTTTTATCAAATACAGTATATATTATGATGTGTACTTTTTATATACATAGTATATTTTTTGTATACAGTTGAAACATTGTTTTGGTACCCGTTGAACATTTTTAATACATATAGTTAACAGTTTTGTCAAATATATGTTTTGATGCCTACTTTTTAACATATACTGCCTCTGTACCGAAATGTAAGACGCTTTTGTAGGCTAGTTTTTGATATGGAGGGAGTACATTGTATATTTTTTGTATACATAAGGAACATATTTTGTATGTATGATTGATATTTTTAAATACATGATTAACATTTTTTCAAATATATGTTTCTAAGCCTATTTTTCATACACACTGTACAGTTTTGCACACATCTAAAACATTATTTTTATACACAGTTAAAAAAAGAATTCCTATTTTTTTAAATAAGAAAATTTAATTTTTTTAATATATATTTAGAATATTTTTTAACTATATACAATGAAAAAAATGAACAAACAGAGGAAAAATGGGAAGGGACGATTAAAGCCTACTCTCAATCTGCTGAGGGTGCATCGTCAGGGATGGTTTTATTTAATATGGAGCTGAGTCTTTTCGTTAGAAAAATAATTCTAGGTTTATTTGTTTCTCTCCGTCGGATTCGATTTCCTAGTTCTCCTGGTCCTCCCATAATCTCCACTAGATCGGGATCGCGCCCTGGCGCGAGGGTGCTAGTCCAAGCATTTTGCCGAAGCACGTAACACTATGTCAGTAGGAACCCAGGTATAGCATTTGCACTTATACAGGATAACAATAAAGTAAAGAAACATTCAATTGTGATAGAAGTAAAACACAATGGAGCACAAGATCAACATCAGTTTATAAGGTAGGATCAAGCTGACATTGGGAGCCGACTGGATAACCAAATTAATCTACCAACCAAGAATAACATTTTAATTCGAAGAACTGCAATCACAATAAGCATAGACGCTCAATGATATTTTCTAATCAATCATGTGACCTATCTGGCATGTGATTATACGGCTAAGCAAGGACCATAATAAGCAGAATTGGGAGCCGACTGGAAAACATTTTGATTCGAAGAACAACAACCACAATTAGCAGAATTATGGGTAAGGCGTGCTCCGCTGCGCCGGTTATAGTTGCATTCCGCATCAACTATGCATGCTAAGCTCAACCCCAAAAACCTGTCTTCCAGGCTGTAGCTCGGAGTTTGTAGCTTTAAATAAACTGCAGGACAAAGCTCCAATTGTTATGCTAGTTCTCTTCTGGATTTATGGTGAAGAATTGGTAGCCAACATGTATGGATGTTCGGGCAAATATGTAACGTGGATAACAATGTGTCTTGGTGTGTTTGCATAATAGTTCGCTCTCCTACTTTGTGATAATACGATGGACAATTTTGTAGCTTGCAGTCTGTAGGAAATGAAAGCTTTTACTCTGCATCTAAGATTACTTAAATTATCTATATCCAATTTGTAGCTGTCAAACTGACTACAAGCATAACCGCATAAGGATTAAAAATAGTTACCTCACCTTTTGACAGAAACAAAATTGATCTCATTGTCATCATCACAAATGAATAGGTACATACACATATCTGTACAAAAATATTTCAATAATTGACGCAAATCTGTAGAAACAAATTAGAGAAATGATCTCAGGAAGATATAGTCAGAACCTGAGCTATAAATTGGTCTCAGATATAAAACTGACAGCATGATTGATTTTAAGTGTCGCAAACCCAGAGAGATAGTCAGGCATTAGCTCTACAAATTGAGCTCAGAAGCAAGTATAAACTAAAACCGATATTGGCTTAAATTTGTACAGAATAAAACAGATAAATTATAACACGGTTGAGATAAGTTATACATGTCTCGAACACAGCAGAACAAATATATGTGCCAAAAAATACTCATATATTATATCAGCTTAGCAGGCAAGTCACGAGATTGAGAGGCCTGATATTGCATCATCAGATAGTAAAGTGTCTACTGATTTGAACTTTAACAAGCAACAAACAATGCCCAAAAAGCTTAGATAAAACACAAGGGTGTCGATGTCGGCATGGATAAAGTTAAGCCACCAATCCACGCACGCCACGCTACTCTTGAAATGCATTAGCTACAAGCGCAACCATAGTTATTTAGACCCATTTTTTTTAAACATTTGTTGGAATTACCTCTACCATAGACTGAAATATACCTGAATCAGCTGACCATTGTTGATCATTTCAAGAAGGAAAACCGCATCAGCCTCATCAAGCGTTGCTCCATACACTCTGCTCCTCTTGGTCACACATTTATCCTATCGTTGGTGGGAATCTAGTGACAAAGGAAAAATGGTATATCTTTAGAATGAACCTGTCGTGAGTTCATCGATACGAAGATTACAACACTTGACCATGAGAACTCACCTCAGGATCATAAGTTGAAGAGCCGGTGAGTGGTACAACTTTGCCTTGATTTTCATGAAAAACAATAAGTGTGTCGAACAACCCCTTTGGGTCCATTGTGTGGAAAGCTCTGACTCGACCATTGCCATCAAGAGCGTAAATACAATTATCACATGGAATGGATGGTTTCCGTGAAGGGATCTTCAAGTTTCTGTTGAAGTCAAAACAGATATGGTAATCTTACTACGAGGACATCATGATGCGGGTAAACTCCTAAGATAGTGGAATCCTAATATTATTTACTTGGGGGATTCTTCACCAGTGTCATCTTCTCCGAGCACAACGGCTCGAAGGACAGTCTCCAGCATTCCAGTGGTCTGATATCTCAATGCAAATTCCTTCTGTTCAGGAAAGAACCCAATCTGTGCACTAAACAATATAACCCCTTAGAAATGCTCGGACCTCGGAGGCAAAACAAAATAAATGTCTAGGAACTAAAGTCTACCTGCTGATATTTATCGACAATGAACATGTTGGTCTCTTTGATTTGTACTCCACCCACTCTAGTCTAGGATCCTCCTCATCAGCAAATGTTACCCCGGACAAAGCCTGCTTGATATACAGCCTGCAAGACACAATTGCAGATACATCATTCAGGGATCAGGATCCAAGGATACAATCCAAAACAGCAATGTAGGCAGCAACGTAGGTCGTGGATGGTCAAAATGCTTGTAGAAATAAGATTAGAATTTAAGCATATTGAAGATGCAGAGTTGTAGCCGAAAGGCACGAGAGCTGAAACAAGAAGGATTCGACATGGGGGGTAAATATCAATATCAGTATTAGTATTACGATTGCATGAGGTTGATGAGGTCGCCCTCTCGTACGTGCTGACGGACAGTCGGGTGCTGATCTCCTGTTGCACCCTCCCGTGGGCATCGAATTGCTGCACACAGACAACAATGCTTAACCAAAAATTACGGAGATGGAAACAGGGGGGCTTTGGGGATTAAGGGGTGGAGGGCAGCGCGTACGTATGTAAAAGATGTCGTTCCACTTGCCGACGTTGAGGTACAACCTGTGGGGGCTTGTCGATGAGCTCCTGGGCGTACTCCACCCACTCTAGTCTCCAAATAGATTGTTCTAGCACCCTCCAAAATATAATTTTCTCCTTGACAAAAGACACGAGAATGCAAGCAACAAGGTCCTACAGAAATTAGGTGAGAGAAATGCATCTTGTTACAGCATATATGATAAACTAACCCAAAGCCAGACTACAATCTTCAGATAACCACATTGGGCAATCCTTTACAATCAATTCAACCGACTAATTAGTCAATTCGACACCGGACAGTAAAGATAAACACAAGTTACTAGAAACTTTTGAACCACAGATGCCTTTTACTTAATCCATATAATGAGACCCATGAGGTAATGCACAAGCAAGCACAGGCATGGAGAACTGAGAATAGAAGAAGAAAAGAGATGGACCTGTAGAGCGGCGACTGAAGATGCAGCAAGACGAACAGACCAGAGCCACGAGCACCCCAAGCGGACCAACCTGCAAGGGAAAACAAGCAAATCAAGGATGAGCTCCAGGCAAACAGAACTGGGACAATGGAAAATGAACAAACACGTACAGATCGAGGGTCGCAGCCCTCGCCGTCTATGGTCGATCTGGTGGCGTCTACCTCTGTTGCTACGTCTCCGTATACAGACGGCGTGCAGGGGAGGGGCCGGACTCGAGGTGAGGGATGACATGGGGAAGTCTGCTAGTCGATGGAACCGGTGGGCCAGCATGGAAGGGGCATGAGAGAAGACCACCAGTCTCTCTGTCGGGGATATACCCTGCGGTATGACCCGGCCTGATGTATGACCCGGCCACAACTTGGTGACTCACTAGTGATCCGGCTGACGCTTGGCGACTCACTGAAGACCCACCTGAGTCTGGCAACTCACTGATGACCCGGAGGGCGGGTCAGACGAATGACAAAGGCCCAAGGCCCAGAAGGCGGCTCATGAGAAGACCAGCTCAAGGTACGATATTCAGTGGGCCAGCTTGAGAGGGAAGGCATAAGGAATATTTCCCTTACAAGCAAGACTAGGATTCCACTTCTAATAGAGTAGTCCTAATCCTACTAGGACTAATCATGTAAGCCGCCCCTTCAACTTATATAAGGAGGGGCAGGGCACCCCAAGAGGGACAAGTGAAGACAGACAAGTCAATAGCTCTCGAGATAGAGGTAGCGAAAGAGCACCCGTGTAATCGAGATCATTATGATCATCAATATCAATCAAGCAGGATGTAGGCTTTTACCTCCGCCATGAGGGACCGAACCTGGGTAAAACCTCGCGTCTCTCGTCCCGCTCAACCCTGTTCAAGCTTCCACTTAGATGCGTTGGCCTCACGACTAAGTCCTCACACTAGGACATCTACCGTGACAAAACCACGACAGTTGACACCCATCGTGGGGCCCGCGCATGGTGGTGTTGAGTTCTTGGAGGGATCTTAACTAGGGTTTCGAGAAGTTCGCAAATTTCCGGATGAAGAAAAGTCGGTTTTGGAAGGATCTACATCAGCTTTGATCAAGATCAGGATTTTTTTATTAATGGAGTTCATCTGGTCGGTTGACAAGATTATCAGAGAAGATCCCGAAGGTTTCGTTTTGTTCACTGTTGGTTCACCGAAATCCGATGGGTGTAAATCATCAACATGCACAAGGCCAAGTTGTTCCAAGCCGCCACCGTGGGTTGCCTCTGCTGTTGGTTTCTACCATGAATCGTCTCCACCGTGAACTGTCGGCGCCTCGCCGGCTCTCCATGAGAGGGCCCACCGCCACCGATAGCCGCCTCGCGGGCATGCTCCTCGCGTTTCACTATAATCCGCCACGCCTCGAGCGGGCCTGCCTCCGCCTCGCCGGGTCGACTCCATGGACCTCGCGCCTCGTTTTTTGCCACCTCGACCATGGACCCGAGCGCCGCCTCCGTGGCTAACCTCGCCTTCACCCTCGAATCTGCTTTGGTGCCGCGAGTCGCCGCACCCACTCCGAGTCGCCCAAGGACTCTGCTTCCGCCACGGACTCTAAGCCGATGTCGCTGTCATCCGCCCACACATCGCCGGAGTCGCCGCTTCGCTCCGCTCCGAGCCGCCACGACCAACAAAGCACGCCTTGAGATGGCCCTCTGCCGGCTCGCTGCCGAAGCCGAGCCTCCGCTCCTCCGCTGCCGTCAAACCGCTCCTCTGATGCAGCCGGCCGAGCCACCTCGCTGCTCACCTCCTCCTCAACCGCGAGCCGCCCTGCCGCTCTGAGCCGCCGTTACAAGCTCCGCCTCTATTGTTGCAACCCGCCGTTGCCACGCCCCGAGCCGCCTTGTTGCAAGGGTTCCGCCCCGTCGAGCCGCCTGTCACTCCAAGCTGTCGTCGCTCCTCCGTGCCGGGTCTCGCCATGGCCCCATTTCCTGAGCCGCCGTTCTGAGCCGGCCCTGACGAGTCGCCGGCCTCGCCTTCCTACGGCCTTGCTTCCGCCTTGCTCCAAATCGCTCCACTCGCCACGGGGCTCGCCTCTGAGCCACCGTCATCACCACCTCAAGACGTCTGCACTTCAAGCGTGCCCGCCTGCGGTCTGCCACTGAACCGTCGGACTCCACTTCCGTTGCGGCCTCACCACCGATGCTTGCCTTCGTCGACGCGCCTATGCCGTGAATCGCCTTGCCGGCTCACTGCTGTTGTGGCCCGCCTCGCCGGCGCCTCTTCACCATCGTGATCGCGCCGCACATCAAGCCTTTTCCTCTGTCAACTCGCCCCTAAATCACCCGAGGTGAGCCGCCCCAGCCAAGTCGCCGTCGGCCTTGGTCCACTTCTGCCTGCGCAGTGGCCCGCCTCACCGCGCCTCAAGATGGCCCGCCTGCATCTGTTACCACGGTCGCGCCCCGTGCCGTCTCGGCTGGCCTCCGGCGTCTCTTCTGCCACAGCTCCGCCGAGCCCCTCTGCCGGTCTCCGCTTCTGCCGTCAGCTCCACCAGCCACCTCTCCGCTGACTTGTGCCTCTCTTGTCGAGGTTCTATCCTCTGCTGGGTGGATCTGCTGAAAGGCATGATGCTCTGCGGTCTGAAACAAAATTGCAAGTTCAGCTTTGTTCAGTTGCCCAAAGTTTGTCCAAACTATGATGTCTGACAGCAACAAGTATACATACAGTTGTGCCGAGGAGTTCCATCCCATGGCCTGTGTAGATGGCAAAATCAAGTTCGTCGCCCTGGATGAATATGATGAAGACCAGCCCGAAAACCAGACCGACAAAAGGATTGGATCTGACCATCTGCACTCTATTGCATGACCTTTCAGAGTGGAAGGAAAGCCGCAAGTACAATGTTGAAAACATCTGGGCAAACGAGGCCTACAAATCTGCTGGTATAAGAAATCTTGCTCCATCGTTCCCGGTCCTGAGCTTCCATGAAGAAGGCATTATCTACCTAGTCTTGGATGATCTCAGGGAGTTGGACAATGTACTAGAGTACATAGTGTAGCGGAGGCTTTGTGTTGACATAGGTAATGACGAGGTCCAGTTCTATCCACGGGATGAAAGGAGTTCTGTTAATTCCCAGCTCTTTGCCAGTGTGTGGATATTTCCAAAAAAAATGACCCGGAGGGTCCGTGCTGAGCCTCCCGGTTCCAGGCTCCGTGTAATAGTCTGGATTTTGCCCTTTTCTTTTTCCTTTGATTTTCTTGGATTTCTTGATTTGATTTGATTTTTCGTGGCTATGTGGTTCTGAAACTTGGGAAGATCATGTCTTCCTAGGTTTCATAGTGAATTGTCATCCTCATCATCATCCCTAGATCATGTCATTTTCATCCTTGACCTAATCCAATATTTTTTTTCCTAGGGAATATTCCTTTTCTGTTAAAGGAATAATCCTTTAGACCCTAGGTTGTGAAGCAACCTATATTTCTGTCACTCCCAAAATTTCCAAATAATTCTCATAAATTGTTTGGGTCATATCTTCCACAAATATGTCATAATCCTTCCTTGGCATCATCAAAGATAATTCACAAATATTCCTTTTCTGATTCTGCCCTAAGTGGTGGTTTGAGAAGGAAGTGTCATTTATCTTTGCTTGATTGACCCCAAATTTTTTGGACATCTTTTCCTATCCATATCATTGCCCCATGCCAAAATTCAACTCAATTTGCCTAGTAAATATTCCTGAGCAAGTTTTCAAAGTTCCTGTCTGAGGGAAGTCATTGTGAAGGAAGTACAAGCTAGGCATATCCAAATGAGTTGAAATTTTGCATGGTCCTTAATATGACAAAATCATCACTCCCCACCAAATTAGAGCTCATGTAACTCATCTATGTGAGCCCAGATCCAAATCTTAGTTTCTGGTCAGATTTTCAGTTTGAGAAGCAACCATATATTATCTTGCTTCATTTAAGCTGAAAATTTACCAGGATATTCTCCTATAAATATCAACTCTCTCCATCAAGTTTTGGCTCAATTCATTAATCCAATTGCCCTGTGCAATTTTTTCAAGTTTCTGTCCAGAGGGATGCTTTTTGAAGCAAGTGCTATTTTGGCAAGTCCAAATGGCATGAAACTTTTTGGGCATCTTCATATCTTCAAATCATTGGGCCATGAGCATTTTCAGCTCATTTCATTCAATTATGTGAGTGCTACTTCAAAATATCCAAATCTGACCAGTGGGTCACTTTCTACAGCAAGTGCACTCTAGACTCCTCCATTTCGTCTGAGTTTTGGCCAGCACAGTCACCTTAGCTCGTGATCAAGCTAGGCCAAAGCCCAAAGTTAGTCTCCTGTTCTAGCTCTCACAATTCACATCAAACACCTTGCTGCCACAATGTTTTGGCTCCTCCAAATCTCTTCTTTGCCCCTGGACCGATTTATTTCTTCATTTGGACTCAGGGTAGCATGGTCTATCTACTAGACATGATGTGGCCGATCACCTGGCACCGCGTATGCCAGTTCACGCGGTGACCACGGGTCGCGACCAGCCAAACTCATGCTCTGGCACATTGTCGCCGCTGTTCCCGTCGTCTCCCTCATCGTCTCGACCTCAAATCATGTCCGGGAGCTCCCCCGTGATCGACTGCACTGTCCTGCGTCACTGCCCCGCCCTGCATCGCTGCGGTCGCGTCGCCGTCGAGCTGCCCGTGACGCAAAACCCCTCTGTCCTCCATTAGTGCTCAGCTTGAGCTCGCCCGTGAGCTCTAGAGGCTTCTCCCGCGCCTATTTAAGCTGCCCCGAGGTCCTCCGCACCTCACCCACTCCTCCCTCGCCTCATTTGCTCACCGGAGTCGCCTAATCTCACCGGAGTTCGTCGTTCCCTCCTCGGCCATCGTCGGAGTTCGAGCTACCCCGGCCGCCTCAGGCCTCCTCTCCACCTCCACCGACTCCCTCTCCTCCCGGCGAGCCGCCCCACCCCCTCTCCCCTCGCCGGAGCGCCTTGCTTCGTCGAGCACCACCACCACCGCCCGCCTCTGTTGCCTCCTGTCTCCGCGACCTCCCCTCCACCCCGCTCCTCCCCGGTGCTCCTTTTCCCTCTGAACGGGTGCGCCGCGGCCCCGTGGTCCCGCCGGTGCCCTCGACCGGGCCGGGGATCGCCGGAGCCGGCCGGCCCCCTTGCCTGAGCGCCCCTGCCTGGCCTCGTCTCCTCCTCTGTTTCCCTCGTGAGGGAACAGAGGGAGGAAGAAGACGACCACGCTGGCCCCCCCTACCGCGTGGGACCCCCCTGTAAGCCTCTCCTCCCCCTGGTCCACGTGGATAAGTGGAGACCGTTTTCTAAAAATCCGTCTTCCCTTCTTCGAAAACTTACTTTGGTTCTACTACGGCTGAAAGTACGTTTTCTCTTCTCTGAAGGCGTATTCCTCTAAGTGTGCGTTCTGTTTTTCCTCCCAGGGACTCATTGGTCATGAAAATATTCACAGATTGGTCCCTCTCCTTCTTCACCTCGTATCTCCGCGACCGTAACTCCGATTGAGGTGAAACCAATGCTCACTTCTTCATCTCGTCGAGATCTTTCTGTTGGTAACATTTTCACTAGGTTGTCCCACAGTGAAAATGACCATTTTGCCCTTGCCCTATTCAGCCCCCTTCGAGAGAGAACCGTCCGGCGTTTCGTTCCGCGGCTTCACCGCACTTCTTCCCGGAGTCTCCGTCACCCTCAGGCAAGCCACAACAGCCACTTGCATGATAGCCATGCAGTAGCCATGGTTTCTGCTTGAATATTTAATAAAAGTTTGCCCGTTATCTGTCTGCTTGTTTGCTACTGTTGTCGTTGTTTCGGTTATGCTCGTGGTTTCATGTTCACCTTCATGCTATGTTCTGATGCATCTTGTTATCTTGTACTACTTGCTAGTATTGTTTTCATGTCATGCTTGGTAGTAGTAGTACATGCTGGTAGTAGTGATGTTCAGTCCGATGCATGTTTACCGTCTGTTATCAAGTACCGTGGTTATGCATGTTCCTTTGCATCTAGTTGGTTACATGCTTACTTGGTAGTGTTCTTGCTATGTTCTTGCATGGTATTTATCCATGATGCTAGTGGTCATGCTATGCTCATGTGTAGTGTTATGATCATGCTCATCAGTATGCCATGCTCAGTTGGATATATGCTTCATTGTTGTTATGCTCATGTTGGTATCATGCTCATGCATTGTAGTTGCATCACATGATTTTAATATGACTCACTTATTTCATTCAAGTTTAACCGGATAATAATGAACTTGAACAACTGTTGGCTGAGTCATGGTGCCACTGAATCGAGCTGACCAGTGCAACCACATTTGCCTTTTATGGGAAGGACCTAACTGGGTCTATTGTCATGCCTTTCGCTGGTGCCTCCAACGAGGGAAGGTTATGGGCGCGCGCTACCCTGATTAGGTAGGCGGACATAAGCCTTGTGTGCCCATTGTTGTTGTTATGGTACCTTGTCCCCGTTTGGGACCGTTTATGTTTTGCCACGACGGTGGCCATTGGGTGTCTTTGGTAGACATGGGGCCACCCAGGACTTAGCCCAAAGGGGAGTTTGTCGGAGTGGCCGGGAGAGTGTCATGGGCAGTAGATCGGTTTTGTCGGAATGCCATTGGTCCACCCGAATGGGAGTGCGAGGCCATGGGTTCCGTGGTGTGGGTACAGTGTGCTAACCTCTGCAGAGTGTGTGTTTTAATCTATCGATAGCCGCGCCCGCGGATATGGGCCCAGTTCATAGTCGGTCACACTATGAGCCAACAATAATAATAACTTGCTTAATAATAACCCCGGTTCGATGATGAGAAAGAGATTGGTTGTGATCGAGAGAGGATCACGAAGGTATCGTGGATACCGAAGTTGGTTGATCTTTATGTGATCGCGAGATGATCACAGTGGTATCATGGATACTGAAGTTGGTAAGTTGATGCATGAGATGGTTACGAGGTAACCGCCGAATAAGAGTAAGTTGGTGCATGATCATGTTAACTTGTTGCATGTAGTATCATCATGTTCATATGCTCATGCCGTGCTAAGGTTGTTCTAGCTGTATCATGTTCAGATGTGCATGCCCCGTGTTCTGTTAGCATCATGTTCATGATTTCTTTAACCTGTAATTCCCATGTTGTTGTGTGTCTTGATTGCTTTTGGTTAATTGTGAGCTTGCAAGTACATTCAATGTACTGACCTGGCGTGTCATGCCAGTTTGCAAGTCGTGCCTGGATTGCTTGCTTGTTTGGTGTGGTTCCTGTGTTTGCGAGCTAGGATAAACGTTCCAGCCAGAGTCCCTGCGGATTGGAGTCCATCATCGTCGTTCGTTGTTCCGCTGCCAGTAGAGGTTCCGCTGCCTCGAGTTGTTATGCTGCTTGCATAGAGCAACTGTGGTTGGCGTAGTGTCACCATGCCGGTGTTATTCATTGTAATATCGGAGACATTGTAATCGTATTCGTGTTGTAATAGAGAGCTGGTTTGTTCTATGCTAAGTAGTGTTGTATTCCAGAAGACTTCACTTCGATCTCTGGGCTGGAATACGGGGTGTTCCGGTTTCCCTGAGCCGGGGTGCCACACTCCGCTACGGTCGTGCTTCAAGTTTCCGCTTCCGCCGTCATCACTGTGACCTCGTGCTGAGCCACCCCGATCGTCCTTGTTCTGAGCCACCGTGTTTCCACTTGCTGTGGTTGATGCCCTTTTGCACGGGCAGGGAAGAGTGGCTAAATTGCCATTGCAAGTACTGGAAGTTGTTCATGGAACGGATCATCTATCGTCCGGACAAATCAGGTGAATTCTGTTCAGTCAATTTTTATTGATATGTTTTTATTCTTTAAAGAACAAGTACTCTGGCTTGCGATATTTTTTATGCAGGACAATTGTTCACTGCAAGAGCGATGGTGTTGCCATGGATGTATAGCTCGCTCCATGGTTATCACGCGCTAGCATCTGACCGTGCCATAATGCTCGACGAATGTATGTGCAAGCCGCCGCCTCTGCGGCTCAGTCTACATCAACACAACATGGCTGACTCGCCCGTCCGTGCAATTTATAACACCACAGCTGACTCGCTCATTCCCACGGTTTTGCAAAGCTGTGGCCGACTCACGCGTCCGCGCTGTCTTTTAATGACGCGATCGACTCCTGCATATACATCAACAAATCAGAGCCACGTCTGCTCACACTAGCTGCCTAATGAGCGCACGCAAGTCGCCGCTCCTGCGGCCCGGTCTATTACAACAAGCTCTGGAACAAATAATAATATATTATCAGCCTCCGCCTGCACCGGAGGACTCAATGGGCAGGCGCACAAGTCGCCGCCACTGCGGTTTTGGTTAACTTCAACAATCAGCCAGGATGAACCATTGGCCGGGTTACCGACACAACTCATACGGGAGCATTTATAACCCGCCACAGTCGACCTCAACCTTCCGTGGATTTACATCGCATTATCAACGCCAAGGATATACAATGAGTGTCGCGAAGATCATCAACTCGCCACCTCGCCTCCGGCTTCAACACATTCCAGTGTCCCGTTGTCAACCATATGCCGGTTTATATCACGGTTAAGTATGGAGGGTCTCAAGCCAATTCCTTGAGTCGTCTTAAGACTTGGGGACTACACAGACATGACTCAGCAAATTTTGCCAATTTCAGCAAATTCAAGAACCCCGGGTCATTGGAGGGAAAATAATGTTGGAAATATGCCCTAGAGGCAATAATAAAGTGGTTATTATTATATTTCCTTATTCATGATAATTGTCTATTGTTCATGCTATAATTGTGTTATCCGGAAATCGTAATGCATGTGTGAATACATAGACCACAACATGTCCCTAGTGAGCCTCTAGTTGACTAGCTCGTTGATCAATAGATGGTTACGGTTTCCTGACCATGGACATTGGATGTCGTTGATAACGGGATCACATCATTAGGAGAATGATGTGATGGACAAGACCCAATCCTAAGCATAGCACTAGATCGTGTAGTTCGTCTGCTAAAGCTTTTCTAATGTCAAGTATCATTTCCTTAGACCATGAGATTGTGCAACTCCTGGATACCGTAGGAATGCTTTGGGTGTATCAAATGTCACAACGTAACTGGGTGACCATAAAGGTGCACTGCAGGTATCTCTGAAAGTGTCTGTTGGGTTGGCACGAATCGAGACTGGGATTTGTCACTCCGTATGACGGAGAGGTATCTCTGGGCCCACTCGGTAATGCATCATCACAATGAGCTCAATGTGACTAAAGAGTTAGCCATGGGATCATGCGTTACGAAACGAGTAAAGAGACTTGCCGGTAACGAGATTGAACAAGGTATAGGGATACCGACGATCGAATCTCGGGCAAGTATCATACCGGTAGACAAAGGGAATTGTATACGGGATTGATTGAATCCTCGACATCGTGGTTCATCCGATGAGATCATCGTGGAACATGTGGGAGCCAACATGGGTATCCAGATCCCGCTGTTGGTTATTGGCCGGAGAGATGTCTCGGTCATGTCTGCATGGTTCCCGAACCCGTAGGGTCTACACACTTAAGGTTCGGTGACTCTAGGGTTGTTATGGGAAATAGTATGTGAATACCGAATGTTGTTCGGAGTCCCGGATGTCACGAGGAGTTCCGGAATGGTCCGGAGGTAAAGATTTATATATGGGAAGTTGTTATTGGGGTTCCGGAAAAAGTTTCGGTTTTTTCGGTATTGTACCGGGAAGCTTTCGAAAGGTTCCGGAGGATTCCGGAGGGGTCCGGAAGTCCGGAAAGTGTTCCACCACGTCCAATACAGCAGCATGGGTTGTAAGGGGGCGCCCTAGCCTTAATGGGCTAGGGGAACCAGTCCCCTAAGGCCCATGCGCATGGGAGAGGGGAAACCCTAAAGGGGGGAGGATGGAGGGAGGCCATAACCTCTCCCCTGGCGCAGCCCTCCCCCTCTCCAACACCTCCTCCTCCTCCGTTTGAGCTTGGCGAAGCCCTGCCGGAGAACCGCAAGTTCCACCACCACGCCGTCGTGCTACTGGAGCTGTCTTCCCCAACCTCTCCCTCCTCCTTGCTGGATCAAGGCGCGGGAGACGTCACCGGGCTGCACGTGTGTTGAACGCGGAGGCACCGTTGTTCGGTGTTTAGATCGGAATCGACCGCGATCTGAATCGCTGCGTGTACGACTCCTCCAACCGCGTTCTTGCAACGCTTCCGCATCGCGATCTTCAAGGGTATGAAGATGCACTCCTCTCTCTTTCGTTGCTAGTCTCTCCATAGATTGATCTTGGTGATGCGTAGGAAAAATTTTGATTTACTACTACGTTACCCAACAGTGGCATCATGAGCTAGGTCTATGCGTAGTTTCTTGCACGAGTAGAACACAAGTTGTTGTGGGCGTCGTTTTTGTCATTTTTCTTGCCGTTACTAGTCTTATCTTGATTCGGCGGCATCGTGGGATGAAGCGGCCCGGACTGACCTTACACGTACGCTTACGTGAGACAGGTTCCACCGACTGACATGCACTAGTTGCATAAGGTGGCTAGCGGGTGTCTGTCTCTCCCACTTTAGTCGGATCGGATTCGATGAAAAGGGTCCTTATGAAGGGTAAATAGAAATTGGCATATCACGTTGTGGTTGTGGCGTAGGTAAGAAACGTTCTTGCTAGAAACCTATAGCAGCCACGTAAAAATATTTTGCAACAACAATTAGAGGACGTCTAACTTGTTCTTGCAGCATGTGCCGTGTGATGTGATATGGCCAAAAGGATGTGATGAATGATATATGTGATGTATGAGATTGATCATGTTCTTGTAATAGGAATCACGACTTGCATGTCGATGAGTATGACAACCGGCAGGAGCCATAGGAGTTGTCTTAATTTATTGTATGACCTGCGTGTCAATGAAAAACGCCATGTAATTACTTTACTTTATTGCTAACCGTTAGCCATAGTAGTAGAAGTAATAGTTGGCGAGGCAACTTCATGAAGACACGATGATGGAGATCATGATGATGGAGATCATGGTGTCATGCCGGTGACGATGATGATCATGGTGCCCCGAAGATGGAGATCAAAAGGAGCAAAATGATATTGGCCATATCATGTCACTATTTGATTGCATGTGATGTTTATCATGTTTACATCTTATTTGCTTAGAACAACGGTAGCATAAATAAGATGATCCCTCGCTAAAATTTCAAGAAAGTGTTCCCCCTAACTGTGCACCGTTGCGAAGGTTCATTGTTTCGAAGCACCACGTGATGATCGGGTGTGATAGATTCTAACGTTCGAATACAACGGGTGTAAGCTAGATTTACACATGCAAAACACTTAGGTTGACTTGACGAGCCTAGCATGTACAGACATGGCCTCAGAACACGGAAGACCGAAAGGTCGAACATGAGTCGTATAGAAGATACGATCAACATAGAGATGTTCACCGTTGATGACTAGTCCGTCTCACGTGATGATCGGACACGGCCTAGTCGATTCGGATCATGTATCACTTAGATGACTAGAGGGATGTCTATCTGAGTGGGAGTTCATTGAATAATTTGATTAGATGAACTTAATTATCATGAACTTAGTCTAAAATCTTTACAATATGTCTTGTAGATCAAATGGCCCATGCTAATGTTGCCCTCAACTTCAACGCGTTCCTAGAGAAAACCAAGCTGAAAGACGATGGTAGCAACTACACGGACTGGGTCCGTAACCTGAGGATTATCCTCATAGCTGCCAAGAAAGCATATGTCCTTGAAGCACCGCTAGGTGACGCACCTGTTTTCCCAGCAACTCAAGACGTTATGAACGCCTGGCAGTCGCGAAGTGATGATTACTCCCTGGTTCAGTGCGGCATGCTTTACAGCTTAGAACCGGGGCTCCAAAAGCGTTTTGAGCAACACGGAGCATATGAGATGTTCCAAGAGCTGAAAATGGTTTTCCAAGCTCATGCCCGGGTCGAGAGATATGAAGTCTCCGACAAGTTCTACAGTTGTAAGATGGAGGAGAATAGTTCTGTCAGCGAGCATATACTCAAAATGTCTGGGTTGCACAACCGCTTGTCTCAGCTGGGAGTTAATCTCCCGGATGACGCGATCGTTGACAGAATCCTTCAGTCGCTTCCACCTAGCTACAAGAGCTTTGTGATGAACTTCAATATGCAGGGGATGGAGAAAACCATTCCTAAGATATATTCAATGCTGAAATCAGCGGAGGTGGAGATCAAAAAGGAACATCAAGTGTTGATGGTGAATAAAACCACTAAGTTCAAGAAAGGCAAGGGTAAAAAGAACTTCAAGAAGGACGGCAAGGGAGTTGCCGCGCCCGGTAAGCAAGCTACCAGGAAGAAGCCAAAGAATGGACCCAAGCCTGAGACTGAATGCTTTTATTGCAAGGGAAACGGTCACTGGAAGCGGAACTGCCCCAAGTACTTA
Source organism: Thinopyrum elongatum (assembly GCA_011799875.1). Lineage (NCBI taxonomy): Eukaryota > Viridiplantae > Streptophyta > Magnoliopsida > Poales > Poaceae > Thinopyrum > Thinopyrum elongatum. The sequence goes on along the minus strand of CM022298.1, from coordinate 462,675,109 downwards.
GCGGATAAGAAGGCCGGCAATACCAAAGGTATATGTGATATACATGTTATTGATGTGTACCTTACCAGCGCTCGTAGTAGCTCCTGGGTATTTGATACCGGTGCGGTTGCTCATATTTGTAACTCAAAACAGGAGCTGCGGAATAAGCAAAGACTGGCGAAGGACGAGGTGACGATGCGCGTCGGGAATGGTTCCAAGGTCGATGTGATCGCCGTCGGCACGCTACCTCTACATCTACCTTCGGGATTAGTTTTAAACCTTAATAATTGTTATTTAGTACCAGCTTTGAGCATGAACATTGTATCAGGATCTCGTTTGATGCGAGATGGCTACTCATTTAAATCCGAGAATAATGGTTGTTCTATTTATATGAGAGATATGTTTTATGGTCATGCCCCGCTGGTCAATGGTTTATTCTTATTGAATCTCGAACGTGATGTTACACATATTCATAGTGTGAATGCCAAAAGATGTAAGGTTGATAATGATAGTCCCACATACTTGTGGCACTGCCGCCTTGGTCACATTGGTGTCAAACGCATGAAGAAACTCCATGCAGATGGACTTTTGGAGTCTCTTGATTATGAATCATTTGACACGTGCGAACCATGCCTCATGGGCAAAATGACCAAGACTCCGTTCTCCGGGACAATGGAGCGAGCAACCAACTTATTGGAAATCATACATACTGATGTGTGCGGTCCAATGAGCATTGAGGCTCGCGGTGGTTATCGTTATGTTCTCACCCTCACTGATGACTTAAGTAGATATGGGTATATCTACTTAATGAAACACAAGTCTGAGACCTTCGAAAAATTCAAGGAATTTAAGAGTGAGGTAGAGAATCAACGTGACAGGAAAATAAAGTTCTTACGATCAGATCGTGGAGGGGAATATTTGAGTCACGAGTTTGGCACACACTTAAGGAAATGTGGAATTGTTTCACAACTCACGCCGCCTGGAACACCTCAGCGTAATGGTGTGTCCGAACGTCGTAATCGCACTCTATTGGATATGGTACGATCTATGATGTCTCTTACTGATCTACCGCTATCATTTTGGGGTTATGCTTTAGAGACTGCCGCATTCACTTTAAATAGGCCTCCATCGAAATCCGTTGAGACGACACCGTATGAATTATGGTTTGGGAAGAAACCTAAGCTGTCGTTTCTGAAAGTTTGGGGATGCGATGCTTATGTCAAGAAACTTCAACCTGAAAAGCTCGAACCCAAATTGGAAAAATGCGTCTTCATAGGATACCCTAAAGAAACTATTGGGTATACCTTCTACCTTAGATCCGAAGGCAAGATCTTTGTTGCCAAGAATGGATCCTTTCTGGAGAAAGAGTTTCTCTCGAAAGAAGTAAGTGGGAGGAAAGTAGAACTTGATGAGGTACCCCCTCTTGAACCGGAGAGTAGCGCAGCTCAGGAAGATGTTTCTGTGGTGCCTGCACCGACTAGAGAGGAAGTTAATGATGATGATCATGAAACTTCGGATCAAGTTGCTACTGAACTTCGTAGGTCCACGAGGACACGTTCCGCACCAGAGTGGTACGGCAACCCTGTCTTGGAAGTCATGTTGTTAGACAACGGTGAACCTTCGAACTATGAAGAAGCGATGGCGGGCCTGGATTCCAACAAATGGCTAGAAGCCATGAAATCCGAGATAGGATCCATGTATGAAAACGAAGTATGGACTTTGACAGACTTGCCCGATGATCGGCAAGCCATAGAGAACAAATGGATCTTTAAGAAGAAGACAGACGCGGATGGTAATGTGACCATCTATAAGGCTCGACTTGTCGCTAAGGGTTATCGACAAGTTCAAGGGGTTGACTACGATGAGACCTTCTCACCCATAGCGAAGCTGAAGTCCGTCAGAATCATGTTAGCAATTGCCGCATACTATGATTATGAGATATGGCAAATGGACGTCAAAACGGCATTCCTTAATGGTTTCCTTAAGGAAGAGTTGTATATGATGCAGCCGGAAGGTTTTGTCGATCCTAATAATGCTGACAAGGTATGCAAGCTCCAGCGCTCAATCTATGGGCTGGTGCAAGCATCTCGGAGTTGGAACATTCGCTTTGATGAGATGATCAAAGCGTTTGGGTTTACACAGACTTATGGAGAAGCCTGTGTTTACAAGAAAGTGAGTGGGAGCTCTGTAGCATTTCTCATATTATATGTAGATGACATACTATTAATGGGAAATGATATAGAATTCTTGGAAAGCATAAAGGCCTACTTGAACAAGTGTTTTTCAATGAAGGACCTTGGAGAAGCTGCTTACATATTAGGCATCAAGATCTATAGAGATAGATCGAGACGCCTCATTGGTCTTTCGCAAAGCACCTACCTTGACAAGATATTGAAGAAGTTCAATATGGATCAGTCCAAGAAGGGGTTCTTGCCTGTATTACAAGGTGTGAGATTGAGCACGGCTCAATGCCCGACCTCGGCAGAAGATAGAGAAAAGATGAGCGTCATCCCCTATGCCTCAGCCATAGGGTCTATTATGTATGCCATGCTGTGTACCAGACCTGATGTGAACCTCACCGTAAGTTTGGTAGGAAGGTACCAAAGTAATCCCGGCATGGAACACTGGACAGCGGTCAAGAACATCCTGAAGTACCTGAAAAGGACTAAGGATATGTTTCTCGTTTATGGAGGTGACGAAGAGCTCGTCGTAAAGGGTTACGTCGATGCTAGCTTCGACACAGATCTGGATGACTCTAAGTCACAAACCGGATACGTGTATATTTTGAATGGTGGGGCAGTCAGCTGGTGCAGTTGCAAGCAAAGCGTCGTGGCGGGATCTACATGTGAAGCGGAGTACATAGCAGCCTCGGAGGCAGCACAGGAAGCAGTCTGGATGAAGGAGTTCATCACCGACCTAGGAGTTATTCCCAATGCGTCGGGCCCAATGACTCTCTTCTGTGACAACACTGGAGCTATTGCCCTTGCCAAGGAGCCCAGGTTTCACAAGAAGACCAGGCATATCAAGCGTCGCTTCAACTCCATTCGTGAACATGTTCAAGATGGAGACATAGATATTTGTAAAGTGCATACGGATCTGAATGCCGCAGATCCGTTGACTAAACCTCTTCCACGAGCAAAACATGATCAACACCAGAACTCTATGGGTGTTCGATTCATCACAATGTAACTAGATTATTGACTCTAGTGCAAGTGGGAGACTGTTGGAAATATGCCCTAGAGGCAATAATAAAGTGGTTATTATTATATTTCCTTGTTCATGATAATTGTCTATTGTTCGTGCTATAATTGTGTTATCCAGAAATCGTAATGCATGTGTGAATACATAGACCACAACATGTCCCTAGTGAGCCTCTAGTTGACTAGCTCGTTGATCAATAGATGGTTACAGTTTCCTGACCATGGACATTGGATGTCGTTGATAACGGGATCACATCATTAGGAGAATGATGTGATGGACAAGACCCAATCCTAAGCATAGCACTAGATCGTGTAGTTCGTCTGCTAAAGCTTTTCTAATGTCAAGTATCATTTCCTTAGACCATGAGATTGTGCAACTCCCAGATACCGTAGGAATGCTTTGGGTGTATCAAACGTCACAACGTAACTGGGTGACCATAAAGGTGCACTGCAGGTATCTCCGAAAGTGTCTGTTGGGTTGGCACGAATCGAGACTGGGATTTGTCACTCCGTATGACGGAGAGGTATCTCTGGGCCCACTCGGTAACGCATCATCATAATGAGCTCAATGTGACTAAAGAGTTAGCCACGGGATCATGCGTTACGGAACGAGTAAAGAGACTTGCCGGTAACGAGATTGAACAAGGTATAGGGATACCGACGATCGAATCTCGGGCAAGTATCATACCGGTAGACAAAGGGAATTGTATACGGGATTGATTGAATCCTCGACATTATTCAAATCAAGGCTTACGACCCGGCACTTGGGGGCTACATTATTCAAATCAAGATTATATCAAGTATGCAAGTCCCATGTCACTACAAGCATGTACCACGGCACTTGGGGGCTAATGCAAGTTGCTTTTCAAATCATCACATTGTCAACAGAACCGGTTATTTCAGGGGGATGAGCCGGCCTTCCATCATTTTCTAAGTCCCAACCCAGTATTATCTTACTGAGCTGGCCCTTGGGGGCTACACTGGTTGAAGTTTTATGAGTATAAGGCAATTACAAGTCCCAGGTTGTTGCAGGCAAGACAACCCGGTACTTGGGGGCTACATATATGGAACATTCAACTTATGATTTGTGACTCAGACGAACAGCCCGGATTTCTCCAAGGTTGCAACATTTATATTGAAGCAAGTCTTAAGCTGTTATTACGTTCCCCTCTTAAGACTTGGGGGCTACAAGTGATATGCATATAAGAGAGGAACATCTTCAAGTTCTCAGTTTTGAGCAAACCAGCTATATTTACAAGAGCAAGCACCAAGTTATAACAAGGTATAAGGACTTGACCTGAAGAACTCAGGAAGACCAATTATGTGACCCGGCGTCTGTAACAATCATGACCCGGTATGATCAAATTCTATAACTCGGCAATTTCGGTGATCACAACTCGGCAAGCTCTACATCCTCAAGCCGGCTGAAAATAAGATGAATATCTTAAGTCCAATATTTTTGTCAAGCCAGAGTATTGGAAGCCGACTCAAATGGATTATTTTTCCCCAATATTTTTCTGCAAGAAACCAAGAGACAGGATATGGAATAGCTCAATAATTGCATGACCCGGCAAATATTGACTCGGTCAAGTGTTTTCACAGAAAGAAGTGACAAGGATTTAAGGATGAGCAAATGCCAGCTCAGAAGAACCTTCGACCCGGCGCACAACCTGTCAAAGTTGTTCTTGTTTTTATTTTGTAGGATAAGTTTACCATGCATAAATCCAAGCTAAACCGGGGGCTAATGTCGGGGATATACCCCGCGGTATGACCCGGCCTGATGTATGACCCGGCCGCAACTTGGCGACTCACTAGTGATCCGGCTGACGCTTGGTGACTCACTGGAGACCCGCCTGAATCTGGTGACTCACTGGTGACCCGGAGGGCAGTCCAGATGAATGACAAGGCCCAAGGCCCAGAAGGCGGCTCGTGAGAAGACCGGCTCAAGGTACGATATTCGGTGGGCCGGCTTGAGAGGGAAGGCATAAGGAATATTTTCCTTACAATGGAAGCAAGACTAGGATTCCACTTCTAATAGAGTAGTCCTAATCCTACTAGGACTAATCATGTAAGCCGCCCCTTCAACTTATATAAGGAGGGGCAGGGCACTGATACGTCTCCATCGTATCTACTTTTCCAAACTCTTTTGCCCTTGTTTTGGACTCTAATTTGCATGATTTGAATGGAACTAACCCGGACTGACGCCGTTTTCAGCAGAATTGCCATGGTGTTATTTTTGTGCAGGAATAAAATTTCTCGGAATGACCTGAAACTTCATGGAGATCATTTTTGGAATTAATAAAAAATATTGGCGAAAGAATCAACTGAAGGGGGCCCACACCCTGTCCACAAGGGTGAGAGGCGCGCCCACCCCCCCAGGGCGCGCCATCCGACCTTGTGGGCCCTCTAGACCTCCATCGACCTCAACTCCAACTCCATATATTCACATTCGGGGAGAAAAAAAATAAGAGAGAAGGATTCATCATGTTTTACGATACGAAGCCGCCGCCACCTCCTGTTCTTCCTCGGGAGACCAGATCTGGAGTCCGTTCGGGGCTCCGGAGAGGGGAAATCGTCGTCGTCGTCATCATCAACCATCCTCCATCACCAATTTCATGATGCTCACCACCGTGTGTGAGTAATTCCATCGTAGGCTTGCTGGACGGTGATGGGTTGGATGAGATCTATCATGTAATCGAGTTAGTTTTGTTAGGGTTTGATCCCTAGTATCCACTATGTTCTAAGATTGATGTTGCTATGACTTTGCTATGCTTAATGCTTGTCACTAGGACCCGAGTGCCATGATTTCAGATCTGAACCCTTTATGTTTTCATGAATATATTTGTGTTCTTGATCCTATCTTGCAAGTTATAGTCACCTACTACGTGTTATGATCCGGTAACCCCGGAGTGACAATAGTCGGGACCACTCCCGGTGATGACCGTAGTTTGAGGAGTTCATGTATTCACTAAGTGCTAATGCTTTGGTCCGGTACTCTATTAAAAGGAGGCCTTAATATCCCTTAGTTTCTAATAGGACCCCGCTGCCACGGGAGGGTAGGTCAAAAGATGTCATGCAAGTTCTTTTCCATAAGCACGTATGACTATATTCGGAATACATGCCTACATTATATTGATGAATTGGAGCTAGTTCTGTGTCACCCTATGTTATAATTGTTGCATGATGAATGCCATCCGACATAATTATCCATCATTGATCCATTGCCTCGAGCTTTTCACATATTGATCTTTGCTTCGTTACTTTTCCGTTGCCACTGCTACGATTGCTACAAAACTACTACTGTTACTTTTGCCACTGTTACCATTACTTCCATACTACTTTGCTACTAAATACTTTGCTGCAGATATTAAGTCTTTCAGGTGTGGTTGAATTGACAACTCCGCTGCTAATACTTGAGAATATTCTTTGGCTCCCCTTGTGTCGAATCAATAAATTTGGGTTGAATACTCTACCCTCGAAAACTGTTGCGATCCCCTATACTTGTGGGTTATCAAGACCTTTTTCTGGCACCGTTGCCGGGGAGCATAGCTCTATTCTCTGAGTCACTTGGGATTTATATCTGTTGATCACTATGAAGAATTTGAAAGATACTAGAACCAAGATTTTTCCCTCTACTACGAGGGGAGGTAAGGAACTGCCATCTAGCTCTGCACTTGATTCACCTTCTGTTTTGAGTAAGCTTGCGACACCTACACCTGCTAGTAATTCTGATATGTCACAAGTAATTGATGATGGCACTTCTGCTATGCATGATGCTAATGATGATACTACTGCTTTGCTTGATAATGCTGTGCCACTAGATGAATTTCTTGATGAACAACTTGCTAGGGTTAGAGAAAATATTATTGAAACTGAAGATTATGATTCTCCCCCTAGATATGAATTGCCTGTTGTACCTGAGGGTTATATTATGGATAAAGAAACTGCTAGAGACTTTCTTGCTTGCAATGATAGAGAAGGTCTTAAGAAACTGTTAGCTAAGCTGAAAGAAAAATCCTTGAATGCTAGAATGAAATATGATCCCAATTTTGCTACTTCACCTATCTTTGTTACTGATGAGGATTATGAATTCTCTGTTGATCCTGAGTTAATTACTTTGGTTGAATCTGATCCCTTCTATGGTTATGAATCTGAAACAGTTCTGGCACATCTTACTAAATTGAATGATATAGCCACCCTATTTGCCCATGAGGAAAAAATTCGCTATTACTATATTCTTAAGTTGTTTCCTTTCTCATTAAAGGGTGATGCTAAGTTATGGTTTAATTCTCTTGCTCCTGGTTGTGTGCGTAGTCCCCAGGATATGATTTATTACTTCTCTCAAAAATATTTCCCTGCTCATAAGAAACAAGCTGCCTTACAGGAAATATTTAACTTTGTGCAATCTGAAGAAGAGAGTCTCCCACAAGCTTGGGGGAGGCTTCTCTAATTACTAAATGCTTTGCCTGATCATCCTCTCAAAAAAATGAAATACTTGATATCTTTTATAATGGACTAACCGATGCTTCTAGGGACCACCTAGATAGTTGTGCTGGTTGTATTTTCGGGGAATGAACTGTTGAGCAAGCTGAATTACTATTGAATAATATATTGAGTAATGATAATGATTGGACACTTCCTGAACCAACTCCTAAGCCAACTCCGAAGAAAAGAGGTATTCTATTTCTCAGTCCTGAAGATATGCAAGAGGCAAAGAAATCTATGAAGGAAAAAGGTATTAAAGCTGAAGATGTTAAGAATTTACCGCCTATTGAAGAAATACATGGTCTTGATAACCCGACACAGGTAGTAGAGGTAAACTCTCTCCATAGATTTGATGAAGGTGATATTCCTCATAATAAGTCTGCTAGTCAATGCTTGGATGAGTTTGATAATTTTATTGTTAAACAAGAAAACTTCAATGCTTATGTTAGTAGACAATTGAAACGTAATGCTCACATGCTTGATTACTTGGGTGATTATATGAGTAGAACTGTTAATGATCTTAAGCTTATTAGTAAACATGCTTCCATGATTACAACTCAAGTAGAACAAGTACTTAAAGCACAGGATGATTTGCTTAATGAGTTGAATAATAAGAACAATGATAATGATGTTAGGGTTATGACTAAAGGTGGTAAAATGACCCAGGAACCTTTGTATCCTGAGGGCCATCCTAAGAGAGTTGAGCAAGATTCTCAGAGAATTAATACTGATGCATCTAGTCCTAGTAATAAAAATAAAAAGAAAACTGATAGGACTTTGCATACTTCTAGTGAACCTGTCATAGACACACCTGGGAATCCAAATGATATTTCTATTTATGATGCTGAGAAACAATCTGGTGATGAACATGAACCTAGTGATAATGTTAATAATGATGTTCATGTTGATGCTCAACCTAGTAATGATAATGATGTAGAGATTGAACCTGTTGTTGATCTTGATAACCCACAATCAAAGAATCAACATTATGATAAGAGAGACTTTGTTGCTAGGAAACATGGTAGAGAAAGAGAACCATGGGTTCAGAAACCCATGCCCTTTCCTCCTAAGCCATCCAAGAAAAAGGATGATGAGGATTTTGAGCGCTTTGCTGAAATGATTAGACCTATCTTTTTGCGTATGCGTTTAACTGATATGCTTAAAATGCCTCCTTATGCTAAGTATATGAAAGATATTGTTACAAATAAAAGAAAGATACCGGAAGCTGAAATCCACCATGCTTGCTAATTATACTTTTAAGGGTGGAATACCAAAGAAACTTGGGGATCCAGGAGTACCAACTATACCATGCTCCATTAAAAGAAACTATGTTAAAACTGCTTTATGTGATCTTGGAGCCGGTGTTAGTGTTATGCCTTTCTCTTTGTATCATAGACTTGATTTGAATAAGTTGACACCTACTGAAATCTCTTTGCAAATGGCTGATAAATCAACTGCTATACCCATCGGTATTTGTGAGGATGTGCCTGTTGTGGTTGCAAACGTTACTATCTTACCGGACTTTGTTATTCTTGATATTCCCGAGGACGACAGTATGTCGATCATCCTTGGTAGACCCTTTTTAAATACTGCAGGGGCTGTTATTGATTGTAATAAAGGCAATGTCACTTTTCATGTTAATGGTAATGAGCATACGGTACACTTTCCGAAGAAACAACCTCAAGTTCATAGTATCAATTCTATTGGAAAATTTTCAACTATTACTATTGGAGGTTTTGAATTCCCTCTTCCTACTGTCAAAAAGAAATATGATATTCTTATTGTTGGGGACATGCATATCCCCGTTGAGGTAACCTAGTGTTATTCGAAAATTCTCCGGTTTCATGTCATTCGAAAGAAGTTTGTTAATAAGACTTGATCAACCTTGTTAACGGATTCCTTTTGATGAGCATGAGATGGATGAATCTAGAAAGCACAACTTTATGTACCTACGTTTTACTTTTTGTTATTTAGATTAAATAAAGTAAAAATAGTATTTTTCGTCTGTTTTCTGAATTATCCGTGAAATAAAAAAATGTCCCGTAAATAAAAGTTCTCCAAATGCCCTGAAAATTTAGTATGATTTTTTATAGAATATTTGAGAATTTCTGGCACTGAAAACACACCAGGGGGACCCACCACCTGTCCACAAGGACAGAGGGCGCGCCCTACCCCCCCTGGGCGCGCCCCCCAACCTTGTTGAAAGTGCATGTGGCACTTAAGTATATTTTGGTGTGATGACAACATGATTAGAGGAACTAATATCGGTTGCTAAAGTCTATCTCAGGATATTGGTTCCATGAAGATTCCATTGGAGTTGTGTGACCCCCCCAATTCAAAAAGGTCAAGGCGTGGTTTACCGACGACTCGAAGGTTTTCATTTGGTTCGATTTGAGTCGTAGGAAAAACCGCACTATCAAGAGGGGTCATCGTGGGTTAAATGTTGTGTGGGAATGCCTCCTATTTTCTTACACCTGCCCTCCTCTCCATCATTAGTGTTTTGTCGTGGTGTCCTATGAGGTTCTTCAGTAAGTTTTCTGGACACCCCGTGTGCACGGGGTCTCTGACCCCCGTGCGCACGGGGTACCACGAAACTTACTGGACACCCCGTGCGCACGGGGTCCTGGACTCCCGTGCGCACGGGGTGGGTGAAAATCACTGGACACCCCGTGCACACGGGGTCCTAGACCCCCGTGCGCACGGGGTGGTTGGAATTCCACTGGACACCCCGTGCACACGGGGCTAACTTGGCCCGTGCGCACGGGGTCCAACGGGCAGAAATCCCCACCCGGTCAAGAACACTATATAAGCCCCCTTCTTCCACCTTCAACCACCAACCCTAATGTCTTGTTGAGCTCTACCATTGCTACACCTCCATTTGCTCATTACTCTCAATCCCTCCACCCAAACTTGTTGAAACTTTGGGGATTGGGAGAGCAAGACCCGATCTACACTTTGACCAAACCAAATCGTGTTCCCCACAATATTTGTCCACCATTGACTTGTTACTCTTGGAGCTTGGGCTCCTAGGCGGTTAGAGGTTTCTCCGGAAGCTTCCTTGCTTGTGGTGTGCTCCGGAGAAGTTTGTAAAGGTGTGGTGGTCGCCTTCAAGACCAACCCCGAGTGATTCGAGGCTCATCCGTTGGGGGTGACTCGAAGGAGATTACGGTGAGCCTTCGGTGGCGTTCCGCAAGCTTTGGCTCCGGCACCGCTCCAAACGGAGAGTAGCTCTTCCCAAGGAAGAGTGAACTTCGGGTTAAAATCCGCGTCCTCGTCTCACTTGTGGTTAATCCTTTCCCGCACTTTACTTTGCTTTATATGCTTGTTGGGTTGCTACCTAGATTGTTGCCTAGCATATTTAGCTTGGAGCTTGCTTGTCAGATGGTTTCATTGGACCTAGTTGCATATCTAGTGAACCCTATTTATCCGCTAAGCCTTAACATTGACAAGAAAGGGTAAAATTTGTAGTCTCCTATTCACCCCCCCCCCCTCTAGTCGACCGTATCGATCCTTTCAATTGGTATCAGAGCCTCGTGCTCTAATATAAGGTTTTACAACCTTAGAGGATATGGTCGATCTAGGGAATGAGGGAGGTGGCGCACCGCTTGCGGAGGATGGTCAAAACCTACCCCCCGCCGCGGCCGAAGCACTTGTTGCTCCGGTCGTTGCTCCTGTCGCCCCCTTTAACCCGGGTGCCCCCTTTACCGCGGCTGACATTCTTTCAATGTTTGCGGACCTCAAAACCGCGATGTTGAAAGAAGTTCGTTCCTCGGTCAAGGAGGAAATTGATGCTCGCTTAAAGCCCTCGACATCCGCCTCAAACTCATTTGATCCAAATGTGGTTCACGATGCGGATGATTCGAGAGAACCCCTTGCATCCCCGGCTCGCACTCAAGTTCCCAAGTATAATGCCGTGGAACCCTTTTACTCACGCCAACCCTTGCAGCACCCTCGCATTAATCCTGTTGGGCCTCCGCCCCCTTTGAAAGCTAATGCGTTTGCTAAGTGGAAGCTAGATATGGAGTCTCACATTCGCAGTGCATCTACTCAACTATGGTGGATTGTGGTCAACGGTTTCAACCCCAAGGATCCCATAAATCTCACTCCAAGAGAAGCGGTTGATGATCAACTCAATGCTACCGCCCACAACATGTTGCGCACTGCGGTGACCGATGACTATAGTGACTCCATTGCTCTACTCAAGACCGCCAAGGAAATTTGGGATTGCCTTGAGGAGGCCCTCGAAGGTGATGAAGCAATTCAAAGATCTCGGTTGGCTTTGCTCAAGCAAGAAGTCAACCTATTTGTGAGAAATGAGGGTGAGTCCGCGGAAGAGGTGTACCGAAGGCTAAAGTCTCTAGTGCTCAATTTGAGAACCTTTGGGTGCACTTGGGCAAATGATGATTTCATTAAGGACAAGTTCATTGATGCTATGGTTCTCACGGAACATACCATGGTGATGATGGTACATCAACGCCCGGACTATCAAAAGTTGACCGCGGCACAAGTTGTATCCACTTTCTCAACTCAATTTTCTTTTGGAGACCAAGTCCAAGAAGACCTTTGCTATTGCTCAGGCCACCAAGAACTCAAATCTTGCATTGAAGGCCAAGAAAGTTGTTGCTCAACCCTCAAGGGATGAAGAAGTTGTTGAAGAGACTTGTGAGGAAGATGTTGACACCTCATGCCCGGCAAATGACTTTGCAGAAGACTTGGCTCTCTTGGTCAAGAAATACTCCGGGACCATGGCAAACAAAGGGAAGAATCTTCAGGGAAGATCGTTTGGACGAAGAAAATGCTACAATTGTGATAGCCCAAGGCATTTTGTGCATGATTGTCCTATGAGAGACGTGAGGACAAGTCCGAGAAGCTTGTGCTCAAGAAGAAGAAGTTCACCAAGTTTACCAAGAGGAAAGATGACAAGGCTCTTGTTCATGAGGAGTACATGTCTGGAGATGAAGATGACGGTGATGATGATCATGTGGGCACGGCCGCTATTGCCATGCATGCCACTACCTCCTCCTCCACCACCGGCCTCTTCGACTCTCCCAACGAGGGCAAGCCTTTCACTCATCACTGCCTCATGGCCAAAGAGGTAAAAACAAAGTCCAAATCTCGAAAACCCTCCATCCACACTTCCAATGTCTCATGTGAGATAGTGGAGGATGAGTGTGACGATGGTGTGGATAATGATGAGGAATCCTTGATGGCTTTCATGAAGACTCTTCATGGTGAAGCTCGTGCTCGTTTTGGTGATCTCCTTAAGTCACTTGCCGAACGCGATGACTTTATTGAGAACATTGAAAACCTCCTCATAGAGGAAAGAGAGAGAGTCGAACTCCTCGAGCACGAACTACATGAAGAGAGTGTCATGAGAGCATCACTTGAGGAAGCCTTGTCTTCTCATAAAATTGACATTGTTAACACCGATGATGCTTTGCAACTTGCTCTTGAGAACAAAGATGCCCTTAAAGTAAGGGTTGAAAAGCTTCTAGTTGATCACACGAGACTTGTTGAGGAATATGATCTCCTTGTGACTAGTTCCAAGGTTGTCAAAGGTGACCTCATTGCCCTCACCGAGTCTTATGCTCAACTTAAAGCTACAACCATTAAGGCTCTTACTTTCATCCCTCATATTGATTTAAATGATGAATCTTGTACGTCTAACTTTGCTCATGATTGCACCTCTCTCCAAGAGGAGAATAAGAAGTTGAAAGCCCAAATTGAGAAAGGACTTGTGTCGTGCATTCAAGGGGAGAAAAACCTCAATGACCTCTTGAGCAACCAAAAGGAGTGTGTTGCCAAGGAGGGAATTGGGTTTGACCCCTCTTCGAAGAAGAACAAGAACAAGAAGAAGAGTCACAAGAAGAAGATCGGTCCTTCTCTTCCTCCCCAACAAAAGATAGCATTTGTTCATGAAGGACACAAGGAGAAGGAGAAGGAAAAAGGGAATGTTGGGGATGGCAAGGTCACTAGGGACAAGGCCATTTTCAAAGAGTTTGCCGGCAAAAACAACCCATCTTATGTCCTCATGAGAGGAGATAATGGTTATACCTTTGCTAAGTTTGTTGGCACTAACTATGATGATTATGCTTGGACTATTTGGGTTCCTAAGACCCTTGTTGCTAACTCTCTAGGACCCATTGCAAAATGGGGACCTAAAATCAAAGCTTGATTCTTGTAGGACTATACCTCCGGTGGAAAACAATGGGTGACCGATAGTGGTTGCACCAATCATATGACCGGAGAGAGGGAGATGCTTGTGGAGTTCGTTGATTCACTCAAGGCCACTTCGAACATCTCCTTTGGTGACAATAGCAAGGGCAAGGTATTGGGTTTGGGCAAGGTGGTAATCTCTAGTGATGCATCACTTAATAATGCCATGCTTGTTCAATCCCTTCACTACAATTTACTTTCTACGATTCAATTGGCTCGTGCCGGTTATGATTCTCATTTCGGTGAATTTCATGTGACCGTCTTTAAGAGGAGCAATCTCAATGTGGTCTTTGTTGGGCATGTTGAAGACAACCTTTACGTGGTTGATTTCTCAAATGAGAAAACTCATCTTGCAACATGTCTAATGGCCAAGGCCGACGTGGGGTGGCTATGGCACCGACGGCTAGCCCACGTTGGCATGAGAAATTTACAAGCTCTCTTAAAGGGGGAGCACATTCTTGGACTAACCAATGTGTCATTTGCCAAAGATCATCCTTGTAGTGCTTGCATTGCCGGAAAGCTACATGAAAAGGTTCATAAGGTGACAACTATCATTACCACTTTGAGGCCTCTCGAGCTCATTCATTTGGATCTCTTTGGGCCTCCATCTTATGATAGTATGGGAGGGAGGAGGTATTGCCTTGTCATTGTCGATGATTATACAAGATATACATGGGTGTTTTTTCTCAAGACAAAAGATGAAACTCAAGACACCTTCATCAACTTTGCCAAAGAAGCTCAACGTCAACATAATTGTGAGATCAAGGCAATTCGAAGTGACAACGGCACCGAGTTCAAAAATTACTCAATGGACGAGTTCTTGAATGATGAGGGGATCAAGCATCAATATGCCGCACCATATACTCCTGAACAAAATGGTGTTGTAGAAAGGAAGAACCGGACTCTCATTGAGATGGCAAGGACCATGCTTGACGAGTACAAGTCTCCATACAAGCTTTGGGCCGAAGCCATCAACACCGCGTGCCATGCTGCAAACCGGCTTTATCTTCGCAAGCTCAAGAACAAGACTCCCTATGAACTCCTAATCGGGAGAAAGCCTAACGTCAAATACTTTCGAGTATTCGGTTGTAAGTGTTTCATTCTAAACAAGAAATCCCGTTTAGCTAAGTTTGCGCCTAAAACTTATGAGGGCATATTTGTTGGATATGCATCAAACTCTCATGCTTACCGTGTTCTCAACAAATCCACCGGATGCATTGAGGAAACGGTAAATGTGGAGTTTGATGAAGATAACGGTTCCCGTGAGGAGCAAATTGTTCCGAGTGTTGTAGGTGATGAGGCTCCTTCACAAGCTATAAGGACTATGGGGATAGGCCACATTCGTCCACAAGAAACACCCCAAGTCCAAGTAGAAGAAGAAGGAGTAAGAGCCCCTCTTGTGGATTCTCCACAAGGGAAGTCATCACCACCACCACAAGGTCAAGATGCTATGGGAGATCATGAACTTATCCAAGAACAAGATCAAGTCCCTCTTGTTCCCGAGCAAGATCAAGGGCAAGCTCATCCAAATGGTGAAGAGCCAATCCTTGAGGCCCATGGTCAAGCTCTAGATCAAGATCAAGGTCAATCCCAACCTCAAGTGTCTTCCACATCATCACATCCAAGTGAACAAGAACTTGAGGTTGTGAAGAGAAGGGTGTCTCCAAGGCTAAAGCATTCTCAAGGCCAAGCGTCTTCCACGAGATCAAAACCAAGCGAAGAAGAGCTTGCATTCAAAAAGCAAAAAGCGGACGCCAAGCTAAAGCATCTTCAACATCTCACCGACAACATTTATGGGAGCATCAACAAAGGGGTAACTACTCGTAGACGTTTGGCAAACTTTTGTGAGCATCACTCGTTTGTCTCTTGTGTTGAGCCCCTCAAGGTTGAAGATGCCCTTGACGACCCGGATTGGGTAGATGCCATGCATGAAGAACTCAACAACTTCACCCGCAACAAAGTATGGACTCTTGTGGAGAGACCCAAAGAATATCATAATGTCATTGGAACAAAGTGGATCTTTAAGAACAAACAAGATGAGCATGGACAAGTCACTAGAAACAAGGCAAGGTTAGTGGCACAAGGGTTCACCCAAGTTGAAGGTTTGGACTTCGGTGAAACCTTTGCCCCCGTTGCCCGTCTTGAGTCCATTCGTATCTTGCTTGCATATGCTTCGCATCATGATTTTAAATTGTATCAAATGGATGTGAAGAGTGCATTTCTTAATGGTCCTCTTAATGAGTTGGTGTATGTCAAACAACCTCCCGGTTTCGAAGATCCCGATCACCCCTCTCACGTTTATGAACTCCATAAGGCGCTCTACGGACTTAAACAAGCACCTCGTGCTTGGTATGATCACCTTACGGCGTTCCTAAGCGAGAAGGGGTTCCAGATCGGGTTAATAGATTCCACTCTCTTCACAAAGAGGGTAAAAGGAGAATTGTTTGTGTGCCAAATATATGTTGATGATATTATTTTTGGTTCCACTAACCATGCTATTAACGTTGAGTTTGAGAATCTTATGACCAAGGAATTTGCTATGAGCATGATGGGAGAGTTGAAGTTCTTCCTCGGATTTCAAGTGAAGCAATTGAGAGGAGGAACCTTCATCAACCAAGCACTTTATATTCAAGACATGCTTAAGAAGTTCGATATGCTAGATGTCAAGCCCATGAAGACGCCCATGCCCACCAAAGGCCAACTTGATCTTGATCCCAATGGTAAAGATGTGGATCTAAAGGTATATCGCTCCATGATCGGTTCTTTGCTTTACCTTTGTGCATCTAGACCGGATATTACGTTGAGTGTATGTATGTGTGCAAGATTTCAATCCACTCCCAAGGAGAGCCATTTTTCGGCAGTGAAAAGAATCCTTCGATATTTGGTTCATACCCCAAACTTGGGCCTTTGGTATCCCAAAGGATCATCTTTCAAGTTAATGGGATATTCGGACTCGGATTGGGCCGGAGACAAGGTAGACCGCAAGTCCACGTCCGGCTCTTGTCAATTTCTTGGAAGGTCCTTGGTAAGTTGGTCTTCAAAGAAACAAAATTGTGTATCCCTTTCAACCGCCGAAGCCGAGTACATTGCCGCCGGAAGTTGTTGTGCTCAATTATTATGGATGAGGCAAACTTTGATGGATTATGGTGTCAAATGTGACAAAGTGCCTCTTTTATGTGACAATGAAAGTGCAATCAAGATTGCCGACAATCCCGTGCAACATAGCAAGACCAAGCATATTGAGATCCGTCATCATTTTATTCGGGATCATGTGGCAAGAGGAGATATTAAGATATTTCCTGTCAACACCAAGAAGCAACTTGCCGATATTTTCACCAAACCACTTGATGAAGCAAGATTCCTCGAGTTAAGGCATGAGCTAAATATCATGGATTTAAGTAACTTGGATTGAGGTTCTTGCAAACACACACATACTCATCTAGTATCATGTTTAGATGTAGGCACATGTCTAGGGGGAGCTAACTCAACTCATGAGTTACCTCATCCTAGAAGTGCATAAATTGAACAAAATCTTTCACATTCGTCATTTTTAGATGACACTTGTGCTTCAAAGATGAGTGTTGGTCTTGGGCCCAAGGTTCATATCTTCGCGGTGCCATACCAAATAAACTCAAACATGGTGGCTACGGCCACCGCCCTCTCTTCGAGGTAGGTTCGTTTTTTTTTTTTTTTTCTTTTCTTCTCTCTTTTGAGTTTTTGTTGTCCTCGTGTGCTTTCTCGTCGTTTCGTGGTTTGGAGTTTTTCATCTAGTGCAAGTGCTACTCATATACCTTTCTAGTAGAGTAGGGTTTCTCTTGCGATGAGCTCAGAAGTGAGATGGGAGCACATATTGAGTTGTGGTAAGGGTATACACCCAACCGGAACTAAATATAAAGCTGGCTATCAAAACCACCTGAGACCCCCGTGTGCACGGGCATGTACCGTGCGCACGGGGCCCCCGTGCGCACGGGATTTTTAGCCCCGTGCGCACGGGGTGTGCGGTTCCTGGCCTTCAAGAGGTGGGACGTGGCGGGGTTAGGGTTCATTCCCACCCTGTTGCCTCCCCACGCCCCAGAAAACCTCCAGGTCGCCGCCGTCGCCTCGAGCCTCTCCGGCGCCTCCGTGTGCCGTGGAGCCGTCCCTCTCCGTGGATCTCTTCTAGGATGGGGTCCTCCTCCGGTATGCCCCGTCCATTCTCCTCCTTTGGTTCCTCCTAGAATGCTCTCTTCTTTCTAGGGGATCCAAATTGATCTAGATCGGTCCTCATTTCCTCGTGATATAGAGTAAAACGTGGGTAGACATCAGCATAAGTTAACTAGCCACACTCACTCCCAGATTTCGATCTGGAAGTGGCTGCCGCTGGAAGACCCCCGTGTGCACGGGCCTGTACCATGCGCACGGGGCCCCGTGTCCACGGGGGTATGACCCCGTGCGCACGGGGTGTACAGAGTGTTCTGCCCATTTTTCGTTTTATGTCACTCCGTGCCATATCTTCGAGCACTTGCACTCTCTCATTTTGCGTGTGTTGTTTGGGTTGGTTGTGTTTCTCAGACTCTGCTGACAAGGTGGCGGCCGCTCGTAGCAAGCGCAGTAAGGCAGGTGAAGGTCAGTTGGTCGTTACCGCTCGTCAGCCATCTGATGGGCTTGGCCAGAGTTCTATGTCTGCTAATCGTGCTCGTCGTGCTGCGTCAAAGAAGCCGGTGATCGAAGCCTCTGATGATTCCGAGGAAGAGTATGATTCTCAGGAGGATGCACACTATGAGGAAGAGCCAGCAGATGCTTCTGCTGATGATGATGAGGAGGAGGAAGGAGATGAGAGCCCAGAGGAACATGTTCTTCCTGGTGGTCGTAATGTCAAGAATCTTCCTCTTTCTCAGTGGACCAAGCCAGAACTCTGGGCTTGCAGGCAGGACTACCCCTACGTGCCAAATACCAGTTCTGGAATTGACCCAAGATTCAAGAATGATTTTCAGCACCGTGTGTTCTCTGAGCTGATCATGGCCAAGAAGAACAAGTTTGCCCCCCACAAGGAAATCAATGTGGAGGGTCTTCGGGACAATGCTCATATCTTTCCCGGTGTGTATGATGCTCTCGGGAGGCTTGGATTGATCCCATTCGTCAGCTTCCACCATCCATTCAATGAAGATCTTGTGATGCAATTCTTTGCCACCGTATACTTCCACAGTGATGAGGCTCGTACTATGACTTGGATGTCTGGCACTTATGAGTGTGAGGCCTCCATGGCCAAGTTCTCTGACTTCATTCCATATCAGTTCTTTGCTGAGGAGCATCCTGAGTATGGCCGTGCTCGTGAGACTGGAAGAGATAAGGATGAGATTGCTTTTGCATACAAGCCAGAGAAGGCCTTCACCACCGGTTCTATCAAGCACTTGAAGCCTACCTATGATACCATGCGTCACATTCTTAGGTACACACTTAATCCTAAGACCGGGGACTCTCACAATCTGAGGAGCTCCATGTTGGACATCTTTGTCTACCTTCGTGACAGGAAGAAAGTGGATGTTCTGGACTTCATGTTCTTTGAAATCAGGCAGTGTGTTCAGGAGAACAAGTCATGCATCTATGCTCCGTTCATCCAGGCCTTGATTGAGTCTGTCTGCCCCGCCAGGTACCTAGCCAAGTACCGCACTTCCTTTCCGAAGCGTGATGCCAACTGGCTTCCGGCTGCTCCTCCACCATATGCGCCCTCCAAGAAGGGGCGCAATCCGAGGCCTGAGGATCGTGCTACCTACACTGAGGGCTGTTCCTCCATTACACGGATTCCGCGTGGCAAAGGGTTGCAGGCTCCTGCTGATGCCAGTTTCACCAGGGAGGAGAAGAGATCTCTTCTGAAGACAGTGGGCAACATGTTCAAGATGTGTCAGTCTATCCAGCGCCGTCAGCTCAAGGAAATCAACAGAGACAAGCTTGAGAGGCGGCAGAAGAAGGCCGAGCGTGCTGCAGCAGGGGAGCAGGTTGCCCCAGGGTCTGAGGACATTGACAGTGTGGCCACTGCTCGTTCCTTTCCCTTGGCAGGTTGGCGCTTTGATGAAGATGATGATGCTTCGAGCGCGCCTCCTCTTGTCTAGAGTCTTGTTAGCATCGCCTTTTCCCTTTTTGTTGTCTTGATGACAAAGGGGGAGAAGTGTTCTATTAGGAAGCGTTTGCAGTTGGTTTCAGTTGGGTTGAGATCTCAATGCCTCGTTTTATTTGGTGGTGTTTAATTGGCTTGAGATACTTTTTTTTTCCTTCTTTCGTGGTGTGGTTGTGAGCTACCTCCTATTAGTATGTGAGACTAATCATCTTATGGTTCATATCTTGTGCTATATTATCTTGTTTTTATTATGTTGTCTCTCGTTTCTTGCTCGCCACACCTTTGCATGAGATCTTGGCACCGTTATAGGTTTTATGTTGTTGATCCCATGCCTTGACAATATTGATCTAGGGGGAGCCTCATATGTGTGTGCTTGATGCATTCTCAAGCATGTCGTTCTATCCTGGCACACATATAGGGGGAGCTCTCGTGATCAACTATTGTCTCTAGGCTATTCTTGTTGTTATATCCTTTTTGCCTTGTCCTAATCATGTTGTCATCAATGCACCAAAAAGGGGGAGATTGAAAGTGCATGTGGCACTTAAGTATATTTTGGTGTGATGACAACATGATTAGAGGAACTAATATCGGTTGCTAAAGTCTATCTCAGGATATTGGTTCCATGAAGATTCCATTGGAGTTGTGTGACCCCCCCAATTCAAAAAGGTCAAGGCGTGGTTTACCGACGACTCGAAGGTTTTCGTTTGGTTCGATTTGAGTCGTAGGAAAAACCGCACTACAAGAGGGGTCATCGTGGGTTAAATGTTGTGTGGGAATGCCTCCTATTTTCTTACACCTGCCCTCCTCTCCATCATTAGTGTTTTGTCGTGGTGTCCTGTGAGGTTCTTCAGTAAGTTTTCTGGACACCCCGTGTGCACGGGGTCTCTGACCCCCGTGCGCACGGGGTACCATGAAACTTACTGGACACCCCGTGCGCACGGGGTCCTGGACTCCCGTGCACACGGGGTGGGTGAAAATCACTGGACACCCCGTGCACACGGGGTCCTAGACCCCCGTGCGCACGGGGTGGTTGGAATTCCACTGGACACCCCGTGCACACGGGGCTAACTTGGCCCGTGCGCACGGGGTCCAACGGGCAGAAATCCCCACCCGGTCAAGAACACTATATAAGCCCCCTTCTTCCACCTTCAACCACCAACCCTAATGTCTTGTTGAGCTCTACCATTGCTACACCTCCATTTGCTCATTACTCTCAATCCCTCCACCCAAACTTGTTGAAACTTTGGGGATTGGGAGAGCAAGACCCGATCTACACTTTGACCAAACCAAATCGTGTTCCCCACAATATTTGTCACCATTGACTTGTTAACTCTTGGAGCTTGGGCTCCTAGGCGGTTAGAGGTTTCTCCGGAAGCTTCCTTGCTTGTGGTGTGCTCCGGAGAAGTTTGTAAAGGTGGTGGTCGCCTTCAAGACCAACCCCGAGTGATTCGAGGCTCATCCGTTGGGGGTGACTCGAAGGAGATTACGGTGAGCCTTCGGTGGCGTTCCGCAAGCTTTGGCTCCGGCACCGCTCCAAACGGAGAGTAGCTCTTCCCAAGGAAGAGTGAACTTCGGGTTAAAATCCGGCTCCTCGTCTCACTTGTGGTTAATCCTTTCCCCACTTTACTTTGCTTTATATGCTGTTGCTTGCTACCTAGATTGTTGCCTAGCATATTTAGCTTGGAGCTTGCTTGTCATATAGGTTGCATTCACCTAGTTGCATATCTAGTGAACCCTATTTATCCGCTAAGCCTTAACATTGACAAGAAAGGGTAAAATTTGTAGTCTCCTATTCACCCCACCCCCCCCCCCTAGTCGACCGTATCGATCCTTTCACTTGTGGGTCCCACGTGGCCCCCCTTCACTTATTCCAGCACCCATCCACTTCGTCTTCCTCCAGAAAAAATCATCTCATAGCTCAAACTCGTGTTCTTGCTCATTTTGCTGCCATTTTCGATCTCCTTGTGTAAAGCTCCATTTGCAAAACTGTTTTGGGGGATTGTTCTTCGGTATGTGACTCCTCCAATGGTCCAATTAGTTTTTGTTCTAGTGCTTTATTCATTGCAATTTTTTGCTGCTATGGTGACCGTGTTCTTGAGCTTGCATATCAAATTTATATGGTCCAAAGTAGTTTAGATGCATGATATAGCCTCTAGGCACTTGTAGGAGTAGTTGCTATCAATTTTATTGAGTTTGGTTCACTTTTATTTTGAGTCACTAAAAATTTCAGAAATTTTCAGAGGAAGAAAAATGTCTAGGAAAATGTACCAAGGTGGTTCTTCGAGGAAGCAAGCACCGAGACTCGCAATACATGAGCCGGACCTTGAACCACCAAGGGAAGCTCAAGTGCAGCCTTGCGAATGGCCGTCGGATGAATTCATGGTTCGTGCAGGTTTCAAGGATGAGTTTGATGCATACGTACAAAATGTCGGCCTTGAGGACTTCGTGTCAGACAAGTGCCAACAACACTATTATCTCACCAATTCCTTTGTGCGGAGGTTTGAATTTTCATCTAAGCACAATACACATACTGTTTTATTTGATCTTTATGATGAATCATATACCATGGACCTTGAAGATTTTAATACTGCTTGCAAAATCCCACAGTGGGGCCTTCTTAGTGAGCCTCACAAATCTGAATATAATGATTTCCTTGCTAGCATCACCGTGGGAGAAACTAGAAATATCACACAAGCTACCATAGGGAGCATTCACTTTCCTGCCATACATTATTTTGCTCTCTTTATAGGTAGATGCATTAACGGTAAGCATGAGCATAGCCACCTTTGCGTTCCAGATCTTAGTGTCCTCAAGTGTGCGGTGTTAGGTGATAAGCGTTATAACTTGGGGGCTATTATTGCGAGGAGGTTACATCATAATGCTAAAGAGGGAGATTTATTTGGTGGGATTTATGCAACTCGCTTAGCTAATTATCTTGGAGTACCCATAAGGGAGAATGACATGGAGTTGCCACATGCTTTTCTTGATTATGATGCTTTAGTGCGCTATGAGTTTCTTGAGAGGAACGAACAGTCCCTCCAGTACCGACTAATCTTTGACAGACGGCGTGCCGTCCATATTACCCTTCCTGCTCCTGCCTTCTTTAACTTTCAGGTAAATGGGAGATATTTTATAACTAGAGAGGAGGCGAACGAGTATGAGAGGACAGCGGAGGCTGCTCGCCTCCAGGAGGCAGCTCGCCAAGCAGCGGCTGCCGCAGCACAATACGACCCCAACTATGACTTTGGATATCATCCGGGCCAGTGGTGGCCTTAGACCAACTTAGGCCAAAAGCCTAAGCTTGGGGGAGTACGTATTTCTCACCGACATTACATTCATGTTCACACACTCATTCCAGTTGTCGGTGTTCATACTTTTTCATTGTATTATCCATGTTAGGTTATTTCTTTCTCTCGCTTTCTTCTTGAGTATTTGAAAACCTTTGAGAAAAACAAAAAAAATTAGTTGTAGCTTAGTTTACCTTCCATGCTTAGTTGTAGTATAAAAGAAAACCCAAAAGATTTCTCGTTCTTCTTTTACTTGTTGGGAGCTTTCCCGTGTAGATAGTTTTTCTCGTTCTTGTTTTACTTTCTTCAGAAAAACAAAAACTCCAAAAACATTTCAGTATGTTTCTTTGAAATTCTTTTCTTTTCTTTGGGGGTTGAGGAGAGAAGACCATGATGAAAATGTTGAGTGGCTCTCATATGCATTATTGTTGATCTAACAAAGAGCCCATATTATATTGTCTTCTCCTTTGAATAAATGTTTGCAGATTCCAGCTTAGTCCAATGCACATGCACTATTATTATTATTCACATCATTCGGTCGTGCACGTGAAAGGCAATAATGACGATATATGATGAAATGATTGAGATGAGGAAAAGCTGGTATGAACTCGACCTATCTTGTTTTTGTAAATATGATTAGTTCATCGTTCTTGACTCAGCCTATTATGAATGAAACATGTTTGCAATGACAATTAGAGATTATAGTTATTCATGCCATGCTTAATTAGCTAGGAGCTTATAATGGTTTACCTTGCGTGCCAACATGCTTTTAAAATGGTTGTGATGTAGTATGATAGGATGGTATCCTCCTTTGAATGATTCGAGTGGCTTGACTTGGCACATGTTCACGCATGTAGTTGAAACAAAATCAACATAGCCTCCATGATATTTATGTTCATGGTGATTTATATCCTACTCATGCTTGCATTCAATGTTGGTTAATCTCAATGCATGTTTATGACTGTTGTCGCTCTCTAGTTGGTCGCTTCCCAGTCTTTTTCTAGCCTTCACTTGTACTAAGCGGGAATACTGCTTGTGCATCCACTTCCATAAACCCAAAGTTATTCCATATGATTCCACCATACCTTTCTATATGCGGTATTTATCTGCCGTTCCAAGTAAATTTGCATGTGCCAAACTCTAAACCTTCAAATGATAATCTGTTTTGTATGCCCGAATCGCTCATGTGGCGACTAGGGGTTGTCAGTATCTTCCATGCTAGGTGGGTTATTCTCACGATGAGTGGACTCCGCTCATCATTCACGAGAAAATGGCTGGTAATTGGGATGCCCAATCCTATGATTAAAAGATCAGAAACAAAATTTCAAATAATTGCAAACAAAACTCCCCCAGGATTGTTGTTAGTTGGACGGTACCCGTTATTTCGGACTAGCCGTGGAGTGTGATTGTTGGTGGAGGGGGAGTAAAAACTTTACCATTCTATTTGGGAACCGCCTATAATGTATGTAGCATGGAAGATATTGAGATCTCTTAGTTGTTGCGTTGACAATGAAAGCATACCGCTCAAAATTATATTCATCTCTGCTTAAAAAACTCGAGCTCTGGCACCTCTGTGAATCCCTGCTTCCCTCTGCGAAGGGCCTATCTATTTACTTTTATGTTGAGTCATCATCCTCTTATAAAAGCACCAGTTAGAGAGCACCACTGTCATTTGTATGTATTGTTATTAATTGATATTGAGTATGACTGTGACTGGATCTCTTTTACCATGAATTACAATGTCTAGTCAGTCCTTGATCTTCAGAGGTGCTCTGCATTTATGTTTTGCAGTCTCAGAAAGGGCTAGCGAGATACCATCTTGTTATATCATATCGTGATTGTTTTGAGAAAGTGTTGTCATCCAAGATTTATTATTATTGCTCGCTAGTTGATTATGTCATTGATATGAGTAAATGTGAGACCTAAATGCTATTGTGAATATGGTTAGTTCATAATCTTTGCTGAAAACTTGAATACTGGCTTTACATATTTGCAACAACAAGATCAAACAGAGTTTGTAAAAGTTTTTCTTTATCACTTTCAGTTTATCAACTGAATTGCTTAAGGACAAGCAATGGGTTAAGCTTGGGGGAGTTGATACGTCTCCATCGTATCTACTTTTCCAAACTCTTTTGCCCTTGTTTTGGACTCTAATTTGCATGATTTGAATGGAACTAACCCGGACTGACGTTGTTTTCAGCAGAATTGCCATGGTGTTATTTTTGTGCAGAAATAAAAGTTCTCGGAATGACCTGAAACTTCACGGAGATCATTTTTGGAATTAATAAAAAATATTGGCGAAAGAATCAACTGAAGGGGGCCCACACCCTGTCCACAAGGGTGGGAGGCGCGCCCACCCCCCCAGGGCGCGCCATCCGACCTTGTGGGCCCCCTGGACCTCCACCGACCTCAACTCCAACTCCATATATTCACGTTCGGGGAGAAAAAAATAAGAGAGAAGGATTCATCATGTTTTACTATACGAAGCCGCCGCCACCTCCTGTTCTTCCTCGGGAGACCAGATCTGGAGTCCGTTCGGGGCTCCGGAGAGGGGAAATCGTCGCCGTCGTCATCATCAACCATCCTCCATCACCAATTTCATGATGCTCACCGCCGTTTGTGAGTAATTCCATCGTAGGCTTGCTGGACGGTGATGGGTTGGATGAGATCTATCATGTAATCGAGTTAGTTTTGTTAGGGTTTGATCCCTAGCATCCACTATGTTCTAAGATTGATGTTGCTATGACTTTGCTATGCTTAATGCTTGTCACTAGAACCCGAGTGCCATGATTTCAGATCTGAACCCTTTATGTTTTCATGAATATATTTGTGTTCTTGATCCTATCTTGCAAGTTATAGTCACCTACTACGTGTTATGATCCGGCAACCCCGGAGTGACAATAGTCGGGACCACTCCCGGTGATGACCGTAGTTTGAGGAGTTCATGTATTCACTAAGTGCTAATGCTTTGGTCCGGTACTCTATTAAAAGGAGGCCTTAATATCCCTTAGTTTCTAATAGGACCCCGCTGCCACGGGAGGGTAGGTCAAAAGATGTCATGCAAGTTCTTTTCCATAAGCACGTATGACTATATTCGGAATACATGCCTACATTATATTGATGAATTGGAGCTAGTTCTGTGTCACCCTATGTTATAACTGTTGCATGATGAATGCCATCCGACATAATTATCCATCATTGATCCATTGCCTATGAGCTTTTCACATATTGATCTTTGCTTCGTTACTTTTCTGTTGCCACTGTTACGATTGCTACAAAACTGCTACTGTTACTTTTGTCACTATTACCGTTACTTCCATAATACTTTGCTACTAAATACTTTGCTGTAGATATTAAGCCTTTTAGGTGTGGTTGAATTGACAACTCAGCTGCTAATACTTGAGAATATTCTTTGGCTCCCCTTGTGTCGAATCAATAAATTTGGGTTGAATACTCTACCCTCGAAAACTGTTGCGATCCCCTATACTTGTGGGTTATCAGGCACCCCAAGAGGGACAAGTGAAGACAGACAAGTCAATAGCTCTCGAGATAGAGGTAGCGAAAGAGCACCCCTGTAATCGAGATCATTATGATCATCAATATCAATCAAGCAGGATGTAGGCTTTTACCTCCGCCGTGAGGGGCCGAACCTGGGTAAAACCTCGCGTATCTCATCACGCTCAACCCCATTCAAGCTACCACTTAGATGCGTTGGCCTCACGACTAAGTCCTCACACTAGGACATCTGCCGTGACAAAACCACGACACTCTCCCTTTCTCGATCTCCGGCGGAAGCGCGTCCTCGGAGGTGGCCTTCTCGATCTCCGGCGAAGGCTGTGCGTCACAACCGCCGCGGCTGACCAGAACCGGCGCTCGGGCCATGGTCTACCACTCAGCCTCGATCTCTCTCTCAACTGGGGAGGCGGAAGAGCATGTGCAAAGCTGGCTGCCGGCCAAGATGACGCCCACAGGCATCGTCTTGCTCACCGCCACCACGCGCACCGACTCCTGCGCGCGCCCCGACCGCGTCGCCGCCTGGTCTGCGCGCGACAGCACCGAACGGAGCGCCGCGATGGCGCCCTCCACCGCCGCCACGGACGCCATCGTCGGCGCCGCTGATCCGCCGCCCTCCTCCGTGGCCGTTGTCGCCGTCGCCGTGGTTGGTGGGAGCCGCCTAGGCGTGCGGGGGCGTGTTGGGGGAGGAAGAATGTGGGCGCGGGAGCCGCCGCCGCCGTCACCGGATGAGGAGCGAGTAAGGGAGGGAGGCGGCTGCGTGGGAGGAAGGGAGGGAGGCGGCTGCAGGACCGAGTGAGGGAGGAGGGGGCGGCTAGGGTTTCATCACGAAAGCCGCGGTCGTTTTATAGCCGTGTATGCTAAATGTCTGAAATGCCCTCGTGGGGGCACCGAATTCACAGGCGGTGGCACGAGCGAGGGCACACTATTCATTGCTACAGTAGCATGGGTTTGATCCGACGGCCGTGGTCCTCCAGAGGCTTGATCCGACGGCCCAGATCCCATCAAGCAAGCAGATCCAACGGCCAGGAATCCAAATCGCTGAGGAGCCGGAAGTTCTCCCATCATTCTTGTTTCTGGATTCCCCACATGGCTCAAGAGGAAAAGAAATGGCTAAAGAAAGTGCTCCACCAAATAGTGCAGTGCCACCCAAAAAATCTATGAGGTCAATTGACAAAAAATGGCTCAAGAAAGTGCTCCGCTAAATAGTGCAATGCCACCCAAAAAATCTGTAAGGTCAATTGACACAAACTCTTCAAATTTTATCAAAATTTGCCAAAATATATATAAAACTAAAGGCAGATTGTTAAAAGTTGTGGGGTCAACTGATGCGTATAGGAGTCAACGAGGAGTTCGTTTGGTTTACATAGAGAACAGACTTGACGGGGCCCAACTAACTAGGTGAGTGCGTCGGCGCTTTTTGCTTGCGGCTGCACGAACCGCTTCCAGTACCAGTGCTTGACCCAGACGGTGCCCATGGACTCGAGCGGCACGCCCTTGGTCTCCGGCAGGAACAGCGCGATGAAGACGGTCATCACGGCGACCCAGCCGGCGTAGTAGGCGAACGTGGCGTACTTGAAGCTGCAGAGCATCGGGAGGAACGACTGCGTCTGCACGAACGTCAGGCCGAGACCGATAGACACGTTCATGGCCTGCCCCGCCGACCGGATGTCCACCGGGAATATCTCGCCCGGCACCACCCACCCCAGCGGCCCCCACGACCACCCGAACCCGGCGGCGTGCATGCACGTGAACACCAGGATCGCGACCCCGTACGGCCTCGCCATCGGCGCGTCGCCGCTCTTCCCCACCTGCGCGCCCATGATCCATGCCATCGCAACCTTCAATGCTCAAATGTGTGTCCGCGTGAGAAAACCCGGCCATTCAAGGGCAATGATCAGATGGAACTGGACGTCGATGCATGCATACCTGGGCAACGATCATCTGGATGCCGCCGACCATGAACATCACCTTGCGGCCGTACCGGTCGATGACGAGGGTGGAGAGCATCAGAGCCCCCAGGTTCACGCCGCCGAGAATGACTGCGCCCATCAGCGCGGCGTTGCTGCCGAACCCGGCAGTGCGGAACACCAGCGGCGCGAAGAAGGAGAGCACGATGACGCCGGTGAGCTGGAAGAACATGGGCACGGCCACGGCGAGCACCAGGTGAGGGCGGTACTCGCGCCTCGTCGCCATCCGATGGAACGCGCCTTCCTCGCTCTCGCGCGCGACCTCCACGGCGCGCAGGATGTCCTGGAACTCCGCGTCCACGTCCGCGCCCGCCCCGCGCACCCGGAGGAGCGCGGCGCGGGCCTCGTCGGCCTTGCCGCGCATGACGAGGCTGCTGGGGGTGTCCGTGAGGAAGAGGGCGCCCAGGAAGATGATCACAGCCGGCGCGCCGGCGAGACCCAGGGAGAGGCGCCAGCCCCAGGAGATGCGCGCGGTGGCGTAGTTTGTGAGGTTGGCGATGAGTACGCCGAGGGCGAGGAAGATCTGGAAGCCGGCGGTAAGGGAGCCGCGCCACTGCGTCGGGGCCATCTCGGACAGGAACACAGGAGTCGCCTGTCATTTTGTCATCCATATATGGCATCATCAGTCATTAGATGAAATCATCGTCATTCGGCAATCATATTTACACCAACGTTAATGCATACGAGCAAACATGGATCCGTTCTCCCCTTTTGCGCAAGTCATCCTTGGTGATGTAGCAGACATCATTTACTTGTTCCAATTTGATTGGATATATGTGAGAACAACTCTACTAACAGAGTCCGTCATACGCATATGAAGTATTTTATATGCATTTGAAAGTTGCGGACACGAAGCGTAAACTTTGGGGCACAGCCTCAAATATGACGCTTCCTTTCATTGTCCTCCTGTCGCCACGCCTCTTCGGCCACCTCGAACTAGGCGCATAATGGATCGAGGGGATCTCCGGCTTCCCCAACTTGTCATCCCCAAAATTCATTAAATATAAGAGGGACCTCCTTCGATGGCGATTCCTTTTTTTTTGAGTTTTGCTAGAACTCATCTAGATGAGATATAATTTGATCTCATTCACCTTTTATAGCCATTGGATGTGATGCTATAAGATACGTGTGTGCTGACATGGTTTGTATCTGTTCTTGTTTCCAAGGTGAATGAGACCATATCATATCTCATCTAGATGAGTTTTAGGTACTCCCTTTTTTTTTAGAGGCCGATGGCGATTCCTATTCAGCGTTTTAATCGCCCATTACAGGCATTCTCGCAAACGGGCGCTCACACTCCTCCCTTCCTTCGCTACTAACGGGCCGGCCCATATAACGTTTAAAAGGAGAGATTTGTTCCTGGTCTTGGGAAACTTTCCCAGCCGGTTTTGGGAAGCTCTTGGAAGCATCAGGTCGGGTTTTTTTCATTAAGGTTTTTCTGACCGGTTTTATGCGGTTTTTTTCTTTTCCATTTTTCCTTTTTTTTCTTATTTCTTGTTCCTTTTTTGTTTTTCCCTTTTTCTTTACCGTTCCTTTCATTTTCTTTTTTCCCTTTTTTTCTTTTCTTTTCTGTTCCTTTCATTTTATTTTTTCCTTTTTCTCAAAATGATTAACATTTTTTCAAAATTAATGAACTTTTTTCCAAATCGATGAACTTATTTTCAAGTTGATGAGCTTTCTTTCATTTTTCAATAATCTTTTTTTGAAATTGATAAACATTTTTCAGATTCAATGAACATTTTTTTTGGAAATCGGTGAACATTTTAAAATTTGATGAACTTTTTTAAAATCAGTGGACTCTTTTTTAAAATTCGATGAACTTTTTTTAAATCCGATGAATTTTTTTCGAAATTCGATGAGCTTTTTTTAAAAATTGTGAACTTTTTTTAAATTTCATGTACATTTTGGAATTCACGGATTTATTGTGACTTTTTTTCATTTTTTTTCTAAAAGTCAACAGTTGAATGGTCAACTGCGACCAGTCAGCAGCGTACCACGCGACTAGTCAACACCGAAGCTACACGGGCAGCCAACATGATCGCGTTTTTGGGCCAGGCCCAATAGCGTGCCTGCGTGAGCGCCGGGGCCCATCCTTCGATTAGAAATTATTCGATGTTGTCAAACAATGTTCCCATTTTCAAATTTTGTTCAGTTAGTTAAAAAAAATGATGTTTTTAAAAATTTGTTAGGGGTTTCAAATTTTTATTTGTTTTCAATATTTTGTTATCAAAATTCAAAAAATGTTCGTGTTTTCAGAAAATGGTCATGCTTTCATAGAAAGCTTGAAATTTCAAATTTTGTTCAAGTTGTCTTAAACTCTATTTTTGTCATTTCATTAACAAACCTTCACTGGTAGAGCTTGATTAATTCACATAAAAAATGTCATTTTTTCTAAAGCACCGAAGTACTTTCGTGCTGTCGAAACAGCAGGAAAACATTAGGTAAAAATCCATTTTTAGGTAAGAGCATCTACAGCTATACTACTCAAATTGACCGGGCGGGCGCGGGGACACTGACCGGACAAGAGAGAGAAGCAAAAAAACAAAAAAGTTGACCTAACCAGACCCCGCATATCTTTCTATATATCCGGGCTGTCCGCAAACCCTCATATCCATCTCAAATATGAGGACGATATGAGAGCTCGCAACCACGCCCGGGCGCGCCCGGTCAATCCGCCACGTAGGACGTGGCCCCACCCCGGACCACCTTTTCCCTTTCTTTATTTATTCTTTTCTTTCTCTCTCTTCATCTCCATCAATCACGTGCAAGTGACCTAACATATGAGAAAGAAAATGAGGATTGTGGCTGCGTAGATGGACAATTAGGGGCTCAAAACAAACACGCCCCGGTCACTGACCGAGCGCGTCCGCGGACGTTTGAGGGGTCGAATTAGAGGTACGTGGCTAAAGATGCTCTAATATAGTAGGAAAACCATATTTTTGTACACACGCTTGCGAAGCTGTATTAGCATAATATGGATGGAACTTGAAACTGCATTCACAATGGTACTCCTGTATTCGCAAAAAAATTAAAACAATGATACTCGTATGACATAAGGGCATCTTCAACGGCAACCCGTAAATTTTCTCCCGCATCCATCCACGGATAAAGGGGACCAGTCCGCAGACATGGATGCGGGAGGACACCATTCAACTGTAGCCGTATACATCCGACCTACAATTCGAACCAACCTCACAAAAATCAATCAAACCAGACTGATTTCATTCAAGTTCGGATATAATTTACATAAAAAGGTCGATATTTCGACCGTTTAACTAAAAAACTAGAAGAAAAAAACCTAAACCTTATAGCGGACGACCACCTCATATGCGTGGCCGCTTGCCCTGCCGCACCGCAGTCTTCGTCGGTGTCGTCGTCATCATGGTCCCTCCAGCGGCGGAACGACGCCGGAGGGCCACGACAGCCTTGTCCGGCGGCTGCCTGCCACCCGCGGAGCAGCCGCTCCGCCTCTTGTTGCGCCGTGCGGAGGGCCGCCACGGTCACTGCCGACGTGGCCTGCGGAGCTCTGGCGGCGGCCTTGCCGCGACCAGCATTGGCGGAGCAGTCGCTAAGCAACCACTCCTTGAGGAGTCGAGGCGGCTGCTGCGGTGGCTGCGGCGGCGCCTGGTCCTCCTCGTCACTGGAGGAGATGACGATCTCCTCTTTGGCGGAGGAGCCGGCCACCGTGGACGCTGATGGGCCCGGAGAGCGTGGGCGGCGGCGCCAAGAACCGACGGAGGAGGAGCTTCCGCCTACTCCGCCTGTCGGCGCGGAGCACCACGACTTCGGCATCGCCTGAGCTTGGCTCGAAGAGGGGGAGGGAGGGGCTCGGGCACGGAGACGAGGAAGGGGAGGGGGCGGTGCTCGGGGATAGGAAGTGCGGCTCTGTGCGTCGCCGGCGCACGGTTTAAATAGC
Source organism: Thinopyrum elongatum (assembly GCA_011799875.1). Classification (NCBI taxonomy): domain Eukaryota; kingdom Viridiplantae; phylum Streptophyta; class Magnoliopsida; order Poales; family Poaceae; genus Thinopyrum; species Thinopyrum elongatum. The sequence continues at coordinate 462,642,449 of CM022298.1, read as the reverse complement.
CGCGGCGAGGCCCAGACGAATGGGCGGTCTGCTTCAATGCGGCGCAGCGGTCGGAGTTGGTTCCTCGGGAATCTGCGTCCGCATTGAAGCGGCGGCTGCCGAGAGGTCGTGTCGGTCAGTGCCGCCCTCCCTTCCTCCGGTCACAATTGCGGCATTAATGTCGGCCGCTGCGTGCTTTGGGCCGGCATGAATACGACGCGGTAAGCGGCGCATGCATCGGTAGGAAAGCGCCGAAGGGACGGATGGGGGTTTTGGGTGGACCAGAGCGGTCAGAAACGGGTTTGGGAGCGGTCCGGACTCCCGCAAAGCCCCCAAGTTTATCTCTGGTTTACGGAAGAAATCGCGTCCAGACCGCCCTGCGGACCGATACAGGACCGTGTTGGATGTTGGATGACTTTCACAATCCCAATAGCCTAATTCAAATGGTCTCGGGAAGTTTACGGGTCTGTCTTGAAAATGCGCTAAGGCGTTGATTGTTGGTATAGAGAACCGAGCTCAACCATCGCAGCAGAAAGAAAAACGGAGCTACAATTTTCAGCTGCAGCCGGGCACTCCCGAGTCCCGACGGTGCTTGCATGACCTTATCTACCACTAAAAAACTCTAATCTACTTTTGGCTTTTTGCCACAGAGGATAGGGATGGATAAGATGGTTCTATCTAATTTTGAAAGGGCCCTTCCTCACAGGCAGTCTTTTCCTTTTGAACTTCTCTTGCTCACAAATTTCACCCCTAAAACTCTGCCGTACTCCTACCGGCGAGTCGCTCCGTCCGCGAGGCCCCGAGCCCATCGGTCCCGTGTGAGCTTGCGTTAATTAGAGCATCTTTAACAGACCTGAACTGTAAAATTCCGGCCATTATACGGATTTGATCTGTTTTTTTGGATCAGACCAGAGCACGTATAGTTGTCCGGTTCGTAAATAATTTTACGGTGGCCCGTAAAACGTCCCCGGCGCGGTGTATCTACGGATTTGCAGCGAGTATACGGGCTAAAACCCTATCCCTCCGCCGTCGCGATTCTCCATTCCCCCCTCTAATTTCTCGTCGCCGGTGAGAAATCTGCCGCCCCCGCCCACCGATCTGCGACGATGTGGAGCTCTGGCCGGCGAAGTGGCGGCGAAAACCCAGAGCGCAAGCGTTGTGTCACCTTCGACGCGGCGCGCAAGCGCGCGGCCAAGCGATACACCAAGTACAGGCTCCCGGTCTCGTTGTCCCTCCTCCGCCGCGAGACGGAGGAGCACAACCTCCGTCATGCCTGGCGCTCCGGCGCGGGGAGCTCTTCTGGCGCGGGGCCGTTTCCGGTGAAGAGGGAGAGGGAGTCCGGCGAGCTCCGCGTCGTCAACATCGAGCCGGGGAAGGACCGCGCGACCGTGGCGTCATCGGCCCGGAGGACTACCTCGTCTGGCCCGACGCGGACGCCTTCGAGGCGGCGCTCGCCGAGCTCACTGCGCGCGAGCAGGAGGAGGAGGACGCGCGTCGTCGGCGGGTCAAGGAGCTCAGCGACCTCCTCTTCGAGCGGGCGCTAGCCACCGCGCGTGAGTTCGACGAGAAGCAAGCTGCATGGCGCCGCGAGCAGGAGGAGCAAGGCAGGAAATACATCGACCTTGTCTCCTCCGACAACGACGAGTGAGCGCCGCTGCCGCTACCGTAGGGTCACCGCCGCACACGGAGAGCTCCGGTTTTGCCTAGATTAGGGTACGGCTGCATTGCAATGTAATATAACTTTCCAAATGTAGCTATGATCGAACTATGAAGAGTAAAATGCATTGGTGGTCATTAAACTTATAGTATACGTTCACTTTGTCACTGTACTCAAGAATACGATCAATACGGTCACTATATACGTGTTAAGGTGATTATACGATCACTACCAGACCGTATAGCTCCGTATTTCATTGGTTTGACCAGTCAACCAACTCACTTTCTCTCTCTATATATATACAGGTCTTACCAGTCAGTGGGTCGAAGAAAGAAGTACTATGCGGGTCCCACCTGTCAGTGGGTTGTAGAAAAAAGTAGAGCGAAAATAAAATTATGCGTGAGCGGGGTTTTGAACCGCGCACCTCTCGCTTACGGGCCAGCAAGCAAACCAGCTGGAACAGTCTCACGTTGTTTCTAACGAGAGGAAAACAGTTCCTGTTGTGTCGTAGTTGTCACGTGAGTTAAAAGCTTCCAGCAGTTCACTTAACTACACGTAGCTTCCAGTATATACGTGTTGAGTTAAAATCTTCCGGTAGTTTACTACTCACGTGACAACTTCCAGCTTCTGTTGAAGTAGTTGAGCAGTGAACTAAGTACCGCGGTTCAGCGCGTCATGCATGCGTGGATCGGTCGTGCAGGGATGCAGCTGCTACTTGATGAGATTCCATTTGATCAAACAAGGGAGGTCGATGCAGCGATGTACTCCTACCTACTGCTACTTAATTAGAAGAGCTAGATGTTAATCAGTTCATAAGTACCCCACTTTGTTTAAGCTCCTGAGTGAGGCGCGAGCCGATCCATCCAAATTGTGTTTCGTCGTCCATGCTAGGTACCAGCCATCGGTGGATCGGCATCTAGCTAAGCTCCGCCGGTCCGGCCGGCTGATCGATGCGAGCATGCATGTGAAACTTGAAAGGACACCTAAAGCTAGCTAAACACATCGTGAGACAGATGCGGTTGGTTGGCATGCTTGCAAATAAACACCTAAAGCTACCAGTCAAATAGATGAAATACAGAGCTATATGGTTTGACAGTGAACGTATAATCATCTCAACACGTATATAGTGACCGTATTGACCGTATTCTTGAGTACAATAACCAAAGTGAGCGTATACGACAAGTTTAATTACCACCGGTGCATTTTACTCAACTATGAATGTAGTATGTGTTCTTCAATTTCGCCCGGGAATGCTTTCTTTCAAAATTTACGGTTTCAAATACGGTCTCTGTTCGGCCGCAGAAAAATTCGCCCCTCAAACCTCTGATCTCTCGGTCCTTATCCGCGATATAAGGGCCGCTGATATATGGGGTCTGTTAGAGATGCTCTTAAACCACATTAGGATACGATGCATGTTTGCATCAATGCATGTTTGCACCACCAGATCGGACGATGACGGCACTGCGGTGTCGTTTCTCTCTTGGGAGCATTGTTTGTGGAGCAGCGCTGGAAGACAGAGGCAAGAGGTGGAGCGTCTTCGTCTTGCACAGAGTTCCGGTGGTGACGTCAAGTCATGCCTGGCCGACAGGTGCTACGCTTTTGTCATGCCTGTTTGGCAGGTGCTACGCACGACAGATCTTCCAGAGTCTTCGCGTCGGGATGGACGAATGTAGGGAGGGGGTGCCGTTGGGCGCCGTGGTGGCGTCGACGGATGGCCTGACTGGCAAGGATGATGCGGATCTCTCTCTTAAAGATGGGTCAGCGGTTCGATGATGATGACGGCATCTAAAACGTGTGCATGTGGTGTACGCTTTAGATCTGCTGCACCGGCTGTTGGTTCCGATACGTTATGTGGATGGATCGGCAATGACACCGGTTTTAGATAGGAACTCTTTTAGATATGAGGAGTGGAAACACTTCACATTATTGCGTTTGTAGGTGTGAGTGATGGCTTCGGGTGATTTGATGTGTATTTTTCTCAGTTCTTAGTTGAATAAGTAATAAAAATGGTTGCATGCATCGATTGATGCAGAGGCCGGGGGTCTTAAGCTTCTTTTCCAAACAATGTTTGCATCGAGGGAAATAACATTTCCGTACCTTGCTATTTCTAAGTACATACAGTATACTGCTACCTCTGTTCCGCATTGAGGGAAATAACATTTCCGTGAACAGAGGGTGTAGTACTCAAGAGTTACTCCATACTAGTAATTCTTTTGACTGGTGATTATCATGACGTACAAAAGTGATACTGGTGGCCATGAGCAGTCGACTGTCGACCGAGAAATAACTAATCACTTCCATAATATATACTCTCCGTATGTGGTCAATAATGGAATCTTTACAAAGACTTATATTTAGAAGGCCGTATGTGGTCAATAGTGGAATTTCTTCAAAGATTTATATTTAGGAATGGAAGGTCAATAGTGAAATCTCTACAAAGACTTATATTTAGAAACGGAGGAGGGAGCAGTATGCTACTCCATTTGTTTGATCGATAGGACTGCCCGTAGGGAGTTATCTTGTTAAAAGAATGCAGTGTTGAACTCATGTACTGGACTGTACTGACCTGGTTGGTGAAGCCGACGCCGAAGCCGAGCAGCATGCGCCCGATGATGAGCATGGCGATGTTCATGGCCGCGCCGGTGATGGCGCCGCCGGCGAAGAAGAGCGCCCCGCCCACGAGCATGACGCGCTGCCGCCCAATGGCCTTGGTGACGCGGCTAGCCACGAGCGACGCCAGCAGGCCGGCGACGTACAGCGACGACGTGAAGGCCGTGAGCGCCTGGCTGTCGTAGAGGCAGTAGTCGTTGTGCTTCGCCACCGCCATCTTCTCCAGGACGTGCGGGAAGAAGCGCCGCAGGAACGGCTCCATCTGCGACACGCCGCCTGAAGTCAACGATCAAACCCCATCCGGCTGCCGTAGCTCAAGAAACATCGTTCGAGGTCGAGGCCGAGGCTCACCTGAGATGCCGATGTCATAGCCGAAGATGAGGCCACCGGAGGCGGCCACGAAGCAGGTCATGAGCACCGATAGCGTCAGGCGCCCGCCGTAGTCCGGGGCGGGGCCATCGTTCACCACGAAGGCGCCACCGGCCATCTCTCTCTCAGAGCGCTTTCCTTTTAGGTCCTACCGATCCAACGACGACGAAGCTCTCGTGAAATCGCCTGGATGTTTCAAGGGCGCAGAGCAGAGCAATATATGTAGACTTGCAGATGCTGGTAGGCAAACTGAAATGGCATCGTGCAGACAGGTAGCCAGCCAACAATGCCCGAAAGAAGAGGTTGGTCAGCCAAGTAAGCATGGTTGATTAGTAGGTGAACATGCTGAAGATGGCCCACTAATCAGCACGTTGCATTAGGCAAGACACATATGTACATATGTGGAATGACGTAGTGCCAATTGATACCATCCATTACCCAAGCTGTCAAGAGAAAAAAGTCCATTATCCAAGATAGCAAGATCGCGATTTCATCCGCAAGTCAATGCAGAGGATATTAATCATTTGTGTTCAGCAAGTTGGAGCTTGAGCAAGAATAATGGTACATATAACACTTAATTAATTCCAACTGAAGATAGGAGCACATCATGCTTATTCTGTTTATCGCCACAGATACATCTAATAAGTTATCTTTGAGCCAGACACCATAACAGCTCATGTTCATGTTACGAACCGGATATTATCCTCTTTCGTTTTTTTATATTATAAAATTTGGGGTAACTTTACATCATTTGACTCCGGACAACATTTATACCTTTCTTTTCGAGCACGGATGGGAGCACAAACTTTCTACGCTTTGGGTTTGTCTCTTCGAAACTAGAGCAACTCCAGTAGCACCCGTAAACCTCAAATAACTATCATTTATGGGAAAGCTGAGGCAAAAAAGCTCTTCAATAGCTTCTTTAAACCCGAAAAAATTATGAGATCCCGTAAAAACAACCACCCGCGCGCCCGCAAGTATACGGGAAGATTGTTCTTCCCATAGATTTTCGGTTATAAAACCGCTTCAAACTTCACCACCCCGCCCCGCGCCACATCCGTCGCCGGCCCACCGCCGTCGCGCTGGGCCACCACCTCGCCGCACTACTGCTACATCGTGGCCGTGCCGCCGTCGTCGTGCCACCGCACCATTTGGTCGTCGGGCCGTCGCGCGGCCGTGCCGTCGCCACCACATCAAACCACCACCTTGCCGCCGTTGGACCGCCGCCCCGCACCACATCTCGCCGGTCACCGTCACATGTTAGTGACATGCGGGCCCTGGGCCATTAGCTAGGTTTGTTTAACCAAAAAACAGATTTTATGAAAAGAGGTTTATAGTTGTTGTCTGGCAACTTCTCGTATACGATCATCCCGTAAAATCAATATTACGGGAAGGTTTTTTCATAAGCTATTTTTTTTCCATACGAATCCAGATTGGATCGGGTTCCACTATCAACAGGCGGACAAAAAAGCAACAAAAAAATGGCGTCCTTGCCGCAAACATAAAGGGAAACGAACGCAACATAGAAACTAAGCACCCCTCAGGTTGCAAAAAGGACCTAAGAGCATCTACAGCCGGACTTTGCAAATCCGGCCCCTCAAACGCCCGCGGACGCGTCCGCGGGCACTGACCGGGCACACCTCAAATTAACCATTTTGCATCCGCCTCTCTCATATTTCATCCCCTAAATCCATACAAAACATGCAAAAGTAATCCTACGTACTACCCTAACTACTCTTCGTCTCGGAGATGTCCACGACGACGGTGCCGGGCGCCGGCTGGACGGGCGGGTAGGAGGGCTCCGGCTCATCCTCATCCTCGTTCATGTAGGCGAACATCTCCGCCTCCTCCGCGGCCTCGTGCGCCTCCATCTCCTGCCGGCGACAGCGTCTTGCCTCCGCAGCCGACTCCGACCGGAGAGAATCGAGGATGGTCTGCTGCTCCGCCTACAGATCCCCGTCGCCAGCGTCCCCCACATCCTCCTCCTCCGGCTCATCCTCCTCCTCCTCTTCGTCCTCGTCCTCGTCCTCGTCCTCCTCCTCCAACTCCTCTGAAAGTGCGTTATATCGACTAAGGGGGGGGGTGAATAGGCGATTTTTACAAATTCGTCACTGAGGAATTCCAAGGTGAGGAAATTCCTAAGCAACGAACTACTTAGCAGCGGAATAAGTATTCAGATGCAAACATAACATGGCATAAGTACAGTCATCATGATGAAATGAAATAGGCACAGAGTACAGGTAGCGTGAAACACAGGATAAGCAGGCTGAATACTAAGTGACTGAAGAAATAGGATTGAGGAAATTGAGAAAGTCTTCAGTCAAAGTCTTCACACAGTAACGATCAAGTAAATCAACACAAGAATGAGGAAATAAAAGGGTTGAGGAAATAGAACCAGTAGCACGGTGAAAACAATGATTTGGTAGACCAGTTCCAACTGCTGTGACAGTTGTACGTCTGGTTAGAGCGGCTAGGTATTTAAACCTGAGAACACACAGTCCCGGACACACAGTCCTCACCGTATTCTCGTTGAGCTAAGGTCACACAGACCTCGCCCAATCACTCGTGGTAAATCTTCACATGTGACTTCCAAACCCTCACAGACTCGGTCACTCGGCGATCCACAATTCCTCTTGGATGCTCTAGACCATGACGCCTAACCGTCTGGAGGATGCACAGTCCTTAAAGGTAACAAGCGTCGGTTCCACACAGGAACAATCTCTTCAGTGATGCTCAATCACTTTGGGTTTGTAGGTGTTTGGGTTTTTGGGTTTTTCCTCACTTGATGATTTTCGCTCAAAGTCCTCAGAGGATGGGATGCTCTAAATGACAAGTGTCAATCTATCTCTCGGAGCAGCCAACCAGCTAGTGGTTGTAGGGGGTGGCTATTTATAGCCAAGGGAGCAGCCCGACATGATAAGACATAAATGCCCTTCAATGATATGACCGTTAGGTGGGTAGGATATTTGGACAGCTGGCGCGTAGCATAGCAACGGTCGGAAATTTGAGCTCTCAAATTCCTCAGGGCTATCATGTTCCTCATTTGTAGGCAATCCGCACTGGCAAATTCCTAACTCCTCAGTCAGAACAAATTCCTCAGAGAACAGAAGAACTTCATCTCTGTCACTGAAGAAATTGACTGAACTGTATGAGATTTTCAATGGCTTCACTCGAAAGGATTGGGTAGGTGTAGGATTTTGAGATGAGCATCACTTGGAAAATTTTCCTTAGTTTTACCTCGACCCCCTTTAACAGTACGGTGTTTCCTATGACTCAAGAAGAAGAAAATGAAACTACGAAAACAAAAGTCTTCACGCTTCATAATCCTCGCATGAATATCAAGTCTTCAAGGTCACACCAATTTCTTCACTTTCAAAGTCTTCAACTGAAGACATTCATTTTTAGGGGTCGACTTTCATCGTAAATATCAAACTCCTCATAGACTTATAGACCTGTGTACACTCACAAACGCATTAGTCCCTTAACCTATAAGTCTTCAATACACCAAAATCACTAAGGGGCACTAGATGCACTTACAATCTCCCCCTTTTTGGTGATTGATGACAATATAGGTTAAGTTTTCAACGGGGATAAACATATGAAGTGTAAATACTGATAATGAGGAATTTGATTGCAAGATATAGAAGAACTCCCCCTGAAGATGTGCATATTTGAATAGCAAATGCACATTGTAGAGTAATATCATGGAGATCTCCTCCTATATCTTGTAATTCATACACGCATTTAACATATGATATGAAGAATTTGAAATGCATGATGAAATATGGTGTCTGACGAAATTCAGCATGCGTGCATTAAGGTACTTGAGGAAATAAGCATGCAGAAAGCAGTTCAAAAGTATCAGACCACCATAGGACTTAAGTTTACAACTCATCAGATCAAACACCTCAGAAGAGCAAGAGTTGTAACTTAAGAGAAAAAAATAGCCCATATATAAGACCCGCTTGAAGACTAACTCAAATTTCTCCCCCTTTGTCATCGAATGACCAAAAGGGACGAAAAATGAGGACTAACGCCCCTGAAGAATATCATCATGATGTCGATGGAGGAGCGCCAGCGTTGTTGGGGTCGTCCGTTGAGGTAGGGCCTGCCGCAGTGTCGTTCAAATCTTCAGCTTCATCCGTCTCGCGCGATGAAGAATATGAACTGGCAACAAGCTGAGGAACTTTGACCTTCTTGAATTTCTTCGAGTGTGGCTGAGACCAGTCAAAGTCCTGTTGGAAGCCCATCTCCTTGAGATCTTCAGCACTATGAAGATTCGACAGAATAGCCCAAGTGCAGTCAAAGACTTCATGCAAGTAGTAGTGATTCTTCTTCACAGTATTTTGAGTGACTGTCATGTTCTGAAGAATTGCACCAAACTGACGCTTGACCCACTTGTGATTTCGATCAACTTTCTGATGAAGACTAAGGAGAAGTTCACGATCAGTCATCACACGCGGAGCTGTGGCTTGAGGATTATGTTCTGAAGCTTTGGCGACAGAATCTTGTGTTGCAGAGTCATCATTGGTGGAATATGAAGTAGCTTTGCGAAACTGTCCATCCAATGGACGAGTGCCTTCATCTATAACAGCAGCCTTGCCCTTCTCATCAGCTGAGGAAATAGTCCGTTTGAGGACTTCAATAGGGGGCAAATAGCTGAGATGATTTTGAAAGTCAGCCTTATAATGAATTGAAGACCTTGATCTGATGAACTTCATGATCCAGGGAGCATAAGGCTTCAACTCAAAAGGTGACAGAGCAGCATTGGCCAAAGTCCTCATGAAGAAATTGTGGTAGTTGATAGGAATACCATGAATGATATTGAACAGTAGATTCTTCATAATGCCAACAACCTCTTCGGCATCAGAGTTGTGGCCCTTGATTGGACTGAGGGTTTTGGTCAATATGCGATAAATTGTCCTTGGCACATAGAGCAATTCCTTGACAAAGAATTTGGTCCTTGGAGCTTGGCCTGGCTTCAAAGGCTTCATCAGCACTTGCATCAGATGATCGGATAGTTCAGGTTCAACATAGAGAAGCCTTGCACCTTCAGTGGGAGGACTGACTGAGACGGCATGAAGCAATTCAAATGCCGGTGCTTTGAAATGAGTATTATCGGTCATGCAGTCCAATACCCATGAATTGACATCATCAACATTTCCAGTAATATGCAGCGTGGCGAAGAATTGAAGAATGAGTTCTTCATTCCAACCACAGATGTCGGTGCAGAAGTTGAGTAACCCAGCGTCATGAAGAACACTGAGGACTGGGGTGAAGCATGGCAGCGATTCCATATCCACATGAGGAATTTGCTCATGGTCAAAGATCTTGTCCTTATCAAACAACAGTGAGGAATAGAAGTTCATCTGGCTAGCAGTCCAGAAGCGCTTGCGACGAAGTCGAGCAGAGTCATAGGGATTGTAGTCAGTGAAGAATATGTGCTCATTGAAGAAATCTACAGCATTGAACTTCTGCTTCTTGGAGTGAGGGTTCTGTGGCTTGGGATGAAGATTAACAGTTGAAGTCTTCACAGCCTCTTGAGGTATAGCCACTGGAGCCACAGGCTGAGGAATTTCAGGAGCAAAGGCATCAGCAGCAGCCTTGGCTTCCATTTCTTCAGAAACATGTACATCAGCACTAGTGGCTGGAACTTCTTCAGTTTGAGCAGGGGACTGAGGAATTTGTTGCAGTGGAGTCGTCAGTGGTGAATTGGGATGATGACTTTCCTAGTAGTCATCATTCAGAATTGGTGTAGTACACCCAATGTCCACATCTTCATCTTCATCATCAATTTCCTCAACGCCTGCCTCTTCAGCTGTGAACAGAGGCATGGGCGATGATACCAGCGGAGTTGAAGTGATATTGTCCACTCCAATTTCTTCATCTAACTGCTCTGTCGAAGCAGCAGAAGGATCTTCTTCATCAGATTCACTTGGAATTGCATATTCCTTACCAAAGGGAATAATCTCCTTTGATGGCATGCTTGATATTGGAACAACATCTATAGGATTTGTATAAGAGCTCATCAAAGTCTTCACTTTCTTTGGAGCTGAAGACTCTGAGGAGGCAGATGCTTTCCTTTTCTTCACAGCTGCTCGCTCCGCAGCCTTGGTTTTCTTCGCTTTTGTTGCAGAAGGAAGGTTGATGCTTGTCATCGGTGCAGGAGGAGCAGAGGAAATTGGTTGAAATCCTTCAGGCACAACTGATGCAGTTGCCCTGGCATTTTCTTCAGAGACTGGAATTTCTTCATCAGCCCTGGTGCTTTCATTTTCTTCGACAGTCTGATTTTCATCAGCTGTGCTTGCATGTTCTTCAGTAGGCTGAGCAGATGTTTCAGTCGGAGGAAATTTGGGTTGCGATGAAGATGCAATATTTGGAGTGAATCCCTTTGCCATTCTGACGAATCTGACTTTGGCACCTAGCCAATCTGCACGATATGCGTCAAATTCATCATTGAGTGCTTTGATCTCAGCCTACATATTCACAAGTTCTTCAGGAGACATATTCACAACATGCTTCTTCAGAAAACGCTCCTTCTTGTATTGAGCTTTCTTGACTTGCCTGGCCTTCTCAAATTTCCATTTTTCTTCGGCTATGAAGGCCGTCAACATGTGGCTCTGGCCATGAGTGAGGTTCAATTCAGGCAAAGGAGTATTTGGATCCTTGTGCCATAGATCGATGAAATCAAAGATCTTCCTTGGATCCAGCATGAGGGGCACAGCACTGCCTTTGGCACTAGCGGCCCTTTGTTGTCGATCTCTGATGATCTCAGCTAATTCTTCATCATCAGCTTCGTCTTCGCTTGACGGAACCTGAAAGACGACCTGCTTCTTGTGAGGACTTGGCCTTGTGCCTCGTCCAGCAGTGGCCTTTTTCTTCAACAAGGTCGGAGCTGTTGAAGACTGAGGTGGAGCTGAGGAACTTGCAGAGACTCCTGAAGCAATTGAGATTCCAGTAGTCCTTTGGCACGTGGCAAGATGCACAGGTGCTGAGGACTTTGCAGGAGCAGCTGAGGATTTTGCAACTGAGGGAGTTGGAGCTGCTTTTGAAGAAGTTGCTTGAGGATCAGGCCATGAGGGCTTTGAAGAACTTGGCCGTGAGGGCATTGCAGCTGAGGATCTTGTCTTGACAGCCGGTTTCTTTGTCATAGCCTTCTTAGGCTTGCTAGCAGCGGCAGTAGCAGAATCTTCGTTGAATTTCTTCACTGCCTCTTTAGCCATTTTGGCCAGCTTGGCTTGACGCTTAGCCCACTCCTGAGGAAATTCCTCACCTCTTCTGATGCTTGTGGGATCAGCTTCTTGGCCTGGAGCCAATGGACGTCTTGGACATGGAGGGTTGACAGCGAATTTCTTCATGTACTTTGGAGTCACATATCGATACTCCCTCCATTCTCTTGCCCATCTCCTCTCAATCTTCTGAATGCGCACTTTGCGCTGATTTTTGTTCTCCTTGCCATGAGTTGCTTCATCAGGAGTACAATATTCATCATAGATATCATCAGGGATCTCAAAAGCAGTATTTGTCTCTGGCCTCTTTCCTCCCTTCTGAGGTCTTTTACCATCAGCCATCTTCTTCACTTGTGGGTTTTGAACAATCGAATTTTCTGATGAGGTATGCAATTTTTCTTCAAGGAATGCTGCAAATGAGTTAAGTTGATGAGAACCTAGTGATTCAGCAGCGGACATGTGTACCTGTGAACAGAATATAGGTGCGAAGAATTTGGAGAGGTTATATGCGTTCTCAGAAGTTTTTCAAAAGTATCAAGTTTGAGGAATTTGACCAGGGGTGCCTTGAGGAATTTCACTAAGCGATCTTTGACTTAGGTTCCAGAGTTGTATAGATTGAAAATCCACACAATTGAGGAATCTTGAAGAAAAACGTTGCTTAGAGAAACAGATCAAGAACAGAAGCAAGTTGGTGTTTAAGAACATGAAAGTTGAAGAATAAACACCTTTTGAAGATTTTCTGGAAATCATCAGAATCAACAAGGGCAGTAAAAATAGATTTTATTTACCCTTGACGAAGAACACGACGAACTGAGAGTAGCAGTGGAGAAGCTCGTCCGTTCAGATCTTCCACGCCCTAACTTGGCGATGGAAAACAGCTACGGCGGCGACGGAGTGAAGATTTCCGCGGCCGGCGTGAGTACGACGGCGACGAGGTCGAGGCAGTGAAGCTCTTCCTCACCGGCGACGATGGAGTGTAGCGGCGGCGCTAGGTCTGAGAGCTCGAGCGAGGGGAGTAAGATCGAGCGGGGTAAATGAGATCTGAGGAGGGCGAGGGGTATTTATAGCCGAGGTGAAAAACCACTCGTCCGAAGAAAATGGACGAACGTGCCCCTAACCCTTCTCATCCTAACGACATGTGTCACCCACGTACTGTGAAGTGGAGATCATGTTAGATCGTGGGTGAATAGATAAATCTTATCGAGGGATATGGAACAGTTTGAGCGGCAAAAGCCAAAAATTCAGATAAGAATATTTTAATGTTTCATTCGCAAATTCTTCAGCTGTCAAGGACACAGTGAAGACTTTGAACGGGTTTCAAATAGAACGCACATGAAGAATTTGTGAACAGACTGGGTTGAGTTTAGCATAGAGGGGGGAACGGGTCCGATCACATTCACTTAGAAGAAAATCAACTTTGAAGAATTAGCAATAAGTGAATGCTGTTGAGGACATGAGAAAACTCAATTATATATATATAGTCAATGAAGAACATAGTCGGAAAGAGTGAAGACTTTGCAAAGTTGAAGAATTTGAACAACTGAAGAATTTCAATCAGAAGAAAAACTCAAATTGAAGATTTTCAACTTTTGTTGGTGGCGTGACCCACCGTGTAAGAATGGTGATTTCAGACGCCGCGTACAATTGTCGTAGGGCTCTGAGAATCAAACTCTTCGTTAATTTCTTCACACTTAGAGGGTTAGTCTTCATTGATTGAAGAAAAACGTTTCTTCATGTGTTGCACATCTAAGTCATCAATTTTGCATAAGTGTTAGGATGTGTGTCCTTTTCAAAGGACATTCGAAGATTCTAAGATATTTAGCTCACACCGCAACTTGCTAAATCTCTTCTCATCCAAGGGCTTTGTGAAGATATCGGCTAGCTGTTCTTCAGTCTTCACATGCTCGATTGAGATGTCGCCCTTCAACACATGATCACGAAGAAAGTGATGATGAATCTGGATGTGCTTTGTCTTTGAGTGCTGAACTGGGTTATGAGCAATTTTAATGGCACTCTCGTTGTCGTAGTAGAGTGGTACATTCTTCACATTGATGCCGTAGTCCTTGAGGGTTTACTTCATCCATAGCAATTGAGCACAACAAGAACCAGCAGCAATATACTCAGCTTCAGCAGTAGAGAGTGATACACAGTTCTGCTTCTTCGAGGACCAACATACTAAGGATCGTCCGAGGAAATGGCATGTGCCTGATGTTGACTTGCGGTCCACACGATCACCAGCATAGTCAAAGTCAGAATATCCAACGAGACCAAAAGCCGAGCCCTTGGGATACCATAATCCAAGTGTTGGAGTGTGAGCTAGATATCGAAGAATATGCTTCACAGCCTTATGGTGTGATTCCTTCGGTGTAGCTTGAAAACGGGCACACATGCAAACACTAAGCATAATATCTGGCCTAGATGCACATAGATACAGTAAAGAGCCAATCATGGAGCGGTATACCTTTTGATTGAAGTCTATACCATTTTCATCAGTGCATAGGTGGCCATTTGTGGGCATAGGGATTTTGACGCCTTTGCATTCTTGCATACCGAATTTTCTCAGAACGTCCTTGAGGTATTTCTCTTGAGAAATGAAGATGCCATTGCGCTATTGACGATTTTGAAGACCTAAGAAGAATTTCAATTCTCCCATCATGGACATTTGATATTCCTCACTCATCATATAAGCAAATTCGTCAGTGTAACGTTGGTTAGTACAGCCAAAGATAATATCATCAACATATATTTGGCACACGAATAATTCTTCATCATATGTTTTGGTGAAAAGAGTTGGGTCGAGTGAACCGGGTTTGAAGCCTTTCTTCATGAGGAATTCCTTCAGAGTATCATACCACGCCCGAGGGGCCTGCTAGAGGCCATAGAGGGCCTTATTGAGTCTGAAGACTTGATCAGGATGCTTAGGATCTTCAAAACCTGGGGGTTGAGCAACATATACTTCTTCCTCAAGCTTACCATTGAGGAATGCACTTTTCACATCCATTTGATATAAGATGATATTATGATGGTTAGTATAAGCAAGCAATATGCGAATAGCCTCAAGTCTAGCAACAGGTGCAAAAGTTTCACCGAAATCAATTCCTTCAACCTGTGTGTAGCCTTGAGCTACAAGACGAGCCTTGTTCCTCACCACTAGGCCATTTTCATCTTGTTTGTTGCGGTAGATCCATTTGGTGCCGATGATATTGTGCTTGCGTGGGTCTGGTCGCTTGACAAGCTCCCACACATTATTCAGCTCGAATTGATGTAATTCCTCTTGCATCGCTTGAATCCATTCAGGCTCCAGAAATGCCTCATCAACTTTGGTGGGCTCTGTGATAGAGACGAAAGCAAAATGCCCACAAAAGTTAGACAAATGTGAAGCTTTTGAGCGAGTAAGAGGACCTGGTGCGTTGATGTCGTTGATGATTCTCTCAATCTGTACTTCATTTGCAACGCGAGGATGAGCAGGTTGGCGACTTTGATTTGGCTCAGCATTTTCTTCAGAGCCATTTTCTTCAGATGCACCAGCATGATTTTCTTCACGATCTGGAATGACTTCTTCAGCAGATTCTTCAGTAGGTATGACATCCTCAGTAGCTTTTAGCTTGATGGATTCCTCAGGAGTCATTTCATCTAGCATAGGAGGTAGGTGCTCTCTTTGCGAGCCATTAGTTTCATCGAACCGCACATCTACAGTTTCAACAACCTTGTTATGATAGGTGTTGAAGACCCTGTAGGTGTGCGAGTCCTTTCCGTAACCAAGCATAAAACCTTCATGTGCTTTCGGTGCAAATTTAGAAATGTGATGGGGATCTCTAATCCAACATTTAGCACCGAAGACTTTGAAATAACTCACATTGGGTTTCTTGTCAGTGAGGAGTTCATATGAGGTCTTCTTGAAGAATTTGTGAAGATATACTCTGTTGATAATGTGGCATGCAGTATCAATTGCCTCAGGCCAGAAGCGACGAGGTGTCTTGTATTCATCAAGCATAGTGCGAGCCATCTCAACAAGAGTCCTGTTCTTGCGCTCCACGACGCCATTCTGCTGAGGAGTGTATGGGGCAGATAACTCATGAGTAATACCAAGTTCATCGAGATAGTCATCAAGACCAGTATTCTTGAACTCGGTCACATTGTCACTACGTATATGCTTGATCTTCACACCGAAGTTCATCGAAGCCCTTGAGGAAAATCGTCTGAAGACTTCCTGCACTTCATTTTTGTAAGTAATGACATGCACCCAGGTGTAACGAGAATAATCATCAACAATGACAAAGCCATATAGAGATGCTGCATTTGTTAGTGTGGCATAATGAGTAGGGCCAAAGAGATCCATATGAAGCAATTCAAAAGGACGAGAGGTGGTCATGATAGTCTTCGAGGGGTGCTTGGCTCTGGTCATCTTTCCAGCCTCACAAGCCCCACAAAGATGATCTTTGAGGAATTTGACACCCTCAATGCCAATGAGGTGCTTCTTCTTCACGAGCGTGTGTAAGTTCCTCATGCCAGCATGACCTAGTCGTCGATGCCATAGCCAGCCTTCTGAAGCTTTTGCAAGTAGACAAGTGGCAGGCTGTGGTCCTGCAGAGAAATCAACAATATACAAGTCTCCTCTCCTAAAGCCTTCGAAGACTTTGGAATTGTCAGATTCCATGAGCACTAAGCAACGATATTTGCCAAAGACAACAACCATATCAAGATCACAAAGCATTGAGACAGACATGAGGTTGAATCCGAGGGACTCGACAAGCATGACTTTGTCCATGTGTCGATCCTTTGAGATTGCAACCCTACCTAGACCCAATACCTTGCTTTTGCCTTTGTCTGCGTAGGTGATATGCTTCAAATGTGATGGAGATAAAGGAGTGCTCATCAGTAAGCTCTTGTCACCAGTCATGTGATTAGTACATCCACTGTCGAGGACCCACTCAGTAGCTTTGGGTAAATCATCATGTAGATGAATTAGTGCATCTTACGAACACATATCTTCAGAGTGAAGAATATGACATCAATTTCATCAGACAGAGATTCATCAGTTAATGCAACATAAGTATATATAGCAGTATGAGGACGTGAGAAATGAATGAATCATTTCTTCATGATTAGCTTGCGTCCTTTCAAGCATTTCAGGTCTCCAGAAAATTCTTCAGACGATTTAGTTCATCTGGAGACCTGACCCTGCATAAGAGGTTAGTTCTTTTTCTTCACCACCCACATCTGGAGGGTTGGCAAAGAGTTCATCATCCTGCGAGCTCCATAAGAGAAAGGTGGCATTGAAGCCAAAGCGCTTCGTTTCACAGAAGAGGGATTAGTATAGGAATATGAGTAAGCAGAGAAATTCTTCGAGGACTTATGAACATAATGATTTGAAGAATAATGCACATAATCAGAACTCTTAGATTTTCCCTGTGAAACAGAAGCGTTAGCATGATGATGATCATATGAGGACTTGGATCCACGTGAGGAATTTGATCCATAAGAGGACTTGGATCCATATGAAGACTTTGGTCCATATGAAGAATTTGATCTAGGGTTCTTATTCTTCACAGGTGGTGTCATGAGGACATTCACCTGAAGACTTTCAAGGCACCTTTTGGGAACCCAGATTTTCTTCATAGAGGGACCATTCCTGCAGTTAGTTCCAACATATCTTGCAAATACTTCATCATTCTGATTTTTGAATAGTTTATAGTTGGAGTCAAATGACTCATCAGATGAATATGAGGATTCACAAGTAAAGCCAGATAAAGTGGATGGATCTACGGGAGGTCCCTTCGCAGCTACCCATGAGGTTTTGGGATACTGCTCAGGTTTCCAGTAGGATTCATCAGCATTGAGTTTCCTCTCAAAGGCAATACCCTCTTTCCTAGGGTTCCTGTTCAAGATCTGCTTTTTGAGCACATCACAAAGAGTCTGATGCCCTTTGAGGCTTTTGTACATGCCTGTCACATATAATTCCTTCAACCCTGCATTTTCGTCAGTGATACTAGTGGTATCCTCAGATGAGGAATTTGTGACCACAGAGATAGTTGAAGAATTTGCAGCAATAGAAGCATTTGAACTTTCAGGTGAAGAATTGGCAGTTTCACGTTCAATGCATTTCAAGCATGATGGAATAAATTCTTCCTGAGCGGAACTGATCTGTTGAGCAAGTAATGAATCATTTTCCTTCTGAAGATCTTCATGACTCACCCTTAGCTTCTCAAGATCTTGCTTTCTTTGAAGAAATTCATAAGAAAGCTTCTCATGATCGGCTAAGAGAGTTTCATGACGACTTTGAAGGTTGTCAAACTTAGACTGTAGTTGCTGAAGATTATCAGTCAATGTTTGAGTTCGATCCATTTCCTCACCTAACAGGTCATCGCTTTTGTCTAGCATATTTTGAACCTTTTCCAAAGCCTTTTGTTGTTTAACAGTAATATTAGCAAGTTTGGAATAGCTGGGTTTGAGGTTATCATCAGATTCATCCTCACTTGATTCAGAGGAGGGATATTTGAATACCTTGGCACCTTTTGCCATGAAGCAATAGGTGGGAGCATAGTCATCGTTGCCGTCATCAGCAGTGTTGGGGAAGCCATTTTCCTCAGTGTTGAAGATGGACTTGCTGACGTAAGCAGTAGCGAGGGCTAGGCTCGCCACACCAGAGTCTGACTCCTCAGATGCCTCCTCTTCCTCATGTTCCTCAGATTCAGCTTCAGAGTCCATTTCCTTGCCAATGAATGCCCGAGCCTTCTTGGAACTGCTCTTTTTGTGAGATGAAGACTTTGAAGATTTTGATGATGAGGACTTTGAAGATTTCTTCTTCTTCTTTGAGTCATCTGAACTATCATCCTTGTATTTCTTCTTCTTTGATTCCTTTGCCCACTGAGGACAATCAGTTATGTAGTGACCAGGTTTCTTACATTTGTGGCAAGTCCTCTTTTTGTAATCACGGGATGAGGAATCTGATCTTGTGTCATCACCTTTTGAAGATTTTACAAAGCGACCACGCCTTGAGAACTTCTGGAATTTCTTCACGAGCATTGCTAGCTCCTGGCTTAGTTCTTCAGGGTCACCAAGGCTGCTATCAGAATCTTCTCCTTCAGATGAGGAAACTGCCTTGGTCTTGAGTGCGCGTGATCTTCCATAGCTTGGCCCGTAGAGATCTCTCTTTTCAGCTTGTTGGAATTCATGAGTGTTCGGCCTCTCAAGAATGTCAGCAGGATCAAGTGACTTGTAGTCTCCACATTCTTGAATCATCAGTGCCAGTGTATCGAATGAAGAATCGAGTGACCTCAGCAATTTCTTCACCACCTCATGGTCGGTGATGTCAGTGGCACCCAGTGCTTGAAGCTCGTTTGAAATGTCAGTGAGGCGATCAAAGGTTTGCTGGACATTATCATTGTCGAGTCTTTTGAAGCGGTTGAAGAGATTGCGAAGAACGTCAACTCGAGAATCACGTTGAGTTGAGATTCCTTCGTTGACCTTGGACAACCTGTCCCAGATAAGCTTTGCAGACTCCAAAGCACTCACTCTGCCGTACTGTCCTTTGCTCAGATGGCCACATATGATATTCTTCGCTTGAGAGTCGAGTTGTTTGAATCTCTTCACATCAGCAGCGTTCACGGAAGGAGTGGCAGAGGGAACGCCATTTTCCACAACGTACCAGACATCGTTGTCAATTGCCTCAAGATGCATGCGCATCTTATTCTTCCAGTAGGGGTAGTCCGTCCCATCAAAGGTAGGACACCCAACCGAGACCTTGATCATGCCTGCAGTCGACATAACTAAAACTCCAGGTGCTTAAACCAAAATCACACAGAACAAGGGAGTACCTTGCTCTGATACCAATTGAAAGTGCGTTATATTGACTAGAGGGGGGTGAATAGGCGGTTTTTACAAATTCGTCACTGAGGAATTCCAAGGTGAGGAAATTCCTAAGCAACGAACTACTTAGCAGCGGAATAAGTATTCAGATGCAAACATAACATGGCATAAGTACAGTCATCATGATGAAATGAAATAGGCACAGAGTACAGGTAGCGTGAAACACAGGATAAGCAGGCTGAAGACTAAGTGACTGAAGAAATAGGATTGAGAAAATTGAGAAAGTCTTCAGTCAAAGTCTTCACGCAGTAACGATCAAGTAAATCAATACATGAATGAGGAAATGAAAGGGTTGAGGAAGTAGAACCAGTAGCTCGGTGAAGACAATGATTTGGTAGACCAGTTCCAACTGCTGTGACAGTTGTACGTCTGGTTAGAGCGGCTAGGTATTTAAACCTGAGGACACACAGTCCCGGACACACAGTCCTCACCGTATTCTCCTTGAGCTAAGGTCACACAGACCTCGCCCAATCACTCGTGGTAAGTCTTCACAGGTGACTTCCAAACCCTCACAGACTCGGTCACTCGGCGATCCACAATTCCTCTTGGATGCTCTAGACCATGACGCCTAATCGTCTGGAGGATGCATAGTCCTCAAAGGTAACAAGCGTCGGTTCCACACAGGAACAATCTCTTCAGTGATGCTCAATCACTTTGGGTTTGTAGGTGTTTGGGTTTTGGGGTTTTTCCTCACTTGATGATTTTCGCTCAAAGTCCTCGGAGGATGGGATGCTCTAAATGACAAGTGTCAATCTATCTCTCGGAGCAGCCAACCAGCTAGTGGTTGTAGGGGGCGGCTATTTATAGCCAAGGGAGCAGCCCGACATGATAAGACATAAATGCCCTTCAATGATATGACCGTTAGGTGGGTAGGGTATTTGGACAGCTGGCGCGTAGCACAGCAACGGTCGGAAATTTGAGCTCTCAAATTCCTCAGGGCTATCATGTTCCTCACTTGTAGGCAATCCACACTGGCGAATTCCTAACTCCTCAGTCAGAACAAATTTCTCAGAGAACAGAAAAACTTCGTCTCTGTCACTGAAGAAATTGACTGAACTGTATGAGATTTCCAATGGCTTCACTCGAAAGGATTGGGTAGGTGTAGGATTTTGAGATGAGCATCACTTGGAAACTTTTCCTTAGTTTGACCTCGACCCCCTTTAACAGTACGGTGTTTCCTATGACTCAAGAAGAAGAAAATGAAACTACGAAAACAAAAGTCTTCACGCTTCATAATCCTCGCATGAATATCAAGTCTTCAAGGTCACACCAATTTCTTCACTTTCAAAGTCTTCAAGAAAACTAAAGTCTTCAACTGAAGACATTCATTTTTAGGGGTCGACTTTCATCGTAAATATCAAACTCCTCATAGACTTATAGACCTGTGTACACTCACAAACGCATTAGTCTCTTAACCTATAAGTCTTCAATACACCAAAATCACTAAGGGGCACTAGATGCACTTACATCCTCCTCTGGATCCACTGCATCCGGAGGTAGCCCCGTGGCGATCCGGGCTTCGCGCCTAGCCCGGATCTGCTCAAGGAGCTCAAGTCGGCGCTCCGGCGTCAGAAAGGGCTCGCTCCTCACCCGGCGGCGTGGGGGCATGGCTACTAGGCGGACGGGTGGAGTGGAAAGTGGCGGCGGCGGCGGACAGGAGGAGGAAAATGTGGATGGATGGTAGGGTTTCGGTGCCACCGGTCGACTTAAATAGCCGGAGAATGCATTACGCGGCCCGCCGGAGCTGCGCCACGCGGCGCCACCGATCCAACGGAGGAGACGAGCTTCGGACCGCCGGGTTTGAGGGTGTTTCCGGCTGGGACCCCTTCATCAGTACGACGTGGCGGGCGTGCCCGGACGCCCTATTTGGGCTGGATATTGGGGTGCCGGTCAGTCCAGACGTTTGAGGTCCGTTTGAGAGACCCGTCTGGGTCAAAAAAATCATGACCAGGAAGTGACCAGGTGGCCTGCCCGGACGTTTGAGAGGTCCGATTGTAGATGCTCTAACCGCCCCATGCACGGGTAGCAAGAGGAGGCAGCTGCAACAGATGCCAAAACGAAAACGCGCACAACCCAACAGGGCTCCACAGCCATGGGGTGGAACTCCATGCATTACAGTTCATCGCCTTCATACATGGCGGCAAAAAGGCACACGTAGCCGAAGGTGTTCAAATATATGCTACTCTCAGTGAATCAAGCGTTGTTCTCCTCTTCAGTATCCTCCGCCATTGCATCATCCACATTCGTAGCAGCATCCTGTTGTCCTCCACCATCTTCCAGCCGGAGGGCATCCCAACCTCGTGCCATGACAGACTCGGCATGTGTCTCCAGAGCCATTCTTTGTAGTAGATTCGCCCCTTGTTCCAGCATCTCTCGGTGAGGCATCATTTTGAAGGCTTGCCCAATAACACAAAAAAGAGCAGGCGTAACAAATAAAGTCAGCAGGTGATCTTACTAGTTTGTTCTCGAAACATGCTCTGTTCCTGAGCTTCCAGATGGCCAACATGAAGCAGCAACACCCACAATTTGCACATTTCTGCTGTGTGGGATAAAGCTAGGGACCCACCAGAAATACTGAGTAAAGCATGTGAGCCTAGAAACAGCACCCGGACATTTGCACACAACACACCAAAAATATTTAGCTGCAGAGCAGCTAAAGAACAGGTGGTTGATGCTTTCGTTTTCACGACAGAATCCAGTTCCTTCTTATCATATTGTCTTTTGTGGCTATAGCATTATGCCAAATTTATCATATTGTCTTTCATGGCTATAGCATTATGCCAAATTAACCACAGCCAGATTTTGATTTTCAAAGGTATCTTGGCTTTCCATACATGTTTGAAAGGTCTGTCAAGATGCATTTCATACAGGTGGTTGTAAACAGATTTGTGTGAACTTGTTTTCATTATTCCATTTCCAAACTATTACGGGAAAGTTTTTACACGAGCTATTGGAGTTGCTCCTATATCATCGACAGTTTCGCTTGACAAAAAATGGCAGTTCACCTGTCGTTTACTGAAAATAGACAGGCATACAGATGCGGTCAGGGCTCGACTGCCACCACACTCTAAGCTAGCCGTCCTGAACCAACCGCTTCCTCGCCATTGGAGGCTGGACCTCCACCAAAACAGCCCCAAGGCTCGAGCGGGACAGTGCGACAAGACGGTCACAAACACAATAGTGAGGAACGACAGGAAGGCTGAGATTCCATGCAGCAAGACGATCATGGGCTCACAGCTCATGACCAAATGGAAACACACTGGATTTAACATATCTTCCCCATCGAGGCATCTACTGCATTTATACACACAAACAGGGTTCGTGGGTATAACGATCAGTGCAATTCCAAAGCGACTAAGCCTAATATGGCAGCAGCAGCACGGTATCTTTCAGCCTTCCACAAAGAGCAATCCAAAAAAGGTATCAGGACGTTGGGCAGTAATTTCCTCTGTTGAAATTCTCTATTCCATAGCTGACGAGGTCGGTTTTATTTACACAAGAGCACCTGCGTGCAAGATAATCACTCGCAGTGTTCATCGTACAAATGTTCCAGACACACCAACACAGCGTTGTCAACAGTCATATGAACACTGGGATGATCGGATATCATGACCAGGGCAGGCAGCAAAATCATCGATTAGACCTGGCGGCAGCAGGGAATTATGCAATCCAGATTACGTTTCCGTGCTTCTTAAGATCAGCACCAATAGACGTGAGCTGCAAAATTAGGTGTAGTTTCAATTCAGGAGCAGTTAATTTATCTGGGACAGAATATAACATCAAACTTGAGATGCATATGAAACACCCAGCTCTTAGAAATGAAAATGGATCGAATAGTCAGCAAATTGATCATTCTTGTGCTGAAAAACACAGGTAACTATGGAAGGCAATTACACCATCTACAAATGTATCAAAATTTGAAGACACATGTGTTCTATAGAGTACGCAGATTGGTTAACTACTGAACGAAAATACTACTCCCTCCGTCCTGAATTACTTGTCGCAGAAAATATACCTCTACATCGATGGTCAAGTCCAGGTTGTCAAGAAAATGTTTGCAAACCAAGAAACTATAATGCACTGACGGGCCATTCTGATCAGTTGTTGGCAATAAGCAGCATGGAAAAGTTTGTAACCCCAAACTGCAAACTAACCATGGTGCCATGGCGAAAATAAGTCGAGAGCGGTCGCTGTTTAAACAATATTTCTGGACTCAGCAAACTTGTCGAATCATATAACCATTTCCAGAGCATGATTACAGTTTATAGTTCAATATCTCTATTAGATTTAAACACTACTTAGCACATCCATCTGTTGTACAAGGATGGTGATTGTATTCTTATTAAACACAAGTTACAAAATTCTAAGCCTGATTGGACTTACACTATTGATCCAAGTGACAACTTGAATTTTTAAAAGATGCAAATGTTGGGTGTGAGATTGCTATAACGCTGTTCTCCAAAAACGACGAACTGCAACAGTATTGCGGGATATTATTATGGTTTACCTTCTAGCCAAATGCATAAGGGTCATCAGCATATGGATTCAAGGAGCCCTCAGAAAATAATTCACCGATATTGGCAGGATGGGGACGGGATCCTGCAACAACCTGCAGAATGCCAATTCATAAATGTCAAAAGTAATGCAGAACATATATCACGCAGAGAATCATCATGCTCAGAATGCTTGTCCATACAGTTTCTGAACGAATTTTTTATTGCAAGATCAATCACTGTAGAAAAGCAGAGCACAGCTAATGCTTCAAATTTTTTTTCTTTCGTGCTTACTCAGAACATTGCTAGATACAGTGGGTACACCAAGAGAAAAAAATGGTGATGTCACGAGAGAATAACAAGGAAACAAAGAGTGTGGACTGTGGAGCGTTGGAGACTAAGAGCCTGTTCGGA
Source organism: Thinopyrum elongatum (assembly GCA_011799875.1). NCBI lineage: Eukaryota > Viridiplantae > Streptophyta > Magnoliopsida > Poales > Poaceae > Thinopyrum > Thinopyrum elongatum. The sequence continues at coordinate 462,617,829 of CM022298.1, read as the reverse complement.
CTCTCTGCCCTCTCCAACTCCGCTCTGGAGCGGAGCAGCATCCAGTTCAAATTTTCAGAGTCGCTGAAGGGCCACTCCGCGCGCTCCGCTCCGCGCTGAAGGAGCGGAGGGTTGCCGAACAGGGCCTAACTGGTAAAAACACTCGAACAACATTTTCCTCACATTTTGAATGATAGCACTGACTACAGTCTAAGGAAAAGTTGTAGCAAAACCTGGCTGCATTGCACCCCAGGCTTACATTCTAAACTCTACATGGAGTGGTGTTCAATGTGCCATAGTAAATAAGATGCATGACTTTTTAAGAGAAACACAATTAGTTACCATTCTTGAATAATCAAACATAACATATCATTTAGCTAGGATCAGGATTTCAAGAAAACTAACTAAGATTATGTTTGTAAGAGCGTCAATCTGAGCAAACATTAAACTGGAAAGTCTGTTAGTACAAAAATATTGGTTAAACCTTTGAAAATCAATACTGGGAAGTTGAAGTACACGGTTATCCTATATAACTAAGTAGTTGATCCCCACTAACATATTTATCTCAACATGCAACTATGCCACCTCATCATGCAATCATGCATGGAAAAAGGCCCACCTCAACATGCAACATGCATGCAAAAAAGCTCAAATATTTTAATTACTTATTCTCATTATACTCAGTAAGTATTTTATAATTACATTTAATTTATTTTTTATATTGTTAATGCAAATATCCATGTTCATATAATCAAATCTTACTGAAATATATTACAAGCAATTCCCGCAACAACGTGTGGGGTATAGCTGGCCAAATGGGCCGGTCTTCGCGTGCCGGCACGTGGGCCCGCGTGCCTGGCCCGTCATGGGCCGGCCTGGCACGCGGCTTAACGGGCCGTGCCTGGCACGTGGCCTGGCTAGGGCCGTGCCTGGGCTGCCTAGTCCGGCACGCGTGCCAGCCCGGCACGGCACGCCTAGCGAGAGTAGTGACTAGCTAGCGAGAGCGGGCGAGCGCCGATCGAGGAGAGGCTTCGAGCCGTTGGCTCACTCGTGTCAGGGGAGGAGCGGGACTAATAAACTAGTGTACTACTGCTAGTGCTACGTGCTAGTTGAATTAAAAAAAGTGCTAGTGTGCTACTGCTAGTGCTACGTATACGTAGCAGTGAGCCATGGAGACATGCGTGCATGCAATGCCTCGGCTCGATGTGCCTCCTCTGACCAGTCTGGCACGAGGCGACGACTCGACGAGCGCCACGACACGAGCGTCAGTGCGTCACGAGTGCACGAACGACTGTGGCGCCTGCGCTGCGGCTGCGCCCGTGCCTCCTCGCACGCGAACGTGCTACTCGGGCCAGCTGTGCCGGCGTGCCAAACGGGCCGCCGTGCCAGCCCATTTAGTGAGGGGCCGTGCCTGGGCCTGGGAGGGCAGCACGCGTGCCGGCCCGGCACGGCCCGAGTAGTTAGCGTGCCTTGTCGGGCCGTGCCGTGCCTGGCCCGTTTAACCCAGGCAGGGCCGTGCCGGGCCGGGCCGACCCATTTGGCCAGCTATAGTGTGGGGTATCATCTAGTTTGTACTAATCATCATACCTTTCTTGTTTTTGTAACATCCTTGTCAGCAGTATTTTGCAATGACTTCTGAGTATTCGGTTCCTGGATGGTAAAAGACAGTATTAAAATGAATGAACAGGCAAGCAATCAAACCCAAAGAAAAAACAGGAAAAACTTGTACCCCAAACATGACAGTGCTCTTAGTTTTCCTGCGCTTTGTGATTTTTCCATTTGCTGTCTCCACTTCATATTCATGGTGTGTTACCTAATTAAAGGAATGCCAAAAATGGCAATAAAATACACAGCATGTAAAGATGCATTTTCAGACTAACTGAAAATGAAACCTGGTTCATACCCAGAAATGGATGAAAGAAAGAATCTATATGTAACAAAAATCACCTTTCTGTGATTAGTAACATCCTGACTTGCTTTCTCTACCTTCCTCAGTACGTTAGAAATTGGCGAGTGTACAACTCCAGATATGTTTACATCCTGAAACACAACATAGAACATTCAAGTTTGAAGTTTCTAAAATGCGGGGCAATCAAGTTTATCGTTGAAGAGAAGATATCTTACCTTCCGTTTGGTCTCAGGACCTGGACCTGGCAACTGAAGCTGACTTTCTTTTCTGACATATGGATCTCTCCTCTTTATCAATGGAAGAGAGAATTTGTAACTTAATTATTTCATAATGAATGTCTACAAGTTAATTATGAGATGAACTAGAAAGGAAAACCAGCAAATGGCTAACATTATAATAGTAAAAGGGCAGGATATGGACTGAGAAACTAAATGATCCTGCCCCAAAATAACCAAATTATAATAAGAATTTTTTCAAGTGAGAACATATGCGGCTATTTTTTTCTTGAATTCTTAGCATGCTTTGCCACCAAGCAACAAAAATTAAATAGATACCATATACACATTGCTTAGCAAAATAGTGAAATGCAGTTACCAGGCTTGACAAGAGCATATACCTTTTTAGAATTAACTTCCTGATCAACTTGTTGACTTTCGCCCATCACTTTCCACTGTAACTGTAATAATGCTCTTTGCTTCTCCTCCTGCACCAAACACTGTTCAGCATAGTTTCGATTCACAGCCTTCAGAAGAAAAAGGTGTCAAGGAATCACCACCTTTGACTTCTGAAGCTCCAGTTCATCCTGTAGTTTCTGACAATCTTCTTCATGCCGAATGTTCACTGTTTTTATTTGAGCTTCATGCTCTTGTCTGAGCGACGACAGCCTCTACATTTTTGTACAGATTTAGTTAGTTAACAAAAACCTGACGCAATCAAAACATCTGGTTCAACTTATGACTGACCTCCCTCAGTTCACTCTCACCCTGAGAACGAATGCGCTGCAATTCTTCTTTGTGATAAGCCCGAAGAGTTGATTCCTTAAGCTCATTATCCTGTTGAATTCTTGCCACCTGGATATCAGGAAACAACCTCCGTTGTCATTTCAGGAGAAAAACAGCTCTGCTGTACATCTTCACTATAGTACGCAGTATTCCCTAGTCCTGACAGGCTGACACCATGCAAACAGTCTTTTGGACAAGTGTATACTGGCGCTATAATGAAGGATTCTACTGGTAACAATATGATTATGGAAGTTCCAAGATTAACAGCAGCATTTTGAGCATAGCTCTATCTGTACCTATACTAAATAGCATCTCTGAACTGCCGTGGAACAAATGCAACGTCAAAGTTCTATTGCTAGACAACTATATAAAGTGGATTTTCCACTTCAAACATCAGGTATTTTGATTGCTTAAGATCTCATGATGCTTTAAACCAGTCTAAAGATCATTAGTAAGAAATATAAGAGCTTACAGAGGGAGTAATGTACATTGGTGAAATATACAGTGTGGTTTTCGAACTTTTCACCAGTATGTTACAGATAATTAAATAAAAGATAAAGTGGATGGAAATTTTATTCTAAAGCAGCTTGAAGATACTTTGAACTCATTTAGATGTCAGCGAGTACTTCCGTATAACTTCCTATACAGCTTACATGTCAAGTCTAATTAGAGCAAGAATACAAGATACCAAGAAAACTCAGCAGTTTTTTAGCTATTAAAGCCTCTTCAACAGTGAGCAACGTGCAAGAACAAACTTCCTTAGAAGTCTGACATGCGGTTATTTACCCATGCTATCTGAAGGCTGAAGCTGAACCGTTCAGCTTACTTTGTTTACTACTCTAGTACTAACATATTCCATCAAAATCGGTACATGCATTGTCATTATAACTAGATTGTGAATATTTATTTGTTTCAAAATAAATGTAGCCTTTATTGAGAAACCGAACTAGCTCTACCTACCACTGCGGCATGTTCCTCCTTAAGACGCATCAAACACCTCTCAGATTCTCGCTTGTTCTCTAATATCTTTTCGTTGCATTTGTGCTCCATTTCCCTTATGAGTTTTTCTGCCTGAAATTCAGAACAGTAGGATAAACAGAGTAGCAATCATATTAAGATACCAAATATCTAGCATAAAGAACTTCTGAAAGGGAAGAGATGATTTACCTTCTCTTTTTCAGCACTAATGATTTCTACCTTTTCTAATTCATATTTTTTACGGATGACATTGATTGCCTGGAAAATCATTCGTAGACTGTCATTTGTGATTCAGAAGAGAAGTGCTACACAATAAATAGAAATGTGATACCTGATCATTTCTGAGTGACAACTCTTTCAAATGTTTTGATAGCTCTATCTGTTTACCCTGAAGCATGAGATAGTACTGTTTTTTGGCCTCGGTAAGTTGACATTCTGTGGCAGCAAGTGATGCTTGGATCTGGGCAAGAGGTTGAAAAGGTTATATGTTGTCTACAGTTCTACACTCTACAGATCATTACATCATGAGATTGCAAGATATAATAAACACAAACCTGTAACTTTTGTTCCTCCAAACTCTTCTCTCTTTCTACAGAAGAAATATACAACTGTTCCTTCTCATCAAGAACACTGCGGAGCTCGCTGATCTGTTTTTCTTGTGTGTCAACCTGCTGGTCACGCTTAGCAATCTCGCTGTGCAGTGATTCTGTATCGTTAGATTTCTCATCCAAAACTGACTGCACTCTGCCTAGAAGCTCCTGATTATCTGATTCTAGCTTCAAAGTCTTCTGTAACAGCTCTTCCTGCAAAATTCCAATTTCATGAGTAAGGAAGAATACAAGTTAAATAGTAGCAGTTATCTCTTTATTCGTAACCAGCTAGTTGCGAACCTTCTGATTTTCAGCAAGGCTAGAATCCTCCAGTAACTTTTGAACTCTCCCTTGTAGTTCCGAAGATAACTTTTCTAAGGAATTCACATTGGAGGCAGATATTTCTGCTTCAGACTCCAGTCTTCTGATTTTATCTTCAGCCACTTGGCATTCTTCTACATGCTGAACCATAACAGCTTCTTGAGTTTTTTGTAACTCTGTGATTCTGGACTTCAGTTCCCCAATTTCACTGTTGAGACCACTGTTTTCTGATGTCAAATCTACAAACTGGTTTTGAAGATGTTCCAGTTTGTCCTTAGCAGATCTTGTTATCAGCAGTTTCTCCTCTTGGACCATTCCATAGTACTTATCAAATGAAGAAAGCAATCTAGCGACATGACTTGACATTGATGCATGCTCTTTATCTAGCTCAGCTACTTTAGCCACAAAACTGCTAAGCAATTCATTAGCATCCTTATTGTCCTTGTACAGTCTTTCGACTTCCAGACTGTATCTCTGGTTCCTAAGCTCCAAGTCATTTTTTTCTTTTTCAGCAGATGCAAGGTTTTCTTTCAGGCAAATGCAAACATCTTGTTTTAGCTTTAACTCTTGCTCCATGCACTGCAAGCGGGAGTCAGCACACAATAAGCGGGATTTATTTTCTTCAACTGAACCCTCCAACTGTTTGATGAGAGAATCTGCATTAGAAAGCGAAGACAGCTTAATGCTTGTTATCACTACCGCTCGCTAATATGACTTATCTCCTCAGTAAATTGGTACAGAAAAGCTAACACTAACCTTTTTCCTTTATGGTAGTATCATTTGCGTAAAGCTGTTCCTTGTAACTCTGATCCATTTCTTCTTTGTCTTGTTTGATCCGCAAAATCTCCTGTTTACCTGAGTAAATGGGACAGTTGACAATGTTATCACATTATTATGTAAATATTCCTGCTGAACATTTCACTATTGAGGGGTCAGCAAAAAACAGACCTGATGTGTTATCAATTGGGAGCTTTGCTCCTTAATTCGAAAAAAAGTTGTAAATATATTTAGCAGACTGCTAATTATTCTATCTATAAGCATATCATATAAATAAGCACAGAATTGAAAATGACATCAGAGTTTAGATGCATAAACAACAGTATAGCAGATAGGGGTGCCCTAGCCGATATGCAGTGTATAGTGGTGAGTTACCTAGTTGTCAACATTCTAAAAGATTAGCACTAACTGAGAAGTGAGAAGAGACAAACCGACCTGACATGATGCTTTGTTCTGCACATTCCAGCTTTGCCGAGGAATCATGCAGCAAGCAGTTCAATTCATCTAAAGCTTTAGAGTTCTTCCCAAGCATCCCCTCGAAAAACTTCTTATCTTCCTCAGCTGCCATTGCATTGTTTTGCCAGTTAGATCTAAACAACAGGTGTGCATGAAAAAATGCCACAAAAAACATTACCTCTTTCTGCCTGACTTGCTAACTGCTGCAGAGTTTCAGTTAACTGATCGCACAGCATCTTTGTTGAGGAAACTTTTGAATCTAGCCCCTGCCAGAGCTTCGAATCCTCAGTCTGCTTTACCTTAAGCTTCATGTTTTCATTGACAGCTTGTTGAAGTTTTGCTTCTAACATATTTATCTGTTCTGTTGCTCTTCTCAGCTTGGTATGCTAAAGTTATATAACGCGTGTGCATCAGTAATAGGATATTCTGTGAGAAACTAATATAATATGTTGCTGTGTAAAAATACTGCAATATGATATAATTTTGTTTTGTACTTGAGCCAACATGCCATGACAACGAGCACTGGAGCATCTAAACCATGAAGGGTGACTGGTAAAGAGGTAACCAAAATCTCATACATATGACATTCTGAATTTAATAGAACTAGATGCAACAAGCATATAAGTCATTGTGACACGGTAGTGATTCTAAAGGACAAGCCTGTGTTTAAATAAGTTCAGGACTAGCCATCAGAAATAAGCCCATTGAAATAAGATAAATGAGAAATGAGAAATTGGAATTTCACCTAATCTGGCATATGTTTAGCAGAACCTAAAGACGGAAACATATCCTATACTTTCCAAGTGAGCAATATACAGAGCTCCTTCACAAAAATAGTTCAACACATTAAAGGATGGATACTACCAGAGGAACAAACACCGAGTGTGCTTCATATAACATGCCATAGGTTTAGCACAGTTACATATATGTAACATATGGGGAAATAAAGAGTCTAAACACCACAGAAGGACGCATAAAATCATGAGATTCAGACTACATATAACACATGCAGCCCCAGAACGATAAAGTTTCACATTAGTATGCTGTGCTGCCGCCTTTTTTGGTCTAACATTTCACTGTCATGTCAATGTTGCATACATCATACATGATTAAACGATGGGTTAACAAGGATACTGCAGTTCATCTGTTTTGCACACAGAGTAATAAAAAACATCACAGGATCCAAGACAAAGCGAGAAACAGAAAACTACCCTTGTGTTATGCGAGCAGAGTAATACAACTGGGACATAGCATACAACTATGCAATTTTGGCATTGATGAACCAGAAGACAGCTGGTCTTCTATCGGCACCACCCAAACAGATGACAATTCTATGCAGAAACCTAATTAGTGGCACGGTGACAGGATGTTTGGCTAAATTTCAGAAACAATTCACAGTTCATACAATTGAATGGTAGGAATTCGCTCAGTCAAGTGCCCGACAGATGACCAAAAACTGCACAATGTTCAGAAATGTACCGCCATTTCTAGATCAGACTTCACTGAAGCCTGCTCCTTGACTAATTTCTCTGCAAATAGACAGAAATTAAGAGGAATCGGGAAATCAGTGCAACGCACGAAATAAACAGCCTCCTCAATCAAAGCAGAGGGAGGGAGAGAGAGAGAGAGAGAGAGAGAGAGCGCAAATCGGTACCTGCTGTGATCTTAAGGTTGGCGAAGCTCCCGTATGTGCTACCTCCAGCATCCGACGAGGGCTTGGGGTTCGTGGCCTTCCCAGCCGTAGAGGTGGCACCAGCGAGAGATCGGAACCCATCGAGGCCCCTAAGCCCCGAGAGCCCCAGCTTCTGCATCCTGTCGCCGAACCCTAGGTTTCGCCGGGGGCGGGAGAACTGCGGCCAGAGCAGGAGAGGATCTAGATGGTTCACCCCAAATTTCTGGAGGTCGGTGGAATTTAACTAGTCGCAGGATGTCGAAATGCTCGTACCTCGGGAACCAACGGATAAAACCGCGGGCGGGGTTGAGACAGCGGGGGCGCGGTGAGGTGTAGGACGGGAACGGCGACGGCGGAGGCGACGCGCGTGAGAGGCGGAGGGATTGGGGTGAGGCGGCGGCGGCGGCGACGCTATGCTACGTCACGGCGACGGCGGCAGCACCGGGGCGCACGGGCCGCGGAGGAGTGAGAGGGGAGGAAGGAAGGTACTGGACGAAATGGCGGAGAGGACGGTGGAGGGGGTGGGTTTGACTCCGCACTACAGAGTTCGCGCGCTTCCCCGCGCGGCTCGGTTTTGGGCCTGTTGGTTCGTTTACTTCTCGTGGGCTTCTTTCGGAATGCATTTCCGTGTCCCCTACTCCTTCGTGAGGTTGCTAAAAAAACTCCTTCGTGGAGTAAAGCACGGGAAAATCGTTGCAACGAGACCAATGCGCGTATGTCGGTTACGGTCACGATCCAGGGAAGCCATGTAGTTTTTTTTTTCTGAGGCAGCGATGTATCTCTAAACAAATCCATGAAGCATCCATCGGTCATTGTGCAGTACTGCAGAGGATGGGTTAGGATCCTCTGCAGTAGCACATGATGCACACGGCGCTGCCATGCGGACCTGATTTCACTTGTCATTTGCACTACAGCAGGGTGCGGTACTGCAGCATGCGGACCCGACCCTACTTGTCATTTGCGCTACAGCAGGGTGCAATACTGCAGAGGATCACAACCCAAAGCACACAGGCACAATGATGACGCGTGCAACAGGTGTGCTGCCGATTTCTGCGAGACATGAAAACCAACAATGTTGCAAAAGAGGGGAAGAAACGGATTAGGATCTTGTAGGATTTTTAAAAATAAGAATAAAAATGCAGCATTGTTATACCCGGGTCCACTTGGATCCAGTCTTTGATCGTATGTGTTCGTGTGTCTTCAGGTTAGATCTTTCCTGTCTACGCTTCTCTTCATCGGCGGCGGCTGCTGTTCTGGTGCGCTGGTCCTCTTCGACCTTAGCACGACGACTTCCCGACTGTCTACTACAATAAGGTTTGTCCGGCTCCGATGATGGAGGGGTGATGACGGCGACGCGCCTTCGGCTCGCTCTAGCGATTGTAGTCGTCGCTAGGTGGTCTACCGACCTGGATGTAATTTTTACCTCTACTGTTCTTTGTACTGCCTTGGCAGTTGACGAATAGATCGAAAATTTTCTCGCAAAAAAAAGGATCTTGTAGGATTTTTAAAAATAAGAATAGAAATGCAGCATTGTTATACCCGGGTCCAATTCTAGAGGATATCCAATCGTTGAAACCATACGTCCACCATAGAGATTGTAAGGATTCTATAATTCTTCCAAATACTTTAAAATCGAAGCAGTCTATTTAAGAGAGGAGTGCACCATATCATGAAGAAAATATGCTTGAATTTATTGTAATCTTTGAACTCGTCTGTTTTGATCCTGAATATGTTGCGCATTTGCACGAGGATTAATTTAATAATTCATATCCAATTCACATGTCTATATCCTTTGTGTCTCGTGCCTTGATATTTGAGTAATTCCCCAATTATGGGGTTTATGGACGACCCTTAGTTGTTTTATGATTGAAATGTGATGATTTACTCAGTCGACGTGATATAAATGTGATGATGTTATTCGTGATGTTGTACAAATGTCAACTGCACAACATGTACCCATAAAAGGACACAAATTCAACTGGCGGAGAATCGAGACGCCGAGACGGACCTACGTAGAGGCCAGTGGGGGCCTATGCCCCCACTCAATTTTTAAAAATTTAGTAAAGTTTGCTATATTTCACTAAAAAATCTTCAGAATTTTAGATTTTGTAGAACAAGTGCCCCCACTTCACTAGTTTTCTAGGGGGGAGAACACCAGAAATTACATCCAGACCTGCAGACCACTTATCTACGACTACAAGCACTGGAGCGAGTTGAAGGTGCGTCATTGTCATCACCCTCCCTCACCGAAGTCGGGCAAACCTTGTTATAGTAGACAGTCAGGAATTCCTGGTGTTATGCCCCATAGAACCGGCGCACTGGAACAACATTCGTCATCGACGATGATAATGGTAGTTCTGAAGAATCCAACTTGCAGACAAACGGACGCAAATAAACGGACTGAAAACTTGCCGTCGCCCTCCCAAGACCAAGATATGACATCATCCACGCCTTCCTGCAGCGTTACTTCTTGCACCCTCTGCCATAGATGGAGGTACTGCCAGAGGCCCTCGGGCCCCAAGTTTGGTTTGATGTCAGTTGCCCAGACACCCAAAGAGATGGCATCATTGAGCAATCTCGATTTCCTTGCGCGCGGAGTGACTGCCTCATAGACCAGTGGCGCGATTTCCATAAGGAGGATCCATCCATCCAATGATCCTCCCAAAAGAGGGTCAGATTCCCGTCCCCTACTATTATCCTGGTTGCGGCATTGCATGGAGCTGACGATGCTTTCGGGACCACAATGCCGAACTCGTTCCACGACCTTTGTTGATCCACTCATTGTAGCCACGACCATCTTGCCTGCAAGGCCACATTCAGCCATGCAAGGTCGGGTATGCCCAAACCACCTGCCCACTTGGGCGTGCAAACTATCTCCCATGCAACAGAGCAGTTTCCACCATTTGCTTGGGCTTTGCCGCACCATAAGAAACCTCGGATGACCTTTTCATGGCATGGATGGTCTTCATCGGAAGATCAAGCGCTAGCATTGCATGTACAGGAATCGAGCAGAGGACCGAAAGAACGAGAATGAGCCTGCCGCTCTTTGGGAGAGTGGCTGCCTTCCACTTCGGTAAGCACTGCGCTAGGCGCTCCACCAGGTTGTGTAACTGCGCGGCAGGAGGCTTCTTCAAACATAGTGGCAACCCGAGATATTTGCACGGAAAGGTCCCAAGCACACACCCCAAGCTAGCTGCTGTGAGCGCCTTCTCATCGTCCAAGCAGCGGATCGGGATGGCCACCGTCTTACTGAAGTTCACCTGTAGTCCAGACATCGTCCCGAACAGGCGCAGGATGCATGAGCAGGCTTGAAGATCAGTGGCCGCTGGCTTGAGAAAAACAATCGCATCGTCTGCGAAGAGGGACACCCTTTGCTTCAAACCCCTGCATGCAAGCGGTGCCTGCACGTCCATGTCCTTGGCCAGCCGAAACAGGTGGTGTAGGGGCTCCATGATGATGATGAAGAGCATTGGGGACAAGGTCCTGATTGCTTGTATCTGCGTTGGTAATTCCCCGAAGAGGAGAGGATGATGTAGCACAGCAACGGTAAGTATTTCCCTCAGTTATGAAACCAAGGTTATCAATCCAGTAGGAGAACCAATCAACACTATGTAAACAGCACCTGCACACAAAACCACAAAAACTTGCAACCCAACGCGTAAGAGGGGTTGTCAATCCCTCCTCGGTATTGAGATAGATTAAATTGTATGAGATTGGATAAACAGATCTAGCAAAAACACATAATAAAATAAATAAAGAAAAAGTGCAGAAGGTATTTTTGGATTTTTGAAAAAATAGATATGAAAATAATATGATAGGGAATAGACCCGGGGAGCGTAGATTTCACTAGAGGCTTATCTCGAGAAAATAGCATACGGTGGGTAAATAAATTACTATTGGGCAATTGATAGAAGAGCAAATAATTATGACGATATCCAAGGCAATGATCATGTATATAGGCATCACGTCCAAGATTAGTAGACCGAAATGATTCTGCATCTACTACTATTACTCCACACATCGACCGTTATCCAGCATGCATCTAGTGTATTAAGTTCATGGAAAAACGGAGTAATGCAATAAGAACGATGACATGATGTAGACAAGATCTATTCACATAAGAATAGACCCCGTCTTTTTATCCTTAATGGCAACGATACATGCATGTCATGTCTCCTTCTATCACTGAGATTGATCACCGCAAGATCGAACCATCACAAAGCACCTCTTCCCATGGTAAGAAAAATCAATCTAGTTGGCCAAACCAAACCAAATTTTCGGAGAAGAAATACGAGGCTATAACAATCATGCATAAGAGAGTTCAACAAAGACTCAAATAATATTCATAGATAGATCTGATCATAAACTCGCAATTCATCGGATCCCAACAAACACACCGCAAAAAGTCATTACATCAAATAGATCTCCAAGAATATCGAGGGGAACATTGTATTGAAGATCAAAAAGAGAGAAGAAGCCATCTAGCTACTGCCTACGGACCCGTAGGTCTGTGGTAAACTACGCACGCATCATCGGAGGGGCAAGGGTGATGATGAAGAACCCCTCCGTGATCGTTGACCCCTCCGGCAGAGTGCCGAAGAAGGCCTCTAGATTGGATCTCATGGTTCTCGAACTTGCGGCGGCTGGAATTGTGTTTCGTCGACTCCCTTAGGGTTTTGGGGATTTTAGACTATTTATAGAGCCAGAGGTCGGTTGAGGGGGTGCCTATGGGCTCCACTACCCACCAGGGCGCGCCTCAGGGCCCTGGCGCGCCCTGGTGCCTAGTGGGCCCCACAGGCCCCCTCTGGTGCACTTCTTGGGCCTCCTGGGTGTCTTCTGGGCAGAAAAAATTCTCCAAAAAGTTTCGTGGCAATTGGACTCCATTTGGTATTGATATTCTGCGAAGTAAAAAATAAGCAAAAAACAGCAACTGGCACTGGGCACTATGTCAATAGGTTAGTCCCAAAAAATGATATAAAGTTGCTAGTAAATTAGTATAAAACATCCAAGAATGATACTTCAATAGCATGGAACAATCAAAAATTATAGATACGTTGGAGGCGTATCAGGGCCCTCCTTGTTGTAGACCTTTGCAGTTGAAAAATGGAGCTCCGGGTACGCCATTTACCATTATGCGGGTAGACGAGGTAGCAAGTAGCCCCGCAATCCAAGCGAACCACCTTCCACCATATCCCATTGCTTGGAGAATGTCAAGCGAGAATGGCCACTACACCGTATCAAAGGCCTTCGATATATCCAACTTAAGCATGATTGTGGGTTGTTTTAGCACATGCAGCCGTCTCGCGGTGCTTTGGACCAGCATGCAATTGTCACGCAATGCTCTCCCTTTCATAAACGCGCTTTGGTGAATGCCAACCAAATGCGGCAGCTCCACCGCCAACCGACATGAGAGCACTTTGTCAAAAATCTTTGCTACTCCGTGCACCAAGCTGACCGGTCGGTAGTCGTGCAATTCTTTCGCGCGGTCTTTCTTTGGCAAGAGTGTGACCAGGGCCTTATTGATCGATGCCGGTCCCCTCATGTCACCTCGATAAAACAGCGAGAAGGCCACCATGAGATCCTCTTTAATGATGGTCCAACAAGAGGCGTAGAATTTGCCCGTGAAACTGCCAGGGCCCGGAGCTTTGTCCAAAGGCATGGATTTGATAGTCTGTAGAGCCTCATCCTCCGAGCAAGGCTCCTCGAGCCTGCTTAGATGCCGCGTTGGCAGATTGAGGGCGTCAATGCGAAGCCCGTGGTCGCCCGGTGAGGCCGTGCCAAGCAGCCAACCATAAAAGTCATCCACAACTGATGCGATCTCTGCTTGTCCCGTGATGACTTCGTCGTTGTGTCGCAGAGCCATGAGCGCATTCTTCCTCTGCCGATGGCGCGCATGCTGGTGGAAGAAGCGTGTATTGGCATCACCATGCTTCAATTGTAGTAGCCGCAATTTCTACCTTGTGATCGTGCGCTCCAGTGACGAGAGACCGAGAAGCTTTCTCTTTAGGGTCCGCCGGAGTTCCAACTCCCCATCGCTTAGAGTCTGTGATTCCATGGCTATATCCATACGGAGAATTACCTCGAGAGCAATGGCAATCTGGAGCCTCACATTTCCTATCCACTTAGAGCTCCATGCTTGCAATCTTCTATCTGTGATCCTAAGCTTATTGTTTAGCACTGCGTATGGGTTACCCGTCGACGAGCAGGAGTGCCACGCTTCCTGGACTGTTTCCAAGAAGCAGGGAGCTTTGGTCCAAAATGACTCAAACTTGAATCTCTTCCCCAAGGTGAAATCTGCATGGAGGTCCAGTAACAGTGGGCAATGGTCGGAGATCGCCGACTCGAGCGCCGTGAGGATTCTAGATGGATATAGGTCTTCCCATGAGTTTGTGGCAAAGACATGATCAATATTCTCCAAGGTTGCTCAAGCTCGCTCGTTGGACCACGTGTACCTCCTCTCGTTGAGGTAGATCTCCTTGAGCTCGATCCTATTCAACTTTGATCAAAATCGCGAGATCATTGTACGGTTGATCAAACTGTTGCTCTTGTCTTCCGGATTAACCAACAAGTTGAAGTCCCCGACTAGCAACCACGGCCCCGCCTACAGGTCCCGTACATCCACCAATTCTTGCATGAACTCAAGCTTGGCCACCTCAAGATTAGGGTCGTAGATGCCTGTTATCCACCATGGTTCTGCCCCAAGGGGGGAGACGAGCACCGAAAGTGTGTTTTCAGTGCGATGTGGGTGCGATAGACTGACGGTGAGAGGGTCCCAAGCCAGGAGGATCCCTTCCCGTGTGCCCGAGGCCGACAGGTAGTAGAACTCCCTTAGTTTATTTCCCAAGCATTGTGTTACAATGTCCAAAGTTAGCACCTCCATTTTGGTCTCTTGGAGGCAGACCACACTCGGATCTGCCGCTACTACGGTTTGGTAAATTGTTCTACGTCTTGCTGGATAGTTGAGTCTACAGACATTCCACACGATCAAATTAAGCGGTTGTGAAGCCATAAGAAAAGCCCACAAGATCTACCCAGAGAGGGAGCCTAAGCTCTTCCCTCCTCTGGCACCACGGCCTCTTGCATCGGAGAAGCCAGCGTTTCCCATCCAAACAAGGTGAGGATGGCCGCAATCTACGCGTCATTAAGTGGGTTATCGAACAAGCGGATGTATGCTTGAAGAGCTTCATCTCCGATCATGTCCCCTTGATGACCCACAAGTATAGGGGATCAATCGTAGTCCTTTCGATAAGTAAGAGTGTCAAACCCAACGAGGAGCAGAAGGAAATGACAAGTGGTTTTCAGCAAGGTAATTTCTGAAAGCACTGAAATAGTCGGTAACAGGTAGTTTGATAGCAAGATAATTTGTAACGGATAAGTAACGGTAACGGTAAATAAAGTGCAGCAAGATAGCCCAATCCTTTTGTGGCAAAGGACAGGCCAAAATTGTCTCTTATGATAAGCAAAGTGTTCTTGAGGGTACACGGGAATTTCAGCATGTCACTTTCATCATGTTGGTTTGATTCGTGTTCACTACTTTGATAATTTGATATGTGGGTGGACCGGTGCTTAGGTGATGTTCTTACTTGAACAGACCTTCTACTTATGATTAACCCCCTCGCAAGTATCCGCAACTACAAGAAAAGTATTAAGATAAAATCTAACCATAGTATTAAACTTTTGGATCCAAATCAGTCCCTTACGAAGTAGCGCATAAACTAGGGTTTAAGCTTCTGTCACTCTAGCAACCCATCATCTAATAACTACTCCACAATGCATTCCCTTAGGCCCAAATATGGTGAAGTGCCATGTAGTCGACGTTCACATGACACCACTAAGGGAATCACAACATACATATCATCAAAATATCGAACACATATTAAGTTCACATGATTACTTGCAACATGACTTCTCCCGTGACCTCAAGAACAAAAGTAACTACTCACAAATAATAATTATGCTCAAGATCAGAGGGGTATTAAATAGCATAATGGATCTAAACATATAATCTTCCACCAAATAATCCATATATTAATCAACTACAAGATGTAATCAACACTACTAGTCATCCACAGGTACCAATCCGAGGTTCCGGTACAAAGATTGAACACAAGAGATGAACTAGGGTTTGAGAGGAGATGGTGCTATTGAAGATGTTGATGGAGATTGCCCTTCCAAAGATGAGAGGGTTGTTGGTGATGACGATGGCGATGATTTCCCCCTCCGGGAGGGAAGTTCCCCTGGCGGAATCGCTCCACCGAAGGGCAAAAGTGCTCCTGCCCAAGTTTCGCCTCGAGACGGCGGCGCTTCATCCCGAAAGTCCCCTCCTGATTTTTTCTAGGTCAAAATGACCTATATACCAGAAGATGGGCACCGGAGGTGGGCCATGCTGGGCACAACCCACCAGGGCGCGCCTGGGGGCCCAGGCGCGCCCTGGTGTCTTGTGCTCACCAGGTGGCCCCCCTGGTGTCTTGTGCTCACCAGGTGGCCCCCCTCCGGTAGTTATTTTCTCCAGTATTTTTTATATATTCCAAAATAATTCTCTGTAAATTTTTAGCTCATTTGGAGATGTGCAGAATAGGTAACTCTGACGTAGCTTTTTCAGGCCCAGAATTCCAGCTGCCGGCATTCCCCCTCTTTGTGTAAACCTTGCATATTATGAGAGAAAAGGTATTAGAATTACTCCAAAAAGCACTATTATGCATAAAAATATTATAAATAACAGTAGGAAAACATGATGCAAAATGGACGTATCAACTCCCCCAAGCTTAGACCTCGCTTGTCCTCAAGCGAAAAACCGAAATCGAAAAACATGCCTACATGCTTAGAGAGAGAGGTGTCGATAAAAAACAAAATACGGACATAGAAGCATCATGCTTATTATTATAATAGCAAAGAACTTTAACATAAAACTTTATCACACAACTTTTATCATATAACTTCTCATGAACAAGTAACAATTCATCACAACATTGAAGTATAAAGCATAAACCTTATTGAAAACCAACAAACTATGTTCTCAGTCAACTTTGCAACTACAATTCATCATATTTTCAGGAAGGGGCACGTGTCGGAGTTTTTAGGCAGGTCCACATACTCAACCATCGTTTAACCTTCTATGATTGCTAACACTCACAACATACCCATGAACAAAAATTTTCAACCGGACACATAGAAAGATAGGGGCTTATAGTTTCGCCTCCCAACCACTACTACAGGATGGTCCAAACGCGACAGTCCAATCAGAGACCCTTCGACGAAACTGTGTGCGATGCATCAATCACAAACGGTGATGTAATAAAGCCGTCAAAAAAGATGCAAAACGTTTGCGATGGCGGTGACATCAAACATGGTTCATATTGGAGTTGCGTGTGCGATGCGTGGCAAATGGTTAATCCAGAAGAACTGTTTGCGATGAGGCAGAACAACAGAAACTGGCAGCCTGATGAGGGTGTGTGCGATATACGGCATACAGTTCACTAGGATGAAATGTGTGTGATTAGGCAACACAATAGAAATGGTTCAACTGAACAAGATGTGTGTGATACGTGGCAAACAGGTCCGTAATAAAAAATGTGTGCGAAGACCAATAATAACACAGACGATTGCTGCTAATAAGCCGTGTGATTTGCTCTGTCTACAGAAGAATAACATATATATATATATATATATATATATATATATATATATATATATATATATATATATATATATATATATATATATATATATATAAAACTGAAATAAACATCCAATTACATAAGTGACTATACATATCATTCGCACACACCTCAATAAACAATTGTATGCATTCTAAACTAGGAGAAACGATTGTCTAGTCATCTACTTCTTGTGACGCTCCCGCCACTGCTCTGTGGCTCGATCCCTCGTCTGGGGCAGGAAGAAGACACTCCCTCATGTCAACGATCCGCATGTACATCTCGTAGCTTGTGTACGCGTCCTTGGTCGCGTACTTGACGTGTTGTTCATCCAGTCTCTCATGCCAGACACTGTGCCAGGCGTTCTTGTCCTTCTTGCTCTCATCCTTCATCTTCATGTAGTAGGGGTCGATGATGGCCGAGGCGAGGTCAACCAGGGAGTTCTGTTTGTTGTTGTCGCTGCCCCAGACCTTGTAGTGGTCCTGAATGTTGACAAGATTATGGCATTTCAAGCCCGAAACCTTGAGCGCTTTTAGATCATTGATGGTGTCCACCGTAGCGAAACTGTAGTCGGAGCTATTGATAAACCTGAAAAAACGCTTGCAAGGCCTTGTGGCCAGGTGGTAGTGGTAGACGAGGACGTCATGTCGCACGCACAACTGGGCGACAGCAACCTTCTGATCGTGCCCGGCACGACCGATGGTGTACTCGAGGTCGAAGCCGACCACCTGGTACTTGTCCTCGGCAAGCAACTGCTCCATAGTTTGGATGGAGCTCTCCACCAAGACCGGCTCGTTCGTGTACACCACCGAGAGGGCCTTCCCCCTCACGTGGGTGTCCACTACGTGATGCGTGGTGAACTGCCCGCCGTTGTCGTCGTCGGCCGCTGGGAGCGCCATTGGAGCCACGGGGAGCGCCATTGGACCGCTGGATGTCCTCTCTGTATGTGTCGTCGTGGGTGTGCTTATTGTGTCGTGTGGCGCGAGAGATGAAGGTAAATGACCGCAGGAATAAATGGGGGTCGGGCGGCCTGGATTCTCGGCACGTCCGCATGGCAATTTTTGCAACGGGTAACTGCATCGTGATGCCGCGCCAGGCACAACCGCATGCACACGAACGTGCGTGATCGTGTGCCGGCCCCAAACACTGGCAGCGCGCGTGGAGGGACGAGGGCAGAGCGCCCGGAGGGACGCGAGAGCAGAGCGCGTGTGGCGGGACGCGAGCAGAGCGCGCCGCGGCCGCCTCAACCGCAAGCAACCACACGCATAGAGCAGTTGAACACGCAGGAAATGGTCGTCTACAAGCCGGCCGACAGTTGCGTCGCTGCGTAGAGAGCGGCCGTGTGCTACTACCGCCGTCTTGGTCTATTAGTCCCCTTTAAATTATGTGCCATATTTTGACCTTAAATTTAACCAACAAAATGTTAATGCATGTTACAAAAATTATATAATTGGAAACTATGTTCAAATACGAATCCAACGATATAATCTCTGGCGACATGCATTCGTATTTTATTAGTTAAATATCTAGTCAAAATTTGGCACAAAAATAAATAGACGACTTATAAACCAGGACGGAGGTAGTAGGTAATTTAATCACAAACGTTTTTATTTTATTAACTGTATGTGTACGTGTCCTTTCGTCCTCCTCTCGCACGTCTTGTCACCCCGCTGCCGCAGACGGCTTAGAGCGCAAGCTTGAGCAGCGCGCGGGGGCGTTCTTTTGGCCAAACGGTGGTGAGCCCGTTCCCACGCAACTGCGCAGGTTCCCGCGCAAGCTTCCCGCCCAACTCGGTGAAATCCCCCAAAATCCCAATGCTTACCGGCCTGCTATATAAACCCTCAGGGTAGGCGAGTCTTGCGTCACATTTCCCCCTCCCTCCCTGTAGCTTATCTCGTCTGCTTCTCCCACAATTGCCAATGGCACCGGTCCGTCGTCGTCGCTCAGCCACTCCACCGTCATCAGAGGACAGCTCCAGCTGGGAGGCTACACCGCGGTGGCAGCGTAGTCCCCGGCGTAGTGTAGTGCGCGTGGCGTCCCTGTTGGGTGTGCGCGGAACACCCACCACACACTCCGCCACCGCTGCCCGTCGGCAGCTGTTGTCGGCTACCGTTGCCGCCACCCCACTGTCTACCGCCGTGGCCGCCATACCACCATCGAAAGCCAGGGCCATCGCCCGCTCCGCCGCCGCGGCCCGAAGGCGGGAGGTGGCCGTCGTGGCCGCCACCCCACTGCCGGCCACCGTGGCCATCACCCGCTCCGCCGCCGCGGCCCAAAGGCGAGAGGTGGTGGTCGTGGCCGCCATCCCATCGTCGGCCGCCAGCCCACCGTCGACCGCCGGGGTCATCACCCGCTCCGCCACCGCCGCCCGAAGGCGGGAGGCGGAGGTGGAGGCCCGCACATGCGTCAGCGACCTTGCGCGCTACATCGAGTTCTTGCGGGAGGAGGAGGAGCGCCTCGTCGAGCACGCAAAGAGCCTTACCGCCGCCGTGGCCGCAGCACACGCCGCCACAGAGGCGAGGAATCAGGAGATCTACGAGGAGAACCACCGCTTCGAGAGGGGTCGTCTGGAGCGGCAGAGGGCGTTCGAGGTGAGCGTCGCTGAAGGTGCAGCAGCGGCAGGCACCGTATTGTAGTTGTCCAGCTCGTCGGTAGGCTCCTCCTCCTCTGCCTCTTACTAAGCGCGCTCGGTAGAGGAGAGGCTGCCGGAAGTAGTACAAAGCCCCTCCGTAGTAGTAGTATTTAGGGGCTATTTTGTTCAGTTCATCTGACTATAGATGTGGTGGAACTGTACAACGTACTTAAAATTAGCTAGTATATATAGTTGAACTAGCTATTTCAGTACGTGGTTGGCAACAATTGGGGAAAAGTTTGGTCGGTTCAGCTGTCGAGTTGAACTATTTGTATAAAGAACAACTGCTTAATCTATGAATGAAATCTATGCTTAATTATTGAATTTTAGTTGCAAAAATTAGATAGTGCTAGTTATTTTTAGCTGCATATTGTGACAAATCGCAGTGTTACAAGGTTGACAAATGGCAATGTTACTAGATCAACAAATGTCAATCTTTCCAGTTTGACAAATGGCAATATACCCAATATGACAGATGCAAATCTTACCAAATTGTCTGTACGTGGTTGCACACGGGTCATCCAAAACAACCGTTTGCGTTGAAGGGATGTACAAATCCTGCTCGGCACATTTTCTCTTGGCTTAGCGCCGAAGTCTGGCTTTGCATACCGTATTCAATCTGAACCGTTTGCGTTGAAGAGATGCACAAATCCTGCGCTGCGAATTTTTCCTTGACTTACTGGGGAAGATCATAGCTCTCACTTTGCATACCGGTGTTCTATCTAAAATGTTTGCGATCAAGAGCTGCACAAATCCTGCTCGGCACATTTTCCCTTGGCTTCCTGGGGAAGCTGTCGGTTTGCATACGGGTGTTCTAACTAAAACATTTGCGATGAGTGTTTTATATTTAAAAACCATTGACATTTTTTTAAAGAAAATCGTTTGATAAGTCTGTACATTAAGAGAGAAAAACGCAAGTTCGTTCAAACCATATCTTTCATTCAGTCACACTGCGAATTTATATTCATATGATCGAGATACAATATTAAACCCAAAAAAAACTATTTCCGGCGGCGGCGGAGGCGGCGTGCCGCGCCGGCGTTGTCGTTGTCGTCCTCCGGGACGCCGTTGTTGAAGTCTTCAAGGCAGCACCGAATGTTCTTCATTTGGAAATCAAACATCATGTCGTCGCGCGATCGACGGGCGGGGCGCTGGAGGACGGCAACTGGCGGCACTGCGAGGTAGCGGTCGACGGTGGCGTCCCATGCCACTGAGGGGGGCGTGCGCACGGGCACGGGTGCGGCGTGTGCAGGCAAACGCATGGGGACCGGCGCGCGGTGGGTGCAGGGGCGCGCACGGGCACGGGCACGGGCGCTGGCATGTACACGAGCTCGCGCGGGTCCGCGGAGACCTCGCTGACGCTCGCGGCTTCAAGCTCTGCGATAGTGCTCAGCGACCAGCCCGTCAATGCTACGGGGATGGTCGCTGGCGCGGGCGCGGGGATGGGAGCTGGGACGGGCGCGGGGGCAGCAACCGCCGCAGCCAGCTCGTTTAGGGCCATGTCCATGAGGCCCCATTTCTCCTTATTTTCTATCTCCTCCGGCTCGGAGTCGACTTCACCAAACTTGAAGACTAGTGGCAGATGATCCTTCTGCGCCATGGCATTGGTGGAGGTCTGTGGGAGGGAGGGGAATGGGAGGCGAACAGTAAGGCCGCCCGTATTAAACAGCGGCTCGGGCGCCATTAATGGAGAGGATGCGAGCAAGGCGGGCGGCCATGGAAGTCAAAGGGCTTGCTTCCCAGTGAGCCTGCGCAGCGTACAGCTCGCATGCTTCCCTGTGAGCCTGCGCATTGGAGGACAGCTTGCACGCCTCTCGGTCAGCCTGCGCACCGGACTACGCTCGCACGCCTCCCGTTCAGTCAAGCAGTTGTCCGCACGGCACCTCCTATAGCCATTAAAAGAGAGACACGTGGCATCACGTGAATGGTTAACAGAACGCACACGATTTAAATTATACAAATGTTTGAGATGTTAAAGTGGCAGCTATTTGTTTCAAAATGTCTTTGTTGGCTGTTATTCGAGTGCGCCTTCTCTCAAAAGGGACACGAAAAATACCACAGCATGTCGGGTGCCATTCCATGATAGCATGCCAAGTTTCATGAATTTTAGACGAGTTTTGGATTTACTAGAATTTAAGAACAAAGTATCTCAACATTTTGCCAACAATCAACAGTGCCCTGGTGTTTGAAATTCATTCCCATTTCTTGCATGGGACCTAAGCATGCACCCAAGGACACACATTTTATATGTCGACCCATTTTTCTGCACTAGAGCATGTGCATGTAGTTCAAATTTGAATTATGCACATAAAATGCCTAGAAAACCCAGTTAATGTATAAAAATGTCCAAGCGAACCCCGAAAAATCCCAAAAATTGACACAACACTCCTGTCGTTCTATGTTGACACTAGAAAAATTTTGAAAGCAAGAAGAGGCAACGGATATCGTTTCGTCCCCAAAGGTGGCACGTTCCCTATCGAAACCATCAGGCTTGTTGTGAGAAGCTCTGATTTGCGAGAAGCTTATACCCAAACCTGCCCCAAATGGGACAAAAAATTTACCACAGCATGTTGATGCCGCTCCATGATAGCATGTCAAGTTTCATGAACTTCAGACGAGTTTTGGATTTACTAGAATTTAAAAACCATGTATCTCAATGTTTGCGGCCGAGCGACGGTGGCAAGGTGTTTGACATTCATTCCCATTTCTTGCATGGGACATAAGCATGCAACCAAGGACACATATTTGATTTTTCAACCAATTTACATGCACTGGAGCATGCGCCTGTAGTTCAAATTTGAATTATGCACATAAATGCATAGAAAACTCAGTTAATGTATAAAAATGTCCAAATGAACCCCGAAATATTCCTAAAATTAACACAACACTCATGTTGTTCTATGTTGACACTAGAAAAAAAATTGAAATCAAGAAGAGGCAACGGATATCGTTTCGTCCAGAAAGGTGAAATGTTCCCTACCGTAACCATGAGGCTTGTTGTGAGAAGCTCTGGTTTGTGAGAAGCTTATACCCCAACCTGCCCCAAATGGGACAATATTTTTACCACGGCATGTTGATGCCGTTCCATGCTAGCATGTCAAGTTTCATAAATTTCAGACACGTTTTCGATTTACTAGAATTTAAAAATCATGTATCTCAATGTTAGCGGCCGAGCGACGGTGCCAAGGTGTTTGACATTCATTCTTATTTCTTGCATGGGACTTAAGCATGAAACCAAGGACACACATTTCAATTTTGAACCCATTTATATGCACTGGAGCATGTGCATGTAGTTTAAATTTGAATTATGCACATAAATGCATAGAAAACTCAGTTAATGTATAAAAATGTCCAAGCGAACCCCGAAAAATCCCAAAAATTGACACAACACTCCTGTTGTTCTATGTTGACACGAGAAAAATTTTGAAAGTAAGAAGAGGCAACAGATATCGTTTTGTCCCCCAAGGTGGCACGTTCCCTACCAAAACCATCAGGCTTGTTGTGTGAGAAGCTCTGGTTTGCGAGAAGCTTATACCCAAACCTGCCCCAAATGGGACAATATTTTTACCACGGCATGCATGTCGATGCCGTTCCATGATATCATGTCAAGTTTCATGAATTTCAGACGAGTTTTCGATTTACTAGAATTACAAAAGCAAGTACCTCAATGTTTGCCGGAGAGCCATGCTGCCGTGGTGTTCGAAATTCATCCTCATTTCTTGCATGGGACATAAGCATAAACCCATGGACACATATATGATTTTACAACCCATGTTGGTGCACCGGAGCATGTGCATGTAGTTTAATTTTGAATTATGCACCTGAAATGGCTAGAAAACCAAGTTAGTGTATAAAAATGTCCAAACGAACCCTGAATAATTCCAGTTTTTTTACGACACACCTATAGTTGCATGTTCACTGCAGATAAAAGTTCTAGCAATTCAAACACCCTCCATTGCCACGGAGACCCCATTACGTAATTCAAAGCACGATGAAAAATCAAGTAGATCGCACACAGTTTATTATCACCAACCGTGTGAGATGCAGTACAAAATATCTTGGAGCACCGTCGGAGTATAGTACGCCCCTATGGCTTACGTGAGAAGGTGTGTCGGCTACAGTCTACAGCCGGCGTGTCAAGCACACTAGCTCGCTCCCCAAATAGCATTTCACTGTTCAATCGTAGCCGGTGAAAGATGGGGACATGGACCCGCGTCGTGAGGGCAACTTCGGCGGCACACTCCGGCGAGAGCGCGGCCACAGCCGCCATGCGCGTGCTAACAAGGTGCATGAGCTCGGCCGCAATCTGCGACCGGGCGGCCAAGGCAGCCCAAACGGCCACTGTTGCTTCTCAGGTGGCGGCAGCAACATCTGCCTCGGGGATAGCAACTGGCGAGAGCGGCACAGCAGCTGTCCGTTCTGCAGCGGCGGCCTTAGCCCTGATGGAGGCCGCCCACGACCATGTCAAGGCAGCCCACGCCCAGCTCGTGGCGGTCACCGCACAAATCGAACAAAGCTTCTCCGACAACAGTCGGCAACCCACGGCCGAAGAGTTGGCAATCGCCGAGAGAGTTCCTCCGCCGCATACCTTGCCACGATGGAGCCCGTCCAAGCCCAGATCGCGGCCGCCCATGCCCAGCTCGTGGCTACCTTTTCCAAAGAGATGGCGGACACGGACAGCGAGATGCTTGCCGAGTATGGTGCGATGGATGCCATGGAGCCCCTTCCCCAGGAGACCATCGGGCGCGAGCAGGACATGGAGGAGGCGGCGGAGATCGACTAGCACCAACCGTAGTAGTACTCTTTGTTTTGTTTAATTAAGAGCGCCGGTCTTTAATTTGTTAGAGTAATGTTTAGGTCAGCTGGCTCTGTTTAATTGTTGAACTTGCTCAATTAAGAAGTGTGGGTGTGATGTAGTCTCCTTTGTGTACCCAAATTATGCAATGACATGGATGACCACTGTAACCAGGGAAATTCGAACCAAATTTTTTTACGTTCAAACTCATCACACACGGGTTAAGCTATATGAATCGTTTGTGATATTCACATATCGTACACAGTGCTGAATAAGGGAACGTGTCTGATGACACTTTGCGCGCCAGTTTTTTCGCTGCACCGATTCAAAATTTTCGGCTTCCGCGGAAATATGTACCTCCCCGCCCCTCCCCCTTACCAAAAGCCACATTTCCCCTGTTTCCGCCTTCCTTTCCAAGTTCAAACCTTCACTCCTTGCTTGCAGCGCCGCCTCCTCGTCGGTGACCCTCCTTCACGCTGCTCGGCCTCGTCTATCCAGGCAGGTAATCCACACCCGACCCCATCCTCCTCCTCCTTCCACATCCCACATGCCCCGACCGCCGGCGCGACACCTTCCACCCAAATCACTGACCCCTCCCCCAAATAAGTGCCGCCCTAAGCCATGGTGCACGAAGTATAGCCAGGAGCTCAAGGAGCATTTGGCAGCGGAGAAGCAAATCGCGGCCGCACGCGCGGATGAGGTCGCGATGGCTGCCATTCGTGCCGACCCCCAGATCTTGGAGGAGCACCTCGCCGTCGAGGCCACCATCGATGCCTCGCGCGCCGACGCCGCGACGCGGTTGGCTGCTTTAAATGATAGTTCGTGGCATTTTCTCGAGGCCACCCTCGGTGCCTTCGATGAAGACTACGAGGTGTTTTCTCAGCGTGCACGTGCTTACCTCAACTCGAGAGCCAGCAGGTTGGTGCCCGGAGCGGCTCAGGCAACTCACCACTACGACGAGGGCACCCACGATGTGGAGGCCTCGCCCTCTTCCATGTCCAAGGAGCCAATCATCATCGATATCTCCGACGATGAGGAGTAGCTTGTCTTATTAGTTCACTATAAGGACCCATGTTCAGTTTGCTAGCTAGGCCGGTTAAGCATGCTCGGTTTACCCGTTGCATGTGCTGCTCCTGCCTTTCCTTAACAAATTCTAGTGAATTGTGCTATCTACTTTTACCATGCAATCTGTTGCTCTAGTGTATATGTTCTATATGTCGTGCAATGTGGTGCTCACTTATTAACTGTTTGGTTAATTAGTTGTCGTCTTCAGTTAACTGTTTGGTTCAATTCTGCAAATGTGATGTTCAATTCTTCAGGCTGTAATTTTGTATTGTCTTTCATGTGAGAAATAAATCAAATTTATCTTTACAAAATACATGAGAAACAAATACAATTGCTATATTTTCAAGTTGTCAAGCATACTTGGTTTGGTTAACTGTCTGATCTTCTAGTATGTTATACATTGTGCAATGTGGTGCTCAGTTAACGTTTGGTTCATTTGTTGTGGTGTTTAGTTAACTGTTTGGTTTAATTCTGTAATGCGATGTTCAATTGTTGTGTATGCATTCTGTTATTGTATACCATGTGAGAAATAAATCGAATTTGGCTGTACTAAATACATGATAAACAAATACAATTGCTATATTTTCAAGTTGTTAAGCATACTTGGTTTGGTTAACTGTCTGATCTTCTATTAGGAGTATGTTATATTGTGCAATGTGGTGCTCAGTTAATGTTTGGTTCATTTGTTGTGGTGTTTAGTTAACTGCTTGGTTCAATTCTGCAATGCGATGTCCAATTGTCGTGGGTAGAATTTTGTATTGTTGTGCATGTGAGGAATAAATCGAATTTGGCTGCACTTAATACATGAGAAACATATACAACTGTTATATTTCCTAGTTCTTAATCATGCTTGGTTTGGATAAATGGGTTTTCCATGTGGCTTGAATTAATCTGATGAATCTACAATGTGCTTATTTTTCATCAACATATTTTACTGATAGCATGCGAACCCTCACTTAACCTGATGACTAACTACCTTATATGTGTTGCAGAGAAATAATGGGAAGCACTAAGGTTTACAATCGAGGTTTGCACATGCATGGTCCTTTGTCTAATAGCACATTATTGTGCAATTGCAGGAACCATTCTAATATTTAGGTTTTTAACAATTTGGTCTTGCACATGTAGGTCCTGCTGTCAGAGGTTTTGACCCACTGTTTGACCCTTTTTGCATATGGGGAAATGAGTTGTCCATGAATATCAGTCAAGTCAAGAAACTCAGAAAGATTGTTAGGATAAAGAAATTAGCGACAAAAAACAACAAGATCTTTGTCTGCACAATGAAGAAGACGTCAGTTTACTACAAGATGGTACTAACTATTATACCTTGCCTTTTTTTTATTCCTTTGCCCCATTTCCAATATAGAGAAGATATTTATGCACATCCTTGTTTTCAGGCATTTCCAAAGCAGTTCACTGATGATTACCTCTCAAACCACATGTATGGTCAGGAGGCGAGGAAGGTTTTCATACAACACCCACGGTTCAATATTGAAGTGTTCCTGAAGAGGACGAAGGATGGACGGTCAATCATCCACAGGCACTGGCCTAAAGTTGCAAAGACCTTCAACATCAATGAAGGCTCAATATTCGCCTTCCGCTTCAGCAGTTTTCCAGATGAGATGTATCTGTCTATGTACTGTCTATGATGCTAATTTTGAAAGGTTATAGATGTTGCATGTGGAACTTGGTGCTGGTGCAGTTGTGTAATGGGGTAGCTGAGTGCTGAAGCTATATGATGTTGTACTCTGATATATTTCAATTATGAAATCCTGCTTCCTTAATATGGAAATGAAATATATTGTGTGCTTAATATGAAATGTCAATTAGATTAATAAATGGATTATTAATAATAGGGAAATTAGTCTGCTAATGGCCAATTAGCCTGCTAATTGGGTTTCTCTATTGCAAACGGTTATTGAGAAAACACCATGGGCGATGACCTCAGGCAACGCACATAGTTTCTAGGAATAAACCGTGTTGGATCAATGAACAATCACACACGACATCCTCATGAAAATTGTTTGCGTTAGGCCATCTTGCGCAAACGTTTACCACATAAAAAGTGTGTGTGATGGACAGCCTTTGCCACACAGTTTCTTCTACGCACCGTGTGTGATGCATTGAATAACACAAATGATAAAATTGTTAATATCGTGTGCAATGGCAACGCTATCACAAACGATTTAATGGGGAAAATTGTGTGTGATATACCTGCGAACGGAAACGTTTTCCTTGGAGTGACTGTGTGGGATGTATATATGAACGGATTAACTGTGTGGGATGTACATACTAACGGAAACCTATTCCTTGGATTGACTGTGTGGAATATACATACGAACGGAAACGTTTAGCGGGGACTAACTGTGTGGGATGTACTTACGACCGGAAACGATTTGGCCTGTATAATTATATTTTTAGCACAACTGTACGTATAACCGTATTTGATTGCTCGCCGGTCGCACACGGCCTCATTTTGCCGAGCGTGTGTGCCAGGAGGGCATATCCCCGACGGTTTCTGGGTCGTGTGGGAAGGACACCCTATCGCAGTCACTCACTTGGCGACGGTTCGAAACGCCATCGCGGAAAGGGGTTAAAAACCATTTGTATAGCACCTCGTCGTACCAGTGAACGTATTCACCTCAAGGGTGATGTCAACAATAATAACTCATGCTCACTCATATCCAACTGGATATATGTGCCTAGATCTTTCCTCACTACATGATTCTTGCAAAAAGAGAAAATAAAAAAGGAATAGGGAAGGATACTTTGACTCTTGCATAAAAGTAAATACATAAAAGTAAAAGATAGGCCCTTCGCAGAGGGAAGCAGAGGTTGCCATGCGCTTTTTGTTTGTATGCCAAATCCCTTAATGCAAAAGAACGTCACGTTGTATTGCCCCTTATGATAGCAACCTTTATTATGCAGTCTGTCGCTTTTATTATTTTGCCATCACAAGTTCGTACAACGCTCAATTTTCTCTTACACTAAATGGTCCAACACATTTAGAAGCAATTTTTATTGCCTTATTGCATCGATGACAACTTACTTGAAGGATCTTACTCAATCCATAGGTAGGTATGGTGGACTCTCAAAATAAGATTTTGGGTTTAAGGGTTTTTAGATCCACAAGTAGTATCTCTACTTAGTGCGGAGTTTTTGGCTAGCAAAGATATTGAGCAAGCACCACATGTTGAAGGATCTATGACAATATAACTTCTATGTGAATATGAACAAACATAAATCATTACGTTGTCTTACTTGTCCAACGTTAACAATTTTGACATATAATATTTAATGAGGGCTCACAATCATAAAAGATGTCCAAGATAGTGTATTTGCATGTGAATCTTCTCTTCCCTTATTAATTCTTTCATGAATTGCATTATTGACCAATGCTATGTTTGTCAACCTCCAATAAATTTTACCACTTATACTTTTCCTTATGTGATGTCACTACTTACCATAAGATTAGCATATGATATTTTTCATTTATTTCCTTTCTTTTTATTGGAACATAAGAGTAAAGAAACAAAACTCAAACTACTCCTTATTATATATCTCACACACGATTACATAGATGGGTAGATCACTAAGCAAGCACTCGAAAATAGATTGAACTAAACTTTTATTCAACTAATCATAGGATAACTAAAGATCGAACTAAGATAGATAAAGGCAAAGATAGTGGTGATGATACGATACCGGGGCACCTCCCCCAAGCTTGCCACAAGCCAAGGGGAGTGCCCATACCATGAACTCAAGTCTCCTTTGTTGGGGAAGATGATGATGGTGGTGGTGATGAAGTAGGAGTGCTCTTCTTCCTCAGCTTATGCTTGAGGATGAAATTTTCCTCCCTCAAGCCATCGATCTCCTGCTCAAGCTTTAATATCTTTTTGCATAATTCCTGCTTGTTTTCCTGCAAGAGACGAAAAGGGATAAACTGGATCTTAGGTTTCTTTGCTTTATTAGGGAGGCTTGACTTCTTGAATTCCACGTGCATGTCCCCAGGTTGGGGTAATGGAACTTCATCTTCATATAAGCTTGTATCTTCTTTCCCTTTCGGATCATGTTCCACATCTCCGTAAACCTTGGGGTTTGTGATATAATCAGCAACATAACTCTCACCCTCCGAGTCTTGAGACGACATATTTTTAGATCTGCCAGAAAAACAGCACGAAAGAAGAACAGGAGATTTCTCCGCGATTCGGTGGTCAATACATTCAGGGGGTATATAAAGATTTTTTTATCTTGGGAAACAAGCAAACGAGAGGAAAACGGAGTCGGGAAGGTTCTCGAGGTGGGCACAACCCACCTGGGTGCGCCAGGCAAGCCAGGCACGCCCTGGTGTCTTGTGCCCTCCTCGGTTGCCTTCCTGGTTGTTCCTTACTTTTCTATTTTTTGTAATATTCCAAAACTGACAAAAAATATTTTTGCGGATTTTTCGGAGTCCGTTTACTTACCGTATCACGTACCTCCTCTTTTTTAGGATTCTGGAGTGTTCCGAAAGGTCTCTTTTATGTGTTCCTCCGGTGTCATGGTTTGAATAATATTGCTTTCAACATTAATAGGCGTACCTGAGATATAGTGTTTAATTCTTTGCCCATTGACCACCTTCGGGTTAGTACCTTCAGCATTATTAATCTTGATAGCTCTAGAGCGATAAATCTTCTCGATAATATATGGTCCTTCCCATTTAGAGAGAAGTTTTCCTGCAAAGAATCTAAAACGAGAGTTGTACAAAATAACATATTCTCCAACTTTGAATTCCCGCTTTTGGATTCTTTTATCGTGCCATCTTTTAACCTTTTCTTTAAATAATTTGGCATTTTCATAAGCTTGGGTTCTCCATTCATCTAAAGAGCTAATATCAAATAACCTCTTTTCACCGGCAAGTTTGAAATCATAGTTGAGTTCTTTAATTGCCCAATAAGCTTTATGTTCTAACTCTAGAGGCAAATGACAAGCTTTTCCATAAACCATTTTATAAGGAGACATACCCATAGGATTTTTATATGCTATTCTGTAGGCCCAAAGTGCATCATCCAATTTCTCAGACCAATTCTTTCGGGACCTATTAACAGTTTTTTGTCATATTAGTTTTATTTCTCTATTGCTAAGTTCAACTTGACCACTAGATTGAGGATGATAGGGTGATGCAATTCTATGGTTAACATCATATTTAGCAAGCATTTTACGGAAAGCACCATGAATAAAGTGTGAACCACCATCAGCCATTAAATATCTAGGGACTCCAAACCTTGGTAAAATAACTTCTTTAAGCATTTTAATGGAAGTGTTATGACCAACACTACTAGTTGGAATAGCTTCTACCCACTTAGTAACATAATCAACAGCAACCAAAATATATATATACCCATTAGAGGAAGGAAAATGTCCCATATAATCAAAACCCCAAACATCAAATGGCTCAACAGCAAGTGAATAATTCATAGCCATTTCTTGACGCTTACCGATATTACCAATTCTTTGACATTCATCACAAGATAAAACAAACTTATGGGCATCCTTGAAGAGAGTAGGCTAATAAAAATCAGATTGCAATACCTTATGAGCAGTTCTATCTCCCGCATGATGCCCTCCATAAGCTTCGGAGTGACATTTTCGTAGGATTTGTTCCTGTTCATGCTCAGGTACACAGCGTCTAATAATACCACCTACTCCTTCATAAAGATGTGGGTCATCCCAAAAGTAATGTCTTAAATCATAGAAGAATTTTTTCTTTTGTTGGTATGTGAAACTAGGTGGTATGTATTTAGCAACAATATAATTAGCATAGTTAGCACACCAAGGAGTATTATGAGAAACATTTATTGCATCTAGTTGTTCATCAGGAAAGCTATCATCAATAGGTAGTGGGTCATCAAGAATATTCTCTAACCTAGACAAGTTATCAGCTACGGGGTTCTCAGCTCCTTTTCTATCATTAATATGTAAATCAAATTCTTGTAGCAAAAGAACCCACCTAATGAGTCTAGGTTTAGCATGTTTCTTTTCAATAAAATATTTAATAGCAGCATGATCGGTGTGAGCAATTACTTTGGAATCAACAATATAAGATCTGAATTTATCACAAGCAAACACAACTGCTAAAAATTCGTTTTCAGTAGTAGCATAATTTCTTTGGGCACTGTCTAGAGTTTTGCTAGCATAATGAATGACATTTAATTTCTTATCAACTCTTTGTCTTAGAACAACACCAATAACATAATCACTAGCATCACACATAATTTCAAAAGGCAAGTTCCAATCAGGTGGTTGAACAATAGGTGCAGAAGTTAAGGCTTTCTTAAGTGTTTCAAAGGCTTCTACACAATCATCATAAAAACAATTGGAATATCTGAAAGGATCGAGAAGAGGGGTCTAGAGGGGGGGGGGGGTGATTAGACCCTCAACAAGTAAAAGTGGCAATTTTTAAGTTGTTCAAGTTAAGGTGGAGTTTTAGCACAAGTTTAAGCATTCACAATACATTTCAAGCAAGCATGGCAAGATTATATGCAGCGGAAAGAGTAAAGCATGCTAATTGCAAGAAAGTAAAGGGATGGGATTGGAGTGTGCAAACGCAATGAAGACACGGAGATTTTTGGCGTGGTTTCGATAGGTGGTGTTATCGTACATCCACGTTGATGGAGACTTCAACCCACGAAGGGTAACGGTTGCGCGAGTCCACAGAGGGCTCCACCCACGAAGGGTCCACGAAGAAGCAACCTTGTCTATCCCACCATGGCCATCACCCACGAAGGACTTGCCTCACTCGGGTAGATCTTCACGAAGTAGGCGATCTCCTTGCCCTTACAAACTTCTTGGTTCAACTCCACAACTTGATGGAGGCTCCCAAGCGACACCTAACCAATCTAGGAGACACCACTCTCCAAAAGGTAATAAATGGTGTGTTGATGATGAACTCCTTGCTCTTGTGCTTCAAATGATAGTCTCCCCAACACTCAACTCTCTCTCACAGATTTGGATATGGTGGAAAGATGATTTGAGTGGAAAGCAACTTGGGGAAGGCTAGAAATCAAGATTCTTGTGGTAGGATTGGTATATCTTGATCTCAACACATGAGTAGGTGGTTCTCTCTCAGAAAATGTATGCTGGAAGTGTAGGCTGGCACGTTCTGATGGCTCTCTCACAAATGGAGAAGGGGGTGGAGGGGTATATATAGCCTCCACACAAAATCCAATCGTTACACACATTTGACCCAACTCGGTCAGATCGAGTAGGTGAACTCGATGAGACCGATTTAGTTCAAAATGTGAACGTTAGGAATCTCGGTGGGACCGACTGGAACAACTCGGTGGGACCGATGTGCTAGGGCTTAGGGCAAACCTCATCTCGGTGGCGCCGATGGCATCAACTCGGCGAGACCGAAGTGAAGCAATTAAGCAACAGAGAGTTGGTCAAGCCATCTCGGTGAGACCGATCGCTATTTCAGTGAGACCGAAATAATTGCAATAGGCAACAGAGAGTTGGCAAGGCCATCTCGG
Organism: Thinopyrum elongatum; assembly: GCA_011799875.1. Taxonomy (NCBI): domain Eukaryota; kingdom Viridiplantae; phylum Streptophyta; class Magnoliopsida; order Poales; family Poaceae; genus Thinopyrum; species Thinopyrum elongatum. The sequence continues at coordinate 462,584,490 of CM022298.1, read as the reverse complement.
TGAGACCGAGATCCGTATCGGTGTGACCGAACTGTTAGGGTTTCTGGCAGTGGCTATGTCATATGAAATCGGTGGGGCCGAGTTGGAGTTTAGGGTTTTGACATATTTGGAAATGAGAAAGTGGTTGAGGGTTTTGGAGCAATATCACTAAGCATTTGAGCAAGCAAGCCATTAAGCAACACCTCATCCCCTTTTAATAGTACTGGCTTTTCCTATGGACTCAATGTGATCTTGGATCACTAAAAATGAAATGAAGAGTCTTGAGCTTTAGCCAATGCATGTCCTTGACACCTTGAAGGGGTTCCACATCCTCTTGTCCTTTCCACGCCATTGTTGAACTTGTCTGAAATACACTCGATAGAAGCATTAGTCCAACAAGAGATATGTTGGCATTAATTACCAAAATCACCCAGGGAGCACTTGTGCTTTCAACATCCTTTTGTAAAAGATTTGTAAGAGGCCTAGAAATTTTAGAGAAGTCTTTAATAAACCTCCTATAGAAACCAGCATGACCAAGGAAACTACGAATACCTTTAATATCTTTAGGACATGGCATTTTCTCAATTGCATCAACTTTAGCTTTATCCACCTCAATACCTCGTTCAGAAATTTTATGCCCCAAGACAATACCTTCATTAACCATAAAGTGACACTTCTCCCAATTCAAGACAATATTAGTTTGCTCACATCTCCGCAAAACTCGATCAAGGTTGCTCAAGCAATCATCAAAAGAAGTTCCATAAACAGAAAAATCATCCATGAAAACCTCAACAATCTTTTCACAAAAATCAGAGAATATAGCAGTCATACATCTTTGAAAGGTAGCAGGTGCATTGCATAAACCAAAAGGCATACGTCTATAAGCATAAGTTCCAAAAGGGCAAGTAAAAGTGGTTTTCTCTTGATTAGGTTGTGAAACAGGTATTTGAGAGAAACCAGAATATCCATCCAGAAAACAAAAGTGTGTGTGCTTAGATAATCTTTCCAACATTTGATCAATAAAAGGCAAAGGGTAATGATCTTTTCTAGTTGCTTTATTTAATTTTCATAAATCAATTACCATTCTATAGCCAGTAACAATTCTTTGTGGAATAACTTCATTTTTATCATTAGGAACAACAGTAATACCTCCCTTCTTAGGAACACAATGAACGGGACTTACCCATCTAATATCAGCTATGGGATAGATTATACCTGCTTCCAGAAGCTTTAATATTTCAGTTCTTACCACTTCTTTCATCTTAGGATTCAAACATCGTTGATGATCAACAACGGGTTTATCATCAGGTTCCATATTAATCTTGTGCTGACAGAGAGTGGGACTAATGCCCTTAAGATCATCAAGAGTATATCCAATGGCTGCACGGTGCTTCTTCAGAATTTTTAATAATCTTTCTTCTTCATGTTCTGAAAGGTTAGCACTAATAATAACAGGATATATCTTTTTCTCATCAAGATAAACATATTTCAAAGTGTCAGGCAATTGTTTCAATTCAAACACAGGATCACCTTTAGGTGGAGGAGGACCTCCTAGAGTTTCAATAGGCAAATTGTGTTTGAGCAGAGGTTGTTGTTCACATGACACCACTAAGGGAATCACAACATACATATCATCAAAATATCGAACACATATCAAGTTCACATGATTACTTGCAACATGACTTCACCCGTGACCTCAAGAACAAAAGTAACTACTCACAAATAATAATCATGCTCAAGATCAGAGGGGTATTAAATAGCATAATGGATCTGAACATATAATCTTCCACCAAATCATCCATATAGTAATCAACTACAAGATGTAATCAACACTACTAGTCACCCACAGGTACCAATCTGAGGTTCTGGTACAAATATTGAACACAAGAGATGAACTAGGGTTTGAGAGGAGATGCTGTTGTTGAAGATGTTGATGGAGATTGCCCTCCCAAAGATGAGAGGCTTGTTGGTGATGACGATGGCGATGATTTCCCCCTCCGGGAGGGAAGTTCCCCCGGCGGAATCGCTCCGCCGAAGGGCAAAAGTGCTCCTGCCCAAGTTTCGCCTTGAGACGGCGGCGCTTCGTCCCAAAAGTCCCCTCCTGATTTTTTATTGGTCAAAATGACCTATCTACAAGAAGATGGGCACCGAAGGTGGGCCGTGCTGGGCACAACCCACCAGGGCGCGCCTGGGGGCCCAGGCACGCCTCGGTGTCTTGTGCTCACCAGGTGGCCCCCCTCTGGTAGTTATTTGCTCCAGTATTTTTTATATATTCCAAAATAATTCTCCATAAATTTTTAGCTCATTTGGAGATGTGCAGAATAGGTAACTCTGAAGTAGCTTTTTCAGGCCCAGAATTCCAGCTGCCGGCATTCCCCCTCTTTGTGTAAACCTTGCATATTATGAGAGAAAGGCATTAGAATTACTCCAAAAAGCATACAAATACGTGTCCTTTCCCCTACTTTGTTAGTGGGATGGAGCACTGCAAGATTGAACCCATCATAAAGCACCTCTCCCATTGCAAGGTAAATCAATCTAGTTGGCCAAACCAAATGGATAGATCGGAGAGAAATACAAAGCTATAACAATCATGCATAAGAGAGTTTAGAGAAGACTCAAATAATATGCATGAATAATCTGATCATAAACCCACAATTCATCGGATCCCAACAAACACATCGCAAAAGAAGATTACATCGAATAGATCTCCAAGAACATCGAGGAGAACATTGTATTGAAGATCAAAGAGAGAGAAGAAGCCATCTAGCTACTAGCTATGGACCTGTAGGTCTATGGTAAACTACTCACACATCATCGGAAGGGCAGCAAGGTTGATGTAGAAGCCCTCCGCGATTGATTCCCCCTCTGGCAGAGTATCGGAAAAGGCCTCTAGATGGGATCCTGAAAGAACACAAACTTGCGGCAGTGGAAAAAGTATTTTGGGTGGCTCTCTGATGTATTGGGAATATTTGAGAATTTATAGAGGTGGAATTAGGTCAAGATGTGCCATGAGGGGCCCACAAGCCTGGGGGGCGTGCCCCCTGGGGCGCGCCTTGTGGGCTTGTCGCTCCCTCGTGGCTCATCTGGTCTTCTCCCGAACCTTCCAGGGTCTCTCTGGGTGCAGAAAAATATTCAAAAAGTTTCGTAGCATTTGGACTCCATTTGGTACTGATTTCCTGAAAAGCCAAAAACAAGCAAAAAACAGCAACTGGCACTGGGCACTAGGTTAATAGGTTAGTCCTAGAAAATGATATATAATTGCATATAAGACATCCAAGATTGATACTATAATAGCATGGAACAATAAAAAATATAGATACATTGGAGACGTATCAAGCATCCCCAAGCTTAATTCCTGCTCGCCCTGGAGTAGGTAAATGATAAAAACAGAATTTTTGGTGTGGAATCCTACCTATCATATTCATCATGTAATCTCTATTTGTGGTATGAATATTAAGATCCAAGTGATTCAAAGTAATAGTCTATAATTTGATATAAAGACTTCAATACTCAGGCATACTAAGAAGGCATACTAAGAAACAATCAAGCCTTTCAAAATAAAAATGCTAAAGAAAGTTATCCCTACAAAATCATATAGTCTTGCCACGCTCCATCTTCTTAACACAAAGTATTTATCATGCACAACCCCGATGACAAGGCGAGCAATTGGTTCATACTTTTTAACGCGCTTCAGCTTTTTCAACCCCATGCAATACATGAGCGTAAGCCATGGATATAGCACTATGGGTGGAATAGAATGCGGTGGTAGGGATTGATAAAGGGAAGTCAAAAAGGAAGAAAGTCTCACATCGACGAGGCTAATCAACGGGCTATGGAGATGCCCATCAATTGATGTCAATGTGAGGAGTAGGGATTGCCATGCAACGGATGCACTAAGAGCTATAAGTGTATGAAAGCTCAAACTGAAAACTAAGTGGGTGTGCATCCAACTTGCTTGCTCATGAAGACCTCGGGCATTTGAGGAAGCCCATCATTGGAGTATACAAGCCAAGTTCTATAATGAAAAATTCCCACTAGTATATTTAAGTGAAAGCATAAGTGAATCTTTATATGAAAAAATCATGCTACTTTGAAGCACAAGTGTGGAAAAGGATAGTAACATTGCCCCTTCTCTCTTTTTCTCTTATTTTTTTGGTGGGCTCTTTTTGGCCTCTTCACCCCCTTTTTTTTATTTCCTCACTGAGACAATGCTCTAATAATGAATAATGATGATCATCACACTTCTATTTACTTACAACTCGATACTAGAACAAATATGACTATATATGAATGCCTCTGGCAGTGTACCAGGATGTGCAATGATCTAGCGTAATATGTATAAAAAAATATGAATGGCGGCTGAGCCACAAATACTATGTCAGCTATATGATCATGCAAATCAATATGAAAATCATGATGTGTGTCATGTAAATGGAACGGTGAAACTTGCATGGCAATATATCTCGGAATGGCTATGGAAATGCCATAATAGGTAGATATGGTGGGTGTTTTGAGGAAGATATACGGAGGCTTATCTGTAATAGAGCGTATCATATCACGAGGTTTGGATGCACCGGCGAAGTTTGCACCAACTCTCGAGGTGAGAAAGGGCAATGCATGGTGCCATAGTGTGACACCCTGGTTTTTGCCCTTTTTCTTTTTCTGGGTTTTATTGCATTTTTGAATTGAATTTGAGTTTTGGATCAACTCATTTGGACTTAAGCACTTGGGCATTACTTTGATTTTCACCCAAGTGACTCCTATTCATCTCAAAAACATCTCTTGCCCTTTGTTATATCATAATATTACCTTGGGAATATTTTTCTTAAATTCATTTACCTTCTGAAAATGCCCTATATTCACTTCTGCTCCAAAGCAACCCTCATTTTTCTTGCCCACAAAAATCTGAGAAAATTCCCAAATATTCTTTGAACCTTGGCCCAACTTCCTATGCAAAAAATATTCCATGGTCATGTGGAGTATTTTTGCTGTAGAAAATATTTTCTATTCTGGTCAGAAATGGTACATTGTGAAGCAAGTACCTTTTTGACAAGTCCTCTTGAGCTGAAATTTTTATGAGCTAATTACCTTCCTGAGAGAACCTTAACCACCAAGAATCAGCTCCTAACTCTCTCTGGATTTTTCTCAACCAAGCTCACAAGTTTCTATCCAGAAACTTGCTGAGAAGCTCAAGTCCTTTCTGGTCGGCCTGGCAGTGATCCAGCAGCTTGGAGTGACCCAGCCTTGCGAAGACAACACCCCAGACATGATTTTACCCCTCGGCGCACCACGTAGCCACAGTTCACGCGGTGACCACGTTCGTCCAAGCATGCTGGCATGCTGTCGACGCACTTTGGGCAGCGGCAAAGGCTCTGCTCGGCCCGTGCACTCGCCTCCGCCCAAACTAGCTTGTCTCCGACCTTCATGAGCCTCGACCCGTCGCCCACGACCTCTCCCTGGCACTCCTCGACACCGGCGACAGCCGCAGTGAGCATGGGCACGACGGAGCAGAGAGCACAGTGACCCCGTGCCTCTGTTTTCGTCCGTCTCCGCGTCCTGTGCTTGGCTGGGAGCCTCGACAGTGGCCGCGTGAGCCCTTGGCCACTTCTCCCCTCTCACTGACCCCTCTTGTCGCCGTGCGCCACTTCCAGAGAGCTCGCCGGCGCTCTCGATCCCCTCCTCTTGCCGTGCCTATATAAGGAGGACCTCCCGAGATCATTCGACCATCGACCCAACTCCTCTGAGCTCCACAAACACCGTAGCTAGCCGCGGCCAGGCCAGGCGGGCCTCTGGCCGCCGTCCCGCTCCGAAGCTCACTGGCGATCCCCCTCTCTGCATCCTCCCTCTTCGGCGATCCTCAAGCTTCTCCGACCTCTCAGGCGAGTCCTTGGGGTTACTCTGGTCCTGGCTGGTGCTGCTGGAGCCACTGGAGCGACCTCTCCTTGGCGGGATCTTCTTCTCCGGTGACCTCCGTCCGCTGCCGTCTCTGGAGAAGAACATGGCGACCTCGTCCGTCCACCTCTCGCCGAGCTACGGGTACGTGCAGAACCACCATAGTCTTGCGCGTCCATCTATCCAATCTCCGGCGGCAGCTGTGGTCTCCTCGCCGGAGAACCACCGGCGACTGCGCCGCCTCCCCTATTTCTCTCCCTCTCTCTCCTAACCCTGCCAGTGGGGCCCGCTCGTCAGCCTCACAGTGCAGCCGCCGAAGCGGTATAAGTGAAGGCGCATTTCTGGTTTACGCCTTCGACGTCACCCCCCTCTGGTTATTTTTCTAAATTCAATTTAATTCAGAATATTGACTAAACTTTGACTAGCCCTAGTTTCTATTCTGTAAGTCCAAATGAATTGATTCTTTTTGCATTGGTTTTGTATTGCTCTCCTCTTGCAGCATGCAAAAGATGAGATTTTTGCTTGCTGTAAATCTTTTCTGTTGCATTTAAATGTGTTATGTGACATTTTCTTTTTGCTATTTTAAATGTTTTCAGAAGGAACTTGCTGCCTTGAGGAAAACCAGGAGGAGTGTGACCCTCCTCTGCACTAAGGCAAGCCATCACAAATATTTGCAAGAGTGTCATTTCAATAACAATGATTTTCACTTGAATATGGTTATTTTTAATGCATATAGAAAATTCTTATAATATCACTTGAGCTAGTTTCATGTTCTTGCTATGCTTGTTTTGTTATCAGTAGCCTTTTAGTTGGATAACTAAGTATATGTAGTAGGTTAACATGATGATGACCATGATTAAGTTCGTATCGTTATTATGTTGGAATGGTGCATATTTAGTTCATTGCATTCTCATGGCATATTATGACTCGGTAAAATTTATTTGCAAGTTGAAACTTGATAATAATCCAACTTGAACATACTGTTGATCGAGTCATGGTGCCACCGAATCGAGCTTCCCAAAGTGCAACCACATTTGCCTTTTATGGGAAGGCCCTTTCTCGGTCTATTGTTATGCCTCTTGCCGGTGCCTCCAACTAGGGAAGGTTATGCGCTTGCGCTACCCTAGCTCGGTAGGCAGGTATAGCCTTGTGTGCCCGTAGTTGTTTTGGTACCATGTCCCCGTTTGGGACCGTTTGTTTTGCCACGACAGTGGCCGTTGGATGTCCGGAGTGGCATCGGGGCCACCCATGACTTAGCCCAAAGGGGAGTTGGTCGGAGTGGCCGGGAGAGTGTCATGGCAATAGATTGGTTCTGTCGAAACGCCGTTGGTCCACCCGAATGGGAGTACGAGGCCTTGGGTTCCGTGGTGTGGGTACAGTGTACTAACCTCTGCAGAGTGTGTATAATCTATCGATAGCCGCGTCCTCGGTCACGGACACAAGTTCGTAGTAGGTCACATCGTGGATCAACAGAAATATTGAACCTGCACACTAAAGATATACTTGTGGCACTTGTTATGTTGGTGAAGTGTTGAGACCATCGAGATGGTTTCAGTTGTGATCCAGAGGTGATCACCATGGTATGATGGTTATTGTGGTTACGAGGTAACCGAGATGGTAAGCGGGTCTGAGAGGCCCTGTTGTGAGCACTGTCACTTCATGAGTAGCATATTTAGTTCTTGCATTTAACCTGCTTAAATATCATGTTGTTGTTTGTCATTGTTGCTTTATTTGTGTGAGCTTGCGAGTACATTCAAAGTACTTACCTGGCGTGTCATGCCAGTTTCAGGAGAAGTTGTACCGGAGTTGGATTTGCACCATTGCATCGCAGTCTAGATCGTGTCCACATCAGTGTCCCTGTGAGATGGAGTCCTTCTACGTCATCTTTCTGCTGCCGCGTAGCTTTGTCGTGATGTCGAGGCCCCGATCTTGTCCACTAAATAATGTACATATGTGCAGCAGCACCGTGTGTGCCGCTTGGCCTCACTACTTGATGTAATATCGAACCTATGCTCCAATAAAGCAGTTGTCTTTCTGTACCAAGATGTTGTGTGTTTCCAGAAGACTTGATCTCTGGTCTGGCAATGCAAGGTAAACTGGTTGCTCTGAGCCGGGGTGCCACAACGCTTGGTATCAGAGCCGCGCTGACTGTAGGACGCCCTAGACCGCTAACGCGCTAGTTTACCGGTAGTTAGTAACCCTGAGTGGCGGTAGTATTTGTTTGCCTCTGATTGTTGCATTGCATGCATATACCTTATTTTTGTCGCTAACCGACTAATGGTTGTGAGTGTAGATGGCTCCTACACCGTACCCGTACCAGTTCGAGCCGGCACCGTACACTTCTCCACATCTTCTTCGAAATGTGTGGCGTCGACTCTACCCTCACGGCGATGACCCAGTGTACCAGGTGTACCGGGAGCGTTTGGCAGCCTCAGTATACGAGTACCACGTGGTGGTTACCTTGTGTAACAGTTCTGCAGCTGGCACTTACACTCGTTCTTCTAGGAGTGGTTTCGCTTCTACACCCGCTCAGGCTGTTCAGTTTGCTGCATTCGAGGTTCTCGTTGAGTTACGCTATAACGAGGTCCGGATGCAGACTCATCCAAGTTTCTACTACTACCCATCCCTGCACGATGATGGGCGTATTCACTTTCCTGCTATTGATCCGGCGTGCGACCATTCATCTAGCCACCTTTCTCGCTATATCACTGCTAGTTATCTTCTGATTTACGAGCCGGCCCGAGAGCTGACTCGTGCTCGTACAGCTTTGGTGGCCGCTAGATCTGGTTTCGTTCCACCTTCCATTGGGTCTACCCCAGTTATTCCTCCAGCTACTATTCCGCCAGCTACCCCGGTTACCCCTCCGAGTAACTCGGGCACCTCGACAGTAACTCCCCGCGAGTCTCCTGTCGAGTGGGCTTTACTTCTCGCTACTCCCGCAGCCTCTGTGCTCCAGTCTCATCCAGCACCTGCCCCTGAGGGAGAGCCCTCGAGGCAGCGTCGTCTTGTTTCCTTTAACCCGGAGGTTTCCGTTAACGTCGTCAGTTCAGGATCCGAGTTCGGGTCAGGAGAGGACCCAGCAGGATCAGTGGAGCACTAGATCTCCAGAGTAACCAAGGTTGTTATGATGCTTGGATGTACGAGTGTAGTCGTACTTGTCATGATGTTTCCTTTCATGTATGAGTCTATGTATAATTATGTTGGAACCTTTTCTTTTATTATTCGCCTTGGTTTCTTGTCGTTTTCTTTCGGGCTTTGTCGCTTGCTTTTCTTCCTCGTTTATGGATGTTGCTCATCTTGATGCTTCGTATTGGGAAACATAATAGGATGACAAGAGGAGGTTGCAGCAGTCAGGTGGGTGATGATACTCCCGTTCGTCGCTCAGCCCGACAGGTGGGGCATTCCCCTGAACCATATCAGCCACCACCACCACCTCCACAACAACCACCTACCACAGAGCAGATTATGAGAATGTTCGAGGAAAGAAGAAACCAAGATTTGCTTGAATTACTAAGAAGTGTGCAAGCCATGGTTGGGCAGAATGTTAACCAGAATGGTAATCACTCCAAGCTGTCAGACTTTCAGAGGACTAAGCCTCCCAGTTTCAGTCAAGTTGTCGATCCTTTGGAAGCCGACGATTGGTTGCGGACTATTTAGAAGAAGCTAGAAATTGCTCACACCGAAGAAATGGACAAGGTTCCCTTCGCTACCCACTATCTTGAAGGAGCTGCTGCTATATGGTGGGACAATACCAAAACCATGTGGCCGGCGGATGATGAGATCACTTGGGATAAATTCAAGGACAAGTTCCGCAAATACCACATTCCCGCCGGTATCATGAAGGTCAAGCAGCGTGAATTTCTCGCTCTCACCCAAGGAAACCTGTCAGTAAGTGAATATTTGAACAAGTTCAACCATTTGGCACGTTATTCTCTCTATGATGTGGCCACTGAAGAAAGGAAGATAGACCGATTCCTCGGAGGACTCACCCAGCACCTCCGATGCACACTCAGCATGTTCGACTTCCCCGACTTCCAGACTTTGGTAAACAAGGCCCTTATCACAGAAAGGGAGCACAAGCTCGTTCACGATAATAAGCCAGCTTATGATGATCGCAAACGCAAGTTTGAGCCCAAGAAGGATGGACAGCCGATTCAGAAGGCTCGTAACTGGCAGCAACCTCAGTTCGAGTTCAAACCAACCTGGCAGCAAAATACCAACAAGACCAACAACCAAGTCAAGAACATTGTGACCAACCCTGTCCGGGAAGACTGTCAGTGTAGCAACGCATGTTTCTCTTGTGGATAGACCGGACACAATGCGAGGCAGTGTCCCAAGAACGGCAAGCCAAATGCTGCCCTCAAGTCTCAAGTCAACCACATGGAATCCTTCACCGAGCAGGAGCTTATCCAAGGCCAGGTGCATCATCTCTCCGCCGAAGAAGCCCAAGAAAACCCCGAAGTGGTCATTGGTATTTTTCCTATTAATAACATACCTGCAACAATTCTATTTGATTCTGGGGCTTCCCATTCCTTTATTTCGCGGAGTTTTGTTGCCCAAAACAAGTTTTCTTGCTCTCTTCTTGAGAAATGCATGATGGTGCAATCCCCGGGATCCATGCTCAAAACAAATTTGGTATGTCGTGGCTTGGAGATAAATGTCCGTGGAATTATTTTCCCTGCCACCTTGGTAGCCATTGAATCCGCGAGGTTGGATGTCATTTTGGGAATGGAATGGCTGACAAAGAATCAAGTCTGCATAAATTGTGCAACAAGGGAAGTCACTTTAATAAACCCGGCATGACAAGCAATGAAGTTTGTAGCTCGCATGACTATGCCTAAAAAGGAGATGATATTCACAGCCGTAACCTCAGGCATGGAATTAATTCCAGTGGTCAGTGAGTTTCCAGATGTATTCCCTGAAGAATTACCAGGAATGCCACCTGATCGGGAGCTCGAGTTTGCTATTGATCTCGTGCCAGGAATGGCACCCATATACAAGAAATATTACCGGATGCCTTCATCCGGACTGGTTGAGCTGAATAAACAACTTGATGAGATGCTCAAGAAAGGGTACAGCCGCCCAAGTTTCTTCACCATGGGGATCACCTGCCATATTTGTGGACAAGAAAGATGGTAGTCTACGGATGTGTGTCGACTACCGTCAGCTCAATGATGTCACAATCAAGAATAAGTACCCGCTCCCCAGAATTGATGATTTGTTTGATCAACTTAATGGAGCGCAAATCTTTTCCAAGATTGATTTAAGGATCGGGTACCATCAACTCAAGATCAGGAAGGAAGATATTCCTAAGACCGCATTCACCACTCATTACGGTCTATATGAATATACAGTTATGTCGTTCGGTCTGACAAATGCTCCTGCCTTCTTCATGCATATGATGAACAAAGTGTTCATGGATTTCTTGGATAAGTTTGTGGTGGTATTCATCGATGATATTCTCATATGCTCCAAGGGAGAAGAAGAGCATAAACAGCACCTCCGAGCAGTGTTGCAAAGACTTCATGACCACCAGTTATATGCAAAATTCAGCAAGTGTGAGTTCTGGCTTAATCAAGTCGGATTCTTGGGGCATATTCTCTCTGCCGAAGGAATAGTTGTGGATCCAAGCAAAGTCAAGGATGTGCTAAAATGGCCAGCACCCACGACGGTAACAGAAATTAGGAGTTTTCTGGGGCTTGCTGGTTATTACTGTCGATTCATTGAAGGCTTCTCCAAGATTGCTAAACCAATGACAAAACTGCTCAAGAAAGACCAAAAATTCATATGGTCGGAAGACTGTGAGAAGAGCTTTAATGAGTTGAAGACTCGTTTAGCCTCAGCACCCGTGTTGACGCTTCCAGACATTTATCGAAGCTTTGACGTATACTGCGACGCATCTTGAAGAGGCCTAGGATGCGTGCTCATGCAAGATGGCAAGGTTGTAGCTTATGCATCCCGACAGCTACGACCACATGAAGGAAATTATCCTACTCATGACTTGGAGCTAGCAGCAGTTGTTCATGCATTAAAACTCTGGAGGCATTATCTCATCGGCAAGCGGTGCCAAATATTCACCGACCACAAAAGTCTCAAGTACATATTCACTCAACCCGATTTGAATCTCCAGCAAAGAAGATGACTTGAGTTGGTCAAGGACTATGACCTCAGAATAAATTATCATCCGGGTAAAGCTAATGTGGTTGCGGATGCTCTCGTTTGTAAACCATCTACAGTAAATGCATTAATGACATCTTTGCCTCCCGAGCTACAAGAAGAAATGGCTCAGCTCAATCTGACCATTGTTGGGGTCAACTGCGCCAATATGTTGGAAGTGACGCCCACTCTTGAAGAAGAGATTCGCAAGGCCCAGGCAGACGATTTATTACTGCAACACCATATCACCCGAATGAAAGTGGGAAAGACTCAAGATTTCCTGATAGATGAATAAGGTACTATACGGTTTCGTGGGCGAATGTGCGTGCCCAAAGTAGGAGATCCGAGGAAGAAGATATTAACAGAGGCACATGAATCCTCGTACTCGATCCATCCAGGCGGTACCAAGATGTATGAAGACCTCAGGCAAATATTTTGGTGGGATGGAATGAAGAAGGATATTGCATATTTTGTCGCCTGCTGTGGTATATGCAACAAGGTGAAGGCGGAACATTAGAAACCCACCGGGCTACTTCAACCTTTGCCCGTCCCGCAATGGAAATGGGACGATGTTTGCATGGACTTCATCACCGGGCTTCCCAAAACTCCTCGTGGAAACAATGCCGTTTGGGTCGTGGTGGACATGCTGACCAAGGTGGCCCACTTCATTCCGATCCGAACCACATACCGTGCGGATCAACTGGCTCAACTCTATGTGTCTAGAATCGTCAGTTTGCATGGTGTGCCAAGAACTATCACCTCAGACCGAGGATCCCTTTTTATCTCAGCATTCTAGTCTTGTCTTCATCAAGCATTGGGAACAACATTGAAGTATAGCATAGCCTATCACCCGCAGACAGACGGACAGACGAAGCGAGTAAACCAGATACTCGAAGACATGTTGTGCGCATGTGCCCTTGCTCAAGGACCCAAATGGGAAGACAGTCTGCCTTACGCGGAGTTTTCCTACAACAACAACTATCAAACCAGCCTCAAGATGCCCCCCTATGAAGCCTTGTATGGACGCAAGTGCCGTACCCCATTAAACTGGTCCCAGACTAGAGACAGTCATATTTTTGGGACTGACTTGATGATGGAAGCCGAGAAACAAGTCAGAGAGATCCGAGATAGACTGCAATTGGCCAAGTCTCGACAAAAGAGTTACTATGATTCCAAACACCGACCAATCAGTTTTGAACCTGGCGAATATGTCTACCTCCGAGTCACACCCATGAAAGGAGTCAAGAGATTTCAGACTCGGGGAAAACTGCCACCCAGATATATTGGCCCATTTCCTGTCATGTCCAAGGTTGGCACAGTGGCATATCAATTGGAACTTCCTCCCAAATTGTCAGAAATACATGATGTCTTCCACGTATCACAGTTACGGAGGTGTATCTCACCACCCGAGAAACGGACTGATATGTCAAAAATAGAGCTTGCTAAGGATCTGACCTATGAAGAGAAACCTTTCCGAATACTGGATGAGATGGAAAGAGTCACCCGCTGCAAGTCAGTTAAGTTTTACAAGGTGCAGTGGGAACACCATACCGAGAGTAAAGCTACCTGGGAAAGAGAAGACTTTTTGGGGATAACATATCCTGAATTGTTTCCTGAGCAACCGAATCTCGAGGACGAGATTCATCATAAGGGGGGGGGGAGGTTTGTGACACCCTGGTTTTTGCCCTTTTTCTTTTTCTGGGTTTTATTGCATTTTTGAATTGAATTTGAGTTTTGGATCAACTCATTTGGACTTAAGCACTTGGGCATTACTTTGATTTTCACCCAAGTGACTCCTCTTCATATCAAAAACATCTCTTGCCCTCTGTTATATCATAATATTACCTTGGGAATATTTTCTTAAATTCATTTACCTTCTGAAAAAGCCCTATATTCACTTCTGCTCCAAAGCAACCCTCATTTTTCTTGCCCACAAAAATCTGAGAAAATTCCCAAATATTCTTTGAACCTTGGCCCAACTTCCTGTGCAAAAATATTCCATGGTCATGTGGAGTATTTTTGCTATAGAAAATATTTTCTCTTCTGGTCAGAAATGGTACATTGTGAAGCAAGTACCTTTTTGACAAGTCCTCTTGAGCTGAAATTTTTATGAGCTAATTACCTTCCTGAGAGAACCTTAACCACCAAGAATCGGCTCCTAAATCTTTCTGGATTTTTCTCAACCAAGCTCACAAGTTTCTGTCCAGAAACTTGCTGAGAACCTCAAGTCCTTTCTGGTCGGCCTGGCAGTGATCCAGCAGCTTGGAGCGACCCAGCCTTGCGAAGACAACACCCCAGACATGATTTTACCCCTCAGCGCACCGCGTAGCCACAGTTCACATGGTGACCGCGTTCGTCCAAGCGTGTTGGCATGCTGTCGACACACTCTGGGCAGCGGCAGAGGCTCTGCTCGGCCCGTGCACTCGCCTCCGCCCAAACCAGCTTGTCTCCGACCTTCATGAGCCTCGACTCGTCGCCCACGACCTCTCCCTGGCGCTCCCCGACGCTGGCGACAGCCGCAACGAGCACGGGCACGACGGAGCAGAGAGCACAGTGACCCCGTGCCTCTGTTTTCGTCCGTCTCCGCGTTCTGTGCTTGGCTAGGAGCCTCGACAGTGGCCGCGTGAGCCCTTGGCCACTTCTCCCCTCTCACTGACCCCTCTCGTCGCCGTGCGCCGCTTCTAGAGAGCTCGTCGACGCTCTCGATCCCCTCCTCTCACCGCACCTACATAAGGAGGACCTCCCAAGATCATTCGACCATCGACCCAACTCCTCTGAGCTCCACAAACACCCTAGCTAGCCGCGGCCAGGCCAGGCGGGCCTCTGGCCACCGTCCCGCTCCGAAGCTCATCGGCGATCCCCCTCTCTGCATCCTCCCTCTCCGGCGATCCTCGAGCTTCTCTGACCTCTCAGGCGAGTCCTTGGGGTTACTCTGGTCCTGGCTGGTGCTGCTGGAGCCACTGGAGCGACCTCTCCTCACCGGGATCTTCTTCTCCGGCGACCTCCGTCCGCTACCGTCTCTGGAGAAGAACACGGCGACCTCGTCCGTCCACCTCTCGCCGAGCTACGGGTACGTGCAGAACCGCCGTAGTCTTGCACGTCCATCTATCCAATCTTCGGCGGCAGCCGTGGTCTCCTCGCCGGAGAACCACCGGCGACTGCACCGCCTCCCCTGTTTCTCTCTCTCTCTCCTAACCCTGCCAGTGGGGCCCGCCTGTCAGCCTCACTATGCGGCCGCTGAAGCGGTATAAGTTGGCACTTACACTCGTTCTTCTAGGAGTGGTTTCGCTTCTACACCCGCTCATGCTGTTCAGTTTGCTGCATTCGAGGTTCTCGTTGAGTTACGCTATAACGAGGTCCAGATGCAGGCTCATCCAGGTTTCTACTACTACCCATCCCTGCACAACGATGGGCGTATTCTCTTTCCTGCTATTAATCCGGCATGTGACCATTCATCTAGCCACCTTTCTCGCTATATCACTGCTAGTTATCTTCTGATTTACGAGCTGGCCCGAGAGCTGACTCATGCTCGTACAACTTTGGTAGCCGCTAGATCCAGTTTCGTTCCACCTTCCATTGGGTCTACCCCAGTTATTCCTCCAGCTACTATTCCGCCAGCTACCCCGGTTACCCCTCCGAGTAACTCGGGCACCTCGATAGTAACTCCCCGCGAGTCTCCTGCCGAGTGGGCTTTACTTCTTGTTACTCCCGTAGCCTCTATGCTCCAGTCTCATCCAGCACCTGCCCCTGAGGGAGAGCCCTCGAGGCAGCGTCGTCGTGTTTCCTTTAACCCGGAGGTTTCCGTTAACGTCGTCAGTTCAGGATCCGAGTCCGGGTCAGGAGAGGACCCAGCAGGATCAGCGAAGCACTAGATCTCCAGAGTAGCCGAGGTTGTTATGATGCTTGGATGTACGAGTGTAGTCGTACTTGTCATGATGTTTCCTTTCATGTATGAGTCTATGTATAATTAAGTTGGAACCTTTTCTTTTATTATTTGCCTTGGTTTCTTGTCGTTTTCTTTCGGGCTTTGTCGCTTGCTTTTCTTCCCCGTTTATGGATGTTGCTCATCTCAATGCTTCGTATTGGGAAACATAAATAGGATGACAAGAGGAGGTTGTAGCGGTCAGGCGGGTGACGATACTCCCGTTCATCGCTCAGCCCGACAGGCGGGGCATTCCTCTGAACCATATCAGCCACCACCACCTCCTCCACAGCAACCACCTACCACAGAGCAGATTATGAGAATGTTCGAGGAAAGAAGAAACCAAGACTTGCTTCAATTACTAAGAAGTGTGCAAGCTATGGTTGGGCAGAATGGTAACCAGAATGGCAATCACTCCAAGCTGTCAGACTTTCAGAGGACTAAGCCTCCCAGTTTCAGTCAAGTTGTCGATCCTTTGGAAACCGACGATTGGTTGCGGACTATTGAGAAGAAGCTAGAAATTTCTCTCACCAAAGAAATGGACAAGGTTCCCTTCGCTACCCACTATATTGAAGGAGCTGCTGCTATATGGTGGGACAATACCAAAACCATGTGGCCTGCGAACGATGAGATCACTTGGGATAAATTCAAGGACAAGTTCCGCAAATACCACATTCCCGCCAGTATCATGAAGGTCAAGCAGCGTGAATTTCTCACTCTCACCCAAGGAAACCTGTCAGTAAGTGAATATTTGAACAAGTTCAACCATTTGGCACGTTATTCTCTCTATGATGTGGCCACTGAAGAAAGGAAGATAGACCGATTCCTCGGAGGATTCAACCAGCACCTCCGATGCACACTCAGCATGTTCGACTTCCCCGACTTCCAGACTTTGGTAAACAAGGCCCTTATCGCAGAAAGGGAGCACAAGCTCATTCACGACAATAAGCCAGCTTATGATGATCGCAAACGCAAGTTCGAGCCCAAGAAGGATGGACAGCCGATTTAGAAGGCTCGTACCTGGCAGCAACCTCAGTTCGAGTTCAAACCAACCTGGCAGCAGAATACCAACAAGACCAACAACCAAGTCAAGAACATTGTGACCAACCCTGTCCGGGAAGACTGTCAGCGTAGCAACGCATGTTTCTCTTGTGGACAGACCAGACACTATGCGAGGCAGTGTCCCAAGAACGGCAAGCCAAATGCACCCCTCAAGCCTCAAGTCAACCACATGGAATCCTTCACCGAGCAGGAGCTTATCCAAGGCCAGGTTGATCATGCTCCGACGTGGTCAATAACCTCTTGGAGTTGGTTTAGGGATTGCTAAGGCGCAACATCGTGCACGTTTGTAGTCGGATCGTCAAAGTCGACTCCACCAAATCGATAGCTATCATCTCATCGAAAGATCGGGACAACCCGCCTCTATCAAGTGGTATCAGTTTTCAGGTTGCTCGGTGAGAATTTCCAGTTATCCCTAGATTAGATTTATTTTCTTACCTATTGTCCTAAGAAAAAGCCACAAAAAAAGTTAGATCTTATCATCCTTTGTCCAAGCCAGTTTGAGCCTTTGCAATTTTCTTTCAGTGCTTGCATAGTTGAATTATCGGTTGCATCGTCGTGTCTAGTTGCTGGTCTTAGTGTCTAGTTCGTTTAGAGTTTCGAGTTCTATTCACATTAGTCACGCCACCGCTGCATCATTATCCCTTCCACTGTCCACCACCCCATCCATCAATTTCCACCACGTGCTACCCATCGTTCATTGTCATATCATAGTTGAGGTCAGTCACATCTTCGCTTGATCCAATCTGCATCTTATCTAATTTCTTTTGGAAAGAGGGAAAGAGAAAAAAAAGACAGAGAAAAAAAGAGAGAAAAAAAGTAAAAAAAGTCAAGAGAACAAAAAAAGGAGAGAAAGAAAAGGAAAAAAGTGTGAGAAAAAAAGGAGAGAAAAGAATAAAAAAATTCGGATCTATCTAGATTCAATCTCGTACCTGAATTCTGATTGGAATTTGTTTTGCGCACTGTTCAGTAAAACAGACATATCTTTCTCATACGAAGTCCGTTTTGGCTCCGCGAGTACTCAAATTAAAGCTAGCGACGAAGTTCGTGAACACAGCTTGTTTCAGTTTTTCAGGCCAGTTTTAGAATTTTTTGACTCCTCATATTAACTCGGAATTGAGTGATTCTTTTTGCGTTGGAAAGCTTGAGTCAGTAGCATTCTGTAGAAAATTATTAGAAAATTGGCACAAACTTTTTCAGAGGAAAATTGGAGAGAGAGTTGTTGGTATATCCTGCTTGGCAGTTGTTTCTCATCATTATCTTTACTGCCATTGTGATCTTCACTTATATCTTGCTATCCAGGGCTACTTCATATCCTTTATTGATGCTAGTTGTTCTACGCCGTGACCTCATTAGTGTTCTAGGCTCGCGTCTCTAGTCTGGTCTAGCCTAGGATCAACATGGTACGGTCATTGAGCATTTATTCAACATTGTATCTCTAAATTGATTATTGCTAATCTTTTGCTTCCATATATTTAAACCTTCCAAGCTCCACATATTTCTACGCCATGTATACGTATGTTCCCCTGGCAATCCCTTTACTCAATCTTCGGAGTTATTTGACACCGTTGGTTGCCTGTCACCACCTGCTGCATGGTAAGAACTTGTAAGATATTGATATTTGCTTTACTGTGAGCGCTTTACCACCACATCCTAGTAGTTCATAAGAACATCATTCTCGAATTTTGTTTCTTGTTTCTACAAATCATGACAGGTTCCGGAGATAGAAATTCTTGGACGATGAATACATCTTCACCATCATGGGAGGTGGGACAACACACACAAGCACATGGTCAGGTTATCTCTTTACTGTCATTTGAGGGTAGATTTAATCCTGCTATTTATCTAGGTTGGGAGCTTGAAGTAGCACAAGTTTTTAGTCACCATGATTTTTCTGAACTTGAGAGAGTACGAGCTGCCATTGGAGCATTTACTGGTTTTTCTTCTGTTTGGTGGAGTGTATATTGTAAGAAAAACATTGATAACCAACCCACAACTTGGAAAGATTTGAAAGCTGTACTGAGACAACAATTTTTCCCTCCTTACTATCGTCGTGAATTGCTTCGCAAATTGGAACAATTAAAACAAGGCAATAACACTGTTCATGCTTACTACCAAGAGTTCAAATCTTATATGCATCATTGTGACATAGAAGAATATGATGATGATACAATGAATAGATTTTTTGGTGGTTTGAACCATGATATTCGCGCAAGATTTCAGTATATTCCTCGTTGCATTACTGGTATGTATGTTCGCGCTTGTACCTTTGAGAGACAGATACAAGAGGATGCATTGGGTGACTACAACAACTACTATTCCAGTTCATGCTCACCACCACCGGTTGGTTCCTCCACCATTGCACCTACTAGAGCAGCCACACCTCAGATTGTGAGCGCAACGTCATCTCAAGTGTATGGTACATTGTCATCGTTCGTACGTACATCAGCTACGTCTTTGCGACAAGGTAACAATAAAGGTATTGATGATATAACTTCACATGAGAATGATGCATGCCTAGTTAACTTGAATACATCATGTGTTGAGTTACCTATTGATTTGAGCACACCACCTATTTTAGAGAATCATCTTACTATCATGAATGCGTCATGTGATCAAACAACTGAAATATCAACAATTTTGAGTGCACCCATTGAATTAACTGTTGATGCAAAAGAACTAATGTTTAATCATTTTGATATGACCTCTAATCTTGGTGATGATTCTGTGTCAAATGACTTATTGCATGTTTGCTTATTTAAGCATGTTGTAGCATGTATATTTGATGCAAGTAAGGTTTATTCACCAATGTTGGTATGGTTTAATGATGAACATTGTCAATCTTTTGATATGAATAAGAGCTTCACATATATGTGCAAACTGAGTTGCAATATTTTCATACCTTCTACTTCTTCTGATAATATTTTGGCTTTATATTTTATGAACTATGAAAGTTACTCATGTATACATGTGTCATATGTGCAAAAACCAAGGGAAGTAAAAATGGATGACATATACATATACAACATGTACACCTTGTCTCTTTCGTTAGCCACATTTCAGATTAAGCAACACCGAAGACGGCTTTGTTTTCAAGAAGGGAAGGATGATGAGGACATGACTACCTTGGATACGACCAAAAATATTGCATACATGCATATTTGTGAGGTGATTTCTAATGCAAACTATGCAATAATTTATTTATGTTATCCAGGACAAAAATACTTCACAGACTTTTGTGACATGTCTAATTTCAGGTGTATGGGACATTTGTAAAATACACATATGAAGATAAGGGAAAAAGAGAAGTTTAGGTGATGTTCAAAAAGTCCTCTCACGTCACTTTTGGGCCAAGAGAACATAGAGTCCAAGTCTCTCATGTTCTGGACTCGGATTCGGACTGCACAGACATACCTGACTCAAAATGCCAAGATCTCTTTCATCCGGACTTCGAATTGGGTGATTATATTTTTTGTTGGAAAGTAGATTTCATGCTCTTTCCAACCCAATTGGATTCACCTTCAAATTCATCCGGAGCGTTGAGATATTGACGAAACAATCTGACGCTGCAGCAGAATCCGAGTCAAACTACAAGTCCAAAGGTGTTGCATCACCTCCACTTGGGCCCATGGGCCTTGTACGACCTAGGGTTGGTTTTAGGATGCCTTGGGACATCCTCCCACCTCCTTGGCTGCCACCCCTTGCTCCTATATAAGTAGATCCATCTAGTAGCTTTTTCCTTGGGTTTTATTTAGTTAAAAGTTAGCCATCGCTGCAACTTCGTGTACTTCGTTTGTGTCCAACGACCAGACCAAGACCGCTTATGAAACCCCACTTTTATCAATACTTCATATATATTTGCAATATTCAGATTGCATTATCATATTTTTGCTTGTTCTTCGATTGCATGCAGGAATAGACCTTCGTGGTCAGGTTGACCGTGCTCCGGCGTGATCAATAACCTCTTGGAGTTGGTTTAGCGATTGCTAAGGCACAACATCGTGCACGTTTGTAGTCGGATCGTCAAAGTCGACTCCACCAAATAGATATCTATCATCTCATCAAAAGACTGGGACACCCTCGCCTCTTATCAGTGCATATATTCCATGGACTCACATTAGTCATAAAGAACTTATATACTTATTACGAAAGTTTATTAGCCCTCGAAGCAAAGTACTACTACGAATGCCCCTAGGGGGATAGATTGGTAGGAAAAGACCATCGCTCATCCCCGACCGCCACTCATAAGGAAGATAATCAATAATAAATCATGCTCCAATTTCTTAGCATAACTAGAGACCATACGTGCATGCTTCGGGAATCACAAACCTTAACACCAATATTCTTACTAAAGCACAATTATTAACTAGTACCTCCCACATATTACCATCTTAACATCGCAAAACTATTGCAAGGAATCAAACTTATCATATTCAGTGATCTACATGAAACTTTTTATCATATCCCTCATGAATACCTATCATATTAGGACCAATTTTATAACCCGTGCAAATTGCCATTAGTATTTATCAAACTCTCAAAATGATATAAGTGAAGCATGAGAGTGCAACTATTTATTTAAGTTATAACCACCGCCGTGCTCTAAAAGATATAAGTGAAGCACCAGAGCAACTACCTAGCTCAAAAGATATAAGTGATGCACATAGAGTATTCTAACAAATCATGAATAAATGCGTGTCCCTTTCAAAAGGTGTGTGTGCAGCAAAGATGATTGTGGCAAACTAAAAAGCAAATAAAGAAAAAACTCATATAGTACATGATGCTCCAACCAAAACTCATATGATATGATTAATAAAAATATAGCTCCAAGTAATTTATCAATGGTTGGTAGATGAAAGAGGGCATGCCATCCGGGGCATCCCTAAACTTAGACGCTTGGGTCTCCTTGAATATTACCTTGGGGTGCCTTGGGCATCCCCAAGCTTAGGGTCTTGCCACTCCTTATTCCTTCATCCATCGCGATCTCACTTAAAATTTGAAAACTTCAACACAGAAAACTCAACAGAAACCTCATGAGATCTGTTAGTATAACAAGCAAATCATAAACGTTAGGTACTGTTGTAAACCCATTCATATTTTATTATTGCATAATACCTACTGTATTCTTACTTTTGCATGACTTATACCCCCCAATACAATCCATAGATTCATTAAAACAAGCAACCTATGCAATGAAAATAGAATCTGTCGAAAACAGAACAGTCTGTAATGATCTGAACAAACGCAATACATATGTAACTCCAAAAATTCTAAAAAATAGGAAAACATGGGAAATTTGTATGTGAATCATGTGTAAAAAATTCAAAATTTTATCACTTTCTAGTGAATTTAAACAATTCTGCTGCTGGGCGACAAAGTTTCTGTTTTTTCACAGAATCAAATCAACTATCAACTAAATCATCCCAAAGGCTTTACTTGGCAGAAACACTAATTAAAACACAAAAACACAATCATAAAAGTAGCATAATTGTGTGCACACTCAAAAACAGAATAAATCATAAAGATAAATATCGGGTTGTCTCCCAACAAGCTCTTTCTTTATAGCCATTAAGATAGGCTTTGGGATTTCAATGATGCTCACATGGAAGACAAGAATTGAAGCACAAAGAGAGCATCATAAAACATGTGACAAACACATTTAAGTCTAACATACTTCCTATGCATAGGCATTTTATAAGTAAACAAATTATCAAAACAAGAAATATCTAGCCTGTGCAAGGGAGAAGAATAAAACATTGGCAATCTCAACATAACGAGAGGTAATATGGTAACATGAAACTTTCTACAATCATATTTTCCTCTCTCATAATAATTACATGTAGGATCTTAATCAAATTCAACAATGTAGATATCATATAAGATTTTCTCTTCATGATCCACATGCATAAAAGTTTTATAATCTTCCAAGATAGTGGGATTAACATCGACTAAAGTCATGACCTCTCCAAACCCACTTTTATCAAAAAACTCATAAGATTGAACACTCTCCAAATATGTGGGATTATTTTTACCTAAAGTTGATACCCTTCCAAACCAACTTTCAATATTATTGCATACATATTCATCATGAGGCTTAAATAAATTTCCAAGATCATAAGAAGCATTATCAACCCAATCATGATCATTGCAATAAGTAGGAGACATAACAAAATTATCATCCCCAAGCTTGTAGCTTTGCATATCATTAGCACAACCGTCATAAATAGAATTTATAATAACATCAATGCAATCATGCTTTTCATTCAAGGAGCTATCAAGTGCGGGTGCAATAGCAATAATTTCATTTTTAGCATAAGGAACTATAGCAAGTTCATCTCCATAAGCATCATTAACATTGGCATCCTGGCCACAAGCATAGCAAGCATCAAATTCATCAAAAAAGATATTTTAAGCGAATCAACGGGGTCATAATTATCTATAGATTCCTGCATATCATTATTCTCTTCCAAAGTAGCAGACATTCTCCCAATGAATTCACTAACATAGGCATTAGAAGCATAGTTTTCATAGCAATATTTAAGTATGGCAAAAAATTAGATTTGTAGAAAGTAGCATCATACTTTTCAATCATAGAAGCAACTTCGTAGGCACCCTTAAAAGCAACAAATTCTTAAATTTGTTAGATATCATAGTAACTATAAACACCCTTGGCATAAGAAGATAAGATTTCATTATCATTAAACTCACATAGATAGGGAAGGTGTTTTTTAGGGTTCTCAGAGCAACAAGTAAAATCATATATTTCACATAGATTCCAAGCATAGCATAGCAAATAATTTATTTGATTCCATAAGAGTCTCCCCTTTTGAGACAAACGATGATGCACAAAATAAGCATGCTCATCTAATGATTTCCCCTCACCTAAACTAATTGGGTTTCAGCACGAGCACAAATGGATCAAAGATGATCCAAGTAGAAAACTTTAAGTGGATCCATAGTCATCTTAAATTTTTGCTTTCATTTTTTGTTTTTGAGTATTCACATGAAAGCAAAAAGCAAGCAAACGAGCAAACAAAAATATTTTTGTGTTTTTGTAAAACTATTTTAGAAGTGGGGGAGATGAAAAGGAGAAGCAAATGGCAAATGAAAGTAAAAGCAAGTAGATGATAGTTTATGCGAAGGTACTTGATAGATTTTGGTGATATCTCCTCGGCAACGGCACCAGAAATTCTTTCTCCTACTTGTGAGCTGCGTTGGGATTTCCTCGAAGAGGAGAGGATGATGCAGTACAATAGAGATAAGTATTTCCCTCAGTTAAGAATGCTACTTCTTGAGCTTGCGTTGATTTTTCCCTTGAAGAGGAAAGGGTGATGCAGCAAAGTAGAGATAAGTATTTCCCTCAGTTAAGAACCAAGGTATCAATCTAGTTGGAGGCACAAGCAAGTCTCCAATCTATGCACCTGCATAAACTAACAAACACTTGCACTCAACGCGAAAAAGGGGTTGTCAATCCCTTCATGGTCACGAACAAGAGTGAGATCTAATAGAGATAGGTATAAAAGATAAATAAAAGAGCAAACTAAAGTAAATATAAATAAATTGCAACAAGGTATTTTTGGTTTTTTTGGTTTATAGATATGAAAATATATGATGGAAAATAGACCCGGGGGCCATAGGTTTCACTAGAGGCTTCTCTCTTGAAGATAGCATACGGTGGGTAAACAAATTACTGTTGAGCAATTGATAGAAAAGCGCAAAGTTATGATGATATCTAAGGTAATGATCATGCATGTAGGCATCATGTCCGTGACAAGTAAACCGAAATGATTCTTCATCTACTACTATTACTCCACACATCGACCGCTATCCAGCATGCATCTAGAGTATTAAGTTCATAAGAACGGAGTAACACTTTAAGTAAGATGACATGATGTAGAGGGATAAACTCAAGAAATATGATATAAACTCCATCTTTTTATCCTTGATGGCAACAATACAATACGTGCCTCGCTACCCCTTCTGTCACTGGGTGAGGACACTGAAAGATTGAACCCAAAACTAAGCACCTCTCCCATTGCAAGAAAAACCAATCTAGTTGGCCAAACCAAACCGATAGTTCGAAGAGAAATACAAAGACATCTTAATCATGCATAAAAGAGTTCAGAGAAGACTCAAATAATATTCATAGATAATATGATCATAAATCCACAATTCATCGGATCTCAACAAACACACCACAAAAAAGTATTACATCGAATAGATCTCCAAGAACATCGAGGAGAACATTGTATTGAAGATCAAAGAGAGAGAAGAAGCCATCTAGCTACTAGCTATGGACCCGTAGGTCTGTGGTAACCTACTCACACATCATCGGAAGGGCAGCAAGGTTGGCGTAGAGGCCCTCCGTGATCGAATCCCCCTCCGGCAGATCGCCGGAAAAGGCCCCAAGATGGGATCTCACGGGAACAAAGGCTTGCGGCGGCGGAAAAGTATTTTGGTGGACACTTCTGGTGTTGCGGGAATATTTGGGAATTTATAGTGCAAATATTAGTGTTGGGGGACTCCCGAGGGGTCCACAAGCCAGGGCCCCCCCTAGGGCGCGCCCTGAGGGCTTGTGGGCTCCTCGTGAGTCTTCTGACCCCCTCCCCAAGTCCTCTGGGTGTCTTCTAGTCCAAGAAAAATCATCGCGAAAGTTTTATTCCGTTTGGACTCCGTTTGGTATTCCTTTTCTGTAAAACTCAAAAACAAGGAAAAAACAGAAACTGACACTGGGCTCTAGGTTAATAGGTTAGTCCCAAAAATAATATAAAATAGCATATTAATGCATATAAAACATCCAAAATAGATAATATAATAGCATGGAACAATAAAAAATTATAGATACATTGGAGACGTATCAAGCATCCCCAAGCTTAATTCCTGCTCATCCTCGAGTAGGTAAATGATAAAAACAGAATTTTTGATGTGGAATGCTACCTAACATATTTATCAATGTAATCTTCTTTATTGTGGCATGAATATTCAGATCCATAAGATTCAAAACAAAAGTTTAATATTGACATAAAACAATAATACTTCAAGCATACTTAATAAAGCAATCATGTCTTCTCAAAATAACATGGCCAAAGAAACTTATCCCTACAAAATCATATAGTCTGGCTATGCTCCATCTTCATCACACAAAGTATTTCATCATGCACAACCCCGATGACAAGCCAAGCAATTGTTTCATACTTTTGGTGTTCTCAAACTTATTCAACTTTCATGCAATACATGAGCGTGAGCCATGCATATAGCGCTATAGGTGGAATAGAATATAGTGGTTGTGGAGAAGGCAAAAAAGAAGGAGAAAGTTTCACATCAACTAGGCAAATTAATGGGCTATGTAGATGCCCATCAATTGATATCGATGCAAGTGAGTAGGGATTGCCATGCAACGGATGCACTAGAGCTATAAGTGTATGAAAGCTCAAAAAGAAACTAAGTGGGTGTGCATCCAACTGGCTTGCTCACGAAGACCTAGGGCAATTTGAGGAAGCCCATCATTGGAATATACAAGCCAAGTTCTATAATGAAAAATTCCCACTAGTATATGAAAGTGACAAAATAGGAGACTCTCTATCATGAAGATCATGGTGCTACTTTGAAGCACAAGCGTGGAAAAAGGATAGTAACATTGTCCCTTCTCTCTTTTTTCTCATTTTTATTTGGGCTTCTTTGGCCTCTTTTATTTTTTTGTAAAGTCCGGAGACTCATCCCAACTTGTGAGGGAATCATAGCTTCCATCATCCTTTCCTCACATGGGACAATGCTCTAATAATGATGATCATCACACTTTTATTTACTTACAACTCAAGAATTACAACTCGATAGTACAACAAGATATGACTCTATATGAATGCCTCTGGCGGTGTACCGGGATGTGCTATGATCAAGAGTGACATGTATAAAAAATATGAACAGTGGCCTTGCCACAAATACTATGCCAACTACATGATCATGCAAAGCAATATGACAATGATGGTGCGTGTCATAATAAAACGGAACCGTGGAAGTTGCATGGCAATATATCTCAGAATGACTATGGAAATGCCATAATAGGTAGGTATGGTGGCTGTTTTCAGGAAGGGTATATGGTGGGTTTAATGCACCGGTGAAAGTTGCGTGGTACTAGAGAGGCTAGCAATGGTGGAAGGGTGAGAGTGCGTATAATCCATGGACTCAACATTAGTCATAAAGAACTCACATACTTATTGCAAAAATTTATTAGTCATCGAAACAAACTACTACACGCATGCTCCTAGGGGGATAGATTGGTAGGAAAAGACTATCGCTCGTCCCCGACCGCCACTCATAAGGAAGACAATCAAAAAATAAATCATGCTCCGACATCATCACATAACGGTTCACCATACGTGCATGCTACGGGAATCACAAACTTTAACACAAGTATTTCTACCAATCCACAATTACTCACTAGCATGACTCTAATATCACCATCTTTATATCTCAAAACAAACGCAAGGAATCAAACTTCTCATCTATTCAATGCTTTTTATATGAAAGTTTTTATTATATCCCTCTTGGATGCCCATCATATTAGGACTAAATTCATAACCTAGGCAAATTACCATGCTGTTTAAGACTCTCAAAGTAATATAAGTGAAGCATGAGAGTCCAACAATTTCTATAAAATAAAGCCACCGTCGTGCTCTAAAAAGATATAAGTGAAGCACTAGAGCAAACTGCCTAGCTCAAAAGATATAAGTGAATCACATAGAGTATTCTAATAAATTCATGATTAATGTGTGTCCCTCTCAAAAGGTTTGTACAACAAGTATGATTTTTGGCAAACTAAAAAGCAAAGAATCATATCATACAAGACACTCCAAGCAAAACACATATCATGTGGTGAATAAAAATATAGGCTCAAGTAAATTTACCGATGGATTGAAGACAAAAGAGGGTATGCCATACGGGGCATCCCCAAGCTTAGATGCTTGGTTGTACTTGAATATTACCTTGGGGTGCCTTTGGAATCCCCAAGCTTAGGCTCTTGCCACTCCTTATTCTGTTGTCCATCAAATCTTTACTCAAAACTTGAAAACTTCACAACACAAAGCTCAACAGAAAACTCATAAGATCCGTTAGTATAATAAAATAAATCACCACTTTTGGTACTGTTGTGAACTCATTATTAATTTATATTGGTGTTATATCTACTGTATTCCAACTTCTCCATGGTTCATACCCCCCGATACTACCCATAGATTCATCAAAATAAGCAAACAACACATAGAAAACAGAATCTGTCAAAAACAGAACAGTCTGTAGTAATCTGGAAATTTTGTATACTTCTGTAACTCCAAAAATTCTAAAAAATTAGGAACATTTAGGAAATTTGTATATAAATCTTGTGTAAAAAATTCAGATCAAAAGAACGTTTATGTGATTTTTTAAATTTCTGTCAATGAGCGCAAAAGTTTCTATTTTTCAGCAAGATCAAATCAACTATCACCGTAGACCATCCCAAAGGTCTTACTTGCTCAAACACTAACTAAAACACCAAAACACAATTATTACAGAGGTAATAATGTGTATTTATTAAAAAACAGAACCAAAAACAAAAAACATAAAAATAAAATTGGGTTGCCTCCCAACAAGCGCTATTGTTTAACGCCCCTAGCTAGGCATAAAACATAGGTCTAGGTATTGTCATCTTTGGTATGCAATTCTTTCCTAGTCAAATATTCCAAAACTTTTCTTAACAAATCTCTTTTTTATTTCCTTTCCTTCCTAATGGGTGAACTCAATTCATGGAAAGAACTTTGATTAGTGATTCTAACATTCATAATTCCATACTCAGGATCATCCCCATAAATATCCTCATACAAGATACGTATCTCATCCTTAATGGGTTCCTTAGATATTTCCTCCGTCCACTCATCATTAAATCCTACATAAATTCCCTTAGTTACCCAATCAAATTTATCATAAGTGTCAAGGTAGAGGGCTTGAGCAATTTCTGCATAGGGAACTCTTCTCCTAAGATTGTTACTATAAGAATGATAGTCTCTAGATTCTAGACTACGCAAAGTTTCTTTATCATGGAGAATTTCTTCAACTGGAGGGTGCTCAATATTTTTATTATAGAAAACAAAAATTTCCCTAGATTCTTTTATTATGAAGTCAAACTCTCGCATAAGGATGATAGTTGCAATTTTTTAGCCTTAGGATGAAGTATATTGGGAAGTTCATAAAATATCTTTTGCAAAGCGGGATGAATATGCACAAATTTTCTCTCTAGTTGAACGACAAGCATAGCAATAGCATCCGCATAGCAATTTGTATCAAGAAGAATAGATCCCTTATTAGTTGGCATGACTCCCGTACAATCAAAGAATTCTTGAATAACACTCTTCCCAATAATATTACCGTCTCCCACAAGAAAAGTTTTTGCCTTAAGATTAGAGGGAGTTTCAGTTTCACGATCTAAAGAACAAGATTCCTCAAGATTATTAGCAAGATCCTCAGAATCTTCAACGATAACCTCCCCATATTCAGACATGATGGCAAGAAACCAATCTAGCAAACGAGCAAACAAAAAGCAAACGAGAAGACGAACGAAAGAAGGGCGAATAAAAAGGAAAATATTTTTGTGTTTTTCTGAAAACGTTTTAGAAGTGGGGGAGAGGAAAACGAGAGGCAAATGGCAAATAATGTAATGCAAGAGATGAGAGTTTATGATGGGTACTTGGTAGGCTTGGTGTAGAACCTCCCCGGCAACAGCGCCAGAAATTCTTCCTGCTACTTCTTGAGCTTGCGTTGATTTTTCCCTTGAAGAGGAAAGGGTGATGCAGCAAAGTAGAGATAAGTATTTCCCTCAGTTAAGAACTAAGGTATCAATCCAGTAGGAGGCACAAGCAAGTCCCTAATCTATGCACCTGCACAAACTAACAAACACTTGCACTCAACGCGAAAAAGGGGTTGTCAATCCCTTCACGGTCACGAACAAGAGTGGGATCTAATAGAGATAGGTATAAAAGATAAATAAAAGAGAAAACTAAAGTAAATATAAATAAATTGCAGCAAAGTATTTTTGTGTTTTTTGGTTTATAGATCTGAAAATATATGATGGAAAATAGACCCGGGGACCATAGGTTTCCCTAGAGGCTTCTCTCTTGAAGATAGCATACAGTGGGTAAACAAATTACTGTTGAGCAATTGATAGAAAAGCGCAAAGTTATGACGATATCTAAGGCAATGATCATGAATATAGGCATCACGTCCGTGACAAGTAGACCGAAACGATTCTGCATTGACTACTATTACTCCACACATCGACCGCTATCCAGCATGCATCTAGAGTATTAAGTTCATAAGAACGGAGTAACGCTTTAAGTAAGATGACATGATGTAGAGGGATAAACTCAAGCAATATGATATAAACCCCATCTTTTTATCCTTGATGGCAACAATACAATACGTGCCTCGCTACCCCTTCTGTCACTGGGCGAGGACACCGCAAGATTGAACCCAAAACTAAGCACTTCTCCCATTGCAAGAAAAACCAATCTAGTTGGCCAAACCAAACTGGTAGTTCGAAGAGAAATACAAAGATATCTTAATCATGCATAAAAGAGTTCAGAGAAGACTCAAATAATATTCATAGATAATCTGATCATAAATCCACAATTCATCGGATCTCAACAAACACACCACAAAAAAGTATTACATCGAATAGATCTCCAAGAACATCGAGGAGAACATTGTATTGAAGATCAAAGAGAGAGAAGAAGCCATCTAGCTACTAGCTATGGACCCGTAGGTCTGTGGTAAACTACTCACACATCATCGGAACGGTAGCAAGGTTGGTGTAGAGGCCCTCCGTGATCAAATCCCCCTTCGGTAGATCATAGAAAAAGGCCCCAAGATGGGATCTCATGGGAACAGAGGCTTGCGGCGGTGGAAAAGTATTTTGGTGGATGCTTCTGGTGTTGGGGGAATATTTGGGAATTTATAGTGCAAAGATTAGGGTTGGGGGACTCCCGAGGGGTCCACAAGCCAGGGGGCACCCCCCCTAGGGCGCGCCCTGAGGGCTTGTGGGCTCCTCGTGAGTCTTCTGACCCCCTCCCCAAGTCCTCTGGGTGTCTTCTGGTCCAAGAAAAATCATCGCGAAAGTTTTATTCCGTTTGGACTCCATTTGGTATTCCTTTTCTGTAAAACTCAAAAACAAGGAAAAAATAGAAACTGGCACTGGGCTCTAGGTTAATAGGTTAGTCCCAAAAATAATATAAAATAGCATATTAATGCATATAAAACATCCAAAACAGATAATATAACAACATGGAACAATAAAAAATTATAGATACGTTGGAGACGTATCAAAGAACCAAGTTTATCAATCCAGTAGGAGAACCATGCAGAACCTCGTTAACAGTACCTGCACACACAAAAGTAAATACTTGCACCCAACGCGATCAAGGGGATTGTCAATCCCCTCGACGGTTATTTGCAAGGATCAAATCTCGTAGTGGTAGATAGATAAAATAAAACACAAAATAAAATAACGGTAAATAAATTGCAACAAGGTATTTTTGGATTTTATATATGATAAAAGTAGATCCAGGGGCTATAGTTTTCACTAGAGGCTTCTCTCTCGAACAGAAAACATATGGTGGGTAAACAAATTACTGTTGGGCAATTGATAGAAAAGCGCATAGTTATGATGATATTCAAGGCAATGATCCTGTATATAGGCGTCATGTCCGAGACAAGTAGACCGACTCCTGCCTGCATCTACTACTATTACTCCACCCATCAACCGCTATCGAGCATGCATCTAGGGTATTAAGCTATAAAAACGGAGTAAGGCCTTAAGCAAGATGACATGATGTGCACAAAGTAAATCCAATTAATATGAATAAACCCCATCATTTTATCCTTAATGGCAACAATACAAATACGTGTCCTTTCCCCTACTTTGTCACTAGGATGGAGCACCGCAAGATTGAACCCATCACAAAGCACCTCTCCCATTGCAAGATAAAACAATCTAGTTGGCTAAACCAAACGAATAGATCGGAGAGAAATACAAAGCTATAACAATCATGCATAAAAGAGTTCAGAGAAGACTCAAATAATATTCATGAATAATATGATCATAAACGCACAATTCATCGGATCCCAACAAACACACCGCAAAAGAAGATTACATCGAATAGATCTCTAAGAACATCTAGGAGAACATTATATTGAAGATCAAAGAGAGAGAAGAAACCATCTAGCTACTAGCTATGGACCCGTAGGTCTGTGGTAAACTACTCACACATCATCGGAAGGGTGGCAAGGTTGATGTATAAGCCCTCTGGCAGAGTACCGGAAAAGGCCTCCAGATGGATCCTGAAAGAATAGAAACTTGTGGTGGTGGAAAAAGTATTTTGGGTGGCTCTCTGATGTATTGGGAATATTTGAGAATTTATAGAGGTGGAATTAGGTCAATATGTGCCACGAGGGGCCCACAAGCCTGGGGGTCGCGCCCCCCTGAGGCGCGCCTTGCGGGCTTGTCGCTCCCTCGTGGCTCGTCTGGTCTTCTCCCGAACCTTGTAGGGTCTCTCTTGTTCCAGAAAAAATGGTCAATTTTTTTGTAGCGTTTGGACTCTGTTTGGTACTGATTTCCTGAAAAGTAAAAAACAAGCAAAAAACAGCAACTGGCACTGGGCACTAGGTTAATAGGTTAGTCCCAAAAAATGATATATAACTGCATACAATTGCATATAAAACATCCAAGTTTGATACTATAATAGCATGGAACAATAGAAAATTATAGATACGTTGGAGACGTATCAGATGCACACCCACTTAACTATATTAGGAGAGCTTTCACACACTTATAGCTCTAGTGCATCGGTTGCATCGCAATCCCTACTCCTCACATTAGTATCGATTGTAAGGCCTCTGCATTGCCTAGCGATCAAGCCACACGTTGATGTGAGACTTTCTTATATTTTTTGTCTTCTAAATTGAATCCCCATCATCATTCTATTTGCCATCCAAAGTGCTAAGACCATGGCTCACATGCAAGTATTGCGTGGGGGTTGAATAGTTGAAGTGAGAAAAGAATGACTTAAGTGATTGGTTTGCCGTTTGGGATTGTTCATGATTTGGTGTCTTTATGCTAGGAAGACTGAGCGTACCATGCTTTATCATGATTAAGTGTGTATAGATCACATTCTTTAGCATCTTTATTTTGGAAAGGTAATGATTGTTTATTTGCATGCTTGTGTATTATTATTTTAATGTCAAATTTATAGAATATTGCCTTAAATCATTCATGTCCTAAATTCATGCAGTGATTACATCATTTGATCAAGATTATGCTAGGTAGCATTCAACATCAAAAATTATCTTTGTTTATCATTTACCAACTCGAGGACGAGCATGAATTAAGTTTGGGGATGCTGATATGTCTCAAACATATCTATAATTTTTTATTCTTTCATGCTATTATATTACCACTTTTCTATATTTTTTTTTCTGAACTAACATATTAACTTAGTGCCAGGTGTCAGTTCTTGTTTTTTTCTTCTTGTTTTTTGTTTCGCAGAAAATCAATACTTAGGAAGGTTAAACATGATGCCAATTTTTAATGATTTTTTGTGGACCAAAAGGAACACTGAAGCTTCGTGAGACGTCGAGAGGAGGCACGAAGCTCCCACAATACCAGGTGGCATGGTCGCGCCCCCTAAGCTTGTGGGGCCCATGTGCAACATTTTGACCTAATTCAACCGCTATCGGAGGATTGATTCTGAGCCATGGGAAATCCTCCAAAAACCTTGGTTCGAGCTCTGGGGGCCTGGCTTTGCGTCTACGAAGCTACGAACTAGGCATGGCTAGAACACAGAGAGTTACCCAGGTTCGGGCCACCTTGCGGTGTAATACCCTACTCCTGCTTGGTTGTATTTGCTCGTGTACAGTGCTCCTGGAGCTAGCAATGGCACTAGGGTTTAGGCAAGAGACAACGAGCCGATCCCTTGCTACGGTGGCCACACTGCCCCTTATATAGATGCCTTGGGCCTCTTCCCCGAAAATATGAGCGGGAAAGGGCTACCACAGGGCGGTAATTGAAAGGGGACATGCGCTAGTGCTTCTCCTGACGAAAGGTGGTCTTCGCCTGCAAAAGGTGTTATCCATGACGTGCTAGGGGCTCCACGGTGACCTTCGTCCTGCCACGCCACCGTCTTGGGCTTCTATCACCAAAGGGGAAACCCTTAGGACTTGCTTTGGGGACAGGTTGGCACAGCTGCTCCCTTAGCACCAAAGGGGAAACTGTCCTGGCCGCGCAGGCTAGCGCCTGCTTTATTGATGTCACCCACGTAACGGTGGCACCCGCCCCGCATGGCCCCTCAGAAGGGGACGCCTCGCGAGGGGGGCCTCACGAGGCCGCCTGTAGTGGTGGTGGAATCGGTGAAGTCCGCTGCGGAGGAGAGCCCCTCGCTAGGCTGCTGGCTCATGGTGCCTGTTGGTGGGGCACCTTGTGAGTTGGGCCAAGCAGCCTTTCCTGGGCCGTAGGTAGGTTGTGTGTGGTACCCTGGTTCCCACTGGGCCGGCAGTAACCCCCGGGCCAAGGCGCGCATGCTCCGCCCGTTGGGGAGGGGCGAAACGACGCGGGGCCTAAGACTGCTGTGCCCAGGTATGTAACACCCCAAAAAATTTAACCATGATTTATTAATTAAAATTTTGCCAGGAAATTAAGTTTTTATTTCCTGGGTTATCTTTTGATTTCAGAATCACTCTTTTCCTCTGAATTGTGGAGTTTTCCCTCCAAATGGAAACTTTTCAAAAATATTGTTGGACTTGTATACCTTCTCAAAAACATTTCTCTTATCAGTGGAATTATTTCTATAATTATTTTCCTAAGTTTTATTTCTTTTAAAATGGTTACTCATAAGTGTTAGAGTCCCTCTTGCACTACAACCCTTTGATAAATTCATTTAAAAATTCCACCAAATTTGGGGATGACATGTGATGTTCCTAAATCACTTTTATGCAAAAACTTCTCTTAGTCATTTGGGGATTTTGAGCCCTACCTCAAGTTTTCAAATCTGGTTCAGTTTGTAGTTTGCACTACAACCTATTTATATATTTCTTTAAAACTTCCATAAAAATTTGGAGATGTTAGTAGTAGTATATAATTCTTTTCTATGCAAAAACCCATTGGTGTTCCTTGGAAGATTTGAGCAAACCATCCTCATCTTCATTCTGGTTCAGTTTGGTAGTTTGTACTGCAACCCCTCTTTATCTTGCCCTATTGCCCATGATTTTTCTCCTGCTTATAGACCACCCTACCAAAACCTTAAGTCCAGGATTTGGGAACCTTTTGAATATTTTTGGTCCATGCAATAATGACCTTTATTTTCTGTCCAGATTTGGTTTTCTCAAAAACTTGCACTAGGGAGTTTCTGCTCTGGCCAAACTAACCTGGCCACCCTCTTTATCATCTAAAGAGACCCCAACCTGGAGATTTTGGCTACCAGGAGAGATGCCTAGATGCCCTTGGCATTTCATCAAGCAGGTTAGGAGCATGGCCAGATTTGGCATGCTTTTGGACTGGCATTATGAAGTTGCTCTAATGACCTAACCCGCGTGTCTATTAGCTCTCATATGCTCATTAGCCTAGTCCTGTTTAGTTTCATAAGCTTCAGATAGGCCTAGAGTGCGTTGGCATTTCGTCGAGCACATGGCCTGCGTGCTCTGGGCGCGGCCAGAGCGCGCGTTTTGCACGTGCGTGCGCCCGAGTCGCCGCGTCCCGCTGCCACCTCCCCGCGCCCGTTCTGATCCATTCCCA
This sequence comes from Thinopyrum elongatum, assembly GCA_011799875.1. Taxonomy (NCBI): domain Eukaryota; kingdom Viridiplantae; phylum Streptophyta; class Magnoliopsida; order Poales; family Poaceae; genus Thinopyrum; species Thinopyrum elongatum. The sequence goes on along the minus strand of CM022298.1, from coordinate 462,548,674 downwards.
CTCGCAGCCAACGCGCCCGACCCCTCTCTTGTCGCAGAGTCGCCCTGGCCACCTCCTGGAGCCCCGCAGCGCCACCGTCAGGTCGGCCATGGCGGCTAGCGGACGGCCGCAGCGGGCCCCGGCCTTGGCAGCGCCACCCGAGCCTTCCCCACGCGCCAGCTGCCCTCTGGAATAGCTCGAGCTCATCCACGAGCTCGTCGGTTAGCGCCGACCAGCGCCACCTCGCCCTGCTAGCAACAAACGGCGGTTCGCCGGCGTTCTTATCCACTGCCGCCGTCGAACCGACCTTCCCCGGCTATAAATGGCCCCAGACCTCGCTCGAGCTCGTGAGCATCCTCAGGCAAGCCGTAGAGTTCTCCCCCTCGCTCAAATCCATCTGGAACCGCCGCCTTCCCCGCCTCCGGTCAGGATTCTGCCACCACCGTCGTGGTCAAATCCGGAGCCCCCTACTGCTCTTCCCCTTGCCTAGTGCTTTCCAACCGGGTCCCTCAGTTGCAGAAGACCCACTGCCATTCCCTCTTTCCACCTAAAACCACCATAGGAGGAATGCCCCAAGGCCCGAAGCTTCCCCTCCGCCATGGAGGAAGGTGCTCTCACCCTCAAGCTCCCCCGCGCTCCTAACCACTGCGGATGGATGCGGTGCCTCCTCCCGATCATCCCCATATCGAGAGCGCGTCGAATGGTGGCTTGTGTCACCGGGGATTGCCGTTGGAAACGGCTCCTGTCTCTGTAGAGGCGCGTGCAGGGGGAAGAAGACGAACCCGACAGGTGGGGACCACCTGTCGGTGAGCCAACCCAAGCCACCAGTGGCGCAACCCGGCTGATGCGTTTTCCCTCTGGTGGAAGCGTATTTCCTGTAAGTACGCGACCAATCTCAGAAGACGTATTCCAGGTGAACCGTTTTCCTTTTTCTGTTTTATTTAAAAACAGATTTTGACCAAAACTTTGACTGGCTATAACTTTTTAAATACTACTCCGTTTGACTTGATTCTTTTTCTGTTGATTCTCAAATTTTGTCTAGTTTATTTTCATATTTATTTGAAAATTTTCTGAACAACTTTTTTGTACTGTTTTGAAACTATGTGTTGATTTGATTTTTTTTCAAAATTAGGAAATGGAGAGGGAAGCAACCTTCAAAAGTTTTGTGGTGCACCCTACCTCTCCACACACTAAAGGCAAGCATTCTGAACCCTAGTATAATATTTGCCGTGTGTTGTTTTGATATGGCTACAACACCGAGCTGATTGGAAACATGCATTATTTCATGTGATGTTATGATCATGTCCCTGTGTGCATGATGGAAATTCCTTGCTGTTGGAATTGATATACTTGTGACAGTATTCACCCACGTATGCCTTTCATGCCTACCGGAAGGAATCCGGAAAAGTCTCTGTCGTGGGTAGACACGAGCTTGATACTGATATTTCGTTGAGACGAGCATATTTCAGTAAGGCATGGTGAGGTATGATGAGTGGTGATTCTGTCTGTTGGTGTGGAATATATTTGTTATGCTAATCATGCAGGGAATACTTTAACCTCCTGAGTCGACCGTAGATCGAGTCTTGAGCCAGTAACCCACATTCTGGTTTCGTGCTACCACTTGTCCCTACTACAGGTAGGGTACGGTTCAGTAAGTTGTCAACCCCTTTCTTAGCACACACCGTACAGAGAGGCCAAAGTGAAAGATACCAGTGGCCCCTGGTAGTCATGTCACTTGGTCCGGGGGCATGGGTGTTTCCGGTTGGAGCCGAGGGGGTAGCTCCCCTAGTTTGCGCGCGTTATAATTTTTGTGATCCCATGCTAGTCGAGGTTGTAGCCTCCCCACTTAGAGTTTTGCTTAACGGGTGTCATGGGTGATTCCAGACACCGGTAAGTTAAGCTGGTGTGTGCGGGTCAGGTGTGTTTTCAAGTAAAAGACCGTAAACGGAATTAGTCCCGATGGACTAAAGGAATCCGTTACTCGTGGGTAAAGAGTACACCCTCTGCAGAGATTATATCTATTCGAATAGCCATGTCCATGGTTAAGGACTACAGTCTGGGATAGGTCAAGTGTCGGTCTTAGTGTCGGTCTTCGGAGGAAAAACTGCTAAACCAGAACATTGATCATGACATGTGACATATGATGATTATGATTATTATTATTATGGACTAACCATTTGTATTATTTGAATTATTGAGTATCCCTGGGACGGTTCTACCTCCTGGATATTCACTGTGTTTATTCCTATATAAGCCCTTTATGTGGTGTCGCTCAGACGCCCGACTGTGGCACGCTTGTTATTTAATTCCTTTATAAGCCCTTTATGTGGTGTCGCTCAGACGCTCGACTGTGGCACGTTTGTTATTTACTTTCTTTATAAGCCCTTTATGTGGTGTCGCTGAGACACCCGACTGTGGCATGCCTGCTATTTATTTCTTTATAAGCCCTTTATGTGGTGTCGCTGAGACGCCCGACTGTGGCATGCCTGCTATTTATTTCTTTATAAGCCCTTTATGTGGTGTCGCCGAGACGCCCGACTGTGGCATGCTGATTATTTAATTTCCTTTACAAGCCCTTTATGTGGCGTCGCTCAGACGCCCGACTGAGGCATGCTTTATATTTTTATCCTTTCGAGGCGTCGCTTCATACACCCGATCGGTTTATTTTATTCTTATTATCTAGATTACTTTTTCATATTTATTAACCTGTTTGCATACGGCATGAATTTTACTTCGTGACTGGCTAAGTGATCATGAAAATATTTCAGAGCATGATTACCATCTGTTATATTATACCTGTGTTCATAATGTTTGCGAGTACATTCAAAGTACTCACTGGCTTGTCCCTGGCTATTGTCTTGGCCAGATTTCTCGCTTGGAGAGAAGCGCAACGACGAAAGCCCGGAACCTAGGCATCGAAGACAGCAGTTACGCAAAGATAGGAGTTATCCAGGTCAGCTGTTCCTGTGGAAAATGGAGTCCCATAGACGCTGATAATCCGCAAACCGCTTCCGCCATCAACCACTAGAAACCATTTGTTGTACTCATAGGCCAGAATGGTCTTGTACTTCATATTTTGTATTTTGCTTGGAATTTCTGTATCAAGTTTGTGTCTCATCAGCTAACAGTAATCCTGGGGCTGGTGAGCACAAGGGCCATTTACTGGGAAATTAATTTCCTGGAAGACCGGTCCCGACAACCTTGGTATCAGAGCCAGGCTGACCATTGGCTAATCCTATCTTAGCCAGGTCGATAAACCTAGGTTAACCAACCCACCAGACCTTAACCTAAACCGGGCCAAGCTTCTCGTGTAAGATAGCCACACAGGGACCCCGACACCTTTTGGCAGTCGGTGCCTAACCTATCCGCCTAACCTGTCAATCACACGCCAGTGACCGACACCTAATTTGTCACACTCGCAAGCGTGCGAAGGAAGACTTCGTCCTCTTTTTCTATAAAAAGGGAATGCTAGCCCCAACCCAGCACAGCACAGCCTCTACCCCAAAACCGAGTCAAGATGCCTGGCCCCATTGTTCACAATGAGACCACAGCAACCAACCTTGGAGGTTTTGTGACCGTGCTAGCAAACCTCACCCGCCGTGCCTTTGCATTAGAAGAGCCCCCAGAGTATGTTGTGTACCAAGGGCCCATGAGCGGTGAGAGCCGTCAATTCTGGGCCACTGTACATGTCTATGGTAGGGGTATATCGCCAGAACGCCCCTACAGGTTCACCGGAAGGACAACTTCCTTTGAGCCACAAGCCATTCAGCTAGCTGCTCGAGAGGCTATAGTTCAACTCCGGAACCTGTCGCCCAGAGTTAACTGCCGCTCGTTCTACTACTACCCCAGCCGTGATGGGTACAGTAGGCCACCCCAGGTTGCCAACGGAGACCACGAGACGGACCCTGCATTGCTGCATCTGGTGCGCTATGTAAGTGCACTAGAGGCACTATTCGATCAGATCACCCTTGATCTGATCGCCGCTCGTGGAGAGCTTGTTCGCCGAGCCCCGGCAAGAGGAGAAGAGGAGCCCGACGCCGACAACCCAGTTGTGCTGTTCGGGCAACCGATCGACTCCTTGAGGTCTGCCCCGGCCATCGACCGGAATGCTTTGGTGTCCCCAGAAGTGCTTCGTCGCCTTTTGGGAACACGCTCCAACGGGATTGTGGCCAACAACCCCCGCGATGGTCATCATCGCTAACCCGACCCTGCCGCTCCACAACCCCGCCCAGCAAACCACGATGGTGAAGCCCATGGAGAAGCCTCGACGTCCACAAGGCACGCCCGCTTAGATATTAACGAGGTAGACTAAGCCACTCGAGTAGTATCGAGTCTTAGTATTTCTACGCCTTGTAATAGTGTGACCTTGTACTCGCCTTGAATGGATGCAGACTGCTTGTGCGCCTTTGTTTTAGTAGCCCCGCATAAGTCTGTTGGCGTGTGGTTGCATTTTTAATTCCGGGCGTAGCTACCGAAAACCACCCCGACGACACCCACAGTAACACGTCACTTTTGTGAGATATGTGTATCTGTGGCTTTGACCCCGACCCCATAGAGCAGAACCGGCAAACTAGTTGCCCCCACACCGTGATAAGTAACCCAGCCCTGATGCTATATAAAAGGCCACCTCGTGACCTTACCAAGCATCCCTCACTTTGTGCACAGCTCACACAGCCATTTCTTTGCCATGCCGAGCCCTAGTATTTATCTGAGAACTCCAGATGCAACCCCAGGTAGTTTTGTAAAAATATTGTGGGACTTTACCTGCAGTACCATGAGTTCTACCCATCCACCCCAGTACGAGCTGCTCAAAACGAGGATCACCCCATCCACCTCAAAATATTGGGCAGTAGTGCACATCCCTCCCGCAAACCCAAACCAAGACCCAACGGAAGTCTCCTTCGTGGGGAAATCTATGCCGACTCCGCAAATGGCCATAGAAGCTGCTGCGTACGAAGCGCTTGTTCGCCTTCGATTCGCGGTACCCTATGCCAGCGAATGAGGGTATTATCACTTCCCGAGTCATGCAGCACCCGGGGAAGTGGCATCTTTTCCCAGTGGACAAATTGAGAGGGACCCAGTACTGGCCAACCTTGCCCAGTATGTCATCGCTCAAGAGCGTTTGACCCAACGAGTAATGGGTTATCTCCAGAGCCTCGCCGATTTGAATCCTCAGATCGCCATTGGCAGACCACTGAGGCCAGACCAGGAGAGGCGCGTTCTTAGACTAGTCAATCCACTTCCTCCGGTAGAAGAGGAGTGTGCCCCAGTGCCGGAGACTTTTTCTCAGGACCCTGCCTATTTTCCGTTTACATTGTAGACGCCACTGCTATATTTGTTATCCTAGCATTTATTTATGTATTACCTCTTATGCGTTGTATCCTAAATTTGTGCTATGAATAATTGTTTGGTTTTGTTGAATGTGAGTAATTTTTTTTTCTTACTGCTGTGATTTTCGATCAACTGTTTCCGCTCTCAGTAAATCTTGAAGTTGGATTTTCTTTGAGCCGTTGCAACAAATATTTCTCCATGACATGAATTTTTAATTCACGCAGCACCAGTACGTCCACTAAAGTTGCACCAATTGTTTTTCCCTCTCGCAGTAACCTCAGTGTATTGCGTGATTAGGATATTTGTTTTTTTTGAATTAATACTTTGTGGTAGTAGGAGTAATACTTTTGAAACCGCTCTTAGCAAATCTCGAGGACGGGATTTTTTTCTTAAGGGGGGTAGTGTTGTAACACCCCAAAAAATTTAACCATGATTTATTAATTAAAATTTTGCCAGGAAATTAAGTTTTTATTTCCTGGGTTATCTTTTGATTTCAGAATCACTCTTTTCCTCTGAATTGTGGTGTTTTTCCCTCCAAATGGAAACTTTTCAAAAATATTGTTGGACTTGTATACCTTCTCAAAAACATTTCTCTTATCAGTGGAATTATTTCTATAATTATTTTCATAAGTTTTATTTCTTTTAAAATGGTTACTCATAAGTGTTAGAGTCCCTCTTGCACTACAACCCTTTGATAAATTCATTTAAAAATTCCACCAAATTTGGGGATGACATGTGATGTTCCTAAATCACTTTTATGCAAAAACTTCTCTTAGTCATTTGGGGATTTTGAGCCCTACCTCAAGTTTTCAAATCTGGTTCAGTTTGTAGTTTGCACTACAACCTATTTATATATTTCTTTAAAACTTCCATAAAAATTTGGAGATGTTAGTAGTAGTATATAATTCTTTTCTATGCAAAAACCCATTGGTGTTCCTTGGAAGATTTGAGCAAACCATCCTCATCTTCATTCTGGTTCAGTTTGGTAGTTTGTACTGCAACCCCTCTTTATCTTGCCCTATTGCCCATGATTTTTCTCCTGCTTATAGACCACCCTACCAAAACCTTAAGTCCAGGATTTGGGAACCTTTTGAATATTTTTGGTCCATGCAATAATGACCTTTATTTTCTGTCCAGATTTGGTTTTCTCAAAAACTTGCACTAGGGAGTTTCTGCTCTGGCCAAACTAACCTGGCCACCCTCTTTATCATCTAAAGAGACCCCAACCTAGAGATTTTGGCTACCAGGAGAGATGCCTAGATGCCCTTGGCATTTCATCAAGCAGGTTAGGAGCATGGCCAGATTTGGCATGCTTTTGGACTGGCATTATGAAGTTGCTCTAATGACCTAACCCGCATGTCTATTAGCTCTCATAAGCTCATTAGCCTAGTCTTGTTCAATTTCATAAGCTTCAGATAGGCCTAGAGTGCGTTGGCATTTCGTCGAGCACATGGCCTGCGTGCTCTGGGCGCGGCCAGAGCGCGCGTTTTGCACGTGCGTGCGCCCGAGTCGCCGCGTCCCGCTGCCACCTCCCCGCGCCCGTTCTGATCCATCGCCACTCGCAGCCAATGCGCCCGACCCCTCTCTCGTCGCAGAGTCGCCCTGGCCACCTCCTGGAGCCCCACAGCGCCACCGTCAGGTCGGCCATGGCGGCTAGCGGACAGCCGCAGAGGGCCCCGGCCTTGGCAGCGCCGCCCGAGCCTTCCCCACGTGCTAGCTGCCCTCTGGAATAGCTCGAGCTCATCCATGAGCTCGTCGGTTAGCACCGACCAGCGCCACTTCGCCCTGCTAGCAACAGAGCGGCGGTTCACCGGCGTTCTTATCCACTGCCGCCGTCGAACCGACCTTCCCCGGCTATAAATGGCCCCAGACCTCGCTCGAGCTCGTGAGCATCCTCAGGCAAGCCGTAGAGTTCTCCCCCTCGCTCAAATCCATCTGGAACCGCCGCCTTCCCCGCCTCCGGTCAGGATTCCGCCACCGCCGTCGTGGTCAAATCCGGAGCCCCCTACTGCTCTTCCCCTTGCCTAGTGCTTTCCAACTGGGTCCCTCAGTTGCAGAAGACCCGTCGCCATTCCCTCTTTCCACCTAAAACCACCGTAGGAGGAATGCCCCAAGGCCCGAAGCTTCCCCTCCGCCATGGAGGAAGGTGCTCTCACCCTCAAGCTCCCCCGCGCTCCTAACCACCGCGGATGGATGCGGTGCCTCCTCTCGATCATCCCCATATCGAGAGCGCGTCGAATGGTGCCTTGTGTCGCCGGGGATCACCGTTGGAAACGGCCCCTGTCTCTGTCGAGGCGCGCGCAGGGGGACTTGATTCTTTTTCTGTTGATTCTCAAATTTTGTCTAGTTTATTTTCATATTTATTTGAAAATTTTCCGAACAACTTTTTTGTACTGTTTTGAAACTATGTGTTGATTTGATTTTTTTTCAAAATTAGGAAATGGAGAGGGAAGCAACCTTCAAAAGTTTTGTGGTGCACCCTACCTCTCCACACACTAAAGGCAAGCATTCTGAACCCTAGTATAATATTTGCCGTGTGTTGTTTTGATATGGCTACAACACCGAGCTGATTGGAAACATGCATTATTTCATGTGATGTTATGATCATGTCCCTGTGTGCATGATGGAAATTCCTTGCTGTTGGAATTGATATACTTGTGACAGTATTCACCCACGTATGCCTTTCATGCCTACCGGAAGGAATCCGGAAAAGTCTCTGTCGTGGGTAGACACGAGCTTGATACTGATATTTCGTTGAGACGAGCATATTTCAGTAAGGCATGGTGAGGTATGATGAGTGGTGATTCTATCTGTTGGTGTGGAATATATTTGTTATGCTAATCATGCAGGGAATACTTTAACCTCCTGAGTCAACCGTAGATCAAGTCTTGAGCCAGTAACCCCCATTCTGGTTTCGTGCTACCACTTGTCCCTACTACAGGTAGGGTACGGTTCAGTAAGTTGTCAACCCCTTTCTTAGCACACACCGTACAGAGAGGCCAAAGTGAAAGATACCAGTGGCCCCTGGTAGTCATGTCACTTGGTCCGGGGGCATGGGTGTTTCCGGTTGGAGCCGAGGGGGTAGCTCCCCTAGTTTGCGCGCGTTATAAATTTTGTGATCCCATGCTAGTCGAGGTTGTAGCCTCCCCACTTAGAGTTTTGCTTAACGGGTGTCATGGGTGATTCCAGACACCGGTAAGTTAAGCTGGTGTGTGCGGGTCAGGTGTGTTTTCAAGTAAAAGATCGTAAACGGAATTAGTCCCGATGGACTAAAGGAATCCGTTACTCGTGGGTAAAGAGTACACCCTCTGCAGAGATTATATCTATTCGAATAGCCGTGTCCATGGTTAAGGACTACAGTCTAGGATAGGTCAAGTGTCGGTCTTAGTGTCGGTCTTCGGAGGAAAAACTGCTAAACCAGAACATTGATCATGACATGTGACATATGATGATTATGATTATTATTATTATGGACTAACCATTTGTATTATTTGAATTATTGAGTATCCCTGGGACGGTTCTACCTCCTGGATATTCACTGTGTTTATTCCTATATAAGCCCTTTATGTGGTGTCGCTCAGACGCCCGACTGTGGCACGCTTGTTATTTAATTCCTTTATAAGCCCTTGTGGTGTCGCTCAGACGCCGACTGTGGCACGTTTGTTATTTACTTTCTTTATAAGCCCTTTATGTGGTGTCGCTGAGACACCCGACTGTGGCATGCCTGCTATTTATTTCTTTATAAGCCCTTTATGTGGTGACGCTGAGACGCCTGACTGTGGCATGCCTGCTAGTTATTTCTTTATAAGCCCTTTATGTGGTGTCGCCGAGACGCCCGACTGTGGCATGCTGATTATTTAATTTCCTTTACAAGCCCTTTATGTGGCGTCGCTCAGACGCCCGACTGAGGCATGCTTTATATTTTTATCCTTTCGAGGCGTCGCCTCAGACACCCGATCGGTTTATTTTATTCTTATTATCTAGATTACATTTTCATATTTATTAACCTGTTTGCATACGGCATGAATTTTACTTCGTGACTGGCTAAGTGGTCATGAAAATATTTCAGAGCATGATTACCATCTGTTATATTATACCTGTGTTCATAATGTTTGCGAGTACATTCAAAGTACTCACTGGCTTGTCCCTGGCTATTGTCTTGGCCAGATTTCTCGCTTGGAGAGAAGCGCAACGACGACAGCCCGGAACCTAGGCATCGAAGACAGCAGTTACGCAAAGATAGGAGTTATCCAGGTCAGCTGTTCCTGTGGGAAATGGAGTCCCATAGATGCTGATAATCCGCAAACCGCTTCCGCCATCAACCACTAGAAACCATTTGTTGTACTCATAGGCCAGAATGGTCTTGTACTTCATATTTTGTATTTTGCTTGGAATTTCTGTATCAAGTTTGTGTCTCATTAGCTAACAATAATCCTAGGGCTGGTGAGCACAAGGGCCGTTTACTGGGAAATTAATATCCTGGAAGACCGGTCCGGACAAGGTAGGGATGCGTGGCAGCACGATGGGATGAGGACGCCCCCACTCCCCACAATGCCTCGGTAACCGCTGTCTTGGGCATAAAGCCCGCTCGCGTGGGGCGCGGGCGCATCATTGCTTCTCATCTCCCTCTCCGCCTTCCTACGCACCGCTCCTTTGCTTTTGATCTCCACTTCCGCCGCCGCCGCCATGGCTCCCAAGAGGAAGCTCTCTGCCACTGCGAAGGGCAAGGCGGTGTTGGAGGATGCGTCTCTATCGGAGCCGGCACCGGCGCCGGCGAAGGGCAAGGGTCGCACCCGTGCACTTGCTCCTGCAACGAGGGTTCCCGCTCAGGGACGGACACGCTCTGCGGCCGTTGCCGCGGAGGCCAGCTCCAGCGCTCGTGGAAAGGCCACGACCCGTGGCCACGGGAGGCGCGGCGTTCATGGCTGTGGGGGGCACGACGGAGCGCGCGCCCCCTCGCCCCGGGCAGAAGCCCACACGACGGAGGTAGCACACAAGTTCATCGTGGGACTGCACCGTCAGCCCTGCAGCTGGCTCCGGCTTCCAGATTCCTTTGTGAGGGCGGTGGAGGACGGCGAGCCCCTGGGCCTGTGGCTACAGGCAGACAGCTGCTGCAACGGCCCTTCTGGGTGGCGGTGGAGTTCTCCCCCACCGGCTTCATGTTCCTGGCGTGGGGGTGGAAATCGTTCGCCCGCTCCCACGACATTAAGCACGGGCAGGCCCTACAGTTCATGTATGATGGAGCAGCCACCCTCTTCATGATGTTCTTCGGGGTCTCCGGCGGCCGCATGGAGTGTTGCGTGGAAAGCGAGAGCGGGAGCGGCACTGACTCCTCCAGTAGAAGCGGAGGCGACGAGAGCTCCCGGAGAGTCAAGAGCGAGGACGACGACTCCGACTAGGCGTGGGCAGTGCCTGGGCCAGACCCTTGAAGATGGTTCTTTTTCTTTTGCTCGTGCAAGATTATCGTGGCCCCGCGGGGGTGTGAGGATGATGCGTTGTAAGGACTTGCTATTAAGTGCTTAATATTTCACTGCCGTGCGCATTCCTTGCTAGGCCTATTTTTCCTTCTTGCATGCTCTGGTGCTCTACATCGTTAGGACCCGGCCCCCGAGCGAGCTATGACCATCGCTGGTATGTCAGGACGCATGCCTGGAAAAGGCCAAAGGGTGTAGGACTTCGAGGGGAGGTAGGAGCTCCCAATGCATGATGCTTGGGAAGCCCCCCTTTGACGCGCAAGCGGCTTGTGCACAGAAGGGAAATCGGCCCCCCACAAGGTCGTGAAGGGACGAACTCGAGAGACGCCGGGGGTGGCCTTCGCGGCATATTAGACTTAGCTCTCGGGTATGGCATCTTAGGCGTGTCGCCGTTCGCGGGTCGCGCCTTGCGTCGAGCGCCGTCCAGTGAGTCCCCCAACCGGACCCGAGGGCAGTGCGGCAGCCGCCTCACGAAGCAACGCTTGCGAGGCCAACTGAAGAGGGGCACTTCTGAAGCCTTCTGAGCCCTTGCGGCGCTAGTCTCGGGAGGTGCCGCGATGGACGCGACGGACGAGCTGGAGCTCCATGCCTAGGAGGCGAGCTCCCCCGCTCTTGTACAAGAAAAAATGCAGCCCCGTGGGAGCGTAAAGATGGTGCCTCAGCCAAGCTCACACTAAGCGTCTGACATTCTTGTTGTGCGTTACACCACTCGCGAGGCCTACTCTTCCCCCTTTGCTTGCCCTGGTGCTCTACGTTGTAATGACCCAGCCCTCGAGCGAGCTACGACCGCCGCTGGTATGTCAAGATGCGTGCCCGGACAAGGACAGAGGGTGCAGGGCTACGAGGGGAGGTAAGGGCTCCCGAGGCACAATGCTTAGGAAGCCCCCCTTTGACGCGCAAGTGGCTCGCGCGAAGAGAAAAGTCGGCCCTCCGCGGGGTTCGCGAAGGAAAGAATTCGAGAGGTGCCACTGCTGGGTCCGCGCAGGCGTGCCGTACTTAGCTTATTATGGCGCAACGTAGCTGGGTGCCCTCCGCAGGGCATGGCTCGCCAGGGATGTTTGCCCGCGAGGCCCACTTTGCCGCGGTGCGCTACCCATGGGGCTGCCAAGGAGAGGGGGCGCCTGAGGCCTCCGGTGCCCTGCATTAGTGAGACTGCCAAAATTTTGCAAATAACAAGGCGGCGCGTGCTCATGAAGTTACTTGTGGGTACCACGCGAGGAGACAAGCACCAAGGACCTTGGTGAGGTGATGTGCATGGGGACAGGCCCACGAGCCAAAGCTCAGTCGCTTGGGTTTGGAGGTGCTGTTGGGTCTGACCCAAGATTGGCACCGTGTCCAGCCCCCGCTCGCGTGGTATGTAGAAGGAAGATCGCAAGCGCGCACACCTTTCGTATGCACCTCAAGACAAGTATTCATAGTACTTGGAAAATGAAAGTTTTACTGACGCACAAAAAGGTGTACTCCCTATTAAGCCCTCGATTTCACGGCGCGACGGCCGGCGTGTCGTAGGCACATGCCTTGGCATCCCTTCCAGCTAGGGGCTCCAGGCTCAAGTGCATCAGCCTCACGAAGGTGACTTCCATGCTCTCCAGCCCAAAGGGCATGTGGGCACGGCGGAGCGGGTCCATGATCCGACCGATGCAAGGGAGGGGGAGGGGGTCCTTGAGACAAGCCTTGTTGAGGTTGGTGAAGTCGACACACATGCGCTTGCTGCCATTTGCCTTGGGAACGATGACGGGGTTGGCGATCCACTCAGGGTGAAGGACCTCGCGGATGATTCCTGCTTCTTGTAGCTTCTTGACCTCCTGAACAATGAACTGTTGCTTCTCGGGCACCTGGCGCCGTACCTTCTGCTTCAGGGGGCGTGCGTTGGGACACACGGCTAAATGGTGCTCGACCACCTACCTCGGTACACTGGACATGTCTGATGCTGTCCATGCGAACATATCAGCATTTTCCCGGAGGAAGGCGACGAGCGCGTCTTCCTAATTGGGAGAGAGGCCAGCCCCGATGGTGAGGGAGGGGCCCGGAGCGGTGCCGTCCAGTGACACCTTCTTCGTCTTTGTGCGGACCTTGGAGAATTGCGGCTTCTCTTTCAGGGGGGTGGCCTCAGAGGGGTCCGCCTCGTCTTCGTCTACCAGGTATGCGATGGCAGTAGCCTTGTAGGCGTGCTCGATGGTGCGCATTGCGTCCTTCTCATCGCAGCGGACGGTGATGGTCCCACTGTAGCCCGGCATCTTGACAATGTTGTAGGCATGGTGGGTCACAGCCATGAACTTGGCGAGCGTGGGGTAGCCCAAGATGGTGTTGTAGGGCAGGCCAATGTGCGCCACGTTGAAGTCGATGAGCTTGGTGTGGTAGTTCTTGCGGGAGCCGAAGGTGACGGTGAGGCGCACCTGCCCCAGGGTTGTCGTGGATTCGTCGGTCACGCCATAGAAGGGCCTTGTGGGCATCAAGCACTCATAGGGCACCTGAAGCAGCTCGAAGGTGTCCACAGAGATCACGTTGAGGCCGGCGCCGCCGTCGATGAGCGTCTTGGTGACCGCCACATTGTTGATGGTGGGCGTACACAACAGAGGAATGGTGCCCACAGACTTTCTGGACTTGGGGTGATCGGTGTGATTGAAGGTGATCCTGTACTGCGACCACTTGAGGGGCTTGGTGTCTGCAGGCTCCGGGAGGGCCGCATTCACCTCGAGAGAGAACTGCTTGAAGTGGCGGTTGGAAGGAGGGGCTTGAGCCCCGCCGAGGATGCAGGCCACCACACGAGGCTCTTGGTAGCCCCTGGCATCCTCTTCACGCAGGTCAGCGTTGTTCCAGTTGGGGCACGGGAGGGCTGCGTTGGCCTGCCGAGGCTGGTCCCGCCAGCCCTGACGAGAGTTGTTGTTGTCGTTGTCGCGATCCTTCCAATGTCCACCCTTGCGACCACCGTTGCGGCTTGAGCCACGGTCACTGCGGTTGTCACGCTTCTCCTGCCACTCGTCGCGAAGCAGCTTGAGCTCGTGGTAGTCTTCGGTGGCATGGGAGTGCATGTTGTGATAGACGCAGAAGGGGAGGTCGTCCTTCGCCTCATCGCGGCCGTAGCCGCGCTTCCCCTTGGGCTCCGCCGCGAGCACGGCAGGGCGCTTGCATTTGGAGTCCCTGCCCTTGGGCTTGGCAACATCGAGGTCGGTGTCGGGGTCGTTGTGGGCGAAGAGGTGGCCCCCCTCGGCCTTGGCGCACTTGTTGGCGATGTCAAACAGCTCAACCACAGTGTCGAGCTCGTCGTGGACTGCGAGCTTCTCGCGCATCTTGACATCAGTGACTCCTGTGGAGAATGCGGCGATGACCGCAGCGTCGGAGGCGTGCGGGATCCTGTTGCGCACTTGGCTGAAGCGCTGGATGTACTTGCGAAGTGGCTCCTTGGGGCACTGGCTAATGGCGCGCAGGCTGCTAAGCGCAAGGGGGCGGTCAGACGTGCCCTTCAAGTTGGAGACGAACAACTCGCATAGCTCTTCCCAAGAGGAGATGGAGCCCTCAGGAAGGTTCATCAGCCATGAGCGTGCCGTGATACGTTCATTTTGCATCATGTTTTCCTACTGTTATTTATAATGTTTTTATGCATAATAATGCTTTTTGGAGTACTTCTAATGCCTTTTCTCTCATAATATGCAAGGTTTACACAAAGAGGGGGAATGCCGGCAGCTGGAATTCTGGGCCTGAAAAATCTACGTCAGAGTTACCTATTCTGCACATCTCCAAATGAGCTGAAAATTTACGGAGAATTATTTTGGAATATATAAAAAATACTGGAGCAAATAACTACCGGAGGGGGGCCACCTACTGAGCACAAGACACCAGGGCGTGCTTGGGCCCCCAGGCGCGCCCTGGTGGGTTATGCCCAGCACGGCCCACCTCCGGTGCCCATCTTCTGGTATATAGGTCATTTTGACCTAGAAAAAATCAGGAGGGGACTTTTGGGATGAAGCGCCGCCGTCTCGAGGTGGAACTTGGGTAGGAGCACTTTTGCCCTCCGACGGAGCGATTCCGCCGGGGGAACTTCCCTCTCGGAGGGGGAAATCATCGTCATCGTCATCACCAACAACCCTCTCATCTTTGGGAGGGCAATCTCCATCAACATCTTCAACATCACCATCTCCTCTCAAATCCTAGTTATCTCTTGTGTTCAATCTTTGTACCGGAACCTCAAATTGGTACCTGTGGATGACTGGTAGTGTTGATTACATCTTGTAGTTGACTACTATATGGTTTATTTGGTAGAAGATTATATGTTCAGATCCATTATGCTATTTAATACCCCTCTGATCTTGAGCATGATTATTATTTGTGAGTAGTTACTTTTGTTCTTGAGGTCACAGGAGAAGTCATGTTGCAAGTAATCATGTGAACTTGATATGTGTTCGATATTTTGATGATATGTATGTTGTGATTCCCTTAGTGGTGTCATGTGAATGTCGACTACATGGCACTTCACCATATTTGGGCCTAAGAGAATGCATTGTGTAGTAGTTATTAGATGATGGGTTGCTAGAGTGACAGAAGCTTAAACCCTAGTTTATGCGCTACTTCGTAAGGGACCGATTTGGATCCAAAAGTTTAATGCTATGGTTAGATTTTATCTTAATACTTTTCTTGTAGTTGCGGATTCTTGCGAGGGGGTTAATCATAAGTAGGAGGTTTGTTCAAGTAAGAACAGAACCTAAGCACCAGTCCACCCACATATCAAATTATTAAAGTAGTGAACACGAATCAAACCAACATGATGAAAGTGACATGCTGAAATTCCCGTGTACCCTCAAGAACGCTTTGCTTATCATAAGAGACCATTTTGGCCTGTCCTTTGCCACAAAAGGATTGGGCTACCTTGCTGCACTTTATTTACCATTACCATTACATGTCCGCTACAAATGATCTTGCTATCAAACTACCTGTTACTGACTATTTCAGTGCTTTCCGAAATTACCTTGCTGAAAACCACTTGTCATTTCCTTCTGCTCCTCATTGGGTTCGACACTCTTACTTATCGAAAGGACTATGATTGATCCCCTATACTTGTGGGTCATCAAGACTCTTTTCTGGCACCGTTGGCGGGGAGTGAAGCTCTCTTGGTAAGTGGTAATTGGTAAGAAAAAATTATTACTACGTGCTGAAAATTATTGCCACTTGTTACTATGGAGAACCATCCTTTGAGGGGATTGTTCGGGGTATCTTCACCTCGACTGGAAGCACAATTAGTTGTCCCTCAACCTACTGCACCTACTGAAAATATTGGTTATGAAATTCCTTTGGGTATGATAGAACAACTACTAGCTAATCCTTATGCAGGAGATGGAATTGAACATCCTGATATGCACTTGATATATGTGGCTGAAATTTGTGGATTATTTAAGATTGCAGGTTTATCCGAAGATGAAGCTAAAAATAAGGTTTTCCCTTTATCTTTGAAGGGAAAAGCATTGACATGGTATAGGCCATGCGATGATATTGGGTCTTGGAACAGGAATCGATTGAAATTGGAATTTCACCAAAAAAATTATCCTATGTATCTAGTTCATCGTGATCAGAATAATATATATAATTTTTGGCCTCTTGAAGGAGAAAGTATCACTCTAGCTTGGGGGAGGCTTAAGTCAATGTTATATTCATGCCCCAATCTTGAGCTTTCCATAGAAATTATTATTCAGAATTTTTATGCTCGAGTTTCTCATGATGATCGATCCATGCTCAATACTTCTTGTACTGGTTCTTTTATGAAGAAGACTATTGAATTCAGGTGGGATCTTTTATAAAGAATTAAATGCAACTCTGAAGATTGGGAACTCGAGAAGGTAAAGAGTCAGGTATTAATCTTGAATTTGATTGTGTTAAATCTTTTATGAATACCGATGCTTTTCACAAGTTTAGCACTAAATATGGACTTGACTCTGAGATAGTAGCCTCTTTTTATGAATCTTTTGCTACTTATGTTGATCTCCCTAAGGAGAAGTGGTTTAAATATCATCCCCCTATTAAAGAAGAAATTAAAGAACCGGTCAAAGTTAAAGATGAAACTATTATTTACAATGTTGATCCAGTTGTGCCTACTGCTTATATTGAAAAACCACCTTTCCCTGTTAGGATAAAGGAACATGCTAAGGTTTCAACTGTGGTTCGCAAAAGTAATGTGACGACCCCGGCTTAATCGTGCACTAACCATACACGCAAATGCACACAATCAAGCCTAAGGACTCACTTGAAGATATCACAACACAACTCTAAAACATAATTAAATTCATACAAGCTTTATATTACAAGCCAGGACTTCGAGGGCTCAAATACATAGCTCGATGGCATACAAGTGTCAGTGGAAGCATTAGATATCTGGGTACAGATATATTACAGAAACAGAGATAGGCCTTTAGAAAGGCGGGGCAACATAAAATACTATGATCGAAAGGCGTAGGCCTCCTGCCTAGGACCCTCCGAATCCTACTCCTGGTCGTCTGTCTGCTCCTCGTAGTAGTACTCGCCGGGAGGGTAGTAGTAGTAGCCGTAGTCATCGACGGGGGATGCTAACTCAGGGGCTCCGTCTTCTGGCGGCGTCAATTGGATATGGGGAGAAAAAGAAAATAAAGCAAACGTGAGTACTCATCCAAAGTACTCAGCAAGCAAGGATCTACACTACATATGCAACATTTTCAAAGGGAGCTGTATATGTGGACTGGGCTACAGAAATGCCAGAATAGAGGGGAAAGCCTAGTCCTATCGAAGACTAGCATATTCAATCATCTTCATCGGTCTTGCAGCATTAGAAGAGTGCAGATTACACAATGTAAAGTAGTAGTAGTGTATTATCAACCTCGGCCAGGGATCCTTTCTCGACTCCCTGCGAGAAAGCAATCCCAGAGTCATACTATCCATTTCATCTCAAGTTCTAGTTGTACCGATCGGGATACAACTCCGAGTGTCCATTACCGTAGGACAGGCTATCGATAGATTGTTTCTTCCCTGCAGGGGTGCACCAAGTTACCCACCACGCTCGATTAACTCCGGCCGGACACACTTTCCTAGGTCATGCCCGGCCTCAGCCAAACGATACGCCGCAACCCGACCGAATACCTAACAGAGAGGTCAGCACACCGGACTAAACCTATGCCCCCAGGGGTCTTGGGCCATCGCCCCGCGAACTCCTGCACGTTGCGAACATGGCCGAGAGCAGACCTAGCAACCCCTTAATACAAGCGCAGTTGCGTAACCAGTCCAACTCAACGCGCCGCTCAGTCGCTGATGTCCACTAAGCTCCGGCTGAAGTATACGACGCAGAACGCCCATACTATGCCCACGTGATGGTTAGTGCTATCACGCCAGAGGCCCCTCGGATCAAATATCCAAACCGTTAGTGTGTTGATAGTGCGGAAACGAGCAGAGACTCACGAAAGATGTGACCCCGTCGCCCCGTCTCGAGGTCTTGCGGCAAGGGCGAGGAATGCCCGACCACGCCTCGTGTTCAACCCTCGGGCACCATCCAGGTCCACCCGACTCCACCATACTCGCTATTAAGCTCACGCGGGTACCCCTCAAGGCCGGCCCGTATTTAGTATCATGGTTCAGTGATCAGTCATAGTAACCAAAGTATCTGTGTGTCTGACACCAAGGGGAACCCTGAGGAATCACCCTCGATGGAATTCCCTCTGATGTTACCGTCAAGGTGAACGGAGGAGGAATCACCCTCGAGGTCCACACTTGAGGAGTTGCGCGACGACGTCGTTATCGGGGGTGGTGTAGGAGGAATCACCCTCACTTACCACGACCGAATAACAAACCTACAAGGTTATCATCAGAAGTGCTGACGAGGTATCACCCTCGGCACTCGATAGTAACCCAGCAGTGTCGGCAACTAAGGGGGATGTGACGTGCGGTGTCGGGGCCTGGTCTTCAATCCTGTTGCACGGGTCTTCTAATCATCCAGTAGGGCAGTCGGGATAAAGTGGGGGTCTCTGATGGTCTCTACCCAACCTATTCTAAGCAGTTTAGGATAACAGGTAAGTATCAAAAGCAGGTTACAAGTAAACAGGCTATGCAGCAGATATAGGATACAGTAACAACAGCAGATTCTAATGCAAGCATAAGAGAGAAGAGAGTGGGTGATATCGGAATGCTCAAAAAGGGGTGCTTGCCTGTCTGCTCGACGACAAGGGCAAGGTCGTCAACTGCGTCGTTGGGCTCCTGAGCAGCGTCGGCCTCGGGAGCTACGTCGACATCGGGGTCTACCGAGAGAGAAGAGGGGGAAGAAACATATAAATACATAGCAAACGATGCAACACAGAACATGTCATGACTAGGATGCAGTGCAGGGTTGCCTGAAGATGCATCTAGATCATTTTAGTTATTATAGGATTAACGTGGGATTTATTTACCGGTAGTATGCACTATTCATCTACCGGAATCGGAGTGAAAGTTATGGGTTCTCCTACGTAGGGGGTTCCGACATGGAAACAGACGACACGATCAAATTCGTCTCGTCGTTCTGAGCAACTTTCATGTTTTAAGTTTTTCGATCTGAGCTACGGTTTAAAAGTTATTAATTTTCAAAGATTTAAATATTTTCTGGAATTATTTTTATTTATTAATTCAACATTATCCAGAACAGTGATTGTGTGACATCAGCATGACGCAGAGGTGACGTCAGCAGTCAACAGTGACGCTGACCTGGTCAAATCTGACCTGTGGGTCTAGTAGGACCCACCTGTCATTGACTGGGTCCAGCCGAGTCAGCTGGTTGACTGGTCAACTGGGTCCAGTGGGACCCAGTGGTCAGTCTCTGTTAGTTCTAACAGGGTTTTAAATTAACCTAATTAGCTAATCAGCTGGGTGGGGCCCAAATGTCAGTGAGAGTTAGTAGTCTAGTTAATTAACCCTAACACTAATCGCTACAGTACATGGGCCCCACATGTCAGTGAGTGTTTAAGGGCTAGTTAGTGGCTAAACCACCTGGCGAGTGGGCCCAGTCGGTGTCTCCCCGGTGGCGCGCCGGCGGCGAGGTTCCGGCGACCACAGGCGCGGCGGAGGACCTCGGTGGTGGTCGGATTCGCGTTAGGGACGACCAAAGCGCGTGATTTTGGGCGCGTTAGAATGGGACGACCGAGCCGCATCCAACCGCGGCGGTGGCGTGGGCTGGATCGGCCGGAATCGAGCGCTACATCGACGCCGGCGGGCGGCGCATTCAGGCGGAGCTCGGAATCGGCGCTACAGGGCATGAGAAGACATGCGCGGGCGTGCGTTGAGCTTGCGGGGACGAGCTGAGCATGCTCACGTGCTCAGACGGCCATGACAGAGGCTAGAACGGTGGCGACGTGCGATGCGGCGGAGTTGGGTTCGGGTGCAATGGCAGCAGCGGCTGGAGCTCGAGATCGAGCTCGAACAGGGAGATGGAGGGGGGTTGGGGCTTACGTAGGAGCGCACGGAGGCTCGTCGGAGGTTTAGGAGCGCAGTGACGATGGCCCTTGATGGAGAAGCGTCGGCGATCCGAGGGGGAAGATGGGCTCGATCCCGAGGCTACGGTGGCGTAGAGCTCGAGCTTGGGGTCGGGGAGGTCGCAGAAGAGCTCGGCGGAGCTCGTGGACGAGCTGGCGAGAAGCGGGGACGACGGTGGCCGCGAGATCGACGGTGAGCGGCGTCGAGCGTTTCGGGTGAGGTGGGGGAACGAGAGAGAGAGAGGCGCACGGGGCGAATGGGTAGCGGTTAGGGTTCAGGGGAGGACGAGGGGGCTCGGGAAGGCACTTATCGGCATCGGGGACGGCGTGGATGGTCGACACCGCGACGACCATCGCCGTGTCAGCGCGGGCACGCGACACCGCGCGATGAGGAGGAAGATGACCGCGGTGGGCTGGCGCTGTTGGGCTGGGCCGGCTACTGTTTCACTAAGGCCCAGCAGCTCAGTAGTTCTTAGGCCTTTTCTATTTCTTTAGCTTTTGTTTTCTGTTTTCTTTTGTTTCTTTGTTTTGCTAAAAGTGTGGGCTCAATTATAGTTTTGTGAAATGTATGACTTAGCCCAAAAATTACAGTGCATCATTCTCTACCACCAAAAATTAGTTTGGGCAAAATATGGTCTCATTTGGATTTTTATTAAATGAAAAGGGATTAATTGGGTGCGGTTTGTCACTGTTTGAGGTTGTTAGAGTTACTTACCCAATCTCAATAAAGTTGGTTACAATTTTATCATGGCCTCTGAATTATTTCCTATTTAATGAACATTTTAGTTTCCCTTTGGAACAACTTTTGTTTTCACTTTAGTTTAAATTGAGATTTGATTTAGAAATTTGAAATGGGATAAGATGTAATAATGATCAAGCACTGTTAAGCAGGGTGACTTGGCATTATCAGTGGGAGGTTACCGTGGCTAATGGCATGGGGTGTTACAAGTAATATTAGGGCACCTAAACCTGCTGAACATATTAAAGTAGAACCTACTGATTTTACTATTAAGCTTGCTAATAGAGACACCATCACACCACTTGGGATTGTTAGAGACGTTGAAGTCTTGTGTGGGAAAATAAAATACCCTACTGATTTTCTAGTTCTTGATTCCCCACAAGACGATTTTTGTCCCATTATATTTGGTAGACCTTTCTTGAACACCGTGAATGCTAAAATAGATTGTGAAAAACAAACTGTCGGTGTTAGCTTTGGTAATGAGTCTCATGAGTTTAATTTCTCCAAGTTTAGTAGACAACCACATAAAAAAGAATTACCTCGTAAGGATGAAATAATTGGTCTTGCTTCTATTGCCGTGCCCCCTACTAATCCACTAGAACAATATTTGCTAGACCATGAAAATGATATGCATATGCATGAAAGAAATGAAATAGATAAAATTTTCTTTGAATAACGACCTCTACTCAAACACAATTTACCTATTGAAACTCTAGGAGGTCCTCCTCCACCTAAAGGTGATCTTGTGTTTGAATTGAAACAATTGCTTGACACTTTGAAATATGCTTATCTTGATGAGAAAAATATATATCCTGTTATTATTAATGCTAACCTTTGAGAACATGAAGAAGAAAGATTATTAAAAATTCTGAAGAAGCATCGTGCAGCCATTGGATATACTCTTGATGATCTTAAGGGCATTAGTCCCACTCTCTGCCAGCCTAACATTAATATGGAACCTGATGCTAAAGCCGTTGTTGATAATCAACGATGTTTGAATCCTAAGATGAAAGAAGTGGTAAGAACTGAAATATTAAAGCTTCTGGAAGCAGGTATAATATATCCCATAGCTGATAGTAGATGGGTAAGTCCCGTTCATTGTGTCCCTAAGAAGGGAGGTATTACTGTTGTTCCTAATGATAAAAATGAAGTTATTCTACAAAGAATTGTTACTGGCTATAGAATGGTAATTGATTTCTGAAAATTAAATAAAGCAACTAGAAAAGATCATTACCCTTTGCCTTTTATTGATCAAATGTTGGAAAGATTATCTAAGCACACACACTTTTGTTTTCTGGATGGATATTCTGGTTTCTCTCAAGTACCTGTTTCACAACCTAATCAAGAGAAAACCACTTTTACTTGTCCTTTTGGAACTTATGCTTATAGATATATGCCTTTTGGTTTATGCAATGCATCTGCTACCTTTCAAAGATGTATGACTGCTATATTCTCTGATTTTTGTGAAAAGATTGTTGTGGTTTTCATGGATGATTTTTTTGTTTATGGAACTTTTTTTGATGATTGCTTGAGCAACCTTGATCGAGTTTTGCAGAGATGTGAGCAAACTAATCTTGTCTTGAATTGGGAGAAGTGTCACCTTATGGTTAATGAAGGTATTGTCTTGGGGCATAAAATTTCTGAACGAGGTATTGAGGTGGATAAAGCTAAAGTTGATGCAATTGAGAAAATGCCATGTCCTAAATATATTAAAGGTATTCGTAGTTTCCTTGGTCATGCTGGTTTCTATAGGAGGTTTATTAAAGACTTCTCTAAAATTTCTAGGCCTCTTACAAATCTTTTACAAAAGGATGTTCCATTTGTTTTTTATGATGATTGTGTAGAAGCCTTAGAAACACTTAAGAAAGCCTTAACTTCTGCACCTATTGTTCAACCACCTGATTGGAACTTGCCTTTTGAAATTATGTGTGATGCTAGTGATTATGCTGTTGGTGCTGTTCTAGGACAAAGAGTTGATAAGAAATTAAATGTCATTCATTATGCTAGCAAAACTCTAGACAGTGCCCAAAGAAATTATGCTACTACTGAAAAAGAATTTTTAGCAGTTGTGTTTGCTTGTGATAAATTCAGATCTTATATTATTGATTCCAAAGTAATTGTTCACACTGATCATGTTGCTATTAAATATCTTATGGAAAATAAACATGCTAAACCTAGACTCATCAGGTGGGTTCTGTTGCTACAAGAATTTGATTTACATATTACAGATAGAAAAGGAGCTAAGAACCCCGTAGCTGATAACTTGTCTAGGTTAGAGAATATTCTTGATGGCCCACTACCTATTGATGATAGCTTTCCTGATGAACAACTAGATGCAATAAATGTTTCTCATAATACTCCTTGGTATGCTGACTATGCTAATTATATTGTTGCTAAATACATACCACCTAGTTTCACATACCAACAAAGAAAAAATTCTTCTATGATTTAAGACATTACTTTTGGGATGACCCACATCTTTATAAAGAAGGAGTAGATGGAATTATTAGACGTTGTGTACCTGAGCATGAACAGGAACAAATCCTACAGAAATGTCACTCTGAAGCTTATGGAGGGCATCATGCGGGAGATAGAACTGCTCATAAGGTATTGCAATCTGGTTTTTATTGGCCTACTCTCTTCAAGGATGCCCGTAAGTTTGTTTTATCTTGTGATGAATGTCAAAGAATTGGTAATATCGGTAAGCGTCAAGAAATGCCTATGAATTATTCACTTGCTGTTGAGCCATTTGATGTTTGGGGTTTTGATTATACGGGACCTTTTCCTTCCTCTAATGGGTATACACATATTTTGGTTGCTGTTGATTATGTTACTAAGTGGGTAGAAGCTATTCCAACTAGTAGTGCTAATCATAACACTTCCATTAAAATGCTTAAAGAAGTTATTTTTCCAAGGTTTGGAGTCCCTAGATATTTAATGACTGATGGTGGTTCACACTTTATTCATGGTGCTTTCCGTAAAATGCTTGCTAAATATGGTGTTAACCATAGAATTGCATCACCTTATCATCCTCAATCTAGTGGTCAAGTTGAACTTAGCAATAGAGAAATAAAACTAATATTAAAAAAAACTATTAATAGGCCCCGAAAGAATTGGTCTAAGAAATTGGATGATGCACTTTGGGCCTACAGAATAGCATATAAAAATCCTATGGGTATGTCTCCTTATAAAATGGTTTATGGAAAAGCTTGTCATTTGCCTCTAGAGTTAGAACATAAAGCTTATTGGGCAATTAAAGAACTCAACTATGATTTCAAACTTGCCGGTGAAAAGAGGTTATTTGATATTAGCTCTTTAGATGAATGGAGAACCCAAGCTTATGAAAATGCCAAATTATTTAAAGAAAAAGTTAAAAGATGGCACGACAAAAGAATCCAAAAGCGGGAATTCAAAGTTGGAGAATATGTTCTTTTCTACAACTCCCGTTTTTTAGATTCTTTGCAGGAAAACTTCTCTCTAAATGGGAAGGACCATATATTATCGAGGAGGTTTATCGCTCTGGAGCTATCAAGATTAATAATGCCGAAGGTACTAACCCAAAGGTGGTCAATGGGCAAAGAATTAAACACTATATCTCAGGTACGCCTATTAATGTTGAAAGCAATATTATTCAAACCATGACACCGGAGGAACACATAAAAGAGACCTTTCAGAACACTCCAGAATCCTAAAAAAATA
This sequence comes from Thinopyrum elongatum, assembly GCA_011799875.1. Lineage (NCBI taxonomy): Eukaryota > Viridiplantae > Streptophyta > Magnoliopsida > Poales > Poaceae > Thinopyrum > Thinopyrum elongatum. The sequence goes on along the minus strand of CM022298.1, from coordinate 462,524,000 downwards.
GGAGGTACGTGATACGGTAAGTAAACGGACTCCAAAAATCCACAAAAATATTTTTTGTCTGTTTTGGAATATTACAAAAATTAGGAAAATAAGAAACAACGAGGAAGGCAACCGAGGAGGGCACAAGACACCAGGGCGCGCCTGGCTTGCCTGGCACACCCAGGTGGGTTGTGCCCACCTCGGGAACCTTCCCGACTCCGTTTTCCTCTTGTTTGCTTGTTTCCCAAGATAAAAAATATATTTATATACCCCCCGAACGTATTGACCACCGTATCGCGGTGAAATCTTCTGTTCTTCTTTCTTGCCGTTTTCTAACAGATCTAGATCGCCATGGCCACTTCGAGCTCCTCCAAGGACAAGTTCTTCGAGAACGTCATCAACCCGTATTTTTGGGAGGTGATGCAGCACCCTCAAGCCATTGAGATTTGTGAGGGGGTGCTCCACATCCGGGATGTCCAGGGGGCCAAGAGGACGGGAACCATGGAGGCTAGGCTCAAAGCCATGGAGCAGGAGGTCTCCAAGTGCAAGAGGATGGTGGAACATGGGCTCAGTGCCAATCACCTTATGATTACGGAGTTCATCCGTGATCACAAGGTGGATGGCCGGTTCATGAAGGACATCATCTTCACCCTCAACGAGCAAATCAATTTTCTGCAAAGCCAAATCTATGATCTCCAAAATCAAGTCTTTGAATATGAGGCGAGATTTAAAGGTATGAGTTTAGCTACCAGTTGTAGGACTCGTGAGACTCGCGCTTCCTCCTATGACAGTGAACTGCTGCCATGGAAGCCGGAGGATAAGCTCGCTACTACCTCATCACCACCACCATCACCATCTTCCCCACCAAAGGAGACTTGAGTTCATGGTATGGGCACGCCCCTTGGCTTGTGCCAAGCTTGGGGGAGGTGCCCCGGTATCATATCACCACCACTATCTTTGCCTTTATCTATTTTAGTTCGATCTTTAGTTATCATATGATTTAGTTGAATAAAAGTTTAGTTTGATCTATTTTCGAGTGCTTACTTAGTGATCTACCTATCTATGTAATCGTGTGCGAGATATATAATAAAGAGTAATTTGAGTTTTGTTTCTTTACTCTTATGTTCCAATAAAAAGAAAGGAAAATAAATGAAAAAGATCATATGCTAATCTTATGGTAAGTAGTGACATCACATAAGAAAAAGTATAAGTGGTAAAATTTATTGGAGATTGACAAACATAGCATTGGTCAATAATGCAATTCATGAAAGAATTAATAAGGGAAGAGAAGATTCACATGCAAATACACTATCTTGGACATCTTTTATGATTGTGAGCCCCTATTAAATATTATATGTCAAAATTGTTGACGTTGGACAAGGAAGACAACGTAATGATTTATGTTTGTTCATATTCACATAGAAGTTATATTGTCATAGATCCTTCAACATGTGGTGCTTGCTCAATATCTTTGTTAGCCAAAAACTCCGCACTAAGTAGAGATACTACTTGTGCATAAAAACCCTTAAACCCAAAATCTTATTTTGAGAGTCCACCATACCTACCTATGGATTGAGTAAGATCCTTCAAGTAAGTTGTCATCGGTGTAATAAGGCAATACAAATTTCTTCTAAATGTGTTGGATCATTTAGTGTAAGAGAAAATTGAGCGTTGTATGAACTTGTGATGGCAAAATAATAAAAGCGACAAACTACATAATAAAGGTTGCTATCATAAGGGGCAATACAACATGACGTTCTTATGCATTAAGGGATTTGGCATACAAACAAAAAGCGCATGGCAACCTCTGCTTCCCTCTGCGAAGGGCCTATCTTTTACTTTTATGTATTTACTTTTTGAAGGAAATATGCCCTAGAGGCAATAATAAAGTTGTTATTTTACATTTCCTTATTCATGATAGAGGTTTATTATTCATGCTAGAATTGTATTGATCGGAAACTTAAATACATGTGTGAATACATAAACAAATACCATGTCCCTAGTAAGCCTCTACTAGACTAGCTCGTTGATCAAAGATGGTTAAGGTTTCCTAACCATAGACATGTGTTGTCATTTGATAATGGGATCACATCATTAGGAGAATGATGTGATGGACAAGACCCATCCGCTAGCTTAGCATAATGATCCTTCAGTTTATTGCTATTGCTTTCTTCATGTCAAATACACATTCCTTCGACTATGAGATTATGCAACTCCCAGATACCGGAGGAATACCTTGTGTGCTATCAAAGGTCACAACGTAACTGGGTGATCATAAAGATGCTCTACAGGTATCTCCGAAGGTGTTTGTTGAGTTGGCATAGATCAAGATTAGGATTTGTCACTCCGAGTTTCGGAGAGGTATCTCTGGGCCCTCTTGGTAATACACATCATAAGCTTGCAAGCAAATGACTAAGGAGTTAGTTACAAGGTGATGTATTATGGAACGAGTAAAGAGACTTGCCGGTAACGAGACTGAACTAGGTATAGAGATACCGACGATCGAATCTCGGGCGAGTAACATACCGATGGACAAAGGGAATTACGTATGTTGTCATAACGGTTCGACCGATAAAGATCTTCGTAGAATATGTAGGAGCCAATATGGGCATCCAGGTTCCGCTATTGGTTATTCACCGGAGAGGTGTCTCGGTCATGTCTACATAGTTCTCAAACCCGTAGGGTCCGCACGCTTAACGTTCGTTGACGATATAGTGTTATATGAGTTATATGTCTTGGTGACCAAATGTTGTTCGGAGTCCCGGATGAGATCACGGACATGACGAGGAGTCTCTAAATGGTCGAGAGGTAAAGATTGATATATAGGACGATGGTATTTGGACACCGGAAGTGTTTCGGGACGTACCGGGAAGGAATCGGGTCACCGGAAGGGGTTCCGGGTACCCCCTGGCAATTTATGGGCCTTATGGGCCAAATGAGGGGACAGACCAGCCCACATGGGGGCTGGTGCGCCTCCTCCCTTGTTTGGCCAGCCCTAGGGAAGAAAAAGGGGAGGTCTAGGCCCTCCTGCCTTTCCCTCTCATGGGAGAAAGGAAAAGGGGGGGCGCCACCCTCCCCTGCCTTTCCCCGCGCTCCAACTAAGGAAAGGGGGGGGAGGCTTGGGAGGGACTCCAAGTAGGATTCCTCCTACTTGGGCGCCTCCTTTGGCTGCTCCTCCCTCCCTCCCACCTATATATATGTGGGAGGGGGGCGCCTAGCACACCCCAGACAATTGCCTAGCCGTGTGCGGCGCCCCCCTCCACCGTTTACACCCCCGGTCATATTTTCGTAGTGCTTAGGCGAAGCCCTGCGGTGATCACTTTACCATCACCGTCACCACGCCGTCATGCTACCGGAACACATCTACTACCTCGCCGTCTTGCTGGATCAAGAAGGCGGAGGATGTCACCGAGCTGAACGTGTGCAGAACACGGAGGTGCCGTACGTTCGGTACTTGATCGGTTGGAGCGTGAAGAAGTTCGACTACATCGACCGCGTTATCAAACGCTTCCACTTATGGTCTACGAGGGTACGTAGACACACTCTCCCCCTCGTTGCTATGCATCTCCATGGATAGATCATTGCGTGTGCGTAGAATTTTTTTTGTTTTCCATGCAACGTTCCCCAACAATGGCATCATGAGCCAGGTCTATGCGTAGATGATATGCACGAGTAGAACACAAAGAGTTGTGGGCTGTGATAATCATACTGCTTACCACCAACGTCTTATTTTGATTCGGCGGTATTCTGGGATGAAGCGGCCCGGACGAACCTTACATGTCCACACACATGAGACCGGTTCCACTGACAGACATGCAACTAGTTTTGCATAAAGGTAGCTGGCGGGTGTCTGTTTCTCCTACTTTAGTTGAATCAAATTTGAGTGCGGCCGGTCCTTGAAGAAGGTTAAAACAACAAACTTTATGAATCACCGTTTTTGTTTTTGCCGTAGGTAAGAACGGTTCTTGCTAGAAGCCCGTAGCAGCCACGTAAAACTTGCAACAACAAAGTAGAGGACGTCTTACTTGTTTTTGCAGGGCATGTTGTGATGTGATATGGTCAAGACATGATGTGATATACATTATTGTATGAGATGATCATGTTTTGTAAGTTATCGGCAACCGGCAGGAGCCTTATGGTTGTCTCTTTATTGTATGAAATGCAAACGCCATGTAATTGCTTTACTTTATCACTATGCGTTAGTGATAGTTGTAGAAGGAATAGTTGGCGAGACGACCATGACGCAATGATGGAGATCAAGGTGTCGAGCTAGTGACGATGGAGATCATGACGATGCTTTTAAGATGGAGATCAAAAAGCACAAGATGATGATGGCCATATCATGTCACATATTTTGATTGCATGTGATGTTTATCCTTTATGCATCTTATTTTGCTTAGAACGGCAGTAGCATTATAAGATGATCCCTTCACTAAATTTCAAGATAAAAGTGTTCTCCCCGAGTATGCATCGTTGCTAAAGTTTGTCGTTTCGAAGCACCTCGTGATGATCGGGTGTGATAGACTCTACGTTCACATACAACGGGTGTAAGACAGTTTTGCACATGCATAATACTTGGGTTAAACTTGACGAGCCTAGCATGTACAGACATGGTCTCGGAACACTGGAGACCGAAACTATAAGCCCCTATCTTTCTGTGTGTCCGGTTGAAACTTTTTGTTCATGGGTATGCTGTGAGTGTTAGCAATCATAGAAGGTTAAATGATGGTTGAGTATGTGGACTTGCCTAAAGGCTCCGACACATGACCCTTCCTGAAAATATGATGAATTGTAGTTGCAATGTTGACTGAGAACATAGTTTGTTGGTTTTCAATAAGGTTTATGCTTTATACTTCAATGTTGTGATGAATTGTCACTTGTTCATGAGAAGTTATATGATAAAAGTTGTGTGATAAAGTTTTATGTTAATGTTCTTTGCTGTTACAATAATAAGCATGATGTTTCTATGTTCGTATTTTGTTTTTATCGACACCTCTCTCTTTAAGCATGTGGGCATGTTTTTCGATTTCGGTTTTTCGCTTGAGGACAAGCGAGGTCTAAGCTTGGGGGAGTTGATACGTCCATTTGCATCATGTTTTCCTACTGTTATTTATAATGTTTTTATGCATACTAATGCTTTTTGGAGTAATTCTAATGCCTTTTCTCTCATAATATGCAAGGTTTACACAAAGAGGGGGGATGCCGGCAGCTGGAATTCTGGGCCTGAAAAAGCTACATCAGAGTTACCTATTCTGCTCATCTCCAATTGAGCTGAAAATTTTACGGAGAATTATTTTGGAATATATAAAAAATACTGGAGCAAATAACTACCGGAGGGGCGCCACCTGGTGAACACAAGACACCAGGGCACACCTGGCCCCCCAGGCGCGCCCTGGTGGGTTGTTCCCAGCACGGCCCACCTCCGGTGCCCATCTTCTGGTATATAGGTCATTTTGACCTAGAAAAAAATAGTAGGGGACTTTCGGGATGAACCGCCGCCGTCTCGAGGCAGAACTTGGGCAGGAGCACTTTTGCCCTCCGGTGGACCGATTCCGCCGGGGGAACTTCCCTCCCGGAGGGGGAAATCATCGCCATCGTCATCAGCAATGTTGGTGCAATATCTGTCTACCTTGTGTTTTGGAGATTGTTGACAGAAACAGGTATGGCCTAATTTGTTTGCTAGTGCACACAGAGAGAAAAGTCCATACACAACCGAAGAGAATGCTGTCTCCGGTGATGAGTTCGAGGAACTTCACCGAAGCATATCTGCGCTACAGAGAAGAACAAGCTATATCTGTTGAAGTGCTAGAGTCGAGAAGATTAATGTGAAGAAATCGACCCCTCGAAGGTTTACTGCTGAAGCGAAGCATTTGTTTTGATACTGTCGTCCGAAGAAATTGACTGTTGTGATTGAAGTCGAAGAAAAAGTGAAGACATAGCATTCATTTTGTTTTTCTTCTTTTAGTCTGTCGAGTCATAGGACCTCCATACTATTAAGAGGGGTATAGGTTCTCGATGCTTAGATCGGGGGTGATGCTTAGCCACAACCTATGAAAGATGCGAGAGAAATCTCTTTGAGCTCCGACTAAATACTTGCCAGCAAGAGACTGTGATCTTCTTCGCTACGAGAGATTTGCCTCGGACCGAGGAGTTAGCATTTCTTGCTCTGCAAGAAATGTTACCGTCGTGCTCAAATCCGACCGTTGGAATCGTGTCGTTAGGTTGGCTGAGGCCGATGTTCAATTTGGTCATTTCCCATCTGGGAAGGCTGCGGCTATAAATAGCCACTCCGCTTCAACGTTATCCGTTGGCTGCTCCGATTGAGATTTCTGAGAAGATTGATTTGAGTAACCCCTCTCCGAGTGATTTGAGTTTAAGATCCACCGAGAGAAAACCAAGAGCCCAAATTTAGACAGTGGTTTAGCATCACAGTAGTTCTGAGTGAGAGTTCTTGTACCTATTACTCTTGAGAGCTACGCACTCTCTAGACGGATAGGTTTGGCTTCGAGTGTTGAAGAGTTGTTGTCTTCACCGAGCCTGATCTTCAGCAACCAAGAGTGATTGTGGTTCGTGAAGGTCGACTGAAGGTTTGGAGATCACCGACAAGGATCTACCATGAGTGAAATCAATCTGAGTCTGATCAGCTCTGCGTTGAAGGAGAATAGGGTGAAGAGAGTTTATCTTCCGTGTTAAGTCATAGCCCCTCCAACCAGACGTAGCCCTTTGGCAGAAGGGTGAACTGGTCTACCAAATCTCTCTGTCGCCATCGAGCACCATTGGTTATTTCTATTCTTCTGCAATTCATTCAGTAGTTCTTATTCGTGCTCTGTGTCGATAGTTTTCTTGTTTAGTTTGTTCTGTTTATTTCATTTCATGTATCCGTTCTTCGACAGTATCTGTATTCATTCTTTACCATCTTATGTTTCTGTCGTACTTGTGAAATCTGTGAGGTGCTACTCATTCTATCACTGGCATGTTGTGTCTTATCCTATTCCATCTGTTTGCTTGTTGCGTAACCCTCGCTGTAGTTAAACCTGTTATCCATCAAGCTCGTACCGTTGTAAATGCTTTCCTCGAAGAATATGCTTCTGACGAAGAGGATTGAATCAATTTACTTCCTTCGTCTCTCTATTCCGCTGCTGTGATTGGGTTGAGTTTCAAAGCTTTCGAAAGAAAATTTGAATCTCCCATTCACCCCCCCCTCTGGTCGATATACTCTCAGTCCTAACAATTGGTATCAGAGCAGGTACTCACTGTCTCTGTTTATTAAAGGTTTAACGTCCTTGGAGTTTTGAGTATGTCGCTTGCAGGTAGATCCTCGCACTCTGAAAGGTTTCCCATCTTCGATGGAAATGACTATCTATACTGGAAGGAATGAATGAGAATCAGAATTCAAGCCGTCAACTATGATCTGTGGTAGATTGTGGAAGAAGGCTTCACCATTCAACAACAAAACAATCTGTCCTCCGATGATAAGGAAAATCTACAGTTGGATGCTCAAGCGAAAGATATCATATGTGGCAGTCTATCAGAAGACATTTTCTTTCGGTTTCACCGGCTCAACACTGCAAAGCAAATTTGGGATGCTCTTAACAGTGCTCATGAAGAATTTGTCGCCCGTTCAGATCCTCACACTAAAATGCTTCGAGCTATGTTCACTGGCTTCAGAAGCCTGCGCAAGGAAAGTGTTTTGGAACTCACTGATCGACTGACAAACATTGTTGAAAGACTACATCAGCGAGGAGTAACTGATATCACTGATAGAGATGTAGTCAACAAGCTTTTGAGCGCTCTTGATGAATCCTTCGATCTTATTGTGTCTGAAATCAAACAAAGGCCTGACTATGAAGAGCTCCACTATGTTGAGGTCATGACACTACTGTCGATTCATGAAGAAAAGATGGAGCTGGAAAATGCAAATCAAGAATCTTCTTCGGAAAGTGAAGGAGAAATTCTCTCACATTATGGCAGTTCTGAAGAAGAAGATGTCGAAAATCAACACACCATCACTCAAGAACTTGAAATGCTCACACAAAGACTGAATGATCTAAAGAGACACAATCTTTATCTCGTCAATGATGAAGAATTTCATGCACCAGAATCATCAAGAAGATGATTGCCTCTGAAAGATATGAAGTGCTTTAAATGCAAATTATACGGCCATGTCATCACTGATTGTCGTGGTTGGGAAGGAAAACCTAGCAGCAGATGGAAATATCTTCACTGCAGTGGTTTTACTCGAATGGATCATCATACTAAGCTCTCGAAGGAAATTACTACTTCATCTTCCTCGACGAGACCAGTCACTGACATGAAAGCCATAGCAGTCATCGAATCAAATATGAAGAGGATGTCAAGGCTAAATAGAGCATATGCAGATTTGACAGTAGAATCTGAAGATGAAGCCACGGACACTAAATCCGATAAAGAAGAATTCTACAAAAGGATTGGGAGAAGTAATGCATATGTTGCTATTGAATCATCAAAGAAGTTCAGCGAATCAGATACTGATGATGATGCTTCAAGTAATAATGATTCAAGCGATGATGAACCAATCACCTTTTGTCTCATGGCAAAATCTTCAAAGGATCAGGTATCTGCCAAACACCTAAGATCCATGAATGAATACTTTCCTGAATACATATCTTATGCCAAGCTGGTCAAGATTGCTAAATCTCAACATGATGAACTTGAGATGCTTGAAAGAAATCTCAGGAAAACTGAAGGATTACTGGTCGAAGAGATGGAGAAAAATCAAAAGTTGATCGAAGAGCAAGATGCTTTTTCCTCAACTATTGATGATCTTACCAATCGATATGATTCACTTACAGTTGACTACGAGAATTTATCAAATGAACTCCTTAACAGGAATCAAGAACTCGTGTCACTGAAAGAATCTCATAACGAGCTGGTGTTAGAAAAATCTTCTCTCTTCGCCGAGCAATCTATTCGATTACCTGATGACTTTGTTCCTCCGTGCTTGAAATGCCTCAAACATAGCAATGCAGATTCTCATGCTGAAACTTCTGATGCGATCATCAAGAATATTGCTACTTCTGAAATTGGTACCACTAACCCCTCTTTCGAGGACTTTGCTGCTATTACTGAAGAAAATTGTAGGTTAATGGGATTACTTGAGGCTGGTATGCTGAGGAGCCTAAAAGGGCATCAAACCCTATGTGATGTGCTCAAGAAGTCCATACTGAACAAAAATCCTCAGAAGGAAGGGCTAGGTTTCAAAAAGAAACTCAATGTGGATGGATCCTATTGGACTCCCGAGCAATATCCTCGAACAACTTGGGTTCGTGCAAAGAGTAAAATCCTCAAACCTGAAACTTTGACTGGTTATCATTCGCCCATTCTTGTTGATACTAACAAGTCAAATGACTCAAATTACAAATTGTTCAAGCAACAGAATGGTAAAGTTTTTGCTCGATATGTTGGTGCTAACTATAGGGCAGGCTCACCCAAGAAGCAAATTTGGGTGAAGAAAAGTGTCGTTGAAAATCTATCTGCTACTGCTAATCTGACTGTGCAAGATAATCCTCGATAAGGGAATGGCTACCATTCACAGCCTAATCGAATGCCATTTTTGAATGATTATCACCCTCATCTGTGTCAAAAGGAGTACATGCGCATATCTTCTAATCATTACACTCATGTATCTGGAAACAACTTCAATGCCTATTCTTATGATTATTATCATAGTGCTCACGTGTCTCGCAGAACATGCCGAAGAAATATTCCAAGCAAGGCGAAGCAAAAGATATCCTCACCTCCCACGCAAATGTGGGTTGTGAAGAAGAACTAATCATTTCTTGCAGGAAACACTCTGAGGGATATCTCCTGCTCATCCTATGCCCTGAGTTCATTTATTGTTGATGCCTATCTTTTTGAGTTTTTCCCTCTTAGTGTTTGTGTTCTTTTTCGATAGTGTTATGCTTCAAGTCTGATTCCTTATCTGGTTTATTCTCGTTCATCGTGTCATAATCATGCACCTTGATTTGAAGAAGATTTCTTTTCGATGTCCTTGGTCGCAAATTAAATCATTCTCAACATTTTATCTGTTTTGGCGCTTGCTCTTTCTCAAACCCTTCGGCATCCAGTTCAGTTACCGAGATTTTCGCAGGAAACGGCTGACACGTGCCCACGATCACTTCATCATGATCTCGTCCGTTGAATGTGGAACATCTCGGGTTTTTCGTCCGTAGATTTCAGAGTGGGCGGTTTGTCCCTCAGGCTATATAAACCCCCTCTCTGGGTCTCTTCTTCCTTAGCTCTTTCCCTGTTCGGCCTCAAACCCTACTTTCGATCTCCGCCTGAGCCCGAGCTCGAAGCAGCGTTGACGTCAAGCATCGCCGTGCAACTTCGGCGAAGCTCCTTCACCGTTGATCGCGCTAGTGCGGTAACTTCTCTTTCCCGCATTGCCGTAGTTGATCTGTCTCACCAAGTTAGGGCATTCAGATCTGGTACTTGCTCTACTCACCTCTTGTTCTAGAGCAGTTCCTCCCAACACTATTTATCCTGTGTTATTTCCTTACAGTAGATCTTCTAGGTTCAATAAGTTGTGACATGTACGGTTTGTAGATGTTCCTCGTACTAGTCTCTAGAATCTAGGGTTCTCTGTGTATGCTCTTCTAAAGATTAGAGGATTGGTTATATCGTCATTAGGCAGACTGCAAATTACTCGATGATATCTGGCTAAGTGCATGCCATGTATCCCATGCCTCTTCCTGTAAAATCATATGTTTTGAGTTAAAATTTCCTCTGTGCATGCTTGTGACATCTTCTGTGCTTTCTTTCGCATTTATGTTTTTCTCTCAGGAGTGGTCATGGCAAATAGTTCGGATGAGCATTCTGGTTCAGAGGAAGAAATCCCTCAGCAGCCAAGGGTGGCTGACAAAGCTAAAGTGGTCGAAAGAAAATCGGCAAAGCCACCAAGAGCGCCGAAGAAAAAGGCCGAATCAGAATCTGTGAAAGACGATGATGATGTGCCCTCAGCGCAAAGCCAACCCGAGGATGAGCTTGTCACAGACTCCAAAACCATGTTCTCTGATGCAAATCCCAAAAAGGGTGGCCGAGGAAGAGAAACGAATACTGCGGCCGAAATGTCTGATCAGGAAACTTACAGAACTCCACCTGGAGTGGAAACTGCTCAGGAAAGGAACAACCGATTGCAAAAGATTCACCGTCACTGGGCGAAGAAATGGTTCAATTATGAGAACATCCGAAGGAAATACCAAATCCTATTTGCATTCACTCCACCCTGGAATGATTGCATTGCAGAAGGCTGCCTAGGGCAGGACGATGAAAAAGTGAGGCCGGCACCGCCTCCCAATGCTAATGCTGATTCTTTGAAAACTATAGCTGATTTTCCTGAAGAAGTTGCAAAAAGGGAAAAGGCCAAGGCCAAGCATGAGGCTAGACTTGCGAAGAAAAATCAGGTAAAACAGCGAAATGTTGAGTTAACTCAACAGGATGTGATGGAAAAGTAGGAAAGGGCGTCTACCCATAAAGAAAAGAAGAAGAGGAAGTCTATTTCTCCTCGTGCCCTGAAGAAGTCCATTGCAAGCAAATCAAGGAAAGCTGCTCCTACCTCGTCTGATGAGGATTCGTCTGATAGTAATGCTAGCGAAGAAATTCCCATGTATGATCAGAAAGCGCTGCTTGACAAGCCATACCAAACCCCATCTCCTGCAAAGATTTCACCTCCTGTGAGATCTTCACCAAGACTTGCACCTGTCCCCTCTGATAAACCTTCGGGTTCTGTTGCCCCAACTGCAAAGAGAAAATTGATTACTGATGAGAAAGCTGCTGCTTCTGCCAAGAAGGCGAAGAAAATCATTCCTGCTTCCATAGAGGAATATGATTTTGACCTAATATTCGACATCATTGAAGGTGCCTCCTATGATGCCAATCCAGCTGAGTTGGGTACTTTGGGTCTGCCAGAAGATGTTACCAAGATGGTAGCCAAGCACTTCACTGATCTGAAAGAAATCACCAAAGAACTCAATCAAGCTCTCGAAGATAAGAAGCTTTTGGAGAAGATGAGGAGGGAAGCTAAATCTGAGTCTGAAAGAAAAGATGTGAACTAGGCTATTCTTGAGACCACCAAAGCTCTCACTACCATGAGAAACAGCAAGATTGATTGGCACTCCAGGATGAAGATGGATGTCTCTCAGCTTTGTGATCGCATAATCAAAGAGATTAAGCGTCAAGAAGATCATGCTCGACGCAGAGAAAGAGAAGAAAAGCGTCGGAGAGCTCAGGCTAGAGCAAGTAAGCAGAAAGAAATTAAGGATCGTCGTATCAAATCTGCAATGTCTGATGCACCTATCGATACAAGTGTCCCACTGCAGCAGATTCCACCATCCCCTCGTCCCGAGGAAGTTACCGAGCAACAAGTTGAGACTGTGGTAGTTCCTACCTCAGTCGAACAAGAAGCTGATGTTGTGGACATATATCTTGTCAATCCTGATGAAGTAAATGCTGCGCCCGAGCAAAATGCTTCCGAAGAAAAGATCGATGAAGAGATTGAGATGGAAAAGCCAGTCCCATCACCCCTGAAAGAAGTTCATGTTGAACCCTCTGGATCCACTAAGGAGGGTGAGAAGGTTGAGGAGGAGCTAATCACTTCCCAGAGTAATATCCCTACGGTCTCCTCATCTGGTGCTCATGCTCTGATGGAAGTTGAGCATGCTCCTGGTTCTTTGGCTTCATAGCCAGAACAGGAAGAAAAGAAGTTTGAAGAGCCCATGGCTCATGAGGAGAAAGATGAAGAAGTTGCACCACCAATTCTGTCCCATCAGGTTGTACGACCAGTTCTGCCACAACAAACTAAAGGAGAACAAGCCAAGACACTTGTGTGTCAAGAAGTTTTTGTGCCGCCACCAGTTGATGAGTCACCGAAAGAAAAGGCCCTTGTGCCTGAATCTGAGAAAGCCGTTGAAGGAGTTCCAGCGAAGAAAAATGACAGTCAGTCCAGTGACCCCATGCCATCTGCTTTAGATACTGTGTCAAGGCCTCTTGCACCATTGAAGCCTATTGATGAAAATGCTCCAGTCTCTGAAGGAGTACATCCGATGGAAATTAGCGTGGAAGTACTCAAGAAAAATCCTCAAGAATCTTTCCCGCTGTTTTCAGCTGAATATGGCCCCCATGGCCCTGCCTTCAACGAAGAGCTTCACTCTATGAAGCTTGTAGTCTTTGGGGTTAGCCCGTATGAAGGAGAAAGGACTTCATTGTCCCCCAGGTTCTAGACAGAAGAGCAGGCAATCTATTATGCTCGAATCTTGTTTGGCAAGCACATGATTTTCAATCATAAGATATTAAACTTCGCCAAGCTCAAAGAAATGCCTTACTTCCTGAATGCAATTGATCACATTGAACATGCTCTCCTGAAGGGATTCATGCGTTTCAACCATGGCTGGAACAAGGAGGTTATTCTTTAGTTCTATGCCACGCTATACATCACAGGAGAAATGGCAAATCCTTCATCTTGGACGCTTGAGTGAAAGACTGGCAGAGAGAGAATCAAGTGCTCGGTAGATCATTTTCTAGCCCTGATAAATTTACCTCGATGTGAATTTGAGAACGACAGAGAACACAGACTGCATTTCTGGGATGTATCTGAAGCTCAACTCCATGTCTTGATGGATTCCACCATGGTGGGCGACGAATGCGTTGAAGTTGATCCGAAGAAGTTGGCCTATGACAACAAAGTGCTATTCCACATTTTGTGCAATACCATCACGCCAACAAACCGGCCCAACTCCATCAAAGGCATCGTAGGAAATGTTCTTGTTGCAATATCTCAGGGAATCAGGTTTGACATTCCTGACCTTTTCATTCGGAATCTGGCATGTGCTGCAGATAGCCCTCAGTCTCTAAAGCCCTATGCTCCTTGGATCATGTATGCCATTGAGCAGCTCACAAATGAAAAATTCTTCTGGGCCTATGAACCGAAGGTATTCATGCTACCTGTCTGTGACACTCTGTGCATCGTGAAGGAATACAGAAAAGGATGGAACCTGTTGATGCTACTGCAACTGCTTCTGCATCTGAGAATGTACCAAAGATTAAAGAAGCCAAGGTTGAAGTTCCTCGAGAGGAAAATCCATCAATATATGAGATTTGCATTCACACACAGTAGACTCTGGAAAGGCATATCAGAATGGATAGAAAGAAAAAGATGGAATTGCTGACTGAACTGAATATGCTTCATAATCACACCCGACAAATTCTTCTGCATGAGAAGGAGGCAAGGAAGAGATCATGGACCTTGCTGAGAAAGCATTACTCTCGCAAGGATCTAGCCAAGAAGGGTCTATTCAAAGACTATGAATATCTAGACTTGCTTGTAGTACCGTGTGTCCGAAGACAAACTCCAGAGCTCCCTCAGCATTCTGCTTCAATGGATCTGCTGTTTGTCAACCATGATGATGAAATCACAGACACGGCCGGCACTCTCATCTACAAGCCAGATGCACATCCCTCGAAGCCCCTCAAAGCCAAGGCTGCTACTCCTACTTCTGCCTCGACCATTCCGCATTCTTCTGACTCTGGTTCTTCAAGTGGTTTCAACTCTGACTCAGAAGATTCTCCCGCGGAGTAATTCCTCGTATGCTCTCTCTTTCCTTTTTGACACCTATTGACAAAAAGGGGGAGAATAACATCAAGTGATAGTTTATCGGGGTTTGCAGGGTGTTTTGCTTCAAACTTTCATTTGGTTTCTCTTCGAACAACTTGCTTCAGAACTTTATCGCACCGCATGTGGTGTTGAAACACTCGATCGTCATGTAATGTTAATAACCCCCCCCCCGCCTGCAATGCTTTTTGCTTCGCACTATTTTGTCTGCAGGTGCCTTCGAATGTTTATCCTTTGATTGATTATCATCAGAAATCAATAATCTTACAGGAACACAGCTCCGCGAAGAAGAACAGAGAACCATCAAATGATGATGTTACATTAGAGCACTATATGATTCACAACTATTGGTTGGATATGCTCTTATTGCTATTTATCATTATCTAACCGTGCAGGAAGTTAAAAGTCATCTATATGATTGACGAAGTGTTTTTCCACGCGAATATCATTTGAATCATCTCTTTTGCAGGAAAACCACCCTCAAAGCATATCCACTTTAAGCTATGAATTATGATTCGATCCTGCCTTGATCATATCGAATATCTAACATGCAAGAAAACTATATCTCGTCTGGATTCAAATTGTGTTCTGAGAAAACCTTCATGACTTATCCATGTCACAAAACTCACAATGTTGTTTCACATCTAACCCTTGTTGAAGTTTTCGTGACAGGAACAGCCTCAGACACAGTCGAGTGCGTTGAACGAAATCTAGTATGAAATCTGTTGTCAATGACACTCATATGAAGAGAAATATATTTTTCCCGAACCAAAGCATATCTTAAGGGGGAGAATATCTTATCTTCGTAATCTTCTCTCATCTTTCATTATTCTTCCAATTACATTCCTTTCATTATCTATCATTCGATGTGATCCGTTTTGTCAACAATCGTCCAAAAAGGGGGAGATTGTTGGTGCAATATCTGCCTACCTTGTGTTTTGGAGATTGTTGACAGAAACAAGTATGGACTAATTTGTTTGCTAGTGCACACAGAGAGAAAAGTCCATGCACAACCGAAGAGAATGCTATCTCCGGTGATGAGTTCAAGGAACTTCACCGAAGCATATCTGCGCTGCAGAGAAGAACAAACTATATCTGTTGAAGTGATAGAGTCGAGAAGATTGATGTGAAGAAATCGACCCCTCGAAGGTTTACTGCTAAAGCGAAGCATTTGTTTCGATACTGTCGTCCAAAGAAATTGACTGTTGTGATTGAAGTCGAAGAAAAAGTGAAGACGTAGCATTCATTTCATTTTTCTTCTTTCAGTCTGTCGAGTCATAGGACCTCCATACTATTAAGAGGGGTATAGGTTCTCGATGCTTAGATCAGCTGTGATACTTAGCCACAACCTATGAAAGATGCGAGAGAAATCTCTTTGAGCTCCGAGTAAATACTTGCTAGCAAGAGACTGTGATCTTCTTTGCTGCGAGAGATTTGCCTCGGACCGAGGAGTTAGCATTTCTTGCTCTGCAAGAAATGTTACCGTTGTGCTCAAATCCGACCGTTGGAATCGTGTCGTTAGGCCATTGGCTGAGGCCGATGTCCAATTTGGTCATTTCCCATCGGGGAAGGCTGCGGCTATAAATAGCCACTCCGCTCCAATGTTATCCCTTGGCTGCTCCACTTGTGATTTCTGAGAAGATTGATTTGAGCAACCCCTCTCCGAGTGATTTGAGTTTAAGATCCAACGAGAGAAAACTAAGAGCTCAAACTTAGACAGTGGTTTAGCATCACAGTAGTTCTGAGTGAGAGTTCTTGTACCTATTACCTTCAGAGTTGCGCACTCTCTAGACGGATAGGTTTGGCTTCGAGTGTTGAAGAGTTGTTGTCTTCACCGAGCCTGATCTTCAGCAACCAAGAGTGATTGTGGTTCGCGAAGGCCGACCGAAGGTTTGGAGATCGCCGACAAGGATCTACCACGAGTGAAATCAACCTGAGTCTGATCAGCTCTGCGTTGAAGGAGAATAGGGTGAAGAGAGTTTATCTTCCGTGTTAAGTCACAGCCCCTCCAACCAGACGTAGCCCTTTGGCAGAAGGGTGAACTGGTCTACAAAATCTCTCTGTCGCCATCGAGCACCACTGGTTATTTCTATTCTTCTACAATTCATTCAGTAGTTCTTATTCGTGCTCTGTGTCGATAGTTTTCTTGTTCAGTTTGTTCTATTTATTTCATTTTGTGTATCCGTTCTTTGACAGTATCTGTATTCATTCTTTACCATCTTATGTTTCTGTCGTACTTGTGAAATCTGTGAGGTGCTACTCATTCTATCACTGGCATGTTGTGTCTTATCCTGTTCCATCTGTTTGCTTGTTGCGTAACCCTCACTATAGTTAAACCTGTTATCCATCAAGCTCGTACCGTTGTAAATGCTTTCCTCGAAGAATATGCTTCTAACGAAGAGGACTGAATCAATTTACTTCCTTCGTCTTTCTATTCCGCTGCTGTGATTGGGTTGACTTTCAAAGCTTTCGAACAAAAATTTGAATCTCCCATTAACCCCCTCTGGTCGATATACTCTCGGTCCTAACAACCAACAACCCTATCATCTTTGGGAGGGAAATCTCCATCAACATCTTCAACAGCAGCTTCTCCTCTCAAACCCTAGTTCATCTCTTGTGTTCAATCTTTGTACCGGAACCTCAGATTAGTACTTGTGGGTGACTAGTAGTGTTGATTACATCTTGTAGTTGATTACTATATGGTTTATTTGGTGGAAGATTATATGTTCAGATCCATTATGCTATTTAATACCCCTCTGATGTTGAGCATGATTATTATTTGTGAGTAGTTACTTTTGTTCTTGAGGTCACGGGAGAAGGCATGTTGCAAGTAATCATGTGAACTTGATATGTGTTCGATATTTTGATGATATGCATGTTGTGATTCCCTTAGTGGTGTCATGTGAACGTCGACTACATGGCACTTCACCATATTTGGGCCTAAGGGAATGCATTGTGGAGTAGTTATTAGATGATGGGTTGCTAGAGTGACAGAAGCTTAAACCCTAGTTTATGCGCTACTTCGTAAGGGACCGATTTGGATCCAAAAGTTTAATGCTATGGTTAGATTTTATCTTAATACTTTTCTCGTAGTTGTGGATGCTTGCGAGGGGGTTAATCATAAGTAGGAGGTTTGTTCAAGTAAGAACAGCACCTAAGCACCGGTCCACCCACATATTAAATTATCAAAGTAGTGAACACGAATCAAACCAACATGATGAAAGTGACATGGTGAAATTCCCATGTACCCTCAAGAACGCTTTGCTTATCATAAGAGACCATTTTGGCCTGTCCTTTGCCACAAAAGGATTGGTCTACCTTGCTGCACTTTATTTACCGTTACCATTACTTGTCCGTTACAAATTATCTTGCTATCAAACGACCTGTTACTAACTATTTCAGTGCTTGCAGAAATTGCCTTGCTGAAAACCACTTGTCATTTCCTTCTGCTCCTCGTTGGGTTTGACACTCTTACTTATCGAAAGGACTAGGATTGGTCCCCTATACTTGTGGGTCATCATGCCACGTCCTTGAGGGCCATGGGGAACTAGTTCGCCATGACTTTGTCGTCCCCCTCGGCGGCCTAGATGCTCAAGGAGTAGAGCGACAGGAACTCCACAGGCTTGACGGTGCCATCGAAGCGAGGAGGTAGCTCCGGCTTGAACTTGGCGGGCCAGACCACATGGCGGAGCTCACGCATGAAGGCCATGCAATGCACGACGATGGAGACGACACCGCCTGCGAGAGCGGCGCGGTTCTGGCGCCCGACAGCCGCGACCTCCTGGATGGTGCGGTTCTAGCAGTCGCGCTATCTCTCGAGGAGCACCCACATGTCTGGGCGTGCGCGCTGGATGATCTGGCAGCTCGGGTCGTCGCCGTGCGGCGAAGAGGAGCCGTGGGAGGGCTCAAGCAAGCGCTCCCGATGGTGACGAGGCACACGAGGTGGAGGTGGCATGTCCTGCCGCATCCGCGCGTCGCGTGATGGCGGAGGCAACAGGGAGTGAGATGGCGCCGGGGCATCGTCGACAACATTGATGAGCGTGGTGATGCGGGCGAGCCAGGCGTCATAATCGTCATTGGTAGGGAGGTAGCGCAGCAGTTCCTGCGCCATGTGGAGGGCAGCCTGCGGTGCCGGCGGGTCGCGGCGGGCGAGCGAGGTCACCGTGGTCATGTGCGCGGGTGGTTGACGCTGCTGCTGGTGCTTCCCAACCGAGGAGTGCTCGGAGGAGGTCTCCGCCTCCGGCTCCGCGCCCTTGTTGGAGGTGCG
This sequence comes from Thinopyrum elongatum, assembly GCA_011799875.1. Classification (NCBI taxonomy): domain Eukaryota; kingdom Viridiplantae; phylum Streptophyta; class Magnoliopsida; order Poales; family Poaceae; genus Thinopyrum; species Thinopyrum elongatum. The sequence goes on along the minus strand of CM022298.1, from coordinate 462,505,107 downwards.
AGCACGGCGGACGCAAGGGACGACGACGGGCTCCATTTGGACACGGTTGGCATGGCGCTGGGCGTGGCGAGCGCGGTCGTCGGCCATGGCAGAGCTGAAGCTTGAGGCACAAAAAACCAAGCCCCCTACCAGGTACGCCAAATGTCGGGGATTGATTCTGAGCCACGGGAAATCCTACAAAAACCCTAGTTCGAGCTCTAGGGGCCTGGCTTTGCGTCTACCAAGCTACGAACTAGGCATGGCGAGAACACAGAGAGTTACCCAGGTTTGGGCCACCATGTAGTGTAATACCCTACTCCTGCTTTGTTGTATTTGCTTGTGGACACTGCTCCTGGAGCTACAAGATGAGCCAGAGCTCGAGAGCGCTAGCAATGGCGCTAGGGTTTAGGCAAGGGATAATGAGCTGATCCCTTGCTACGGTGGCCGCACTGCCCCTTATATAGATGCCTTGGGCCTCTTCCCCAAAAATATGAGCGGGAAAGGGCCACCACATGGCGGCATTTGAAAGGGGACAGGCGCCGGTGCTTCTCCTGATGAAAGGTGGTCTTTGCCTGCAAAAGGTGTTATCCATGATGCACTAGGGGCTACATGATGACATCCGTCCTTCTGCACCACCGTCTTGGTCTTCTATCACCAAAGGGGAAACCCTTGGGACTTGCTTTGGGGGTAGGTTGGCACAACTGCTTCCTTAGCACCAAAGGGGAAACTATCCTGGCCGCGCAGGCTGGCGCCCGCTTTATTGACATCACCCATGTGACGGCGGCACCCGCCCCGCATGGCCCCTCGGGAGGCCTCGGGAGGGGACGCCTCGCGAGGGGGGGCCTCATGAGGCCGCCTGTAGTGGAGGTGGAATCGGTGAAGTCCGCTGCGGAGGAGAGCCCCTCGCAAGGCAAGGCCCTCACGAGGCTACTGGCTCGTGGTGCCCGTTGGTGGACCGCCTTGTGATTTGGGCGAAGCGGCCTTTCCTGGGCCGTAGGCAGGTGGCCTGTGGTACCGTGGTTCCCACTGGGCCGACAACCGCCATAAATTAGGAGGGAGAAGAGAGGAGGAGGAGGGTGATACGTCCATTTTGCATCATGTTTTCCTACTATTATTTATAGTGTTTTTATGCAATATAACACTTTGTGGAGCAATTCTAATGCCTTTTCTCTCATAATATGCAAGGTTTACACAAAGAGGGAGAATACCGGTAGCTGGAATTCTGGACCTGAAAAAGCTATGTCAGAGATACCTATCCTGCACATCTCCAAATGAACTGAAATTTTACGGAAAATTATTTTGGAATATGTAAAAAATAATGGAGAAAAGAAATACCAGCGGGGGCCGCCTAGGTGCCCACTAGGCACCAGGGCACGCCTGCCCCCCTAACGCGCGCTGGTGGGTAGTGGGGGCCCTGGCCCACCTTCGATGCCCATCTCTTGGTACATAAGGTCTTTTGACCTAGAAAAACTAAGGACAGGACTTTCAGGACGGAGCACCACCATCTCGAGGCGGAACTTGGGCAGGAGCACTTTTGCTCTCCGGCGGAGCGATTCCACCGGGGATACTTCCCTCCGGGAGGGGGAAATCGAAGCTATCGTCATCACCAACAACCCTCTCATCGTGGGAGGGCCAATCTTCACCAACATCTTCAACAGAACCATCTCATCTGAAAACCCTAATTCATCTCTTGTGTTCTATCTTTGTATCAAAACCTTAGATTGGTACCTGTGGGTGTCTAGTAGTGTTGATTACATCTTGTAGTTGGAGCTAGCCGGTTATTTGGTGGAAGATTATATGTTCAGATCCATTATGATATTCAATACCCCTTTGATCTTGAGAATGAATATGTTGTGTGAGTAGTTACTTTTGTTCTTGAGGACATGGGAGAAGTCTTGTCATAAGTAATCATGTGAATTTGATATTCGTTCGATATTTTGAATATATGTATGTTGTGATTCCCTTAGTGGTGTTATGTGAACGTCAACTACATGACACTTCACCATCTTTGGGCCTAAGGGAATGCATTGTGGAGTAGTTATTAGATGATGGGTTGCTAGAGTGACAGAAGCTTAAACCCTAGTTTATGCGCTATACCGTAAGGGGCTGATTTGGATCCATATGTTTAATGCTATGGTTAGATTTTATCTTAATTCTTCTTTCGTAGTTGCAGATGCTTGCGAGGGGGGTTAATTATAAGTGGGAGGCTTGTTCAAGTAAGAATAGCACCCAAGCACCGATCCACCCACATATCAAATTATCAAAGTAGCGAACGCGAATCAAACCAACATGATGAAAGTGACTAGATGAAATTCCCATGTGTCCTCAAGAATGCTTTACTTATTATAAGATATTGTTTTGGCCTATCCTTTGCTACAAAAAGGATTGGGCTACCTTGCCGCACCTATTGTTACTATTGCTACTTATTACTTGTTACAAATTATCTTGCTATCAAACTATCTATTATCGGCAATTTCAGTGCTTGCAGAAATTACCTTACTAAAAACCGCTTGTCATTTCCTTCTGCTCCTCATTGGGTTCGACACTCTTACTTATCAAAAGGACTAAGATTGATCCCCTATACTTGTGGGTCATCAAGACTCTTTTCTGGCGCCATTGCCGGGGAGTGAAGCGCTCTTGGTAAGTGGAAATCGGTAAGGAAAAATTTATATAACGTGCTGAAATTTACTATTACGTGTTACTATGGAAAACAATACTTTGAGGGGTTTGTTCGGGGTATCTTCACCTCGACCGAAAACACCAAGAGTTGCCCCTCAACCCACTGCACCTACTAAAAATATTGGTTATGAGATTCCTTCGGGTATGATAGAGAAACTGCTAGCTAATCCTTATGCAGGAGATGGAACGAAGCATCCTAATATGCACCTAATCTATGTGGATGAAATTTGTGGATTATTTAAGCTTGCAGGTTTACCCGGAGATGAAGTTAAGAAGAAGGTTTTCCCTTTATCCTCGGGGGGAAAAGCATTGACATGGTATAGGCTATGTGATGATATCTTGGCTTGGAACTGGAATCGATTGAAATTGGAATTTAACCAAAAGTTTTATCCTATGCATCTAGTTCATCGTGATCGGATTATATATATAATTTTTGGCCTCGTGAAGGAGAAAGTATTGCTCAAGATTGGGGGAGGCTTAAATCAATGTTATATTCATGCCCCAATCATGAGCTCTCAAGAGAAATTATTATACATAATTTTTATGCTCGGCTTTCTCGTGATGATCAATCCATGCTCGATACTTCTTGTACTGGTTCTTTTATGAAGATGACTATTGAATTCAGGTGGGATCTTTTGGAAAGAATTAAACGCAACTCTGAAGATTGGGAACTCGACGAAGGTAAAGAGTGAGGTATAAAGCTTGAGGTTGATTGTGTTAAATCTTTTATGGATACCAATGCTTTTCACAAGTTTAGCACTAAAAATGGACTTGACTCTGAGATAGTAGCCTCTTTTTGTGAATCATTTTCTACTCATGTTGATATCCCTAAGGAGAAGTGGTTTAAATACCATCCATGTTGGGGATATAACTATTGAGTATAAACCGCCCAGGAGGGGCCGGGTTATGTTCATAATGATTTACCTGTATTGAAGCCCATGAAGACATAGAAGATGGCGACTTACGAAGGAGACTTAATAAGAAGGCCCAAAGCCCAAAGGCGAGTTAGGGCCCATAGATGTAAACCGCCATAAGTATATGACTTGTATTGTAAGATAGGAAAGAGTGGATACCTAGCCGGACACGTTTATGAGCTGGCCGGGATACTGTGAACCCCCGGGCGTCAACCTGTGTATATAAAGGGACGACCCGGCGGCGGTTTAGGGACAAGAAACAACAGATCGAGAGCCAGGTTAAGCATATTCGCTCCCTGGTCATCGAAACCCTAGCAATACCACCTCAAACTAGATTAGGCCTTCACCTTCACCGCAAGGGGCCGAACCAGTATAAACTCCCCGTGTCCTTTGTCCTGATTAACCCCTTTAAACTAACCTCATTGCGATGGCTCCACGACTAAGTCCTCACACTAGGACATCTGCCGTGACTATTCCACGACAGTTGGCGCCCACCATGGGGCCAGCGCACAGTGGTTTCGAGTTCTTGAAGGGCAACTTCGAAGGGATCAAGGGATACGCTGTGGGCTGGATGACCAAGAGTCGTCGCGGCAAGCTCTACATCGACGACGACGGCTGGGGCCCCGAGGCCGGCTCAATTGAGTACGGGTACCGGGTCCCCTTTGGTGGAATTCACGTCTTCATTGGCAAGATCGGTGAACCGGGCCCTGAGCCAGACACCTACACCGACATCATCGAGACGGCTCAGTGTGCAAAACCCGCCCGAGTTCAGCCGCCATAAGTCGTGCCTTCGTGGGATTCATCAATGGTGCGGGATCTGAGGATAAATCGGTATTTGACGGTGAGACAGTTGTCTATTCTGATGGTGAGTCATCCACCGGTGAAACTGAGTCATTGTACCAACTGCAAGATGGTCGGCTTGGGGGCTGTTCCGATGGCGATAGTATTCTGGACCCCTACGAGCCGCCGAGCCGGGTTGCAATCTTCATGGCCGGTACGCAGCCAGTGCAGCACTCTTCAACTGCAGCGGCATTGATTTTCGGGTCAGCAGCGGCGACGGCAGCCGGGGCAGGAGGACCTGCGCGCCCCCTGGCTCAAGTCTTGTCCGGTTTACTAGACGCCTTGGCAACACTGCTGACGACGGAGGTTAACCCGGTTAATCAAGATCAGCATAACGCAGAAGTCGTGAAATTGCGAGATCAGATAGCTCAAGCTAAGGAATACCTGGCAGCTGAAGATGCCAGGATGGCTGCGGAGCGGGTTACGTTGGATGCACAGGCGCAGCGGATTCAGTCGGAGTCTTACCGGCTCATGCTAGATTAGAACACTTCAAACAAAGTCATGAGGAGGAGGCATCAGTCTCGCCTGCCACCGGTTTATGAGGCGAGGAACCTCTTTAACACGCCAGGAGCAGGAACCAGTAACCCGCCAGTGGCGAACCGGGTTGAAACGCCTGGGACGGGAGCGCCGGTTCAGCCATGCACCACGGATCCGCCTCGTCAGAACAATATCCCGCCGCAACACATGCCAACACCACCGGGTCATTACTCTAACCCTTTGGATAACATGATCGCTGCGGCGTCACGATTGGCGGCTATCCCGGTTGAAGGCGAGTCTCCAACAGCGGTTGAGATGCGGAGGGCTAGAGAGCTTCTTCAGACAGCATTGGTTCAGCAGCAGGCTTATTCTTACAGTCGAAGCCGGATTCATTCCACCCCTCGCCCAAGCCGGAGTTACAGTAGGCATATTGATGAACCAGCTGTGTCAAGCAGTGGGCGGAACCATAACCTGCCTCGTGGACATAACCCAGCGGGCGGCGGTGCTAATGCTCAGAACATGGTGGATCAAGGTAGAGCACGTCGAGAGGCCGAGCTGGCGGCGCAATATGCGGCCCGTCAACCTTCTCCGGTTCGTCCGACAACTTTGGTGGAGCCAGGTGTAACCTTTAGGAATTTGGGCATGCCATGTTTAGTGACGGCCATACGTAATGAGCGTCTGCCCAAGGATTTTATGGGCCCTCGCAAGGTGCCTAACTATACAGCCGATTTACCTCCTGAAGCATGGATCGAGAGTTATGAGATGGCCATGGAATTGCTAGATGTTAGCGATACGGCATGTGCTAAATATTTCCCCCTGATGTTGGATGGAACGGCTCGCACTTGGTTGAAGGGGCTCCCTGCCAACTCCATTGGGTCATGGGCCGAGTTAAAGGCCCGGTTTATCGAGAATTTCAAAGATACGTGCAAGCAGCCGATGTCAATTGTGGATCTGGATGCCTGTGTCCAAGAAGAGGGTGAGTCCACAAACCATTGGGTGCGCCGGGTTTCGACCATCTTACATTCATCGGATCGCATCAATGCCGGTTCAGCGGTCATAATGTTGGAGAAGAATTGCCGGTTTACGCCTCTTAAGCAGAAGTTGGGTCGGCTCAAGCGCCACTGCAATGACATGGGAGAGCTGATGGTGGCTCTGGTTAAGTACGCTGACTCTGATGGTACCAAGGACCCCGAGTCTGATGATGATAAGCCGGGAAAGGGAAAGAAGAGCAGCAGCACCAGAGGACAACAGCATAATCCGGCGAATCAGGGAGGCAATGGTAAGCGCAAAGCTGATAATAGTTTGGACTTTGTGGCTAACACCAACGCACAAAATAATGGCCAGCGTCGTAAAGGTAAACCGCCCCACGGGCCGGAGGGTCAGGCTTTAATCTTGAGCAGATGCTAAATCAGCCCTGCCCAAGGCATGGGACACGAGAAAGACCATCTGGCCACCTCTGGAAGGATTGCTACATCATGAAGGAATATAAAAATTCCAATCTTTTTCAAGACAATCATGGACTGGGTGGTGGTTCAGGGTCCGGTTCTCATGGGCCGGGTTACGGCGGTGGCGGTTCTAGTTCTGGATTCCAAGGTAATCAGGGCGATCAAGGCAATCAGGGTGGCTACCATCGACAGTCAGGTCAGGGGAATCAGCAGCAGCAATCTAGGTATCAGAGTAACCCAAAGTAGCTGAATAGTGGGCAGTACCACGTCTTCACCATAAATTTATGCAAACGGGATCAGAAGCTTCGTAAAAGGGCAGTGAACGCCGTTGAACCGGCGGTTCCCCGTTACTTGCGCTGGTCTGAGCAGCCCATCGTATGGAGTCGGGAAGATCACCCGCCCCGGGTTGATAATCCGGGTCACCTAGCATTGGTGGTTGCACCCCAGGTTGGAGGGTATAAGTTTACCAAGGTACTCATGGACGGAGAGAGCAGCATCAATATCCTTTTTTACGAAACTTTCCGTCGCATGGGGTTGACAGATAAAAATCTTAAACCGTCGAATACGGTTTTCCATGGTGTGGTGCCTGGTAAGTCGGCGTACCCTGCTGGTAAGGTAGCTCTGGAAGTTGCCTTTGGAGATGATCATGACTCTAGGTCAGAGACATTGACCTTTGAAGTAGTCAAGATTCACAGCCCGTATCACGCTCTGTTTGGACGGCTGGCTTATGCCAAGTTCATGGCGCGGCCTTGTTATGTTTATCTGCAGCTCAAGATGCCGGGTTACAAGGGGACCATCACAGTACATGGGAGCCAAAAGATAGCCTTGGAATGTGAAGAAGGTGATGCGGCTTCTGCTGAGTTGGTTTGTGCAATGGAGGAGTTAAAATTTTACAAGGACAATGTTGATCCGGCGGATATGACGTCTTTGAAAAAGCCAACTACAGAGCATGATCCGATTTTGAAGTTTAAATCGGCAGATGACACTAAGATGGTTGATTTTGTTCCTGGCGATTCATCCAAGCAGTTCAGCATCAGTGCTAATATGGATCCGAAATAGGAAAGCGCGCTCATCGAGTTCATCCGTGAGAACCGGGACATCTTTGCATGGAAACCTTCTGACATGCCAGGTGTACCGAGGGAACTCGCTGAGCACACTCTCAATATTGATCCCAAGTTTAAACCGGTCAAGCAGTTTCTTCGTCGTTTCAATGAAGAAAGGCGTAAGGCCATTGGTGAGGAGGTAGCCCGGCTCTTGGCGGCTGGGTTTATTGTTGAAGTTTTTCATCCTGAGTGGTTGGCTAACCCGGTGCTGGTACTTAAGAAGAACGGCACTTGGCACATGTGTGTGGACTACACAGATTTAAACAAGGCTTGTCCGGTTGATCCTTTTGCTCTCCCTCGTATTGATCAGATTATTGATGCTACGGCGGGTTGTGAGCGTTTGAGTTTTTTGGATGCTTATTCTGGTTATCATCAGATCAAGATGGCAGTTAAGGACCAGGAGAAGACAACTTTCATAACTCCCTTTGGAGCCTTCTGCTATGTGTCTATGCCTTTTGGGCTCAAGAGTGCCTAGGCGACTTACCAACGATGTGTGCAGAATTGTCTTCATAATCAGATTGGACACAATGTTCATGCTTATGTGGATGATATTGTGGTGAAATCCAGAAAGAAGGAGACGTTGATAGACGACTTGAAGGAAACCTTTGATAATCTCTGAGTTTATAAGATGATGCTTAATCCGGCCAAGTGTGTTTTTGGTGTGCTGGCGGGTAAGCTTTTGGGCTTTCTGGTGTCTAACAGGGGCATTGAAGCTAATCCGGAGAAGATCAAAGCCGTTACTTCTCTGGCTAAACCGGCGTGTATCAATGATGTTCAACGACTGGCGGGTCGTATTGCGGCGCTAAGCCGGTTCATAAGCCGCCTCGGTGAGAAGGCTATCCCTTTGTATCAGATGATGAAAAAGACAGATGACTTCGTCTGGAGTGACGCTGCTAATGAGGCATTTGAGGCGCTTAAGAAGCAGCTGGCTGAGCCGCCGGTCCTAGTTGCGCCCGTTGATAAGGAGCCGCTGTTGTTATATGTGGCTGCTAATAGCCAGGCTGTCAGTGTGGCTATTGTGGTTGAAAGGAAAGAGGCAGGCAAGGAATATCCGGTTCAACGGCCGATTTATTATATCAGCGAAGTGCTTATTGAGTCCAAGCAGAGATACCCACATTGGCAGAAGCTTGTATATGGGGTTTTCATGGCAAGCCGGAGGCTTAAGCAATATTTTCAGGGTCACCCCATTACTGTGGTTAGCTCTGCTCCTTTAGGAGATATCATCCAAAACAGGGAAGCAACACGCAGGGTTGCCAAATGGGCCATTGAACTTGGGCCTCATGGTTTGAAGTATATGCCTCGCACGACCATCAAGTCTCAAGCACTGGTGGATTTCATCAATGACTGGACAGAGCTGCAGATGCCTGAAGAAAAACCAGATAACACGTATTGGACTATTCACTTTGATGGGTCCAAGCAATTGGAGGGCTCGGGGGCTGGATTTGTGCTAGCTTCCCCTCGAGGTGATAAATTTTGTTATGTTCTCCGTTTGATGTTCCCTTGCACTAACAATGCAGCTGAATATGAGGCCTTGCTCCACGGTCTTCGGATGGCTAAGGAGATGAACTTAAGCCGGGTAAGGTGCTTTGGTGACTCAGATTTGGTGGCTCAACAAGTCTCTGGTACTTGGGATTTAAGGATCCCCTCATGGCGGCTTATCGACGAGAGGTGGATATTATTGCTGGTCACTTCAAAGGTTATCAAGTTGAGCATGTTGATCGGAGGAAAAATGAAGCGGCTGATGCCTTAAGCCGGTTGGGTTCTCAACGTAAACCGGTGCCACCTAATGTCTTTCTTGACGTTTTGCATAACCCGTCGGTTAAGTTACCTACAGAGGAGGATTTGGCTATTCCTGACCCGGAAGCTCAGTTGGTGGCGGCTCTTCATGTTATTCCTGATTGGACAGTTCCATATTTGGCATATATGACCCGGGGCGAGTTACCTGAGGATGAAACCTTGGCCAGGCAAATAACCCGGCGGTCCAAGTCAATGACAATTGTCAATGGAGAGCTGCACCATTGCAGTGTTACCGGGGCGTTTCAGCGTTGTGTTTCTCCTGAAGAAGGCTGTGAGATTCTGCGTGAGATCCATGAAGGAGATTGTGGTCATCATGCCGGCTCTAAATCTCTTGTAGCCAAGGCTTTTCGTCACGGTTTTTATTGGCTGACGGCTCATGCTGATGCTGAGGACTTGGTCAAAAAATGTGACGGTTGTCAGAAGTTTTCACGTCGAGCTCATGTTCCGGCTCAGGAGTTGAGAATGATTCCAATCACTTGGCCGTTTGCAGTTTGGGGGCTTGATATGGTTGGACCTTTTAAGAGGTCCAAGGATAAGAAGACCCACCTCTTGATGGCGGTTGATAAATTCACTAAGTGGGTAGAGGCAGAGCCAGTCAGTAAGTGTGATGCAGCAACGGCGGTTCAATTCATGAAGAAGGTGATTTTCCGTTTTGGCTTTCCACACAGCATTGTAACAGACAATGGCACTAATCTCTCCAAGGGTGCTATGAAAGAATTTTGTCAACATGAGAATATCCGGCTTGATGTATCATCGGTGGCTCACCCCCAATCTAATGGTCAAGCTGAGAGGGCCAATCAAGAGATCCTGAGAGGCATCAAGCCCCGACTTATGGTTCCCTTACAGAGGACGCCGGGTTGTTGGGTAGAGGAGTTACCCTCGGTGCTATGGAGCATCAACACAACGCCCAACAGATCTATGGGTTACACGCCTTTTTTCATGGTTTATGGAGCAGAGGCGGTTGTCCCCAGTGACATCCGTCATGACTCACCCAGTGTGGCGGCTTACGTTGAAGCTGATAATGAAAATGCACGTCAGGATGCACTTGACCTGTTAGACGAGGCGCGTGATCTCGCAGCGGCTCGTTCGACGATTTACCAGCAAGATCTACGTCGTTATCACAGCTGCCGGGTCAAGACCAGAACCTTTCAAGAAGGCGACTTAGTGCTCCGGCTTATCCAGGATCAGACTGATATGCACAAGTTATCCCCACCTTGGGAAGGACCCTTTGTGGTCAGCAAGAATCTGAACAACGGGTCATACTACCTTATTGATGTTCGAGACCACAAGGACTCATGCACATCGGAGGAAGAGACTCGCCGGCCGTGGAATATTGCCCATCTTCGGCCTTACTACACCTGAGCCATTGGCTCTTCTGATGTACATATTCTTGACAATGTATATATTGTGATCAATATAATAAACTGGCACCCCTGCTAAAGCAGGGCCTCTGTCGTGTTTTCTTAATGAAGTCTTTGGTTACTTGGGGGCTTTCGGCTTATGAGCGAAGTTATGATTACCCTTTGAACCGGCTTATAAGCCAATGAAAAAAAACTTGGGGGCTTGCTACCCAGGTTAAAGGTACCAAAGAGAGTCTGTTGCAAAATCACAGCTCAAACATAGGTGCCCCTTGAGCACAGCTCAAAAATATTACTTGGGGGCTCCTTGATTCTAAAGAACAAAGAGTTTGTATAACCCTTGGAAGCCAGGTGTATTCACCTAAAACCCCGGGTTATCCTGCCTTTTTAAGTAAGCCACTCCGCCCAGGTATTCCTGGAATGACCCGCCGAACATTTGACAAGTCAATCTTATACAGACCCTGAACTTGTCAAAGTTAAAACGACGATTGGTTATGTGAGGTCCATCTTATAAGGTTTGTATATAGGTTTAACTCAGTGGCTGTGCGGCCCGTGAAAGCACTCGATTTTCGGCCTGGCAGCCCATGAAAAGCCTCGTTTTTTCGTTTGTTTTATTCCACAGTTTTTTGAGGTTTATTTGATGAGGCTTATAATGCTTTATGATCATAATTCATCCAGTGTTTATTAACCCGTCCTGGTTTTTTGACTATAAGTCGCCAGTATGAGATAAGATAACATTCGGTGTTTATTAACCCGGCCTGGCTTTTGACTATAAGTCGCCAGTATGAGATAAGATAATATCCGGTGTTTATTAACCCGGCCTGGTTTTGTTCATAAGCCAGGCAATCTATGATAATTACCAGTGCTCAAAGTTTGGGTTCTCCCCCTTACTACACCGGTTTGGTAAACCAACAGTGTGATCAAATATCACAGGTATGGTATATTTTAAATTTGGTTATTCTTAAAGTCCAGCCTTGGGTATAAGCTATGTTAGTTTCCATGGTTTTATAGTGGGCGTTATGACCCGTCCAGCGGTAAACCGCCAGGACACTTTTAATCCGTTGCATGCAGGAGCAGATTCCACATTGTTAATATTATAAACATAAGTGGCATATCTTAACATGGTGGATTAGCAGTGTCATGCAAAGTAAATATGCATGATGGCATATCAGAACAAGAGTTTAAGCTAGCCTATTACAAGGTGTTTGGTGCCCAAAAGAATAATTATTTTAACAAGTCTTAAAGAAAGCAGCTGCTAAACCGGCCCCCGGTTTACGAATCCTGGCCTGGCTGACTTGAAGGTTGCGGATCGTCCAGCGCCGGTTCATCTTCCTCTTCTCTACCCAGTGGCTGGAAATCAATGGTGGTCCAATTGATCCCAGTTAAGGCCTTGAATACAGCTTCATCACTTATAAGTGTGGAGGGGTCAACATCAGGGGCATAGGTATGCTTACGGATTGGAGGAATAAGATTTGGAGCATCATAAGTTGGCGTGTTAACTCTCTTGTTGTTGGCATCATAAATCGACTGATAATGTGAAAGATTGGTTTCTTCAGCCAATTTGCTAGCCAATGGGCGCATTTCCCTCGTCAAGGCTCTGAGGTCATCGTTATTAAAGTTTGACCCGTCCTCCTTTATGCTCGGGTAGCCGTTTCCCACATCGGCCGGATCAAGATCAGATATCCAAGCTTTGGCCCGAGTCAGTGCAGTAAGAGCACCCGCCCTGGCAGCTGACTTCTTTAGCTCTTCAAACCGTGCAGGCATCATCGCCAGACTTTCCAACGTCTCCTTGATCAAGGTTGGGGGCGGTTTATTATGGGAAGCTGTGCAGATAACCCGCTGTACGCCGGTATATAATTGCTCTATAAGTGTATAGGCGGCTTTCAGTTTTTGCCGCATATCTGAGCCAAGATGAGCAATGCGAGTTCCTGCATCATCAAAAACATCGGTAAACCGGCAGTCTCTTACATAATGCATGTTCAAAGCTTATGAAGAAGTTATTTACCAAATACGGCAGCGGTCATGGCATTTATTTGCTGTTTCAAGCCAGTCAGCTCCTCGGCTACCGGATTAAGGGCAGCCTCAGCATCCTCAGCCCTCTTCAGCAGAGTTGATTTTTCTCTATCCCAACCTGCCCGCTCGTTCTTGAAGCTCTCCTTCAGTTTTTCCATTGCTGTTAAGGCACTGGTCAGTTCCTCCTTGGCTTTGGAGGTCTCGGCTTGTTGCGACTTGATATTTTCTTGAAGGTCGGCGATTTGAGATTCCTTCTTGTTAAGATCAACCTGCAAGAGACATGTAATTAATTACATAGCAGTGCATATTCAAAGTCCCAAGCACATAACAAGTAATATACTTGGCACTTGGGGGCTAATGTCTATTGCTTCTTATCAAAAAAAAATTCAAGTCCCAAGCACATAACAACTATCAGCTTGATGGTCAACCGGATTATAAAGGTCCTAAGTAAGAATTTTGAGCCTTACAGCATATTTAGTCTCAACTTAACATATTTATTAAGTCGACCCTTGGGGGCTACACAGGCGAAATTGAAGATTTATTATTCTAAAGTCCCGGTTCATATTGACATTATAAACCGGCCCTTGCGGGCTAGTGGAGTTGATCTATATGGCTCTTGAAAGTTTGCAGAACATTCTATTCTTTTATGTCCAGTAAACTTGGCGGCTAAGGGAAGAATATTTATGCAGAGTTAACAACATTTACCTCATATCGCTCCTTCATCATGTTCAGTAAACCGGCTTCATAATCACGGCTTGTGTACAAACGGTTTAAAAACCCAGAATGAATATCTTGGGCGCTGAGGTGGGCATAGCTTTCCAAGTCCGCCTTCCACTTGCCCTTGTCAACAGCAGAAAATTCTTCTTTGGCACTATGTTTTGACAGAGCAGTGGGGTTGTCTAGGGCTGTATACCTGACACCGGTAACTACAACATCGTCAGCTTTATCATCAACAGCCTTAGTTGGGCTTGGCGGTTTATCAGCATGACCCATCGGATCAATTTCCATCTGCTCAACAAAGGTGTCATGATCTTGCGGTGGCGGATCATCAAGAATAGCTTCAGTATTTGTTTCAAACTGTTCCGGGTTCTTTTCCGGATCAGTTTGCGCGCTGTCATCAGCCGGTTTGTTCAATTTGGCCTTTTTACTGGGTCTGGCCTTGGCTCTGACAGAGACGCAAATAACAGGTTAGTATAATGATCAAGCATAAGGTATAAGGGGTTAGTTAAAAATGCTCACCCAGGAACAGTTTTGAGGGTTGGAATTTGTGTCCTTGTGGACTCTCCAGAGGATGAAAGGGAAGTTCCCTGATAGTTTGAATCAGATGGATTAAGAGGTTGTCGGAAATAACCCGCCTTGGGATAAGATGTGTCAGAAATAGAAGAGACCTCTGGGCGGCGTTTACGAACTAGCGAGTTCGGTAAACCGGAAGAAGTGACCACATGGCCGCTATGCCGGGTTGTGCGGCAAGCTTCGTGTTGCTGCTTCTTCAAAAGAAAGTTTGGATCCTAGTAAGCTAGGGGGTGAGAAAATCTTAATTTCCGGCTTGCTTGTCGGTTTTCTGTGTGGGCAGAGGTTCTGAACCGGATGAGAGAATAGTTACCTCTACGTCATTTGCGCGGCTAGCTTGTGCGTCGTCCTGATAAAAATCATCGTCAATGAGATGTATGAAAAAAGAGCCAAGTGAATCAAGTTCTACCTCTAACTCCGGATTATCATCGTCAATGTTTAACTCGGTAGGCTCGGTGTTTTTCTTCTTAGCGGGCTTCTTGTTGACCTTGGTTTTGACACGAAGTGTTTTGGCCGGTTTATCCTGCGGTTTCTTCTTCCAGAACGGATCATCACCCTGTTTAAAGATTGAAAAAGATCATAAGGGAGTATTAAGAATATGGATTAAAGCAGGAGTGGGGCAATTCTTACAGCTGGCGGTTTATTTGAAGCGCAGAAAGGATTAAGTCCTGTTTTGCTACAGTCGGTCACCGGTTCATCCAACATCTTCTTGACAGATTCAGTAATTTCAGCATCAGTCAGCTGAATATCAGTGTGGCATTGAGGGTCTTTCACATCCCCTGTGTACTCATACATTAAACCGGGGGGACGGCTTAAAGGCAAAATGCTCCAAGATACCCAGCAACGGACAAAATCGATGCCTGTCAAACCATTTGCCATAAAGGCTCTGAGCTTTGAAAGTTGTGGTGCATATTTGGACCGTTCCTTTGCATTGAGTCTTTGGGGGAATGGATGTGCATCGGTAAGCCGGTGAGCACGGTAACCCGACAGAGGATTCTCGCCAGCTGGAGATGTATCTTGGCAATAGAACCAAGTTTGATTCCAATCTTTGGGATGGCTATGATGCCTAGCGTGAGGGAAGCTGACGTCTTTTCTCTTCTGAATTGAAACCCCGCCAAGTTCAGTATTGGGCCCATCCGTAAATTCAGTACGGCGGTTTAAATAGAAGAAATCTCTGAACAGGTCGACTGTGGGCTCTTCTTGCAGGTAGGCTTCACAAAACACTTGAAAATTGCAAATATTGGACACGGAGTTAGGCCCAATATCTTGAGGGTGAAGTTGGAAGAAGTGAAGCACATCACGGAAATTTTTTGATCCGGGAGGGCTGAACCCTCGACTCAGATGATCAACAAAAACGACCACTTCCCCATCCTTGGGCTCAGGACGATTTTCTGGACCGGGGGCTCTCCAGTGGATGTCTTCCTTTTTCACTAAAGCGTCGGTTGCAACCCACCCGTTCAATTCTTCTTCGGTAACCCGGGATTGAACCCAGTTACAGGAATAAAAGGATTTGGCCATTTATACGATAACCTGGAAAAGATTTGAGCCGGTTTAAGGTTCATGGTTAACAGGCAGAAAGTGTTGAAGCATGCATAAATGTTAAACCGGACAGTGACGTTATCAAATCACAAAGACAAGCACTTGGCGGTTTAAGAGGGGACTAATGGTACCTGGCAGGTTATTATTTTCTGAGGTTAAACCGCCTACACGGATATTGAAAGTATAGATCTGAAGTTGGAAAATGGCTAAGTGATGAAAAACAGGTTTCACAGATTGGTATTGCAATTTTGGATCTACCGCGTGTCAGAAAATGAAAGTATATTCAGACCTAAAATACTGGTACTTGAGCAGTTTATGAAGGTCCAGATCGGATTTTTTCTACCTAAAAGAGATGCTCTGATGGGGAAAAAGGGACTAGGATTATTGCCGCACAGGATAAATATCAAGCTTGAGTCAAACCTCATGCTACAGCGAAGAACAGGTGAAGAACAGTGCCGAACCTCCATGAATCCGTTCGAACCCTAATGAGATCTACGGAGGGGGAAGGAGGAAGAACTTACCAAGGCTGTTGAACGGCGGAGGCGCGTGAGCAAGATCTGGACCAAGTCAGGTTGAAGCGGCGGCTGATGGTGATGCAGAGGAGAAGGTCGATGGCGGCGGCTGGAGAGCAGCGCGTCGCAAGGAAGGCGATGAAGACGAAGAGGCCGAGGGGGGAAAGTGAAAAGGACCCCTGGCCCTATTTATAAGGTGAATGGATAAGTGGCATGCGCGGGAATCAAGGAGCTCCAAAATTGGGTGATGTCATGGCGGGTTATCATGATCTCGGAAGATGACGTCACGGCGAGTTACAAATTTTTGCGAAGGTAATGAAGAAGGAATTTTCCTAAGTGTTGAAGATTGACATGAACAAGTTCAAATCAACCTGGGGCCTAATGTTGGGGATATAACTATTGAGTATAAACCGCCCAGCAGGGGCCGGGTTATGTTCATAATGATTTACCTGTATTGAAGCCCATGAAGACATAGAAGATAATGACTTACGAAGGAGACTTAATAAGAAGGCCCAAAGCCCAAAGGCGAGTTAGGGCCCATAGATGTAAACCGCCATAAGTATATGACTTGTATTGTAAGATAGGAAAGAGTGGATACCGAGATGGACACGTTTATGAGCCGGCCGGGATTCTGTGAACCGCCGGGCGTCAACCTGTGTATATAAAGGGACGACCCGACGGTGGTTTAGGGACAAGAAACAACAGATCAAGAGCCAGGTTAAGCGTATTCGCTCCCTGGTCATCGAAACCCTAGCAATACCACCTCAAACTAGATTAGGCCTTCACCTTCACCGCAAGGGGCCGAACCAGTATAAACTCCCCGTGTCCTTTGTCCTGATTAACCCCTTTAAACTAACCTCATTGCGATGGCTCCACGACTAAGTCCTCACACTAGGACATCTGCCGTGACTATTCCACGACAATCCCCCTATTAAAGAAAAGATTGAGGAGCCAGTCATAGTTAAAGATGAAACTATCATATATAATGTTGACCCAGTTGTGCCAACGACTTACATTGAAAAACCACCTTTGCCTGTTAGGATAAAGGAACATGCTAAAGTCTCAACCGTGGTTAACAAAAGTAATATTAGAACACCTAAACCTTTTGAACAAATTTAAGTGGAACCTAGTATTGCTATGGTTATTTATTTTTGTGATGAAGCTGCTAGAATTGCCAAACCCGATATTAAAGATAAGAATAAGCCCGTTGTTGGCATGCCTGTTGTCTCGGTTAAAATAGGAGATCATTGCTATCATGGTTTATGTGATTTGGGTGCTAGTGCGAGTGCTATTCCTTTTACCTTATATCAAGAAATTATGAATGATATAGCTCCCGCTGAAATAGAAGATATTGATGTCACTATTAAACTTGCAAACAGAGACACCATCACACCACTTGGGATAGTTAGAGATGTTGAAGTCTTGTGTGGGAAAATAAAATACCCTACTGATTTTCTACTTCTCGGTTCTCCACAAGATGATTTTTGTCCCATAATATTTGGTAGACCTTTCTTGAACACTGTCAATGCTAAGATAGATTGCCATAAAGAAACTGTCAGTGTCAATTTTGGTGATGTGTCTCATGAGTTTAATTTCTCTAAGTTTCGTAGACATCCTCATGATAAAGAATTGCCTAGTAAGGATGACATAATTGGTCTTGCTTCTATTGCCGTACCTCCTACTAATCCTTTAGAACAATATTTGCTAGACCATGAGAATGATATGCGCTTGCATGAAAGAAATGAAATAGATAAAATATTCTTTGAGCAACAACCTATTCTTAAACACAATTTGCCTGTTGAAACTCTAGGAGGCCCTCCTCCACCTAAAGGTGATCATGTGTTTGAATTAAAGCAATTGCCTGACACTTTGAAATATGCTTATCTTGACGAGAAAAAGATATATCCTGTTGAAAGTGCAACTAATCCCCGTGTGGTTTTGGTAATTCATAACAACATATAGCTCATTGAACTAATATCCATTCAAGATAAATATTTTAGGAAGTTCAATGAATGGCATGGCATGGACTAGATATGTGGACCCCTCAAAATGCTAAGGACAAATATTGGCAAAAGCTCAAGACTCTTCATCTTTATTTTAGTGATCCAAGATCACATTGAGTCCATAGGAAAGCCAATACTATTAAAAGGGGATGAGGTGTTGCTTAATGGCTTGCTTGCTCAAATGCTTAGTGATATTGCTCCAAAACCCTCAGCCACTTTCTCCATCCAAATATGTCCAAACCCTAACTCCAACTCAGCCCCACCAATTCTTTCTATCCGGAGCCACCGAGTTCATATGACATAGCCATAGCCAGAAACCCTAGCAATTCGGTCTTACCGATACGGGTCTCGGTCTCACCGAGATGGCCTTGCCAACACACTGTGACTTGTTGCATTTATTTTGGTCTCACTGAGTTATGCAATCGGTCTCACCGAGTTGGCTTGACAAATTCTCTGTTGCCTTATTGCTTCACTTCGGTCTCACCGAGTTGATGCAATCGGTGCCACCGAGATGATGTTTGCCCTAAGCCCTAGCACATCGGTCCCAACGAGTTGTTCCAGTCGGTCACACCGAGATTCCTAACGTTCACATTTTTTAACAGATCGGTGCCACCGAGTTTCACCATTCAGTCCCACCGAGATGAGTCAAATGTGTGTAACGGTTGGATTTTGTGTGGAGGCTATATATACCCCTCCACCCCTTCTCCATTTGTGAGAGAGCCATCAGAATGTGCCTACACTTCCACCATACATTTTCTGAGAGAGAACCACCTAGTCATGTGTTGAGATCAAGACATTCCAATCCTACCACAAGAATCTTGATTTCTAGCCTTCCTCAAGTTGCTTTCCACTCAAATCATCTTTCCACCATAGCCAAATATGAGAGAGAGTTGAGTGTTGGGGAGACTATCATTTGAAGCATAAGAGCAAGGAGTTCATCATCAACACACCATCTATTACCTTTTGGAGAGTAGTGTCTCCTAGATTGGTTAGGTGTCACTTGGGAGCCTCCGTCAAGATGTGGAGTTGAACCAAGAAGTTTGTAAGGGCAAGGAGATCGCCTACTTCGTGAAGATCTACCCGAGTGAGGCAAGTCCTTCGTGGGCGATGGCCATGGTGGGATAGACAAGGTTGATTCTGAAGGAAATATGCCCTAGAGGCAATAATAAAGTTGTTATTTATATTTCCTTATATCATGATAAATGTTTATTATTCATGCTAGAATTGTATTAACCGGAAACTTGATAGATGTGTGAATACATAGACAAAACAAAGTGTCCCTAGTATGCCTCTACTTGACTAGCTCGTTAATCAAAGATGGTTAAGTTTCCTAACCATAGACATGTGTTGTCATTTGATGAACGGGATCACATCATTAGGAGAATGATGTGATGGACAAGACCCATTCGTTAGCTTAGCATAATGATCGTTAAGTTTTATTGCTATTGCTTTCTTCATGACTTATACACATTCCTCTGACTATGAGATTATGCAACTCCTGAATACCGGAGGAACACCTTGTGTGCTATAAAACGTCACAACATAACTGGGTGATTATAAAGATGCTCTACAGGTGTCTCCGAAGATGTTTGTTGGGTTGGCATAGATCGAGATTAGGATTTGTCACTCCGAGTATCGGAGAGGTATCTCTGGGCCCTCTCGGTAATGCACATCATATGAAGCCTTGCAAGCAATGTGACTAATGAGTTAGTTACAGGATGATGCACTACGGAACGGGTAAAGAGACTTGCCGGTAACGAGATTGAACTAGGTATGATGATACCAACGATCGAATCTCGGGCAAGTAACATACCGATGACAAAGGGAATAACGTATGCTGTTATGCGGTTTGACCGATAAAGATCTTCGTAGAATACGTAGGAGCCAATATGAGCATCTAGGTTCCACTATTGGTTATTGACCGGAGATGTGTCTCGGTCATGTCTACATAGTTCTCGAACCCGTAGGGTCCGCACGCTTAACGTTCGATGACGATTTGTATTATGAGTTATGTGATTTTGATGACCGAAGTTTGTTCGGAGTCCCGGATGAGATCACGGACATGACGAGGAGTCTCGAAATGGTCTAGAGGTAAAGATTCATATATTGGAAGGCTATATTCGGACATCGGAAAGGTTCCGAGTGATCCGGGTATTTTTCGGAGTACCGGGGAGTTACGGGAATTCACCGGGAGAAGTAATGGGCCTTATTGGGCCATACGGGAAAAGGAGAGGCAGGCCACGTGAGGAGGCGCGCACCCCCCCTTGCCCAAACCGAATTGGACTAGGGGAGGGGGCGCAGCCCCCTCTTTCCTTTCCCTCTCCCTTCCCCCTTTCCTACTTCGTATGGGAGGTGGAATCCTATTAGGACTAGGGAGTCCTAGTAGGACTCCACACCTTGGTGCGCCCCCCCTAGGGTCGGCTGCCTCTCCCTCTCCCTCCTTTATATACAGAGGCAAGGGGGCACCCTAGAGGACACAAGATCATTGATCCTTAGCCGTGTGCGGTGCCCCCCTCCACAGTTACACACCTCGGTCATATTGTCGCAGTGCTTAGGCGAAGCCCTGCGCCAGTAACATCATCATCACCGTCGCCACGCCGTCGTGCTGACGGAACTCTCCCTCGCCCTCAATTGGATCAAGAGCTCGAGGGACGTCATCGAGCTGAACGTGTGCTGAACGCGGAGGTGCCGTACGTTCGGTACTTGGATCGGTTGGATCGCGAAGATGTTCGACTACATCAACCGCGTTACTAAATGCTTCCGCTTTCGGTCTACGAGGGTACGTAGACACACTCTCCCCTCTCGTTGCTATGCATCACCATGATGGATCTTGCGTGATCGTAGGAAATTTTTGAAATACTACGTTCCCCAACAGTGGCATCCGAGCCAGGTCTATGCGTAGATGTTATTTGCATGAGTAGAACACAAAGAGTTGTGGGCGATAATAGTCATACTGCTTACCAGCATGTCATACTTTGATTTGGCGGTCTTGTTGGATGAAGCGGCTCAGACCGACATTACGTGTACACTTACGCGAGACTGGTTCTACCGACGTGCTTCGCACATAGGTGGCTAGTGGGTGTCAGTTTCTCCAACTTTAGTTGAATCAAGTGTGACTACGCCCGGTCCTTGTTGAAGGTTATAATAGCACACTTGACGAAAAATCGTTGTGGTTTTGATGCGTAGGTAAGAACGGTTCTTGCTCAGCCCGTAGCAGCCACGTAAAACTTGCAACAACAAAGTAGAGGACGTCTAACTTGTTTTTGCAGGGCATGTTGTGATGTGATATGGTCAAGACATGATGCTATATTTTATTGTATGAGATGATCATGTTTTGTAACAGAGTTATCGGCAACTGGCAGGAGCCATATGGTTGTCGCTTTATTGGATGCAATGCAATCGCCATGTAATTGTTTTTACTTTATCACTAAGCGGTAGCGATAGTCGTAGAAGCAATAGTTGGCGAGACGACAATGATGCTACGATGGAGATCAAGGTGTCGCGCCGGTGACGATGGTGATCATGACGGTGCTTTGGAGATGGAGATCAAAGGCACAAGATGATGATGGCCATATCATATCACTTATATTGAATTGCATGTGATGTTAATCCTTTTATGCATCTTATTTTGCTTTGTACGGCGGTAGCATTATAAGATGATCTCTCACTAAATTTCAAGGTATAAGTGTTCTCCCTGAATATGCACCGTTGCGAAAGTTCTTCGTGCTGAGACACCACATGATGATCGGGTGTGATAGGCTCTACATTCAAATACAACGGGTGCAAGCTAGTTTTGCACACGCAGAATACTCGGGTTAAACTTGACGAGCCTAGCATATGCAGATATGGCCTCGGAACACTGGAGACCGAAAGGTCGAGCGTGAATCATATAGTAGATATGATCAACATAGTGATGTTCACCATTGAAAACTACTCCATCTCACGTGATGATCGGACATGGTTTAGTTGATTTGGATCACGTGATCACTTAGATGATTAGAGGGATGTCTATCTAAGTGGGAGTTCTTAAGTAATATGATTAATTGAACTTTAATTTATCATGAACTTAGTCCTGGTAGTATTTGCAAATTATGTTGTAGATAAATAGCTCGCATATAGCTCCCCTGTTTTATTTTTGATATGTTCCTGGAGAAAACTAAGTTGAAAGATGATAGTAGCAATGATGCGGACTGGTTCCGTGATC
The DNA here is from genome assembly GCA_011799875.1 of Thinopyrum elongatum. Classification (NCBI taxonomy): domain Eukaryota; kingdom Viridiplantae; phylum Streptophyta; class Magnoliopsida; order Poales; family Poaceae; genus Thinopyrum; species Thinopyrum elongatum. The sequence goes on along the minus strand of CM022298.1, from coordinate 462,482,954 downwards.
TGAGGATTATCCTCATTGCTGCACAGAAGAATTATGTCCTTGATGCACCGCTAGGTGACAGAACTATTGCAGGAGCAGATGCAGACGTTATGAACGTTTGACAAGCTCGGTATGATGACTACTTGATAGTTTAGTGCACCATGATTTACGGCTTAGAACCGGGACTTCAAAAACGTTTTGAATGCCACGGAGCATATGAGATGTTCTAAGAGCTGAAATCAGTATTTCAGACTCATGCCCGTGTCGAGAGGTATGAGACCTCTGACAAGTACTTTGCCTACAAGATGGAGGAGAATAGCTCAACCAGTGAGCATGTGCTCAGAATGTCTGGGTACTACAGTTGCTTGAATCAAGTGGTAGTTAATCTTTCGGATAAGATAGTAATTGACAGAATTCTCTAGTCACTATCACCAAGTTACTGGAACTTCATGATGAACTATAATATGCAAGGGATGACAAAAACAATTCCCGAGCTCTTCGTGATGTTGAAATCAACGAAGGTAGAAATCGAGAAAGAGCATCAAGTGTTGATGGTTAACAAGACCACTAGTTTCAAGAAAAGGGTAAAGGGAAGAAGGGGAACTTCAAGAAGAATAGCAAGCAAGTTGCTACTCCCGGAAAGAAGCCCAAGTCTGGACCTAAGCCTGAAACTGAGTGCTTCTACTGCAAAGGGACTGGTTACTGGAAGCGGAACTTCCCCAACTATTTGGCGGATAAGAAGGATGGCAAAGTGAACAAAGGTATATTTGATATACATGTTATTGATGTGTATTTTACTAGTGTTCATAGTAGCCCATGGGTATTTGATACTAGTTCAGTTGCTAACATTAGTAACTCGAAACAGGTGTTGCAAAATGAACAGAGACTAGTTGAGGACGAGGTGACGATGTGTGTTGGAAGAGATTCCAAGGTTGATAAGATCACCATCGCACACTCCCTCTATTTTCGGGATTAGTGTTGAACCTAAATAAATGTTATTTGGTGTTTGCGTTGAGCATGAATATGATTGGATCATGTTTATTGCAAAATAAATGTTATTTGGTGTTTGCGTTGAGCATGAATATGATTGGATCATGTTTATTGCAATACGGTTATTCATTTAAGTCAGAGAATAATTGTTATTCTGTTTACATGAATAAAAACCTTCTATGGTCATACACCCAATGTAAATGGTTTATTGAATCTCAATCGTAGTGATACACATATTCATAATATTGAAGCCAAAAGATTCAAAGTTAGTAATGATAGTGCAACTTATTTGTGGCACTGCCGTTTAGGTCATATTGGTGTAAAGCGCATGAAGAAACTCCATACTGATGGACTTTTGGAATCACTTGATTATGAATCATTTGATGCTTGCGAACCATGCCTCATGGGCAAGATGACTAAAACTCCGTTCTCCGGAACAATGGAGCGAGCTACGGACTTATTGGAAATAATACATACCGATGTATGCGGTCCGATGAGTATTGAGGCTCGCGGCGGGTATCGTTATTTTCTGACCTTCACAGATGATTTGAGCAGATATGGGTATATCTACTTAATGAAACACAAGTCTGAAACGTTTGAAAAGTTCAAAGAATTTCAGAGTGAAGTGGAAAATCATCGTAACAAGAAAATAAAGTTTCTACGATCTGATCGCAGAGGCAAATATTTGAGTTACGAGTTTGGTCTTCATTTAAAACAATGTGGAATAGTTTCGCAACTCACGCCACCTGGAACACCACAGCGTAATGGTGTGTCCGAACGTCGTAACTGTACTTTATTAGATATGGTGCGATCTATGATGTCTCTTACCGATTTACCACTATCGTTTTGGGGTTGTGCATTAGAGACAACTGCATTCACGTTTAAAAGGGCACCATCTAAATCCATTGAGACGACACCGTATGAACTGTGGTTTGGCAAGAAACCTAAGCTGTCGTTTCTTAAAGTTTGGGGCTGCGATGCTTATGTGAAAAAGCTTCAACCTGATAAGCTCGAACCCAAATCGGAGAAATACGTCTTCATAGGATACCCAAAGGAAACTGTTGGGTACACCTTCTATCACAGATTTGAAGGCAAGATATTTGTTGCTAAGAATGGATCCTTTCTAGAGAAGGAGTTTCTCTCGAAAGAAGTGAGTGGGAGGAAAGTAGAACTTGATGAGGTAGTGGTACCTTCTCTTGAATTGGAAAGTAGTTCACCATAGAAATCAGTTCCAGTGATGCCTACACCAATTAGTGAGGAAGCTAATGATGATGATCATGAAACTTTAGATCAAGTTACTAGAGAACCTCGTAGGTCAACCAGAGTATGTTCCGCACCAGAGTGGTACGGTAATCCTGTTCTGGAAGCCATGTTACTAGACCATGACGAACCTACGAACTATGAGGAAGCGATGATGAGCCCAGATTCCGCGAAATGGATTGAGGCCATGAAATCTGAGATGGGATCCATGTATGAGAACAAAGTATGGACTTTGGTTGACTTGCCCGATGATCGGCAAGTCATTGAGAATAAATGGATCTTCAAGAGGAAGACAGACGCTGATAGTAGTGTTTCTATCTACAAAGCTCGAATTATCGCAAAAGGTTTTCGACAAGTTCAAGGTGTTGACTACGATGAGATTTTCTCACTCGTATCGATGCTTAAGTCTGTCCGAATCATGTTAGCAATTGCTGCATTTTATGAAATCTGGCAAATGGATGTCAAAACTGCATTTCTTTAATGGATTTATTATAGAAGAAGTTGTATATGATGCAACCAGAAGGTTTTGTCAATCCTAAAGGTGCTAACAAAGTGTGCAAGCCCCAGCGATCCATCTATGGACTGGTGCAAGCATCTCGGAGTTGGAATATACGCTTTGATAAGTTGATCAAAGCATATAGTTTTATACTGACTTGCGGTGAAGCCTGTATTTACAAAAAAAGTGAGTGGGAGCACTACAGTCTTTCTGATAAGTATATGTGAATGACATATTGTTGATCGGAAATGATGTAGAATTTTTTCTGGAAAGCATAAAGGAGTGTTTGAAAGGAGTTTTTCAAAGAAAGACCTCGGTGAAGCTGCTTACATATTGAGCATCAAGATCTATAGAGATAGATCAAGATGCTTGATAAGATGTTTTTCAATGTGTACATACCTTGACAAGATTTTGAAGTAGTTCAAAATGGAACAGTCAAAGAAGGAGTTCTTGCCTGTGTTACAAGGTGTAAAATTGAGTAAGACTCAAAACACGACCATGGCAGAAGATAGAAAGAGAATGAAAGTCATTCCCTATGCCTCAGTCATAGGTTCTATAAAGTATGCCATGCTATCTACCAGACCAGTTGTGTGCCTTGCTATGAGTTTAGCAAGAAGGTACGATAGTGATCCAGGAGTGGATCACTGGATAGCGGTCAAAGTTATCCTTAGTTACCTAAGAGGACTAAGGAAATATTTCTCGGTTATGGAGGTGATAAAGAGTTCATCGTAAAGAGTTACGTCGATGCAAACTTTAATACCGATCTGGATGACTCTGAGTCTCAATCTGGATACATATTGAAAGTGGGAGCAATTAGCTAGAGTAGCTCCATGCAGAGCATTGTAGACATAGAAATTTGCAAAATACATACGGATCTGAATATGGCAGACCCGTTGACTAAACCTCTCTCACAAGCAAAACATGATCACACCTTAGTAAACTCTTTGGGTGTTGGTCACATGGCGATGTGAACTATTGGTGTTAATCACATGGCGATGTGAACTAGATTATTGACTCTAGTAAACCCTTTGGGTGTTGGTCACATGGCGATGTGAACTATTGGTGTTAATCACATGGCGATGTGAACTAGATTATTGACTCTAGTGCAAGTGGGAGACTGAAGGAAATATGCCCTAGAGGCAATAATAAAGTTGTTATTTATATTTCCTTATATCATGATAAATGTTTATTATTCATGCTAGAATTGTATTAACCGGAAACTTGATACATGTGTGAATACATAGACAAAACAAAGTGTCCCTAGTATGCCTCTACTTGACTAGCTCGTTAATCAAAGATGGTTAAGTTTCCTAACCATAGACATGTGTTGTCATTTGATGAACGGGATCACATCATTAGGAGAATGATGTGATGGACAAGACCCATCCGTTAGCTTAGCATAATGATCGTTAAGTTTTATTGCTATTGCTTTGTTCATGACTTATACACATTCCTCTGACTATGAGATTATGCAACTCCTGAATACCGAAGGAACACCTTGTGTGCTATCAAACGTCACACGTAACTGGGTGATTATAAAGATGCTCTACAGGTGTCTCCGAAGGTGTTTGTTGGGTTGGCATAGATCGAGATTAGGATTTGTCACTCCGAGTATCGGAGAGGTATCTCTTGGCCCTCTCGGTAATGCACATCATATGAAGCCTTGCAAGCAATGTGAGTAATGAGTTAGTTACAGGATGATGCACTATGGAACGAGTAAAGAGACTTGCCGGTAACGAGATTGAACTAGGTATGATGATACCAACGATCGAATCTCGGGCAAGTAACATACCGATGACAAAGGGAATAACGTATGTTGTTATGCGGTTTGACCGATAAAGATCTTCGTAGAATATGTAGGAGCCAATATGAGCATCCAGGTTTCGCTATTGGTTATTGACCAGAGATGTGTCTCGGTCATGTCTACATAGTTCTCGAACCCGTAGGGTCCGCACGCTTAACGTTCGATGACGATTTGTATTATGAGTTATGTGATTTTGATGACCGAAGTTTGTTCGGACTCCCGGATGAGATCACGGACATGACGAGGAGTCTCGAAATTGTCGAGAGGTAAAGATTCATATATTCGAAGGCTATATTTGGACATCGGAAAGGTTCCGAGTGATCCGGGTATTTTTCGGAGTACCGGGGAGTTACGGGAATTCACCGGGAGAAGTAATGGGCCTTATTGGGCCATACGGGAAAAGGAGAGGCAGGCCACGTGAGGAGGCGCACACCCCCCTTGCCCAAACCGAATTGGACTAGGGAAGGGGGCGCAGCCCCCTCTTTCCTTTCCCTCTCCCTTCCCCCTTTCCTACTTCGTATGGGAGGTGGAATCCTACTAGGACTACGGAGTCCTAGTAGGACTCCACACCTTGGTGCGCCCCCCCCCCTAGGGCCGGCTGCATCTCCCTCTCCCTCCTTTATATACAGAGGCAAGGGGGCACCCTAGAGGACACAAGATCATTGATCCTTAGCCGTGTGCGGTGCCCCCCTCCACAGTTACACACCTCGGTCATATTGTCGCAGTGCTTAGGCGAAGCCTTGCGCCAGTAACATCATCATCACCGTCGCCACGCTGTCGTGCTGACGGAACTCTCCCTCGCCCTCAACTGGATCAAGAGCTCGAGGGACGTCATCGAGCTGAACGTGTGCTGAACGCGGAGGTGCCGTACGTTCGGTACTTGGATCGGTTGGATCGCGAAGACGTTTGACTACATCAACCGCGTTACTAAACGCTTCCTCTTTCGGTCTACGAGGGTACGTAGGCACACTCTCCCCTCTCATTGTTATGCATCACCATGATGGATCTTGTGTGATCGTAGGAAATTTTTGAAATACTATGTTCCCCGACAGATTCTTCGTGGACCCTTAGTGGGTGGAGCCCTCCGTGGACTCGCGCAGCTGTTACCCTTCGTGGGTTGAAGTCTCCATCAACGTGGACGTATGATAGAACCACCTATCAGAACCACGCCAAAAATCTCCGTGTCTCCATTGCGTTTGCCTTCTCCAAACCCTTCCCTTTACCTTCATATGTAATGTTTTACTTTCCGCTACTATACTCTTAGAATTGCATGTGTAGGTTAATTGCTTGACTTGTGTTAATTGCTAAAATCTGCCCACAACTAAAATTGGGAAAATGATAGATTTTTATTTGGTCAAGTAGTCTAATCACCCCCCTCTAGACATACTTTCGATCCTACACCTATTATTATTAGTGCTAACCTTACAGAGCATGAAGAAAAGATGTTGTTAAAAACTTTGAGGAAGCACCGTGCTGTTATTGAATATACTCTTGATGATCTTAAGGGCATTAGTCCCACTCTCTATCAGCACAAGATTAATATGGAACCTGATGCTAAACCCGACGTTGATCACCAACGACGATTGAATCCTAAGATGAAGGAAGTGGTAAGAATTGAAATACTGAAGCTTCTGGAAGCAGGTATAATCTATCCCATAGCTGATAGTAGATGGGTAAGTCATATTCATTGTGTCCCTAAGAAAGGAGGCATTATTGTTGTTCCTAATGATAAAAATGAACTTATCCCACAAAGAATTGTTACTGGCTATAGAATGGTAATTGATTTTAGAAATTTAAATAAAACCACTAGAAAAGATCATTACCCTTTGCCTTTTATTGTTCAAATGTTAGAAAGATTGTCAAAGCACACACACTTTTGCTTTCTTGATGGATATTCCGGTTTCTCTCAAATACCTGTATCACAACCTGATCAAGAGAAAACCACCTTTACTTGTCCTTTTGGAGCTTATGCTTATAGACGTATGCCTTTTGGTTTATGCAATGCACCTGCTACCTTTCAAAGATGTATGACTGCTATATTCTCTGACTTTTGTGAAAAGATTGTTGAGGTTTTCATGGACGATTTTTCCGTTTATGGAACTTCTTTTGTTGATTGCTTAAGCAACCTTGATCGAGTTTTGCAGAGATGTGAACATACTAACCTTGTCTTGAATTGGGAGAAGTGCCACTTTATGGTGAATGAAGGTATTGTCTTGGGGCATAAAATTTCTGAGCGAGGTATTGAGGTGGACAAAGATAAAGTTGATGCAATTGAGAAAATGCCATGTCCCGAAGATATTAAAGGTATTCGAAGTTTCCTTGGTCACACTGGTTTTTATAGGAGGTTTATTAAGACTTTTGTAAAATTTCTAGGCCTCTTACTAATCTCTTGCAAAAGGATGTTCCATTTGTTTTTGATGATGATTGTGTCGAAGCCTTCGAAACACTTAAGAAAGCCTTAACTTCTGCACCCATTGTTCAACCACCTGATTGGAACTTACCCTTTGAAATTATGTGTGATGCTAGTGACTATGATGTTGGTGTTGTTCTAGGATAAAGAGTTGATAAAAAATTAAATGTGATCCATTATGCTAGTAAAACTCTAGACAATGCCCAAAGAAATTATGCTACTACTGAAAAAGAATTTCTAGTTGTTGTGTTTGCTTGGGATAAATTCAAATCTTACATTGTTGATTCTAAAGTAATTGTTCACACAGATCATGCTGCTATTAAATACCTTATGGAAAAGAAAGATGCTAAACCTAGACTTATTAGGTGGGTTCTTTTGCTACGAGAATTTGACTTGCATATTACTGATAGGAAGGGAGTTGAGAATCCCGTAACTGATAACTTGTCTAGGTTAGAAAATATTCTTGATGACCCACTGCCTATTGATGATAGCAATCTGGATGAACAACTAGCTGTCATAAATGCTTCTCATAATACTCCTTGGTATGCTGACTATGCTAATTATATTGTAGCTAAATTCATATCACCTAGTTTCACATAACAACAAAAGAAAAAAATTCTTCTTTGACTTAAGACATTACTTTTGGGATGACCCACATATTTATAAAGAAGGAGTAGATGTATTATTAGACGTTGTATACCTAAGCATGAACAAGAACAAATCCTAAGGAAATGTCACTCCGAAGCCTACGGAGGGCATAATGTGGGAGACAGAACTGCACACAAGGTATTACAACCTGGTTTTTATTGGCCTACTCTTTTTAAGGATGCTCATAAGTTTGTTTCATCTTGTGATGAATCTCAAAGAATTGGCAATATTAGTAGACGTCAAGAAATGCCTATGAATTATTCACTTGTTATTGAACCATTTGATGTTTGGGGCTTTGATTATATGGGACCTTTTCCTTCCTCTAATGGGTATACACATATTTTGGTTGCTGTTGATTATGTCACTAAGTGGGTAGAAGCTATTCCAACTAGCAGTGCTGATCATAACACCTCCATTAAAATGTTGAAAGAAGTTATTTTCCCGAGGTTTGGAGTCCCTAGATATTTAATGACTGATGGTGGTTCACATTTTATTCATGGTGCTTTCCGTCAATTGCTTGCTAAATACGATGTAAACCATAGAATTGCATCTCCTTATCACCCTCAATCTAGTGGACAAGTTGAACTTAGCAATAGAGAAATAAAATTAATATTGCAAAAGACTGTCAATAGGTCCCGAAAGAATTGGTCTAAGAAATTTGATGATGCACTTTGGGCCTATAGAACAGCTTATAAAAATCATATGGGTATGTCTTCATATAAAATGGTTTATGGAAAAGCTTGTCATTTGCCTCTTGAGTTAGAATATAAAGCATATTGGGCAATTAAAGAACTCAATTATGACTTCAAACTTGCTGGAGAAAAGAGGTTATTTGATATTAACTCATTAGATGAATGGATAACCCAAGCTTATGAAAATGCCAAACTATTCAAAGAAAAAGTTAAAAGATGGCATGAGAAAAGAACCCAAAAGCGGGAATTCAAAGTGGGTGAGTATGTTCTATTGTACAATTCTCATTTTAGATTTTTTGCAGGAAAACTTCTCTCCAAATGGGAAGAACCATATATCATTGAAGAAGTTTATCACTCTGGAGCTATTAAGATCAATAATGTCGAAGGCACTAATCCTAAGGTGGTCAATGGACAAAGGATTAAGCACTATATTTCAGGTACACCTATTAATGTTGAAACTAACATTATCCAAACCATGACACCGGAGGAATACATAAAAGAGACCTTCCAGAACACTCCAGAACCCTGAAAAGGAAGAGGTACGTGATACGGTAAGTAAACGGACTCCAAAAATTCCGCAAAAATCTTTTCTGTCTGTTTTGGAATATTAGAAAAAAAAGAAACACCCGAGAAGGCAACCGAGGTGCCTACTAGGCACCAGGGCGCGCCTGCCCCCCTGGCGCGCCCTGGTGGGTAGTGGGCCCCTCGGGAACCTTCCCGACTCCGTTTTCCTGTGGTATACTTGTTTCCCAAGATAAAAATTCTTTATAAATCCCCCGGACGATTTGACCACCGTATCACGGAGAAATCCTATGTCCTTGTTTCGTGCTATTTTTTTGTCAGATCTATCAAGAAAGGCACCATGTCTTCTCCCTCCTCCAACAACGTAGAAGAAGATGCTTGGCTGCTGAAGATAGAATTAAGGAGGGAAGAACCAAAGGAAGCAACCAAGGAGGACAAGGCCAAGGAAGTTGCAGGGGATCAAGTTCGAGAAGAGGGACAAGCCATGCTCACGGGGGAAATTGAGAAAGAAGAAGATATCCTCCAACCCTACTATAACCATCTCACCCCCACTGAAATTGAAGCCTTAAAGTCTTTGAAACGGTTTGTGTTCAGAACACATATCTCACTCGTGAAATTATTTTGTTGGAAGAGCAAAACATCGCCCTCCGTAGCATCAATCGTAGATTGGAGTACCTTATGAGGCTAAAGTGTGAAACCCCTACTTCATCATCACCAAAGAAGGAGACTTGAGCACAAGGGTATGGGCACTCCCCTTGGCTTTCGCCAAGCTTGGCGAAGATGCCCCGGTATCGTATCACCATCACTTTTATCATCTTCACCAGTTTTTAGTTCGATCCTTAGTTATTTCGTGTTTTAGTTGAATAAAAGTTTAGTATGATCTATTTTCGAGTGCTAGTTTCATGATCTATCTATCTATGTAATCGAGTTGAGCGTTATATAGTAAATATTAGTTTGAGTTTTTGCTTCTTTATTTTCTTGTTTCAATCAAAATAAAGTAAATAATAAAAAAAGATCATATGCTAATCTTATGGAAAGTAATGACATCACATAAGGAAATGTATAAGTGGTAAAATTTATTGAAAGTTGACAAACATAGCATTGGTCAATGATGCAATTCATGAAAGAATTAATAAGGGAAGAGAAGATTCACATGCAAATATACTATCTTGGACATCTTTTATGATTGTGAGCCCCCATTAAGTATTTTATGTCGAATTGTTGACATTGGACAAGGAAGACATCGTAATGATTTATGTTTGTTCATATTCACATAGAAGCTATATTGTTATAGATCCTCCAACATGTGGTGCTCGCCCAATATCGTTGCTAGCCAAAAATCTGCACTAAGTAGAGATACTACTTGTGCATCCATAAACCTTAAACCCAAATTCATATTTCGAGAGTCCACCATACCTACCTATGGATTGAGTAAGATCCTTCAAGTAAGTTGTCATCGGTGCATAAGGCAATAAAAATTGCTTCTAAATATGTTTGATCTTTTATTGTAAGGGGAAATAAGCGTTGTACGAACTTGTGCTGGCAGAGTAATAAAAGCGGCAGACTGCATAATAAAGCTTGCTATCATGAGGGGCAATATAACGTGACGTTCTTTTGCATTAAGAAATTGTGCATCCAAAACCAAAAAGCACATGCCAACCTCTGATTCCCTCTGCGAAGGGCCTATCTTTTACTTTTATGTATTTACTTTTTATGCAAGAGCCAAAGTATTCTCCTCTATTCCTTTTTATTTTTCTCTTTTGCAAGCATCATTTGGTGGGGAAAGATCTAGGCACATATATCCAGTTGGATATGAGTAAGCATGAGTTATTATTGTTGACATCACCCTTAAGGTGAATAAGTTGGGAGGCGAAACTATAAGCCCCTATCTTTCTATGTGTCTGGCTAAAGCTTTTTGCTCCATATATATGGTTTTTTTTTACCAGAAGCTCCATATATATGTTATGAGTGTTAGCAATCATAGAATACTAAATGATGGTTGAGTATGTGGACTTGCTAAAAAGCTCTGACATGAGACCCTTCCTGAAACTATGATGAATTGCAATTGCATTTGTTGACTGAGAACATAGTTTGTTAGTTTTCAAGAAAGTTTATGCTTTATACTTCGATATTGTGATGAATTGTTACTTGTTCATAAGAAGTTTTATGATAAAGTTTATTTGCTGTTTTAATAATAATCATGATTCTACTATGTCCGTATTTTGTTTTTATCGACACCTTTCTCTCTAAACATGTGGACATGATTTTCGATATCGGTTTTCGCTTGAGGACAAGCGAGGTCTAAGCTTGGGGGAGTTGATACGTCCATTTTGCATCATGTTTTCCTACTGTTATTTATAGTGTTTTTATGCAATATAACACTTTGTGGAGCAATTCTAATGCCTTTTCTCTCGTAATATGCAAGGTTTACACAAAGAGGGAGAATACCGGCAGCTGGAACTCTGGACCTGAAAAAGCTATGTCAGAGATACCTATCCCGCACATCTTCAAATGAGCTAAAATTTTATGGAGAATTATTTTGGAATATATAAAAAATAATGGAGAAAAGAAATACCAGAGGGGCCACCCAGGTGCCCACTAGGTACCATGGCGCGCGTGCCCCCCTGGCGCACCCTGGTGGGTAGTGGGGGCCCTGGCCCACCTTCGGTGCCCATCTCCTGGTACATAAGGTATTTTGACATAGAAAAATAAGGAGAGGACTTTCGGGATGGAGCGCCGCCGTCTCGAGGCGGAACTTGGGCAGGAGCACTTTTGCTCTCCGGCGGAGCGATTCCGCCGGGGATACCTCCTTCCGGGAGGGGGAAATCGAAGCTATTGTCATCACCGACAACCCTCTCATCGTGGGAGGGCCAATCTTCATCAACATCTTCAACAACACCATCTCATCTCAAAACCCTAGTTCATCTCGTGTTCAATCTTTGTATCAAAACCTAATATTGGTACCTGTGGGTGGCTAGTATTGTTGATTACATCTTGTAGTTGATGATAGCCGGTTATTTGGTGGAAGATTATATGTTCAGATCTATTATGATATTCAATACCCCTCTGATCTTGAGCATGAATATGTTGTGTGAGTAGTTACTTTTGTTCTTTAGGACATGGGAGAAGTCTTGTCATAAGTAATGATGTGAATTTGATATTCGTTCGATATTTTGATGATATGTATGTTGTGATTCCCTTAGTGGTGTTATATGAACGTCGACTACATGACACTTCACCATCTTTGCGCCTAAGGGAATGCATTGTGGAGTAGTTATTAAATGATGGGTTGCTAGAGTGACAGAAGCTTAAACCCTAGTTTATGCGCTATTCCGTAAGGGGCTGATTTGGATCCATATGTTTAATGCTATGGTTAGATTTTATCTTAATTCTTTTTTCGTAGTTGCGGATGCTTACAAGGGGGGTTAATCATAAGTGGAAGGCTTGTTCAAGTAAGAACAACACCCAAGCACCGGTCCACCCACATATCAAATTATCAAAGTAGCGAACGCGAATCAAACCAACATGATGAAAGTGACTAGATGAAATTCCCATGTGTCCTCAAGAACGCTTTGCTTATTATAAGAGATTGTTTTGGCCTGTCCTTTGCTATAAAAGGATTGGGCTACCTTGCTGCACCTATTGTTACTATTGCTACTTATTACTTGTTACAAATTATCTTGCTATCAAACTATCTGTTACCGACAATTTCAGTGCTTGCAAAAATTACCTTGCTGAAAACCGCTTGTCATTTCCTTCTGCTCCTCGTTGGGTTCGACACTCTTACTTATCGAAAGGACAACGATTGATTCCCTATACTTGTGGCTCATCAAAGGGTGGCGGGAGGAGGCCGGCGAGAGGAGGTCGGTGAGAGGAGGGAGGAGAGAGGAGGGCGGCGAGATGAGGAGGGAGGGAGGGAGAGAGATACCTCGGGGGTGAGGTGGTAGCGGTGGGCGAGGGAAACGACGGCTGCGGGCAATAGCGCCGGGAGATGGAGCGGCAGCAGAGTGAAGAAGTGAGAGTGAGGAGGAAAGAGACAGCCGGGAGAGGATAAGTGGAGCTTAGCAGTAGCGCGGGGTCTAGGCCCATACTACTGGTAAGACATCTACATGTAGTGCCTGTCTGGTGGCCCATGCCGCTTATATGTGGGGCCCACGAGCTGGCCCCATGTATAAATAGTAGCAACTCGGGTTACAAGGCCCGCACTGCTGCTACATTAATAGTTGCAGCGCGGGTCCTATAGACAACGCTGCTACTATGTCCTACCCGCGGGGGGGGGGGGGGGGGGGGGGGGGGGGGGGGGGTACCTTTGGCCCCTCTTAGTAGTAGCGCGGGGTTGGCAAGCCCGCGCTGCTACTACTGGTTACCTGTTTCGCTGTGATTAACCCATTGCTGCTACTAAGTAGGGGAACAGTAGCATGGGTGCCTTACACATCATTGCTGTTAAGCATCTACATATAGGGTTTTCCCTAATAATAAAAGTTTCGTGCCTGGCCTGGATCTTCTCCAGCAGCTGCAGCTGCCGCTCCAAAGTGAGCATGACGTAAGTTGTGATCCGGCGCCTTGGCATGGCTAGCGGCGAACAGATTGAAAGTGGCAACGGTGGAGGGGAGGGAGATGGAAGAAATGGGGGCGGGCTAGGGTTAGGTTGCCACCGTTCAACTTAAATAGCCGGACTTGGTTCCTCTCGGGTGGCACGCAGGAGCGGCGCCACGAGGCACAATGAATGTGTCCTCAGCGACGAACGAAGGAGGCGCCCGTCGGACTGCTGGTTTATGCGTTTGACCACGTGGGTCCTTGCGATCAGTCCTATGCGGCGGGCGCGTTTCGGCGTCCCCATATCCTTCGTATATATGGGCCGGGAGCGCCGGTCAGTTCTACTGGTTCGGTCGGGTTCCACTTTTGCATCCGGGCAACCCGTCCAAACATTTGAGATGGATTTGAGGGCTGCAGTCGTAGATGATTTGAGGGCTCCGATTGCAGATGCTTCAAGTCCGTTTGGAAGTATTGCAAACAGTAGCCAAGGACTATTGTATTGGTAGCGAGTTAATGCGTCAAGTCACTGCTGCAGCTCCCCATGGAATCATGTTGCTGATCTACCTTGTCTCAATAACAGCGCTAGTCAGATACACCAGGCTAGAGGACCAGTACTGACCGGGTTCCACGATATAACTGCCGTACCTATAATCATTAACCCCTAGCTAGAGGACCCGGCCAAAATCAATATGCATTGCCCTGGCATGCACGCTACATACGTGGCGTATTAGCAACAATAGCTGGCTGGGTCATTAACGACAGGATCATGCATTAAAAATACTACTACAGTGGTTGATATAGTGTTAAAGATCCTCTTATATTATGGGTCGGAGGGAGTACTATTTGTTAGGTGATTTGTTAGGGTCATCGATCTTCACCGTCCATTCGTCGATCCGACTGCCATGGGCGTACGAGCATCCGGTTCAAGTGTAGTAGGCTGTAGCACCGCAGCCTAGATGATTGAGCAGTACTACTGTGGCAGCAGCAACAGCGGTAGTAATAGCATGCGCAGCTGCTGGGAGTTAGAGCAGTGATGGCGCCAGCTCAGGGGCAGATTGACCCGAGTTATTGTAAGGCGGCCAACGTGCAGCCAGGCAAGAGGTAGAGAGAGGAACGAACATGAGCTAGTTGACCGCGAGGATTTATACTACGCACCCATGATCGATCGATCCGATTCCTTCCCCCATCTCGTGCAGATGCATTCGTTCATCATCTCGATGAGCGCCATCTGATTGACTCTGACCTCCAGTCACACCCACTCCCGCGCGCCACCACCCTCATCGCCATCTACTCCTCCGTCGACCCGCTCTTCGTGTCAAGCACAGGCGCCTGCGCGCGCTGCTTCTTGGCTCGCCCGGCATGGGTAGCTGCGTGAGCAAGAAGGCCGCCCGCGGCAGTGCCGAGGCCAAGGTGGCGCCGCCGCTCCCGCCGGAGAAGGATAATGCCTTGGCTCCGCCCCCCGTGGTGGTGGAGGAGGAGGTCAAGGAGGTGTTGTCGGAGACGGCAGTGCGGCGGACCAGCCCGCCGGAGCCGGAGCCTGAGCCTGAGCACGAGAAGGAGAAGATGGTGCAGGAACACGAGGAAGGCGATGCTTCCGATAGCGTGTCGGTGGGTTCCTCCGTGGTGGACAAGGCGATGGTGAAGGCTGGAAGGGAGCAGGAGGTGGAGAAGAGGACGGTGGACGTGCCGGAGAAGGAGAGGGCGAAGAGGATGGAACCGGGGCAGAAGAAGAAATGCAAGGACGCCGGCAACGGGAGGGCGCGGTCGCCGTCCCCTGCGGCGAAGCAGAGGAGGCCGGGGACCTTTGTCAGCGAGCAGCCGGTGCCGCCGCGGCCGCGGCCGGGGCGAGAGTCGCCCGCGGTGGTGTCTGGCATCGGGTGCCGCAGTGGCAGATTCTCCCCTTCCGCAGCGAGGAGGGCCGCCGAGAGCGCCGTCAGACGGAGCTACTCAGCAAGGGAAGCGGACATGGCGCTGCCGTCGTCTGCCAAGCGCTCCCTCAACACAAACATCAACGGTAACGGAGGAAGCGGCGTCAGGCGGGACCCTGGCGAGCACTCCGGCAGGAGGTCAGATTCCCCGGCTAGGCGCCCGCCGGCCTCTCCGGCAGCGAACGGCACCATCAGCCGGCAATCGAGCGCCACCCGGAAGGGTCCGAAGGAGAACACCAGTTCGGAGAAAACCAAGCAGCAATGCGGCCGCGGACGGGCCCCGATGGAGGTTGGAGATGAACTCGACGAGGCGCCATTGGCAGGAAAAGAGCACAGGGAGGCGGCGGACGCCGCGATGGGCCTGAACCCCTCGGTGGCTATGGAGTGCTTCATCTTCCTTTAGTACTCTTTCCATGGATTACTTGTTCATTTCTTTTCTCTCGCCACTATGCCACTCTCACTAGTTGCCGTGTGATTTCTTGGCCATTATTAATTATCGGGAATTATCAGTTACTCCTACTTATTAGTATGTTAGATTTTGAGCCTTGGTCAAGTAAAATCCTCGAACTAGTGAATGGAGTTCCATGTCAGGAGCTTGGAGGTTATATACCACGTCGTCTGGACAAGCGACACGGGAGGCGATCTCGATCCGGTTTCTCTACGACCCCCCTCTCCGATCTTCCTTCCTCGCCGTTGCTGGATGATGCCGTCGAGCAAAGTCCGGGTGGCCGACGGTTCCGCGGCGGCGCGAGAAGTGAGCAGCAGCGACGGTAAATTCGTGTCGGTGCGGCATCAGTCTAGCTATAAGCAAAGGCGGTTGTGCTGCGGCGGCAACAACAACAACAACAAGAAACAGTAGTACGCAAGAATCCACATAATTGAAGTGGTCAGGAGTATACCTGGCCATAACTCGGGCCGAGCCGGGCTTCAGGCCGGGCTTAAAAAGCCCCCAGCAGAAAACCCATACCCGGCCTTTGGGCCTAGATTTCATGCCCAAGCCTGCCCATCAGTGGAAAAGCCCATCGGGCCTTGGGCCGGGCCTCTTTCCTAAAACACAAATATGTCAAGCCCAAGCCCAGCCCGACCTGGCACTCGGCTCAAAATCTAGGCCCAGACCCAGCCCGTGGGCAAGACCGGGCCGGGTTTCCCATGGTTAGGTATAGCCGGGAGTCGGCGGGACGCACCGCTCACTGGTAAGATGGAGCGGATTCCCTTGCAGGGAGTTGGAGGGACGCATAGCTCGTCGGCAAGATGGAGCAGAAGGTCGCGCCGTCGGGCTCACCCGATGGGATTCCCTTGTGTGCTGGAGACAACGGTGATGCAACAGGGAGGAGCAACTCACCTGTGGCTTCGCGCGCGGTGGCTGTTTGGGTGTCTGCTCCTCCTGGTGCGTGTTGTGGTTGTAGACAGCATGATGTAGGGCAAAGCCCTTGTTTGCCCGATCTTCACGAATTGAAGGTGGATTTGAGGAGAAACATGAAGAACACAAGGGAGAAATTATTCTATTGGACAAGATCCACACAGCAAGTACTCAAATCATAAGGCAAAAGGTAGATCATAAGCATCCAACTACAACAAAGGAAAACAAATACAAAGGCAGTTCATCCAAATCTCTATGAGAGATGGGGCTTGAATTCCACATGGGGAATCTTCTCCGAAGAGGTCTTGACAACCATAGATGGTTCTTCCCCTTCGGGTTTTGACAACCATAAATGGTTCTTCCACTACTAGGAAATACCTTATAGGTAGAACCTTAACAATAGCGCGGGGTTAGGGGCGCACGCTACTGCTACTTAGCCGTAGCGCTGGTCACAAACAGGCGCTACAAGTAAGTGTTTAGCAGTAGCGCGGGCTAACCACCCACCTCTGCTGCTAAATGGTCCCCACCTTACCCACCGGTGCTACCCGTAGTAGCAGCGCGGCCGGCTTATCCCACGCTACTGCTAAAATTATAGCAGTAGTGCGTGCCTGCAACCCCCCGCTACCACAATGTGTGCACTGTGCCAGTAGGGTGGGCCCCACTTAGCAGCAGCGCGGGCCGCTGGACCGCGCTACTGCTATTGGGCTTAGCAGTAGCGCCCGCCCGCGACCAGTGCTACTGCTAATGCCATCCTATCTTCTCCGTGTGGCCGCCCCTCACTCTCCCCTCTCCACTCCACTCTCACTCTCCCCCGCATCGGCCCTCCTCGACCACCGCCGCGGCCGCTCCTGCTCCTCCTCCATCGAGGTAGCTCCTCCCTCCTTCCACCTCCCTCCCTCCTCCTTCCACCTCCTTCCCTCCTCCTCCCTCCTCCTTCCACCTCCCTCCCCTCCTCCTCCCTTCAGCTCGATCCCTCCCTCTTCCTCCTCCCTCCCACCTCCCTCCCTGCCTCGTCCCTCCTCCTCCTCCCTCCGTCCTCCTCCTTCCTGCCTCATCCGTCCTCCTCCTCCCTCCCTCCCTCCCTCACTCACCCCTCCCTTCGTTCCTGCTCCCCCACCTCCCTCTGTTCTTGAAATTTTAATAATATAATTTTTTAGGTATTAAATACAGTAATAGAAGTTTCTAGTAAGAAAAATTTAGGTATAGCAATTTTAGTAATAGAAATTTTTAGTAAGTGTTCAATAGAGTAGAACTAGGGTATTTAGTTATGTCAACATCACATTGCCAAATTTAGAGAGAGAGAGAGAGACCTATATTGTCCGAATGAAATTTTTAGTAAGTGTTGAATAGAGTAGAACTAGGGTATTTAGTAAGTGTATGATGGTCCTATTTAGTTATGCTTCTTGTCCGAATGAAATGTTCGGATTATAAGATATATTGAAATGTTTTTTTTTAATATTTTGAACCATTGAAATGCAATGAGCATCAAGTTTGAATGCTCATGTGGCGCAGGGTACGTAGATCACCGACGAGCTGGTCGACAACGCCTAGAAGATCACCGACGACACCCGCGCCCGATCGACAACCATCGTCTATTATGATAACGAGTAGAAGTTGTTAGATGACTATGATGATGAGTATGACTTGTTATTATGATAATGAGTAGAAGTTGTTAGATGACTATGATGATGATGAGTATGACTTGTTATTATGATAACGATGATGAGTTATTATTATGATGATGATGCTGAATTGTTATATGAGCATGATGAGTTATTATATATATCAGTGGGTGAAATAAACGTGGATTAGATGTTGGGGAACGTTGGATGGGAAACAAAAAAATTTCTACGCTCACCAAGATCAATCTAGGAGATGCACATCTATGAGAGGAGAGATTGGATCTACATACCCTTGTAGATCGCTAAGCGGAAGCGTTAAGAAACACGGTTGATGTAGTCGAACGCCTTCGCGGTCTACTCATGATCCGTCCACGAACTCCCGATCAAGTGCCGAACGGACGGCACCTCCGCGTTCAACACACGTACGGCTTGATGACGCCTTCACCTCCTCGATCCAGCGAGCGATGGTGAAGTAGTAGCTCGAGTTCTCTGGCAGCACAACACCGTGGTGGCGGTGGTGGTGGAGCAATCTCAGTAGAGCTTCGCTAAGCAATCCGAGAGAGAGAGGAACTATGAGGGAGAGGAAGGGCAGCCCCGTGGCATGAATGGGTGCGGCTGCCCTCCCTCTGTACCTCTTTATATAGGGGGAAGGGAGGGGGGCGTCCTAGGGTTTCCCCTAGGGTGGGGCCGACGACCACCAAGGGAGGCCCCCTAGGGTTTGGGGCGCCCCCTAGGAGCCTTGCCTCCCAAGCAAGGGGGGCGGCTGCCCTAGGAGGGGCGCACCAACCCCCTGGCCGAGTGGGCTGAGGTGAGGGGGGGGCGCCCAGCCCCTTGTGGGCTAGTGTGCTCCCTTCCCTTGGCCCATGAGGCCCCCTAACACTTGCCGGGGCCCCCGAAACCCTTTTCTGTCTTTCGGCGATAACCCGGTAACCCCCGGAACACTTCCGGGATCCGTTTCCCTTCGTCCTATATATCAATCTTTACCTCCGGACCATTCTGGAGTTCCTCGTCATGTCTGGGTTCTCATCCGGGACTCCGAACAACCTTCAGTCACCAACATAATAAGTCAACTATACTTAGATCGTCACCAAACGTTAAGTGTGTAGACCCTGCGGGTTCGAGAACTATGCAGACATGACCGAGACACCTCTACGGTCAATAACCAATAGCGGGACCTAGATGTCCATATTGGTTCCAACATATTCTATGAAGATCTTTATCGGTCGAACCTTGATGTCAAGGATTCAGCTAATCCCGTATGCAGTTCCCTTTGTCCATTGGTATGTTACTTGCCCGAGATTCGATCGTCGGTATCTCCATACCTAGTTTAATCTCGTTACCGGCAAGTCTTTTTACTCCTTCCGTAATACAAGATCCGGTGGCTAATTCCTTAGTGACATTGCTTGCAAGCTCCTTGTGATGCTGTATTATCGAGTGGGCCCCGAGATACCTCTTCGTCATACGGAGTGACAAATCCCAGTCTTGATCCATGCCAACTCAACAGACACCCTCGGAGATACCTGTAGAGCATCTTTATAGTCACCCAGTTATGTTGCGACGTTTGATACACACAAGGTACTCCTCCGGTGTCAGCGAGTTGCATGATCTCATGGTCATAGGAACAGATACTTGACATGCAGAAAACGATAGCAATAAACTTGATACGATCATATGCTACGCTTATGATTTGGGTCTTGTCCATCACATCATTCTCCTAATGATGTGATCCCGTTATCAAATGACAACTCATGTCTATGACTAGGAAACCATAGCCATCTTTAATCAACGAGCTAGTCCGGTAGAGGCTCACTATGGACATGTTGTTGTCTATGTATCCACACATGTATTTGTGTTTCCAATCAATACAATTATAGCATGGATAATAAACGATTATCATGAACAAGGAAATATAATAATAACCACTTTATTATTGCCTCTAGGGCATATTTCCAACAGTCTCCCACTTGTACTAGAGTCAATAATCTAGTATTACATGGTAATGAATCTAACACCAATAGAGTTCTGGTGTTGATCATGTTTTGCCCGTGGAAGAGGCTTAGTCAACGGATCTGCAATATTCAGATTCGTATGTACTTTGCAAATGTTTATGTCCTCCTCCTTGATCACATCGCGGATGGAATTGAAGCGTCGCTATATGTGTCTGGTCCTCTTGTGAAACCTTGGTTCCTTGGCCAGAGCAATGGCACTAGTGTTATCACAGAACAGAGTCATTGGGTCCAGTACACTGGGCACAACACCAAGATCTGTCATGAACTGCTTCATCCAGACACCTTCCTTCATTGCCTCCGAGGCAGCTACGTATTCCGCTTCTCATGTAGAATCAGCTACAACGCTTTGCTTGGAACTGCACCAGCTTACCGCTCCCACATTCAGAATATATACGTATCCGGTTTGAGACTTAGAGTGATCCGGATCAGTGTCAAAGCTTGCATCGACGTAACCCTTTACGACGAGCTCTTGATCACCTCCATAAATGAGAAACATTTCCTTAGTCCTTTTAAGGTACTTAAGGATATTCTTGACCGCTGTCCAGTGTTCCATTCCTGGATTACTTTAAAACCTTTCGGCCATACTTATGGCAAGGCTGACATCTGGTCTTGTGCACAGCATCGCATACATGATAGAGCCTATGGCAGAAGCATAGGGGATGACACTCATCTTTTCTCTATCCTCTATAGTCGCTGAGCATTGAGTCTTACTCAACTTCCCAGCTTGCAAAACAGGCAAGAACCCCTTCTTGGACTGATCCATTTTGAACTTCTTCAAAACCTTATCAAGGTATGTGCTTTGTGAAAGTCCTATTAAGGGTCTCGATCTATCTCTATAGATCTTGATGCCTAATATGAAAACAGCTTCTCCTAGGTCCTTCATTGAAAAACTCTTGTTCAAATATTCCTTCATGTTTTCCAAAAGTTCTATATTGTTTCCAATCAGCAATATGTCATCCACATATAATATTAGAAACGCTATAGAGCTCCCACTCACTTTCTTGTAAATACAAGCTTCTCCGTAAACTTGTATAAACCCAAACGCTTTGATCACCTCATCAAAGCGAAGGTTCCAACTCCGAGATGCTTGCACCAGTCCATAAATGGATCGCTGGAGCTTGCACACTTTGTTAGCATTCTTTGGATCGACAAAACCTTCCAGTTGCATCATATAGAACTCTTCCTTAAGGAAACCATTAAGGAACACTGTTTTGACATCCGTCTGCCAGATTTTATAATCGAAAAATGCAGCTATTGCCAACATGATTCTGACGGACTTAAGCATCGCTACGAGTGAGAAAGTCTCATCGTACTAGGCTCCTTGAACTTGTGAAAACCCCTTTGCCACAAGTCGACCTTTATAGACGGTGGCATTACCATCCGCGTCCGTCTTCTTCTTGAAGATCCATTTATTCTGAATGGCATTTTGCCCTTTAGGTAATACTTCCAAAGTCCATACTTTGTTTTCGTACATGGATCCCATCTCGGATTTCATGGCCTCTAACCATTTATCGGATTCCGGGCCCACCACCGCTTCTCCATAGCTCGTAGGCTCATCGTTGTCCAACAACATGACCTCTAAGACAGGGTTACCGTACCACTCAGGAGCAGTACGTATCCTCATCGACCTACGAGGTTTGGTAGTAACTTGATCCGAAACTTCATGATCATTATCATTAGCTTCCTCTTCAACTGACGAAGGTGCCACAGAAACATCTTTCTGCGCTATGCTACTCTCTGGTTGAAGTGAAGGTTCAACAACCTCATCAAGTTCTATCTTCCTCCCACTCAATTCTTTCGAGAGAAACTCTTTCTCGAGAAAGGACCCGTTCTCAGCGACAAACACTTTGCCCTCAGATCTGAGATAGAAGGTATACCCAATCATCTCCTTTGGGTATCCTATGAAGACACATTTATCCGCTTTGGGTTCGAGCTTTTATGGCTGAAGCCTTTTGACATAAGCATCGCAACCCTAAACTTTAAGAAACGACAGCTTAGGTTTCTTGCCAAACCATAGTTCATACGGTGTCGTCTCTACGGACTTAGATGGTACCCTATTTAAAGTGAATGCAACTGTCTCTAATGCATAACCCCAAAACGAGAGTGGCAGATCGGTAAGGGACATCATAGAATGCACCATATCCAATAAGGTACGATTACGACGTTCGGACACACCATTACGCTGTGGTGTTCCAGGCGGCGTCAGTTGTGAAACAATTCCACATTGTCTTAAGTGATTGCCAAACTCATAACTTAGATATTCTCCCCCTCGATCAGATCGTAGGAATTTAATCTTCTTGTTACGATGATTCTCAACTTCACTCTGAAATTGCTTGGACTTTTCAAACATTTCAGACTTATGCTTCATTAAGTAAATATACTCATATCTACTCAAATCATCGGTGAAGGTGAGAAAGTAACGATATCCACCACGCGCGTCAACACTCATCGGACCGCACTCATATGTATGTATGATTTCCAACAAGTCACTTGCCCGTTCCATTGTTCCGGAAAACGGGGTTTTAGTCATCTTGCCCATGAGGCATGGTTCGCATGTGTCAAGTGATTCAAAATCAAGTGACTCCAAAAGTCCATCGGCATGGAGTTTCTTCATGCGCTTTACACCAATATGACCTAAGCGGCAGTGCCACAAGAAAGTGGTACTATCATTATCAACTCTACATCTTTTGGCATCAATGTTACGAACATGTGTATCATCACTATCGAGATTCAATAAGAATAAACGCCTCACAATGGGTGCATGACCATAAAAGGTATTACCCATATAAATAGAACAACCATTATTCTCTGATTTAAATGAGTAACCGTCTCGCATTAAACAAGATCCAGATATAATGTTCATGCTCTGTGCAGGCACTAAATAACAATTATTCAGGTTTATCACTAATCCTGATGGTAATCGAAGAGCGAGCGTGCCGACGGCGATCACATCAACCTTGGAACCATTTCCCACGCGCATCGTCACTTCGTCCTTCGCCAGCCTTCGTCTATTTCATAGTTCCTGTTTAGAGTTGCAAATGTGAGCAACCGCACTGGTATCAAATACCCAGGCACTACAACGAGAGCTGGTAAGGTACACATTAATAACATGTATATCATATATACCTTTGTTGACGTTGGCCCCCTTCTTGTCGGCCAGATACTTGGGGCAATTCCGCTTCCAGTGGCCAGTTCCCTTGCAATAGAAGCACTCAGTTTCCGGCTTGGGTCCAGCCTTGGGTTTCTTCACAGGAGGAGGAGCAACTGCTTTGCCACCCTTCTTGAAGTTTCCCTTCTTTCCCTAGCTCTTCTTGAAACTAGTGGTTTTATTGACCATCAACACTTGATGCTCCTTATGGATGTCTGACTCCGCGACTTTCAACATCGCGTATAGCTCGGAGACTGACTTGTTCATCCCTTGCATGTTATAGTTCAACACAAAGCTCTTGTAGCTAGGTGGTAGCGATTGAAGAACTCTGTCAATGACCGCGTCAAGCGGGAGCTCAACTCCCAACTCAGCTAGACGGTGGTAATACCGGACATTCTGAGTATGTGCTCACTGACAGAGCTGTTCTCCTCCATTTTGCATGCATAGAACTTATCAGAGGTCTCATACCTCTCGATCCAGGCATTCTTCTCAAAAATAAACTTCAACTCCTGGAACATCTCATATGCTCCATGACGTTCAAAACACCTTTGAAGTCCCGGTTCTAAGCCATACAACATGGCGCACTAAACTATTGAGTAGTCATCAACACGCGACTGCCAGGCGTTCACAACGTCCACAGTCGCTGGAGGGGGTGGCGCACCAAGCGGTGCATCAAGGACATAAGACTTTTGGGCAGCCGTGAGGATAATCCTTAGATTACGGGCCCACTCTACAAAGTTGCTTCCATCATCTTTCAGCTTAGCCTTCTCTAGGAACGCATTGAAATTTAGGGAAGCTACTGCGCGAGCCATTGATCTGCAACATAATTTGCAAAGATAGCTTAGACTATTGTTCTAGATAATGAGTTCAATTAATCATATTACTTAAGAACTCCCACTCAAATCGACATCCCTCCGGTCGTCCGAGTGTAACATGATCCAAATTCACCAACCCAAGTCCGATCATCACGTGAGATGAGGTGGTTTCAATGGTGAACATCTCCATGTTGATCATATCTACTATATGACTCATGTTCGACCTTTTGGTCTCTTGTGTTCCGAGGCCATGCCTGTACATGCTAGGCTCGTCAAGTTTAACCCAAGTGTTCCGCATGTGCAACAGTGGCTTGCACCCGTTGTATGCGAACGTAGAGTCTATCACACCCGATCATCACGTGGTGTTTTGAAACGACGAACTTTCGCAACGGTGCACACTTGGGGAGAACAGAATTTTATCTTGAAATTTTAGTGAGAGATGACCTTATAATGCTACCATCGTCCTAAGCAAAATAAGATGCATAAAAGGATTAACATCACATGCAAACCATAAGTGACATGATATGGCCATCATCTTGTGCTTTTGATCTCCATCTTCAAAGCACCGGCATGATCTCCATTATCACCGGCATGACACCATGATCTCCATCATCGTGTCGCCATCAGGGTTGTCATGCCAACCATGCTTCTACAACTATTGCTACCGCTTTAAAGTAAAGCATTACATAGCGCTTAATGATTGACACGCGGGTCATACAATAATTAAAGACAACCCTATGGCTCCTGCCGGTTGCCATATTCATCGACATGCAAGTCGTGATAATCTATACAAAACATGATCATATCATACATCAAATATATCTCATCATGTCTTTGGCCATATCATATCACAACATACCCTGCAAAAACAAGTTAGACGTCCTCTACTTTGTTGTTGCATGTTTTATATGGCTGCAAGGGGTAACTAGTAAGAACCGTTCTTACCTACGCTAAGCCACAACGGTGATATACAAGTTGCTAATAAACCTTCTACAAGGACCGCCTTTGTCGAATCCGATTCAACTAAAGTGGGAGAGACACACACCCGCCAGCCATCTTTATGTAACAAGTTGCATGTCACTCGATGGAACCGGTCTCATGTACGTGGACATGTAAAGTTGGTCCAGGCCGCTTCATCCCACAATACCACTGAATCAAGAAAAGACTAAGAAAGGAAGCAATCTGAATATCAACGCTCACAAACTCCTTTGTGTTCTACTCGTGATGCCATCTACGCATAGACCTAGCTGTGATGCCACTGTTGGGGAACGTTGCATGGGAAACAAAAAATTTCCTTCGCTCACCAAGATCAATCTAGGAGATGCACATCTACGAGAGGAGAGATTGGATCTACATACCCTTGTAGATCACTAAGTGGAAGCATTAAGAAACGCGGTTGATGTAGTCGAACGTCTTCGTGATCCAATCACGATCCGTCCACGAACTCCCGATCAAGTGTCGACCGGATGGCACATTCATGTTCAACACACGTACGACTTGATGACGCCTTCACCTCCTCGATCCAGCGAGCGATGGTGAAGTAGTAGCTCGAGTTCTCCGGCAGCACGACGGCGTGGTGGCGGTGGTGGTGGAGCAATCTCAGCAGAGCTTCGCTAAGCAATCCGAGAGAGAGAGAGAGGAACTACGAGGGAGAGGAAGGGCAGCGCCGTGGCATGAATGGGTGCGGCTGCCCTCCCTCTGTACCTCTATATATAGGGGGAAGGGAGGAGGGGGAGCCCTAGGGTTTCCCCTAGGGTGGGGCCAGCGGCCACCAAGGGAGGCCCCCTAGGGTTTGGGGGGCGCCCCCTAGGAGCCTTGCCTCCCAAGCAAGGGGGACGGCTGCCCTAGGGGGGCGCACAAACCCCCTGGCCGAGTGGGCTGAGGTGAGGGGGGCGCCCAGCCCCTTGTGGGCTGGTGTGCTCCCTTCCCTTGGCCCATGAGGCCCCCCAACACTTGTCGGGGCCCCCGAAACCCTTTTCGGTCTTCCGGCGATAACCCGGTAACCCCCGGAACACTTCCGGGATCTATTTCCCTTTGTCCTATATACCAATCTTTACCTCCGGACCATTCCGGAGTTCCTCGTCATGTCCGGGATCTCATCGGGGACTCCGAACAACCTTCGGTCACCAACATAATAACTCAACTATACTTAGATCGTCACCAAACGCTAAGTGTGTAGACCCTGCGGATTCGAGAACTATGCAGACATGACCAAGACACCTCTACGATCAATAACCAATAGCGGGACCTAGATGTCCATATTGGTTCCTACATACTCTACAAAGATCTTTATCGGTCGAACCTCGATGTCAAGGATTCAGCTAATCCCGTATGCAGTTCCCTTTGCCCATCTGTATGTTACTTGCCCGAGATTCGATTGTCGGTATCTCCATACCTAGTTCAATCTTGTTACCGACAAGTCTCTTTACTTGTTCCGTAATACAAGATCCCATGGCTAACTCCGTAGTCACATTGCTTGCAAGCTCATTGTGATACTGTATTACTGAGTGGGCCCCGAGATACCTCTCCGTCATACGGAGTGACAAATCGCAGTCTTGATCCATGCCAACTCAACAGACACCCTCGAAGATACCTGTAGAGCATCTTTATAGTCACCCAGTTATGCTGCGACGTTTAATACACACAAGGTACTCCTCCGGTGTCAGTGAGTTGCATGATCTCATGGTCATAAGAACAAATACTTGACATGCAGAAAACGATAGCAATAAACTTGATACGATCATATGCTACGCTTATGATTTGGGTCTTGTCCATCACATCATTCTCCTAATGATGTGATCCCGTTATCAAATGACAACTCATGTCTATGACTAGGAAACCATAGCCATCTTTGATCAACGAGCTAGTCCGGTAGAGGCTCACTAGAGACATGTTGTTGTCTATGTATCCACACATGTATTTGTGTTTCCAATCAATACAATTATAGCATGGATAATAAACAATTATCATGAACGAGGAAATATAATAATAACCACTTTATTATTGCCTCTAGGGCATATTTCCAACATTAGATTCAAGTGGAGGCAACATGGTGTAGATCGAAAGTACTACTAATCCAAACTAAAGTGATCAAGTTTGGATTAGTTGTACTTTTGATCTGCACCATGTTGCCTCCACTTCAAGTTTGGATTAGTTGTACTTTTGATCTGCACCATGTTGCCTCCACTTGAATCTAACCCACGTCTCTTTCACCCACTGATATAATAACTCATCATGATCATAAAATCATATGATGAGACAACTGTATAAAACCTGTATAAATACAATGCCAATATCACACAAGAAGAAAAATAAAGAAAATATTAGTAGTAATACTGGTTTAGCAGATAGCAGCAGCGTTGGTTTAGCAGCAGCGCGCTCTGAGCAGCCGCGCTGCTGCTATTAGCGGCAGCGAGGGTTAGTAGGCACGGTACTGCTATGTATGGTTAGCAGTAGAGCTGGTCAACCCACGCTACTGCTACGGTTTAGCTGTAGCTCTGTAGTAGTAGTAGCGCGGCCACCCGCGCTACTACTAGCACTATTTCCAGCGCTACTACTAGGGTTTTCCCTAGTAGTGTTCTCTTAAGAGGAATCCCACAAGAGGAGATACATGAGTTAAGCTCTATAGTTTTGGTTCTATTCTTAGCTCATCGCGGCACACAAACTAGTGCAAGCCGAGTGGCAGCACCGCGTTGCGTCGTGCTAGCTTTCTAGTTCTCCGAGGCGCTCGAAGGAAGAGGCCAAGAAGGTTGAGACCATGGAGGAGGCCGAGCCCATGGAGGAGGAGATGGGGGGACACTGAGACGATGGAGGAGGAGCTTGCATCCTGCCTACGGCTATTGAGCTGCCGGCATCGACGACAAGACGATGGAGGAGGAGCTTGCGTTCGTGCCCACGTCGGTCAACTCGATGGTGTTCGGGTCCAACGCACTTGAGGCCAAACAACGACGACACCAACATGGGGGTGTTTGGTTTTCTCCATGCCCCACGTAAAAGGAGATCATCAATGTGTTCGTCACCGCCTTCGAGGACATGCTCAAATACCCTGTTGCGCGTACGTGTTGATGTGATTATGAGTATATTTGCTAATGTGGTTACGCATATTCTGTTTGGTGTGGTTGTATTCGTGCTTCTTCATAGTCATGTAGGAATTAGAACTCCTTCATGGATTGTTCTAAAGCATGTTCACAATTTGCCTGGCTACGCGTAGAAGGCGGGCTGCTGTGCCCCGCTAAGGCCATATTGCGAAAATCCTACATCCACAGGCTCTTATGAAGCCCCCTACGTAAACTCCCTTATTAACTCTCTCTCCCCCAGATTATAATGGGGTGGGCCCCAGCCCCTAATCCTAATCCAATTAACTACTTCCACCTCACTGTTTACGTAAAGTTCCTACGTAAGTTTTTGTGGGCGTAGCATTACTCGGCCATATTGTGCCCCCAAAATTGATATGAACAATGCCGGTCCTTTAAATCGAAGTGGTCCTATTGCCCCCAATGACAATTGACCATGTCCCTTGGCCCATGAGAGGTTCCTGTATGGGCATTCTTCATTGGGCATCAA
Organism: Thinopyrum elongatum; assembly: GCA_011799875.1. NCBI lineage: Eukaryota > Viridiplantae > Streptophyta > Magnoliopsida > Poales > Poaceae > Thinopyrum > Thinopyrum elongatum. The sequence continues at coordinate 462,454,172 of CM022298.1, read as the reverse complement.
ATGGAACTGGGTTGGGCTCATTTATCCGGCTTGGGTCTGACCAGTGCATTGTCTATAACTGTGGGGGTTTGCCTTTCGCCAGTTCGGCTAAAGCTTCCGTGCATGTCCTTGTTCCGTCCCTTCGGGCGTTCTCCTGCCAAAGGTCATGATGGCTTCTTTGCGTTGGAAACCCGCATTTAGCATAACTACATGAACTTATTGTCACATCTTTTCATACACTATCAGCGACGAAACCATGGTTGTCCGATCAACTGCTTGAGCCCAGGTGGGGATGCCAACATTATTCGTACTTCTTAGCAGCACATATGCACACCATGGCGCACCCGTCCCATGTAGACGGTTGGTATATGCCCTCCGATGGTATGTCCATCCACAGTTGTTACCTGATGCATGCTCTAGGGTGGAGCGGTGATTTTGAGTGGTTGGGTGCAGAGAAGGGACCAGTCGAGGATCTTAACGGGCTACCCCGGGAAAGGATGCGTGTGAAATGGCGCAACATGACCATAGTCATTGGCATCGTATTTTGCAGATGATGCCGAAAAAGGCTCATGCGAATGGTTCATTTGCCCATTTTGGTTGCATTTCTTGATAATGCCCTTTGGGAATAAATCATAAAACAAACTTCTGTTGTATGTGTCGCCCATACCTTGCTTAGCTTCCTACATCTAATCCCTTTGGGGATAATCATAAAACAAATGTTTGTTGTATGCGTCGTCCCGTCCGGCTGAGGATGCGACCTATTATCCCACCATGGGCTTGACGGTGATCTATCCAATTCACGCTCTATTACCTTGAAATCAGTTTATCTCTTTGTTGTCTACCTGTCTCGTGCTTAGGTGGGGTTGTGGTCATCCTGTCTTCAGTTACGGCCGATGCCTGATACAAAATCCAGGGTTGAGCTGGTGTTTTTGGTCGACTGGGTGTACTGAGGGGACCGCCAAAAGTGACGGGAGGTTTTGGTTTCCTACCTAACAAAACGCAAGGTTTAGTTGTCCACCTCGTTCTTCGTCCAACCTAACACAAGCCCCATCTCTCTTTGTTTTGATCTCCCCCCTTATATATCACAGGTTTTTCATCGATTACCCTTGAAAACCGTCTTTATTGTCCCGCCTTTAATTGACTTACCCAGTAAAATTATGTTTTCTTTGGTAAGCCAATCATTTATTTTGAAATAAGTAATTATAGAATAAAATCCTTTTTTAGTTGGTTCCTAAAAAATATTTAGTAGGTCAATCACTGGTGGAATTTGGTAACATTATTTACACAATCATATAAATATATGCAAGTAAATTAGTGTACTAGAATATTTACACCCGTTGCAACACACAAAAATTATCTAGTCAAGAAAATAATAATAATAAATTATTCTCCCTCTAGTCGAAAAAAAATTGTTGTGGCTTTAGTTCAAATTTGAACTAAAGTCGAACTAAAGCCAGGACACTTTTTTGGGATGGGGGGGAGTAATACTTTTTTTGAGAGGGCAATATATCCTGTTTGGTTGGAGGTAATTAGAGAGAGGGAATGTGAGTTTAGGGGTTCTAACATATAAAATCACCTATTTGGTTGGAGGGAATGGAAATTCATGAAGGATTGGATGTGAGAGTTTAGAGTTTAACTCCCACCATTTATTAACAGAGGAGGGGTGTGAATTGAGAGGGAATAGATATATGAAGAACATCTCACCCTTACTCATAAGTCATCGCGTTGTTGCGGGAATCGGTTGCAATATATTGTAATAATATTTAATTATGTTGAATATAAATGTTTTGATTAATAACACATTGACCAAAATTCAAAATACATACGATATATTATATTTGATTATGTATAGTTGTAAAATTATTTATCGATTATAGGTAACTCATTCTACTCTTTCACAAAGGAATGCGAAGAGAACTCAATGGGAATAATAGAATGTGAAATCCCATGCATGGTTACATATGGTGGTGGGTCTTTTCTCATGCATGGTTCATGTTGAGGGGGGTCTTATTCCATCTATAATTATATGGTGATGTGATGTACTTAAATGTTGAGTTAAGTAAGTTAGTAGGGATCGAGAACGGCGATGGTATGGACGGGCTCGCGCGCTCCTGCTAAGTGGACGAACGAATCGACGACGCGTCGCGTGCTGTATTCAATGATATCGTATGGAGACAGGTGGAGTACGTCCGTTAAAACAGTGACGTACGAAGCGGAGCTGTCTAAAATAACGGATAAATAGCGGTCCACGTTTATGCTGTTCCGTTAGTACATATCTGTTTGGGCGGTACAGAACACCACCCGTCATCTCCTTCCCTCACGGAGACGCAGTTTGTCGAACGGATAAGTGTTTGGGACCACGCTGAGCCGACCGCCGCTGAAAAGTAAAAGCAATTTATCCTCTCCCTTCGGGCGGCAAGGCGAGAAGCTCCCGGCTATGGAGATGGCGACCGAGGGAGACGACGCAATTGAGTTCCTGTGAGATCCGGTTGACAGGTAACCTTAGCCGCCCCCATTTTTTGTTCCCCGTGGTATCCCATGTATCTAGACCAATTTCTTATTCGTGTACTGCTTTATTTTACATAGATTTCCCCTGCCGGATCTCGTCGGCGCACAGCCATTGGTGTCCGATGGAGCAAACCAGACGCTGGTATGTGCGCCTGATGAGACCAGCATTGGTGATGCCGGAGACGCGGGACTTGCCGTACAATTAGATTTCAACAGCACTTGTGATGGAATTTCCCCGTCTGCGCCAACCTCTGACCAATCTACACGCAAAGATGAACCTCAAGCCCCAGGCTGGACAAAAAGGTATACCACTTTGTCTTTATATTTATGGATCGAACGTAAGGTTCAATTTGGGTTACAATATGGGCAAATTAGCTTTTCTTAAGGCAGTTCAAACACACTACTGATAATCTGAATAAAAAGTGCAGAGTCCATGTAAATGTTAATCCCACGTAGTTTCTGAACGCATTGAAGCATGTTTCTAACTACATACATCTGAATAATGCAGAATCCGTGTTGGCCGTGCACCAAATGAACGCCCCCCATGTGCTGCCAGGATGAGTGCCTTGGAAATGACATTGAGAAGATATTCAGAAAAGAAAACTGACACTGTCATAGTACCTGTAGTTGGAAGCAACTTCGATTCACATGTGTCCGATCAGTGTCCGATCAGTGTGTGTAGGCGCGAATTTAGGGAGTGCCCGATCAGTGTACGCGGGTGTCCCGGATGTGTCCGCATAAGTATAGGGGACCGGATTTGCCAAGTCTCATTGTTTTTCTTCAAATACCAAAAAGGTTTGAAAAATATATTTTGCTCTTCGCCACATCCAAATGCTACATACAAATATATAGGAACAAGGACTAAACATTTTGGCCTACGAAAAAAAAAACGAAAAAAGGCCCCGAGCTTAGAAGTTTCAAGTAAGCTTGTGTGAACAGTCAAACCAAAAAAATAAATTGAAAAGGTTTTAAAAAGAAATTGATTTTCCCCCTGATAATCATTTGACAACAGTTTGGTATTTGAAGTGACCGATTAGTGTGTATAGGCGTGAATTTAGGGAGTGCCCGATCAGTGTCCGCGGGCATCCCCGTCCCGGGTGTGTCCGCGTGAGTATAAGGGACCGGATTTGCCAAGTCTCATTGTTTTTTTTCAAATACCAAAAAAGTTTGAAAAAAATATTGTGCTCTTCGACACATCCAAATGCTACATACAAATATATAGGAACAAGAACTAAACATTTTGGCCTGTGAAAATAAAACAAAAAAAAGGCCGCGAACTTAGAAGTTTCAACTCAGCTTGTGTGAACAATCAAACCAAAAAAATAAATTGAAAAGGTTTTAAAAAGAAATTGATTTTTCCCCCGATAATCATTGACAACAGTTTGGTATTTGAAGTGCGAATTTAGGGAGTGCCCGATCAGTGTCCGCGGGCGTCCCGGGCGTGTCCGCATAAGTATAAGGGACCGGATTTGCCAAGTCTCATTGCTTTTTTTTCAAATACCAAAAAAGCTTGAAAAAAATATTGTGCTCTTCGACACATCCAAATGCTACATACAAATATATAGGAACAAGGACTAAACATTTTGGCCTGCGAAAATAAAACGAAAAAAAGCTGCGAACTTAGAAGTTTCAAGTCAGCTTGTGTGAACAATCAAACCGAGAAAATGAATTGAAAATGTTTTAAAAGAAATTGATTTTCCCCTGATAATCATTGACAACAGTTTGGTATTTGAAGTGACCGATCAGTGTGTGTAGGTGCGAATTTAGGCGGTGCCCGATCAGTGTCCGCGTAAGTATAGGGGACCAGATTTGCCAAGTCTCATTGTTTTTTTTTTAATACCAAAAAAAATTTGAAAAAAATATTGTGCTCTTCGACACATCCAAATGCTACATACAAATATATAGGAATAAGGACTGAACATTTTGGCGTGCGAAAATAAAACGAGAAAAAGGCCACGAACTTAGATGTTTCAAGTCAGCTTGTGTGAACAATCAAACCGAAAAAATAAATTGAAAAGGTTTCAAAAAGAAATTGATTTTTCCCAGATAATCATTGACAACAGTTTGAAGTGCTTTCAAAAATTCGTATTGTAGTCAGATTTCTGCATGGCGATTAAAAAAAAATAATACTCTGAAAGTCCTTTTTCTTGGGCACGACCTCCAAAAGTATGTTTGAGTGACCAATTTTTTTTAAGCCCTTAGAACTTTTATAGATGTTTATTGAGAAGAAAAAAAACTGTTTGAATCTTTGTTTGACTTATCTACGATTGTATTGTTCACCAGATGTCACTTTAACTCGGGAGCAAAAAGACACTTTCATCAAAAAAAAACTCTACTAAATTGTTTTCCCACCAGCAAAACTCACCGTTGCTCAATTTCACAATGAAATTTCCATGCATGCTTTCATCGCTGAAATGAACATGTACAACAAAAATCCATGACATTAAAAAAATTACTGTATTTTTTTGCTCACTAATTACACAAGAACGTGCGCTCCCACGACCAAAAACGCTATGAATAAAACTTTTGCAGGGTCTGTACATATAGGTACAGAACAGCCAACAGACGAGACGGCAGGAAACACCGTCATCGCCCCTTGTACGTCGGTCGCCGCCAACTGCTCCCACGACGTCTGTTGCCGTCACGTACGCGCATTAAATATCCCCTCATCCTCCATCTGTAATACCACCGATGTCCCGCATCTCCAGCGAACGAACGGGTTACGATACCGAGAGCGCGCGAGCTCGTCCGCGCCAAGCAATTTTCGAGTAGGGATCACTCTCTTAAATAAATAGGATTGGAAATAAAATGTCACTTGGTCTGAATTCTCTCTAACCAAATAAGGGAATAAAAATATCCCTCAAATTCGACATGTAATACTCATCTGGTACCAAACAAAGGAATGGAAATAAAATGTCACTTTCCATGTACAACTCCCTCCTCTAAATTTCTACCCCTTCTAAAAAATTACCAAATGCATTGGGGTAACTAGATGATATCCCATGCGTTGCGGCGGGAATATGTTGCAATATATTTCAATAAGATTTGGTTGTATGAAACATTTGGACTAATAATATGTGAAAAATACTAAAAATACATATTATATATTGCATTGGACTATTGTATAGTTGAAAAATATTATTGAATATAGGTAGTATACTATAATGATTTTTTTCATGCATGTTGGGTGGGCCTTTGATGAGGTGACATTTGTGCATGGCTTATGTGTTCATGTTGAAATAAATATAATTGGTGGGGATGAACTAATAATGAAAACCAATTCTCATGCGTGTTGTGGTGGGCCTTTGATAATGTGGCATGTGTGTGTGTTAATTTTTTTTAAAAGCGGCAAAAGATTTGCCACATTCATTAATTAAGAAGGGTGTGTTACAGAACTATAGCACGAATGCGAAAAAAAAAGAAAAAGGCCTACTCTCCCGACATGGCAATACCCAAATGCTTAGCCCCAGCCGTGACCCACAAAGAGGCCTCGTTACGTATGGGTCCGATGATGATCGGTGGAGGGGTCTGCTTATGGTTAAAAACGCGAGTTACACTCGTTCCAAATCTCCCATGTGACCAACATGGAAAGGGATGCCATCGCCTTGCGCTTAGAAATGTCATGGTGCAGGATGGAGCTACACCAGGACTTGACATCATCGAAAGCGTTCCAAGAGGCAGTGTAAAGCATGTGAAGGCCCAGCCAATCCTTGACCATGTTCCAGATGTGGATGGAGAAGCGGTATTGGAAGTTCATGTGTGCTGCCGTCTCCGAGGCGCCATTGCAAAGGGTGCATTGGCCGCAGTTTGGCCATCCGCACTTTGTTAGGCGGCCCGTCGTCCACACCCGATTTGGGTTAATGAGCCAGGCAAAGATTTTGCATTGGGGAGCAGATTTTCCAAATGTCGCGCTCCATGTTGGATGAGACCATGCCGGGGAGCTGAACTTCGTACACTGAGGTCGCGGAGTAGTTTCTAGAGGGGGACACCTTCCAAGAGATGGAGTCACGCTGCTGATCAGCAAGATAAACATTCAACATGTAACTCCATAAGGTGGTGAACTCGTGTAATTGTTGCATGGAGAGGCCACTGGAAGTATCAGGTTGATCCACCCAATTATTATTGTGCAAGGCCGCATGGACGTTCAAAGACTTCTTTTTAGAGATAGCAAAAATGGTGGCGTCATATCTTTTGGACGTTGGCCATCCACCCAGGAGGAGTCCCAAAAGCTTGCCTTACGCCCATTATTCCCAATGGTAACTTTCGTGAGGGCATGGAAGAGGGTTAGATCATTCTCATAACATGGGTTGCCGGCGCCCACCCAAGCACGCTCCGATGCGGTCCACTCAAACCATGGCCAACGAAACCTGAGGGCATGGGCAAACTTTTCCAAGTGCAAGATACCTAGGCCGCCATTGTTTATGGGGCGGAAAACTGTCTCCCATCGCTGCAAAAAATACACTTATGTGATGATACGTGTTTGTCATAGTAGGTCACGTTTTCTGTCATGCATGTACATCTATGACGATTTTACGACAGAATCAAGATAGTCATACCTGTGCTGTCGTAGAAGTGTTCCATGACAATACCAAAATTATCATCACGGAAGTGTCCACTTCCATGACGATAAATAACGCGTCATGGAAGTGCTTTCGTCAAGGGTAACCGACACATAGCATCCACCGTAACGGGTCGCCGTTAAGCTATCAGGTTCCGGTTTGGATCCGATAACCCGTTAACAGCCCGGACCAATGGGGATTTTCCACGTGTAAAATTCTCAATGGCCAGAGGAACCACGTGTCGGCTCAGCTTTGGGACAGATGTCATCCACTCATTGGACGGGAGGCGCCTATGATACGCCGACATGTGGCACGGCCGAACAGTGGCCCATTCAAGTGAAAAAGGCCGGCCCATTTGACTTGGTCAAAAGGTAGCCGGCCGGCCCACGGAAAGCCTGTTAACGGCATGTTCGGATATAGCGCATTTACAGCCCGCTAACTCACGGCCCGTTATGGCCTATCCGAATTAGGCCCAGTAGCGTCATCTGGGTCGTCCAATATGATTCCAGCCCGTTGTAACTTCCAGCCCATGTATGGCCCATGACGTCTTTCGGCCCATATGAGACCCTTTGTAACCCTGGGCCCATTAACGGCCTGTGGTGAAATTGACCCATAATGAACAGTATATCGGTTTATACCCATTATTTCATTGGGCCGTTTCCAGCCCGTGTAATCTTTCGGCCTTCTAAGGGCCCATTTATTCTTGGCCTCATTTCCAGCATTCGAATACTTACGGTCCTTTGCTGGCCTGTTCGCTTGTGGGCCAAATTCATCTCGTGGCTACAGTCGGCTTGTTTGTGGCCCGTTAATCCGTTGGGCCGTTTTCATAGCTTCATCAAATACGACCCACTAACGACCCGTTATGCCTGTCGATAGAATGAAGCCCGTTAAACATATCGGCCTCTTAACGACCCGTTTCTGTCGGCCCATAAATAGACGATTCCCATTGTAGCCCGTTTACGGCCCATATTGCGGTCTGTTATTGGTCCACGAATAATACGGCCCATGTTTTGCCGTTCGATTATACGGCCCGTAGAAGGCCCATTGACTCTACGGCCCGTAGAAGGCCCATGGATCCTTCGGCCCGTAGTAGGCCCATGGTCACTATAGCAGGTAGCAGGACCATGGTTACAACGGTCCGTATGTTGCCCATGGTTATTGTGGCCTAGTTTTAAAAAATAGGTTATTGTGGCCAGTAGAAAAATGCAGAAAAAGAACTGCAGTGACTACAAGCAAACAACTAAACAAGACAATAAGAAAATAAATAAGCAAGCAACTAGCGCTAGGCTATTACGGCTATTACACATATTACATCCACTGGGCATCAAAGTTCGCCACCAGTGCAAATATAGGGAACAAAGCAGCATATTACATACAGTGGCCGTCTAAATTGGCCACCAGTGCAAATAAACGTGGCAGCAAAACAAGTCCATAACTGAAAAAACTTCACAAGAGCTCAAGAAATGTTATCCTGAGTATCCACCATGCTGACAATAAGCTTAGCAAGCTTATTAGCTTTCTCCTGTTTGGCGCTAAAATCCTCCAACGCTTGCTGTTGCACCAGAAAGTATGCTGTTAAAGAAACATGTTTAAACATACCTGTTGTGCCATTGGAGTTTCGATTGGATCCTTCAATTTAAAAATAAGTTTGTATGAGTAAATACAGTGATACAAGAGCAAAGCAGTATGCACCATAGCAATGGAATCTTAAATGAGAACAGTTCTTCTTCAGGTTTAAGCACTTGTTCTACACGAACAGAGTACAGTATGACGCAGGCATATAGTACTTCAAAATAAAAAAATTAGCTCATAGACCTTACCACATTCTTGGTTCGGGACCAGTACTGAACAAGGCGTTCCCAGTCATTGTCCCGTAAATGTGTCTCAGGAGAAAGTAAGGGAATTTGATGAGTTTCTTTGCCAGTGAAGTACGTTTTCTTTAGGTAATTCCGATACTGCCACCAAGCATTCTTGAAGATAGCAGAGGTATTAGCACAGGTTACCTCATCCCGAGTTTCCAAATCGGTCCTTCTCTATAGAGAAAAATGGAAACATTTGCTGTATTATAACCAGCATGAAGGTAGAATGTATGGGACAAAGCAAAGTATTTGCCATGAATAACATTACTTACACATAACTCCTAGACGAACACCTGCAACTGGATTTTTCCTTCATCTTCAGTATAATATTTCCATGATGGGAAGATACGCACATAGGATTTAACAACATCAAATGCGATAGATGCTAAACTACGAATGGCTGGTTGTGCTTCGTCCACAGGAATAGGTGTACTAACTGGTGGAGTTGGGGTTCGCCGTGATAGTACTGGCGCTTTGGGCACTGGAGCTGCCATACTAACTGCTCTTGTTTGGGAGCTCTGTGCTGGAGATGGTGCTGTGTCAACTGGAACTGGGTTACTATCTGTTGGGGTTGGGGTTAGATTGGGTGAAGCTGGTTCTCTGTCCATCGGAGTAGGGGTACAATCTGCGAGAGTCTGGATTGTGTGTGGTAGGGCTGGTTCTCGTGCATGTACAACCGATGTGCTATCACCACCAAGAGGTAGCACTGTTTTATTTGAAGACCATGTTTTTACTCCGCTAGATACTGCCATCACCCCCTCCAATTCAAATGGCTGATAAACAAGAAATGTAGTTGAATGTACAGACCTTGTATGAGAGACGGATGCAATAGATAGTGTGAAAAAAAGGGGCATGAAATAGTTCATATGTATATTGTTTAACTAAAAAGGATAGCATGACATAATTTCACATATATGATGTCTATCTAAACTAGATAGCATAGCATGACATAATTCAAAGATATGATGACTAACTAAACAGGATGGCATGAGATAATTATATGATGTCTTTAGTAAACAGGTTCGCATGACATAATTCACATACATGTTATCTAAGTAATCAGGATCGCATGATATAATTCACACGTGTGATTTATATACTAAGCAGAGGGCATTCGCATATATGATGTCTGAACTAAGAACATGGTGTTGAATAGTGTGTATATGATGTCTAAACTATGCAATGCAAGACACCATATGCATGATATGAGCAGTATAACCCTGCCAAGTTAGAGCATACACCTCGGTGGGGGAATAGGACTGGTCATCTGTCTCTAAATCCATCTCTGAGGAGCTATCGGGACCCAGCAAGAGATCTGCTTCGACAGGTAGCACTATCTGCTCTGAAGACCTTGTTTTCACTCCAGATTTTTTCATCACCCACTCAAATGGATGATTCACAGGAAGAGTAGTTGAATGTACAAACATTGTCGACAAATGGAAATGTAATGAAGAAAAGGATTGGCAAGATATAATTCAAATATATGATGCCTGGTTAAACATGATGGCATTGCATATTTCACATATATTATGGCTGGCTAAAAGAGATGAGATTGCATAATTCACATATATGATAGAGAAACTAAACAGTTGGCATTACAGAACATGTCTAAACTAAGCAGATGACATATGTGATGTTGAAAGTAGGCACTGCAAGGCAACATATGCATGATATGATCAACATCATCATGCCAAGTTAGAGCAAACACCTCGGGGGGTAAATTGGAGTGGTCAGCTCCGTCTGAATCCGCCTCAGAACAGATATCTTCCTCTGGATTACAATCTGGAGGGGGGAAGGGTTTGCTATTGCACCCACCATGGAGCGATGCCTGCATGACATTGTATTGCCGCACAAAAACTCTTCTCTTTTTCTCTACATGTTCAACATGACTGTGTACAATATCTGACATGCATACGAAAAAAATATAGTGAGATTATGTAAGGAGAGCATGCAGAAATCTAGAGTGATGGTAACAACCAGTGGATAGTTCCAAAAATAATGATAGCAGGCTGATGATAGCTTTACTTTAATAAAAAGACAGATGATGATTGCTTTACTGTTTGTTTCCCACCCAAGATGAACAACATAGACATACCCTAGGTGAACCAGATAATAGACAGAGATACTATTCATTGCTACCTCGATATGTGCCCCACAAGCATTTTAAAACTCAAGTTTGAACATTAATTTGGACCTGACTTGGAGTCTAAGAGGTGAATAGGATGATAAAGTAGCAGGTAATATTAAGCAATGCATAATATAAGCAGAAATAAAAGAGTGTAACCTCTCTTGTGGACCCGTGTACTCCTTAGATTCATCTGCTGAGTCGATGATGGTGATGCAGTTACGATGGGTGCCGGCGGCAGGGAAGGAGATCTGAGGCAGCAAAAGATGGTCAGGAGTCATGATGTCTGGTATGGTGGATGCATCTGTCGATGGAGCAGCTCAGGTGAGGTGGACGATGTCGCGGCAGGAGCAGGACAAACCACACAAAGTTTTCTTTGACACCTATCTGTAACTGAAGTAATTCTGTAAGGGCTCCTTTGGCTTGCAAGATTCTAAAGACACAGGGATAGGAAAAACACCGGAATAGGATAGGAATGCACGTGGGAAACAGAGCATTTGTAAACACAGGATTTCTGTCAACTTGGGTGTTTGGTTCACAGGAATTGGAAGAGCAGAGGAATGCAAAGAAACATGGCCAAATTAAAGTGAAACCATATGAAAGTTTGTACAGTTAGAATGTTATTCTGCCAGTAATGCACTTAGTCTTGTTTTCATGCATAGGATTTTGAAAAGTAGGTCCAGGTGGATGTTTTGCTCCATTCCTTTCAACCAAATGCATGAATAATTGAATAGTAGAGTACCATAGGAAAATTTCTTATTGCTATGTTTTTCCTTCACTTTTTCCTTTGAACCAAAATAGCCCTAATGGATCGACATGAATGTAGAGTAATAAGTGATGCGACAAGTGTACAACCTCTTTGGCGTAGCCGTGTCGACCTCGGCATCATTGGGTTGGTCGCTGAAGAAGTTGCGGCAGAGGTGGCTGTCGGAGGTGTGGTGGAAGATCTGAGGCGTCTGTAGACGGCGTCCAGGGTACTGCTCTATTGTGATGGATGGTTCCGTTGTTGGAGCAGCTCCAGCGAGTCGTCAGACGACGAGGCTGAAGCAGCACAAGACAGACATCATTAATCTCAAGTGGGATTCTAATAGCATCTCCAATAGATGATATAAAATACATTACCAAAAAGTGGTAGAGTAAAATTTACATCACCAAAAACACCTAACTACAACAGATGAGGTAAAAACTGTTGACTCTGAACTTAACTGTCAAAACTAAAATTTATTGTGGAATCTGAATGTTATTGTCAAAACTGAACGCACTGGTAGCAGAGAGGCACTTCACATGTAGTTTAGGCCGCTCGAGCACTAGTAGTAGAGAACAGTGATCTAAATCAGCAGGCGATCGACAGGGAACACAGTAGCAGATAGCAGCCGGAGCAGCAGCGTGAACTAGAGCCAGAGCAGCAACTCGTGTAGCTGTAGCAGCCCGTGTACCAGCATCAGCAGCGAGAGCAAGAGTTGAGCTGCAGCACGAGCGAGGGGAAGAGCAGAGCAGCAGCGCGAGCGAGCGAGAGCCGGAGCAGCAGAAGCAGCTCCGGCTGGTATGGACGCCGCCGCCGAGGGAGCCTCACACTGGGGGAGAGCCGCCGTGGAAATGTCGCCGGCGGCGCCGACTACGAGGTAGCCGTGCCATGGGGGAGCGGGATCGAGCACCAGCGGCGCCAGGAGGTCAAGTTAAGGAGAAGGTGCGATGCGATGAGTGTACAACCTCTTTGGTGGTGCCGCGTAGGCCTCGGCTTCGTCCGAGGAGTTGGTGAGGATGCTGCTGTTCCGGTGGAGCAGGTTAAGGCGGCGTTATGGGGATGGAGCAGCCACGATAGACGAGGCGATCGTCGGAGCAGCTCCTTGGAGGTGGAGGACAGGGTGGCGGAACCGGTGGGACGACGAGATCGACGACGGATCCTCATCCGGGGCAGTGGATGAGGGACGTCGAGCTATTGCGGTGGACGACGCCGTCGGGGAAGAGGCTCAGGCTAGGCAGTGGTGGGGTGGCGGACGGAGGAGAGTGGGGTTTCACGGCTGGAGCGGAGAGGTAATGGTGGCATGGGTTTTTGAATGGCGAAAAGAAGGTGATGGGAGGGGGGAACCATGACTTAGGGACGCGCTTGTCCAAAATGTAGGCTGTGTTACGAAAGTACCCCCACCGATTTGAACTAGCGGCCATTTTGGCTCAGGGATAGAAGGGGGATTTCGCGTGTCGGGATTTGGCAGCTGGAGGGAGTTTTCACGCACGTTGTAATTTCGGGATAGCAAGGCGCGGGTTGTGAAGGCGCGAGTTTTCGGAGCACAAACAGACAAAGCGATATCTCAATTTTTTGGGTAACAAGGCGCGGGTTGAAATTTCGGGACAAGCCTAACGTGTAATAATGTACGTACCAAATCAATTCGCACTTCCCTCAACAAAAACAAAAAATAAAAACTATGAATCCATGTTACTGTACAAATGCTATTCAAAACTGTCCCGTTTTACTGTACAAATGCTATTCAAAACTATGAATCCATGTTATATCCAATTAAATTTTTTCGCTACCTCTATAATGCACGTAACCTACTCATACGAACATTTTAGTGCATTCTTAATGTATATACTACCGCTGCAATTTGAACTATATTTGAATTCGTTTCTCTATTTGAATAAGAATCTACAATCATAATTGTTGCCAAGTTAAACCATCATTTGTATATTATCTTAACAGCACACCACATGATTACTATATAGTTAGATATGAACTATGTGTACTATATATGAACTCGAATTCAAAATTTTGAATACACTTCATGTTGATTCCAAATAATAATACATTTGATGTACTAGCTAGATCTTCATACTCAACCATGTTTCATATGTACACTGTGTTTATCACACAAAGTATAGTGCCCCGCCCCCTACATTATGACAAGTATTTAGCCCTGAGCTACAAAAGCCACACATTATCATAAATTCAAATAAATGTTATATACATTATATGTAGTATAACATGTTCATAACCACGACATGCGTATCAGCATTATATTCATGCATGTGTCGGTTTAAAACACTATGAACTCTTGTTCAAATATCCGAATCCACTTTTATCTCTACTCTTATAAAAAATGAGTTGGTGATGATGGTGTGCCTGCCATATTGCAATATAGACCGTCCGATCTATATCTGACAGATAGAAAGCAAACTATGGCAATTTTGCAAAAGGATACACGCACCTCTCTCGTTCATCCTTATCTCCCACAACTTCATTGTTGAGTAATTAAAAAAGGAAGCCTTTGGAACAATCTGGCATGGTGGCCGCTGTCGGCGTCGTCCATCCCCATGCCTCCGCTAAGTCCGACCACCAATTAAAAAATGCATCTTGATGTTCCGTGCAATGTACAGGCATCTTGCTAGTAAAGAATTATGATTTTTATTTCGGTGCCCCTGGTTCCTTAGCTCTACTCATTCATCCCCACGCTCTTAACTTTTGCTCACTTTTCCCCACTCCCTTGTCCGAAACCCTCATAAATGGTCACAACGGAGGATGCCGTCGGGTCAAACCATTGACCGTTAACTCTGACGAGTGGGGCCGCGCTAGATTCTGTCACCCGTTGGACCTGACGAGTGGGGTCGCATTAAGACACGTCAGATGAGCTTGTCTGAGGGATCCCCTTGTCTGAACCCGAGCCACTACAGCACCACGCCAATCTGCCCCCTCCGCCGCCGTCATGCCCTCCAACCACTAACCCCATTTCACCTCCGCTGCCGTCATGCCCTCCGCCAGATCTACCCCCACATCCCCCTCAGGATTAAGCAGCGATGTCGGGGGAGCAGGTTCTCAAGCCCATCGACCGTGGAGAGGATTGGGTCGAATCGGTGGCGGATAATTCATGGATTACACCTGGGTAAGTGTCGTTTCCCCTCTAACTGATATGAATCCCCTTCTCTGGCCCAATTTGACAGCTAGTCGCGTGAATCGATCAAATTTTGCTGAATTGTTCCCGGCCTAACTGTAATTTTTCTGAATCGAATAGGATTGATCCTGCGCTTGCTTTCTGGCTGGCGGTTAGGATGGAAGTTAGTGTGCTGCGCGGTAGAAAACCGCATATGATTACTGGATTTTTCTATCCAAAGGTGGTAGAAACAAGTATGTCATTCAAAGATTTGCTCGCGGCGCTCCAAAATTCTTCATATGGGTGGAGCCCTGCTGATGCTGTTGAACTGAAATTTTTCAGCAGTACTGAGCAAAAATTTCTCCCACTAACTTGCGATGAGCATCTTGGATTGCTCTTTACTTTGAATGCTGAAAGACGCTTCGGTAAAATCCTTATCGAGGTGCTTCAGCCACGCAATGAACGTGACAAGGGGAAGGTTGTTCAGAAATCTTTTGTCTCTGCTAATAGCGAGCGCCCCGGCACTCCTTGTAGGTCAAAACCAAGCAAAGCTAGTGGTTCTGAAAGTCACAATATGTCTGCTGCCGCTTCTTGTGCTGCTTCTCCTGTCGCTGCTGCAGCCGATGTAGAGCAAGATGCAGAGCCAGACGAAGAGGTGCCTCGAAATGATGATGAGGATGAGAATATGTTCCCTGATCTTGTAGATACTGTCAGTAAACAAGCAATGGAAGATGAATATCAGGAGGAACCTATCAGCCGTGCTAGATTTGATGACACTGACGATGAAGAGAGGCAGGAGAACATCGACATCCTAGTTTTAGATGAATATGATGGTGAGGACATGCCAACAATTGAGTGGAACAGGGAAGATCCTCAGCTAGCTGTCGGCACCATATTCCAGTCAATGGTGGACTATCGTAATGCAGTGACTACATATTGCATTCTCACTGAAAATACATATGTGATTGATAGGAGTGAGCCAACAAGGTTCACTGTTCATTGCCCATATGATAGGTGTAGATGGAGGTTGCATGCATCACATATGTTGAGGAGCAAGTTCATTCAGGTTTGTGTATTTCTGTTTATACTGATTCATTTTATTTTCAGATCATTGTGTAATGTTTTCTAACAATATCCCTATTTTGTTTGGGTCCCATTTTGTTTCAGATAAAAAAGAACCCACACCAGCACACTTGTCCACCTGGAGGGGGAGGAGGGAAGGCTAAAACAAAGCTAGCAAAGACTAGGTGGGTGGCAGATGCAATTTTGGATTGGTTGAGAGAAACACCAACACTTGGTCCAACAGCACTCCATGGGAAGCTATTTGAGAAGTACAAGATTGATATACCTTACATGAGGATTTTCTATGCTAAGGAAATGGCTGTTGAAGGATTAATGGTCCTTGGAATGAGAGCTTTCAGTTGCTCTACACATTTAAATATGAAGTGGAAGCTGCTAGTCCAGGGAGTGTTGTAGAGATTGATAAGCATACAGTTACATACAAAATAAAAGGGAAGTCATTTCAGAAGGAGTGCTTCAGGAGGGCTTTTGTTTGTTTCAAGGCTTGTTGGCAGGGGTTTCTTGATGGTTGTAGGCCCTATTTGGCTGTTGATGCAACTGCTTTGAATGGAAGGTGGAGAGGACAACTAGTGGCAGCTTCTGTAGTTGATGGACACAACTGGCTATTCCCAGTTGCATTTGGTGTGGTGGAGGCAGAGTCTGAGGAAAGTTGGGTCTGGTTTCTGCAGCAGTTGCGCAACCTTATAGGTACACCCCCAGGTTTAGCTATACACATAGATGCTTGCAAGGGTTTGGAGAGTGCAGTGGAAATTGTATTCCCTGGAGTGGATCATAGGGAATGTATGCGACACCTAGCGCAGAATTTCAGAAACAAATTCAAATGTAAAGTTTATGATGAGAACTTATGGCCAGCATCATACACATGCAGTGAGAGGAAGCATGAGCATCATTTGAGAGTGTTGTATGCTCACAATCCTCTGGTGAAGGAGTACCTAGATGCACATCATGGAAAGTTGTGTTCAAGAAGAAAATTCAATGAAATCTGCAAAGTAGACTATGTGACGAGTAACCTAGCAGAGTGTTTCAATGCAAAGATCAAGTCATTGAAAGGGCTTCTGATATGGCAAATGTTTGATAAGATTCGGCAGATGATCATGATAAAGATGGCTCTTCGCAAAAGAATTGCAGAAACAGAATATGTTGGCCATCTTATGCTCCCATCTCTTATTAAGTCATTGCATGCCAAGGCAAGAGGACTGAACATGAAATGCATTCGAGCGGCGACACACGAGGCTGAGGTAACATATACTGACAGTAAAAACAGGGAATGGAGATATCCAGTTAACCTAGCAACTAGGAAATGCAGTTGTAGGCAATGGCAGCTCTGTGGGAAGCCATGCATACATGCCCTACATCTGATGACTGTTATAGGTGGTGAAGATGGTGAAGTTGATCAATACATCTCTGACTATTTTTCTGTTGCCAAATTTAGGGCTGCTTATGCTTCCAATGTGCCTGCACTCTTGGGAAAAGACCAATGGAACATAGTAGATCCAGGGTTCAAACTACATTCTCCTGTACTGACTAGACCACCAGGAAGACCAAGGAAGAACAGGATCAGAAGAGGTGAAGAGGGTCGTGTAAAAAGACAGCGTAAGTGCAAAAAATGTGGAACCCTAGGGCACATTGCTAGGCTATGTACTAATACAGTGGATGCTTCATTTGGAGAAGAGGAACAATGGGCAGCAACAAATGCAGAGGAGAATGCAGCATTAGAGCAGATTGAAGTTAATACAGAGGAGAATGAAGCAGCAAAGCAGATTGCAGCTAATTCAGAGGAGAATGAAGTCACTGAATTAGCACTGCCAGCAGCTTGGTATGTGTGCAACAACCTTCCCTTTTTTGTGCATTTATTCTATTTTTATTGATGGCTTATAATCTTTTTTCTGTTTGACCTAGCTCTAGGAAAATTAGAGGAAAAGGAGAGAAAAGGCCAAGAGAGAAAGAATTAGAATATGAAGCCATGGCTTATGAAGGTTTTGAACCCCATCAACTGGCCAGTGCAAGTTCTTCGTCAGCACCTCGACAGCCACCACCCGAAGTGAAGATCAGAAGGAAGAAGAAAAAGGTGGATATCCCACCTAGGGAAACCAGGAGCAAGGTTGTTAAGCCGTCTCGAAACACAAGGAGTAAGGCAAAGATGTGAACTTCGAATGTTGAATGCAAGTTGTAAACTTTGAACTTTAAGGATTTGTACAACTGTGAAAACTTGTAAGGTTTAATAATGCTATTCGTACTTTGATGTGAAATTTGAGGCAACATTTGAATTTTAGGCAGAATTTGAATTTTAGGCAAAATTTGAATTTGAACCAACACTTGAACTCCGATCTGTGGTGTGATGTTGCAATGTTTGCTGAACTATTGTAAACGTTAGGTGATCAATCTAATCTCTTTTGCGTGGTAAAACTTATAGTCATGGGAAATGTGCTCCAAATGTGCTCCGAAGCTAGGGTAAACTGCCCCATTTGTAATCAAGTATTTTTTTGGACCTACTCTAAATGAGCCAAATATTTTTTATTAACACCTATTCAATCTATATAGTGTAGATTCGAAGTCTCACTATTTATTGAATTAATCTTCATATTTTTTACTTTTTTTTTGAAAATAATGTGATTTAATATAAAACCATTAAAAACACGTTTAAAATATGAAAAAGGAAAACTAAGTTCAGATCCTTCTTATTCACTTTGAAATGAAGCTTTGGTGATTTTTTTTATTATTTTTATTTTTCAAAAAACCTACCTCCTTTCCTTGAACTCTCTGAAATGTTGTACGTGGTAGCTCATATTTGTGAAGGTTTTTTCATGAAACTGTCCATAGAACAAGTTTATGATTTTTTTTGGTAACATATCACATAAGACAACATTGTGCGCAGGTTTTATATTTTTTCGATTTTTTAAATTAATGGTGCTCATTTAACCATGATCGTGCCAACTAGGTTTTTTTTTTGAAAATGACCGTAGACCAAGTTTAGTATTTTTCCTCGTTAGTGTGTCTTATAAAACGACAATTCGCGAAGGTTTCATATTTTTTGGAATTTTTTAAATTAGTTATGCTCAGTTGAATATTGGTCAAACACTAGATAACCCCGTTGACCAACTCAAAACCCCTCTAAACCTCGCGGGGTTTCGCCTAACCCTAGCTCCGAACATCAGCCATCCGATCATACCCTAGCGGCAAGCGACAACCCTCAGATATGGTCTTCTAGAAGGAATTCTGAGGCCAGGCTGTGTGCAGGCTCTGCACCGTTGGTTGTGCTCGTCCACCATTGCCTCCCCTGTCTTCTTCTTCTTCTGCGGCGACCAGAGAAGCCACTCGTCTGCTTCTTCTTCTCCAGTGACAAGATATGTCGAGCTCCACTTCAGCCTCCCGCCCCTCGTGGCCCCAGTATGGTCCAGTGCCCATGGAGCGATGCCCTGACTGCCCACGCACCGCGCCACTAAAAAGGTTGACTTCGAGGGAGGACAAGAATGGCAACTTTGGGTGCGAGTTCGTGAAATGCGAGAGCAAGCCAGAAGGGCCGGTTAGATCTCAAGATTTTTCTTTGACCCTTTCTTTTTCTCTTTGCTTCTAATTCTTTTTCGTTGGATCTGAGATTTAGGGTTCATGATTTCGTTTCAGATCGTGAAGAAATGCACACATTTTGAATGGATGGATGACTACGTTCGGAGGCTTCAAGGGGAGGGCTTGCTTCAATTCAATGGGGCCGCAACCCGGGAGGTCAATCTGTCGTCAGCCACTCGGAATTTGGTCTCTGAAAGTGCTGCTCTGACAGTTGGGGATGAGGATCTGAAGGGGGAATTAAAGAATATGAACAAGAACTTGAGGCAGATGATTCAGTTGAACAAGCAAGCGAATCTGATAGATTTAGGATTTTATTTTTGTATAGTTGCTCTAGGATTTCCTTACTTGCTGGTCATCACTCGTTAGAGATGTCATTTGTGTCATGTCAAGTGCTCTACGATTTGCTTAAGGGTTTGTGGATCATGTGCTCTCTGTGTTGCTTAATTTGTGGATCATGTGCTCTCTGTGTTGCTTAAACTATGTATCTATCTCCATCTCTGGATCTCTGTAGGTGTTAGTTTTTGACACTTTCAGTTTCGTCAGACAACACCGAGGGCAAGAGAAACACTTTCAGTTTCGTCAGACAACACCGAGGGCAAGAGAAAAAAATGTAGTTATTGGGCCCAAAATGAAACCAAGCTCTGGTTGGGCCGTCGCATTGCGTTGACTGTCGAAGGCCCACAAAGATTAAAGAGGCCTAGAAAAATAGTGCATGCGCTGGCTCTGTTTTCCTTCTGTTTTTTTGCTTGATTGTTTTGATTGCACCTACAGAGATTGAGTGCACGTTGGTTACATTACAAGAATAGGTTACATCATTTGAAATTACACAACAATTGATATTGCCACCAAGAAGTCAACAATTTCCATTTTGTTTCATGCAATATGTCCACCAACAAGTAAACAATGGGCTACCCTTCATTTCTTCCTGCCAAATGGCCACAAACTATTCAAAAGTTAGCTTCTTTTTGTTCATACAATATAGGTATCCTACAATATATATGGGCACCAACAATTCAAAAAATCCAGCTTCTTTTTCTTCTTCTTTTCAACATCAACATGGCTCATCTTTCCAGCTTTAATTTCCTTTTTGACACCTCAACTAGTCCATTAGCCGCCCGAGCCAAAACTTGGAACCAATAAAACCTATAATATAAGGGCCAAAATTAATTTCATCATGCCAAATGGCCACAAACTATTCAAAAATTAGCTTGTTTTTGTTCATACAATATACGGAATAGGGCCACCAACAATTCAAAAAATTAGCTTTTCTCCTTCTTCTTTTCAACATCAACATGGCTCATTTTTCTAGCTTTAATTTCCTTTTTGACACTTCAACTAGTCCATTAGCCGCACGTGCCAAAACTTGACCCTAAAATATAAGGGCCAAAATACAAATATTACACAACATGAATATAACAAGACGAATGGGCTACCCTCCAACCATTTATACAAGGCTAACCCCAAAACTTGCTGGTAGTCATTGAAGGATACCCTTTCATTGATTGATTTAGCAGAAGGGCTCGGCTACGGCACCATATCCATCTAGCGATATCTCACGTCAAATAAGGGTACAACCAATGACATATAAAAGTAGCAAGCAAAACACAGATAACCAACGACATATCAAATAAGGGTAGCAAGCATAACATAGTTCTTAGGGTTCCCAACATGATATAACACGACAGAGATTAAAAGTTCACGGTACAACCAACGACATAATTAAGATAGAAATATATAAAAGATAAAAAAGCCCTAACACCCTAGGGCAAGACAAGCTTCACGAGACCGGGCCTTCACCACCATCTTCACTGCGCCTCCTCTTCACTGCTCCTCTTCACTGCTCCTCCTCCATGCCATCCTCGCCGAGGTAGTAGGGGAGGTTGTGCATACCGTTGCGGGTGGGGAAGATGCTGTTGAAGTCGGTGAAGATGTTGTAGCTGGTGAATGCGATGAACTCGCACCCGCACCAAAACACCTTGCCGAGGAGGTAGTATGCATCAAATATGTTGGTGAAGTTGACGATGAGCCCTATCGGCAGAGTGCTGGAGTTTGGACGCACTTCCTCCAGTCGGAACATCACCGGCGAGACCGCCGGGAGGTGGGCGAAGCCCGCACCGAGGAACCACTGGGCAAACTCCTTTGCACCCCTCCAACGTGAGAACGCCCACACGCGGAGCGTTGTCTCCACGACAACACCGGCGGGATACCGCCTCTCCGGCACGGTCGGTGGGAGCTCAAAGGTGGGGCCGTTGTACTGCATCCTCGCCTCGCTTTGAGAGTGCTCTGGGTTTGGGTGAAGAAGAGAAGGGGGCGGCGCAAATGGGTGTGTGGAAAATAGGTGGAGGGGTGGGTGGTTTAAATAGGGAAAGGGGAAGGGAAGGGGAGTGGCACCGGCCGTGCTTTGGATTTGCTATGTTCAAACGAGCCGCGTCGATCGATATGCCACTTTAATTGCTAACAGGTTTTAATTGCCATGTTGAATAGATGCGAGTGGATCGAAAAGTCTGAAACGATGCTCTACATCGAGGAGACAAGCATGCGAGATGAGATGAATCAGCGGCAGCGACCGTCCCTGCGTCCGTGGCGGCTCGCGTGCAGAAAGAGGTCGGTCAGCGTCCGTGGCGGCTCGCGTGCAGAAAGAGGCCGGTCAGCGCATTGTGGCGGCGGGCATCGGCGCATGCAAGCAGGCTAGCTACGTGCATGCATAGCAGGCTAGCTGGACATGTCATGCATGCATAGCAGGCTTCTGTCGTTGCGGCGCGCGCAGGGCCCAACAGTCTAACCACGGCCCAACGGGCAAACAGCGGCACCATCCGACGCGGCCCCAATTGTCAGGTCCAACGGGCGACACACTCCAGCGCAGCCCCACTCGTCAGAGTTAATGGTCAAAGCACTGACCCAATGGCATCCACCGTTTGTGACCATTTCTGAGGGTTTCAGACAAGAGAGTGGGGAAAAGTGAGCAAATGTTAAGAGCGTGGGGATGAATGAGTATGGCTAAGGAACCAGGGGCACAGATGTAAAAATCCCTTTATTTTATACCCACACAATCCTCTTCTCTTTGTAGCTACCGCTAACTTTCTCTCGTGCATGCACACGCCCCGCCTCCCTCTCACCCTCCCTCAGCATTCTCTAGCTCCATCGCGCACATTCGTTATTTCTCTTTAGGTCGTTCACCCACTGTGTGTGTAGGCCCCTCAGCTCCTTCTTTCCGGCACACACCGATCGAGATACCTCTCTAGCCAGGTGTATGTACCACAAACACAGGCTTTCCCTCTTCTCTTCTCACCTTCCATGCTCCCCTCTGTCTAATACGGTTCCACGCACGTGCACACTCCCGCCCCTCTTTTCATCAATCTCATACGCGCACACTCCTTCCCCCTCGATATAGTAGGCCTCTCGCACCACCTCCTAGCCGCATCCCTCTCTCTCTCTCTCTCTATCTGTTCTCTCCGGACCTTATTTGCTTATAACATACGCATGCATGTATACCAATCAATCTCCCTACATATAGCTAGGTCGACTATAACTCTTTTTCCCCATGCACCGATCGACGTACCTCACAAGTTATGTCTCCCCCTTTCTCCGTCACACGACAATTGATCTTTCTATGTAATTACATCTGCTTACCACAACCATATCGTACCCTCTCATCATCCATGCATGCCTCCCGACCTGTCTCTCACACGCACATGCACAGACAGGCAGTCACCCCCTCTCTTATTGATATTGCAGTCGTACCCTCCGTTTGTCTGGCAGGCCTCTCCCATCATTTGTGAGAAGCAACTCCACCACCAACCCTCCGACACTCTAGCTCTGTCTCTCTCCCAACCTTATTCCTCTCCTACACATATGCATGGATGTCGATCGATTTCCCCCAATACATAGCTAGGTCTCTCTCCTTCTCCACACATATATACCAGTTGTTCTACCTCTATAGTTAGGTCTCTGCCCCCCCCCTTCCCCCCCCCACACAAACACACACCGATAGTCGAACGTTATAGGTAGGTATCCATGCCACAGAGACAAACTGCACCTGTCCCCTCTCACGTTTCAGCAGGCCATCCGCCCTATATCTTTGACGTGGGCACACACAAATTCGATGGCACTCGTTATCGATCGCGCACAGACACACTTCATCCCTCTCTTCGATTCTATGGATATCTCATGCCAATGATCCCTCCACTCTCTTCTCATGGATCGCCCCCTCTATATATGATATATCCGGACATCTGTTTCACACACATTGCATATGTTACATTTTTTGTTTGAGATATCGTCGACACATATTCTCTGTCTATCTCTCATGCACCCCAAAAAAAACACTCATGAACCCACACACCAACTCTCTCTAGGTGTGTATCTCTCTCACACACACCCACATAGGTGGTGTACGTACACGAAGAGAATAGGTGCACATATTCACGCCTCGTTCCCAGCCACACCCGCGCGTGTACATGGGTGAAGCTCATTTCTGTACGAAATGGCAGCCCACGTGCTAATTTGAGAGCGTGTAGCGGTTGTTTACTTACGGAGGTCGTGTACCACGCATGCACGAAACAAAGTTCGACATGACGCATTGGCGTGTTATTTTTAAATAAAATTATATTGCTCAATGGCACATACAGAATATAAAACGATTGTTATCGAGAAAAAAGTAATCCGTTCCACTATATACAATGGAGCTTGCCTGCTGGGGTTGGTCTGTCTTCACACTCTCTCACACAAGAGGCAGTGGCCTCTCTCTCTCTCACCGCTGGTCACTAATCCGTCTCGATCCCGTCCACCGGCGGAAAGGGAGGACGTGCATCGTTGCTCCGTTCGACGGCGTCGAGGCAGCACATCCCGATCTGCGGTACCCACCGTTCTCTCTAACCAAGCTCCGGCGCGGTAGGGCAGATCCCGCCCGCCGGCGGCCCGGCGCCCTCATAGTTACATCCTGACGACCCCCAGGTACAACTTCCTCCCCTCCGACCTTGCTCCACTACCCATCTTCCAATGTCGCTGCATGTGGAAAATCATGCATGTGGATCTTCCCTAGTACTTTGCCCAAAACGTAGCTCGGCCAGCATACTTTCCATGTTGCAATCTCGTCCTCACACCGTTTTACATAAACAACCATGCTGCTATCTTCCATTAGGGCAAGGAATATGCTTCTTTTTTGTCGGTGTATGTGTCATAAACTGTTATTGGCCAGTAATTGTTTCCTTCCTACCTCTTTTTTGCAAACAGGGCTATCCATTTCACCTCGTCGCTATTGCGACCTTTTGGTGAACTGCACAAATCACTTTTTTCTTAAGAGTGTTTTGTGCAGTTTTGCTGAAATGTCACACGGGCAATGTTTCTACATTTCAGTGGGACTGCACAAAGGGAGATTGGTTTTGCTATCCTCCTCATCCAACTCTGAGCCTAATCTTTTCCAACAAGTAGTTAGTCTTAAAGAGAGATTGCAGAGGTGATCGGCTTCTATTTGTGTGTGTTATGTTTCATCATCTAGTTCCACTATTATTGTAATCACACTGACTGAATATCTTTGCAAACAGGGTTGATCAGCTCGATTTTAGTGGAACTGCACAAAATGATCGGATTGTGATGTGCTCCATACACCTCTTTCTTGGCTACAGAGCTACGTGAAACTAGATGCCAACCAATGAACACCGTGGCCATGAAATGGGGCCATACCTACAAACAACATCGATCAATTATATATTTTCTTTATTTGTACACCTTCTCACAACTTTGTCTTCAATTTTGATGTGAATATTGGCATTGATCTGCGAATCATTGAGATGCTTTAGACGCCATGGTAGTTTCATTTGTATTTGATGGAATGTTGTAACGAGACAACCTTGAGGCAAGAGGACACATGAATCCTACAAGTTGAAACCTTTTTTTTTGTGGGAACCGAAGTTGAAACCTTCATAGCATTATAGTACTATTTCATTTTGCTGGAAAATTATGCATACATATAAACAAATCCTGAAAGATTGATAGCAATGCTAGAAACCATTCAACTTCTTTTCGCCGACATGTGGGACATCCTTCATCCGGCTCCACCTACCATGCACCAATATTGAGTGCACAACTGCAGGGGAGATTCACCCTGATCGTTGCGCCGCAGTAATAATGACTAGTGAGCAGTCAAATCACAGAGCCCCACCTATGCCACAATAAGTTGCTCGGACGAAGCAACCATCATTTCACTCTTCGTTGAATCCAGTGGTACTCCAATATTCCTAGAGTAATAAGTTGCTCGGACGAAGCAACCATCACTTCACCTTTCCCACTATAAGTACCTCCTTTTTTTATTCTAGAAACTACCACACACGAATATTGGACGGTAGCAGCACAGCATCAAGTGTACTCACTACTCAATTCAAAAATCATAACCAACCAATGAACTACTAGATGGTGAGCGTTTGCTAGTATCATGTACTCCCTCTGTCCAGCTAGGGCCTAATATAGTCACAATCCGAACAGCCCCTACGTACGCCTACGCCCTCTCCCTCGCCCACGCGCGCGGTGGCTCGCAGGACGAGGAGAGGGTTTTGACTACAGCGCCCTCTCCCTCTGCCTCTCCCTCGCCCTCGCCCTCACGGTGGACGTGCAGCAGTTCAACAGTATAGGACATGCAAGTTGCTCAAAGCATACCGTCAATAGTAAACGCAATGCCAACAAAGCCAAGCGAAAAAGCAGGGCCTTAGTTACGTCCGGCCTAATAATTCCGGATTACCCTCCGTGGCCCTTCGTCCTTCGGAGTGTAAATAGTTAAGCCGATGACATGTGGGTCTACCTCAAGAGGGCCCATATGTCAATTAATGGAAGAGAGAGGTGCGTAGGCGTATTTGCAGAAGCGTGCTCCACTAGAAAACATGATGGCAGTATAGGGTAAGGCTGATTTAGTAACACCAACACGATGGTTCAGCTTATTAATTAAGTGTCCCATCTGCTGCTGCGTGTATTGTCACTTCACTATGAAGACTAGTTGAATAGTTCTCTCTGGCCGAGATGGGGAATAATGGATCGCCAAGACTTCCTATCTACAGTATCCCTATGCCTCTACTCTCATCATGTCCAACAACAAGAACCATTAGCCAAGGCACCCGGTGCCAATTATGTAGGAGTACTACTAGTACTAGTACCTACTCCCTCCTTCCGGTTTATATGCAGGTCAATAAAAAAATCAACCAAGGTAGTAGTAAATGATGAGTACCCGAAGATTTTTTTCCACAAGTAGTACTCCCTCCGTCTAGGTGTATAAGTCACCTTACGAAAACTAAATAATCCCAAAACACTTAGGCATGGTACATTAACTCCCACCTCGTTTCTTGTTTCGTGATATACTAGTAAGATGCCCGTGCATTGCACGGAACATCAAGATGCATTTTTTTACAAAACACTTGTTGTGATTGACCCATGCGGGAGTAATCCCATGTGTAAAAACTAATGATATCTTGAGAAAGAGGAGAGATAAGGTGAGGAGGAGTGGGGCGTGGTGGTGATTGGTGGTTGGACTAAGCGGAGGCATGGGGATGGACGACGCCGACAGCAGCCACCATGCCAGATTGTTCTAGAGGCTTCCTTTTTTAATTGCTCAACAATGAAGTTGTGGGAGATAAGGATGAACAAGGGAAGGCCTTATCTGCAAATGTGGAGAGAGGTGCGGGTATCTTTTTGCAAAATTGCCATAGTTTTCTTTCTATCCGTCAGATATAGATCAAACGGTCTATATTTCAAGATGGCAGGCACACCATCATCACCAACTCTGTTTTTTATAAGGCTGGTCATAGTGCCAGTAACTTAGCAAGTAACATAGTGCATTCCAAGACAAGTTTGCTTATGTGGCATATAGTTAATGAGGAAAGAGGTGTTTGGAGTAACATAGTATGTTACTGTAACATATCGCGACCCAAAGCAAAATGAGTCTATAATGTAATAAATGCAATCATCTATGATACTATTTGTACTATGTTACTTTGCACTATGAAGGTAGTACTCCTAACAAAGACTAGTATCATATGCATGACACTAGTCTAAGTTACTCCCCACTATGACTAGCCTAAGAGTAAGTAGAGAGACAAGAGTAGAGATAAGAGTAGAGATCAACCAATAAGAGATGTGGGCCGTGCATGCTTTCAATGACTTAAAACTACCAAACACAACATGCAGTGATTAGTTCATTGCATGCAATGCTATTAATTAGAAAAAACATTACTAAGTTCTCTCGTTTTCCCCTCCGCCTTGGTCGCGGTGCACGATGGAGGGAGTACTCAATAATGGGCTCGTTTTCCTCAAGAAAATTGTGTTTATGAACGTATTAATTGGAATGCATGCGTGCATGCGTGAAGAACAAAAGACCAGAACTTTTACATGCATCGGTGAGTTTTCTCTTAATTCTTGCATGCAACGTTTTAATGAAGCTTGAAATATGAACATGTCAATGGGAGGGAGTAGAAGCCTCATGCATGCATGCATGCATGCATGCAACACTCACACGTACACGTGCACGCACGCAACACTCACGCATCCATGCGGCACACAGCACAAGACGCAACACACACGCTCACGCTCAAGTGCTCAACCTACTCCCTCCGTCCGTGAAAGACTGTACATGTAGAGATTTACACATTGACCAAGAGGAACGGAACTCCACATCATTTAGAGCAAGTACTCCCTCCGTTTCTTTTCTTTGATTCGCACATCATTTAGAGCAAGTACTAGGATTCTTAAAACACAGGAATAGGAAAAACAAAGGATTCGAGTGGCATGTCCACTTGAATCCCATAGTATTAGCACTGAGTGTTTGATGCCACAGGAGAAAGAAAGGAAGTGAAAAAAAAGTTGGAGCGGATTCTAGATTTCCAATGAAATGTTGTAGTAGTAAACGTGATTCCATACTACTAGTAGAAGTGCCTATAGGATTCAATCCTATGAATCAAACGACTAATGTAATGAGGTCCATGGTCAAGGCGGCACAGGGCAGACGCGACCTCTCACTGCGTCCGCCATTGAAGCGGCGCGCTGGCCGAGGGCGCCGCCCACCACACGCCCGGCTGAACGAGCCTCCTCGCCGCATTTAAATGCCCACATTAAACCCGCGCGGAATCCGAGAAACCTACTCCGCGTGGAAACCGGTTATTTTATGTAAATGTAATGAAATCCGGCCGTGTTTGCATGAATTTGTTTACTACAATCTGAGTGGATTGCTCCAGTGGTCATCACACGTGAGCCAATCGATTCGCACCCTTCCGCGCTCCATTTTGTCTTGCGTTACTTCCTCCGTCCAGCATGCTGACAAGTGGGCCCCATGCTCATTTATGCCAACGTGGTAGTCAATTATTTTGTCAGAGTGAGCTATCACACCCTTCCGGTGCCACGTCAACGAATCCACTATAAACAAGTCTAGACTTGTTCGGTTCAACCGCCTCGCTAGGTGTTTGGAGAGGAATTGGCCGGCGCGAGGCGGTTCTATAGGTGGGCAGGTGGCAAAAAATAGGGGAAAACGCGGGAAGCAGCTAGACGAGAGAGGGAAGCTTCTACATTCGCGGGGGACGTGGCATTGCCCATTGGGCGGCAACAGGCGGTCATCCGGGTACGCCTTAAAGGATACGAAGAGGCATCCTATATCAGCAAGGACCAGCTTCCCTACCGATAGCTCATCTAATAGAACTCCCAAGTTAACTATGCTAAGGCTGGATAGCCATCAGATGGGTGACCGGATGGGAAGTGGACTCGATATTAACTAATTGGATGGGTCACTGTAAAGGTTTGCCAATTAAACGTTTACAGTTCTCCGTCCTATTAGTCGAACCTCGAGGTCTTTGTTTTGTCATTTTCGACATTTTTTGTTTTTTGAACACATGTTAATCGAAGGTCTATCGCGTTACTTTTTGATATTTTTTATTTTTTGAACACATGTTAATTGACTTGAAAGAAGGTCTATCGCGTTACTTTACGACATGTTTCCAAAAAAAGTGATATGCCCTCTGTCAACTTATAAGTCATGTATGTCAAATTAACCTCGAGGTACTTGTTCTCAAATTAACCTTTGGGCCTTGCAGGAGTGCTGCAATGTGTCGGCGTCAATTGCAAGATGAGCCACCAAGCTAGCAGTGGAGTTTCCAACATGCTCAAAGTGCACGCAACATTGAGTAGAAACAAGCATGCCCAGGAAATTAATGCGTGCTTAGGGAGGCCCTTTGCTCAAAGAGCAAGTACTCTTTCGGTTATACTATAACTAGGTGTCGCATGGGCTATAAGGATGAGGAGCGAGAAGCGATAGGGAAAACTTTGTTTTTGCCACTCTAGCTTTTGACCAATTTACTTATGCCACTCTAGAAATTGACATTTCACTTTTTCCACTCTTAGTTTTGGACAATACATCAGAATTGCCATTCCATGGCAAAAGCAATAATTTTAAAGTGGCAATTGTGATACATTATCAAAACCTAAGAGTGGCAAAAGTGAAATGAAAAGTTATTGCTTTTGCCATGGAATGACATTTGTGATGTATTGTCAAAACTAAGAGTGGCAAAAGTGATATGTCAGATTATAGAGTGGCATAAGCAAAGTAGGCAAAAGTTAGAGTGGCAAAAACAAAGTTTTCCCGAAGCGATACGTGCTGCTGGATATACTATAACTAGGTGTCGCACGGAGGCCGAGGAATATGGTGAATGCGTGAGGTGGGCCATGTATGATGTGTTTCGGACTCTTTCGGTTAAACATGGAGAGATTTGGTTGATTTTATATCGCTGAATAATATAAAATATTATGAGTGCATACGCTCCACCGTGAGGTTCCTTGCTCCTTCTCGGTCGTCGGGAATCTATGTTCTTCCACTCTTTTGTTTTAGACGTGAGCTTTGTTCATCCTTTTGCCAACACGCGGGACATCTAGCATCAAGGTGGACGTGTCATGCAAGAAAATGGAGATAAGCAGTGCGTAAGTGAGCTTTATGGCCAATGGTCCTTGTATTTCGCTCGCGGCCTCTCTGGCTTTGAACCCTAAGACTTTCATTCGTATGCTTGGTCTGAGGGCTTTTGTGTCTGTAAGATTCGGAGTTATGTTACGTTGCCTATGTTGTGGGCTTTATTAATTTAAAGCCGGACGCACCTAGCATCTTCGTTCTAAAAAAAAGTGCGTAAGTCAGTCGTGCACTTCGATGGCACGTACTACGCAATATTTTTTCTCCTCGATGGCACGTGAATCGTGCACGTAGACGGAGCACGGGATGGTAGCCATGGACATGGTCGGCCATTTTTGGAGAGAGTACTAAATAACTTTGATGTGTCCCGTCAACTCACAGAACAACGAGAAGCTTGCTTACTACGCCCTCTCCCTCGCCCACGCGCGCGGTGGCTCGCAGCACGAGGAGAAGCTTTTGCTTACAATAGTGGGCTTTATACAAGCGGTGGACATGCAGCAGTTCATTCGGTGTCAGATTGGTAGAAGTATATACTGTAGTACCATCATCATTATTCAACTTCCGGAAGAGGCGAAGAGCCAAGCGCAAGGTCACATACTCACCTTTTAGTACTCCCTCTGTCTAGGGGGTCTGGGCGGATGCGACCTCTCACCACGCCGGCCGAGGGCGCCGCCCACTGCACTCACGGGTGTACCCGCCTCCTCGCCACATTCAAACACCTACATTTAAACCCGCGTGTAATGCGAGAAACCCACTCCAGCCACACGTCCGTTCAGGAGGGACGCTAGCCAAGCTCCTTCTTCCACCATTTTCTCCACTCTTTTGATGGCATCTGACGAGCAGGAAGCAGAGCAGTTCTCCGACATAAAAGCCGTCTGGGTGGCCCACTGAGCCCGGCAGTTACGAGCGAGGCAGCTCGCTGCTCCACCTACCTCGCCTAGCCCGACAACGCCAGTTGCCGCCCTAAGCCAGTGCATGGTTCCACAGCTGGCCGATCCAATCCAACTCGAGGAAGAGTGCCGAGTTGCTCCAAGCCGGCTTGTCGGAGAGCATGGTGGCACGGGCATCGTCGCTGCCCTTGACGCCGCCGCGTCGTACAGCGCCTCCAGTGCCTGCGACTGCGCCATCCGCCATCGACGCACGCGTAGCCACGCCATGCAGGCAGAGAAAGAAGCCGCCGCCGATGTCGACGAGGTGACGCGGCTACGCGGATGTCGACAAGGTGACGGCCAGCACGTCCCCGCCTGCCACCATCATCAAGGAGAAGTTGAACACGGGAGGCCACCGCCAAGGCGACGCCGGCGTAAACAACCGGTGTCTTGCATGATTCTTCTTCAACCGGATGCTGGAGGAGGACAAAGAGATCGGTCGGCGACCATTTAGATTAGGTATATTAATTCTATCTTTAGCTCCAGACTAGCACAGCTTATTTGATGTAAATGTAATGAAATCCGTCATGTTTATATGAAATCCGGCCGTGCTTGCACGAATTTGTGTCCACATTTGCGCTCTCGGGCGAGCGCTCTCTGTCGCTGGAGTGGGACGACAGACTTCGTCTCTGACAACACCGCTAAGTGCGTCACCATCGTTGTGATGGCTAGGACGTGGTGAAAGAACGACGTCCTTCATTCCGCAGGTGATGGCCATCTCGTCTAGACGGCTCGGTAGCACATGAAGCAGCACCAACAACATGTGGGATTTTTGTTGTTTCCGACTAGCTCTACAACCTCAAGGTTTATAAATTGTACTTCACTCTCCCCTCATGCACATGCGCGGGTACACTCACGGTGGAGCGCATTTGCACACGAAAAGGCAGGTAACGTGACAATTTGACACATCTAGTTGTCCACTTAATGTGGGGTCTGGGACCAAATGTCAGCCATACCAAGTGCGACCTCAACGCGGTGGCGCGGTTATTGATCGAGTTTCTTTTTACTGGTACGTTAAATGAGAGAAAAACAATTACTACTCCACTTTGGTACTTGCTTGCTAGTGTTGCTCTCTTCTTCTCACTCTCTCACCCTCTCCATATCTAAACAAGACGGCGGTGTCCACTCTCTTTGTCTCTCTCTCTCTTCTCACCGGTTGTCATAGATCCGGTCGGATCCTTCCACTGGTGGTCGTCGGTGGCTAGGGAGGAAGCCGACGCGCACCGTCTTCTCTGACCTGGTGCCGGCATGGGAGGTCCTCCGCACCCTTACTCCTCGCCGTCATGTTGGCAGATCCCACAGTCTGCCTTGCCATATCCCGCCGACCGGAGGTATAACTTCTTTTAGAACTGGCCTTGTTCTAATGGCCCAGCTCCCTGATACGTCCATTTTGCATCATGCTTTTATATTGATATTTATTGTATTATGGGCTGTTATTACACATTATGGTACAATATTTATGCATTTTCTCTCTTATTTTACAAGGTTTACACAAAGAGGGAGAATGCCGGCAGCTGGAATTCTGGACCGGAAAGGAGCAAATCTGAGGGACCTATTCTGCACAACTCCAAAAGTCCTGAAAATTTACGGAGAATTATTTTGGAATATATAAAAAATATTGGGCGAAGAAAATACCATAGGGGACCCACCACGTGGCCACAAGCCTGGAGGGCGCGCCCCTAGGGCTTGTGGGCCCCCTGGCAGGTCTCCGGTGCCCATCTTCTGCTATATGGAGGGTTTTGACCTGGAAAAAATCAGGAGAGAGCTTTCGGGACGAAGCACCGCCGTCTCGAGGCGGAACTTGGGCAGAACCAATCTAGTGCTCCGGCGGAGCTTTTCTGCCGGGGAAACTTCTCTCCCGGAGAGGGAAATCAAAGCCATCGTCATCACCAACGATCCTCTCATCGAGAGGGGGTCAATGTCCATCAACATCTTCACCAGCACCATCTCCTCTCCAAACCCTAGTTCATCTCTTGTATCCGATCTTTGTCTCAAAACCTCAGATTGGTACCTGTGGGTTGCTAGTAGTGTTGATTACTCCTTGTAGTTGATGCTAGTTGGTTTATTCGATGGAAGATCATATGTTCAGATCCTTAATGATATTTATTACCCCTCTGATTATGAACATTAATATGCTTTGTGAGTAGTTACGTTTGTTCATGAGGACATGGGAAAAGTCTTATTATAAGTAATCATGTGAATTTGGTATTCGTTTGATATTTTGATGAGATGTATCCTCTAGTGGTGTTATGTGAACGTCGACTACATGACACTTCACCATTGTTTGGGCCTAGGGGAAGGCATTGGGAAGTAATAAGTAGATGATGGGTTGCTAGAGTGACAGAAGCTTAAACCCTAGTTTATGCGTTGCATCGTAAGGGGCTGATTTGGATCCATATGTTTCATGCTATGGTTAGATTTATCTTACTTCTTCTTTCGTAGTTGCGGATGCTTGCGAGAGGGGTTAATCATAAGTGGGAGGCTTGTCCAACTAAGGACATCACCCAAGCACCGGTCCACCCACATATCAAACTATCAAAGTAACGAACATGAATCGTATGAGCATGATGAAAACTAACTTGACAATAATTCCCATGTGTCCTCGGGAGCGCTTTGCTTTATATAAGAGTTCGTCCAGGCTTGTCCTTTGCTACAAAAAGGATTGGGCCACCTTGCTGCACCTTTTTTTACACTTTTTACTTGTTACCCGTTACGAATTATCTTATCACAAAACTATCTGTTACCGATAATTTCAGTGCTTGCAGAGAATACCTTGCTGAAAACCGCTTGTCATTTCCTTTTGCTCCTCGTTGGGTTCGACACTCTTACTTATCGAAAGGACTATGATATATCCCCTATACTTGTGGGTCATCAAGAATCTTTTTTGGCGCCGTTGCCAGGGAGTGAAGCGCCTTTGGTAAGTGGAATTTGGTAAGGAAAAATTTATATAGTGTGCTGAAATTTACTGTCACTTGTTACTATGGAAAATCATCCTTTGAGGGGTTTGTTCGGGGTATCTTCACCTCGACCGGAAGAGCAAAGGGTTGCCCCTCAACCTACTAAACCTACTGAAAATATTTATTATGAAATTCCTTCGGGTATGATAGAGAAACTGCTAGCTAATCCTTATGCAGGAGATGGAACATTACATCCTAATATGCATCTAATCTATGTGGATGAAGTTTGTGGATTATTTAAGCTTGCATGTTTGCCCGAGGATGAAGTCAAGAAGAAGGTCTTCCCTTTATCTTTGAAGGAGAAGGCATTGACATGGTATAGGCTATGCGATGATATTGGGACTTGGAATTACAACCGATTGAAATTGGAATTTCATCAGAAGTTTTATCCTATGCATCTAGTTCATCGTGATCGGAATTATATATATAATTTTTGGCCTCGTGAAGGAGAAAGTATTGCTCAAACTTGGGGGAGGCTTAAGTCAATGTTATATTCATGCCCCAATCATGATCTCTCAAGAGGAATTATTATTCAGAATTTTTATGCTCGGCTTTCTCGTAATGATCAATCCATGCTCGATACTTCTTGTACTGGTTCTTTTATGAAGAAGACTATTGAATTCAAATGGGATTTATTGGAAAGAATTAAATGCAACTCTGAAGATTTGGAACTCGATGAAGGTAAGGAGTCAGGTATAAACCTTAAGTTTGATTGTGTTAAATCTTTTATGGATACTGATGCTTTTCGTGAATTTAGCACTAAATATGGACTTGACTCTGAGATAGTAGCTTCTTTCTGTGAATCATTTGCTACTCATGTTGATCTCCCTAAGGAGAAGTGGTTTAAATATCATCCTCCCATTGAAGTAAAAGTAGTAGAACCCATTAAAGCTGAAGAGCAAACTATTACTTATAATGTTGATCCTATTGTTCCTACTGCTTATATTGAGAAACCACCTTTCCCTGTTAGAATAAAGGAACATGCTAAAGCTTCAGTTGTGGTTCGTAAGAGTTATACTAGAACACCTACACCTCCTGAACAAATTAAAGTTGAACCTAGTATTTCTATGGTTAAAGATCTCTTGGTCGATAATATTGATGGGCATGTTATTTATTTCTGTGATGAAGCTGCTGGAATTGCTAGACCCGATGATAAAGATAAACATAGACCTGTTGTTGGCATGCCTGTTGTTTCTGTTAAAATAGGAGATCATTGTTATCATGGCTTATGTGATTTGGGTGCAAGTGTGAGTGCAATTCCCTCTACTTTATATCAAGAAATTATGAATGATATTGCACCTGCTGAAATAGAAGATATTGATGTCACTATTAAGCTTTCCAATAGAGATACTGTATCACCAATTGGGATTGTTAGAGATGTTGAAGTCCTGTGTGGGAAAATAAAATACCCTACAGATTTTCTAGTTCTTGGTTCACTACAAGATGATTTTTGTCCCATTATATTTGGTAGACCTTTCTTGAACACTATTAATGCTAAGATAGACTATGAGAAGGAAACTGTTAGTGTAAGTTTTGGGGATGTGTCTCATGAGTTCAATTTCTCTAAATTTCGTAGACAACCCCATGACAAAGAATTACCTAATAAAGATGAAATTATTGGTCTTGCTTCTATTGTTGTGACTCCTACTGATCCTTTAGAACAATATTTGCTAAACCATGAAAATGATATGTTCATGAATGAAAGAAAGGAATTAGATGAGATTTTCTATAAACAGATGCCTATTTTGAAACACAATTTGCTTATTGAGACTCTTGGAGATCCTCTACCACCCAAGAGTGATCCTGTGTTCGATCTTAAACAATTACCTGATACTCTGAAATAATCTTATCTTGATGAGAAAAAGATATATCATGTTATTATTAGTGCTAACCTTTCAGATCATGAAGAAAAGAAATTGTTGAAAACTCTGAAGAAGCACCGTGCAGCCATTGGATATACTCTGGATGATCTTAAGGGCATTAGTCCCACTCTATGTCAGCACAAAATTAATATGGAACCTGATGCTAAACCAGTCATTGATCACCAGCGACGGTTGAACCCCAAAATGAAGGAAGTGGTAAGAAATGAAATATTAAAGCTTCTAGAGGCAGGTATAATTTATCATGTTGCTGATAGTAGATGGGTAAGTCCTGTTCATTGTCTCCCTAAGAAGGGAGGTATTACTATTGTTCCTAATGATAAAAATGAATTGACCCCGCAAAGAATTGTTATAGGTTATAGAATGGTTATTGATTTTAGAAAATTAAATAAAGCTACTAGGAAAGACCATTATCCTCTAACTTTTATTGATCAAATGCTAGAAAGACTATCAAAACATACACACTTTTGCTTTCGAGATGGTTATTCTGGTTTTTCTCAAATACCTGTGTCAAAAGAGGATCAAGAAAAGACTACTTTTATTTGCCCTTTCGGTACCTTTGCTTATAGACGTATGGCATTTGGTTTATGTAATGCACCTGCTACTTTTCAAAGATGTATGACTGCTATATTCTCTGACTTTTGTGAAAAGATTGTTGAGGTTTTCATGGATGATTTCTCCGTTTACGAAACTTCTTTTGATGATTGCTTAAGCAACCTTGATCGAGTTTTGCAGAGATGTGAAGAAACTAATCTTGTCTTGAATTAGGAGAAGTGTCACTTTATGGTTAATGAAGGTATTGTCTTGGGGCATAAAACCTCCAAAAGAGGTATTGAAGTTGATAAAGCTAAAGTTGATGCTATTGAAAAAATGTCGTGTCCTAAGGATATCAAAGGTATAAGAAGTTTCCTTGGTCATGCTGGTTTCTATAGGAGATTTATTAAAGACTTCTCTAAAATTTCTAGGCCTCTCACTAATCTCTTGCAAAAAGATGTTCCATTTGTTTTTGATGATGATTGTGTAGAAGCATTTGAAATTCTTAAGAAAGCCTTGATTTCTGCACCTATTGTTCAACCACCTGATTGGAACCTACCCTTTGAAATGATATGTGATGCTAGTGATTATGTTGTTGGTGCTGTTCTACGACAAAGAGTTGATAAGAAATTAAATGTTATCCATTATGCTACTAAAACTCTAGACAGTGCTCAAAGAAATTATGCTACTACTGAAAAAGAATTTTTAGCGGTTGTATTTGCTTGTGATAAGTTCAGATCTTATATTGTTGATTCCAAAGTAACTGTTCACACCGATCATGCTGCTATTAAATATCTTATGGAAAAGAAGGATGCTAAACCTAGGCTTATTAGATGGGTTCTCTTGCTACAAGAATTTGATTTGCATATTATTGATAGAAAGGGAGCTGAGAACCCCGTAGCAGACAACTTGTCTAGGTTAGAAAATGTTCTTGATGACCCACTACCTATTGATGATAGCTTTCCTCATGAACAATTAGCTGTCATAAATGCTTCTCGTAGTGCTCCTTGGTAGGCTGATTATGCCAATTATATTGTTGCTAAATTTATACCACCTAGTTTCACATAACAACAAAAGAAAAAGTTTTTCTATGATTTAAGACATTACTTCTGGGATGACCCACACCTTTATAAAGAAGGAGTAGATGGTGTTATTAGATGTTGTGTACCTGAGCATGAACAGGAACATATCCTACGCAAGTGTCACTCCGAGGCCTACGGAGGACACCATGTTGGTGATAGAACTGCACACAAGGTATTACAATCTGGTTTTTATTGGCCTACTCTTTTCAGGGATGCTCGTAAGTTTGTCTTGTCTTGTGATGAATGCCAAAGAATTGGTAATATTAGTAGACATCAGGAAATGCCTACGAACTATTCACTTGTTATTGAACCATTTGATGTTTGGGGATTTGATTATATAGGACCTTTTCCTTCCTCTAATGGGTATACACATATTTTGGTTGCTGTTGATTATGTTACTAAGTGGGTAGAAGCTATTCCAACTAGTAGTGCTGATCATAACACCTCCATTAAAATGCTTAAAGAAGTTATTTTTTCGAGGTTTGGAGTCCCTAGATATTTAATGACTGATGGTGGTTCACACTTTATTCATGGTGCTTTCTGTCGTGG
This sequence comes from Thinopyrum elongatum, assembly GCA_011799875.1. Lineage (NCBI taxonomy): Eukaryota > Viridiplantae > Streptophyta > Magnoliopsida > Poales > Poaceae > Thinopyrum > Thinopyrum elongatum. Next base: position 462,415,780 of record CM022298.1, on the reverse strand, counting down.
GAACGATTCCGACAATGAGAGAGGGGTAGGATAAAGGAGCATGATCTATCGAGATGCATATGGGTGACACAGTGGTTTTAGCGAGTTCGGGCCTCTCACGGTGGAGATAACAACCCTACATCTCATGCTCCGGAGAGGTTTTCCTTATCTGTCATGAACGCAGAGTTACATGATGTATTTGAGAGAGAGAGAGGGGAGAATGGATCTCCATGCCTCAGCCCCATGGTGAAAGAGAGAGAGAAAGGTAGAAGAAAAGAGCCCCCAGTCTAGTGGTGGGGGGTGGCTTATATAGAGTGCGCCACCCCCTCACCTCCTATGTTACAAAGAAGGGCATAAATGCCATAATGTCAGCCCACTACGAAACCTCCACTATGAGAATGATGCTCCGACTGCCTCGTCGACTGTTTGGTCTTCGCATATCCGAGTGAGATCAGGTGCTCTGAGTGGAATGAGTTCGTCGAGTGGAGTGCTATGCTCCGAGTGGTTGTTGCCTTCCGAGTGAATGTCACTCTGCAGAACATCTGACTGCTGATCTGGCCCTGGGGCCTAGTATAAGGTGTGTGGTGTCCTAGGGTAGGGTCTTTAGGTCAGGCCTGTTAACCTACCCCCAGTACATGTCCTCGTCATTAGCCCCCGAATCGGTCGAGGTTGAGTGGGTCGAGTCGAGGTGAATTCCCATTTGAGTCGAGTGCTATGGAGGCGCTCATGAACTCCCTCTGGTCACCCGGCGGTCTCATCTCCACGTGTTGCCTTAACGGATTCCAGACTACATGGTGTCCGAGTGAAATGAGCTCAAATGGGTCCGCGGAGGAGCGTTAAACTCACCTTATAGCAATTTTTTTTGGAGTGATTTGGAGCTGGTCCTGCATCGAGTAACTGATTACTCGGAATTTCTTCACGTCTAGAACGTGTCTTTTTTGTTGTTTGGCCGTCACTCGGACCGGGCGGACCATTCCGAGTGGATACCATTCCAGTGGGGGCACACTGAGTGCACCCACTGGGTGTAGTCCCCGAGACTGCCGTTGACTGTGGGCAGTCAGCGGGAGTCTTAGAGCCTGTCTTTTTTGTTGTTGTTTGGCCATCACTCGGACCGGGCGGACCATTCCGAGTGGATACCATTCCAGTGGGGGCACGCTGAGTGCACCCACTGGGTGTAGTCCTCGAGACCGCCGTCGACTGCGGGCAGTCGGCGGGAGTCTTAGAGCCTGTCTTCTGGTCTGGAACTGAATTAAACAGGTGAACCCTCATGCGCTCGGCACGGTAAATGACTTCAGCATAGAACTATGGCGGGTCTTCATGCATTCGGAATAAATCTTCACGCGCTTGGCACGGTGAATAAGCTCAGTCTAAAGCTGAATCAGTCGGACTGATCTTCATGCACTCGGCATGGTAAATAAGTTCAGCCTGGAACTGGGTCAAGCAGGCGAATCTTCGTGCTCTCGGCACGATGAATGAATTCGGCCTCAAAACTGCCGACTGTAGAAAAGAGCTGGACACTCTAGGGAGTAATCGTTCCAGTAGTACTTCTTACATTGACCGTTAGCTTCTTGTTTTCACCCTTTTGCATGAAAGGGGTATTTGTCCGAGTGGACGTGCTTCCCGACAGATCAGGGTATGTTGACTGCAAGGAAAAACTTGGTGGCACTCGTATGTCTCCCGGAGGAAATAGACTAGTGGTCCGATGTGGACGTGCCATGAAACCCGAGTGGCGTGGCTAGCGTGTGGGCTGACTCTCCGGAGAGAGGCCACTCATTATCCCGGGGGAACAACAACACGTGCCATCTCTGAGTCCAAGTTTGCGAAACTGACGCCTTGGAGCCTAGAATAAGGGCCAAGTGTATCCGTAGAGGAGCGTCATTTTCACCCTTTTGCAGTCCTAAAGACGACTCCAGGTAATGATTTGGGCGATCGTCCGAGTGGATGATGATACCCTTATAGATCCTCGGTGGACCGAGCAAGTATGTTCAGAAAAATATTCCTGATGTGATCAATAGGTAGATCGAATGGGCGTAACCCCTGAGGGTAGCATAACCCTCGGTTGTGGCATAGCCCCCGAGTGATGCTCGAAAGAGGTAAGCTCGCTACAGAGTGCGATATGAGGTTTGATCATATGAGTAACTTAGTCGTTCCCGTGTTGGGGGTGTAGATATGTCCAAATGATAGTGATGCGCGGGGCGGCCGAGGGGCGAGGACGTGCAGAATCGAATGGCGACGCGCGGGGTGGCCGAGCGGTGAAGACGTGCACAACCGGGTGGCGATGCGCGGGGCGGCCGAGTGGTGAAGACGTGCACAACCGGGTGGTGACGCGCGGGGTGGTCGAGTGGTGAAGACGTGCACAACCGAGTGGCGACGCGCGAGGCGGCCGAGTGGCGAAGACGTGCACAACCGAGTGGCGACGCGTGGGGAAGCTGAGTGGCGAGGATGCGCGGGGCAGCCGAGTGAAAGACTACGTGTCCAGCCAAGTGGCAAAGATGGTCCTCGGAGGAGTTAGCCAGATGTTTTCGAAGATGATGTAGCGATGAGGTTGGTGTAGTGTGGTTGCGACGCAACAAGACCGGCGCGACAACTGAGCCCGAGTAGGAACGAAGATGGCGCGCAGAGCATCTGAGTGATTATGTAACTTGTCAAAGTGGCGGATCGGATGCATTTGTTTGAAGTGAAAGATCTGTCTGGTGACGAAGTACTCAACCACTCAGGAGAGTGTCATTCCGAATGAGCTGCAGCACCCGAGTGCGGCGTAGCCCCCGAGCGTATTACAAGCTTCGACAACGGACATGTCGGAATACGAGAGATGTAATTTTGAATGGATAATTTGTGATTCATCGAGTCGGACTCGGGTAAAGGTGAGGAGGAGCTTCCGAGTGATGCTCGAAAGAGGCAAACTCGCAAAGGAGTGAAGTGTGCAGTTTGATCACAAAAGTGACTTATCTACCTCATGCCTGACGAGGTCTATATCATTGATACGATGAAGAGGATTCCACAGAGGGGCCGGCCGGATGTGTTTGAAGTCAACAGAGCGACAAGGTCGGTGTTGTGGTGCGCTAAGACCGGTACGGTGACCGAGTCTGAGTAGCGATGAAGTTGGCGCATAGGGCCGTCGAGTGGTCGTGTAACTTGTGTATGAAAAATAGCACAAGCCAACGTAATAATTTCTCGAGGAAATTTGATGTGTGCTGAAATAATTTGTGTGAATAACACCCATAGACACCCGCTGGGAGTGCAAGGGGCTTGCTAGTTAACCAGCAAGAGTCTGGAAGAGCAAAGGATCCGTTCGAACTTGTCGAAGTGAAGGATCCGACTGAACTCGTTGGGGTACTGGCTCAAATAAAACGGAAGTGTAGTGTTTCGACTGAGTTGCAGCCCCAGAGGACCGATGCAAACTCGAAATGAAGAACACATGGTGTTTGTGAATGATGTATGCGAAAAAATGGAAGTTGGACTCGGGAGTCACATAACCAGTACTAAGCAAGTATGTGAAAATAAGCAGCCGAGCGTAGAGGTACACTCGGTGGCGTGGCCTCCGAGTGAACGTGATGTGTGAATTACAGGATACTTGGGAACGCGGAAATAACAGAATGTAGCGCATGTAGAATGACTTAGCTGTCTGAAGGCGTGCGAGTGGCCAAGTGGTGAAGATGTGTTCAACCGATGGCAATGCGCGGGGCGACTGATTGATGTAGATGTGTCTCACCGAGTGGCGACGCGCGGGGCGGCCGAGTGGCAAGGATGTGACCAACCGAGTGGCGACGCGCGGGGCGGCCGAGTGGTGATGTGGTGACCAACCGAGAGGCGACGCGCGGGGCGGCCGAGTGGTGATGAGGTGACCAACCAAGTGGCGACGCGCGGGGCGGCCGAGTGGTGATGAGGTGACCAACCGAGAGGCGACGTGCGGGGCGGCCGAGTGGTGATGAGGTGACCAACCGAGTGGCGACGCGCGGCGCGAGTGGTGATGAGGTAACCAACCGAGAGGCGACGCGCGGGGCGGGCCGAGTGGTGATGAGGTGACCAACCGATTGGCGACGCGCGGGCGGCCGAGTGTGATGAGGTGACCAACCGAGAGGCGACGCGCGGGGCGGCCAGTGGTGATGAGGTGACCAACCGAGTGGCGACGCGCGGGGCGGCCGGTGGTGATGAGGTGACCAACCGAGTGGCGACACGCGGGGCGGCCGAGTGGTGATGAGGTGACCAACCGAGAGGCGACGCGCGGGCGGCCGAGTGGTGATGAGGTGACCAACCGAGTGGCGACGCGCGGGGCGGCCGTGTGGTGATGAGGTGACCAACCTAGAGGCGACGCGCGGGCGGCCGAGTGGTGATGAGTGACCAACCTAGTGGCGACGGCGGGGCGCCGAGTGGTGATGAGGTGACCAACTGAGAGGCACGCGCGGGCGGCCGAGTGGTGATGGGTGACCAACCGAGTGGCACGCGCGGGGGCGGCCGAGTGGTGATGAGGTGACCAACCGAGAGGCGACACCGGGGCGGCCGATGGTAATGAGGTACCAACCGAGAGGCGACGCGCGGGCGGCCGAGTTGGTTATGAGGTGACCAACCGAAGAGGCGAGGCGCGGGGCGGCCGATGTGGTGATGAGGTGACCAACCGAGTGGCAGGCGGCGGCGCGAGTGGTGATGAGGTGACCAACCGAGTGGCGACGCGCGGGGGCGCCTGAGGGGTGATGAGGTGACCAACCGAGTGGCGATGCGCGGGGCGGCCGAGTGGTGATGAGGTGACCAACCGAGTGCCGACGCGCGGGGCGCCGAGTGGTGATGAGGGTACGAACCAAAAGGCGACGCGCGGGGCGACGAGTGGTGATGAGGTGACCAACCGAGTGGCGACGCGCGGGCGGCCGAGTGGTGATGAGGTGACCACCCAGAGGCGACGCGCGGGGCGGCTGAGTGGTGATGAGGTGACCAACCAAGTGGCGACGCACGGGGCGGCCGAGTGGTGATGAGGTGACCACCGAGTGGCGACGCGCGGGGCGGCCGAGTGGTGATGAGGTGACCAACCAAGAGACGACGCGCGGGGCGGCCGGTGGTGATGAGGTGACCACTGAGAGGCGACGCGCGGGGCGGCCGAGTGGTGATGAGGTGACCAGCCAAGAGGCGACGCGCGGGGCGGCCAATGTGTGATGAGGTGACCAACCGAAAGGCGACGCGCGGGGCGGCCGAGTGGTGATGAGGTGACCAACCGAGTGGCGACGCGCGGGGCGGCCGAGTGGTGATGAGGTGACCAACCGAGTGGCGACGCGCGGGGCGGCCGAGTGGTGATGAGGTGACCAGCTGAGAGGCGACGCGCGGGGCGGCCGAGTGGTGATGAGGTGACCAACCGAGAGGCAACGCGCGGGGCGGCCGAGTGGTGATGAGGTGACTAGCCAAGAGGCGACGCGCGGGGCGGCTGAGTGGCGATGAAGTGACCAGCCAAAAGGCGACGCGCGGGGTGGCCGAGTGGTGATGAGGTGACCAACCGAGAGGCGACGTGCGGGGCGGCCGAATCGAGCATGTTGTCGAAGAGGTACCCAACCGCTTGACGGTGCGCTGTGCAGCCGACTGAGCAAGTTGATGAAGACGCGCCCAACCGCTTGGTGGCGCGCAGGGTGACCGAGTCGAGCATGTTGTCGAAGATGTACCCAACCGCTTGACGGTGCGCTGTGCGGCCAACTGGGCAAGTTGATGAAGACGCGCCCAATCGCTTGGCGGCGCGTAGGGTGACCGAGTCGAGCATGTTGTCGAAGATGTACCCAACCGCTTGACGGTGCGCTGTGCGGCCGATTGGGCAAGTTGATGAAGACGCGCCCAACCGCTTGGCGGTGAGAAGGGTGACCGAGGTTGAGCATGTCTGTCGAAGATGTACCCAACCGCTTGACGGTGCGCTGTGCGGCCGACTGGGCAAGTTGATGAAGACGCACCCAACCGCTTGGCGGCACGCAGGGTGACCGAGTCGAGCATGTTGTCGAAGATGTACGCAACCGCTTGACGGTGCGCTGTGCGGCCGACTGGGCAAGTTGATGAAGACGCGCCCGACCGCTTGGCGGCGCGCAGGGTGACCGAGTCGAGCATGTTGTCGAAGATGTACCCAACCGCTTGACGGTGCGCTGTGCGGCCGACTGGGCAAGTTGATGAAGACGCGCCCGACCACTTGGCGGCGCCGCGCGGGGCGGGCGAGTGATGGAGATGCAAGGAAGTTGACCGCGGCGTGTCCGTCATTGATGAAGATGCGTCCCGTGGAGTGGCGACGCGCGGGGCGTCCGAGCGAGGCAGACGCGTCCCGTGGAGTGACGATGCGCGGGGCTCCGAGTGAAGTAGACGTATCCAGCTGAATGACGACGAAGCACGAGGCGACCGAGTGATTGCTGGACGAAAACGTCCCTGTCTGACTGTCGCAGTGGTTTGTTAACCATCCGAGTAAATTCGTCCGAGCATACGTGCGAATCGTTCGAGTGGACGGTCATTCAAGTGAGCTTTAGTCCCGTCCGAGTGAACCTGGATTCGAATCAAAAAGGGACTGTTAAGCAATAGTAGAGTAATTTAAGAACTAAACTATAAAATGATCGGAGAGGATAAGGTCCTTAATTCTCTGTCGAGTGGCTGGGACTTGTTCCGCCAGGTTCGTCATTGACGTTTCAGATGAGGCTGGAGACTACGACAAGTCGGACGGCGCTGGTGGCCATGCGTGGAGGTTCGACGACGGCCTCGCAGACGAAGCCGGACACGACGATGAGGCGGATGGCGCCGGTGGCTGCATGCCGAAGCCAACCAATCGAGTAACCTGCACGTTAATTGTCCAGAGTGCAAAAATCATCTCCGGGCTTGCCGGCCGAGTGAACCTGTTCGTTAGCCGGCCGAGTGAAAAGGTGAATCGGGCGAGTGAACCTCAGCTGGGCTGCGATCCGGTCGCCACGCCATCAGCCGAGTGGAATAAATGATGAGTCGGTCGGGCGGCGTTGTTCGTTAAGCCTGCAAGTTAGCAAGTCCTCGTACATCCACGAATTTTTTTGCTGGAATAAGTGTCTTCGCATGCATGCACGCACAAATTAACCGGTGTGGAAACCGAAAGATAAGCAATTAAGCCATTAATTTGCAGAAATAGTGAAGGCAATCAATCACCGTAATTAGGTAACGGGCGCTGGGAATCCTCACCTGATGAGCCGCTTAATGAGGCGATTAACTGAACGAAACAGCCAGCCCACATCATGAGGCCCTCGTTATGCGCTTGGGATAGTGGGTTACGTACTCTCCGAAGAAGACGACACAGATGAAGGAGACGCAAGCGGCCGGGTAGCACGTGCTGCCGGCGATGCAAGCGAGGGACGGCGAGCGCATCGCAGGGCGGGCGAGCACGGCGATGGGCCGGCAAGCGCGTCGCAGAGCAAGCGCGTACGGCGCTGGGCCGGCGAGTGCGGCACGGGGCCGGCGAGTGCGTACGGCGCTAGGCCGGTGAGTGCGGCACGGGGCCGGCGTGTGCAGCGCAGGGCAGGCGAGCACGGCGCTGGGCCGGCTAGCGCGGCGCAGCATATCACCTCTTCGGGAGTCAGACGGGGGCGATCACTTCGGCTCTTCATCCGCATGTGCAGCGACCATGCGTGGAAGACCGGCGACAGCGTTCGCATACGAGGCTGAAGATGACCCTGTTCTTGGCAAAGGCAAGATGCATCACAAGTAAAATAGGGAATAGACGTAAGAATTGATACAAACCGTCTGCATCATGGTTCGATAGACGCCATGCCCCACGGTGGGCGCCAACTGTCGTGGGAACAATTCCGACAATGAGAGAGGGGTAGGATAAAGGAGCATGATCTATCGAGATGCATATGGGTGACACAGTGGTTTTAACGAGTTCGGGCCTCTCACGGTGGAGATAACAACCCTACGTCTCGTGCTCCGGAGAGGCTTTCCTTATCTGTCATGAACGCAGAGTTACATGATGTATTTGAGAGAGAGAGAGAGGGGAGAACGGATCTCCATGCCTCAGCCCCATGGTGAAAGAGAGAGAGAAAGGTAGAAGAAAAGAGCCCCCCAGTCTAGTGGTGGGGGGTGGCTTATATAGAGTGCGCCACCCCCTCACCTCCTATGTTACAAAGAAGGGCATAAATGCCATAATGTCAGCCCACTACGAAACCTCCACTATGAGAATGATGCTCCGACTGCCTCGTCGACTGTTTGGTCTTCGCATATCCGAGTGAGATCAGGTGCTCCGAGTGGAATGAGTTCGTCGAGTGGAGTGCTATGCTCCGAGTGGTTGTTGCCTTCTGAGTGAATGTCACTCTGCAGAACATCTGACTGCTGATCTGGCCCTGGGGCCTAGTATAAGGTGTGTGGTGTCCTAGGGTAGGGTCTTTAGGTCAGGCCTGTTACCCTACCCCCAGTACATGTCCTCGTCACTTTTCGTAAGTTGCTTTCTAAGTATGATGGTAACCATAGAATTGCATCTCCATATCATCCTCAGTCTAGTGGTCAAGTAGAATTGAGCAATCGAGAAATAAAATTGATCTTGCAAAAGACTGTTAATAGATCTAGAAAGAATTGGTCTAAGAAACTTGATGATGCATCATGGGCTTATAGAACTGCTTATAAGAACCCTATGGGTATGTCTCCGTATAAAATGGTTTATGGAAAAGCATGTCACTTACCTCTTGAACTAGAACATAAAGCTTATTGGGCAATTAAAGAGCTCAACTATGATTTCAAACTTGCCGGTGAAAAGAGGTTATTTGACATTAACTCACTTGATGAATGGAGAACCCAAGCCTATGAAAATGCCAAATTGTTTAAAGAGAAAGTTAAAAGATGGCATGATAAAAGGATACAAAAGCGTGAATTCAATGTAGGTGACAATGTCTTGCTATACAATTCTCGTTTAAGATTTTTTGCAGGAAAACTTCTCTCTAAATGGGAAGGTCCTTACATTGTCAAGGAAGTTTATCGTTCCGGTGCCATCAAGATCAACAACGCCGAAGGCAATAACCCGAAGATGGTAAATGGGCAAAGAATCAAACATTATATCTCAGGTACTCCCATAAATGTTGAGACAAATATTATTAATACCATAACACCGGAGGAGTACATAAGGGAAACCTACCAGAACATTCCAGGCCCCAAAAAGGAATAGGTATTTGGTACGGTAAGTAAACCGACTCCAAAACTTTTCCAATGGCAATTTTACTCTGTTTTGGAATATTTAAAAAATAGAAAAATAAAAAGTAGTCCGAAGAGTGCACGAGGAGGCGACAAGCAGTGGGGGCGCGCCCTACCCCCCTGGGCGCGCCTCCCAGGCTTGTGGCCACCTCGTGTGCCCTCTGGACTCTATTTTCTTGTAGTACACTCCTTTTGGTCGGTAAAAATTCATTATATAATCTCCCGAAGGTTTTGACCACCTTATCACGACAATATCCTCTATTCTTGTTTCGAGCTATTTTTCCTGACAGATCTAGATCGCCATGACGTCTCCAAGTACCCCCAAGGATAAGTTTTTTGAGAAGGTCATCAACCCTTACCTTGCGGAGATGCTGCAACACCTTCAAACCATCGAGAGCATGAGGGGGTGCTGCACATCCGTGATGTTCAAGGGCCGAAGAAGACCGGAAGCATGGAGACAAGGCTCAAAGTGATGGAGCAGCAAGTCTTCAAGTGCCAAGGGATGGTGGAACGTGGACTCAACGCCAATCACTTGATGATCGCTGAATTTACCCATGATCACAAGCTGGATGCCAAGAACATTGGGGAGGGCATCTTCAAGCTTCATGAGAAAATTGAGCATCTCCAAGCCCAGATCTATGACCTGCAAAACTAAAACTGTGAGTATGAATACAGATTTAAGAGGATGAGTTTGGCTGTGGATTTGAGGATCCCAGAGACTCATTCATCTTTATACGATGGTGAACCTATGCCTTGGAAGACGGAGGATAAGCTTCCCACATCATCAACAACACCATCATCACCACCTCCGAAGAAAGGGATCTAAATATATGGGTATGGGCACTCCCCTTGGCAGCTGCCAAGCTTGGGGGAGGTGCCCCGGTAACGTATCATCATCACATCTTTACCTTTATCGTTTTTCTTAGTTCGATCATTTTGATTATATCTTGATCTAGTAGAATAAGAGTTTTAGTATGATCTAGCTTTGAGTTTTGCTTTTTGTTCCCTCTATGTAATCGAGTCCGAGAGTTATATAATAAAGATTAGTTTTAAGTTGAGGGCTTTGCTTTCTTGCTATGATCTTGAGAAAAAAAGAATAAAAGAAATAGAAAGATTATATAATGATCTTATGGGAAGTGATGACTTCACATATAGGAAGTATGTCGCATGAAATTTGTTGGGAGTTGACAAACATAGTTTTGGTCATTGTTGCAATTAATAGGAAGTAATAAAGAAAGAGTGGTCTCACATATAAATATACTATCTTGGACATCTTTTGTGATTGTGAGCACTCATTAAAATATTATATGCTAAAAGGTTGATGTTGGACAAGGAAGACAACATAATAGGTTATGTTTCTTTATATCCGAATAGAAGTTATATTGTCATGGATCCTCCAACATGTTGAGCTTGCTTCTCACCCCATGCTAGCCAAATCTTTTGCACCAAGTAGAGATACTACTTGTGCATCCAAAATCCCTCAACCCAGTTTTGCCATGAGAGTCCACCATACCTACCTATGGATTGAGTAAGATCCTTCAAGTAAGTTGTCATCGGTGCAAGCAATAAAACTGCTCTCTAAAATATGTATGATCTTTTAGTGTGAGGAAAATAAGCTTTATACGAACTTGTGATATGGAAGAAATAAAAGCGATGGACTGCATAATAAAGTTCTTTATCACAAGGGGCAATATAAAGTGACATTCCTTTGCATTAAGATTTTGTGCATCCAACCATAAAAGCGCATGACAACCTCTTCTTCCCTCTGCGAAGGGCCTATCTTTTATTTACTGTCTACCTTAATGCAAGAGTCATGGTGATCATCACCTATTATTTTTACATTTTTTTCTTTTTGGCAAGCACTATATGTTGGGGGGAGATCCAGATATATATATCCACTCGGATGTAGATTTTCATAAACTATTGTTGTTGATGTTACCCTTGAGGTAAAAGGTTGGGAGGCGAAATTATAAGCCCCTATCTTTCTCTGTGTCCGACTGAAACTTTGATCTCATAAGTATCGTGTGAGTGTTAGCAATTATGAAAGACTAAATGATAGTTGAGTATGTGAACTTGCTGAAAAGCTCTTACATTGACTCTTTCCTACGTTATGATAAATTTCAATTGCTTCAATGACTGAGATCATAGTTTGTTAGTTTTTCAATAAAGTTCTTGTTTCGTACTTTACCTTGTGAATGAATTGTTACTTTAGCATGAGAAATTATATGACAATATATGTTGCTGTTCTAAAGATGATCATGATGCCATCTTGTCTGTATTTTATTCTATCGACACCTCTATCTCTAAACATGTGGACATGATTATCGATTTCGGCTTTCGCTTGAGGACAAGCGAGGTCTAAGCTTGGGGGAGTTGATACGTCCATTTTGCATCATGCTTTTATATTGATATTTATTGCATTATGGGCTGTTATTACACATTATGGTACAATACTTATGCCTTTTCTCTCTTATTTTACAAGGTTTACACAAAGAGGGAGAATGCCGGCAGCTGGAATTCTGGACCGAAAAGGAGCAAATCTGAGAGACCTATTCTGCACAACTCCAAAAGTCCTGAAAATTTACGAAGAATTATTTTGGAATATATAAAAAATATTGGGCGAAGAAAATACCAGAGGGGACCCACCAGGTGGCCACAAGCCTGGGGGGCGTGCCCCTAGGGCTTGTGGGCCCCCTGACAGGTCTCTGGTGCCCATCTTCTGCTATATGGAGGGTTTTCACTTGGAAAAAAAAGGAGAGAGCTTTCGCGATGAAGCGCCGCTGTCTCGAGGTGGAACTTGGGCAGAACCAATCTAGGGCTCCGGTGGAGCTGTTCTGCCAGGGAAACTTCCCTCCTGGAGGGGGAAATCGAAGCCATCGTCATCACCAACGATCCTCTCATCGAGAGGGGGTCAATCTCCATCAACATCTTCACTAGCACCATCTCCTCTCCAAACCCTAGTTCATCTCTTGTATCCGATCTTTGTCTCATTACCTCAGATTGGTACCTGTGTGTTGCTAGTAGTGTTGATTACTCTTGGTAGTTGATGCTAGTTGGTTTATTCGGTGGAAGATCATATGTTCAGATCCTTAATGATATTTATTACCCCTCTGATTATGAACATGAATATGCTTTGTGAGTAGTTACGTTTGTTCCTGAGGACATGGGAGAAGTCTTGTTATAAGTAATCATGTGAATTTGGTATTCGTTCGATATTTTGATGAGATGTATCCTCTAGTGGTGTTATGTGAACGTCGACTACATGACACTTCACCATTGTTTGGGCCTAGGGGAAGGCACTGGGAAGTAATAAGTAGATGATGGGTTGCTAGAGTGACAGAAGCTTAAACCCTAGTTTATGCGTTGCTTCGTAAGGGGCTGATTTGGATCCATATGTTTCATGCTATGGTTAGATTTATCTTAATTCTTCTTTTGTAGTTGCGGATGCTTGTGAGAGGGGTTAATCATAAGTGGGAGGCTTGTCCAAGTAAGGACAGCACCCAAGCACCGGTCCACCCACATATCAAATTATCAAAGTAACGAACGGGAATCATATGAGCATGATGAAAACTAACTTGACAATAATTCCCATGTGTCCTCGGGAGCGCTTTGCTTTATATAAGAGTTCGTCCAGGCTTGTCCTTTGCTACAAAAAGGATTGGGCCACCTTGCTGCACCTTTGTTACACTTGTTACTTGTTACCCGTTATGAATTATCTTATCACAAAACTATCTGTTACCGATAATTTCAGTGCTTGCAGAGAATACCTTGCTGAAAACCGCTTGTCATTTCCTTCTGCTCCTCGTTGGGTTCGACACTCTTACTTATTGAAAGGACTGCGATAGATCCCCTATACTTGTGGGTCATCACTCCCCACATCGCTGCATCCCTTTTTTTCATCAAGTTAGGATTGCTCCCCACGTCGCTGCATCCTGCATGTGGATATTCTTCTAGTATTACAAAGCTCCCCATGTAGCTAGCTCCGTCGGCTTGTCGAACACTCGAGCACTACCTAAATTTTTACTATTAGAGGAAAAAAGGTACTGCAAATACTGGCTAATGAACCGATCTCTTGGTTGGAAAGGGAAATAAAGACAATGCAACCGAGAATGAGCACGTCTAGATTTCCTGTGGTCACATAGGAAAGGTCACCGACGAGAACAAAAAAGGCACAAATCCAGACATGCTTTGCATGTTTGCCACACTCGGCAACACCTCTGCCTCACCACTTTATGCCTTGGTGGATGTAAAACATGCTTCTGCCTCCCCTGTCCCTATGCCCTTACTGTTGCTGTTAATCTAACATCACAGGTAAAATGAAACAATGCCACTGTTAATGTGATGTCACTGTTAAGTTATGCTGCTTTCAATCTATTACCATTGATAAACTAAATCAATGCACCACCGTTTTATGAAATGCTTTTGTCTTGCTTTATTTCTCATAAAGAGTGTTTTGGGCCATTACACTAAAATCTGACACCGGTAACATAGTTGCATCTCCGTGGAACTGCACAAAATTTAATTGCACAATGGTTGACACGACGATGTGTTTCTCCTTTCCGTATCACCCTTTGTTAGAATGATCATTCCTGTTAACCGTGCACGTACGTACTGATCAAGTGCTACTCTCAATCTGTCATCACACAGTAATAATGCAATTGTTATGCATGTTAATGTAACTATGTAAGCCCCCGTTAATCTAGTGCCAGTGTTGATTTGATGTGATGGCACTTCTTAGTTAATGGCACTTTTTCATATTGTCAGTGTAATGCCATTGATAACATCTGAGATGCTGTTGTTAATCATATGCCGCTGCAAAAAAATGACACTACTTAAATAACCCTGTTACATATTTGTGCAAACAGGGTTGTCTATCTCCATATGGTGTCTATTTGTGCAAACGGAAGCACAAACCTCAATTTTAGTGGAACCTGCTGTCAGCTGACCTCACGGTGCTCCAGGTATTCCTACATTCGTAACTAGGTAGAATGACCAACGCAAGATGAAATAAGCTTATTCGTACATTGACTTGCTGATTGCAGTGTAGAACGAGCCTGTCATGTGTGGAGGAGCAAACAAGCACTGCAGTCGCGCCATCAACGCAAGATAAAAGAGACCGAGTCATTGATGGCCTAGCCGGCGAGTAGGGGTCGTGCAAACAGCGGTGAATTATTTCAGTGGAACTGCACAAAAAAGATATTGGGGTTAGTCGGACAAATTTTCTACACCCACACGAAAGGAATTGCACTCATCGATTGCATAGAATTTCCTCGGTGCCATCATAGGAGATCCCAAGGTGGAAATCAACTAACCACCTGTAAAATTATGCATAATCTTCCTCACGCAGGTCAGTATCCCCTTCGTCCAGATGATCGTGTTTTGTCATGCCGAGCTATTGATATGTGCTACTGTTTTGCGACACCGTTTAAGAACATCTATTGCTTTCCTATCTTTTCACATTCAGGACAATGAAGATGATTTCAGTGGAACTGCACAAAATGGTCTGATGTTGAGTGATCTCTATTGCCTCCTCTGTTTGCTGCAATGTGTCAATGTAAATTGCAAGATGAGCCATCAAGCTAGCCGTGGAGTTGCCAACATGCTCAAAGTGCACGCAACATTGAGCAGAAAGAAGCATGTTGAGGAAATTAATGCGTGCATAGGGAGGCCCTTTGCTCAGAGAAGCATCGATCTTTTTTCTTTATTTCTACACCTTCTCACATCTTTGTCTTGGTTATAGTCTTGTGAATCATTTAGATGAGTAAACATGCTGAACTTAGGTGCTTGTGAATGTTAGCTATAGTATGCATACCGTATCTTGTGAAGCTTAGTTTAGTGTGAATGTTAACTAGTGTGTCAACCTTTACAGTCTATATTATGGGTCTGTTATTTGATCCCTCATTTTGCCGTGCTACGGCCAGTGTGAGTGTCTGCATGCAGTACCGCATCCTCTAATTTGGTGGATGCCAAGCCGGCCCGAGAAGGAGCTATAATTTTTTTTCAAGTTGAAAAATGTTACCAATGAGGAGCCATAAGTTGAAGGCGTCTCTTTTTTTCTTTCGAATAGGCAATAAGCTGGAGAGCTGGAGAGTGTCTCTAATGGGCTGCCTCTAGTGTTAAGGCCGTCCAGTACAAAAGCCTATCCATATTGAAGCCCATTTGTTTTTGTTTTTTGCGAGGAAAAGCCCATATTTCTTGAAGAGGGGCGATCCCAGAAAAACCCTCCTTCCTCCTCGCCTCCACTTACTGCAGCTCGCTAGACTCTCCCACTTCCGTCGCCCCCCAATTCTCCCTGCTCCCCATTTTCCTCACTCATACAGAAAACCCCCGCTCACCTTCTTCCTCACTCATACAGAAAATGCCTGCTCCTCTTCTTCCTCGCTCCTACAAGAAACCTCAACCCTCCTTCTTCCCCACTTGCACTGGCACTAGTCTCGTCTCTCGCTACTCTGCTGAAACCCATGAGCTCGGCGCGAGAAGATGAGGCTCCAGCGCCAAGAAGATGACGCTCCCGCCAGCGGCGACGCCGGTTGTAGATCCCGCACCCGGCAGCGTGGGAAGAAGTGGCGAGCCCCCCCCCCCCCCCCCCCCCCCCACCGGATCTGAGGAACCCGTAGAATCTTGGGTGGACCGCATCAGCGATCTCCCCGACGCCATCCTTGGGGAGATCATCTCGCTTCTCCCCACCAAGGATTGTTGCCGCAACCAAGTCCTCTCAACTTGGTGGCGCCCTCTATGGTGCGCCACGCCCCTTAATCTCGACTGTCGTCAGCTATCTGTCATTCATGATTTTGAAGTCCTCAGAGCCATCATCTCCTCCCACCAGGGCTCCGTTCAATGCCTCTGCATCCCGACACGCTACCTGCTGTCCATATCATGCACGGTGGATGCCTGGCTGACATCCCCTGAATTCAAAAAACTCCAGTAGTTTGAGTTCTACCATTACCATGAAAATTACATACCACGAACCGAAGGCCAAGAATTTGTGCCCACACCACCGTTGTCCATCTCGTGGTTTTCCTCCTCTCTCCACACCACCACCTTCACCCGGTGCCATCTACCAGACGATCTGGTACAAATGCTTCGACTCCCACTGCTAAAAAAACTTTCGCTTGTGGTGGTTTATCTGTCGGAGGCCTCACTGCACAGCATCATCCACTCCAGTTGCCTTGCCCTAGAGCACTTGTTGATTGTTTTGGGAATAGAAATCCCTATCAGTTGTCTCCAAATAAAGTCGCCTCACCTTAAAACCATTGGAATTTGTTTTGAAGGGTAGCAGCTCATCATCGAAGATGCCCCTTCACTTCAAAGGTTGCTCCTTCATTATTGTTATATACCTTCGCAAATAACTGTCGTCTCTGCGCCTAAACTGGAGACCTTGGGTGTAATTCGTGATCCCTTTAATTATCACAAGTTGGTGTTTGGCTCCACACTTATTCAGGTACCGTATATTATCATCTACACATTTGTAATCATAAGCTGCATTTTTCATTTGTGCGCATAAGTTTTATATCATCCTGGAGTACACTTTGGGTACTAATATTATGTTATATGCTCAATGAAGAGTTCGTCCATGGATAGCCTATCAATGGTGCTGGATTCTGTCAAGATCTTATATATCGGAATGTTTAGTTATCATCTGAACACAATTATTGGCTTGCTGCGATGCTTTCCATGTCTAGAGAATTTGTATATAAAGGTGATGATTTCATGCACATTGAAAGCCCATATATATTGTACTAGAATTAACCGTTCAACTGTCGCTCTTTCGACATACTCTTTTTTTAGACCTTAATTGTTTTCAATCCTCATGTCTACTTAGGCACTAACACATGGAGAAAAACATATAACCAATCGGTGGCGTAATAAGCACCGGGATTTTCTCAGTTCTCATGACATTCGTTTGAGGACAATAATGATGGAAGGATAAGCATCCAACCAGGCAAACAGGAGCTTTGTCACATTCTTCCTGTTGAATGCGAGGTTACTATTGTCCATGAGGCTTAAGTTTTTCAACAAGAAATTTCTCACGGACGGATATGTTGAACAGCAAAAAAAGAAGTTTCAGGTGGACAAATGGGCTTCTGAACATGCTCGGCTTCTATTTACAACAACTTGTCATCATGTTCCAGTAAAAAATTTCGCACATGATGTTGATTTTATGGATCAGACCGATCCATTTGTTTGTGACTGCCAAAAACAGTGGTTGGGTTAGATGTTATTGGCATGTTCAATCTGGGTTTTGTCTAAAGTTGATGAACAATTAATCCTTTGGCTTTTGTACCATTTGTAAGCTTGAGTTAGATGTTGTTGCCCTTTTCAACTCGGCTATGACTATCATATTTTCTTTGAAACAAGGCAAATGGCTTGCCATTTCCTTTATTAAAGAGAAAAATATTGTAACAACAGGTACCCAGCAGCTCGCCCAGTTGTTTTTTAGTTTTAGAGACAGAGCAGGGTATCAACTGCGTTGTGCGGGGGCTGTGACCCGTTATCCCAGGCTTTTATTTAAGCACATGACGAGCCTAGTTGATATCTTTTTTCTTTCTGAAAATGGCTAGCCATATTCTTTTTTTTTTGGACAATACCCAACCTAGGCCTACTTGCTTTTCTCATCCCTGCTGGGCTGCAAATTTTTTTAGATGGCTGCAAATCTTTAAAGACGAGGAGGGATGTATTCGGCTTCCCCAGAAAATGGGCTATAAGTAGTAAGAAATGGGCTATAAATTTTAAAAACACAGAAAACCGGCAACTAGATTCAAATTTCATTTTTTCAGGATTTCAAGATTTTAAATTTCATTGTTTTTTTTTGCGGGGAAAATTTCATTGTATTTTAGTTTGAAATAAAATTATTTTTATAATTATTTTTAATGTGACTCGAAATTTGGTGATTAGAGAGTTCGGACCCCACCGAAATATGCAAAATTTTGTTGAATTTTTAGCAGTGGCCAGAATATGGTCTGTAATGCTAACAAAAAGAATATGGGCTTCAAAATATCCTTAAGAATTAGCAAATGGGCTGTAAATTATTAAAAATAATGGCAAATGGGTTGTATGCTATTTTCCATAGATTTGGAGGCTGACTTGTGGGCCTACTAGGTTGACGATGACGCTGTCCTAATTTTTTTTGATACGTACGCAAGGCTTTGTCAACTTAGCCAACACAGAGCAGTGACTGTTGGATGTCCATCCAACCGCCATCGTGCTTCTTCAATCTCTGATCTTCCTGCTCCCGCCGCCCAAACCAGCGCCGGCGGGACTACCTGCTCCCTTCTTCCGTGGCTGGCTGTGCTGCCGCGCAGGCCTCACCGGCCCACCCTACTCCCACCGCTGGCCAGGCCATCCCTCTACCCACCCGCACCTCCTGTTATTTTTCGGCGACGGCAGCCTCACCCCGCAACTGACCAGTCTGCCCTCGTACTCCCCTCAGTGTGGGCATCCACTGCTGTGGCTTCGCCAGCTCCGGGTCGTTACCTTCCTGGGCCTCATCGTCATCCACCGCGTTGGTGCTCTCGGCGCGGCGTGGTCAACATGGTCAACAAATGACAACCATCGGAAGAGGGATGTAAGTGCAGAGGCTGACAGTAGGGACCCACACAAGCAAGTGCCTCCTTATTACGCAAAAAAAGATTGCTCCTGCTGACTGCTGGGACCCACCGGCAAAATCTTCGTACGGAAGGAAGTGCCTCCTTATTATGCAAAAAAAACATTGCTCTTGTTGACAGCTGGGACCCGGCAGATTTGGTGGCTGACTTGTGGGCCTACTAAGCTGACACGTATGTAGGGCTTTGTCACCTTAGTCAACAAATGATTCTAGCAGCTGGACCGTTGGATGTTAATCCAACAGTCGTGTTGCTTCTTCAACCTCTGATCTTCTTGCTCCAACCGCCCAAACCAGCGCCGAAGGGACCGCCTGCTCCTGCCTCCCATGGGCGGCAGTGCTGCTGCGCAGGCCTCACCGCCCCCACCCTAATCCCACCACCGGCCAGGGCTTCCCTCTACTCAGCCACACCCCGTGTTATTCTCCGGCGACGGCAGCATCACACCGCAGCGGAACCAGTGAACCCTCGTACTCCCCTCCGCGTGGGCATCCAATACCTCGTCTTCCTCGACTCTGCATTGTTCCCTTAGCAGGCCTCGCCGTCGTCCACCGCCTTGGTGCTCTCGGTGCGGCGTGGTCAATATTGTCAATGAACGACATCCATCGGAAGACGACTGTACACGGTGAGGCTGACAGCTGGACCCACCAGCTACATCTTCGCATGCAAGGAAGTGCCTCCTTATTATGCACAAAAAAATGAGCCTCCCCCTGACAGCTGGGACCCACCTGTAGGATCGAAAGTAGGTCTAGAGGGGGGGTGATTAGACTACTTGACCAAATAAAAATCTAGCCTTTTCCCGATTTTATGTCTTGGCAGATTTTAGCAACTTAGCACAAGTCAAGCAATCAACCTACACATGCAATTCTAAGAGTGTAGCATCGGAAAGTAAAACATTGCATATGAAGGTAAAGGGAAGGGTTTGGAGAAGGCAAACGCAATGTAGACACGAAGATTTTTGGTGTGGTTCCGATAGGTGGTGCTATCGTACGTCCACGTTGATGGAGACTTCAACCCACGAAGGGTAACGGCTGCGCGAGTCCACGGAGGGCTCCACCCACGAAGGGTCCACGAAGAAGCAACCTTGTCTATCCCACCATGGCCATCGCCCACAAAGGACTTGCCTCACTCGGGTAGATCTTCACGAAGTAGGCGATCTCCTTGCCCTTACAAACTACTTGGTTCAACTCCACAATCTTGTCGGAGGCTCCCAAGTGACACCTAACCAATCTAGGAGACACCACTCTCCAAAAGGTAATAAATGGTGTGTTGATGATGAACTTCTTGCTCTTGTGCTTCAAATGATAGTCTCCCCAACACTCAACTCTCCCTCACAGATTTGGATATGGTGGAAAGATGATTTGAGTGGAAAGCAACTTGGGGAATGCTAGAGATCAAGATTCTTGTGGTAGGAATGGAATGTCTTGATCTCAACACATGAGTAGGTGGTTTTCTCTCAGAAAATAAGTAGTGGAAGTGTAGGCATGTTCTGATGGCTCTCTCTTGAATAGAGAAGGGGGTGAAGGGGTATATATAGCCTCCACACAAAATCCAACCGTTACACACATTTGACTCAACTCGGTGAGACCAAATGGAAAAACTCGGTGAGACCGATTCAATTCAAAATGTGAACGTTAGGAATCTCGGTGGGACCGATATGATCAACTTGGTGGGACCGATGTGCTAGGGTTAGGGCAAAACCTCATCTTGGTGTGACCAATTGCATGAACTCGGTGAGACCGATTTCAGCAATGAGCAAACAGAGAGTTGGTCAGGCAAACTCGGTGGGACCGATCGCTCCTTTTGGTAAGACCGAAACGTTACGAAAGGGAAACAGAGAGTTTGCATTGCGAACTCGGTGGGACCGATCGCTCATTTCGGTGAGACCGAAACGTTACGAAGGGAAACAGAGAGTTTGCAATCCCATCTCGGTGAGACCGAAATCCCTATTGGTGAGACCGAACTGATTAGGGTTTCTGGCAGTGGCTATGTCAAAGGAACTCGGTGGCGCCGGATAGATCAAATCGGTGGGGCCGAGTTTGACTTTAGGTTTAGGACATATTTGGATTTGAGAAAGTGGTTGAGGGCTTTGGAGCATATCACTAAGCATTTTGAGCAAGTAGACCATTAAGCAACACCTCATCCCCTTTTAATAGTATTGGCTTTTCCTATGGACTCAATGTGATCTTGGATCACTAAAATAGAAATGTAGAGTCTTGAGCTTGTGCCAATCTTTGTCCTTAGCATTTTGAGGGGTCCACATCTCAAGTCCATGTGCCATGCCAATCATTGAACTTTCTGAAATATCTAACTTGAAAGGATATTAGTTCAATGAGCTATATGTTGTTATGAATTACCAAAACCACCCGGGGATAGTTGCACTTTCAATCTCCCCCTTTTTGGTAATTGATGACAACATATAGATCAAAGCTTCGACAAATGATAATATGAACGAAATATATCGTCGCTTTGAGAAGTATGTGATAAGCAAGAGCTCCCCCTAAATTTGTGCATTATTTAAAATTTGCTTTTGAATGCAAATGCACAATCGATTAGGATCATGGGTCACTCTTCCATGTCACATACATCTTGGTGGAGCACTCAAAATGATAGGATGTAAAGCATATGCACTCATCACCAAGGGAAACATGATTGATCATACACAAGTATTATATATAGCATCATTCAAGCACACATTAAAGCATAATGATCAACCACATGATCATAAGTGTATCTCACACACAAGCACAAATAATGTAGCAACCAAACAAACAAATATCAAGTAGCAAGAGAGGCAAGCAAAACACTCTCTTTCTCGAAGCCTAATAAGATCTATACACTTTCTCCCCCTTTGGCAACAAGTTACCAAAAAGCTCGAAAATGCATAGTGCTATTCGGCACTCTAGGCACGATCTCTGGGAGCTCCTGAAGTGGTCTTCGGGCTGGTGGCTCCGGTGTGCGTAGATGGCGTTGAGAGGAGTCCGTCTGCAAAGGCTTTTGCTGATGTCTGAGGAGCTGGAGGAGTTGCAACTGAAGGCGCAACAGTGGCAGTTGCTGCATGTGCTGAAGCTGTAGCTCTGGAATCTGTGACAACTGGCTTTGCTGCAGACCTTTGTGCTCTTGGCACTATGTGAAATGCATCTATGGTGACTCTTCCTCTCCTTTCCTCTGCCTCTTCTTGAAGTTGCTCAACTGTGGTTTGGATCTCTGTGACCTTCAAGTCTAGATCATAAAATTTTGTTTCAATGATCCTCTCAAGACTTTCTTGGTTTTGAGTCAGGGTGGCTAGTCCTTTCTCAATCCTCATTGTAGACTCAAGCAGATAAGTGAGCTGATCTTGCTTGGTCTTGAGATTCACAGCTGACACATCTGGCATCTTGGAAGTCTTTGCTGCCTTAGCTTGCTCTCGCTTCTCCTGAGCCTCTACAGATGTAGGATGTGATGCATCCATGACAACAACATTGTCCTCAAAGTCTGGCCTCAGGGGAAGGTGTTCTCTATCCAGTAGATATGTGCCTGTTCCCATCTTGGAGTTGATGAGCATCTAAATGTGTGGGGGCATATCCACATGACCTCTTCTGATCAGCAGCAGTTCTCTTGATGGTTTCAACAATCAAAGTCATCACTTTGAACTTCTCTGGCACATCAAACATATGCAGCAGGTTTATTGAGTGACCTCTGATCATCCTGTCATCTCCTGACTTGGGCAACAAAGTGTGCCTCAGTATAGTGTTGATAGTGGGCAGCCCTGACAGCAGATAGTAGATGGAGCCAAACTTGTGAGACGCCAAGGCATGATCAGGAATTTCCTTGTACATGTGAGCCATGGAGTTATGATCTTTCCTGGGCTTGGCATAGACATCTGTGTCATCTTCACCTTCTTCAGGGGAATTGATCAACTTGGCCCATTCTGCAATAGATGATTGGTATCTTGTGCCTTCAGTCATCCAGACTATCTTGCCATCCGGATAGAAGTGTGCAGTTGAATAAAATTGCATGACCATCTCATCATTCCATTTAGTCAGCTTCTGACCAACAAACTTGTCAACTTTGTTCATACTGAAACTCTCATGAACTCCAGGGAAGTAATCTTCATTGTCATCAATGAATTTCCAGTCAACCCATCTCATGTCACTGACTATGGGCTTCTTGTCCAAAAGAACTGTCTCATAGAAGTCTTGCTGCTCCTTGGTGTGAAATCTGTAGTCCACAGCTGTCCTTCTCCTCACAGCATATGGGTCTATCTGTCTCCACAGTTTAAGACCTGCATCCTTTCTCAACTTCATGTTTTCAGCTATGGGATGATTGTCATCATGATCTGGAAATTTTGGTTTGAGCTTCCTGAGCACTTGCTGCTCCTCATCCTCTTGAACTTCAGGCACTGGGGCCTTGTTCTTCTCAGCAGCTGGGATGTTTCTGGTGGATCTCTTGGGTGCTGTAGGCTTTGGGACTTGAGCTTGGGCAGATGGCTTTGGAGCTGTCTTGGGCTTAGATGAAGCAGCCCCAGACTTGATTGCATTTCCCATAAGCTTCTGAGACTTTGGTGCTGGCTCAACAGCTTCTTCCTCATCATCTTCATCTGGATCTTTCATCATTGATGGTCTACCAATAACTCTGGCCATGGTCTTCTTGACCTTTTCCTTCCTTTTCTTGCCTCCAGCAGCCTCTTCTTCTCTTGGTTCAAGAGTGAACTCCATAGTTTCCTGAGTGGAGGCTCTGGCTTTTGACATTGGCACTCTCTTGGTAGGGGCTTTCTTCCTCATGCCAGGCTTGGTGGCAGCAGCAGCAGCATACTCCTTCTTGACTGTCTTCTTCTTTGAGATGACCTCCTCATCAACCACAAAGTCCTCATCTTCAGAATCTGAGGTTCTCTTCTTCCTTTGCCTAGTTGCAGCCTTAGGCAAGTTGCTTGGGGTGCTTCTGCTACCCTCATCATAGCTGCTATTGGAGGGACTAGTGCCCTCACTGAGATTTGCTTGCTCCTCTGACCTGTTCTGGCTGTCACTGTTGTCTAACATGGCTGACACTGACCCTGTGAATAGATAGGTATAGGCAGAGTAGATGAGCATCACAAAGTACAGCTATTTTGGCAAAAAGTTTGACTCAAAAACTTAATTTTAGTTTTCTGCAGAAAGCATTTCGGAGCTACCGATATGACTAACTCGGTGACACCGAAGCAACTTTGGAGTCTCAAAAGGCAGTTTCGGTCAGACCGAGACGCAGTTCGGTGACTCCGATATGCTAGTTTCGGTCAGACCAAGATGCAGTTCGGTGACTCCGATATGCTAGGGTTTCATAGAGAAAGTAAACTCGGTCACACCGATTCGTACACTTCGATCAGACCGAGTAGTACATGTGCAATGGGCTGGGCCAAATCGGTGAGACCGAATACTTCAAATCGGTCGGTCCGAGATGAGTTCGGCGAAAACCTAACCCTAAGTTTTTGCATCAAAACTAATCTAGAGGAAGTTTTGGTTGGATAGGATGATCTCAATCGTGGCTAGAAGCATGGCATTAACCTTTGTGCAAGAGTCAGAGTTAAGGAATACACAAAGGGATCGAGTCCGTACCCTAACTTGGCGGCGAACTCGCTACGGCGACAACGGCGGTGAAGAATCCCGTTGACGGCGGCGGAGACCAGCAGCAGGAGGGCACTGGCGACGACGGCGATGATCCGGAGACCAAGGGAGTGGCAGAGCTGGGCAGGCACGGTTGGGAGTTTGAAGGAAACGGACTTGTGTTGGAGCACCTACGGTCGAAATGGGGGTCATGTTCATCAGGAGGGGTGTGGCGTACCGCAAAACAAGACTCCACGGCTACTGTTCATCCACCGTCGACTGCCTCACTCCAGCCTCCACCTACTACTGTTCATCCACCGCGTCTTCCACATGCCTCCACGGGCTACTGTTCATCCACAGCTACTATTCATCCAGCCTCCACCGGCTACTGTTCAACCAAACCTCCATGGGGTCCTGTTCATCCACCCCCAACCGGCTCGGGTGTGGTGGCCTCCTCGATCGGGGTCCTGTTCATCCAGCTGCAATGACCTCTACTACCACGGGGTCCTGTTCATCTAACCCCCACCGGGAACTGTTCATCCAACCCCCAACAACGGTCATTGTTCATCAAGAGGTAGGTTCGATCGGCTTCAGTTAGTAGCAGGCGAAGGAATCGCTCGGGTTCAGTTAACAACCAAGGGATCGATCGCTCGGGTTCAGTAACGTAGCTAGTGCAATCGCTCGGGTTCAATAAGCGAACGCCTCACTCGGGTTCAGTTAGAGCCCAACGCCTCGCACACACGCGCGTACATGTACGAGAGAAACGCGCAAACCTCCGTGCATCGCTCGGCCCCAACCACCCTGATAACCCACAAGTATAGGGGATCGCAACAGTTTTCGAGGGTAGAGTATTCAACCCAAATTTATTGATTCGACACAAGGGGAGCCAAATAATATTCTCAAGTATTAGCAG
Source organism: Thinopyrum elongatum (assembly GCA_011799875.1). NCBI lineage: Eukaryota > Viridiplantae > Streptophyta > Magnoliopsida > Poales > Poaceae > Thinopyrum > Thinopyrum elongatum. Next base: position 462,390,584 of record CM022298.1, on the reverse strand, counting down.
CTGAGTTGTCAATTCAACCACACCTGAAATACTTAATATCTGCAGCAAAATATTTAGTAGCAAAGTAGTATGGAAGTAATGGTAACGATGGCAAAAGTAACAGTAGCAGTTTTGTAGCAATTGTAACACCAGTAGCACGAAAGTAACTTAGCAAAGATCAATATGTGAAAAGCTCGTAGGCAATGGATCGGCAATGATAATTATGTCGGATGATATTCATCATGTAGCAGTCATAACATAGGGTGACACAGAACTAGCTCCAATTCATCAATATAATGTAGGCATGTATTCCGTATATAGTCATACGTGCTTATGGAAAAGAACTTGCATGACATCTTTTGTCCTACCCTCCCGTGGCAGCGGGGTCCTAATGGAAACTAAGGGATTTTAAGGCCTCCTTTTAATAGAGAACCAGACCAAAGCATTAGCACTTAGTGAATACATGAACTCCTCAAACTACGGTAATCACCGGAAAGAATCCCAATTATTGTCACCTTGGGGTATGCGGATCATAACACGTAATAGGTGTCTACAACTTGCAAGATAGGCTCAAGAACACAAATATATTCATGAAAACATAATAGGTTCATATCTGAAATCATGGCACTCGGGCCCTAGTGACAAGCATTAAGCATAGCAAAGTCATAGCAACATCAATCTCAGAACATAATGGATACTAGGGATCAAACCCTAACAAAACTGACTCGATTACATGATAAATCTCATCCAACCCATCACCGTCCAGCAAGCCTACGATGGAATTACTCACTCCCGGCGGTGAGCATCATGAAATTGGTGATGGAGGAAGGTTGGTGATGATGATGGCGACGAATCCCCCTCTCCGGAGTCCCGAACAGACTCCAGGTCTGCCCTCCCGATGAAGAACAGGAGGTGGCGGTGGCTTCGTATCGTAAAACGCGATGAACTCTTCTCCCTGGGTTTTTTCTCCCTGAATAGGGTTAGATGGAGTTGGAGTTGAGGTCGGAGGGTCTCCAGGGGGGCCACAAGCCTGCAGGGTGTGCCCAGCGGGGTGGGCGCGCCCCCAGGGCTTGTGGCCTCTGGGTGGCCCCTCTCTGGTTAATTCTTGCGCCAGTATTTTTTTATATTCCAAAAATATTCTCCGTAAATTTTCAGGTCAATTAGAGAACTTTTATTTCTGCACAAAAATAACACCATGGCAATTCTGCTGAAAACAGCGCCAGTCCGGGTTAGTTCCATTCAAATCATGCAAATTAGAGTCTAAAATAAGGGCAAAAGAGTTTGGAAAAGTAGATACGACGGAGACGTATCACACCCACCGTAACCGGGAACTCCCCGAAATTTTTCCCGCCCTTGCTTCTACCACGATTTTTTCTATCATGGACGGCCCAAAGAATGTCATGCAGGTGCGTCCCCGGCCCGCCCAGGACAAAAAGCCCATTTTCTGTCATGATTTTTTGTCATAGGAGTTGGAGCCCACCACATCTATGATGATACGTGGTTTTGTCACAATTATCGTCATAGAAGTGTCATAAGCATGACAGAGAAAAACTTCATTCGGGCCAAAATGTCACGGATGTGTCTTTTTTTTGTAGTGCATTTGACTTTGCATTTTCCACCAGAGACTTTGTCACTTCCCGCCCAAAGAAAAGCCCTATGGATTTTGTCAATGGATATCCGTACCTCCGTCGGGATGTCGAGAGGAGTAACATAGCCTTGACGAGGGCCGCAGCCCGCCATGTTAAAATGTTTGCCACGCCATGGAGGAAGTTTGCCAATGAATTTGTCCTCAAAGTGTTCGAAGTGAATTCTCTTAAGGCGCCGCGCCGAGAGAGGGAGTCCGAGGTACGTCACTAGGAAGGGGGATTTTTTTGCTGGGAGATTTTGCAGGACCTCGTTGAGGTTGATATCCTTACATCGGATGGGAGTGACCATTCACTTCCGAAAGTTTACTTTAAGGACAGTGACCTCACCGAAGCCATTCAGGATGTGTGCAAGGGCATCAATGTCCTCACAAAAAGGGGCCACAAAAACCGTAACACCGTCGGCATACAGTGAAGTCCGAAAGGCGGTCCCCTTCTGATACGTCTCCGTCGTATCTATAACTTTTTATTGTTTCATGCGAATATTCTACAACTTTCATATACTTTTGACAAAATTTTATATTATTTTTGGGACTAACCTATTAATCCAGTGCCTAGTGTCAATTCCTGTTTGTTGCATGTTTTTTGTTTCGCAGAATATCCACATCAAACAAAGTCCAAACGCGATAAAAATTTATGGAGAATTATTTTGGAATATATATGATTTTTGGGAAGAAGAATCAACGCAAGACGGTGCCCGAGGTGGCCACAAGCCACCTGGGCGTGCTGATAACCCACAATTATAGGGGATCGCAACAGTTTTCGAGGGTAGAGTATTCAACCCAAATTTATTGATTCGACACAAGGGGAGCCAAAAAAATATTTGTAAGTATTAGCAGTTGAGTCGTCAATTCAACCACACCTGGAGATTAAATATCTGTAGCAAAGTGATCAGTAGCATAGTAGTATGAAATTGATAATAGTGTTAACGATAGAAACAAAAATAGTAACGGTAACAGTAGTAGCAATTGTTTTGTAGCGATTGTAATAGTAGCAATAGTAATAGTAACGCAGCATAGATCAATATGTGAAAAGCTCGTAGGCATTGGATCGGTGATAATGTTGGATAATATTCATCATATAACAGTCATAACCTAGGGCAACACAGAACTAGCTCCCGTTCATCAATGTAATGTAGGCATGTATTCCGTAAATAGTCATATGTGCTTATGGAAAAGAACTTGCATGACATCTTTTGTCCTACCCTCCCGTGGCAGCAGGGTCCATAAGGAAACTAAGGGATATTAAGGCCTCCTTTTAATAGAGAACCGGAACAAAGCATTAACACATAGTGAATACATGAACTCCTCATACTACGGTCATCACCGAAAAGAATCCCAATTGTTGTCACCTTGGGGTATGCGGATCATAACATGTAATAGGTGCATATAACTAGCAAGATCAGATCTAGAACATAGATATAATGGTGGAAACATAAATGCTTCAGATCTGAAATCATGGCACTCGGGCCCTAGTGACAAGCATTAAGCATAGCAAAGTCATAGCAACATCAATCTCAGAACATAGTGGATACTAGGGATCAAGCCCTAACAAAACTAACTCGATTACATGTTGAATCTCATCCAACCCATCACCATCCAGCAAGCCTACGAAGGAATTACTCACTCCCAGTGGTGAGCATCATGAAATTGGTGATGGAGGATGGTTGATGATGACGAAGACGGAAGATCCCCTCTCCGGAGCCCCGAACGGACTCCAGATCTGGCCTCCCAATGAAGAACAGGAGGTGGCGGCGGCTCCATATCGTGAAACATGATGAAACTTCCTCTCCTATTTTTTCTCCAAAAATAGGATTTTATAGCGTTGGAATTAGGGTCAGCGGAGCCTCGTGGGCCCCACTACCCACCAGAGCGCGCCAGAGGGGGTGGTGCGCCCTGGTGCCTAGTGGGCAGCTGGGCCCCCCTCTAGTGGGTCTTGGTTCCAGTAATTTTTATATATTCCAAAATAATTATTCAAAAAGTTTCATCCAATTCCGAGAACTTTTATTTCTGCACAAAAATAACACCATGGTAGTTCTGCTGAAAACAGTGTCAGTCCAGGTTAGTTTCATTCAAATCATGCAAATTAGAGTCCAAAACAATAGCAAAAGCGCTAGGAAAAGTAGTTACGATGGAGACATATCAACTCCCCCAAGCTTAACTCATTGCTTGTCCTCAAGCAATTCAGTTGACAAACTGAAAGTGATAAAGAAAAACTTTTACGAACTCTTTTGTTCTCGTGTCCATATATATGGTTAAATAGCACCCGAGTTTTCAGCAAAGATCATAACTAACCATGCGAACAATAACTATTAGAAATTATATTCACTCATATCAATGGCATAATCAACTAGCGAGCAATAATAAAATATTTCAAATGCCAACACTTTGTCAAAACAATCATGATATACTATGACAATAGTGGTATCTCGCTAGCCCTTTCTGAGACTGCAAAACATAAATGCAGAGCACCTCCAAAGTTCAAGCAATGACTAAACATTGTAATTCATGATAGAAGATATCCAGTCATGATGCACATAACATTAACTATACACAATGCATGAGGATGACAATAGTGCTCTCAGGACTGGTGCTTATTTGAGAAGGTGATGCTTAACATAAAAGTAAATAGGCAGGCCCTTCGTAGAGGGAAGCAGGGATTTGCAGAGGTGCCAGAGCTCAAAGCTTAAATCAGAGATAAATATAATTTTGGAAGGTATACCTTTCCTGTCAATGTTACGACCAAGAGTTTTCAATATCTTCCATGCTAAACAAATTAGCGGCGGTTCCCAAGCGGTAAAAGTAAAGTTTGCTCCCCCTCCACCAACAAATACAAGCCATGGCTAACAGAATCCACGGGTGCCTTCCAAACCAACAACAGTCCCGGGGGAGTTTTGTTTAATTTTTTGCAATTTTGATGATGGGACTGGGCATCCCGATTACCGGCCCCTCTCGTGCAAGGACGAGTGAATAAATACTCATCATGAGAATAACACGCTTAGCATGGAAGATACTAACCACCCCCTGTCGCTCCATGAGCGGTACAGGCACACAAAACAGATGTTCGTTTGAATTTTTAGAGGTGGCACATGCAAATTTACTTGGAACGGCAGAGTAATACCGCATATTGGTGGATATAGTGGACTCATCTAGAACAACTTTGGTTTAAGGATTTTGATGCACGAGCAGTATTCCCCCTTAGTACAAGCAAAGGCTAGCAAGTAGGTTGAGAAGCGACCAGCTACAGAGCGAAAAAGGTCATGAACATGCATTATGAATAATTAACATTGCATACTAGCATGAGTAGGATATAAACACCATGAACATAAATATTGTGGAGGCTATGTTGGTTTTGAATCGACTACATGCGTGAACATGTGCCAAGTCAAGCCACTTGAAACATTGAGAGGAGGATACCATATCATCATACTACATCAAAATCATTTTAGTGCATGTTGACACTCGAGATAAATCATTATCAACTCCTAGCTACTTAAGCATGGCATGAGCAACTATAATCTCTAATTGTCATTGCAAACATGTTTAATCATAATGTGCTAAATCATGGATACCGAGTTAAACATATTTACAAAAACAAAAACAAGTTGAGTTCATACCCGCTTTTCCTGCCACGGTCACTTCATCATATATCGTCATTATTGCCTTTCACTTGCACGACCGAATGATATGAAAATAATAATAGTGCAAGAGTGTCGTGGACTAAGCTGGAATCTGCAACATTTTATTCAGAGGAGAAGACAAAATAATATGGGCCCTTTATTAGATCTACGATAGTGCATACGAGAGCCACTCAACATTTTCATCGTGCTCTTCTCCTTAGTACAACTCAACGAAAAAAAAAGAAAAGAATTTCGGAGAAACACACTGAAATATTTTTTAAGTTTTCCATTTTTCTTGAAGGAAGCAAATTAAAGAAAGAAAACAAAAATGAGAAAAACTATTTACACGGGAAAGCTCCCAACAAGCAAAAGAAGAAATGGAAAATCTTTTTGGGTTTTCTTTTAATACCACAACTAAATTAAACTAGAAAGAAAACCCGAAAAGAAACAAGAAATATTTTTGGATTTTCTCAAAGTTTTTCAAACACACAAGAAGAAAGCAAGAAAATAAAACTAACATGGATAATACAATGAAAAAGTATGAACACCAACAGCTAGAATGAAGTGTGTGAACATGAATGTAACGTCGGTGGAAATACGTACTCCCCCAAGCTTAGGCTTCTAGCCTAGCTTGGTAATCACCACCCGTAGTAGCCGTCCGGTCCCATGTGAAAGTGTTGTGTGGCGGCACTTGAGCGTCCCACTCCTAGGGCTCCTCCTCTACCGCTGCCTGGGTGTTCCAGTAGGCGACAATGTCCTCTAGTAGGATGGTGTATCCGTTCTTGGCATAAGAATCAAACAAAGCAGGTGCAGGCAACGGGATAATATCATGGGTATTCTCACTGAATACCAAGTTATAACGAATATGGTGAGAAGAATCAGGCTCATCAATAAAATGGTGAGCCTCCATCGCCTGATGATCTAAATAAACTCTAGGCAACAAGTAATCATGGAGGCGTAACGGAACATTAAAGCGTCTCACCAAGCGAGTAGCATAAATACCCCCATGAATTTTACCCTTAGTCCTATTACTGTGCAAGCGGTGTGCAATGATAGCCCCTAGGTTGTAAGTGCGGTCATTGTGAAGTGCACGACGTAAAATAGCAAGGTCAGGTGCACTGAGTATACTGCCCTTCTCTCTAGCAGTCAAACATTTTGTTATGAAAAGAGCAAAGTAGTGCACAGAAGGAAATTGCAAAATAGTGGCAGTGGCTTTCGACACGCCTCTTTCCTCTCCCACAGTTAAAGTGCGGAGGAAATCCTCAAACTCTGCCGGTCTAGGCTCTCTTAATTCCCCATCATAGGCAATCAAACATGTCTCACAAAATTCAGTAAGCGGTATCTGATGGGTTTCGAAATATAAATTAAACCGCACCTCAGGAGGTTTGAGCCTATTCAGGAAATAAAAGTTTTGCACGAATGAATTTGTAAGGATGTGGTGTTGGTCACACTCATCTGCGAGGAATTCGGTGAGTCCAACATTTGCAATGAATTGTGCGAACTCTTGGTGGAATTCGGCTTCATTCATGAAGGTAATGTGTGGCCATTCGCACAGCCGGACCTCCGTCCAACGCGGAGTGTTGATGTCACCATAAGATGATTCACCGGTGACTCCCTTGGCATTCTTTTTAAGGAACTCCTTCGAAAGAAATCCATCTTCCTATGAAATAATTTCTGAAATTTTTGAGCTACAAAATGATGTCAACAAAACTTCACAAGATTGATAGCAACTACTCATATGGATGTCTAGAGGCTATATCAAGCATTCAAACTACTTAGAACTCAAAGAATTCCACATGCAAGCTCATTTACAACAGCACCAAGAGTAGCTAATTACTCAAAATATAAACCACTAGAGCAAAAACTAATTGGAGCAATGGAGGAGTCACATACCAAGTAGGAATCCCCCAAAACAGTTTCAAAAATGGAGCTTCGAGCAAAGAGATCAAAATCCACGGGTTTGTGAGCAAGAACGCGCGTGAGAGAGAGAGAGAGCTACAGAGATTTTTTTCCTGGAGGTAGGTGATGAAGTGAACTAAAGGGATAAGTGAGCGGGACCTTGTGTGGCCCACTACCCACCAGGACACGCCATGTGGGTGTGGCGCGCCCTGGTGCCTAGTGGGCACCTGGGGCACCCCCCTGTGGTGTTTTCAGTACCAAAAATTCTCAAATATTCAGAAAAAAACGTGTTAAAATTTCAGGTCATTCTGAGCACTTTCATTTTTGGGCACTTTTTTATTGCACGGATAATTCAAAAAATAGGATATTCATGGCATTTTATTGTATTTAACTAAAAATAGCATAAAATATAAAGTGGGTATAGAAAGTTATGCTTACTAAATTTATCGACCACATGCCTCTCGAAAATAATCCATTAATAAGGTTGATCAAGTCTTATTAACAACCACTTTCGATTAGCATGAACCCGAAGAACTTTCGTAAAACACTAAGTTACCTCAACGGGAATATGCATATCCCCAACAATAAGTGTTTCATATTTCTTTTTGGCAGTAGGAAGGGGAAGTTGAAAGCTTCCAATAATAATTGCCGGAGCCTTTTCAATAACATTAATACCATTCACTTGGAATTGTTTCTTCGGAAAGTGCACCATATGCTCATTACCATTGATATGAAAAGTGACCTTGCTTTTGTTGCAATGAATAACAGCCCCTGCAGTGTTCAAGAAGGGTCTACCAAGGAGAATCGACATGTTGTCGTCCTTGGGCATATCAAGTATAACAAAATCTGTTAAGATAGTAACATTTGCAACCACAATAGGCACATCCTCATAGACACCAATAGGTATGGCAGTTGATTTGTCGGCCATTTGCAATGATATTTCACTGGGTGTGAGTTTATTCAAATCAAGTCTTTTGTACAAAGAGAAAGGCATAACACTAATACTAGGTCCTAAATCACATCACGCAGTTTTAACATAACTTCTTTTGATGGAACATGGTATAGTTGGTATTCCTGGATCTAGCCAGCATGGTGGAGATTTCAGCTTCAGGTATTTTGCTTTTATTAGTGACAATATCTTTCATGTATTTAGCATAAGGGGCCATCTTTAAAATATCAGTCAAACGAGTACGCAAAAAGACTGGCCTAAGCATTTCAGCAAAGCGTTCAAATTCTTCCTCATATTTTTTCTTAGATGGTTTAGGTGGAAAGGGCATGGGTTTTTGAATCCATGGTTCTCTTTCTTTACCATGTTTTCTCGCAACAAAGTCTCTCTTATCATATCATTTATTTTTAGAAGGTGGTTTATCAAGATCAACACCAGGTTCTATTTCAACATCATTATCTGGTTCTTTATCATTGTCTGGTTGAGCATCTATATGAACATTATCATTGTCATTTTCATTATCACTAGGTGAATGTTTATTACCAGATTGTGTTTCAGCATCAGAAATAGAAACATCATTATCATCATCAGAAGGTTTTTCTACCTCATGTTCACTAGAAGTATGCAAAGTCTTATCATTTTTCTTTTTCTTCTTCTTTTTAGAAGGACTAGGTGCATCAACATTAGTTCTTTGAGAGTCTTGTTCAATTCTTTTAGGGTGACCTTCAGGATAGAGTGGCTCCTGAGTCATTCTACCTCCTCTAGTCACTACTCTGACAGCATGATCATTCATATTATTATTCATCTCATTGAGTAACTCACTTTGAGATTTAGCAACTCGTTCTAACTGAGTTTGAACCATAGAAGCATGTTTTCCTACTCCTCTAACATCATTAGTGATCCTAAATAACAAGTCACTCAAGCGAGCAATCATATCAGAATTTTGCTTTAATTGTTTCATAACATAGGCATTGAAATGATCTTGCTTCATAATGTAATTGTCCAATTCATATAACTATTGACTAGGATATTTATTATAAGGGATATCATCTTCATCAAACCTTAAAAGAGAATTTACCTCTACCACCGATGGTGGTGTGTCAAGACCATGTATTTCTTCAATAGGTAGTAAATTCTTAACATCTTTAGCTTTAATACCCTTTTCCTTCATACATTTCTTTGCTTCTTGCATATCTTCAGGACTGAGAAATAAAATACCCCTCTTCTTCGGAGTGGGTTTAGGCGGTGGATCAGGAAGTGTCCAATCATCATGATTCTTCAATATATTATTCAATAGTTCCTCAGCTTGTTCAATAGTTCGTTCCCTGAAAACACAACTAGCACAACTATCTGGTGGTCCCTAGAAGCATCGGTTAGTCCATTATAAAAGATATCAAGTATTTCATTTTTCTTAAGAGGATGATCAGGCAAAGCATTAAGTAATTGGAGAAGCCTCCCCCAAGCTTGTGGGAGACTCTCTTCTTCAATTTGCACAAAGTTAAATATTTCCTGTAAGGCAGCTTGTTTCTTGTGAGCAGGAAAATATTTTTCAGAGAAGTAATAAATCATATCCTAGGGACTACGCACACAACCAGGAGCAAGAGTATTATACCATAACTTAGCATCATCCTTCAGCGAGAAAGGAAATAACTGGAGAATATAGTAATAGCGAATTTTTTCCTCATGAGCAAATAGGGTGGCTATATCATTTAGTTTAGTAAGATGTGCCACAACAGTTTCAGTTTCATAGCCATGGAAAGGATCAGATTCAACCAAAGTAATTAACTCTGGGTCGATAGAGAATTCATAATCTTTGTCAGTAATAAAGATATGTGAAGTAGCAAACTTAGGATCATATTTCATTCTAGCATTCAAAGATTTTTCTTCCAACTTGCATAGCAATTTCTTAAGATCATCTCTATCCTTACAAGCAAGAAAGTCTCTAGCTACCTCTCCATCCATAACATAACCCTCAGGTATCTCAGGCAATTCATATCTAGGGGCACTAGTTCCAACAGGTGAATCAAAAATTTTAGTTTCAATAATTTCATCAACTTCAGTAATTTCATCAGTTTCAGCATTCTCAATTTCTTTAGCTCTAGCAAGTTGTTCATCAAGAAATTCTCCTAGTGGCATAGTATTATCAAGCAAAGTACTAGCATCATTCGTAGAAGAAGTGGCATCATCAATTACTTGCGACATATCAGAAATAATAGCAGGTTGTGGTGTTGCAAGCTTACTTAAAACAGAAGGTGAACCAAGTGCAGAGCTAGATGGCAGTTCCTTACCTCCCCTCGTCTTAGAGGGAACGATATTGGTTCTATCATCTTTAAGATTCTTCATAGTGATAAATAGATATAAATCCCAAGTGACTCAACAAATATAGCTATGCTCCCCGGCAACGGCGCCAGAAAAAGGTCTTGATAACCCACAAGTATAGGGGATCGCAACAGTTTTTGAGGGTAGAGTATTCGACCCAAATTTATTGATTCAACACAAGGGGAGCCAAAGAATATTTATAAGTATTAGCAGTTGAGTCGTCAATTCAACCACACCTGGAGATTAAATATATGCAGCAAAGTGGTCAGTAGCACAGTAGTATGATAGTTTGATAATAGTGGTACCGATAGCAACAACAATAGTAATAGTAACAGTAGTAGCAATTGTTTTGTAGCAGTTGTAACAGTAGCAATAGTAATAGTAACACAACAAAGATCAATAAGTGAAAAGCTCGTAGGCATTGGATCGGTGATAATGTTGGATAATATTCATCATATAACAGTCATAACCTAGGGCGACACAGAACTAGCTCCCATTCATCAATGTAATGTAGGCATGTATTTCGTAAATAGTCATACGTGCTTATGGAAAAGAACTTGCATGACATCTTTTATCCTACCCTCCCGTGGCAGCGGGGTCCATAAGGAAACTAAGGGATATTGAGGCCTCCTTTTAATAGAGAACCGGAACAAAGCATTAACACATAGTGAATACATGAACTCCTCAAACTACGGTCACCTTGGGGTATGCGGATCATAACATGTAATAGGTGCATATAACTTGCAAGATCGGATCTAGAATCAAATACAATGGTGGAAACATAAGTTGTTCAAATCTGAAATCATGGCACTTGGGCCCTAGTGACAAGCATTAAGCATAGCAAAGTCATAGCAACATCAATCTCAGAACATAGTGGATACTAGGGATCAAGCCCTAACAAAACTAACTCGATTACATGATGAATCTCATCCAACCCATCACCGTCCAGCAAGCCTACGAGGGAATTACTCACTCCCAGCGGTGAGCATCATGAAATTGGTGATGGAGGATGGTTGATGATGACGAAGATGGAAGATCCCCTCTCCGGAGCCCCGAACAGACTCCAGATTTGGCCTCCCGATGAAGAACAGGAGGTGGCGGTGGCTCCATATCATGAAACTTCCTCTCCTATTTTTTCTCCAAAAATAGGATTTTTATAGCATTGGAATTAGGGTCAGCGGAGCCTCGTGGGCCCAACTACCCACTAGAGCGCACCAGAGGGGGGTGGTGCGCCCTGGTGCCTAGTGGGCAGCTGGGCCCCCCTCCAGTGGGTCTTGGTTCCAGTAATTTTTATATATTCCAAAATATTTCTTCAAAAAGTTTCGTCCAATTCCGAGAACTTTTATTTCTGCACAAAAACAACACCATGGTTGTTCTGCTGAAAACATCGTCAGTCCGGGTTAGTTCATTCAAATCATGCAAATTAGAGTCCAAAACAAGAGCAAAAGCGTTAGGAAAAGTAGATACGATGGAGACGTATCACGCGCTGAGGGGGGCAGGTGCGCCCATGTGGCTTGTGGTCCCCTCGTAAGTCAGTTGATGCCCTTCTTTCACCGCACGAAAGGTAATATCAGAAAAAAAATAGTGTCAAAATTTCAGCCCGATCGGAGTTACGAATCTCCGGGAATCTAAGAAACGGTTTTCGGCCAGAAAACAGAAACGCGAAACAGAAGAGAACAGAGAGAGATCCAATCTCGGAGGGGCTCCTACCCTCCGGGAGCCATGGAGCCCATGGACCAGAGGGGAAACTCTCCTCCCATCTAGGGGGAGGGGCTAAACAAGAAGAAGAAGAAGGAGGGAGGCTCTCTCCCCCTCTCACCCGGTGGCGCCGGAACGCCGCCGCAACTTCGCCACCGTCATCACCAACTCTTTCCCCCTCTATGAAGCGGTGTAACACCTCTTCTCCCCACTGTAATCTCTACTTAAACATGGCGCTTAATGCTATATATTATTATCCAATGGTTTATGGCCATCTTATGATGTTTGAGTAGATTCGTTTTGTCCTATGGGTTGATTGATGATCATGATTGGTTTGAGTTGTATGTTTTATTTTGGTGCTATCCTATGGTGCCCTCCGTGTTGCGCAAGCGTGTGGGATTACCGATGTAGGGTGTTGCAATACGTTCATGATTCGCTTATAGTGGGTGGCGAGAGTGACAGAAGCTTATACCCGAGTAAGGAGATTGTTGCGTATGGGAGTAAAGAGGACTTGTTACTTAATGCTATGGTTGGGTTTTCCCTTAGTGATCTTTAGTAGTTGCGGATGCTTGCTAGAGTTCCACTCATAAGTTCTTATGATCCAAGTACGGAAAGTATGTTAGCTCATGCTTGTCCCTCATATAAAATTGCAATAATGATTACCGGTCTAGTTATCGATTGCCTAGGGACAACATCCTTCTCTTGTGTTACAAAAAGCTTTCTACTAAATAGCTAACTTTTATTATCTTGCAAATTACTCGTAGTTTTATTCTCGCTAAGTACATCTAGTTTTATTCTTGCAAACTTATCCTTACACCTACAAAGTACTTCTAGTTTGATACTTGTTCTAGGCAAAACAAATGTTAAGTGTGCGTACAGTTGTATCGGTGGTCGATAGAACTTGAAGAGAATATAAATTCTACATTTAGCTCCTCTTTAGGTTCGACACTCTTATTTATCGAAAAAGCTACAATTGATCCCCTATACTTGTGGGTTATCAAGACCTTTTTCTGGCGCCGTTGCCGGGGAGCAATAGCGTGGGGTCAATATTCTCTTGTGTGCTTGTTTGCTTTATCACTGAGTAGATTTTATTTTGTGCTTTTGTTTTCTATCTTTAGTTATGTGTAGGAAACATAAAATACCAAAAAAATAGTTGTACTTGCTAACCCAATGGTTGAAGAACCACCCAAAATCTATCATACTGCTGAAGCTTTCTACTTGGATCATCTTTGATCCCTATGTGCTCGCGCTGAAAATCCAACTAGCTTAGTTGAGGGAAAATCATTAGATGAGATGTTTGTTTTGTGCGACACCGCTTGTCTCAAAAAGGGAAACTTTTATGGCATCAAATTAATAGTTTGCATTTCTATGCTTGAAATTTATGCGAAATACATGATTTTACTTGTTGTTTGGAAAACCCTAAAAAACACCTTTCCTTCCAATGTGAGTTTAAGGATAATGGAATCTTATCTTCTTATGCCAATGGTGTTTATAATTACTATGATATTGAACAAATTGAAGAATTTGTTTCTTTTAAGGGTGCCTACGAAACTGCTTCTTTGATTGAAAAGTATGATGCTACTCTTTACAAATCTGAAATATTTGCCATACTTAAATATTGCTATGAAAACTATGCTTCTAATGCTTATGTTAAACAATATGTTGAGGACACCTCCGCTGTCCAAGAAGAGACTAATATTTTGTAGGAACCTATGGAAGAAGAATTGATGAAACTGTGAGCTCATTGGATGAAAAAGATGACGAGGAGAGCGAAGAACAAAAGGAGGAAGAGCGGATTAGCTACCCGTGCCCACCTTCTAATGAGAGTAACTCTTCAACTCATACATTATTTAATTTCCCTTCGTGCTTACCGAAGGATGATGCTATAATCCATTGGATTTGTTTGAAATATCTCTTTTGATGAATTTGATGCTTGCTATGCTTGTGGCCATGATGCCAATTTGAATTATGCTTATGAAGATGAACTTGCTATAGTTTCTTATGTTAAGAATGAAATTGTTGCTATTGCACCCACACATGATAGTCCTATTACCCTTTTGAATTCTCCTAACTACACTATATCGGAGAAGTTTGCTCTTATTAAGGATTATATTGATGGGTTGCTTTTTACTATTACACATGATAATTTTGATGAATATAATATGCATGTGCTTACTGATCCTACTTGCAATTATTATGAGAGAGGAACCACATCTTCACCTCTCTATGTTTCCAACACATAAAATTGCAACAAACTACTTATGATATGTATCGGCCTTTCCTATTTGTGCATGAATTGTTCTTTTAGAACATGCCGATGCATAGGAAGAGAGTTAGACTTCGTCATTATGTGATATATGTTGCTTTGTGCTCACTACTAAATTACAAATCATTGTTAATTAAAATTGGCTTTGATATACCTTGGCATCCGAGTGGATCTATTATTTGAGCACTTTATGCCTAGCTTAATGGCTTAAAAGAAAGCACCGCATGCAAGACAACCCGGAAGTTTTAGAGAGTCATTTTCTTCTGTTGTGTGCTTTTAAAAAGTTTTAAAAAATATATAGAGAGGAACCTAAAACTTTTATAGAGAGGAACCTAAAACTTTTTCAAAAAGAAAAGTGAAAGTAAGAAAGACTAGCATTGTTAAAGTGGGAGCTAGCCTTGAACTTTGTTCATGCCCATGGAAACTTTGTGAACCTTGATTACAAAAAAATTTCAACAAAAATAATTACCCCCTTGTACAAATCCATTGTATTATAAAAAATAATGTGCCAAGATTTGCCTTTAGGATGTTTAGATTTCTTGTTTGGTATGTGCAGTGCAAAAACAGAAACTTTTGTTGTAGTGCTTGAATTTTTATAATTTACTGGAATGTGCACAAATTCTGAATTTTTTACACAGTACTGGTATGCAAATTTTTTAGTTTGTCCTAATTTTTCAGAATTTTTTGACTTACATAAGTATATGTATCATCTACATCTTTACAGACTGTTCCATTTTCACAGATTGTTGTTATAGTTTCGTTATTTGCTTATGCTTGAAATCTTGTTGAGCCCCGTTGACTTGGGAGCCATAGAATTGTGATAGCATACAGTGGGTAATGTTTGATTATAATTATACTGTAATGTTACACCAGGACATGATGGGATTTGATGTTATATGTACT
The DNA here is from genome assembly GCA_011799875.1 of Thinopyrum elongatum. NCBI lineage: Eukaryota > Viridiplantae > Streptophyta > Magnoliopsida > Poales > Poaceae > Thinopyrum > Thinopyrum elongatum. The sequence goes on along the minus strand of CM022298.1, from coordinate 462,375,312 downwards.
AACCCCGCTAATAAAAAGTTCAGTTAAGTTTTGTGTGGATGAAGTCTTCAAAGCTCGAGGAGGTATCGATATTAGGAGAATAAGGAGAGGCCGGAGTTCAAGCTTGGATGCCCAAGGCACCCCAAGTTAATATTCAAGGAGACTCAAGCATCTAAGCTTGGGGATGCCCCGGAAGGCATCCCATCTTTCTTCAATAATTATTTTTATGTTTCAGTTTTTGTTTTGTTCACATGATATGCGTAAATTCTTGGAGCATCGTGTGCTTTTTATTTTTCTTCTAGTGATGCACCATGCTGGTATGAGATAGTCCTTTGTTGATTTATAGAATGTTCTTTGCACTTCACTTATATCTTTTGAGTATGGCTTTATAGAATGCTTCATGTGCTTCACTTATATCATTTGAAGTTTGGATGCATGTTTCTCTACATCTAGAAAAAACATTATTTATAGAATGCTCTTTTGATTCACTTATATTTATTAGAGCATGGTCTTTTATAGAAAGAATTAAACTCTCTTGCTTCACTTATATCTATTTAGAGAGCTAACAGAAATTGGTCATTTACATGGCTAGTCATAAAATCCTACATAAAACTTGTAGATCACTGAATATGATGTGTTTGTTTCCTTGCAATAGTTTTGCGATATAGAGATGGTGATATGTGGGGGTACTAGTGAATGATTGTGGTTTAGTAAGAATATTGGTGTTAAGGTTTGTGATTCCCTAAGCATGCACCTATAGTCTCTAGTTATGCGATGAAATTATATCCTACTCATGCTAGTATCCAATGTTAGTTATTTTCAATGCATGATTATGACCGTTGTCGCTCTCTGGTTGGTCGCTTCTCAATCTGTTCGCTAGCCTTCACCTGTACTAAGCGGGAATACTGCCTGTGCAGCCAAATCCTTAAATCAAAGTTGTTCCAGATGAGTCCAGCATATCTACCTATATGCGGTATTACTCTGCCGTTCCAAGTAAATTTGCATGTGCCATCTCTAATCATTCAAATAAGCATCTGTTTTGTGTGCCCGTACTGCTCATGGAGCGGCAGGGGGTGGTCAGTATCTTCCATGCTAAGCGGGTTATTCTCACGATGGGTGTTTATTCACTTGTCGCACGAGAGAGGCTGGTAATTGGGATGCCCAATCCTGTAATAAAAATAAAAATGAAACAAACTCCCCCGGAAAGTTGATTGTATGGAGGACACCTGAGGATTCGGCTAGCCATGGCTTGTGTTTGAATGGTTGAGAGGGAGTAAACTTTACCTTTCCGGTTGGGAACCGCCGATAATGTGTTTAGCATGGAAGATATTGAGAATCCCCGGTCATGACGTTGACAGAAAAAATACACCTCTCAAAATGTATTCATCTCTGTTTTAAGCTTCGAGCTCTGGCATCTCTGCAAATCCATGCTTTCCTCTACGAAGGGCCTATCTATTTACTTTATGTTATTTTATTTTTACTGTTGAGTCATCACCTTCTCATTCAAGCACTGGTTGGAGAGCACTATTGCCATTTTTATGCATTGAGTATAGTTAATGTTGTGTGCATCATGACTAGATCAATGATTGAGCATGACGGGCTAGGGATAGCGTTCTTTAGCATTTTTATTCTGAAAGGTATGATTGTTTGTTGGTATGCCTGAGTATTGATGTCCTTATATCAAATTATAGACTATTGCTTTGAATCACTCGTATCTTAATATTCATGCCATGATTAGATCATATGATCAAGATTATGTTAGGTAGCATTCCACATCAAAAATTATCTTTTTTATCATTTACCTACTTGAGGACGAGCAGGAATTAAGCTTGGGGATGCTAATACATCTCCGTCGTATCTGTAATGTTTGTTTGTTTCATGCCAATATCCTACAACTTTCATATACTTTTAGCAACATTTTATATTATTTTTTGGACTAACATATTAATCCAGTGCTCAGTGTCAGTTCCTGTTTGTTGCATGTTTTTTGTTTCGCAGAATAACCATATCAAACAAAGTCCAAATGCGATAAAAATTTCTGGAGATTTATTTTGGAATATATGTGATTTTTGGGAAGAAGAATCAATGCAAGACGGTGCCCGAGGTGGCCACAAGCCACCTGGGCGCGCCCAGGGGGCAGGTGCGCCCATGTGGCTTGTGCCCCCCTCGTAAGTCGGTTGACGCCCTTCTTTCGCCACAAGAAAGATAATATCGGGAAAAATCATGTTAAAATTTCATCCCGATCGGAGTTACGGATCTCCGGGAATTTAAGAAACGGTTTTCAGCCAGAAAACAAAAACGTGAAACAGAAGTGAACAGAGAGAGAGAGATCCAATCTCAAAGGGGCTCCTGCCCTCCGGGAGCCATGGAGGCCATGAACCAGAGGGGAAACTCTCCTCCCATTAGGGGGGAGACCAAGCAAGAAGAAGAAGGAGGGGGCTCTCTCCCCCTCTCACCCAGTGGCGCCGGAACGCCGCCGTGGCAACCATTGTGACAGCGATCTACAGCAACAACTTCGCCGCCCTCATCACCAAATCTCTCCCCCTCTATGCAACGGTGTAACACCTCTTCTCCCTGCTGTAATCTCTACTTAAACATGGTGCTTAATGTTATATATTATTATCCAATGATGTATGGCCATCCTATGATGTTTGAGTAGATTTGTTTTGTCTTATGGGTTGATTGATGATCATGATTGGTTTGAGTTGTATGTTTTATTATGGTGTTGTCCTATGGTGTCCTTCGTGTCGTGCAAGTGTGTGGGATTACCGATGTAGGGTGTTGCAATACGCTCATGATTCGCTTATAGTGGGTGACGAGAGTGACAGAAGCTTATACCCGAGTAAGGGGGTTGTTGCGTATGGGAGTAAAGGGGACTTGTTACTTAATGCTATGGTTGGGTTTTACCTTAATGATCTTTAGTAGTTGCGGATACTTGCTAGAGTTCCAATCGTAAGTTCATATGATCCAAGTACGGAAAGTATGTTAGCTCATGCCTCTCCCTCATATAAAATTGCAATAATGATTACCGGTCTAGTTATCGATTGCCTAGGGACAAAATCTTTCTCTTGTGTTACAAAAAGCTTTCTACTAAAAAGCTAGCTTTTATTATCTTGCAAATTACTCGTAGTTTTATTCTCGCTAAGTACATCTAGTTTTATTCTTACAAACTTATCCTTACACCTACCAAGTACTTCTAGTTTCATACTTGTTCTAGGTAAAGCAAACATTAAGTGTGCGTAGAGTTGTATCAGTGGTCGATACAACTTGAAGAGAATATAAAATTCTACCTTTAGCTCCTCGTTGGGTTCGACACTCTTATTTATCGAAAAAACTACAATTGATCCCCTATACTTGTGGGTTATCACCTTCCCAGGGAGACGATGAAGGATGCCGTGGTCGGTGGCTGAGGCAAGGATGTTCTACGAGGGGTCGATCGTGAGGACAAAGAGGAGAGATAGGAAAGCAGGGCCCCTGTCGCAAACCCCTCCCATGCTTGATCGGGTCGCGCGGGGACCCCGTTGAGAAGCACCCTCGAAGTATCGGTGCTCAGTAAGGCAGTGACCTAGTTCCGGAACCTAGAAGAAAAACCCCTTTGCTGAAGGAGGTCGAGGATGTAATCCCACTGCAGCGAGTCGAAGTCTTTTTTGATGTCGAGCTTGAACAATAGAGCCGACTTCTTTCGATAGTGCAACCATCGTGCATAGTTGCGGATGAACATAGAATTGTCATGAATGCTTCTGGTCTTGATGAAGGCACTTTGGGCGTTTGAAACAAGAGAGTCCATATGAGGGGCGAGTCCGTTGGCCAAGATCTTAGCCAAAGCATGGACGAGGCTAATCGAATGGAAGTCAAGAATGTCCTCGGCGCCATCTTTCTTGGGCAGAAGGACCACATTAGCCGAGTTAAGCCATTGCAAGTGGGCGACTTGCAGATCGGAGAACCGACTAATGACATTCATCACATCATCCCTAATGATCTCCCAACAAGTTTTGAAGAATCTCTGCGGTGAAGCCATCCGGACCCGGAGCCTTGTGGGATGGGAGTTGATGGATAGCGGCTTTGACCTTGGGGCCTTAGAGATGGGTGCATCAAGGCCCTGAAAGTTTCCAGCATTGATGTTAAGCGCGCCCCAGTTGAGAGTAGTGGACCAAGGACCATCCTTCTTCACGAGTGTACTAAAATGATCCTGAATGATATGAGCCTTTTGTTCATGGGAAGTGACCCAGCCATTATTATGTTTGAGCCTAGAATGATTTTTTTCTCCGTCTGGAATTCACTCGGATACAAAAGAAGCGTGTATTGGCATCGCGCTCCCGGAGATTATTGATCCGTGCACTTTGCTTCTTCCTCGCCTGTTCCAACGTAGCGAGGCAAGCGACTCGTTTCTTAAGGCTGACTCATCCTCGGAAAGCGGACGATGATCCATGGCCATGTCGCGGGGGGGGGGGGGGGGCTTCGGGGGGGCCGGGGGGGGGGCGGGGTGGGGGGGGGGTGGGGGGGGGAGTAGGGGGGTGGGTGGGTGGGGGAGTGGATTCGGGAAGGAGCGGGAGTGGAATCGGGAAGGAAGAGGAAAGGTACGCGATGGTGGAGAGGAAAAAGTCTGGCTTTGGGGATAATAGAAATAGTAGGGATGTACTATTTAGGTATATACAGAGGGACAAAAAGTCACTTTGGAGGACGGGTGCATTGGAACCCTGTATTTTGAATGGTGCCAAAATGCTATTTCAAAGTCTCAAAAAATTCTGAAAATAAATCAGCATGTTTATGTGGATGTATATTACATATGTGCAAATTTTGACGCTGAAATAAACAACCATGTGAGTTCCACAAAAATGACAAAATCGTGATTTTGAAAAGATGAATAGTGCATGCATTATTCAGTATCTGGAAATCACCGTTTTGTCATTTTCGTATAGCTCACATGTTTACTTATTTCATCACCAAACTTTACACATGTGTAATATACATCTATATGATTATATGATCATGTAGAGTTCCTTTTGGATTTTTTTAAACTTTAATTATGATTTTAAAGTATTTAAAATAAAGTCCTCCAATACACCCGGGCTCCAAAAATCCACTCTGAGCACTACTTTGTGTTTATCCTGATGCGGTCAAATCTCTGTCCATCCTCTACTACTAGCAATCGTCACGCCAAGGAACGATCTGAACCATCAAAACACATCTTCCACTCCGCAGCCAGACTTTTTCCTCCCCACCATCCCGTACCTTTCCTCTTCCTTCCCGATCCACTCCTCCCCCCACGCTGCTCTCATACTCTGACCTACCCAAGCTCCATTCCAGTTCCAATCCAAACCCAATGAGTTTCTAAAATCTTCTCCCCTACTCCACCGCCGCCGTGCCCTAGAGCTGCCGCCGTGCCGAGCTAAGCTTCACCGCCAGCGCCTCACACCCCCCAACTCCTTCGCCTCTCACGCGCGTCGCCGCCATCGCCGCCCTCGTTCTACCCCACCGCGTCGCTGCTGACTCCACCCCCGCCTGCATATTGGACATCGGTTTTTGAGGTATGAGCTCTTGTCCATACAGTGATTGCTCAATCCCGAACTAACCTCCACAAATTCCCGGTGCGCGCACCATCTAGATCCGCCCTGGCCTCCTCGGCGGCCGAGAGGAGCCGCTCCGGGCTCGGGTCAGGTTTCCGGTACCTCACCGGAGCCGCCACCGGGTGGTGGGACCGGTGGATGGTCATGGGAGCCAGCGGCTCCAAGCTCGAGAAGGCCCTCGGCGACCAGTTCCCTGAAGGCGAGCGCTACTTCGGCCTCGAGAACTTTGGCAACACCTGTTACTGCAACAGTGTACTCCAGGTCTTCATATCCTATCCCGGGAACTTGTAGCTTATAGATTTGTTGCGCCTTGCATGCTAAGCGTAATCTGTGCAGTATACATGTTTAAATGGTTCCGTTAGGTGGCAGTTCGATAGCCGCTGAGGCGCCTTTGTTTGCTTGCGGTTGGGTTGAATATGCTCCTTGTTATGTTGGCATAGTAGATGCTCACTAGGTTCTGCACCGTGTGGGTATGATGTGAAAATATATATGTTGATATGGGTGGAATTCTTCGTCGATGCAAGTACCCAAGCTGTTATGAGTTATGTGACACATGGATGTTTGGTTATGATTGCACTGTGTTCACATAGTATGTCGTTAGCGTGTTTAAGAATTTATTACAGCCAGGTATAGTAACAACATACTACCGTTTGGAATACTGGTGCAAGCTTGTCTTTTGCGAATACATTGATACGTCCAAAATCTTTCGAATTAAACACTGTATATCCGAAATAGATTTAAGTGCGGCGCGTCAATATCCGAAATTGATGCATTTATCTGAAACACACCTTTTTACAAAGATTGAATGCCTTTCAGCAAGATTGCTTGCAAGTTAGAGGTGTGTCAATATGCCTCTGTTTATCTGCTTCTAATTAAGAGCGTCCACTGGGTTGTTTGTCATTCTATTTTGATGATTTGCCTTGGTAACTTGTCTATCTCTAGCCCAAGCTCCTAATAGAGCGTCCACATGCTCACCCTTTCATTGGTCAGTCCGCTTAGCCCCTAAGAAAGCTATCTTATCTAAAAGAAGGCAACATGACAAATCGTTGAGAGAGTACTATCCATTCTAAATTGCTGCCAAACCCTTGTTGTGTCTCATGTGGTCTCTCACCTTGTTTATATAATCTGCTCCACCATGCCAAGCAGTTGTTCACCAATGTGGTCTCTCACCTTGTTTATATAATCTGCTCCACCATGATTACATTGAAAGTTACTCCCTCCGTTCACTAATATAAGATGTTCTAACTTTTTTCTAAATCGGATGTATATAGACGCGTTTTAGTGTGTTTGTTCACTCATTTTAGTATGTATGTAGTCCATATTTAAATATCCAAAACATCTTATAATTTGGAACGGAGGTAGTACTTTTCATCACCAGGAGAAGGTCCAGGTTCAGTGTAAAATAGTAAGATGCGTTTTGGTGCATATTGTGGATATGCAGGCAGGCTAGACTATATATATTTTTAGCTATCATTATCCCCATATTCTCCATGACATAGAGAAGATCTAGGAGTAACCTTTTTCCTGAGATTGTGTTAGTTTTGTTAAATGCAACAATACTTTTCATGCTTGTGAAATAAATCCTTTTTGTGTATTCTCTATTCACTTGTACACTATATACCTTTTAGCTTCCAATTTGCACAATGATGTAGCTATGATATAGGAGTGGCGTTTTCTGGCTTGGATGAACTTCCATGATGTGCTATCTTAGCTTTTCATGTAGGTTTGTACTGTTCGCAATCTACTAATGTTATCATTCTTATGCCATATTTTGTCCAGTTTAGTTCTGTTCTGTTCTTTCTTTGTGACCAATGTTTTGCTCATACCCTGTTCTTATCAGATACTCCCTCCATAACAAAATATAAGACGCTTTTTGACACTATGATAGTGTCAAAAAATGTCTTATATTTTGATACAGAGGGAGTAGTTGTTTGCCGTGCCATGTAATCGACTGTTCTAACACATATGACAAATGCATTATTACGTGAACCTTACCCATACTTTTGTTTCAGGCACTTTATTTTTGCACTCCGTTCAGGGAGCAGTTACTGGAATATTATATGAATAATAAAAATCCTGGAGATGCAGAGGAAAATCTTTTGACTTGCTTGGCAGATCTTTTCATGCAGGTAAAGTGAAGAAAAGGATAATCTTAACCTAGTGATATGTAATTGTGTTTGAGCAATGAGCATGTTTTTACTTTGCAAATTGACTTGGAATTGTATAGTGCTTTGGCCATGTTCTATCATTATTGATGTAGGTTTGAAAAATGAATCCACACAATCAGCCTTCAATGGTGATTGCTGTCAGCAGATCTATATTACCATTTTGGCTTCTCATTCTTGAGTTATTGGATGTCTTACTTGGGGTGATGAACACCTAGTGACCAACATATATATAAATGTTTTTGATATGAAGTGGTATACCAATGATGGCAAGGTGTCTTAACCACCTATTCATTATTACTCTCCATCCATGTGCATCATCGTTGCTGCATAGTCTTTTCTGTATGTTTTATGTGATATGAAACTTGTGGCAGGATATTTTCGTTTGTACTTTGTACTGAATTAATGAAAGCTTATAATATTTCCTGAAAGTATGACAGCTCATAATATTTCATGCAGGTAAGTCAATCCAAGAAAAAGACAGGCGTTATTGCTCCAAAACGTTTTGTCCAAAGAGTGAAGAAACAAAATGAATTATTTCGCAGCTACATGCACCAGGTAATTTGACACATATTATAGCAGTACATGTCAGTGGTTGTGCCATGATATCCTCATGATGATCTTATTGACGCAACTTAAGGCAGCCTTTTTAAATATATAGTGCTAAATGTTGCAGTGATCTATCCAAGTGAAGGACTGAGGATAGCGTTTTAAACAATATTCTGTGATATTTCACACGGCAAACTCAGCCATGTTATATGTAGTAATGTTTGTCTTCTCAGGCATGTGCTTTTATCTGCTATTTTGCTTTAGTTTAACTGTGCTGCCTTAGTAAAACGGTCTCTTAGGAATAACCTTCCAAGTAGTCATTGGTACAATTGAGAAAGCATTACTTGTACTCCCTCCGTCCGGAAATACTTGTCCGAGGAATGGATGTATCTAGATGTATTTTAGTTATAGATACATCCATTTGTATCCATTTCAAACGACAAGTATTTCCGGACGGAGGGAGTACTTGCTTATCTTGAGTAACATATTTGTTCATGATATTTCTGTAGGATGCTCATGAGTTCTTAAATTTTCTGTTGAATGAGCTTGTTGATATTCTGGAGAAAGAGCCCAGTGCTGCGAAGGACTCCCCCCAATCATCATCTCCTGAAAAAGTTCCAAATGGGCCAGTTCAACCTTTGGCCAATGGAGTTAAAAAAGAGCCACCTGTTACCTTGGTCCATAAGAATTTCCAGGTGACTGAACTTAACAAAAATGACTTGGACATACTGTTTACCTAGTTTCCTTTCTTCAAGATCCTATTTGTTGTTATCTTTATATATTTATTATTACAACCTACACAGGGCATACTGACCAATGAAACCAAATGCTTAAGATGTGAGACAGTAACTGCAAGGGACGAAACGTTTTTTGATCTGAGTGTTGACATCGAGCAGAATAGTTCCATTACAAGCTGCCTGAAAAATTTCAGCTCCACTGAGACTTTAAATGCCGAGGACAAATTCTTCTGTGACAAATGTTGCAGGTTATTACTATACCATATTTGCCTTCTACTGCTTTTCTTGTTCTCATCATGCAGTATGGTTTGCTTTGACCTATTATTGGTTTGTGTTTCTACTAGCCATCTCCATTTCATGCCTTGAGTACCCATTTTTCTGGTATATGTGGGCAAGATCATAAAGCCCCAAGTAATCTCCTTTTCTTGTATGCGGGCAAACATCATAAAGCCCTTAAAGATCTCTTTTCTTCATCCTTGTGTCAGAACACATTTTGGCTGAAATGGAAAGAAATAAATTTTCTAGCTACCATGGGAGGAAACACCAGTTTAACTTTGCCTTGTTCCAGTTTGCAAGAAGCACAGAAGAGAATGAAGATCAAGAAGGCTCCCCATATATTGGTGATCCACCTAAAGCGCTTTAAGTACATTGAGCAGCTTGGGCGGTATAAGAAGCTTTCGTATCGGGTTGTCTTCCCCATGGAGCTGAAGATCAGCAGTACATCTGATGATGTGGATACTGAATACTCTCTCTTTGCTGTGGTGGTCCATGTTGGAAGCGGCCCCAACCATGGCCATTATGTAAGCCTCGTAAAAAGCCACAACCACTGGTTGTTCTTCGATGATGAAAACGTGGAGATGGTTGAAGAGTCGACCCTGCAAACGTTCTTCGGCTCTTCGCACGAATACTCAGGCAACACAGATCATGGATACATCTTGTTTTACGAGGGCCTTGGTGTGAAGAGTTTAGGTTGATTTTCCCTGTTGTTTTTCTTTTCTTTTTCTTTGGAGCATGCAAGTTTACTGTTGTATGTACACAGCTATTTTCATTACCTCCATGGAAAATTGTTAATCTCAGAGATTGTGAGTATGAACCTGAGGAAAGCGAGATTTTTTGTGGTTCTAGTGTACAGCGGAAAATGGAACCTTGCTCCAGTGACGATGAAATAAGGCGCAAGTCATAAAGTACGCTCGACTATACTTTCCACAGTCGTTCTTACCAAGGAATGTAACAATGCATTGGGTTCTGTATGTTGATTCTAATTTGAAATTTTTATGCACTAGATTTAGCCATCTGATGTGCTAGCAGTGCCCTTTGAGGCTTGGAATCATATGTCCAGTTAGAATTATAATATGGTGTATGCTTGACTTTATGATGGTTGAACTGATTTAGGGAGTTTGGCTATTGAGTTTACTTTTGAATTCATGTATCCCATGTGTTTCTCCAGTTATGTGGATGCAAAAACAATTCATAGGAAATGTACGTCTCATTTTTGTTGTCCCAACCTGCTCTCATGGGACAATTTGCTACTGGTGCCAACTGCAATCAATGGCATCTTCAGGTTTGTTTATAATATGTTGATGTAATAACATCTTATATTATGGGACGGAGGGAGTACATGTCAATCTGTATGAAAGCTATGCCGCTTTCTGCTCTATTTATGGGGGCGGCTAGGGCTTAAACTTGCAGTGGTCCTGGCTCCAAACGTAGCAATACTTAGTGGGGCATCTCGTGATCTTAGTCCGCGCACATATGCTGCGTGCATTTTCCACCGTATATATTCATCGCCCATCGCATGTCCATACGGTGCCCTGTTCGTTTCACATTTATCAAAATTGCCGTCGCGCCTACCGTAAGAAACACAACACATCAATCCACAACACATAGTTAGTGATAGCAGCAGCAGGTAAGGTCAATATATACATTCTGATCGCACAAAACCATCCAGGAGTAACCAAAGATTGCCATTCACACAGGGGAGTTTGCCGCTATAGACATATAACACGCCCCCTACAAAAAATATAAGCATCCCCCACTAGGAAACCCTCAATTGTCTGATGATCAACAATACACATCCTTTTTCGACCAACTCTAGCAAAGCTATATATAGCATATATCCTTGCAGGTTCTAGAGGATTAGATTTACATAGCTATTATCACTCCCACGAAGACGCCTGCCTTGCACGCTCCTCCGACTATACATCCCTCTTTGCTCTGCGTCTGGAAAACTCTAACCGATGAAATTTGTCTGCACGGAGTTCTCCACGTCCCTGCCTGTTGTCCTGAAATTCAGCATTCTTCATGTATCAGATCGTATATGAGTGACAGCCATGCATGTCCGTATCAATGTTGCAAACAGCAATGTAACGATGCAGCTAGTTAGCATTCATTGGCAAAAAAAGAAGGGGGGGGGGGGGGGGGGGGGAGAAAAAGCTAGTTAGCATTCATTCACATGAGTTGGCTATAAGGATCAACCAAACAACTGAAGATAGTAACTCGTTGCTAAGTGCAGAATCGACGTTTGGGGGCGATATATGTAGTATGAGTCCCAGATAAGGTTTCAGTTCTAAATCCACAAACACAATAAACTGAAAAAACATGTGCAAACTAAGGTAAAATAAATAGATTGTTCCTCCTATTTCAACTCATTTAGGAATTGAAACTGTATCAGATTGTATGGCACTCTAGCAGCTAGATTCTTCATCTTAAAAGAACATTTGGTTCATACCAAATTTGATACACTCATGGATAGTGTCTCCAGATGTATACGCGTGATTTTAGCCCTTATGCTGCTTCACATACAAAATATTATTTTTCGATTTCTTTTTTTTTTGGCAGAACGACACTTTGGTGGCATAAAGTACCACTAACGTAATCTCTCATACGATCCTGCAAAACTTACAAAATTGCAATGCAAGGGCAACATCAATGCAGTTTACGAGAATAATGAGCTAACGTGTGTGACTTACAGTGACTGTGATAGCTGATGCCAGTTCATTATCCGGTGCGACTGAGGATGCCTGTCCAAATAACTCCTACTAGAAACATCAGCTTCATCAGCTCCATAAGTTTCGGAATGGCCTGATGCTGCAGGAGGCGACCAAACTGGGACCACTCCACCATCTCTCCCGGTCCAGCTACTTGACGCTTCAGACACAGATGGCGCAAAAATATTTCTCATACGGTGCTGAGGTTGCTGAAAGTTATTGTGATGGTGAATGCCATTAGTTCCAGCTGCATTGCCCATGCTTTGAATCATTTCCTCCCTCTCAGTCCGTGGCTCAAAATGCATGCGGAACGGCACCTCTGCTCTACTATCCACGCTATTCCCCAAATCAGCAGAAATTTCTGTTTCAACCCTGTTGAATGAAGTTGTCATGGTAGGCACCATCTGATCCTGGCGTCTCTGTGCAGTTGTGAGCACATTGGGCGCTACCCGGGCTGGTTCCCAATGGACTTCCATCTGCAAATCTTGGGGAAATTCGATTGGTGGCACCTCCGAGGAGTCGCCCAGGCCTTCCTCCATTCCAGTGTCCATTGCGGCCCTGGAAGCCGCCTCAAGCTGCCACATTTCTGACAGGGCTTCTTGAAGCCTGACTTGGGCTGTATCTAGCTCAACTATGGGGAGAGGATAGTTGGAGCCTAACTCAACTCCTGCAGCTTGCAACACAGACGCAGGCGCAACCCATGGGTGGTGTATCCATTCTGTTGGCAGCCTTGCAAGTTCAGGAAGCCACCGTCGGACATATTCCCCATGTGGATCAAACTTGTAGCCTTCGAGCTGATATAATTCATAAAGATTCACATGAGAAAGCATCAGTATTCAGCACTATTCGTCATCGCCAAGTTGTCTCGTTTTATATAGAAATTAGTAGTTGCACGTACCTGAGGGTTGTCAATGTAGTCGAGCTCCCGGCTATCAGGGAGCGAGCCAGAGATGTACTGCCAACCAAGTGCATCACTCTCAAGATCAGCATCCAGTAAAGTGTCCCAAAAATACTTCATCCCCCATCGCCATGGTAGTTGAAGGACCTTGACGAAAAAACTTGAAACCACCACACGTATCCGATCATGCAGCCACCCAGTCGCCCACAACTCCCTCATGCCAGCATCAACAAGAGGGTAACCAGTCCGTCCCTGGCGCCAAAACTTGAAGGTGCTTTCATCAACCACCCAAGGGAAGAACCTGAGGTGTGCAAGGAGGGGCTTCTCATGGCTGCATGGATGGTTGAAGCAAAGATACCGTGAGTACTCCCGGAGACCGACGGATCGGAGGAACAGAGTGCAGCTCTCCTCAGCTGCGTGGTTGCCCTCGTTGCTCCACACGAGTTGCTTCATTCGAACAAGGTGGAAAACCTTGCGCACACTCAGCTCGCCAAAATGCAGGTAAGGTGAAAGGAGGGAGGTGTTTGCGCTGTCTGCCTTCTTGCGGTTCACCGAGTAGTCAATCAAAGGGCCGTTCAGGAAGGCAGATAGCGCCTTATCCGCGTTCTGCCAGCCTGGTGACCATGCTCGTGCCAGAAGGGCATTGCTTCCCCTCTCCGACTCATCCTCGAAAATCAGATCGTCTGATGGGCACATGGATAGGTCACCTGTTGAATATATATTTTGCCAGTGAATCAACTGAAGAATACATTCCAATATCAACTTGTGGTGCAGTGCTTGTTAGAATAAAAACATTATGCTTTAAACACAGAAGGTTGAACATTTTTATTCTGCAGAATATTCTATCACTTTGTCTACTTATAATGGTTATAAAAATATAGTATCATGGTTCATGAACCCAAGAAGTGACTGGTAACACTTTCCTGAGCTGCTATTACTTTACTTATAATGTTTCAGTTAGGCAAGCACCTGAGTTGATTCTCTTAGGGGGCAGCAGTGGCGCGGGGGGATCATACGGCATGCTGAGGCACCTGTTCCAGAACGGCATGAACATGTTGAACGGCTGGCCTTCATCATCGTTGACCTCCCATGGATCATACAGCAGGTCGGCATTGAAAGACTGCACGACGATGCCCTCTGCCGTCAGCATCTCCTTGAGCCGGTGGTCCCTGACCAGCGAGATCGGGTCTGAAAAGATGGCCAAGACACAGTGATTGACTGATTGTTGAGTTAGATAATGGATGAGGAGTCTCACCACAAGCAATTAACTGAGACTATAGCAGAAAGTGCAAGTGACAAAACGGAGAATATAGCTAAATACGGTTACTGCCTCGTTGAATTGGTAGGTTGGTGTACCCTCAAAAGGAAAAAGTGATTTGGTTGGTTGGTGGCATCAAGAACTGTTGGCAATTAAGGACGGAGTTGCTGGAAATGTTCATAGTTTATACCTAGTTAATATGGAAAGCGTAAACGCAAGATTGCTAAATTGGGACCCGCTACTCCAATTGACTTGCCATGAGTTGTACCATATCACCGGAAAGCATAATAAATTGAGATGTGATATGACATGATAACATAGTACTACTGTAGTAGTAGTAGTATAATAGATCTGGTTCAACTTGAGCAAATCAGATGCAAGCCCCAAAATAAGAATACCAAATAAATAAAAGATGCTGCTTCGTTTCATCTAGCCAAGGTAAAGAAGTTCAGGCAAAATAGCGTTAATAAACCACAGATTTGGATCACCGACATCTATAAAGAGAAGGAGATCTCGGCCGACAAGAGTAGTATTTCTTGTGTTGTTTAGAAAACACGCGCACGAGCAAACACAAGCGAGGCATATTTCGACCGAAAGGAAGCAAACCGTAGAGATGGTTGAAGAAGAGGTGCGTGGCGCCGGTGTCGCGGACGAGCTGGAGCAGCGCGGCGACGGAGTCGGGCGACCTCCGGGTGACGAGCTTGGCGGCGCCGAGGCGGCGGAGCGAGGCCTCCAGGTGCTTGAGGCTCTGGCTGAGCCACCACCGCGACACGCGGCCGGGGAAGTAGGGGCCGTCCTCCTCCGGCGACCACACGTACGCCGGCACCACCTCGCCGGCGGTGCGCGCCGCCGCCGCCAGCGCCGGGTTGTCCTCCACCCTGAGGTCCCTCCGGAACCAGACTACGCACTTCATCCCGGCGTCCCCGCCGCACATAGACGAGGACGAGACCGACATGGCCGGCCAACCCACAACTCTATCCCCTCCTATCCAAGAACCACCACCTTCCTTTTTTTTTTCACCTCCTTCCTATCCAAGAAAGAAACCCCGCCTCCCACTCCTCGGATCAACAAACCATTCACCCGATCAACAACCCGGTAGCTCGGGCTCTCTCCGAAGAATCCCGGGAACAGTGGAGCCGAGCTGCGCTGCGGTGGATTGGATTGGGTCAGGCGATTTTTCTTTTCCGCTCTGGCGCCCTCGCCTCGGAGTGAGCGCACGCGCACGAGCACAGGCCAGAGGAGTGGTTTGTTTCTCCTCCTCTTTTCTTTCTGCGTAACTTGCTCGAGTGATTGGTTTTTTTGTTTGGTGCGTGCCTGGCGTTGTTGCGGCGGGTCTTGGCCGTGCGCTTCTGGTCCAATGGAGGGGGAGGTTGTGGATATCGGGATGGATTGCTTGGCTGGATTTGATCTAACCTTTCCGCACCTCCATTTATCTTGGCGACCTGACCATTCTCCTCTCACCCCCCGATAATATTCCTTCTAGTATTTGTACCCATCTTGTTTCCTCGCGAAAGATCAACTGATGAGCATGAAAGATTCCAGATGGCATCCGGCCCCCCCGCCATCCACAAGATGCGCCCAATACCTCCCTCCATATGAAATCTAAATACATCCGTTTAAACGTCAACTAATGTCGGATGTAGCAAGTAGTACCGTGGCATACTTGGTTTGCTTATGTGACCCTAAGATTTTGTAAGTCTATGCTAATTTTGTTCTTAGTTCAAATTGATTTGAATTTCTTTTCGAGAGCAAGTTACTTTTTTAGGTGAAATCGATTTGATAACAAGACTGGCCAAAGGGACAAAAAATTACCCAAACAAATACAAAATCATTTTTACCAAATTAAACGACCATGCCATAGCGTTGTCTCTTCTGTTGATCCTCTCAAATCTCACGGTGATTTCCTACATGCCGCCAAATACCCCCCACCAAACAAAATATACAACTCATTCTTTGTCGTTTCTTCCAACCGCTCTTCACAATGGTGGTCGACGGCATCAATATGGTGACGACTCATGTCCGCTTAGTAACGCCTACACTTTGTTGATGGCATGGGAGCTTGCATCATTTTGCCCTCCAGGCTCCTATATGTGTGCCTAGCAACCTTGAACTGCCGCGCCAAGGTGCCACCATGCTATTTTTTCCTCTGTCTTGCACCAGCACCTTATCTAACATGTGGATTTTGTGTGAGTGACATGGAAGAAAGAAGGAAAATATACGATTTGCACCGAGGCATCCAACCTGTGAAGCTAGCGAAGTTTAAAAAGTTGTAGTGGTAGCCAAAACATTTTCCTCCACCCGTTATCGTATCGGATACACATGGCGGATGGAATTATGTCCCGTTATGTTTGGTAAGGCCGAGGATATCAACAAATCCAAATCTTAATCATTGACTACCCAAAAATAGAGTAAGCCCAACCGTCAATGAAAGAGAGGGAAAATTTGTTGGCAACCACTTTTTATAATGAGAATTTGCTAGTTTTTTTAGTTGGAGAATTTCCTAGCTTAGGTAGATGCTTAGGCAGAAGATTACCAACTAATGTCTATTTCTCATAGTCAACTTCTGATGCAATTATGTGACCCTAAGATTTTGTAAGTCCATGCTAATTTTGTTCTTAGTTCAAATCGATTTGAATTTCTTTTTGAGAGCAAGTTACTTTTTTAGGTGAAATCGATTTGAAATTTCATTTGATAACAAGACTGGCAGAGAGACAGAAAATTACACACACAAATACAAAATTATTTTTCCCAAATCAAACGACCATCCCATATCGTTATCTTTTCTACCGATTCTCTCAAATCTTGCAGTAAATAAGCTATATTTCCTACAGGCCGCCAAATACCCTCCTCCCACCAAACAAAATATACAACTCATTCTTTGTCGTTTCTTCCAACCGCTCTTCAAACTAGTGAAAACAGGGCATTAAACCCGGTTCCAGAGGGCCTTTAGGCCCAGTTCTTTTGGGCGATTCTCCCAGAATCTTGAGAATCACCCCTTTCCTCAGCTTCTCCCAGAATCTTAAACCTATATTTTTTTGACAATCCTAGTTATGTACATCCTAATTAGCTAGGATTGTGAAAGAAATATGAGTTCAAGATTCTGGGAGAAGCTGGGGGAAGGGGTGATTCTCAAGATTCTGGGAGAATCGGCCAAAAGAACTGGGCCTTAGTCCCGGTTCCTAAACCGGGACAAAACAAATGGGACTAATACCCAAAACCTTTAGTCCCGGTTGGCTTACGAACCGGGACCAAAGGTGCTCCATGTGGCCGCTATGGGGCGCCCAGGCAGGAGGACCTTTAGTCCCGGTTGGTAACACCAACCGGGACCAAAAGGCAGCCACGCGTCAGCAGCTCGCAGGCGCTGGGTTTTTTTTTTGAAGGGGGGGGGGGTTAGGGGTTTTGGAGGGTTTTAGGGGTTTCATATTGTGTTAGCTAGCTACTACATATAGAGAGAAGTGATCTCTCTTTCTCCGTGCTTGGTCGACGGTAGCTACTACATATACAGAGAACTCGACGCTAGCTAGTAAGCAAATGAAGGAATCATTAATTACACAAGATGGTCATGAACATATATAAAGAGAAGTGACCTCTCTTTCTCCGTGCTTGGTCGAACAACAAGTTTTCGTTTATCTATCCGAAGCTACTACATATATACAATATAACATCTCTTACGATCCCTGACATCATCTACCGAAAATCCATTTGAAGTTCCATATGGTATTCTCCCTTCTCATGTATGACGTGGTCAAGAAAGAATCCCTCAAATTCCTCTTGAATTGCTCGTATGCGATCATGTGGTAGGAGTTCATCCCGCATCTGCCACATCTAATTTAAAAAAGGGGGGTCAATACATATATATGAATGAAACTCAACACAATTGATGGTAATAAAATAAAATTGTGAATATTGTTTACGTACTTCATATTGTTTGTCAGAGTAGCCCCGCTCAGAGGTCGAGTGGCGCATGAACTCGCAAATGTAGTATCCACATAAATTATTCCCGCCTTCCTGCCACAAGCACTTTACGAGAATAGAGTTCAATCAAACTGATAATCAAGCATGATAAATGGTATTGATGAAACTAGAATCAATAAGAGATGCGCAGAACTAGTTAGTACTACTTACTTTGGGGCGTGTAAATCGCAGCTCCTTCTGCAGACCCGGAACCATTCCGGTGAACTTTTTCCAAACCCTGCCAGACAAAGAAAATGATTACTTGATATCAGGAAATGAACAAAAGTTGCCGATATGGTGCGATAATGATTGAACTTACTTCTGGAGAATTGCAGTCATGTCCGCATAATCCTGGGGATCTTTACTTCTCGAGTCTAAGATAGTTACTACTCCCCCGTCAAGCTTAATGGATAGCAGAATAAAGTGGAACCTGCGCACGCATAACTCATCAATTACATTACTTAACCTCGAGTAAGCGAAACCGAATATGCACAAGACAGTAACACTCACTTGAAGTTGTAAGGAAAGAGTATTTTCCCTTTGTTTTGATGTCGAAGGAACGATTTTAGCAAGTTTTGCTCAGTATCTTCAACTCTGTTTTGTACCGTCCATTCATTTACGGTATTTGGGCTAATGAACCCAATGTCATAGATGTGTCCTCTTTTGCATTCGACGATCTTCAATCTGCATAATATATATAGTGAGGATGATTATATATACATGCAATGAACGAGCTGAGCTAGAGACTTAATTACAGAAATAATACTTACAAACAGTAGCAAGTCACGAGTTGTTTGTCGAGGGCCTGTTGATTGAATAACTGAAATAATTCCACAAATTCAACAGGCATCAGGTCGACTCCAATGAAGTCGTGCTCATCTTTAATTACCAGCATAAGACTGTCGGTCCCAGACTTCCTGCAGGTTTCCAAGTACCATTCATGCAATCTTCGCATCATCGTTGGTAGATACGAGAGCTGATCATGTTTGACGAGAGGCTTCCCGCGCTCATATCTAAATTGCTCTACTACCTCAGCCGTTTCAAACTGTACATCATCACCCACGTAATCACCAAGAGTGGTACCGGGCAGTAGCCCCGGATGATTAGCGACGATATCGCTAGGCACCTTGAGCGGGGGGCACGATTGCTTCTCATGTTCGCCGAGCTGGGGATTTTTTTCCCACTTCTTCGTTTTGCTAGCCTTGCAGCACTGGTAGTACTTCCCGACCACCGCGCTTCACCATATGTTATTCCAATACAGCGATCATAGTTGGATTGCAGCGGAGATGGTGGTGGTCGCTTAAGGGCATCCAGAGTGCGCTTCGCTTTCACCGGATCTACCGTTTCCTTCGGAGGTGGAGGTTTCCGTTCAAAATGGGCCTGCACTTGGGCTGTCACGATGTCATCGGTTTTCTCGTCAGTCCTCTCATATGGTAACTTTGGAAGAGCCTTGAGGCTTGGACCAGATTTGAATTTCTTCCCGCCTCTTGTACTGCTAGCCGCCGGAGCAGCGGCGTCTCTCTTCCACCGTTGTTGAGGCGGCGGAGTCTGCTGACGTGCCGGAGGAGGCGGAGTGTGCTGACGCGCCGGAGGAGGCGGAGGAGGAGGAGGCAGAGTCCGCTGACGCGCCGGAGACAGCTCACGCGCTGGAGACGACTCAGGCACCTGATCAAACGGCTGAGCTGGACTGTGAGGAGTCTGCTGAGGGGCCTCAATCGGCTGAGTCTGCTGAGGCGTCCAGTTTGGAAGCTTGATGTACTCCTTTTTCCATAGATAGGTACTCCTTAAAGCATTTTCCAGATGAATATCCCCTTCACCTGTAGGGTAGTCAAGCTCCAACTCCTCAAATCCCTCCATTATTTCATCCACCGTCACAATAGCATAGCCATGTGGAATCGGACGGCAATGGAAAGTTCCCTCAGCTCGAGGAGGTACAACAGAGCCGACCGCCGCCTTCAAGGTCAGGTTCTGGCATTTTGTCATTAGCACACAATGTTCAGCCTCCGTGATACTATCCATGGGGTAGCGAGGAGCCGTGAAATCAGGCTGAACGAGCTCCGTGGAAGCCACGCTGCTTCTCCGCTGTGATGGTGGGGTAGCTTCTGGGGCAGCGTCGAAGGAAGGATCTTCGTGCCGCTGAGATGGTTGGCCGGTAGCTCGCTGGCTCTCAAGTTCCTCTAGTTTTGCTAATCTTGCACTGAGCTTCTGCATTTCGGTTGCTTCCTCTTTCTTCTTTCTCTCTCGGCTTCTATAACCATCGCTGTCGGGAAACCCATGCACCCACGGAACGGAGCCTGATGTGCCTCGTGTTCGTCCATGGTGTTCAGGACTCCTGAGGGCCTTTGTCAGCTCGTCCTTCTCTCTGTCGGGAATGAACGTCCCTTCTTGCGCTGCCTTGATTGCTTTCTCAAGCTTCTTGATGGGTATTGCAAGTTGATCGTTCGTCCAAACACACTTTCCTGATTCGGGGTCCAAAGTTCCCCCAACCCCGAAGAACCAAGTCCTTGCCCGATCTGGCTAGTGCAATGTCGCTGGTTGGACCCCTTTAGCAAGAAGGTCTTGCTCAGCTTTGTCCCAGAATGGTCGGGCTTTGCTGTAGCCACCTGACCCCGTGGTATGGTGATACTTCTTCTTTGCAGCATTTTGCTTGTTTGTCAGTGACCTTTGCTTACCCTTCTCCGATTTCTTGTAGGCCACAAATGCGGGCCAGTGATCTCTTATCTTCTCATATCGACCGATGAATTCTGGAGTCTCCTCTTTCTCGACAAACTTTTTGTTCAACTCTTTCTTCCAGTTGTTGAATAGTGCTGCATCTTCTTAAGAGCAAACGCCTTGACCTTTCGCTCTATAACTGGGTTATTCGGATCCTCCTCTGGCGGTAGGCTGAAATTTGTCATCAGCGAGGTCCAAAGATCATCTTTCAATCTATCTTGGACATAAGAAACTTCAGGGTCCTTCTTCTTATTTCCATCCTTGGATGCTGATCAGGACGCTGTCCCTAACAACAACTCCGCACTGATGTACAAATGTGTCCCTGGTCCGCTTGGGAGCAATCGGTTGGCCATCTTTCGCGACTTTTGTGATCGTGAACCTTTCATCCTGGCGCAACCTTTTCTTCGGCCTCGTCTCCTTACGGAAGTTTGGCTCGATCCGGAGGGCTAAAAGAAGAAAGAAGCGTTAATATATGTACATACAAAACAATTAATGCATCAAGTCAGCACAGGCTTAATTAATATATATATATATATATATATATATATATATACATATATATATACCTCGCCGGACTTTGCAACAGTTAAGGCTCCCTCCTCCGTTCGGTCACCGGAGCCGTGATCATGATCTCCTTCCTCCGCCATTCGGTCACCGGAGCCGTCATGATCTCCTTCCTCCTCCATTGTTGGATCACCGGAGCGATCATCCTCTCCTTCCTGGCCATCGGTGTCATTGAGAAACGACAAGGGATCACCTCCGTCGCGGATTATATCCCCCAACAACTCTTCTTGTTCTACGTCTCTGTCCATAGTTTCTGCAAATATTACAACATGGCAATATACAAACATGAGAGATGGATTAGTGGCAAACATGGGGATATACAAACATGAGAGATGGATTAGTGGTCGTCGAGGATACTTTGCGGACCCTCCCCCCTCATGTCGAAGTTATCGGGGATATGTTGAAGAATTCCCGAGAGAGTTACGACAATCGCTATGCAAGAGATCAAACTATCCATTCTACCCCATTGACCTATGCTGCCTACCGAATAAATCGATATTATTGTTGTAGCGTTATATATAAGACCCCACCCGCCACCTTCGACAAACGGGTAGGGGCGGGAGGGTGAAGAAGATCGACAACGCACTTTCTTCTAGGGTTTGGGTGGCCTCGAGAGTTGGTCGGGCGAGCGGACCGGGAGTAAATTTTGAATATAGGAGTTCTTACTCCCTTTCTCCATAATTAACCTTAGTAAATTTTAACCAAGTCTATAGAAAAACAATATCAAACTTAATATGAGTTTTAGCAAGATCATCATGAAAAAAAAATTGTATGAACAAAAATTTCGCACTAATTTCTATAAAAAAAACCAATGGGAATATGTTCACATGAGCTAAAGATCGGCGGCCGGCGTCGGGGGCTCGGCGTTGGGGCAGGGAGCGGTGGCCGGTGTCGGGGGCTCGGCGTCGCGGCACGGACGGCGTCGGGGGCGGCGACGAGGAGCTACATCACAATGAACATCAAAATGACCATCAAAATGAACTCTAAATAAATTCAAAATGAACTCTAAATAAATTCTACAGAAAAATGAACATCAAGTTTTCATACATCATCATAATGAAAAAATTCTACAATGAACATCAAAATGAACTCTAAATAAATTCTACAGAAAAATCATCTATATATCATCTACAAAAAAATTCTAAAGAAAAAATAATCAACATCCTATCATCTAAAGAAAAATTCTACATCATCATAATGAAAAAATTCTACATCATCATAATGAAAAAAATTTACATCATCATATCATCTACAGAAAAATTCTACAAAAATGCATACATCCATGGATCATCCATACATCTGCATATACATACATACAGCATCCATACATACATCAATGGACAAAAAAATCTATGAAAAAAAAGCAGAGCAGGGGCGACGGCGCGGCAAGCAGAGCAGCTGGGACGGCGGCGGCGGCGGGGCAGGGCAGGGGCACGGGGGAAGGGGGGCTCACTGGGGACGGCGTCGGGGCAGGGGCACGGCGGCGTCGGGGCAGGGCAGGGGCACGGGGAGCGGCGCCGGCGTCGGGGCAGGGCGTGCATCGGGGCAGAGGGTGTCGGCGAGGGCGTCGACGGCGAGGTGGAGTAGCCTGACGGCAAGGGCATCGACGGTGAGCTCGGGCAGCCTGGCGGCGTCGATGTGCTCGGCGTCGTCGGGGGCAACTGCAGATGAACTCTGAAAAATTCCCAAGTCCCTGCTTATATACCCAACCCTTTCGTCCCGGTTGGTGGCTCCAACCGGGACCAATGCCACCCTTTCGTCCCGGTTCGGGCCACCAACTGGGACTAAAGGTCAATTTCAGCAGCCCAAAGGACGGGAAGCAGAGACCTTTAGTCCCGGTTGGTGGCTCGAACCGGGACCAAAGGGTGGCATTGGTCCCGGTTGGTGGCTCAAACCGGGACCAAAGGCACCCTTTGTCCCGGTTCAAGCCACCAACCGGGACCAATAGCCTGGCACAACGGTGTGGTGGGAGTTTAGTCCCACCTCGCTAGTTGAGAGAGGGCCACACTAGTTTATAAGGCGCGCTGCGGCTGAGCATTCGAGCTCCTCTCTAATGCAGGCAGTACTTGCCTAACCTTTGTCACTGCCATGTTGGGCCTGTTGGGCCCGCGGGCCTGCATCCTGGCCCATGTACAGATGGGTTTCTAGTCGTATGCAGGCCGTGGTGGCCCAGTAGGCGGCATTTTTTTATTTTTTATGTCATTTTAGTTTGCTATTAAAGTTTTTAACATAAAATACTTTATGAAAATTCTTTTTGCTATTAAAGTTTTTAACAAAAAATACTTTGATAATTTTAGTTGCATAAATTTTATATAATTTTAAGTTAATATTATTTTGATAATAACTAGAGGTTTATAAAAGCTTTTTAGTTGATTCTTTTTACTATTGAAGAATATTATAGTTTTGTTTTAGTTGATCATAACAAAATATTTTAATTGATTCTTTTTAGTTCATTCTTTTTGCTATTAGAGTTTTATAGAAGCTTTTTAGTTCATTCTTTTTGCTATTAGAGTTTTATAAAAGCTTTTTAGTTCATTCTTTTGAAAAGCACTACAAATGAACTCTGAAAAGGTTGAAAGTTGGCATGGTATCATCATTTCACCCACATAGCATGTGCTAAAAAGTTGAGAGGGTTACGGCAAAAACTGGATGCACTTCGTGTACAAAATGGACAATCTTTTTCAAAGTATCAGGGTTTCGGACGAAAACTCATCTGTTACAAAGGGATTTCATTTTTTGAACTTATTTCAACTCCGGACTTTTTGTGCGTTCAACATGCATCATTCAAAGCCACATCATCAATTTTCAACCCTTTCTGACTTCATTTGGTATTTTTCATGCATTTACTGATTTTTTTAGCTAAATGACCCTGAAATTGAAAAGCACTACAAATGAACTCTGAAAAGGTTGAAAGTTGGCATGGTATCATCATTTCACCCACATAGCATGTGCTAAAAAGTTGAGAGGGTTACGACAAAAATTGGATGCACTTCGTGTACAAAATGGACAATCTCTTTCGAAGTATCAGGGTTTCGGGCGAAAACTCATCTGTTACAAAAGGGATTTCATTTTTTTGAACTTATTTCAACTCCAGACTTTTTGTGCGTTCAACATGCACCATTCAAAGCCACATCATCAATTTTCAACCCTTTCTGACTTCATTTGGTATTTTTCATGCATTTACTTATTTTTTTAGCTAAATGACCCTGAAATTGAAAAGCACTACAAATGAACTCTGAAAAGGTTGAAAGTTGGCATGGTATCATCATTTCACCCACATAGCATGTGCTAAAAAGTTGAGAGGGTTACGGCAAAAACTGGATGCACTTCGTGTACAAAATGGACAATCTCTTTCGAAGTATCAGGGTTGCGGACGAAAACTCATCTGTTACAAAAGGCATTTCATTTTTTCTTCGCGTAATCAGAGCCATCATTGTATCCTCCTTCACTTTTTCTTCGCGTGTGTCCCTTGCTTATTGCGCCGTAACCATGGATAATCTCCATCGTTTAACAGGGTGCTTGGGTCAGCCTTCACTTTGAAGGGAGGAATTTCATGAAACTTTTCATAATCTTCAGACATGTCTGTCTTGGCCTCCACTCCCACGATGTCTCTTTTCCCTGAAAGAACTATGTGGCGCTTTGGCTCATCGTATGAAGTATTCGCTTCCTTATCTTTTCTTTTTCTCGGTTTGGTAGACATGTCCTTCACATAGAAAACCTACGCCACATCATTGGCTAGGATGAATGGTTCGTCTGTGTACCCAAGATTGTTGAGATCCACTGTTGTCATTACGTACTGCGGGTCTACCTGTACCCCACCTCCTGACAGATTGACCCATTTGCACCGAAACAAAGGGACCTTAAAATCACGTCCATAGTCAAGTTCCCATATGTCCACTATGTAACCATAATATGTGTCCTTTCCCCTGTTGGTTGCTGCATCAAAGCGGACACCACTGTTTTGGTTGGTGCTCTTTTGATCTTGGGCGATCGTGTAAAATGTATTCCCACTTATCTCGTACCCTTTGTAAGTCAATACAGTCGAAGATGGTCCCCTGGCCAACGAGTACAACTCATCTCCAACAATTTTGTCACCCATGAGATGTGTTTGCAACCAACTGCCGAAAGTCCTGATGTGTTCACATGTAATCCAGTCGTCACACTGCTCCGGGTGTTTGGAGCGCAGAATATTCTTGTGTTCATTGACATACGGGGTCACCAATGCAGAATTTTGTAGAACTGTGTAGTGTGCTTGAGCCCAAGAATGCCCATCCCTACATATTATTGAGTCCGCTCCTAGCGTGCCTTTCCAGTTAGTCTCCCCTCATACCACGATTGAGGGAGACCAATCGGCTTAAGATCAGGAATGAAGTCAACACAAAACCCAATGACCTCCTCTGTTTGATGGCCCGTGGAGATGCTTCCTTCTGGCCTAGCACGGTTACGGACATATTTCTTTAAGACTCCCATGAACTTCTCAAAGGGGAACATATTGTGTAGAAATACAGGGCCCAAAATGGCAATCTCATTGACTAGATGAATTAGGACGCGCGTCATGATATTGAAGAAGGATGGTGGGAACACCAGCTCGAAATTGACAAGACATTGCACCAAATCATTCTTTAACCTTGGTAGGATTTCTGGATCGGTTACCTTCTGAGAGATTGCATTGAGGAATGCACATAGCTTCACAATGGCTAATCGAACGTTTTCTGGTAGAAGCCCCCTCAATGCAACCGGAAGCAGTTGCGTCATAATCACGTGGCAGTCATGAGACTTTAGGTTCTGGAACTTTTTCTCTGGGATATTTATTATTCCCTTTATATTGGACGAGAAGCCAGACGGGACCTTCATACTGAGTAGGCATTCAAAGAAGATTTCCTTCTCTTCTTTGGTAAGAGCATAGCTGGCAGGACCTTCATACTGCTTTGGATGCATGTCATCTTTTTCGTGCACATGTTGCTGGTCCTCCCGTGCCTCCGGTGTATCTTTTGTCTTCCCATACACGCCCAAGAAGCCTAGCAGGTTCACGCAAAGATTCTTCGTCACGTGCATCACGTCGATTGCAGAGCAGACCTCCAGGTCTTTCCAATAGGGTAGGTCCCAAAATATAGATTTCTTCTTCCACATGGGTGCGTGTCCCTCGGTGTCATTCGGAACAGATAGTCCGCCAGGACCCTTTCCAAAGATTACTTGTAAATCATTGACCTTATCAAGTATGTGATCACCAGTACGTAGGGTGGGCTTCTTCTGGTGATCTGCCTCACCTTTGAAATTCTTGCCTTTCTTTCGACATTGATGGTTGGTCGGAAGAAATCGACGATGTCCCAGGTACACATTCTTCCTGCATTTGTCCAAATATATACTTTCGGTGTCATCTAAACAGTGCGTGCATGCATGGTATCCCTTGTTTGTCTGTCCTGAAAGGTTACTGAGAGCAGGCCAATCATTGATGGTTACAAACAGCAACACATGTAGGTCAAATTCCTGCTGTTTGTGCTCATCCCACACACGTACACCTTTTTCATTCCACATCTGTAAAAGTTCTTCAACTAATGGACTTAGGTACACATCAATGTCGTTGCCGGGTTGCTTAGGGCCTTGGATGAGCACTGGCATCATAATGAACTTCCGCTTCATGCACAACCAAGGAGGAAGGTTATAGATACATAGAGTCACGGGCCAGGTGCTATGATTGCTGCTCTGCTCCCCAAAAGGATTAATGCCATCTGCGCTTAAACCAAACCATACGTTCCTTGCGTCACCTGCAAAGTCCCCCCACCTTCTCTCGATTTTTCTTCACTGCAACCCGTCAGCGGGTGCTCTCAACTTCCCGTCTTTCTTACGGTCCTCTTTGTGCCATCGCATCAACTTGGCATGCTCTTTGTTTCTGAACAGACATCTCAACCGTGGTATTATAGGAGCATACCACATCACCTTGGCAGGAACCCTCTTCCTGGGGCGCTCGCCCTCAACATCACCAGGGTCATCTTGTCTGATCTTATACCGCAATGCACCGCATACCGGGCATGCGTTCAAATCCTCGTACTCACCGCGGTAGAGGATGCAGTCATTAGGGCATGCATGTATCTTCTGCACCTCCAATCCTAGAGGGCATAGAACCTTCTTTGCTTCGTACGTACTGTCGGGCAATTCGTTATCCTTTGGAAACTTCTTCTTCATTATTTTCAGTAGCTTCCCAAATCCGTTGTCATATACACCATTGTCTGCCTTCCATTGCAGCAATTCCAGTGTGGTACCGAGCTTTGTGTTGTCATCTTCGCAATTTCGGTACAACCCTTTTTGGTGATCCTCTAACATGCGATCGAACTTCAACTTCTCCCTTTCACTTTGGCATTGTCTCTTTGCATCAACAATGATCCGGCGAAGATCATCATCGGGCACATTGCTACTTCTTGAGCTTGCGTTGGTTTTTCCCTTGAAGAGGAAAGGGTGATGCAGCAAAGTAGAGATAAGTATTTCCCTGAATTTGAGAACCAAGGTATCAATCCAGTAGGAGACAACGCACAAATCACCGAATACCTGCACAAACAATCAAACAACTTGCACCCAATGCGATAAAGGGGTTGTCAATCCCTTCACGGTTATTTGCAAAAGTGAGACCTGATAGAGATAGATAAACGATAAAGTAGATATTTTTGGTATTTTTGTTTTATAGATAGGAAAGTAAAAGATTGCAAAATAGTAGATCGGAAACTTGTATGATGAAAAGTAGAAGATTATATGATGGAAAATAGACCCGGGGGCCATAGGTTTCACTAGAGGCTTCTCTCAAGATAGAAAATAATACGGTGGGTGAACAAATTACTACCGAGCAATTGATAGAAAAGCGCAAAGTTATGATGATATCTAAGGCAATGATCATGAATATAGGCATCACATCCGTGTCAAGTAGACCGAAACGATTCTGCATCTACTACTATTACTCCACACATCGACCGCTATCCAGCATGCATATAGAGTATTAAGTTCATAAAGAACGGAGTAATGCATTAAGTAAGATGACATGATGTAGAGGAATTAACTCAAGCAATATGATGAAAACCCCATCTTTTTATCCTCTAGGGCAACAATACAATACGTGCCTTGCTGCCCCTACTGTCACTGGGAAAGGACACCGCAAGATTGAACCCAAAGCTAAGCACTTCTCCCATTGCAAGAAAAACCAATCTAGTTGGCCAAACCAAACCGATAGTTCTAAGAGAATTACAAAGATATCAAATCATGCATATAAGAATTCAGAGAAGATTCAAATAATAGTCATAGATAAGCTGATCATAAATCCACAATTCATCGGATCTCGGCAAACACACCGCGAAAAAGTATTTGTCGGAGGGATTGACCACGGGTAGCCTCATCCACACCCCTAAGCATTTCAAGACATCAGGGCTAGCAAAGCCCCTCACACCTTCCGGGCATGTGACCGGTTCCTTGGGCCGGCTGGCCCAGGAGGCCGACTCCCAGAAGACGACGCACCCTTAGAAGGCGGCCTCAGGGGGCCGGCTCCTAGTAGACAGCTCCCCCCCTCGGGGTCTGCACCCATTTATTATGACGAGACGAGGCGTGGTTACATGGCCTCCCCCTCCCCCGGATCATGGGGGAGCGTGGCTACAGTACGAGCTGACCAAGCGGTCACTTTCCCGCTCAGCGCGACACTGTAGCCATGCGGCTCATGACGTGGCCCTCGTCAGCGAGGGCCATGCTCCCATGACGGGCGGTCGGTACGGCTCGCAGGCGGCGGGCCCTACCTGCCCGTGAGCAACTAGAAGACGGCGCCCCCCAAGAAGGCGGCCTCAGGGGCGGGCCGGCCTCCAGCAGCCGGCCCTTCCTTCCTCTCGAAGTCCACGCGCCATTACACCGACAAGACGGAGCATGGCTACAGCGAGCACAGACCAGGCGGCGGAACTGTGGCCATGTGACTCCTGACAAGGCCCCCGTCATCAAGGGCGAGGCTACAGCAAAAGGCAATCAGCATGGCCCGCAGGTGGCGGGACCTACTAGTCGGCCGGATTCTCGGCAACCGGCGGGGTCCACCAGGCGGCGGGCCTTAGCGGTCGGCAGAGAACCCGGCGACCTTAGACACTGACGCCCGGGTCCTACACCCGGTCGTATTACCGATGTACCCCTGGGGGGTAGGCCTATATAAACCCCCGAGGCTCACCCATGCAAAGGGTTCAGCCTCATTCCCACACACACATACTACCATAGCTGGGAGGAGCAAGGTAGCAGCTCTGCCCTTCTTCCTCCTCTAGCAACCCAGCTCAAGGAGCAAGCTTGTAACTACCATTTGATCATAGTCATCATGCGGAGACCCCGCAGAGCAGGACTAGGGGTGTTATCTCCACGGAGAGCCCCGAACCTGGGTACGTCTCGTGTGCAATCGAGCTCGTGCTCACTCCCGCTTCCAGGGCCCGACGACGTCCTCCTGTCCCCATCCATGATAAGCCACCCCCTGGCATCTGTCGCGAGAATACCCCGACAGTTGGTGCGCACCGTGGGGCACAGCGCAGTGTCGGCCGGAGACACGTTCTGGACGGGAACCCTCTTCCTCTCCGGCGAGCACGTCGCGTCTGGCCTGATCGGCCAGCCCGATGCACTCGTTGGTGCATGCACCAACGCACCGCCTGATGCGGGGACTGTCTTCCCCGCGAGCCGCCTCAGCGACCTCTTCGGCAAGCTCAGCCTCTTCGACGAGCCCGCCTCCGACGCGCGAGCCGCCGACTCCTTCACCGAGCTCTTCGAGAAGCTCGCCCTCTCTGATGCGGCCTCCACCGATGCCTTCCCCGGCGACGTGGTGGTCATCGATGATCCGCTCCCTCCTGTCGCCAACGACGCCGACGCCGGCATCGTCGCGGAGGTGATGTTCACTGGCCACAGCGGGGACTTCGCTGGGGCTACCCAGGACCCGTTGTGAACAGCAATCCAGGGCCTGGCCACTCCCATTGCTGCCAACGCCGATGGAGCAACTCTGGAGAAGTTCCGTGTCAGGCTCCTCGACAGCGCCAACAAGATGGCGGCCATGAAGCACCGCGCTGAAGCCAGCCAGCGCGAGATCGACCGCATAGCTGGCGGCACACCGGCTGCGCCTGAGCCCAGCCGGGCCGGCGCCGTCCGGCAATGCGGCGCAGCTATCGCCAGCATGCTGGGTGTCGAACGCCCGATCTATGACACCCCCGTGCAGAACCTATGCGCCGCCCAGGCGGCGGCAGAAGAGCTGGAGCACCTGGAGGGCGACGAGCGGCGCAGCCAGATGGAGTGCCTCCAGGAGCTCCTCAACACTGCGAACACGCAGCAAGACGCGTGCAACCGCGCGGTGGAAGCCGGCAAGCTGGACGAGAACCAACCGCCCCGCCGCGAGCACAGCGCGACCTCCCGGTCCCCGAGCGGCGGTGGCCGCGGTCAGCAGAACCCGGAGTCGGCCGCCAGCCGCAGCCGGCGCACTCGCTTGACGGTTGTCCACAGCCGGCAAGATCCCCCAAGAGAGGATGGCCGACGCCAGCATGACGAACGTCCGCCTCCTCCCTGCAGGGAGAGGCCGACCTCTCCGGCGCCGGTTGATCACCCGACTCTGGGGGCCCGGCTAGGCCCCCGTGAAGGGGTCGGCGAGAATGATGCCCGCCACTGGATCGAGCGGCTAGCTCGGTCCTTGGCAGTTGAGGAGGAGGACACTGTCAGCCCGGCCTGCTTCGGCCCCCACATCCGCGACGAGCCCTTCCCCAAAGGATTCTCTCTCCCCCGAGACACTCCCAAGTACACCGGCTCCGTGAAGCCGGAGGATTGGCTGACCGACTACGCTACGGCAGTCAGCATAGCAAACGGCAACAAGCATGTTGCCGTGAAGTATGTTCCGCTCATGCTCCAGGGGAAGGCCCGGACATGGCTGGACAGCCTCAAACCCTACAGCGTCAACAGCTGGTTGGACTTCGCCGACGTCTTCGTCCGCAACTTCACCAACACCTACAAGCGGCCCCCCAAGCCACGCCAGCTCTCCATGTGCGTTCAGGGCCCGACCGAGTCCACCCACGACTACCTGACGCGCTGGGCCGAGCTGCGCAACTCCTGCGAAGGGGTGCACGAGGTGCAAACCATGGAGTACTTCACCGTCGGGTGCAGAGAGGGCACCCCGCTCAAGCACAAGCTTCTGTGCGACGAGCCGGCTACATTGGACGAGCTTCTGGTCGTGGCGGACAAGTACGCCACTGCCGACTCCTCCGTGAAGTCGGAGATTCGGGTTGACGCGTCCGGGAAGGTGCTCCCACCGCCTCCCCAGGCGCCGGCTGGTGACCCCAAGCGGCGCCAATAGCCGAACGACAACAAGCGCAAGGCCCAGCAGCCGGCTACCAGCAACCAGCAGGTGGCGACCGTCGAGGACGAGCAGCCGGCATGCCAACCCGGCCCCAAGCGTCAGCAGGGTGGCAAGGGGGCCTGGCTGCCGGCCTTCTTCTTCGAGCAGACCCTCAACGCACCATGCAAGTTCCACAGCGGCGCGAAGCCATGTAACCACACTACCCGCCAGTGCAACTGGCTCGCCAGAATCGCCAAGGGTGAGGGCTTGCCGCCTCCTCCGGCCAGCCTGGCGGCTCCGCCTCCTCAGCAGCCGGCGGCCCGCCCAGTCGGCATGCTCCAAGACGAGTTCCTCGACGCCAACGCCACCTACGTCATCTTCACCAGTGAAGCCGACGACAAGCACAGCCGGCGCCAGCACCACCGCGAGGTGAATGCTATCGCCGCAGAGGTACCCCAATTCATGCACTGGCCCGAGGGGCCCATCTCCTGGAGCCGTGATGACCACCCGGCCATGATGCCCTCGCCGGGTGCTTATGCAATGGTGTTGGACTCCACCTTCTCAACGGAGAGGCGAGCCTGACGTTTCTCCCGGATCCTGATAGACGGCGGTAGCAGCATCAACATCCTCTACCACGACACCATGGAAAAGCTAGGCATTAAGGAGAAGCAGCTCCTGCCCAGCCGGACCATGTTCCATGGCATCGTCCCCGGGCTTTCCTGCTCCCCAATCGGCAAGATCAAGATTGATGTCCTGTTCGGCGACAAGACCCACTTCCGCCGCGAGCCAATATGGTTCGAGGTGGTTGACTTGGACAGCCCCTACCACACGCTCTTGGGCCGGCCTGCACTGGCCAAATTCATGGCGGTGCCGCATTACGCCTACCTGAAGATGAAGATGCCGGGTCCCAAGGGCATCATCACCATTGCCGGTGACTACCAAAAGTCGCTCACGTGCGCCGCGGCCAGCTCCCAACTGGCCGAGTCCCTTGTCATTTCCCAAGAGAAGTGCCTCCTTGATCGGGCAGTGGCTATGGCCAGCGAGCAGCCGGCCATACCATCCGACCCCAAGGACGCGGAAGCCGGGGCCTCCTTCCAGCCGGCCAAGGAAACCAAGAAGATCGTCTTGGACCCGGCGCACCCGGAGAAGTTTGCTGTCATAGGGTCCGCCCTTGACAGCAAATAGGAATGCGAGCTCGTCGACTTCCTCCGTGAGAATCGGGTTATCTTCGCATGGTCCCCCAAGGACATGCCGGGTGTTTCGACGGATTTCACCGAGCACAAGCTACATGTGAGATCGGATGCAAAACCGGTCAAGCAACCCCTCCGCCGCCTATCAGAGGAGAAGAGAAGGATCATTGGTGAAGAAATCGCCCGGCTTCTGGCAGCCGGCTTCATCATGGAAGTGTTCTACCTGGACTGGCTTGCCAACCTAGTCCTCGTTTTGAAGAAAAACAACAAGTGGCGCATGTGTATCGACTACACTAGCCTCAACAAAGCCTGCCCCAAGGACCCTTTTGCCTTGCCCCAGATAGATCAAGTGATCGACTCCACGGCCGGCCGCGAGCTGCTGTCCTTCTTGGACGCCTACTCCGGCTACCACCAGATCAAGCTGGACCCGGCCAACCGACTGAAGATCGCCTTCATCACCCCTTTCGGCGCCTTCTGCTACATCACCATGACGTTCGGCCTGAGGAATGCCGGCGCTACCTTTCAGCGCTGCATGCAGAAGTGCCTCCTGAAGCAACTCGGCAAGAACGCCCACGTCTATGTGGACGACATTGTGGTGAAGACGAAGAAGCGCGACACCCTTTTGGAGGACCTCAAGGAGACCTTCGCCAACCTGCGCCACTTCCAGATCAAGCTCAACCCGGAGAAGTGTGTCTTCGGAGTACCAGCCGGCCAGCTCCTTGGTTTCCTTGTTTCTGAGCGGGGGATCGAATGCAACCCCGTGAAGATCAAGGCCATCGAGCGGATGAAGAAGCCAACCCAGCTGCGGGACGTCCAGAAGTTCGCCGGGTGCTTAACATCTCTCAGCCGGTTCATCAGTCGGCTGGGCGAGAAGGCCCTCCCACTGTACCAGCTGATGAAGAGGACCACCTGCTTCGAGTGGACTGACCAGGCGGATGAGGCCTTCCTCCAGCTCAAGCGGATGCTTTCCACGCCGCCTGTTCTGGCCGCTCCGGCTGCCAGAGAGCCCATGTTTCTCTACATCGCCGCTACCAGTCGGGTTGTCAGCACCGTGTCGTGGTCGAACACCCAGAAGACGGCAAAGCCCAGCCGGTCCAGAGGCCGGTCTATTACCTGAGTGAGGTGATGTCCGCCTCCAAGCAGAACTACCCCCACTACCAGAAGATGTGCTACGGCGTGTACTTTGCCGCCAAGAAGCTGAAGCAGTATTTCCAGGAGCACACCATCACAGTTGTCTGCACCGCCCCCCTTGCCGAGATCATGGGCAACAGAGATGCCTCAGGCCGGGTGGCCAAGTGGGCCATTGAGCTGGCTCCCCACACCATCCTCTACCAGCCCCGCACTACCATCAAGTCCCAAGCGCTGGCCGACTTCCTAGTCGACTGGGCCAGCGCCGGATTCTACTCACTGGCGGATGCACTTTGATGGCTCAAAGATGCGCACCGGTTTGGGAGCCGGCATCGTCCTCACCTCTCCCAAAGACGACAAGCTCAAGTACACGCTGCAGATCCACTTCGCCGCCTCCAACAATGTGGCCGAGTACGAGGCGCTCATCCACGGGCTCCGGCTAGCCAAGGAGGTCGGCATCCGCCGAATTCTGTGCTATGGCGACTCGGACTTGGTGGTCCAGCAGTCGTCCGGCGACTGGGACGCCAAGGACGCCAACATGGCGAGCTACCACTTCCTCGTCCAGCAGATCAGCGGACACTTCAACAGGTGTGAGTTCCTCCATGTGCCACGGGCCGACAACGAGCAAGCCGACGCCCTGGCACGAATTGGCTCCACCCGGCAAGCCATACCAGCCGGCGTCTCCCTTGAGTGCCTGCGCAAGCCGTCTATCAAGCCTTCGCCGGAATCAGAGTCCATCTTCGTGCCGGCTGACCCCGGAGAAGTCGGACCCGGCTTGGGGACTTCAGCAATCGGCCCGGGGACTTCTGCAGGCGGCCCGGGGGCCGCAGCACCCGCACCCGGCCCAGGGACTTCAGAACCCGGCCCGAGGACTGCTGCAGTCGGCCCGGGGACTTCAACGATGCAGCAAGCAGCGGCCGTCTCCAACCCGCCGCCTCCCGACCCGACCGCCCTGGTACCGGTAGCTGTCATGACAGTGGCAGAAGGACCATCTTGGGCGCAGCCCATCCTCAACTTCCTGGTGAGCCAAGAGCTACCAACCGACGAGATCTTGGCTCGGCAGGTGCAACGCCGGGCGGCGGCATACACTATAGTCAACAGAGAGCTTGTCAGGCGCAGTGTGACTGGTGTCTTCCAGCGCTGCGTGGAGCCAGAGAAGGGCATAGCAATCCTCAGGGATATTCATCAAGGCGAATGTGGCCACCATGCCGCCTCCAAAGCCCTCGTCGCCAAAGCTTTCCGCCATGGCTTCTTCTGGCCGACTGCTTTGGATGATGCCAAGGAGTTGGTCCGCAAGTGCAAGGGGTGCCAGCGCTTCAGCTTCAAGCAGCACCTGCCGGCTTCTGCACTCAAGACCGTCCCCATCACTTGGCCGTTTGCCGTGTGGGGTTTGGACATGGTGGGCCCGTTCAAGACAGCATGCGGCGGCATGACCCATCTGCTGGTCGCCGTGGACAAGTTCACGAAGTGGATTGAGGCGAGGCCAATCAAGAAGCTGAATGGTCCGACTGCCGTCACATTCATTGCGGATATCACCGTCCGGTACGGAATCCCGCACAACATCATCACCGACAACGGCACGAACTTCACCAAAGGCGCCTTGGCCCATTTCTGCGCGACGCAGGGCATTCGACTAGACTTAGCGTCTGCTGCCCATCCACAGTCAAACGGCCAGGTGGAGCGAGCAAACGGCCTCATCTTGTCCGGCATCAAGCCCCGACTGGTCGAGCCCCTGGAACGCTCGGCCGGCTGCTGGATAGAAGAGCTGCTGGCCGTCCTTTGGAGTCTTCGGACCACGCCGAATAAAGCAACCGGTTTCACACCCTTCTTCCTCGTGTACGGGGCCGAGGCTGTCATCCCAACTGACATCGAGTTCGACTAGCCTCGCGTCACCATGTACAAGGAGGCGGAAGCGAAGGGGGCACGAGAAGACGGCATCGATCTGTTGGAAGATGGCCGACTGCTGGTGCTCAGCCGGTCCGTCATCTACCAGCAGAGCCTACGCCGCTACCACAGCAGGAAGGTCAAGCCGCGTGCTTTCTGCGAAGGGGACCTTGTGCTCCTGCTGATCCAGCGAACAACCTGCCAGCACAAGCTCTCGGCTCCTTGGGAGAGGCCTTTCATCATCAGCAAGGCCCTGGGCAACGACTCTTACTATCTCATCGACGCACAAAAGCCCAGGGCTCGCAAGAGGGACAATGCCGGCCAAGAGATAGAGCGTCCGTGGAATGCGAACCTTATCCGCCCATTTTACAGTTGATGCAGTGTATATACCATGCTACCTTTTGTATTAAGCAAAGACAACAGGTCCCCCGAGGCGCACTCGGGGGCTACCTTTTTATCTATATGATAAGCTTCGCCTATGAGTGTGTTCTTTCTTTCTTTCACCCTGCCCGGGTCCGGTCAGCCGGCCCGGCGGCTTGCCGTCTCGACCTAAGTTGGTACCACCCGAAGTCGGCTAAGTAGTGTGCCGACGCCAAAGCCCTCTCTTCACCTCAGCTACAGCTCGCAGCGCGACTGTCCGGCTGGCAAGAGCTAAAGGCCGGAAATGCTGTCCACACGAAAAACGACCAAGGAAGAACGCCAACACAGGCCAAGCCGGCTCCTCGCTTCACTCATCCGGCTGCCCAGCAGTCGGCCGGCCGGCTTCTCGCTCGACTAGCTACGCTCTGGACGGCTGAAGTACCTTGCCTGTTCTAAATGGCCAAGTCCCTGACCCGGCCACAGACTACAGTGCGGCTGTCCGGCTGGCAGGGCGGCAGCCAAAGGAAGACGACAAAAGAAAAAGCCAAATAGAGCAAAGGCAAAACTGAGCCAGAACCCGGCAAGAGACACAAGCATGTGGGAAATAAATTATTTACATCGCAAAAGGCCCAAGGCCAGCATTCAACAAAGTTTGAAGTACACCCCCAGTGGGTGGAACTGCGCATAATTAACTTGTTTGTTTTGAGCGCAAGACAGAAAAACTTAAAAGATAACTAGGCCAGAGGTGCGGAAGGCGGCTCGGACGAGTTGGCGGTGGTTGTAGCTCCGGCTGGTGGGGCGTCCGGCTGATGGATCTCGGCCTGGTTGGCGTCGGCGGCAGCCGACGTGGTCTCCCGCGGCTCACTGGCTGAGGCCTGGTCGGGCTGAGTCCGGCTGATTGCTCCACCGTCCGGTGTGACATCCTCGCCCTCCTCGCCCTCGTCGCTGGAGGCGATCTCCTCCGCCGAGTCCTCCCCCTCGTTCGGGTCCAGCCCGAACCAGGAGGGTGTCACCTCGGTGCCATCTTCCGCCCGCTCCGGGACGAAGAAGGTGACGTCGGCGTAGTCGGCAAGGGCGGCCGCGTGCTTGACGATCGCATCACGCTCCGCCTCCAGCTCTGGCCCGGCTTCCTGACGGAAAGTGGCTAGCTAGGCCAAGCGCACGCCCGGGTACCACGCCTTGACAAACTCCAGCGCCGCCCTGGCGCCTGCCCGTGCTGCGACACCTTTCCAAGCCTCGAGCCACTCGGCCGCCACCTCCAACCGTCAGCGGTCCGACTGGGAGTCCGGGGCACCTGCGCGTCTGGCCAGAGCCCTGCCGGGACCTGCGACCCGGCACGTTGAAGTCGGCGGAGCAGGCGGTGCGCTGGCTCAAGGCGCATCCGAAAGGCCAAGAGCTGCTCGCCCAGAGTCCGGGGCTGGTTCGGCGGAATATCCGCGCCCGTCCTCCTTCACTGATCGCGCCGCGCCTCGATGGCCTGGCAGATAGCAATGGAGCGACCGGGGAAATACTCTGTCCAAAAGAAGACTAAAGATTTAGAAGTCGGCCTCCTGTAGCGGCCGGCGACTACGCAACAAAGGAAGGACCTACCTTCGAGCATATCCTCAACCACCTCGTAGCCGTCCGACAGCAGCTTCTACCTCTTGGCCCAGTCCGAGCGCTGACTCTCAAACTCGGCCTTGAGGAGCGCCTCTCCGTCCTTCAGCTGCCGGACTTGCTCCTTGTGCTGGACCGCCTGGTCCGCCAGCTCCTTCTCAAGGCGGTCGCATTCCGTAGCCGCCTGGCCGTGCTCCTGCTCCTTGGCCTGGAGCTGGCTCTCAAGCTCGTGCAGGCAGCTCCGCAGGATGGAGGCGGCCTCTGCAAAAGCAACAAAGAATCATCAACATCGACAAAAACAAGAAGTCGCCAGAAAATCCGGCCCGACTGCTCAGTGGCCGGCCCGAATCTCGGGGGCTACACCCAGCGGGTGCGCTTGCGCGCCCCCACTGAAAGAAGGCCTACGTACCGTGGCTCGTGTTCAGCTCAGCAGTCCGCTTGGCCAGCGCCTGATTTTGGGAGTTGTAGGCGGCCGCACGCAAATTGTGGTAGTCCTGCGACGAGAACAACACTTCAGCATCCGGAAGCACGCCTTGAAGTTCCAACCCGCCTGCTCAGCAGCCGGCTCGAAACTCGATTGCTACACCCAGTGGGTGCGCTGGCACGCCCCCATCGAAGATTGCAAAAATGGAAGACAAGATCGGGAGCGTACCCGGACGGACGTCTGCATCGCCAGCATCTCGTTCTTGGCCTTCAGAAGGGTGGCGCCGTGAGCGTTGAACTGGTCCAGGACGTCCTTCACCGTGACGTTTAGGACGGCCGGGCCGGGTCCTGGTGCCCAACCAGGCGGAGCAGAGCTCGAGGCCTCGGTGTCGGCTGCAGGCGAACTCGCGGTCCCAACCTCCATCGGCCTCGGCGCAGAAGTAGCCCGCGATGGGCGCAGGCGCAGGGAGGTGCGGGTCTCCACGGCCCGGCTTGCCACCAGCTCAGTGCTCGCTGGCGGCACCTCTGGCCCTTCGGGATGGCCACCTCCCTGCCCGTCAGCACCCGGCGCACGCTGGGCATCCTCCGGGACGATGGGGTCTGTCGTCCCCTGCCCCAACGCCGTCTGGTCAGCTCCGGCTCCTCCAGTCGGTGTCCGGTCCTCCACCACCGGCGGTTTCGGCTGCTGCGGGTCGGTGGCCTCCGGAACCACGTTGCGGGCCGGCTCCTCCGCCTGCGCCCTCGCCGCCGCGTCAGCCTACGCCCTCGCCGCCGCGTCCGCCTACGCCTTGGCCGCCGCGTCCGCCTGCGCCCTGGTCACGGCCTCGGCCTCCACCTGCACCGCGCTCGCCGCGTCGGCCTCCTGGCGTCCCGCTCCTCCTGCGCCTCCCGCGCGTTTCTCTCCATCGCCTCCCGAAGGGCGGTGGCCGGGTCCACGCGACAGGCATCCTCAGGGCCGCCCGCCGCTCCAATCACCGAGGCGGACGGGACCCGTGACACAAAAAGGGGAGCCCTGCGCGGTGAAGCAAGCAAGAATAAGAAGATTGCGAGAAAAAAGCAGCCAAGCCAAGACGAAAACAATCAAGACAAAAGCTGTCAAAACACTTACGCAGACACCATCGGGCGTTGCTTCTGGGTCCTCTTGATGGTGGCCACCTTTGCGGCCTCTTGCCGCTTGGTCGCGGCGGCCGCTGACTTGGCCTTCTTGGTCGGCCGGCTGCCGAACATCCCCACGTCGGCGCGACGCTTGGACGCGCCGGGTGCTCCAGTCGGCGCCCCGCCTGTCGGCCGCGCCGCGGAGGGGTCGGCACCTGCCTTGGCGGCGCCTGCTGGGCGGCGTTGTTCGTCGCCGTCTTCATCATCATTCGGCCAGTCCCGGACATCGCCGCCTCCTCCTGCACCGTCTCCTCCCGCGCCGCCTCTTGCGGCTCCGCCTGCTCCTTCGCCGCCTCCCCCGGCAGCATCGTCTTCCTCCAACGCGGCCGCCCCCAGCTCGGGGTCGCCCACGTCGCTCTCCTCCCTATCCGCCATCCATTGGTGGCCAGGATCCGGCGCAGCGGCTGCCGCCTGGCCAACAAAACACTGCGCCATGTCCGGGTGGTCAGGGCGGATGAAGAGGATGGCATGAGCCAAGAAAGGGGACCAAATACTCACCACAAGCGGAGGGTTGGCACGGCTGTATGGCGGCTTGCCGAAGCTCCAGTCCTCCTCGCTGAGCTGGCTGTTGGAGAAGTAGTTGACATGTCGGACCACCTCAATAGTCGGCAGCTCCTTCGTCGACATTCGGCAGGGGTCGCGGCGGCCGCTCATGTCGCACATCAGATGCGGCCGGAGTTGGAGGGGTGACACTCGGAGGTAGACGAAAGCGGCCAGCAGGTCCGCCGGCTGGAGCCCCTCCGACTCCGTCATCTCATGGAGCCGGTCGAGGACGTTGGTGACAGTAGCCGGCAGCGGTTTGGGCTGCTTCCCCCAGTTGCTCCGCGTTCCAGGAGGCGGGCCGGGTGCGAAAGCCGGCAGGTTGATGTAGTCGTACGACGGGTGGAGGTTGCGGACGTAGAAGTACGACTTCTGCCACAACTTCGCCAACTCGTGCAAGACGACGGCTGGGAACCGGACCCCGCTGCCGGTGCGCCGCACGGCAATGCATGCGCCGCACTGGGCCGGCTCGCCCTTGGTCGCGGTGCTAAGCTTGAGGTAGAAGAACCTGCCCCACAGCTCGAGTGTGGGCAGGACGCCGAGGTAGCCCTCGCAGAACATGACGAAGGCGGAGAGGAGGACCACCGTATTGGGCGTGAGATGATGGGCTTGAAGGTGGTAGAAGTCAAGGAACTCACGAAGAAAGCCGCTCACCGGCAAGCCGAAGCCACGGAGGATGTGACTACGGAAGACAACGAACTCGCCGGCCCGCGGCGCCGGCGAGATCTCCCGCTCGGCCGGAAGGCGCGTCCCCAAGCACACCTCGTTGGGCATCCGCCGCGTCGCACGGAGGAACTCGACGTGCCCGTCATGGACGTTCGAGCCATCCCACTCGCCTCGCGCCATGGCTCTGAAGGAAATATGCCCTAGAGGCAATAATAAAGTTGTTATTTATATTTACTTATATCATGATAAATGTTTATTATTCATGCTAGAATTGTATTAACTGGAAACTTAGTACATGTGTGAATACATAGACAAAACAGAGTGTCCCTAGTAAGCCTCTACTAGACTAGCTCGTTGATCAAAGATGGTTAAGTTTCCTAACCATAGACATGTGTTGTCATTTGATGAACGGGATCACATCATTAGGAGAATGATGTGATGGACAAGACCCATCCGTTAGCTTATCATAATGATCGATAAGTTTTATTGCTATTGCTTTCTTCATGACTTATACATATTCCTCTGACTATGAGATTATGCAACTCCCAAATACTGGAGGAACGCCTTGTGTGCTATCAAACATCACAACATAACTGGGTGATTACAAAGATGCTCTACAGGTGTCTCCAAAGGTGTTTGTTGGGTTGGCATAGATCGAGATTAGGATTTGTCACTCCGAGTATCGGAGAGGTATCTCTGGGCCCTCTCGGTAATGCACATCATATGAAGCCTTGCAAGCAATGTGACTAATGAGTTAGTTGCGGGATGATGCATTACAGAACGAGTAAAGAGACTTGCCAGTAATGAGATTGAACTAGGTATGATGATACTGACGATTGAATCTCGGGCAAGTAACATACCGATGACAAAGGGAATGACGTATGTTGTTGCGCGGTTTGACCGATAAAGATCTTCGTAGAATATGTAGGAGCCAATATGAGCATCCAGGTTCCGCTATTGGTTATTGACCGGAGATGTGTCTCGGTCATGTCTACATAGTTCTCAAACCCGTAGGGTCCGCACGCTTAACGTTTGATGACGATTTGTATTATGAGTTATGTGTTTTGGTGACCGAAGATTGTTCGGAGTCCCGGATGAGATCACGGACATGACGAGGAGTCTCGAAAGGGTTGAGAGGTAAATATTGATATATTGGAAGGTTATGTTCGGGCACCGGAATGGTTTCGGAAAGGTTCGGACATTTTTCGGAGTACCGGGAGGTTACCGGAACCCCCCGGGGGACTAGTGGGCCTTCATAGGCCCTAGTGGAGAGACGAGGCAGGCGGCCAGGTGGTGGCACGTGCCCTCCCAAGCCCAAACCGAATTGGACTAGGGGTGGGGGGCGCAGCCCCCTTTCCTTCTTCTCCTCCACCTCTTTCCCCTTCCCCCCTTCTCCGGAAAGGAAAGGGGAATCCTACTAGGATTGGGAGTCCTAGTAGGACTCCCCCCTTGGCGCGCCCCCTCTAGGCCGGCCGCCTCCTCCCCCCTCCTTTATATACGGGGGCGGAGGGCACCCCAAAGACACAACAAGATTTCTCTTAGCCGTGTGCAGTGCCCCCCTCCACAGTTTACTCCTCCGGTCATAACGTCGTAGTGCTTAGGCGAAGCCCTACGCGTATCACATCACCATCACCGTCACACGCCATCGTGCTGACGAAACTCTCCCTCGACCTTCTGCTGGATCAAGAGTTCGAGGGATGTCATCGAGCTGAACGTGTGCTGAACTCGGAGGTGCTGTACGTTCGGTGCTTGATCGGTTTGATCGCGAAGACGTTCGACTACATCAACCGCGTTAAGCTAACGCTTCCGCTTTCGGTCTACGAGGGTACGTGGACACACTCTCCCCCTCTCGTTGCTATGCATCTCCTAGATAGATCTTGCGTGAGCGTAGGAATTTTTTGAAATTGCATGCTACGTAACCCAACAGTGGCATCCGAGCCAGGTCTATGCGTAGATGATATGCACGAGTAGAACACAAAGAGTTGTGGGCGATAATTGTCATACTTCTTACCACCAACGTCTTACTTTGATTCGGCGGTATTGTTGGATGAAGCGGCCTAGACCGACATTACATGACCGCGTTCATGAGACTGGTTCTACCGATGTGCTTTGCACACATGTGGCTGGCGGGTGTCTGTTTCTCCAACTTTAGTTGAATCGAATTTGACTACGGCCGGTCCTTGTTGAAGGTTAAAACAGCACACTTGACGAAAAATCGTTGTGGTTTTGATGCGTAGGTAAGAATGGTTCTTGCTATAAGCCCGTAGCAGCCATGTAAAACTTGCAACAACAAAGTAGAGGACGTCTAACTTGTTTTTGCAGGGCATGCTGTGATGTGATATGGTCAAGACATGATGTGATACACGTTATTGTATGAGATGATCATGTTTTGTAAAAGTTATCGGCAACTGGCAGGAGCCTTATGGTTGTCTCTTTATTGTATGAAATGCAATCGCCATGTAATTGCTTTACTTTATCACTATGCGGTAGCGATAGTCGTAGAAGCAATAGTTGGCGAGACGACAACGACGCTACGATGGAGATCAAGGTGTCAAGCCGGTGACGATGGAGATCATGACGGTGCTTTGGAGATGGAGATCAAAGGCACAAGATGATGATGGCCATATCATGTCACATATTTTTGATTGCATGTGATGTTTATCATTTATGCATCTTATTTTGCTTAGTACGGCGGTAGCATTATAAGATGATCCCTCACTAAATTTCAAGGTATAAGTGTTCTCCCTGAGTATGCACCGTTGCTACAGTTCGTCGTGCCGAGACACCACGTGATGATCGGGTGTGATAAGCTCTACGTTCACATACAATGGGTGCAAGCGAGTTTTGCACATGCAGAATACTCGGGTTAAACTTGACGAGCCTAGCATATGCAGATATGGCCTCGGAACACTAAGACCAAAAGGTCGAACGTGAATCATATAGTAGATATGATCAACATAGAGATGTTCACCATTGAAAACTACTCCATCTCACGTGATGATCGGACATGGTTTAGTTGATATGGATCACGTGATCATTTAGATGACTCAAGGGATGTCTATCTAAGTGGGAGTTCTTAAGTAATATGATTAATTGAACTTAATTTATCATGAACTTAGTCCTGGTAGTATTTGCAAATTATGTTGTAGATCAATAGCTCGCGTATAGCTCCCCTGTTTTATTTTTGATATGTTCCTAGAGAAAACTAAGTTGAAAGATGATAGTAGCAATGATGCGGACTGGGTCCGTGATCTGAGGAATATCCTCGTTGCCGCACAGAAGAATTATGTCCTTGATGCACCGCTAGGTGATAGACCTATTGCAGGAGCAGATGCAGATGTTATGAACGTTTGGCAAGCTCGATATGATGACTACTTGATAGTTTAGTGCACCATGCTTTACGGCTTAGAACCGGGACTTCAAAAATGTTTTGAACGCCACGGAGCATATGAGATGTTCCAAAGAGATGAAATTGGTATTTCAGACTCATGCCCGTGTCAAGAGGTATGAGACCTCTGACAAGTACTTTGCCTACAAGATGGAGGAGAATAGCTCAGCTAGTGAGCATGTGCTCAGAACGTCTGGGTACTACAATCGCTTGAATCAAGTGGGAGTTAATCTTCCAGATAAGATAGTGATTAACAGAGTTCTCTAGTCACTATCACCAAGTTACTAGAACTTCATGATGAACTATAATATGCAAGGGATGACAAAAACGATTCCCAGGCTCTTCGCGATGCTGAAATCGGCGAAGGTAGAAATCAAGAAATAGCATCAAGTGTTGATGGTTAACAAGACCACTAGTTTCAAGAAAAAGGGCAAAGGGAAGAAGGGGAACTTCAAGAAGAATAGCAAGCAAGTTGCTACTCCCGGGAAGAAGCCCAAGTCTGGACCTAAGCCTGAAACTGAGTGCTTCTACTGCAAAGGGACTGGTCACTGGAAGCGGAACTGTCCCAAATACTTGGCGGATAAGAAGGATGGCAAAGTGAACAAAAGGTATATTTGATATACATGTTATTGATGTGTACTTTACTAGTGTT
The DNA here is from genome assembly GCA_011799875.1 of Thinopyrum elongatum. Classification (NCBI taxonomy): domain Eukaryota; kingdom Viridiplantae; phylum Streptophyta; class Magnoliopsida; order Poales; family Poaceae; genus Thinopyrum; species Thinopyrum elongatum. The sequence continues at coordinate 462,330,654 of CM022298.1, read as the reverse complement.
CATAGTAGCCCATGGGTATTTGATACCAGTTCAATTGCTAAGATTAGTAACTCGAAACAGGAGTTGCAAAATGAACAGAGACTAGTTCAGGGCGAGGTGACGATGTGTGTTGGAAGTGATTCCAAGGTTGATAAGATCACCATCGCATACTCCCTCTACCTTCGGGATTAGTGTTGAACCTAAATAAATGTTATTTGGTGTTTGCGTTGAGCATAAATATGATTGGATCATGTTTATTGCAATACGATTATTCATTTAAGTCAGAGAATAATTGTTGTTCTGTTTGCATGAATAAAACCTTCTATGGTCATACACCCAATGTGAAGGGTTTATTGAATCTCGATCGTAGTAATACACATATTCATAATATTGATGCCAAAAGATGCAAAGTTGATAATGATAGTGCAACATATTTGTGGCACTGCCGTTTAGGTCATATTGGTGTAAAGCGCATGAAGAAACTCCATGCGGATGGACTTTTGGAATCACTTGATTATGAATCATTTGATGCTTGCGAACCATGCCTCATGGGCAAGATGACTAAGACTCTGTTCTCCGGAACAATGGAGCGAGCTACAGACTTATTGGAAATAATACATACCGATGTATGCGGTCCGATGAGTGTTGAGGCTCACGGCGGGTATCGTTATTTTCTGACCTTCACAGATGATTTGAGCAGATATGGGTATATCTACTTAATGAAACACAAGTCTGAAACATTTGAAAAGTTCAAAGAATTTCAGAGTGAAGTGGAAAATCATCGTAACAAGAAAGTAAAGTTTCTACGATCTGATCGTGAAGGCGAATATTTGAGTTACGAGTTTGGTCTTCATTTAAAACAATGTGGAATAGTTTCGCAACTCACGCCACTTGGAACATGACAGCGTAATGGTGTGTCCGAACGTCGTTACCGTACTTTATTAGATATGGTGCGATCTATGATGTCTCTTACCGATTTACCACTATCGTTTTGGGGTTATGCATTAGAGACAGCTGCATTCACGTTAAATATGGCACCATCTAAATCCGTTGAAAAGACACCATATGAACTGTGGTTTGGCAAGAGACCTAAGCTGTCGTTTCTTAAAGTTTGGGGTTGCGATGCTTATGTGAAAAAGCTTCAGCCTGATAAGCTCGAACCCAAATCGGAGAAGTGCGTCTTCATAGGATACCCAAAAGAAACTGTTGGGTACACCTTCTATCACAGATCCGATGGCAAGATTTTTGTTGCCAAGAATGGATCCTTTCTAGAGAAAGAGTTTCTCTCGAATGAAGTGAGTGGGAGGAAAGTAGAACTTGATGAGGTAATTGTACCTTCTCTCGAATTGGAGAATAACTCATCACAGAAAACAGTTCCCGTGATGCCTACACCAATTAGTGAGGAAGTTAATGATGATGATCATGAAACTTCGGATCAAGTTACTACCGAACCTCGTAGGTTAACCTGAGTACGTTTCGCACCAGAGTGGTACGGTAATCCTGTTCTGGAAGTCATGTTACTAGACCATGACGAACCTACGAACTATGAGGAAGCGATGATGAGCCCAGATTCCGCGAAATGGCTTGAGGCCATGAAATCTGAGATGGGATCCATGTATGAGAACAAAGTGTGGACTTTGGTTGACTTGCCCGATGATCGGCAAGCCATAGAGAATAAATGGATCTTTAAGAAGAAGACTGACGCTGATGGTAATGTTACTGTCTACAAAGCTCGACTTGTTGCAAAAGGTTTTCGACAAGTTCAAGGAGTTGACTACGATGAGACCTTCTCACCCGTAGCGATGCTTAAGTCTATCCGAATCATGTTAGCAATTGCCGCATTTTATGAAATCTGGCAAATGGATGTCAAAACTGCATTTCTTTAATGGGTTTATTATAGAAGAGTTGTATATGATGCAACCAGAAGGTTTTGTCAATCCTAAAGGTGCTAACAAAGTGTGCAAGCTCCAGCGATCCATCTATGGACTGGTGCAAGCATCTCGGAGTTGGAATATACGCTTTGATAAGTTGATCAAAGCATATGGTTTTATACAGACTTGCGGCGAAGCCTGTATTTACAAGAAAGTGAGTGGGAGCACTACAGCCTTTCTGATAAGTTTATGTGAATGACATATTGTTGATTGGAAATGATGTAGAATTTTTCCTGGAAAGCATAAAGGAGTGTTTGAAAGGAGTTTTTCAAAGAAGACCTCGGTGAAGCTGCTTACATATTGGGCATCAAGATCTATAGAGATAGATCAAAACACTTGATAAGTTTTTTCAATGAGTACATACCTTGACAAGATTTCGAAGTAGTTCAAAATGGAACAGTCAAAGAAGGAGTTCTTGCCTGTGTTGCAAAGGTGTGAAGTTGAGTAAGACTCAAAACCCGACCACGGCAGAAAATAGAAAGAGAATGAAAAGTCATTCCCTATGCCTCAGTCATAGGTTCTATAAAGTATGCTATGCTGTGTACCAGACCTATTATATACCTTGCCATGAGTTTGGCAAGGGGGTACGATAGTGATCCAGGAATGGATCACTGGACAGCGGTCAAAGATATCCTTAGTTACCTAAGAGTACTAAGGAAATATTTCTCGGTTATGGAGGTGATAAAGAGTTCGTCGTAAAGAGTTACGTGGATGCAAGCTTTTACACCAATCCAGATGACTCTGAGTCTCAATCTGGATACGTATTGAAAGTGGGAGCAATTAGCTAGAGTAGCTCCATGCAGAGCATTGTAGACATAGAAATTTGCAAAATACATACGGATCCGATTATGGCAGACCCGTTGACTAAACTTCTCTCACAAGCAAAACATGATCACACCTTAGTATTCTTTGGGTGTTAATCACATAGTGATGTGAACTAGATTATTGACTCTAGTAAACCCTTTGGGTGTTGGTCACATGGCGATGTGAACTATGGGTGTTAATCACATAAAGATGTGAAATATTGGTGTTAAATCACATGGCGATGTGAACTAGATTATTGACTCTAGTGCAAGTGGGAGACTGAAGGAAATATGCCCTAGAGGCAATAATAAAGTTGTTATTTATATTTCCTTATATCATGATAAATGTTTATTATTCATGCTAGAATTGTATTAACCGGAAACTTAGTACATGTGTGAATACATAGACAAAACAGAGTGTCCCTAGTAAGCCTCTACTAGACTAGCTCGTTGATCAAAGATGGTTAAGTTTCCTAACCATAGACATGTGTTGTCATTTGATGAACGGGATATCATCATTAGGAGAATGATGTGATGGACAAGACCCATCCGTTAGCTTAGCATAATGATCGTTAAGTTTTATTGCTATTGCTTTCTTCATGACTTATACATATTCCTCTGACTATGAGATTATGCAACTCCCGAATACCGGAGGAACACCTTGTGTGCTATCAAACATCACAACGTAACTGGGTGATTACAAAGATGCTCTACAGGTGTCTCCGAAGGTGTTTGTTGGGTTGGCATAGATCGAGATTAGGATTTGTCACTCCGAGTATCGGAGAGGTATCTCTGGGCCCTCTCGGTAATGCACATCATATGAAGCCTTGCAAGCAATGTGACTAATGAGTTAGTTGCGGGATGATGCATTACAGAATGAGTAAAGAGACTTGCCAGTAACGAGATTGAACTAGGTATGATGATACCGACGATCGAATCTCGGGCAAGTAACATACCAATGATAAAGGGAATGACGTATGTTGTTGTGCGGTTTGACCGATAAAGATCTTCGTAGAATATGTAGGAGCCAATATGAGCATCCAGGTTCCGCTATTGGTTATTGACCGGAGATGTGTCTCGGTCATGTCTACATAGTTCTCAAACCCGTAGGGTCCGCACGCTTAACGTTCGATGACGATTTGTATTATGAGTTATGTGTTTTGGTGACCGAAGATTGTTCGGAGTCCCGGATGAGATCACGGACATGACGAGGAGTCTCGAAAGGGTGGAGAGGTAAAGATTGATATATTGGAAGGTTATGTTCGGGCACCGGAATGGTTTTGGAAAGGTTCGGACATTTTTCGGAGTACCGGGAGGTTACCGGAACCCCCCGGGGGACTAGTGGGCCTTCATGGGCCCTAGTGGAGAGAGGAGGCAGGCAGCCAGGTGGTGGTGCGCGCCCCCCCAAGCCCAAACCGAATTGGACTAGGGGTGGGGGCGCGGCCCCCTTTCCTTCTTCTCCTCCACCTCTTTCCCCTTCCCCCTTCTCCGGAAAGGAAAGGGGAATCCTACTAGGACTGGGAGTCCTAGTAGGACTCCCTCCTTGGCGCGCCCCCTCTAGGCCGGCCGCCTCCTCCCCCCTCCTTTATATACGGGGGCGGAGGGCACCCCAAAGACACAACAAGATTTCTCTTAGCCATGTGCGGTGCCCCCCTCCACAGTTTACTCCTCCGGTCATAACGTCGTAGTGTTTAGGCGAAGCCCTGCGCGGATCACATCACCATCACCGTCACACGCCATCGTGCTGACGAAACTCTCCCTCGACCTTCTGCTGGATCAAGAGTTCGAGGGATGTCATCGAGCTGAACATGTGCTGAACTCGGAGGTGCCGTACGTTCGGTGCTTGATCGGTTGGATCGCGAAGACGTTCGACTACATCAACCGCGTTAAGCTAACGCTTCCGCTTTCGGTCTATGAGGGTACGTGGACACACTCTCCCCCTCTCATTGCTATGCATCTCCTAGATAGATCTTGCGTGAGCATAGGAATTTTTTTGAAATTGCATGCTACGTAACCCAACAGGCTCGTGGTGGCTCGTCGGCGGCGTGACAAGGTCGGGTGGCGAAGAAGCCGCAGTGGCTCGGAGAGGTCAAGCGATGACGAGCTGCGGCAGCGTTCCGGTGGCAGAGCGGTGTGGCGGCGTAGCGGTAGGAAGGAAGTAAGAGCAAAGGGAAGCAGGAGATGGAGAGCGAGGGAGCGCGCGTGCCTTCGGCCGCACCCCCTCCCTCCTATTTATACGGCTACGGCGGCGGAGCCGAAGTGGCAAGACGTGGGGGGTGTGGGGATTAACCGCGCCCACGCCCCGCACGACCCCGCATATCCCGCGCCTTAAAGGCGCATGATCATTGCACCTGGGAAGGGCAACCGCCCACCTTGGCCGCAGCGGATCCGCGCGCGTGCCGAGGCCCTGTAGTGGTGGGCCCGGGACTGCGGTGACGTCCCGTCGCGCGCGTGGGCTGGCAGGCCGATCTGCCCTGCTGGCGCCGCGTGGCACGCGAACCACGGGCGGCAGGCATGCCAGCCGGTGGCGTCAGCTTGGCGCCCGCCGCGATGATTCGAATTCATCAGGCAGCCGGCCCTGCCTTTGGCCGGCTCCTAGCAGCCGGCGTCTCCCAGTCGGACAAAGCAAGGACACAAGACCTCTCGGATGGGAAACTGCTGAGGCACTCCGGCTTGAGCCGCGGCGCCTCACCAGCTTCGGGGACTACTGTCGGAGGGATTGACCACGGGTAGCCTCATCCACACCCTAAGCATTTCAAGACATCAGGGCTAACAAAGCCCCTCACACCTTCCGGGCATGTGACCGGTTCCTTGGGCCGGCTGGCCCAGGAGGCCGACTTCCAGAAGACGACGCACCCTTAGAAGGCGGCCTCAGGGGGCCGGCTCCTAGCAGACGGCTCCCCCCGTCGGGGTCTGCACCCATTTATTACGACGAGACAGGGCATGGCTACAGGGCCTCCCCCTCCCCTGGATCATGGGGGAGCGTGGCTACAGTACGAGCTGACCAAGCAGTCACTTGCCCGCTTGGCGCGACACTATAGCCATGCGGCTCATGACGTGGCCCTCATCAGCGAGGGCCATGCTCCCACGACGGGCGGTCGGTATGGCTCGCAGGCGGCGGGCCCTACCTGCCCGTGAGCAACCAGAAGACGGCGCCCCCCAAGAAGGCGGCCTCAGGGGCAGGCCGGCCTCCAGCAGCCGGCCCTTCCTTCCTCTCGAAGTCCACGCGCCATTACACTGACAAGACGGAGCATGGCTACAGCGAGCACAGACCAGGCGGCGGAACTGTGGCCATGCGACTCCCGACAAGGCCCCCGTCATCAAGGGCGAGGCTACAGCAAAAGTCAATCAGCATGGCCCGTAGGCGGCGGGCCCTACCAGTCAGCCGGATTCTCGGCAACCGGCGGGGTCCACCAGGCGGCGGGCCCTAGCGGCCGGCGGAGAACCAGGCGACCTTAGACACTGACATCCGGGTCCTACACCCGGTCATATTACCGATGTACCCCTGGGGGGTAGGCCTATATAAACCCCCCAGGCTCACCCATGCAAAGGGTTCAGCCTCATTCCCACACACACATACTACCATAGCTGGGAGGAGCAAGGTAGCAGCTCTGCCCTTCTTCCTCCTCTAGCAACCCAGTTCAAGGAGCAAGCTTGTAACTACCATTTGATCATACTCATCATGCGGAGACCCCGCAGAGTAGGACTAGGGGTGTTATCTCCATGGAGAGCCCTGAACCTGGGTACGTCTCATGTGCAATCGAGCTCGTGCTCACTCCCGCTTCCAGGGCCCGACGACGTCCTCCTGTCCCCATCCATGATAAGCCACCCCCTGGCATCTGTCGCGGGAATACCCTGACAGTATTACATCAAATAGATCTCCAAGAACATCGAGGAGAACATGGTATTGAGAATCAAAGAGAGAGAAGAAGCCATCTAGCTACTAGCTATGGACCCGTAGGTCTGTGGTAAACTACTCACGCTTCATCGGAAGGGCAATGGTGTTGATGTAGAAGCCCTCCGTGATCGAATCCCCCTCCGGCAGGGTGCCGGAAAAGGTCCCTAGATGGGATCTCACGCGTACCGAAGGTTGCGACGGTGGAAAAGAATTTTCGTGGATGCTTCTATTGGTTTGGGGATATATGAGTATATATAGGTGAAAGAATTAGGTCAGGAGGTGCACGAGGGGCCCACAAGGGTGGGGGGTGCACCCTACCCCCCTGGGCGCGCCCTCCGTCCTTGTGGCCGCCTCGTGGCTCCTCTGACTTCATCTCCAAGTCTCCTGGTTTCCTTCTGGTCCAAGAAAAATCATCGCGAAAGTTTTATTCCGTTTGGACTCCGTTTGGTATTCCTTTTCTGCGAAACTCAAAAACAAGGAAAAAACAGAAACTGGCACATGGCTCTAGGTTAATAGGTTAGTCCCAAAAATAATATAAAATAGCATATTAATGCATATAAAACATCCAAAACAGATAATATAATAGCATGGAACAATAAAAAATTATAGATACGTTGGAGACGTATCAAGCATCCCCAAGCTTAATTCCTGCTCGTCCTTGACTAGGTAAATGATAAAAACAGAATTTTTGATGTGGAATGCTACCTAACATATTTATCCATGTAATTTTCTTTATTGTGGCATGAATTTTCAGATCCATAAGATTCAAAACAAAAGTTTAATATTGACATAAAAACAATAATACTTCAAGCATACTAATAAGGCAATTATGTCTTCTCAAAACAACATGGCCAAAGAAAGCTTATCCCTACAAAATCATATAGTCTGGCTATACTCCATCTTCATCACACAAAATACTCAAATCATGCACAACCCCGATGACAAGCCAAGCAATTGTTTCATACTTTTGACGTTCTCAAACCTTTTCAACTTTCATGCAATACATGAGCGTGAGCCATGGACATAGTAGTATAGGTGGAATAGTTGTGCAGAAGACAAAAAGAGGGAGATAGTCTCACATCAACTAGGCGTATCAACGGGCTATGGAGATGCCCATCAATAGATATCAATGTGAGTGAGTAGGGATTGCCATGCAACGGATGCACTAGAGCTATAAGTGTATGAAAGCTCAAAAAGAAAACTAAGTGGGTGTGCATCCAACTTGCTTGCTCATGAAGACCTAGGGCAATTTGAGGAAGCCCATCGTTGGAATATACAAGCCAAGTTCTATAATGAAAAATTGCCACTAGTATATGAAAGTGACAACATAGGAGACTCTCTATTATGAAGATCATGGTGCTACTTTGAAGCACAAGTATGGAAAAAGGATAGTAACATTGCCCCTTCTCTCTTTTTCTCTCATTTTTTTTCTTTTTTTTCTTTTTTTTCTTTCTTCTCTCTCTTTTTCCCTTTTTTTCTTTGGCTTCTTTGGCCTCTTTTTTTTATTTCCTCATATGGGACAATGCTCTAATAATGAAGATCATCATACTTCTATTTACTTACAACTCAAAAAAATTACAACTCGATACCAGAACAAAATATGACTCTATATGAATGCCTCCGACGGTGTACCGGGATGTGCAATGAATCAAGAGTGACATGTATGAAAAAATTATGAACGATGGTTTTGCCACAAATACGATGTCAACTACATGATCATGCAAAGCAATATGACAATGATGATGCGTGTCATAGTAAACGGAACGGTGGAAAGTTGCATGGCAATATATCTCGGAATGGCTATGAAAATGCCATAATAGGTAGGTATGGTGGCTGTTTTGAGGAAGGTATATGGTGGGTGTATAGTACTGGCGAAAGTTGCGCGGTACAAGAGAGGCTAGCAATGGTGGAAGGGTGAGAGTGCGTATAATCCATGGACTCAACATTAGTCATAAAGAACTCACATACTTATTGCAAAAATCTATTAGTCATCAAAACAAAGTACTACGCGCATGCTCCTAGGGGGATAGATTGGTAGGAAAAGACCATCGCTCGTCCCCGACCACCACTCATAAGGAAGACAATCAAAAAATATCTCATGCTCCAACTTTGTTACATAACGGTTCACCATACGTGCATGCTACGGGACTCACAAACCTTAACACAAGTATTTCTCAAATTCATAATTACTCACTAGCATGACTCTAATATCACCATCTTTATATGTCAAAACAATCATAAGGAATCAAACTTCTCATAGTATTCAATGCACTTTATATGAAAGTTTTTATTATATCCCTCTTGTATGCCTATCATATTAGGACTAAATTTATAACCAAAGCAAATTACCATGCTGTTTAAAGACTCTCAAAATAATATAAGTGAAGCATGAGAGTTCATAATTTCTACAAAATAAAGCCACCGCCGTGCTCTAAAAAGATGTAAGTGAAGCACTAGAGCAAAATTGCCTAGCTCAAAAGATATAAGTGAAACACAAAGAGTATTCTAACAAATCACGATTCATGCGTGTCCCTCTCAAAAGGTGTGTACAGCAATGATGATTGTGGCAAACTAAAAAGCAAAGACTCAAATTATACAAGACGCTCCAAGCAAAACACATATCATGTGGTGAATAAAAATATAGCCTCAAGTAAAGTTACCGATAGACGAAGACGAAAGAGGGGATGCCTTCCGGGGCATCCCCAAGCTTAGGCTCTTGGTTGTCCTTGAATATTACCTTGGGGTGCCTTGGTCATCCCCAAGCTTAGGCTCTTGCCACTCCTTATTCCATAGTCCATCAAATCCTTACCCAAAACTTGAAAACTTCACAACACAAAACTCAACAGAAAATCTCATAAGCTCCGTTAGTATAAGAAAAAAAATCACCACTTTGGTACTGTTGTGAACTCATTCTTTATTTATATTGGTGTAATATCTACTGTACTCCAACTTTTACATGGTTCATACCCCCCGATACTACCCATAGATTCATCAAAATAAGCAAACAATACAAAGAAAACAGAATCTGTCAAAAACAGAACAGTCTGCGAAGATCTGAATTGTTCTAATACTTATGTAACTATAAAAATTCTGAAAAATTAGGAAAATATAGGAAATTTGTATATCAATCTCGTAGAAAACATTCAGGGTTTTTAAACTCTCCAGTGAATTATTAAAATTATGAGACTGGACACAAAAGTTTCTGTTTTTCAGCAAGATCAAATCAACTATCACCGTAAGCCATCCTAAAGGTCTTACTTGGCACAAACACTAATTAAAACACAAAACCACATCTAACCAGAGGCTAGATAAATTATTCAAAGCAAAACAGGAACAAAAAGCAAAGAACAAAAATAAAATTGGGCTGCCTCCCAACAAGCGCTTTTCTTTAAAGCCTTTTAGCTAGGTATTGATAATTTCAATGATGCTCACATAAAAGAGAAGAATTGAAGCACAAAGAAAGCATCATAAAACACGTGGCAAAACACATCTAAGTCTAATATACTTCCTATGCATAGGCATTTTATAGGCAAAAAAATTATCAAGCAAGCAAAAACTAGCATATGCAAGGAAGAAGAAAGAGACGATAGCAATCTCAACATGACGAGAGGTAATTTAGTAACATGAAAATTTATACAACCATATTTTCCTCTCTTATAATAATTACATGTAGGATCATAAGCAAATTCAACAAAATAGTTATCACATAACATATTCTCAACACGATCCACATGCATGCGAAGTTGACACTCTTCCAAAATAGTGGGATTAACATTAACTAAAGTCATGACCTCTCCAAACCCACTTTTATCAAAAATTTCATAAGATTGAACATTCTCCAAATATGTGGGATCTAAAGTTGACACTCTTCCAAACCCACTTTCAGTATTATTGCAAACATTATTATCAATCTCATATTCATCATGGGGCTTAAATAAATTTTCAAGATCAGAAGAAAAATCACCCCAATCATGATCATTGCAAGAAGTAGTGGACCTAGCAAAACTAGCATCCCCAAGCTTAGGGTTTTGCATATCATTAGAACAACTAACATTAATAGAATTTATAGTAGAACCATTGCAATCATGCTTTTTATTCAAGGAGCTATCGTGAATCACTTCATAAATTTCTTCATCACAATTTTCAGATTCACGAATTTCAAGCAAAACTTCATAAAGATAATCTAGTGCACAAAACTCACTAGCAATTGGTTCATCAAAATTGGATCTCTTAAAAAGATTAGCAAGTTGATGAGGATCCATAAACTTTTAGCAAGCGAAGATGCAAAAAAGAAGGCACATGGTAACACAAGCAAACAAAAGATTGAACGGAAGAAGGGCGAATAGAAAGGCAAATCTTTTCGAAAATCGTTTTAGAAGTGGGGGAGAGGAAAACGAGAGGCCAATGGCGAATAATGTAATGCAAGAGATGAGAGTTTTATGATGGGTACTTGGTATGTCTTGACTTGGCGTAGATCTCCCCGGCAACGGCGCCAGAAATTCTTCCTGCTACTTCTTGAGCTTGCGTTGGTTTTTCCCTTGAAGAGGAAAGGGTGATGCAGCAAAGTAGAGATAAGTATTTCCCTCAGTTTGAGAACCAAGGTATCAATCCAGTAGGAGACAACGCACAAATCACCGAATACCTGCACAAACAATCAAACAACTTGCACCCAACGCGATAAAGGGGTTGTCAATCCCTTCACAGTTATTTGCAAAAGTGAGATCTGATAGAGATAGATAAACGATAAAGTAGATATTTTTGGTATTTTTGTTTTATAGATCGGAAAATAAAAGATTGCAAAATAGTAGATCGGAAACTTGTATGATGAAAAGTAGAAGATTATATGATGGAAAATAGACCCGGGGGCCATAGGTTTCACTAGAGGCTTCTCTCAAGATAGAAAATAATACGGTGGGTGAACAAATTACTGCCGAGCAATTGATAGAAAAGCGCAAAGTTATGACGATATCTAAGGCAATGATCATGAATATAGGCATCATGTCCATGTCAAGTAGACCGAAATGATTCTGCATCTACTACTATTACTCCACACATCGACCGCTATCCAGCATGCATCTAGAGTATTAAGTTCATAAAGAACGGAGTAATGCATTAAGTAAGATGACATGATGTAGGGGAATTAACTCAAGCAATATGATGAAAACCCCTTCTTTTTATCCTCGATGGTAATAATACAATACGTGCCTTGCTGCCCCTACTGTCACTGGGAAAGGACACCGCAAGATTGAACCCAAAGCTAAGCACTTCTCCCATTGCAAGAAAAACCAATCTAGTTAGCCAAACCAAACCGATAGTTCGAAGAGAATTACAAAGATATCAAATCATGCATATAAGAATTCAGAGAAGATTCAAATAATATTCATAGATAAGCTGATCATAAATCCACAATTCATCGGATCTCGGCAAACACACCGCAAAAAAGTATTACATTAAATAGATCTCCAAGAACATCGAGGAGAACATGGTATTGAGAATCAAAGAGAGAGAAGAATCCATCTAGCTACTAGCTATGGACCCATAGGTCTTTGGTAAACTACTCACGCTTCATCGGAAGGGCAATGGTGTTGATGTAGAAGCCCTCCGTGATCGAATCCCCCTCTGGCAGGTTGCCGGAAAAGGTCCCTAGATGGGATCTCACGGGTACAGAAGGTTGCGGCGGTGGAAAAGTCTTTTCGTGGATGCTTCCATTGGTTTGGGGATATATGAGTATATATAGGCGAAAAAATTAGGTCAGGAGGTGCATGAGGGGCCCACAAGGGTGGGGGCGCGCCCTACCCCCCTGGGCGTGCCCTCCGTCCTTGTGGCCGCCTCGTGGCTCCTCCGACTTCATCTCCAAGTCTCCTGGTTTCCTTCTGGTCCAAGAAAAATCATCGCGAAAGTTTTATTCCGTTTGGACTCCATTTGGTATTCCTTTTCTGCGAAACTCAAAAACAAGGAAAAACAGAAACTGGCACTGGGCTCTAGGTTAATAGGTTAGTCCCAAAAATAATATAAAATAGCATATTAATGCATATAAAACATCCAAAACAGATAATATAATAGCATGGAACAATCAAAAATTATAGATACGTTGGAGACGTATCACACATCGTCTGGTTCCTCTTGATCTTCAGCTTCCCCCGTTGCAGTATCACCATATTCAGGGGGCGGATAGTTGTCATCATCCTCTTCTTCTTCGTTGTCTTCCATCATAACCCCTCTTTCTCCGTGCTTGGTCCAAACATTATAGTGTGGCATGAAACCCTTCTCAAGCAGGTGGATGTGAAGGGTTTTCGAGTCAGAGTAATCCTTCGTATTCCCATAGATAGGGCATGGACAATACTTAAAATCATTCTGCTTGTTTGCCTCAGCCACTTTGAGAAAATTATGCAGGCCCTCAATGTACTCGGAGGTGCGTCGGTCACCGTACATCCATTGCCGGTTCATCTGCGTGCATTATATAATTAAGTGTATCAAAAACCATTACAGAACATCATGAATAGAGAAGTGATCAAATTAATACAAGTTCATCATCACATTAAAACCAAAGTACAGTAGTGATCAAATGTTATTACTGAAAAAATAAATACATAAAGTTCATACATAGTTCTCATTGAACAACATATAGCTCTCTAGAGCATCTAATTAAAACATACATTGAAACTATGTAAAACATTTCAATGCAACAACAAATGCGATCATAATCGCAACTAAGGTAACAATTGATCCAACGGCATAATGATACCAAGCCTCAGTATGAATGGCATATTTTGTAATCTTTCGAATCTTCAAGCGCATTGCATCCATCTTGATCTTGTGATCATCGACGACATCCACAACATGCAACTCCAATTCCATCTTCTCCTCCTCAATTCTTTTCAATTTTCTCTTCAAGTAATTGTTTTCTTTTTCAACTAAATTTAACCTCTCGACCAGAGGGTCGGTTGGAATTCCGGTTCACATACCTCCTAGATAAAAATATCTATGTCACGTTGGTCGGCATAATTGTCATAAACACTAAATGAAACAAATAGTTATAAAAGATAATATACCACATCCGAATCATAGATAGGACGAGGGCCGACGGGGGCGAATACCAAAACCATGGCACTATATAATAACAAACTATAATAAAAGTAAGAAAATTATAGAACTATCTATCTAAATCATACAAGTAAGAATTTTTTTCTTTTAGAAAGAAGATAAGAACAAGAGGCTCACCACACGGTGGTGCCGGCGACGAGATCAGCGCGGGCGATCGACGGCGGTGAGGACGGGGACGGGACGGGACGGACCGCCAAACCTAGACAAATCTTGAGGAAAATGGAGCTTGGAGGTCGAGCTTGGAGAGGAGAAAGCTTAAGTGTGGCTCGGGCATTTCATCGAACACCTCATGTGCATGCATAGAAGTGAGAACAGAGCAGCGCATGCACACCTCCCACACGGCCAAAAAACAGAGAAGTGAGCGGGAGGGGCGAGGGTGTATATAGGCATATCTTTGTCCCGGTTGGTGGCTAGCACCGGGACAGAAGACTGACCTTTAGTCCCGGTTCCAGCCACCAACTGGGACTAAAGGTGCTGCACCAGGAGCGAGGCCCATTGGTCCCGGTTTGTGTCTGGAACCGGGACCAAAGGGGTCAGACGAATCGGGACCAATGGCCCCTGAGGCCCAGCCGGCGCCCTGGCCTCACGAACCGGGACTGATGCCCCCATTGGTCCCGGTTCGTAGGAGAACCGGGATTAATGCCCTTTTCTGGCCTGGACCAAAGCCCTGTTTTCTACTAGATCACAATGGCAGTCGATGATATCAATATGGTGACGACCCATGTCCGCTTCCTTGGGCCTAGACTTTGTCAATGGCATGGGAGCTTCCATCATTTTGCCCTCCAAGCTCCTACACGTGCGCCTACCAACCTTGAATTGGTGCGCTAAGGTTCCACCATGCTACATTTTTCTCTGCCTTGCACCGACACCTTATCTAACACTAGTTAGGAAGTGCGGCTTGCCGCACCCGGCAGCAACCGCTGCCGGGAATAGTCATATCCAATCCGGTAATACAATCATTGAAGCCTTGCAAATACAAAGAATAGCATAATATAATTATGTTTATCAATCTAAATATATTAAGTTTATATCAAAAGCATTGAATCGATACATACACATTCAGTACATAGCAATTGATCGAGGAAACAACCAAGGGCTTCAGTCTGAAAGCAAGCTATACATATTTAGTACACATTCAATGTATAACAATTGGTCAAGGAAACAACAAAAGGCTTCACTCCAAAAGCAAGCTATATATATTTAGTACATAACAGTTGGTCCAGGCAACTACAAAAGACTTTAGTCCAAAAGCAGGATATACATATTTAGTACATAGCAGCTCATCCAGTCAAATACAAAAGGCTTTAGTCCAAAAGCAAGAAGACAATCCATCATAACATAACAAATACAATAACCAGGTCGTGGAAAGTCTTGATCAAGAGAGATGCAACACAAGATAATAAATCTACTTACCGGGTTGTCTCCTTGATTAAATCCTTACACGTCACAATGCTCAGGTAGGAAGTGCGGCCTGCCGCACCCCACTTAGTCTCGTCTTAGCTAACCCGGCAATGAACAATATATGGCTTTTAGAATGAAAATTTAAAGCTGACAGAAAGATAAAAGAGACAGAAAGATAAAAGAATGTTCCAGCATCTTGAATTACTCAATGGTAAAGGGTAGTAGATACTTAATGGTCCAGTACATAAAATGAGGTTTCATTACATGACTTCGGTGTATATTAAGAAACGCAACAGGAAATACCAAAAGCATCATTACAACATTACAAAATCAGGCCATAGCGGCAGTACCACATATGATTCGCGGACCCGGTCCAATCCTAACTATCCAATACACAATATATATTTCACAGCTCCACAGGATGATAAGGTCCAAATAATGATTGTTAGTTATCATCTGAAAAGAAGCACAAAACAGAAAAGCTTAATCCAGAAAACCAAAGTATAATCATATATATGAGAAGGGACCTATGTTAATATAGCTCATCACAGAGAAATGCCAAAAAAGTCAAAAAGAAAAGTTTAACTATAAAATTATTCAATCCTCATTTAACATTATGGCATACAAGAATCCATTATGCAAAGTTTTAGTATCCTGGTTGGTTTAATTAGTGAGCCAATAATTAATTACACATGCAAGAATTAGAAAGTAAAAAATCAATTAAAATCTGAATAGAAGGGTCAATGTTTGTAGCAGGGGGTATCACTTCTGCGAAAAAACTATACTGCCACACTTTCAATGGTAAAATATGTAGAATAGCTTTACCGCCAATCGGCCGAGCAGTTGTAAGGCACAAATAAAAAGATTCACTTAGGAAAGAGCAGTTACTATGTATATCATAGTATCATGTAGTAGTACTAATCAAGAAGAATTGTTTGATAGCTAAGAGATTCTAAGTCATGCTTGTAAACTGTTTTCATACTTAAAAAGCACAGCAGCAGACCAATGTAGCAAAATAGGGCTGCCTGCTCATGAAGAGCAACATATGCAGCATATCGTTACCATCAATCAATTGAGCACTTGTAAGGCACAAATAAATAGATTCACTTGCAATAGCTCAGCAGCGACTAACAACCAGGTGCCAAATCCAAACAATGCAGTAGCTCCGTGCCAAATCCAACACATAATTTCTTAGAAAATAAAGCAGAACTCAACCAACCCTATAACAGAAATCAGAATTGCATACAATAAAATATAAATGTTGCATGTGTATTTCATTCACAGAGCAAAAATGTCAGGTGAGTAATTGTTGGTGGCAGAATGACATAAATAGCAGATGGTGCTACATCCAGAACTATTGAAGGGAGAGATGCAAAATTAAGTAAGCATTGGCAACTAACCACCACATCTTCTTAGGTATTATCAATACGGTAAAACAGAGCAAGAACATAAATCTAAGTGGGTGAATGAGCTTAATTACTGGGCTAGAGTTTATGCTTGTGCAAGAAGTCCACATGCCAGAGTCATGGCATGGCCGCTGTAATTGGGTACATGACAGGATAGAGTTTGCGCTGAAAAGAAATATAGCTTTTTAGAAATTTGAAACAGTCTTTCAAATGGTCAACATATGCATCAAGACACCTCCAGCTTCATTAGTTATATTAGTAGTAGTACTTTGTAGGCGTGATTTGAGACTCAGTGCTAAAAATAAATTAGCAATTCTTTGTTTCAGTATGCATATGATTTACTATTTTCAGTACTTCGGATTGTGCCTCGTGTCTTTTCAGATTGTGCCTCGTGTCTTTTCTAAAAAGCTGGAGGTGTGTGTTAGCAGCTGAGCACCATGGAGTTCAACACCAAGGCAGTCAGGTCAGCAGCTAAGCACCATGAAGGAGTGGGATGATTTGGTAACGGGGTGCTCACCTCGGCTCGATGTGCCAATCGATTTTTGTGGTGGTGCAGATCGAGCGCTCAGCCGAGGAGCAGGACGATACTATACATATGTCACTCAGAAAAATATAATCCAATGTATTTAAAAAATATATAAGCACCTTGACGATACTATACATATGTCACCCAGAAAATAAAAAAGGCTTACTATACATATACATATGTTCTCCAATGTCCATGAATTCTGATAAATAACCTTCAACTAAGAAGATAGTTGGGATAGATAACCATGCATCATACAAGTCTGGGATCCCCTGCCATAAGCACATAATGATTAGACCAATCATCAATCATTGTGCAAAGAAATGAAATGTTAACCAGATTTGAACTACCGCCACATTTAGCAAGTTAACAGGTCGACCTAGGCACAAATAAGGATTTTCACCATAAAATCTATTGAATAAAAAAAAATACTACACAGTCAACAACGGAATTAACATGAGCTGGTTGATTAACAAACAAAGTCATGAAAATGTCATATACCACTTGCAAGCTGAACATAGCTATAAATACCTATGTAGTACTACCTCCGTCCCAAAATTCTTGTCTTAGATTTGTCTAAATACGGATGTATCAAGTCACGTTTTAGTATTAGATACATCCGTATCTAGACTAATCTAAGACAAGAATTTTGGGACGGAGGGAGTACTAAAACTTCTACAGTGTAGTACTAAAACTTCTATAGTATTATCTATATGAGAGAACAGGGGAGTTAGGGAGACACATCTTCCTATGCACATCTAGACCATCTTGTAATCATAAGTATCTCTTCTTTTCTTATCACAATCAATCAAAAGCAAAAGAACACAGACAACGTATATTTAAGATTGTGTCCAAGATATGAGTAATTTGAATACTCTCATGGGTAATTTCTTGCTAGTGAAAAGTGACTGGATGCCGGAATATAATCGCATCTTAAACCTCTCCTCATGTGTATGCTAGTGACAAAGGGATAAACAAAAGTAAAAGTGTTGGTTACTTACTCTCATGATAACTGCAAAGTAAAGCAAATTCTGGTGGATCTGGCCTGAACATCAATATAAGAAAAATAGAGAAAATGCCATTAGATAAAATAGAAGCTCAAGACCTTTGTTCTAAAGAGGAACACCAAACCAACCAGAATGTCAAATACGATATCATCAATATAATTCAGAGATAATGGAGTTTGCTACTCAATGTATACATGTGTACCTTCATCGTCACTGAGGCAGATCAGGTCGTCCACTCTCACCCTGTCATAATGTGCACATCACTTGAGCCCAGGTAAAACTCAAATTTAAATGTAAGAGGATTGTTATTAGCATGGACCTAGCAAGATCAGTCATAGGTTAAATATCAAGCAATCACATTGGCAACCAAAACTGGAGGGTACAGCAGAACCAAATGTATGCATGTTCACCAGATCTTAATCTACCCATACAATTGATACATCTTCTGTAGTCATGTGTGTATCAATTAGCTTGAAACTAATATTGGCAAACTGATTCTATACCAAGCGCAACAGCATATGGCAAATCATATTTGGACTGGTCTCTATCTACTACTTGTACATTTCAGAATTCGCTGTTCATGGTCAATTAGATAGAAAATTAGTGAGGGGAGGAAGAGAAAGAGAGGTGGACAGAGGAATAGCAGGAGGGGGAGGAGATAGTCATGGAGTAAAACTATTATATAGCTATGTTATACACAGAATGACTGGAAGATGTCAAATGGACAATATAGAAAGATATAAATATATGGTTGAATAATATAGAAATAAAAAAATTGCTACTGGAATTGAATCGGCCTAATGCTGGTTGTTGTCCATTCATACAAGTTCAGTGTAAGTAGTAACCAGCCAAGCACATGTGTAACACTTTTGCAGAGCAAGCAGAAATAGAGAAAAAAGAAGAACGGAGAGACTACCTACCGGCTGCGGCAGCTGGAGCATGGAGGCGACTGTCGGCATGCATGAGTTTTCACAACATCAGAGCAGGGTGGAGAAGATCTTGGCTGAGGCGGAACGAGCCGGGAGGTGGACGATGGATACTGAAAGTACAGGAAGTCTACAAAACCAATGGCCTTACAAAGGAGGCTACATCTATTCCTTCAAGTGCGCCTTGACCTGAACAACAGAACTCACAAATCAAATATAACATGGAAGGTGCTCTGAACCCAATCTTTCCTTCATAACCATGGAGAAACTCTTGTGAACAGAGCAAGCTTACGTCATATAAAAGATATTATAAGAAAGAACTCCAGATAAGAGCAAACAAAATTAAGTTTGGAACATATGCTTGCGGACCGTACACAAGTATCGTGGGCCAAATCAAAGTCATATAGGCCACTAACTAACTAAAAATATGACATATCCAAGATAGGGAGCCACTAATCAGCAAATACACAGCAAATCCCCTCAACTTGCAATAAGGTTCAATATATTCTTTCTAATGGTTGCTACTGTACTTTGTATAGCTGAAAGCTGTGTAAATAAATCATTTTTAATGCACAAGAAATATTTGGTTCAGTTGCGATTATTCTGCGCAAGAAACAACTTATCAGAAAGATGACTTATTCCTCTAAATTCTGGCCATATAATATAAGCACATCTATATATTTGTTAGAAATTAACCTAATTAGAGCAAAGAGTGGAGGAAGCTAAAACTGCAATCTAAACAAATATACCATGTGCAACAGAAAAAGGTAATTTGCATCATCTTAACACCAGTAGCACTTGACAGGAAGATAAATCTCAAGGTATTTCTAACCAACCAGTCACAACTACCATATTTGCAACAATTAAAAACCTCAGAACACATGATAAATACCGTTTAGAACGCAGAGAAAAAATAGAGCTTATTTTGTCATGTTACATAAGCAATGTTAAACACCCTGATCAACAGAGGATGATTAAACCATCTCACAAAAAAATGTTATCATGCATCAACACCAATTATTATACTACATGTTATAATTAACGGTCAAAGAAAGCATCTTCTTCTTTTAATAAAAAAACAGTGAAAACAAACTGTAGCAAGATAAGAGCATTTTCTTGATATATCCTGGTCATTCTTTCTTTCCAAAGCTAGGACTATGTCTGTCGTTTAGTTAGTACCTCTCTTTTAGATGCATGTGGTCGTGGTCGCTGCAGCAGGCGCCGAGGATGTGTCAACCTTCTCTTCTGTCTCTACAGCCGACACCCTGTAAAGCATCCGACTGAGAGGAATGAACTGGTCAATGGGCACATTTTCATCCGGGATGCCCCGCTCATCGAGGAGCTTCCTCTGAGCAGCATTTCTGACACCTAAAGAATGACAAGTTGCTAATCGTAAGTGAAACATAAAACTGAAAATCATTGCAGGAGATACACAAAATAGAAATTCAGGCGGCTCAGCAGTGACCTGGAACGCAAGAGAGGTGGCGCGTTGTCCTGCATCCTACAAAGCCATCAATAAGGTAATGAGGCCATGCAAACACACATAATTCTTTTGGCACGTGAAGTGACAACACCAATAACCATGGGATCTCATTTCTAGAAAAGGATCAACAATTAGAATGCTAGATCTTGAAAACAACATTATACATACTTCAACATTGGAGACCTAAATTTGTTAATTCTGAATCAACGCGCTTTTGTAATCTTCTATCTATCAACACCATAGTTTCAATGGTTGTGCTTTTAGCAACATAAACAATTAGAGACATGCAACAATGGTACCGAGAAATCAAAGATTTAATCATGTCAACCAAATCAAGACTTAGCACCAGTCATACAGAACTTAAACAGATCAGCAAATCAGACTTGAGAGTTAAGATCATGTCAAACATTCAGTCATTAAACATTTTCTTTTTCATGTTTTGAGTATCACAATAGGATAATAACCACAATATAATTGCAAGGCAATGCAAGGCTTTCTTTTGCTTCATATGAACTGAAAGTGAAAGGTTTCAGCTCTCATCAAAACCACGTCATTAACAAAATGATGACTTGCAGGAGGCTAAAAATACTGAAACATACGGTAATAGCATCGTGCAAAGTTTAGTCAGCGCTACAATACCAACCCACGGTATATGCTTGCTTTGTCCACCTTTAGTTTCATTTGGCCCATTTAAATATTTATCCACCTGTAGATTTCCTTATGTCATCAAATACATTATATAAGCATCTGAAGTTAGTAGATATCCAACATAAAGAGAGAAGAGACTAAAACGCAAGCAGTAGTGCATTTTATCGCCAATTTGAACATATACAAAGATGAAACTGTGGATGCCAAATTAATGCAGCAAGGGATCTAATAGTTTTTCAATGCACAAGTAGCCTAAGCAAGCAGAACTCCATACAAAAAGAATGCAAGCAAAGTTCCACATGTACAAGCCTCAAAAGGAGACTGCTCTTTCACACAGGATTTAAAACTGGCAATAATATAATCTGCTATGTAAAATCCACAATTTCAATCTACATACTACGAAGCAAGAAGCAGGCTAGGCCAGAGAAACTTTTCTTTAGCTGCATACTACAGGATTTGTCGATGGCGTCCTCCTCACAAACAACAAAATTATAGAATCATGTAAACTTTTCTTTAGCTGTATGTAATCATGTAACAGAAACTGTAGAACATATTTATCGAGATAATCAATTTATCAAGACTTCGAAGACACAGATCGAAAATTAATATTATATATTTAAAGCTATCCAGAAAGTGCAACAACAACCACTTATAAGGTGCAATCCTCGGTTAGAGGATACTTGCACAAATCCTGCATATATGAACAGAGAGAGAGAGAGAGAGAGAGAGAGAGAGAGAGAGAGAGAGAGAGAGAGAGAGAGATCAGGAGTGTACGGGGGAGAAGGATTGAGAGAAGCTCACCTTGATATCAGCCCTGCCTTGATGACGCTTCCCTACAGATCCATGACGTTGTTGCTCCCTGTCACTATCGTTGGCCTCTCCTCCATCCCGTGAGGCATCCGCCACTTGGGTCTCCGGCCTCGCTACTCCACCCCACCGCCGCCCTCTTGGCCCTCACCAGCTCCCCCACCCTCGCGGTCTCGCGCCTGATGGCAGTCAGCGGGGAGGTCGAAGAGGAAGGCAAGGCCGAGGCGTGCCGTACCAGATCTCGGTCCTCCTTGCCATGTCCAATCTGATCTGTGCCAGAAGCTATAGAGTGGTTGGGCCGCCGCTGCCATCTTACTCTCGGTGTGGGGTGGAGAGCCAGAAGGAGGAGGGAGGCGGAATCATGGGAGAGAGCTCGAGCAGCGCGGGGATGGAGACCGGGCGGCAGACATGAGCGTGGGAGGAGGAGAAAGGGTGGAGGCGCGACAAAGGGGAGGCGGCTGGAGGTGAGATGAGACAAACCCTAGCCCCTCACCTATTGGGGATGAACCCAGCCACCCATAGGACGCCCCAGCACGCCAGAAAGGTGAAATCTCGGAACTACCCTCGGCGGCTAACAGAAATTACAGGCGGTGGCATGCCTCCTGCGCACACAAAGACCATCACCGGTCACTCCCACCTCCGCGGTCGATGACAGCCCGGGCCTACCTCGCCTGGGACCCACATGTCATGGAGAGCTAGCTTGGCAGTGCGGGTGCAGAAAAAATGACACTATTCATTGGTTGTCACATCAGAGTTGATCCAATGGCCCGGATCATTTCATCACAAGATCAGACGTCTGGGATTTGTTTGGACGGACAATCCGACGGCTCAGATCCCAGACGCCCTTAGAAGGCTCCATATGAGACTCCAATGTAACAATGGGATGTGTGGCTTTGTGTGAGTGGTATGGAAGAAAGAAGGAAAGTATACTATTTGCACCAAGGCATCCCACCTGTGAAGCTAGCGAAGTTTAAAAAGTTGTAGAAGTAGCCAAAACATTTTCCTCCACCCATTATCGTATTGGATGCACATGATGAATGGACTTATGTCCCGTTATGTTTGGTGACACCGAGGATATCAACAAATCTCAATCTTAATTATTGGCTACCCAAAAATAGAGTAAGCCAACCGTCAATGAAAGAGAGAGAAAAATTGTTGGCAACCACTTTTTATAATGAGAATTTGCTAGTTTTCCTTTTGAGCTGGAGAATTTCCTAGCTTGGATAGATGCTTAGTAGGTACAAGATTACCAACTGATGTCTATTTCTCATAGTCAACTTCTGATGCAATTATGAAAGGGACATTTATATCAATAAAGTAAGTTCTCGTCACAAAAAATGTGACGAAGTAATCATATATTGATTATTATACATAAATAAAACATCATGCAAACACAAAGAGAGGTAACATCTAAAATCTCGGAGCATCTTGTAAAAGATTCGAGCAAGACACTCACAACCTGCTTGATAACCTTTGGGCAGGGGAATGGAAATTTAATATGTTATTCTTTTTTTCCTAGCAAGGAAAGTACATAGAGCCATAATTTGTACTCCCTCCGTAAAGAAATATAAGAGCATTTGGATCTCTAAAGTAGTGATCTAAGCGCTCTTATACTTTACGGAGGGAGTATGATCTGTTGCCTTCCCGAGCTTCTCATAAGATTGTTCCTTGTTGTGTGTGGCATATAAGTATATAGCAAGCTACAATATTCATATATACGGTATATATGATGTCGGTTCAAAATTTCTTTGACGTGGGAATTGGGTTCTTTTACGATGCGTGCTAAATAGTCCATTTATTTCCGCGAGGCCGAATAGTTCATGCCAAATTCAACATTTGCCTACCATTGCTAAATGGTGCGTTTTTGCATTACAACAGAGAAGAAAAGGAAGATGTGAAATATGCGCAGATGAGAGACGACGATGATGTAGCAAATTTGGCCTCCCACGGCTAGGCTACAACGGAAATTTGCAGGGGCACGCACCTGCCCAGCCCTGCTAGACCACACAATTGTTTCACGATCAGCAAAGTTGTTGGAATTCGACACGAGGGCACGTCAGGTTTTAAGTTTTAGTATTCGAAACCTGCGATTTTTTCGTTCGTTCCTATTAAGTTTCGGCACTTAAAATTTATAAAGTTTTAAAAGCTCGTCAAAAAGTTTTCAAAAGTGGATTTATTGGAAAGCCCTCGCGACAAGGAACACGTATATGCAAAAGAAACTTAATATGGACTTTCGGTTCAAAAAATACAAAATTGAATTGGGGTGCATGCCACAAATCCCCTTCCTTATCTACTACTCCTAGCTCAGTGCACAATTTATACGAAAGTCCTGTTTAAGCCTTTTGCTCACTGCTGGTAAACACCACACCTTCCAACAGTGAACAAAAACTTTGCACACATGATAACATGATGAATCATTGGGTGCTTCTCCTTTCCTTTGGAGCCAGTGTGTTACAGAAAAGGAGTAATCTGGATCAAGCGACACGCACTGAGCCAAGAGGCGGAAAAGCCGCGAAACCTTTCACATGGGTGTGTGTGGGTCGGTGCATGCCGTGCATGGGTGCACTGCACCATCCTGTAACGATAGACGAATATATTCCTGTGTGGCGTGGATGATAAGAGAGCCACACGATCGGTCGCAGCTATAGCATGCCACGTGGTGGCCCTCCTCGCATCCGGCGGGCCCAAACAGAAGTCGCCCTCTGATCAAACGGCGCCTCCGCGCGAGTGCCCGCCGTCCGTGCGCACACGGTGGCGCGTACTTAATTTGCCGGGGCACTCTGAAGGGGCATCGTTGTTGTTGCTGGTGGTGTGGGCGTGGATGCCAACTTGCACTCGGGGGCGCCGTCGCCGTCGCCTCCCCGTGGGCTCCGGCATGGGGTGTGGGCGCGGCCGAGCGCGAGCGCGACAGCTTCGGCCGCGTCCCCCGCGCACCACTCGCCGGATGTGGACCTGGTGCTCATCTACAGCTACCTCATGACGTTTTTTTTGAGGGAAAAGGCCTTTTATTAATCAAAGTCCACCGAATGTGGGATACAATTTTGGTCATGTGGCTGGCCTAACCACACATGACGCCCTGGCAGTAAGGACAAAGAATGTTTAGCTAACTTATGAGCTTCAACATTTGCCTCACGCCTTTTGAAAGTAAATTTACAAGTGGAAGGTGATCGTAATCTAATCTCTCTAATAATGACTCCATAAACTCCCTGACAACCTTTAGCAATGTCCTCTATCACCTGTTTGCAATCGGAGGCCACAATGTAATGTTGTTGGTTGAGATCCTTCGCCAATGCAACAGCTTCCCGGCATGCGATAGTTTCCAAAGTCGCAGGATCACTGACCCCCGCTATCACAATAGCTGAGCTTCCAAGAAAAACTCCTTGACCGTCTCTGCAGATCGCCACTGCTGATCCGCCTCTGCCTGGCCGTACCCCGGCATCTACATGTATCTTAGCATAGTTTGCCGGTGGTGCTTTTGGTCTGATAACCCTCGGCGTCACTCTCGACGCTGCCTGCTTTTGCTTCGTTGGTTTCCTGACTGCCTCAAGGTCTTGCATGTAGCGTGTGATAAAGACTTTAATCGCATGTGGAGTCTGAAAAATTGCTTCGTGAATGGCCTTTCTTCGAGACGTCCAAACTGCCCACAATGTTACCGCCATGAGAGTAAACTGCTCATGCGATAATGAACCCATTAGGTTGAAGAGCCAGCTCTTAGCTCGGTTCTCGTTTGCAGCCACCAAGGTACTTCCCAGATCTTCATCAACAAGCGCCCATGTGCATCTGGACACGGTGCACTCGAGTAGGGAATGTCGCCAGGAATCTTGTGCGCCGCAGAACCCGCAGGAGCTGGTCGTCGACATCTTTCGATGAGCTCGCACATCTTCAGTTGGTAGCGACTGCTTTGATAGCCTCCACAAAAACATACGAACCTTGGATGGTACCTCCGTTTTCCACAAGGTCTTCCATGAGCTTGATTCTGCTTGTACTGACGAGGAGCCCAAAGAACCTTCCAGCCATGCTTCTCTCCGTTGCCTCGTGGCGACTAGCATGTTGTAAGCCGATCGCACTGTGAATTGGCCAGTTCTTTCGTGTGCCCAGCTCCAGTAGTCCGCCATCGGAGTTGTACAGAGTGGCAGGCTGAGAACTAACTTCGCATCAAAGGCCAGGAAGGTGGCGTCAATTTTTTGCTTGTCCCATGCAGCACTAGTATGATCAATCAACTCCGCTACCAGTCTCGGCGGTGCATTAGATATACAGCCATATGGTCTCATCATCTCCGGGCGAGGGAGCCAGTTGTCCCTCCATATGTCGGTACTCTCCCCATTGCCGATGCGCTTGATCAGTCCCAGTTTCAATGTGTCACGTCCTTCTACTAGAGCTCTCCATATCTGGCTGGGGTGGCTCCCGAGGGATGCATCTAGGATAGTGGTGTTGGGGAAGTAGATGCTCTTCATAATACGTGCACTGAGGGAGTGTGGGTCCTGTAGCATGCGCCATACCTGTCTAGCAGGCATTGCTAGATTAAAAAGCTCAAAATCTTTGAATCCCAAGCCTCCCATACTCTTGGGTTGAGTCATTGCTTGCCATGAGACCCAATGTGGTTTGCGTTGGCCATTTTTGCTCCCCCACCAAAACTTCTTGATCAACATGTTCAGATGC
The DNA here is from genome assembly GCA_011799875.1 of Thinopyrum elongatum. Lineage (NCBI taxonomy): Eukaryota > Viridiplantae > Streptophyta > Magnoliopsida > Poales > Poaceae > Thinopyrum > Thinopyrum elongatum. Next base: position 462,304,076 of record CM022298.1, on the reverse strand, counting down.
TCACAAAGTCCTCTTGGCAATTTGAAGCAAGACATGGAAAAGACTGGGATAGCTTGTGCCACGGCCTTGACCAGCACCTCCTTACCCGCAGTTGACATTGTCCTTTCAACCCATCCTTGGATCTTGTTCCATAACCTGTCCTTAAGATACTTGAACGATCCATTTTTTGAGGCCCCAACATCTGTCGGCATGCCTAAATATTTCTCATTTAGGGTTTCATTAGGGACATTCAAAATATTCTTTATGTCATTTCGAGCAGCCTCAGGGACACCTTTGCTAAAGAAAATAGAGGATTTGTCAAAGTTTATCCGCTGGCCTATTGCAATGCAATATGTATCCAACACTTGGTTCACCTCGGTAGCACCCACACTGTTTGCCTTGAAGAACAGCAGGCTGTCATCAGCGAATAGGAGGTGGTTTACATGTGGCGCCGAGGCTGCCACTTGGATTCCACCAAGATTGGATGACTATCTTTGTGATTTTAACAGGCACGACAGGCCCTCTGCTGCTAACAAGAACAAGTATGGAGATATCGGGTCTCCTTGTTGGATTCCTCGTGAAGGACAAAACTCCTCAAGCTTATTTCCATTGAACAGAACCGAAAATTTTACTGTGGTTACCATACTCATGACGATATCAACCCACCTGTTAGTGAACCCCAGCTTAAGCATTATCGCCCGAAGATAATCCCACTCAACCCTGCCATATGCCTTCATCATGTCTAACTTGAGAGCGCAGGACTGATGTTTTTTGGCCTTGTTCCTTTTCATAAAGTGCAGACACTCATAGGCTGTTATGATGTTATCCGTTATTAATCTGCCAGGGACAAAAGCTGACTGCTCTGGTGAGATAATATCAGGAAGAATTTGTTTGAGTCGGTTGGCTATTACCTTGGACGCTATTTTATATAGCACATTGCACAAACTGATTGGCCTAAACTGTTTGAGAAGAGTGGGGTTTTTGACCTTCGGGATGAGAACCAAAGTCGTATTGTTGATGCAAGCTGCGGACTCAGTGCCTTCCACAATTTTAAGGACCACACTTGTGACCTCCTGTCCACACACATCCCAGTGACGCTAAAAAAAGTGAACTGGATAACCATCTGGTCCGGGTGCTTTAATTGGAAACATTTGGAACAAGGCGCTTTTAACCTCCTCTTGTGTATATGGAGCATTCAGGAGATTATTCATGTCAGAAGTTACCTTGGTTGGCACTGTCCTCAACACCTCATCCATATTTTACACCCCTTCCATCGTGTACAAATTCTTGTAGAATGCCGTGGTCATCTCCTCCATCCCAGTGCGATCATCTATAACCTGCCCATGATCATCATGCAGCGATTTGATTTGATTTTTGCGGCGTCTTCTACTCGCCCTCAAATGAAAGAAATATGTATTTTTGTCACCATGGACTAGCCACTCTACCCGGGCTCGTTGGCGCCAAAGAATCTCCTCCCGATGAAAAAGTTCGACCAATCGGTCCGTTACCTTTGTCTCTTCTCTGCTGGGTCCAGATCTTCCTGGGGTTGCGCGCATGACCTGCAGGTGTGACTTTAGCTGGGCTATTTCCTTCCGCACCGAGCCAAAATTGCTCCGATCCCAAGCCGACAGATCGCCTGCTAGGTCCCCCAGTTTCGATTGCAATGTCCCTCCGTCTTGCATGCACCACCTGCCAGCCACTGTTGTGAATAGCGACTCTTCCCGCTCCCACATAGTCTCATATTTAAAGGCTCTGGGCCCCACTCTGCATGCATGCATCTCACGTAGCGTGAGAAGGATTGGAGTATGATCCGAGCTCGCTGCCGTCTTGTGTATCAAAGTGGTAGCTGGCAGCGCTATAAGCCATTCCGGATTTGCCAAGCACCTATCCAACCTCACACGGGTAAAACTACCACCAGCCACCTTCCATTCAAATGTCCAGTTCGTGCCCGTAAATCCTATATCTGTCAACCCACAGGTGTCAACCGCCTCCCGGAAACCGTCAATCTGAGCTTGGCTTCGACTTCCCACACCATCGTGTTCGCTGAGGTTAAGCACCTCGTTGAAATCACCAATGACAGCCCATGGCCTGTTCTGTATCTCAGCTATATTCTTTAGAGTGTTCCAGGTGTTGTACCTTTCAGGTACTTGAGCTTCCCATATACGAACGTGACTCGAACCTGTATATCCACCATGTTCTCAACTAACACATCAATATGGTATCTCGAGTAACCAATAATTTCCACTTTTATTTCATCGTTCCAAAAGATACATAGACCACCACTTCGTCCAGAGCTACTAACTGCATAACTTTTATTAAAACCTAAACCTTCTGCCAGATTCTCTACCCTCGAACCCTCTAATTGTGTTTCAAGAATACAAAGAATAGAGGGGGCAAAACTGCCTCGCAAGGTCGCGAAGCTCCCGAACTGTCGCGGCTTTGCCAATTCCGCGGCAGTTCTAGCATAGTAGACTCATTGCACCAGGCGAGCACCACCTTGGGAGCTCGCCAAACGCGCATCAGGGTTTTTGCTGGGAGGCACACCTTTCACCGTGTTTGTCTCCGCTGTTGAGGGATTCATCTTGTTTCTCTTCGTCTCCTGCTTGGATGTGGGGCTTGGTGGGATCGCAGGCGGCAGCATGAGGATGTTTTTGTCAGGCTGTGTCTGGTGTTGTGGTAGTGTTGCTTTTGGTTCAGCCAGAGCGCTCCTCTTCCTATTGCGGTCCATATCTTCCATGGTGACATCATTGAGCTCCAGGTCGTCGTTATGAGGCTGGCTGCTTGTGGAACCATGGTTCGCTGATCGCCCGCCTCCTCTTCCTGTCCGGCCTCGACCGCGACCGCCTCTAGGACTTTCGTTCTCACCCGGTCCTCTCCCAGGGCTCTGGAACCAGGTAGCTTTGATATCTTTGAAGACGAGTGCCTTTGGAGGGTGAACCCCATCCCCACACTCTTTGTACAGATGGCCTAGGAACCCACAGGCCGCACACCAATCCGGTAATCTCTCATACTTGACTCTGAAGATGACCCGTTCTACCGCATCGTTCTTCTTGATCACCAACGAGACAGCGTTTTTCAGAGGTTTAGTCACATCAATTCTCACACGAACCCTTGCAAAGTTACCCTCAAAGTCTTGTGACTTTGATTCAGCAAATATGAATTCACCGCCCGTGGATGACAGGGCCTTGATCTTGGAGAAGTAGCCGTCTGGGAGGTCATGAATTTGCAGCCAGATATCTATCTTATTGAGTTCGATGGTCGACGGCTTCGTGAAGCCATCATAGGGAGCCAGAACCACCGCCTTTCCCTTGAAATTCCACGGTCCATCCTCCATCACCCTCTCCCAATCGCCGAGGCACGAAAATTGGAGGGTGTAGAGGTTTTCCTCGAGCGGCCTGATCTTGACCTCCTGCGCCAGATCCCAAGCCACCCTCATGCCTCTGTAGAACCAATATTGACTATATGATTTTTCGGTGTGAACCCTAGCTATTGCCATCCAACGTGTTGCCTCCTGCGGCAACTCGCCATCTTCCACTACAACATCCTGCAGATCGTCCTCCTTGACTTCAAGTTCCTCCATCAGCGCTTCAAGATCAGAGGTGGCCGATCCCGATGCCGATGTAGATGAATCCATGATCCTCTCGCTCGGGGTTTAGGTTCCGCGAGCGGTATTGTCCCTAGGTCCGCCCCCTCCACGCGGCCTCCGCGTCTAAGCGACGCAGCAAGCCCTCGCCGGAGAGAAAACGGCAGGGGAGAGCGGTCTCTACGGTGATGGCGGCGCCGTCGCCGAGAGGAGAGAAACCCTAGCGAGAGGGGACAACACCATCCGCAATTAGAAGAGCGTGAAACGTTAGCTACCTCATGACGTGCCCCCGCTCCGCTGTGGATGGATTCTTGGGTCCTCCGGGATAGTCTCTTTTTTTTAGGGGTTCCTCCGGGATAGTCATCGGCAGGTTTTCGAGACAGGCCATTAGCTCTCACAGTTGGGCTGTATGGCCCGACAGGGAAGTGGCCTGCTGGTCTAGGGGCCGAGACGAGACAGGCTATTATTAGCTCCCACAATTGGGCTGCGCGTGCAAGTTGTTGTGCAGGCCTGCTGGTCATTTGTCTCAATTATTATTTTTTGCTTGGAGCACGGCCTGGACGGACGGACGGACGAAATGAACTTCTCTTTTTCTTGGCTTCTTTTAATCTGGTCCTCTCGTAAGTTTGGCAAAGAACCTCATGCCATGTAATGTAATAATGGAGCATATAAATATGTTTACTCAAAAGAAACCCAGACGAATACCGATTTGAGTTCCGTTGACAACAACTGCCAACCTTACCGATGAGCGAGAATCGTACTAGCAAGTAATGTAGTGCCTATAGATTTTTGCAAAAGTCAAACATTATAAACTTTGATCATATTTATAGAGAAAAGTAGGTACATCTAGAATACCAAATGCACATCATTGAATACATCATGAGTTATATTTTCAGAATGTACATGTTTGATATTGTAGATGTAGACAGTTTTTTTATACACTTGGTCAAAATTGGCAAAATTTGATTTTCATAAAAATCTATAGGCACTACATTGTGGAATGGAGGGAGTAACAACTATGCCGGCTTCTCATCTAAAGCATTTTCGTGGATGGAGCCTTCCTAGTGTTTTCCTAACCTCTTTTAAACAACACCCAGAGGGCTCTCCTTTGGACTAAGTTAATTTAGGCATATTCGGCACATTTTCTACTAACCTCCAAAAGCATCGGCAGTCAGCATGTACCCCCAATGCAAACAATCAGGTGGTGGTTCAGAACCTCTTTTTTGTTTCTGCGGGGAGCAAAAGCCGTGCATAAAACCTACAAATTGCGTAAAAAAAAGCTTTCGATTGGAATAGGGTCAAAATCATTTTGAACTGCAGTGAAAAAGCTCCTTTATTTCAAATTTTAAGAAACGAGTAAAATTTTCCACACATACAGTAAAATCAATTGTGCACCTCATAATTCTCTCGGTCTAATTTCCCAGTCGTCGCCTGCGTCTGCCGCTGAATTAAATTTCCTACAGCGCCGAACAAAACACGGTCCACAGGACCGAAGTCCCAGCGCCGCGCATCCGTCACGCCGATGGCCGCCTCCGGTCCATAGACCCTGTTCCCCGAGAAGCCAAACGCTTGTTTTGTCTCGTCTCGGCCCCTAGACAGGCAAGTCAAACCGGCGCGCCCCGCTCCCTCCGCCGAAGTCTTTAATTTCCGCGCCCGTGTCCTACCTCCACCGAACAGCAGCACATGACGACCCGGCCCCACTCCTCCAGGCCCACAGGTCGGCGTATGGAGCTGAATTTTCTCGCTTGGACCCGTCAATTACGACCGTTTCTGCTCCCCTGTCGCCCCCCTCACGCAAGCCCCTCCGCGCGCACCTGGTCCTCAGATGGAAGCATCGTCACCGTTGATTCGGACTAGGGTGCGGCTCGATTGATCCGGTGCATGAGCCGGGTCTATGTCAGTGTGGGCCCGCCGTCTGTACCCTGCTGAGTGTTGACCCCCAGAAAGGCCCCTCCCATAGACTTCTTCGTCCACACCCGCAAACCTGACGGAAGAAAAAAATACCCAAAACCCGACCCTGAGCGAGAGCAGCTCAGCTCCTTCGCCTCCATCGCTCAAAGCTTCGAGCTCTCCTCCATCTCCCCCGCGAATCTCCGAGCTCGTCCACCGCTGGATCGATCGGTGAGTCGATCCGCTTCGCCGGAGAAAACCACGATTTTTTCCTTCTTTTCTGTGGCCGTTCTTTAATTCTGCTTCCGGCCACGCCACCGGATCTGACTGAGGCGATCGAATTCCCTCGCCATCTTTTTGCTTGCTGTCAGGGTGCAGAGTTCCATGAAAGAGGCGCGGTTTTGGGAGGCCGTTGTAACCGAAGCCGAGCCCCGTGGTGTCCCGAGACGGGTCTCGCTGGCGGCGGGGGCTTCCTATTCTTCTTCTCCCTTCGGCTGCTCTATCTTGTTTTAGTTCACGGGTTGGAACTGGTAGGGAGTTTACGAGATATGGCCAGGTTTTGCTGCTTTGGTGCTGGTTGCTCCGAGGTAAGTTTTGTTTCCATGCACCAGTATTTTCTTTGCTAATTGCATGTTCTTTTCTGTATAGAATGGATTTTTTTCTGTGAGGTTGTCTGTGCAGAATATCATGTGATAATTCGGCAAATTACTCCTACGATGATATTTAGAGCATACGGTTCCTAGTGAACAAAGCTGTACTTTGTTCACGAATTGCACTGCCTTTGATATGGTACAGATTTCACTGCCGGTGACATATGCTTTGTGGTAATGTTTTAATTGACTAAAGTTGACTTATTGGACACAAAAGCCCATCAGCCCTCATCTCTTTTTTAAACTAGCCCTCATCTTCTTATGACATGATTTTTGTTAGTTGTTGACTGGACTATACCTGCTCCGTGTTTCCTTTCAAAAAGGAAAAAAGAAGAACTACACCTCACCTGCTCTAAGATACAGAACTTTTTATAGTATTCCCACAAGTAAATTTGTTGATACTCGAAACTTTTTAACTAAAGTTTGTTAGAAGCTCGTCGAATGCATTGGTTGGAAGCTACTCCCTCCGTTCCAAATTACTCGTCATGGTTTTAGTTCAAATTTGAACTAAAACCACGACGAGTAATTTGGAATGGAGGGAGTATATTGGTTAATTTACTCTTGCTGACTGTTCTGTTTCAATATAGTTGACAGGGCATGCATCAGCCACCTCTGGTAAAGGGAAAGGCTGTCAGGGCCAAGTCAAGGTTAGCTACGGGTTTAGCCTTGTAAGAGGAAAGACAAACCATCCCATGGAGGATTTTCATGTCGCAGAACTTGCTGAAGTGAAAGGAAACGAGCTTGGTCTTTTTGCTATTTATGATGGTCATTTAGGAGATACTGTTCCTGCATACCTACAGAAAAATTTGTTTACTAATATTTTGAACGAGGTAAGTTTTTGACACTTGTTTCAGTACAAAAATGCCACATTCGCTAGTATTTTCAGTGATCTTATTGTGTCATTTCAGGAAGAGTTTTGGACACATCCAGACAGAGCAATCACAAAGGCTTATGAAAAGACGGACCAGGCTATTCTGTCGCATACTCCAGATTTGGGACAAGGTGGCTCCACTGCCGTAACTGCCATCCTTATAAACGGCAGTAAGTTGTGGGTAGCTAATGTTGGGGATTCACGAGCTGTTCTTCTGAAAGGAGGTGAGGCCATACAGATGTCAATTGACCACGACCCGAATGCTGAGCGCGGCGCTATTGAAAACAGGGGTGGTTTTGTTTCAAATATGCCAGGTGGGTCACTTATTCCTCTATTTTAACATTATTTTTGATTGAAATCGTCGTTACAGACTTGCAGCCAGTTGTTCATCTGATATTTGATCCACTCATCTTGTTCTGGAGTATCAGGATACCACAAAAACAGAATATTAGTCAAATGTTTTGTACTAGTGAAAAGTTTTTAGTGATGTCAAAACAAAAAAGGTATCTGCTACCGAATACTGGTTAGATCAGTGACATGCTTGCTATATTCTTGTTTGCCATCTTTATTGTTGAATTATGTGAAATTTTTGACCTGCGATGTAATGTAGTTAGCTAATCTTAAATTATCCAGAAAATGTTGTAATTGCTTTACTTTTTAAAATGTATACACAATTGTAGCAACTGGATACCAAGCCCCATGGTCAATATTGATTATTGAATCACATAAAACAATGTATAAATGTTTAGTATTTTGATTCTAATACAACCAATATTACTACATGCATGCAGCAATTATTTTCTGACTACTAAGGTTTTCACTGAATCTGACAATATTATTATAGCACTGCTCTGCATTAGCTAATCGTATAGTGTCTGAAAAAATGAGAAGTACTAGTGCCACAACTCAAAAGGCAGAAAGCTTTGTAAACCCATCCTTGTCGATTCATTCTTTTTTTTGAAACTCATTGATTCATTCTTGAGAAAGTGGCAATAGTTCACCATCCCTGGCCTTATGTATTATTTTTCACGTAAGTTCCACAAGGCCCTAGCACGAAAAGCCCTGCTCTCTGCCTTTTTCCACCTTCCACCAGCATAGCATGCTTCTGATAAAAATCAATAATTGCCGTGAGAATGGATGCTACTGATGACTGTAATATACATATATGCAAGTTTAGCCTCAACGTTTTATTATGAAAAGAATGATAGTGGCGGGCAGGAGGCACTAAATGCTAGAAGAGTATTAGCTTTAGTTGTTTAGTAGGATTTGACTGATATTATTTTGTATTTGCAATTAGTAGCCAGTAGGTAATTTTGATGCATCTGACTTGTGCCTACAAGAGTTCTTATGTTGTTAATGGTATCATGCATTGTGATGTGGACATTGATTCACATGGGGATGGCTTGGAGAGGATTAAGGTATTGAAAAGGGAGATGGACATATTGGGAATGATCGAAAGGGGATACAGACGAAGTATATTGGGAATGAGAGAACTATAGGGATGATGGAGATTTCTTTGTTGCTTGAACTTGTCAAGTACGTGCCATCCTTTTGTAAGGATGTAATTAACCCTAAGACTCCTAGCTCAGCAGTGCCATCCTTTTGTAAGGATGTAATTAACCTTGTCAAGTACGTGCCTTCCTTTTGGAGTCTTAAAGATTTTTTAGCCTATACTAGACATGAACAAGTCCTGAACAAAGGCACTGATTGAAATATACTCGTTTACTCCATTTTGCCTATCTTTTCTGCTAGTCCTGAACAAAGATAAGGACGAAAATATACTCGTTTGCTCCCTCAGAGTCACAGGCTATCCTTTCTGCCTTACTGGCACTCTGCTGTCCGAGTTGCAGAAGAGCTCGCTACAGTACTAAGAAGAGCCATAAATGTGTGTTGAAAAGAAACTTGGAATGAAAAGGTGACGATGCAGAATGATAACATGGTTTCTGCTGAAAGATTGTGAATGAGTAAACGGTAGCGACGGAAATGTAGAACATGATCGTGTGAAAAAAATGGGATATTAATGCCATTGGTACACCATGTAGCAGTTGCTGATTGATACCACAAATTTTGTTCAAACATTGCACTGATTAAGTAATAAACGAGTGTAGTTCACATCAAGAGCAGTATTTTTTTTAGCCGAGCCAGCCTCAGCGGTGCAGCAGCAGAGTAGAATACAAACGACAAAAATAGCAAGGACGTACAGTGGTGCAGCTTGCGTGGCATCCACTCTTGTTTCTAGTTAACTCCATGATTTTATATATAATAGCCTGTTAACTCTATGCATTAGTGTGTTTTTCTATAATTGCCTAGATTTGTTTTTGTGTTTGTGCCTGAAATATGATGCTGTAATTTACAGGAGATGTTCCCAGAGTCTGTGGTCAGTTGGCCGTGTCCAGAGCGTTTGGGGACAGGAATCTAAAATCACTTTTGAAATCAGAGCCTGATGTGAAAGTTGAAGATATCGATCACACTGCTGAGCTAGTTGTCCTTGCGAGCGATGGAGTTTGGAAGGTTTGGTTTGTTATAGATATAGTGGATTGCTGGGATAAAACCTAGTACTCCCTCCAATCCAAATCAATTATCGCAGTTTTAGTATAACTTTAATACATGTACTAAATTTATACTAAAGCTGCAGATCAGAGGGAGTAGCACATTGGTTGATATATGCTTATACTTGTTTGTGTCAACCAGGTAATGAACAATCAGGAAGCCGTTGATGTGGCGAAAAGGTACAAGGACCCACAAACAGCTGCCAAGCAATTAGCCGCCGAAGCGGTGAAAAGAGACAGTAAAGATGATATATCATGCGTCGTTGTTCGGTTCAATATGTAAATTTGTTGCAGGCGACTCGCGAAGAATTGTCACCGAGAGCAGAAGGAATTATAACAGCAAAACATAGCCTGCCTGACAAGGATAGTGGTAATGCAAAAGAATAATTCTCTGGAATGCTGGCTGTAAATGATGTGTTAGCTTGATTGTAAGTTTATATATAAATATGCTAGAATTCTTTGTTTGGCGATTCCAGGGTACATGCGAGTGGGTCCAAATAGCTTTCTTCTGTAAATAATGGTTTTCAGATATTCAAAGTTCAGGGTGCTCCGTTATGAGAGCTTTTTGGGTTGGTTGTCTTCATCTTCCAACTTGGAGTTTACCCAAAATTGGGTAAAATTGATTTTAAAATGGGTGATTTTCTTGTTTAAAATCAAGGGCAACTCATTGCTTCTACAAAATGCACAAGTACACAAACGGTGATTGTGATTTCGAGTATGATAAAATTGTAGGATCAAAAGTAGGTCTAGAGGAGGGGTGATTAGACTACTTGACCAAATAAAAATCTAGCCTTTTCCCAATTTTAAGTCTTGGCAGATTTTAGCAACTTAGCACAAGTCAAGCAATCAACCTACACATGCAATTCTAAGAGTATAGCAGCGGAATGTAAATCATTGCATATGAAGGTAAAGGGGAGGAGTTTGGAGGGAGCAAACGCAATGTAGACACGGAGATTTTTGGCGTGGTTCCGATAGGTGGTGCTATCGTACGTCCACGTTGATGGAGACTTCAACCCACGAAGGGTAACGGTTGCGCGAGTTCACGGAGGGCTCCACCCACGAAGGGTCCACGAAGAAGCAACCTTGTCTATCCCACCATGGCCATCGCCCACGAAGGACTTGCCTCACTAGGGTAGATCTTCACGAAGTAGGCGATCTCCTTGCCCGTACAAACTCCTTGGTTCAACTCCACAATCCTGACGGAGGCTCCCAAGTGACACCTAACCAATCTAGGAGACACCACTCTCCAAAAGGTAATAGATGGTGTGTTGATGATGAACTCCTTGCTCTTGTGCTTCAAAGGATAGTCTCCCCAACACTCAACTCTCTCTCACAGATTTGGATATGGTGGAAAGATGATTTGATTGGAAAGCAACTTGGGGAAGGCTAGAGATCAAGATTCTTGTGGTTGGATTGGAATATCTTGGTCTCAACACATGAGTAGGTGGTTCTCTCTCAGAAAATGAATGCTGGAAGTGTAGGCACGTTCTGATGGCTCTCCTCTCGAATGGAGGAAGGGTGGAGGGGTATATATAGCCTCCACACAAAATCCAACCGTTACACACATTTGACTCAACTCGGTCAGACCGAATGGAAGAACTCGATGAGACCGATTCAATTCAAAATGTGAACGTTAGGAATCTCGGTGGGACCGATATACTCAACTCGGTGGGACCGATGTGCTAGGGTTAGGGCAAAACCTCATCTCGGTGTGACCGATTGCATGAACTCGGTGAGACCGATTTCAGCAATGAGCAAACAGAGAGTTGATCAGGCAAACTCGGTGGGACCGATCGCTCATTTCGGTAAGACCGAAACGTTACGAAAGGGAAACAGAGAGTTTGCATTGCGAACTCGGTGGGACCGATCGCTCATTTCGGTGAGACCGAAACGTTACGAAGGGAAATAGAGAGTTTACAATCCCATCTCGGTGAGACCGAAATCCCTATCGGTGAGACCGAAATCCCTATCGGTGAGACGGAACTGATTAGGGTTTCTGGCAGTGGCTATGTCAAAGGAACTCGGTGGCGCCGGATAGATCAAATCGGTGGGGCCGAGTTTGACTTTAGGTTTAGGACATATATGGATATGAGAAAGTGGTTGAGGGATTTGGAGCATATCACTAAGCATTTTGAGCAAGTAGACCATTAAGCAACACCTCATCCCCTTTTAATAGTATTGGCTTTTCCTATGGACTCAATGTGATCTTGGATCACTAAAATAGAAATGAAGAGTCTTGAGCTTGTGCCGATCTTTGTCCTTAGCATTTTGAGGGGTCCACATCTCTAGTCCATGTGCCATGCCAATCATTGAACTTTCTGAAATATTTAACTTGAAAGGATATTAGTTCAATGAGCTATATGTTGTTATGAATTACCAAAACCACCCGGGGATTAGTTGCACTTTCAATCTCCCCCTTTTTGGTAATTGATGACAACATATAGATCAAATCTTCGACAAATGATAATATGAATGAAATATATCGTCGCTTTGAGAAGTATGTGATAAGCAAGAGCTCCCCCTAAATTTGTGCATTATTTAAAATTTGCTTTTGAATGCAAATGCACAATCGATTAGGATCATGGGTTACTCTTCCATGTCACATACATCTTGGTGGAGCGCTCAAAATGATAGAATGTAAAGCATATGCACTCATCACCAAGGGAAACATGATTGATCATACACAAGTATTATAGATAGCATCATTCAAGCACACATTAAAGCATAATGATCAACCACATGATCATAAGTGTATCTCACACATAAGCACAAATAATGTAGCAACCAAACGAACAAATATCAAGTAGCAAGAGAGGCAAACAAAAGCAAAACACTCTCTCTCTCGAAGCCTAAGATCTATACACTTTCTCCCCCTTTGGCAACAAGTTACCAAAAAGCTCGAAAATGCATAGTGCTATTCGGCACTCTAGGCACGATCTCCGGGAGCTCCTGAAGTGGTCTTCGGGCTGGTGGCTTTTGACATTGGCACTCTCTTGGCAGGGGCTTTCTTCCTCATGCCAGGCTTGGCAGCAGCAGCAGCAGCATACTCCTTCTTGACTGTCTTCTTCTTTGAGATGACCTCCTCATCAACCACAAAGTCCTCATCTTCAGAATCTGAGGTTCTCTTCTTCCTTTGCCTAGTTGCAGCCTTAGGCAAGTTGCTTGGGGTGCTTCTGCTACCCTCATCATAGCTGCTATTGGAGGTACTAGTGCCCTCACTGAGATTTGCTTGCTCCTCTGACCTGTTCTGGCTGTCACTGTTGTCTAACATGGCTGACACTGACCCTGTGAATAGATAGGTATAGGCAGAGTAGATGAGCATCACAAAGTACAGCTATTTTGGCAAAAAGTTTAACTCAAAAACTTAATTTTAGTTTTCTGCAGAAAGCATTTCGGAGCTACCGATATGACTAACTCGGTGACACCGAAGCAACTTTGGAGTCTAAACAGGCAGTTTCGGTCAGACCGAGACGCAGTTCGGTGACTCCGAGATGCTAGGGTTTCACTGAGAAAGTAAACTCGGTCACACCGATTCGTACACTTTGGTCAGACCGAGTAGTACATGTGCAATGGCCTGGGCCAAATCGGTGAGACCGAATACTTCAAATCGGTCAGTCCGAGATGAGTTCGGCGGAAACCTAACCCTAAGTTTTTGCATCAAAACTAATCTAGAGGAAGTTTTGGTTGGATAGGATGATCTCAATCGTGGCTAGAAGCATGGCATTAACCTTTGTGCAAGAATCAGAGTTAAGGAATACACAAAGGGATCGAGTCTGTACCCTAACTTGGTGGCGGACTCGCTACAACGACAATGGCGGAGACCAGCAGCAGGAGGGTGCTGTCGACGACGGCGATGATCCGGAGACCAAGGGGGCGGCAGAGCTGGGCAGGCGCGGTTGGGAGTTTGAAGGAATTTCCAAATTTCAACCCGCGGATATATATACCCAGTCACTGTCGGTGTGACCGAGTGGAACGACTCGGTGGCACCGAGATGCAGAATCGCAAGCGGTTACTGCAACTCGGTGTGACCGAACTGTTCTAATCGGTTGCACCGAGGTGAAAACCTAGATCAACCCAATGATTTCGGTGAGACCGAGATGGATGAATCGGTCAGACCGAAAGCCATTAAGAGGTTTTGGAAGTTTAAGCCCTTGACGGATTGGTGGCTCCGAGTGCTCCTCACCCGGAGGGTCCGAATTTGACTTGATCAAACTTTGTGATGTAGCATGAATAGAGTTTGAGACGAGAAAAACATAGATAGCTAGAGGGAGTGCTTAGGCATTCTTGTCCATCCATTTGGCAAAAAGAAAAGAAACCAAACAATCAAAGCAACAAATGGATGTCCTCGAATGGAGAAAATTATGCAACCAACATGCTCACACAATAAGATAGCAAATGAAATATGTGGCAAAGCATGCACAAACACTCTAGCATCTATCAAGCAATTGGTGATGACTAGGTCATCTATATATGAGTATATTGACTTAGGAGTTAAATGAGAACATTTGATCATAGGTCATACTCATCGTTTAAGCACAAGTGGGGTTACCACTTTTACATAAAGCATTGTTGTGTTCACACCATTAGAGTTGCTTTAGTTCAATTCTTAGAGTAAAGCTCCCCCTAGATGTGATATCCCCCCTAAGAGGGATGAACTAACCTTGGGTTTTGTCGATGATGACTTCATGTAGATGTTGAAGATGTGGATGCTCAATGTTGATGTAGATCATTTGGAGCCATCCATTGGAGTGAGTTGCACTTTCAATACCTACATGGGTTAGTCCCACAAGGAACACACAAGGATATCCATAGACATAGAGTGAAATACACATATGATGTTGTCCATGAAAGCATTAGGTTACCTTGTCCCTTGTCTTACCAACAAGAGGGTTTGTGACTCCTTGAACTAGTGCAAGATATGGAAGTTGATTGCACTTGTCCTTGCCAAAATGAATATGAGTGAAGTATGTTGGCGGAGTCACCCTCAAGAACTCTCTAGTTCTTCTTTTTGGGACCTACATCAACTTGATGGGGATCCTTGGAGTTGTAGTCATACTTGATGAAGTGGAACTTGATGTAGTCTTGGGAACCCACTTGACCAAGGCCTTTGGAGCTTCTTCAAATGAATCAATCTCCTCTTGAAGCTTGTCCTTGCCTTTTAGCTTGTGGTCTTGTGGTGGAAGATCATCTTGAGCTTGTGTTCCATCAAAAGAAGTGGGGTCATACTTCTCTTGTTGAGGAAAAAACTTCGTCTTAGGGTATTGATCTTCTTCCCACTCAACTCCATTGGCATTGAATTTGCGTTCAAAACCAACACCTTGATTCTTCCGGTGCCTTCCTTGCTTGCGTACAATCTGCTCAAATTGCTTACTTTCGGCAAGGCTCTTGTAAACACCTTTCTCTATAATTCCCTTCAATAAACTATTTTCTTGCTCAAGTGTAACTTGGCTAAGAGAATCATTAGTGGAATCAAGAGAACTACTAGAAGCAACAATATTGGATTTAGCATGATTATTGTTACTACTAGAAGAAGAATCTTTCTTGTTCTTATTGCTAGATTTTACTTGTGGCATGTAAGTAGACAAGAGTAAACGCTTGGCAATGTAAGAAGAACTTTTCTTACGAAGATCATCATTGATTGCTTTTAAGAACCCATGCTCTTGCTCTAGATTGAGCTTTTCAAAGCGTAGCTTCTCATGAGTCTTTAAAAGCTCTCGATGATCCTCTAAGGTAGTTTCATGAGCTAACTTAAGAGTGTTTAATTCTTTAGTTAGACGCTCAATCTCCATCTTATCATTGTCATTCGTTTCATCTTGATTAGCATGATTAATAGCAATTTCATCATAGTTTTTGTGACGCCCCCGGCTTAATCGTGCACTAATCATACACGCAAATGCACATGATCAAGCCTAAGGACTCACTTGAAGGAATCACAACACAACTCTAAAACATAAATAAAGGCATACAAGCATTATATTACAAGCCAGGGCCTCGAGGGATCGAATACATAAGCTTGATGTAAACAAGCATCAGCGGAAGCGTTAGATATCTGAGTACAGATATAAAAGAGAAACAGATAGGCCTTAAGAAGGCGGGGCAAAAGAAAACACTACGATCGAAAAGGCACAGGCCTCCTGTCTGGGACCCTCCGATCCTACTCCTGGTCGTCGGCAAGCTCGAAGTAGTAACCACCCTTGGGGTGGTAGTAGTAGTCGTCGGCGGGGGCAACTGTCTCAGGGGCTCCGTCATCTGGTTGCATCAAACGAATATGGGGAGAAAAAGAGGAAGCAAAGCAACCATGAGTACTCATCCGAAGTACTCAGCAAGCAAGGATCTACACTGCATATGCAACATTATCAAAGAAAGGCTGTATATGTGGACTGGGCTGCAGAAATGCCAGAATAGAGAGAAGGCCTAGTCTTATCGAAGACTAGCATCTTCAGCGGTCTTGCAACATTAGAAGAGTGTAGATTAGTACAGTATAAAGTAGTAGCAGTATTAAGTATCAACCTCGGCCAGAGATCCTTTCTCGACTCCCTGCGAGAAAGCAATCCCATAGCCATACTATCCATTTCTCATCACAAGTATCCAGTTCTAGTTGTATCGATCGGGATACAACTTCGAGCGTCCGTTACCGAGGATCCAGCTATGCATAGATTAGTTCTTCCCTGCAGGGGTGCACCAACTTACCCACCACTCTCGCTTAACTCCGGCCGGACACACTTTTCTGGGTCATGCCCGGCCTCGGCTAAACGACACGCCATAGTCCTACCTAGGCTCAACAGAGAGGTCCCCGTCGGTCTATATCCTAAGCGCTCAGGGGTCTTGGGCCATCGCTCTGTGCACTCCGGGTCGTTGCGTGCAGGGTGAAGCCAGGCACCACCTCTCCCCTGGATGGCGCCGGTCCGTCCCGGCCACGGTGCTGAGCTGGACGTCTAACAAAGCTTTCGGAAGAAACGTACGACGTAGAGTTCCCATAACTTTTCCCGCGTGATGGTTAGTGCTATCGGGCCAGAGGCCCACTCGGATCAAATATCCAAATCGTTAGTGGGTTGGTAGTGCGGCGATGAGCAGAGACTCACGATCGATGTGACCCCGTTGCCCCGTCTCGAGGACTTGCGGCAAGGGCTAAGAATGCCCGGCCACGCCTCGTATTTATCTCTCGGGTACCCTCCAGGTCAACCCGTCTCCACAACACTCGCGGGTACCCCTTAGGGTCGACCTGCCTTTCCAAGTAACAGTTGTAAAGTCCAAGTATCCGTGTGTCCATAACATCAGGGAATCTGAGGTATCACCCTCATTGGATTCCTACTCGATGTATCCGTCAAGGTGAACTTAGGAGGAATCACCCTCGAGGTTCACACTTGAGGTGTTGCACGGCAGCGTCGTTATCGAGAGTGGTGAAGGAGGAATCACCCTCGATGACCATGACCGAATAGCTACTCTACAGAGTTAACATCAGAAGTGCTAAACGAGGTATCACCCTCGGCACTCGATAGTAACGCTGCAGTGTCGTACAACTAGGGGGGGTGATGTGCGGTGTTGGGGCCTGGTTGTCGATCATGTTGATTGAGTCATCTGATAATCCAGCGGGGCAACTAGGACAAGGTGGGGTCTCTGGTGGGTCTCTATCCAGCCTATACTAAGCAGTTTAGGATAAACAGGTAAGGTATCAATAGCAGGTTACAATAAACAGCTTATGCATCAGAATAGGATAGCTCAAAGCAGTAGCAAATTCTAATGCAAGCAGGAGGGAGAAAGAATAGGCGATATAGGCATGTTCAAAGGGGGGGTGCTTGCCTGAAAGCTCTGCTGAGAGGGGCTGGTCGTCAGAAGGCTGCTCGTTTGGAGCGTAGTCGTACTCTGCTGCATTGGCGTCTATCGGGAGAGAAGGAGGGGGAAGGAAACAATAAATTCACGGCAAAAATGCAAACAATATGCATGACATGCCTAAATGATATGCAGAGGTGTTCTACTGCCTAACTAAATGATTTAGTTAATTTAGGAATTTGTTTGGATTTATTTCATTAAAGTTGAGCACTATTCATTATCGATATCAGTCTAAAAGTTCCATGTTCAGGTAGCTAGGGGCATCTGACAGCAATACGAAGGGCGTATTCGGATTCGTCTCGTCGTTCTGAGCAACTTTCATGCACAAAGTATTTTCATCCGAGCTACGATTTATTTTCTATGATTTTCTGAAGTTTAAACAATATTCTGAAAATTCCTGATTTGTTTTTAATTCGGGAATAATAGCAAAAATGCTATGTGTACACACTGGGGTGTACCCAGCAGTGCTGTTAGAGGCTGACAGTGGGTCCCGTTGACTACTGAGTCAGCTGTAGGATCGAAAGTATGTCTAGAGGGGGGGGGGGGTGATTAGACTACTTGACCAAATAAAAATATAGCCTTTTCCAAATTTTAAGTCTTGGCAGATTTTAGCAACTTAGCACAAGTCAAGCAATCAACCTACACATGCAATTCTAAGAGTATAGCAGTGGAATGTAAATCATTGCATATGAAGGTAAAGGGGAGGAGTTTGGAGGGAGAAAACGCAATGTAGACATGGAGATTTTTGGCGTGGTTCCGATAGGTGGTGCTATCGTATGTCCACGTTGATGGAGACTTCAACCCACGAAGGGTAACGGTTGCGCGAGTCCACGGAGGGCTCCACCCACGAAGGGTCCATGAAGAAGCAACCTTGTCTATCCCACCATGGCCATCGACCACGAAGGACTTGCCTCACTAGGGTAGATCTTCATGAAGTAGGCGATCTCCTTGCCCGTACAAACTCCTTGGTTCAACTCCACAATCCTGACGGAGGCTCCCAAGTGACACCTAACCAATCTAGGAGACACCACTCTCCAAAAGGTAATAGATGGTGTGTTGATGATGAACTCCTTGCTCTTGTGCTTCAAATGATAGTCTCCCCAACACTCAACTCTCTCTCACAGATTTGGATATGGTGGAAAGATGATTTGAGTGGAAAGCAACTTGGGGAAGGCTAGAGATCAAGATTCTTGTGGTTGGATTGGAATATCTTGGTCTCAACACATGAGTAGGTGGTTCTCTCTCAGAAAATGAATGCTGGAAGTGTAGGCACGTTCTGATGGCTCTCCTCTCGAATGGAGGAAGGGTGGAGGGGTATATATAGCCTCCACACAAAATCTAACCGTTATACACAATTTACCAAACTCGGTGGGACCGAATAGTGAAACTCGGTCAGACCAATTTAGTTAAAAAATGTGAATGTTAGGATTTTCGGTGGGACCGACATGTCAACTTGGTGAGACCGATTTCGTTAGGGTTAGGGCATAACGTAATATCGGTGAGACTGATCACATGAACTCGGTGAGACCGATTTCTGTAATAGGCAAACAGAGAGTTGGTTAGGCAAACTCGGTGGGACCGATCGCTCATTTCAGTGAGATCGAAACGTTACGAAGAGGAAACAGAGAGTTTGCATTGCGAACTCGGTGGGACCGATCGCTCATCTCGGTTAGACCAAAACATTACGAAGGGAAACAAAGAGTTAGCAATCGCATCTCGGTGAGACCGAGATCCCTATCGGTGAGACCGAACTGATTAGGGTTTCTGGCAGTGGCTATGTCAAATGAACTCGGTGGTGCCGGATAGATCAAATTGGTGGGGCCGAGTTTGACTTTTGGTTTGGGACATATGTGGATATGAGAAAGTGGTTGAGGGTTTTGGAGCATATCACTAAGCATTTTGAGCAAGCAAGTCATTAAGCAACACCTCATCCCCTTTTAATAGTATTGGCTTTCCTATGGACTCAATGTGATCTTGGATCACTAAAATGAAAAGAGTAGAGTCTTGAGCTTGAGCCAATATATGTCCTTAGCATTTTGAGGGGTCCACATCTCTAGTCCATGCCATGCCAATCATTGAACTTTCTGAAATGATCATCTTGAAAGAGTATTTGTTCAATGAGCTATATGTTGTTAAGAATTACCAAAACCACCCAGGGATTAGTTACACTTTTAATCTCCCCTTTTTGGTAATTGATGACAACATATAGATCAAAGCTTCGACACATGATAATAAGAATGAAGTATATCGTCGCTTTGAGAAGTATGTGATAAGCAAGAGCTCCCCCTAAATTTGTGCATTATTTAAAATTTTCTTTTGAATGCAAATGCACAATCGATTAGGATCATGGGTTACTCTTCCATGTCACATACATATTGGTGGAGCGCTCAAAATGATGGAATATGAAAAATATGCACTCATCACCAAGGCAAAGTGAATGATCATACAAGAGAGATAAATAATGTCATCATCCAAGCACAAACATTAATGTAGGATATGATCAAACACATGACCATAAGTATCTCACACACATAAACATAGAATATCAACCAAGCAAGCACACACAAAAAGTAGCAAAGAGAATGGCAAAAAGAAGCAAGCACTCTCTCTCGAAGCCTATGATCTATACACTTTCTCCCCCTTTGGCAACAAGTTACCAAAAAGCTTGAAAATGCATAGTGCTATGCGTCTATCTAGGCTTGATCTTCGGGAGGTGGTGTAGAGAGGACTCCAAGAACAAATGCATTTGTTGAGGTTGTTGGAGCTGGTGGAGTTGCAACCGGAGGGGCAACTGAAGCTGTAGCTGCAGGTGCTGACGCAGTAGCTCTTGTATCTGTCAAAGGCATTGCTGCAGATCTCTGTGCCCTAGGCACGCTCTGAAAAGCATCTGTGGTAGCTTTCCCTTTCCTCTCTTCAGCTTCTTCCTGGAGCTGCTCAACAGCTGTCTGCATCTCTGTCACCTTCAAGTCCAGATCATAAAACTTTGTTTCAATGATCCTCTCCAGGCTCTCTTGATTCTGAGTCAGGGTGGCCAAACCTTTCTCAATCCTCAAAGTTGCTTGAATGAGATAGCCAAGTTGATCTTGTTTTGACTTGAGAAAAACTTGAGATGCCTCTTCAACACTTGGCATCTTGGCTGCCTTCTCTGCCTTGTAGCAGCCTTAGGCAGGTTGCCAGGAGTACTTCTGCTGCCATCCTCATAGCTGTCAGAGGGACTAGTGCCCTCACTTAGATTCACTTGCTCCTTAGACCTGTTCTGGCTATCACTCTGATCAGACATTCTGGCACTGCAAACTGAAAGCTGACCCTATGAATAGTTATAGATGAGATAGAGTGGATGAGCATCACAAAGTGCAGAGATTTTGCAAAACAATTGAGTCAAAAACTTAGTTTTAGTTTTCTACAGAAAGCATTTCGGATCTACCGATTTGTTAAACTCGGTGACACCGAAGCAACATAAGAGTCTAAACTAGTGGAATCGGTCAGACCGAGACACAGTTCGGTGACTCCGAGATTGCTAGGGTTTCACTGAGAGTTGAACTCGGTCGCACCGATTCGTAAGTTTCGGTCAGACCAAAAATTACAAGTGCAATGGCCTAGGCCAAATCGGTGAGACCGATTTCTACAACTCGGTCGGTCCGAGATGAGTTCGGCGGAAACTTAACCCTAAATTTTCGAATCAAAACTAATCTAAAGGAAGTTGTTGCTGGATAGAGTAATCTCATACGTGGTAAGAATCTTGGCATTGTCTTTGTGCTAAGAATCGGAGGTAAAGATTGCACAAAGGGTCGAACTCATACCCTAACTTGGCGATGAGCTTGCTACGGCGGCAACGACGGTGTAGATTTCCATTGACGGCGGTGGAGACCAGCGGCAGAGGGTCGCTGGCAACAAGGAGACGATCCGGAGACTCGAGTCGGCAGAGCAGGATACGCGTGGGCGAAGGGTTTTTTGGAGAAATTTCCAAAATTTGACCCGTGGGGATTTATATCCTGACCCTGTCGGTGTGACCGAGTGGAACGACTCGGTGGCACCAAGATGTAGAATCGCAAGCGGTTACTGCAACTCGGTGTGACCGAATTGCTCAAATCGGTTGCACCGAGATTGAAAACCTAGATCAACTCAATGAACTCGGTGTGACTGAATGGAAAGAATCGGTCAGACCGAAATACAGTGAGAGGTTTTGGAAGTTTAAGTCTATGACGAATCGGTGACTCCGAGTGCTCCTCACCCAGAGGGTTCGAATATGACTTGATCAAACTTTGTGATGTAGCAAGAATAGAGTTTGAGACGAGAAAAGCATAGATAGCTAGAGGAAGTTCTTAGGCATTCTTGTCCATCCATTTGGCAAAAGAAAAAGAGCCAAACAATCAAAGCAACAAATGGATGTCCTCGAATAAGAAAAATATGCAACCAACATGCTCACACAATAAAATGGCAAATGAAATATGTGACAAAGCATGCACAAACACTCTAGCATCTATCAAGCAATTGGCGATGACTAGATCATCTATATATGAGTATATTGACTTAGGAGTCAAATGAGAACATTTGATCATAGGTCATACTCATCGTTTAAGCACAAGTGGGGTTACCACTTTTACATAAAGCATTGTTGTGTTCACACCATTAGAGTTGCTTTAGCTCAATTCTTAGAGTAAAGCTCCCCCTAGATGTGATGTCCCCCCTAAGAGGGATGAACTAACCTTGGGTTTTGTCGATGATGACTTCATGTAGATGTTGAAGATGTGGATGCTCAATGTTGATGTAGATCATTTGGAGCCATCCATTGGAGTGAGTTGCACTTTTAATACCTACATGGGTTAGTCCCACAAGGAACAAACAAGGATATCCATAGACATAGAGTGAAGTACACACAAGATGATGTCCATGAAAGCATTAGGTTACCTTGTCCCTTGTCTTACCAACAAGAGGGTTTGTGACTCCTTGAACTAGTGCAAGATGTGGAAGATGATTGCACTTGTTCTTGCCAAAATGATATGAGTGAAATATGTTGGCGGAGTCACCCTCAAGAATTCTCTAGTTCTTCTTCTTCGGGATCCACATCATCTTGATGGGAATCCTTGGAGTTGTAGTCATACTTGATGAAGTAGAACTTGATGTAGTCTTGGGGACCCACTTGACCAAGGTCTTAGGAGCTTCTTCAAATGCATCAATCTCCTCTTGAAGCTTGTCCTTGCCTTTTTGCTTGAGGTCTTGTGGTGGAAGATCATCTTGAGCTTGTGTCCCCTCGAAGGAAGTAGGATCATACTTCTCTTGTTGAGGAACAAACTTCGTCTTGGGGTATTGATCTTCTTCCCACTCAACTCCATTGGCATTGAACTTTCATTCAAAACCAACACCTTGATTCTTCCGGTGCCTTCCTTGCTTGCGTACAATTTCCTCAAATTGCTTACTTCCGGCAAGGCTCTTGTAAACACCTTTCTCTATAATTCCCTTCAATAAGCTATTTTCTTGCTCAAGTGTAACTTGGCTAAGAGAATCATTAGTGGAATCAAGAGAACTACTAGAAGCAACAATATTGGATTTAACATGATTATTGTTACTACTAGAAGAAGAATCTTTCTTACTCTTGTTGCTAGATTTTACTTGTGGCATGTAAGTAGACAAGAGTAAACGCTTGGCAATGTAAGAAGAACTTTTCTTCCGAAGATCATCATTGATGGCATTTAAGAACTCATGCTCTTGCTCTAGATTGAGCTTTTCAAAGCGTAGCTTCTCATGAGTCTTTAAAAGTTCTCGATGATCTCCTAAAGTAGTTTCATGAGATAATTTAAGAGTGTTTAGTTCTTTAGTTAGACGCTCAATCTCCTCCTTATCATTGTCATTCGTTTTATCTTGATTAGCATGATTAATAGCAAGTTCATCATAGTTTTCATCACTTGAGTTGTCAACAAGTAAATCATCATCTCCTAGCAAATCATCATCTCCTAGCAAATCATCTTCATCACTATTGAAATCAACATACTCGGGGTGTGATACCTTTGGGCCTTTAGCCATGAAGCATATTCCAATTCCTTCATTTGGTGAGTCAAATATGTCATAGGAGTTGGTTGACACAAGTGCTAGACCGACAACACCTTCATCTTGAGTATATTCGGAGTCGGAGTGATAACTTCTCTCGGAGTGGTGATCGGAGTCGGAGCCGGATACCCATTCACCAACATGAGCTTGATGTCTTCGTTTTGTATAGCTCCTTGATGACTTGTCCTTCCTTTCCGAATCCTTGTTCTGCGAGAGCTTCTTCGTTCATAACGATCATCTCTACTCCTTCTCTCCCTTGGAGGTGATTCTTCTCTTCTACTTCTTCTCTTAGGTGAGTCTTCCCTTCTTTTGTGTGGGGCCGTACACTCATTGGAGTAGTGTTCGGGTCTTCCACAATTGTAGTAATTTCGCTCACGACTAGAAGATCTTTTGTCATCGTAGGACCTTAACTTGGAATTTCTTTCTTTGCTTCTACTCTTGTAGAACTTGTTGAAGTTCTTCACCATTAGGCTCAATTCCTCATTGAAGGCTTGTTTTTCACTTGATGATGTAGGAGCATCACATGAGGCTTTGTAAGCACCACTAGACTTGTTGTGAAGCTCTTCTTTATCCTTGAGTGACATCTCATGAGCAACAATTCTTCCAATGACTTCAGTTGGCTTGAGATCTTTGTAATTTGGCATCATTTGGATCAATGTGCACACGGTGTCATATTTTTCATCCAAGGCTCTTAGGATCTTCTTGATGATTAATCTGTTGGTCATCTCTTCACTTCCTAAGCCGACAATCTCATTTGTGATGAGAGCAAGCCTAGAGTACATTTCAGCGACACCTTCACCATCCTTCATTTTGAACTTGTCCAGCTGACTTTGAAGCACATCCAATTTGGATTCCTTGATGGAGTCGGTACCTTCGTGCATATCAATCAAAGTATCCCAAATTTCCTTTGCATTCTCAAGACGGCTGATTTTGTTGAATTCTTCGGGGCACAATCCATTGAAAAGGATATCGCAAGCTTGAGCGTTGTATTGCAACATCTTCAATTCTTCAGCGGTAGCTTCACGGTTCGGTTCTCTCCCATCGAAGAATTCACCTTGCAAACCAATGCACACAATAGCCCAAACGGCGGGGTTATGTCCAAGAATATGCATTTTCATCTTATGCTTCCAACTAGCAAAATTAGTACCATCAAAGTAAGGACCTCTACGGTGGTTTCCCTCGCTAGACGCCATACTCTCCTAGGTTGTGAAACCAAGGCTATGATCACCAAAGCTATGGAAATCAAGGCAAATGGAGACCAAGGCTCTGATACCACTTGTAGGATCGAAAGTATGTCTAGAGGGGGGTGATTAGACTACTTGACCAAATAAAAATCTAGCCTTTTCCAAATTTTAAGTCTTGGCAGATTTTAGCAACTTAGCACAAGTCAAGCAATCAACCTACACATGCAATTCTAAGAGTATAGCAGCGGAATGTAAATCATTGCATATGAAGGTAAAGGGGAGGAGTTTGGAGGGAGCAAACGCAATGTAGACACAGAGATTTTTGGCGGGGTTCCGATAGGTGGTGCTATCGTACGTCCACGTTGATGGAGACTTCAACCCATGAAGGGTAACGGTTGCGCGAGTCCATGGAGGGCTCCACCCACGAAGGGTCCACGAAGAAGCAACCTTGTCTATCCCACCATGGCCATCGCCCACGAAGGACTTGCCTCACTAGGGTAGATCTTCACGAAGTAGGCGATCTCCTTGCCCGTACAAACTCCTTGGTTCAACTCCACAATCCTGACGGAGGCTCCCAAGTGACACCTAACCAATCTAGGAGACACCACTCTCCAAAAGGTAATAGATGGTGTGTTGATGATGAACTCCTTGCTCTTGTGCTTCAAATGATAGTCTCCCCAACACTCAACTCTCTCTCACAGATTTGGATATGGTGGAAAGATGATTTGAGTGGAAAGCAACTTGGGGAAGGCTAGAGATCAAGATTCTTGTGGTTGGATTGGAATATCTTGGTCTCAACACATGAGTAGGTGGTTCTCTCTCAGAAAATGAATGCTGGAAGTGTAGGCACGTTCTGATGGCTCTCCTCTCGAATGGAGGAAGGGTGGAGGGGTATATATAGCCTCCACACAAAATCTAACCATTACACACAATTTACCAAACTCGGTGGGACCGAATAGTGAAACTCGGTCAGACTGATTTAGTTAAAAAATGTGAATGTTAGGATTTTCGGTGGGACCGACATGTCAACTTGGTGAGACCGATTTCGTTAGGGTTAGGGCATAACATAATATCGGTGAGACTGATCACATGAACTCGGTGAGACCGATTTCTGTAATAGGCAAACAGAGAGTTGGTTAGGCAAACTCGGTGGGACCGATCGCTCATTTCAGTGAGACCGAAACGTTACGAAGAGGAAACATAGAGTTTGCATTGCGAACTCGGTGGGACCGATCGCTCATCTCGGTTAGACCAAAACGTTACGAAGGGAAACAGAGAGTTAGCAATCCCATCTCGGTGAGACCGAGATCCCTATCGGTGAGACCGAACTGATTAGGGTTTCTGGCAGTGGCTATGTCAAATTAACTCGGTGGTGCCGGATAGATCAAATTGGTGGGGCCGAGTTTGACTTTTGGTTTGGGACATATGTGGATATGAGAAAGTGGTTGAGGGTTTTGGAGCATATCACTAAGCATTTTGAGCAAGCAAGCCATTAAGCAACACCTCATCCCCTTTTAATAGTATTGGCTTTCCTATGGACTCAATGTGATCTTGGATCACTAAAATGAAAAGAGTAGAGTCTTGAGCTTGAGCCAATATATGTCCTTAGCATTTTGAGGGGTCCACATCTCTAGTCCATGCCATGCCAATCATTGAACTTTCTGAAATATTTAACTTGAAAGGATATTAGTTCAATGAGCTATATGTTGTTATGAATTACCAAAACCACCCAGGGATTAGTTGCACTTTCATCAGCAGTCAACGGTTGACTAGTCAGCGGGTGAACAGTGCATGCGGGCCCACATGTAAGTGTCTTAGGTCTTTAACAATGATTTTAATCAGTTTATTTAGTTAGTGGTGGCCCATCAGTCAGTGAGAGGTTAGGGGGGTTAGTACTAAACATCATTAGGCCCCTAATTACAAGGGCCGACCATCAGAGGCGGGCGTGCTCGCGCGCGTGCAGGGCAGATGCCATGGCCACGGCACGGCCGACAGCTGCGACTAGCGCGGCCCGAGGCGAGGCAGGGGACGGTCCCCCGGGTGGGCGCGGCCTGGCGAGCGCGAGGCCGAGGCGGGCTCGACTAGGAGCGGTGAGGTGCGCGTGCGAGGGGCGGTTGCAGGCAGCGGCGACAGCGGCAGAACACAGCAGCGGCGCATCAGCAGCAGGCAGAGCAAGCGACAGTAGGCTGAGCAGCAAGCAGCAGCTAGTAGCAGGCAGCAGCAGAGCAGTAGCTCAGCGCCAAGAGCAGCAGCAGGAGAGCAGTGACAGGAGCTCAACGAGCTCCGGTCATGGCGGCCGAGTGCGGGGCAGGCGCATACGACGACGGAACGGGGCAGGGAAAGGGGGGAATGGAGGAGGCTCACCACGAGGAGGTGGATGGCGAGCTCGGGGAGGTGCGGGGTGAACCGGAGCGGCTAAAATCGGCGAAGGCGGTCGGCGACCGAGGCGGTGAAGTCCGGCGATGTCGACGAGCTGCGGCCCTCCCGGCTTGACTTCTGTGGCATGGACGATGAGGGCGGTGCCGCGGTGCTGATGGGCCTGCTCCGGGGCGACGGGGAGCCTGGTGGCCACGGGATCGACGATGTGCGTGACGATGGCGGCTGCGGGTTGATCACCAGATCGAGAGGGAGTGAGCAAGGGGAGCGAGTGTGGCTAGTTTTCAGTCCAGGGACGAGGGTGATTTCTTATCCACACGGCTTGCCGGCGGATGCTCGACGTGTGGCCATCCGCGCCATGGGCGGTGGTGCTGCCGACACGAGGAGAGAGAGAGAGGTTAGGGACAGTGGTGAGCTGGGTTGGGCTGAGTGCACTATAGACTAGAGCCCATATACACAGTAGACTCTAGGCCTTTTCTATTTTTATTTTCTGCTTTCATTTATTCTTTTCTGTTGCATTTTCTTTCCACTCCTTTTTGACTTTTGTAAAATAGGTGACTTAGCCACATAGATTCAATGCAATATTATGCACTGCCATGAAAAGTTCAGAGACCAAATGATTTCATTTGAATTTGATTTGAATTTTAAATGGAAAGAAAAGGTGCTGTTGTCCCACTGTTTTGGTTGCTAGGGTCAACTTGGGAATTTACTTAATGTTGGTTCTAGTTTTATAATTGTTCTGGGATTATTTGCAATACTATGAACATTTTAGTTTTGCAGTTTGAAGAAATAAATATTTGACTTTATTTCTAGTATGAATTTGAAGTTGGATTTGGGACAAATGGCATTTTGACTTAGTAAAATATGATGACATGGCGCATTAATTAGCTTGATGATAGGGTTAACATCTGGGGATGTTACAGTTTTCATCACTAGAGTTGTCAACAAGTAAATCATCATCACCTAGCAAATCATCTTCATCACTATTGAAATCAACATACTCGGGGTGTGATACCTTGGGGCCTTTAGCCATGAAGCATCTTCCAATCCCTTCATTTGGTGAGTCAAATATGTCGTAGGAGTTGGATGACACAAGTGCAAGACCGGCAACACCTTCATCTTGAGTATGTTCGGAGTCGGAGTGATAACTTCTCTCGGAGTAGTGTTCGGAGTCGAAACCGGATACCCATTCACCAACATGAGCTTGATGTCTTCGTCTTGTGTAGCTCTTTGATGACTTGTCCTTCCTTTCCGAATCTTTGCTTCTGCGAGAGGGTCTTCGTTCATAACGATCATCTCTACTCCTTCTCTCTCTTGGAGGTGATTCCTCTCTTTTACTTCTCCTTTTAGGTGAGTCCTCTCTTCTTTTGTAGGGAGCCGTACACTCATTGGAGTAGTGTCCGGGTCTTCCACAATTGTAGCAATTTCGTTCGCGACTAGAAGATCTCTTGTCATAGTAGGACCTTGACTTGGAACTTCTCTCTTTGCTTCTACTCTTGTAGAACTTGTTGAAGTTCTTCACCATTAGGCTCAATTCTTCATTCAAGGCTTGTTTCTCACTTGATGTTGTAGGGGCATCACATGAAGCTTTGTAAGCACCACTAGACTTGTTGTGAAGCTCTTCCTTATCCTTAAGTGACATCTCATGAGCAACAATTCTACCAATGACTTCCGTTGGCTTGAGATCTTTGTAATTGGGCATCATTTGGATCAAAGTGCACACGGTATCATATTTTCCATCCAAGGCTCTTAGGATCTTCTTGATGATGAATCTGTCGGTCATCTCTTCACTTTCGAAGCCGGCAATCTCATTTGTGATGAGAGCAAGCCTAGAATACATTTCAGCGACTCCTTCACCATCCTTCATTTTGAACTTGTCAAGTTGACTTTGAAGCACATCCAATTTGGATTCCTTGACAGACTCGGTACCTTCGTGCATATCAACCAAAGTATCCCAAATTTCATTAGCATTCTCAAGGCGGCTGATTTTGTTGAATTCTTTGGGGCACAATCCGTTGAAGAGGATATCGCAAGCTTGAGCGTTGTATTGCAAAATCTTCAATTCTTCCGCAGTTGCTTCACGATTTGGTTCTCTTCCATCTTCGAAGAATTCACCTTGCAAACCAATACACACAATAGCCCAAACGGCGGGGTTATGTCCAAAAATATGCATTTTCATCTTATGCTTCCAACTAGCAAAATTAGTACCATCAAAGTAAGGACCTCTACGGTGGTAATTTCCCTCGCTAGACGCCATACTCTCCTAGGTTGTGAAACCAATCACCAAAGCTATGGAAATCAAGGCAATTGGAGACCAAAGCTCTGATACCACTTGTAGGATCGAAAGTAGGTCTAGAGGGGGGGGGGTGATTAGACTACTTGACCAAATAAAAATCTAGCCTTTTCCCAATTTTAAGTCTTGGCAGATTTTAGCAACTTAGCACAAGTCAAGCAATCAACCTACACATGCAATTCTAAGAGTGTAGCAGCGGAAAGTAAAACATTGCATATGAAGGTAAAGGGAAGGGTTTGGAGAAGGCAAACGCAATGTAGACACGAAGATTTTTGGCATGGTTCTGATAGGTGGTGCTATCGTACAATCACGTTGATGGAGACTTCAACCCACGAAGGCTAACGGTTGCGCGAGTCCACGGAGAACTCCACCCACGAAGGGTCCACAAAGAAGCAACCTTGTCTATCCCACCATGGCCATCGCCCATGAAGGACTTGCCTCACTCGGGTAGATCTTCATGAAGTAGGTGATCTACTTGCCCTTACAAACTCCTTGGTTCAACTCCACAATCTTGTCGGAGGCTCCCAAGTGACACCTAACCAATCTAGGAGACACCACTCTCCAAAAGGTAATAAATGGTGTGTTGATGATGAACTCCTTGCTCTTGTGCTTCAAATGATAGTCTCCCCAACACTCAACTCTCTCTCACAGATTTGGATATGGTGGAAAGAAGATTTGAGTGGAAAGCAGCTTGGGGAAGGCTAGAGATCAAGATTCTTGTGGTAGGAATGGAATGTCTTGATCTCAACACATGAGTAGGTGGTTCTCTCTCGGAAAATGAGTAGTGGAAGTGTAGGCTCGTTCTGATGGCTCTCTCTTGAATAGAGAAGGGGGTGGAGGGGTATATATAGCCTCCACACAAAATCCAACCGTTACACACATTTGACTCAACTCAGTCAGACCGAATGGAAGAACTCGGTGAGACCGATTCAATTCAAAATGCGAATGTTAGGAATCTTGGTGGGACCGATATACTCAACTCGGTGGGACCGATGTGCTAGGGTTAGGGCAAAACCTCATCTTGGTGTGACCGATTGCATGAACTCGGTGAGACTAATTTCAGCAATGAGCAAACAGAGAGTTGATCAGGCAAACTCGGTGGGACCGATCGCCCATTTCGGTGAGACCGAAACGTTACGAAAGGGAAACAGAGAGTTTGCATTGCGAACTCGGTGGGACCGACCGCTCATTTCGGTGAGACCGAAATGTTACGAAGGGAAATAGAGAGTTTGCAATCCCATCTCGGTGAGATCGAAATCCCTATCGGTGAGACCGAACTGATTAGGGTTTCTGGCAGTGGCTATGTCAAAGGAACTCGGTGGCGCCGGATAGATCAAATCGGTGGGGCCAAGTTTGACTTTAGGTTTACGACATATATGGATATGAGAAAGTGGTTGAGGGCTTTGGAGCATATCACTAAGCATTTTGAGCAAGTAGACCATTAAGCAACACCTCATCCCCTCTTAATAGTATTGGCTCTTCCTATGGACTCAATGTGATCTTGGATCACTAAAATAGAAATGAAGAGTCTTGAGCTTGTGCCAATCTTTGTCCTTAGCATTTTGAGGGGTCCACATCTCTAGTCCATGTGCCATGCCAATCATTGAACTTTCTGAAATATTTAACTTGAAAGGATATTAGTTCAATGAGCTATATGTTGTTATGAATTACCAAAACCACTCGGGGATTAGTTGCACTTTCAAAAATGCGAATAACTCCCAGTTTTTATGAGCATTCACGGGCCTGTTTGGGACTGCTCGACTTCCTAAAATTCATCTCTGCTCTAGAAAATACAAACCAACGGGGTAGCTCAACAATATGCCGCTCCAAAAAAAACTAGAATATGGGGTGCAACTCTCTATTTTTTGTTTGCGGAGTTGGTGTGTGTGTGTGTGGGGGGGGGGGGGGGGTTACCCACCATTGCCCCAAGTAAGTGGATACTGTTAGGTTGATCTCCTCCTGTTCGAACCCAACGGGTCGAACGGGCCCCTGACTCGCGCCTTGATCGGGGGCGCCCAACCCTCATATGGTTGGTGGGCCCCTGTGACCTGCGCTATATTAACAGAGGTGGGGGGCCGGGGCACGGGACACGAAGTTCGCCGCCGCCACAAACCCCACCGATATTCCCTACCGATCTAGGGTTAGTGCGGTGCTCACGGTAAGCCTCCACCACCTCGCCATCTCTCTGTCATCGCCACCGTCACCATCCCACCATGGCCAACGACGGGAGCTCCTCAGGCCAAGGCGAAGGTAGGACTACCGCAATCTCTAGCCTACTCCGATCCAGAGGATCTATCAATGGTATCAGACCATGCTAGGCTAAGACTTTTGGTACAAAGAATATACAGAGAAAGAAAGATCCCACCCTCCCCCCCAAAGAACCCTAGCAGGGCAGAGAAAAGCAAACAAAAAAAACCCCCAAAAGTTCACCGGAATATGGCTCGGGCCTCGCCGGCAAAGAGCACCGCCGCAAGGCCGCGCTGTCCCTCTCGATTCAGATGCGCATCGGCAAGCCGAGGCATCCGAAAGAAGGACACCACCCTGCAAAGGGCAAAGGGGGCATCGCAGCCACACCGTTCGACGGCGGCGCGCTTCCGCTAAGGGAAACGCGTCACCGGCGAAGGGGAGGCAACGGCGCCACGGATCGTTGTCGTCCATCAGGCACAGAGGAGAAGAGGAGGATCTCCCGTGTCTCTCTCTTTCTCTCTGTTGCAGTGGAGATGGATAAAGAATAGCAAGGGGGAAGATGAAACAGAGGGTCGCGCGCGTGGCGCGGTGGTCTTCGACCCCGTCGCCGGCGGCCGGACTGACCGCCGCCGATGGCCGCAGTCGCTCCCGGCGAGAGAGACGAAGAGAGCGGCGGGCGCAGAGCGGCGGGAGCAGAGCGGCGCCAGAGAGAATCGAAAGGAGGCTAGGGTTTTTGATCGGGTGGCCGGGCTGCTCGTTTTTGTTCTAGCGAGAGGCGCGGTCGACCGTCGGATCAAAGTGGATGGCTGGGATGAAAACCCTAGCTAGTGCGGGCCTTCTGGGCCGAGAGACGAGCCGGACCAGGCCAGCCGCCGCGGGCGCGCGCGCGGGGCGCTGGGTCGAGGCCGCAGCCACGCGCCGGGCCAGCTGCAAATTTTTTTTTTTTTGTTATTTGCCCAGATTTTGGGCAGATTTCAAATAGTTTTTCTGTGCAAATTTTTTCCAACGAAATTTTTTGTTTAGAAAATAGAAAAGTAAACAGAAAAAGTTTCTGAAAATGAAAATAGAAAATTTTCAGAAAAAGAAATGTTCATGAATTTTACAAAGAAAATAATAAAGTTCATGAATTTTTATTTGGTAAAAGAAAAGTTTCTGTAAATAACAAAAGGTTCATGAATTTTATATTCATGTTTTTCCGCTGCGTAAATAACTAATAGTGCTCTTTTACAAAGAAAATGAAAGTTTAGATAGAATTAAATTTAAAGAGCACATTAAAGTGATTATTAAAATAAATATGATTATGTTATTTTTATGACCAACGTTGTTAATAACATGATCATGTTTTATTGTTGCTATAAAAGGTGCATTTATTTCTATTTTTTGGCCTAACGGTAATATAGATTTAATCGCATAGACAATTGTATGTTTAATTTGACCAATGTTAGATTAATGCATATGATTGTTATAATGATCTCACTTAAATTGTGATTTCAGGAGGCTACCACTTGATGAGTTGCCTAAAAGATGTTCCGGCTAAAAGATGTTCCGGCACTCAGAGGTGACAACTACACTGAGTGGAGGAAGAAAGTAGACCTGGCATTTGTCTGTGCTGAGGTGGACTGGGTTGTGGATGAACCACAGCCGGTCAGACCTACAGAGCCAGTCAGAGAGGCCACTGATGATGATGATGCTGCGTGGGATAAAAAGAGGGGGGATTATGCTCCATTGGAGATGTCATATACCCTCAACAATCAAAAGTGGATCAACGCCAACAAAAAGTGTATGGCATTTATAAATAATACAATTGAGAACGCCATCATGGGCTCAATTGCAGAGTGCACTTCTGTAGGGGAGTTGCTTACAAAGATAAAGAGCCAGTTCACTGGTTCTTCAAAGACATATGCCACCCAGTTGATAAAGCAACTGGTGACAGAGAACTACACTGGCGGTGGTCATGGAATAAGAGAGCACATCCTCAGGATGAACAACATGGCAGCAAACCTCAAGCCCATGGATGCGGATCTGGAGATCAAGCCAGCGCTCCTGGTCCACCTGGTCATGGCTTCACTGCCAAAGGAGTTTGAAACCTTTGTTGTAAACTACAATATGTCACCTGGAACATGGGACATTGAAAAGACAATAGCAATGTGTGTCCAAGAAGAGGACAGACTCAAAGCCTCACATGGTGGTTCACTCAACTATGTGAAGGGTAACAAGAAAAAGAATTACAATCAAAATAGCAAAGGTTCTCCTTCTAAGCCACATGGAAAAGCTCAACATCAGCATCAGCAAAAGTCTTTCCCAGTGGACAAAGACACATGTCTCCATTGTAAGAAGACTGGGCACTGTAAGAAAGATTGCCCTGATTGGCTAAAGTCCATAATGGCAAAGAGAGGTAACAACATTGTTTCCTTTGTAAATGAATCCTTGTATACACAGTTTTTGAAATCTACTTGGTGGATTGACTCAGGAGCAACTGTTCATGTTGCAAATTCGTTACAGGGATTCCATTCGATGCGGACTACACAAAGAAGCGAAAGACGCATTGAAGTGGCAAACGGAGTTGAAGCAGAAGTTGCAGCTGTCGGCGACATCTCCTTGGAGTTAGCTGATGGATTCAACCTTCTACTTAGAGATGTTTTATATGTTCCATCATGTCATAGAAACTTGATTAGTGTTTCATGTTTGGACAAAGATAATTATGAATGCTATTTTGGACATGGCAAGTGTGCCATATGGTTTAATAATGCTTATGTGGGTGATGCTTTACTACACGATGAGCTTTATTTATTATCACTACGTGAAAAAGAGCATTCTGTGTGTAATGTGAATGAGCATGTCACGTCGAACAAAGAACAAAAGAAAAGAAAGAGAACTCATGACTCATCAAAGTTATGGCACTGTCGTTTGGGCCATATTTCCAGGGGGAGAATAGAAAGGTTAGTCAAAAGTGAAATTCTTCCTCCGTTAGAGTTCTCAGACTTAGAACAATGCATAGATTGTATTAAAGGAAAGTATATAAAACAAATCAAAAAGGGTGCAATCCATAGCACAGGCACACTAGAAATCATTCACACTGACATTTGTGGACCATTTTCGGTGAAAAGTGTGGATGGATATGACTCGTTCATAACATTCACAGATGACTACTCTCGCTATGGATATATTTATCTAATCAAAGAAAGATCCGAAGCGTTGGATAAGTTTAAAATATTCAAAGCTGAAGTTGAAAATCAGCATGATAAAAGAATAAAGATAGTGAGATCTGACCGTGGGGGGAGTACTATGGTCGACATACTCCATATGGCCAAGTCCCTGGACCTTTTGCAAAGTTTTTACAGGAGACTGGCAT
Organism: Thinopyrum elongatum; assembly: GCA_011799875.1. NCBI lineage: Eukaryota > Viridiplantae > Streptophyta > Magnoliopsida > Poales > Poaceae > Thinopyrum > Thinopyrum elongatum. Next base: position 462,269,287 of record CM022298.1, on the reverse strand, counting down.
ACTAGCCCAGTATTCAATGCCGGGCGAGCCTCAGCAAAATGGAGTAGCTGAAAGGCGCAACCGTACACTTATGGATATGGTGCGCAGCATGATGAGTTACTCCACCTTGCCATTGGGATTGTGGATGGAGGCGCTTAAAACCGCCATTCACATTCTCAATAGAGTGCCAAGCAAGTCGGTGCCCAAAACACCGTACGAGCTATGGACAGGACGAGTGCCCTCTCTACACCACTTCAGGGTGTGGGGGTGCCCTGCTGAGGCCAAAATGTTTAATCCAAACATTGCAAAGTTAGATCCCAAAACAGTGAGTTGCCACTTCATTGGCTATCCAGACAGATCAAAGGGTTTTCGTTTCTACTGTCCAGACAGATATACAAAGTTTGTAGAAACAAGACATGCAGTCTTCTTAGAGGACGAAATGATGAGGGGGAGCATGGTAGCTCGGAAAGTTGATCTTGAGGAGAAGAGGGTGCATGCACCTAATCCGATGATTCAAGAGCCATTTTTCTCACTACCAGTTGCAACTCCACCCATGACAAATATGGGGGTAGACCCGGAACCTGTCCGTCAGGAGCCGACTGAACCCGTTGTTGAGCATGAAAGGGAGGTGCAGCAGCAAATTTTAGAAGAAGTGCCAGAAGTTGAGGCACAGAATGTGCCAGAAACTAAGGCCCTTAGAAGATCCAATAGAACAAGAAGATCGGCTATTTCTACTGATTATAAAGTTTATAACACAGAAATGGTTCATATGGAAGGTGATCCCACCACATATGAAGAAGCCATTAAAAGCCCTAACTCATCAAAATGGCTAGAGGCAATGGAAGATGAAATGAAATCGATGAGTTCCAAAGATGTTTGGGACTTAGAGGAAATTCCTAAAGGAGCCAAAACAGTAGGCTGCAAATGGGTCTACAAAACTAAGTATGACCCTAATGGGAATGTAGAAAAGTATAAAGCCCGACTTGTGGCAAAAGGATTTACACAAAGAGAAGGGATAGATTATAATGAGACTTTTTCCCCAGTCTCATGTAAGGATTCCTTCAGAATCATAATGGCATTAGTTGCACATTTTGATTTAGAGTTACATCAAATGGATGTAAAGACGGCATTTCTGAATGGTGATTTAAAAGAAAAGGTCTACATGAAACAACCCAAGGGTTTTATCATGGAAGGAATGGAAAATATGGGATGCCGCCTGAAGAAATCCATTTATGGATTAAGGCAAGCCTCTAGACAGTGGTATCTAAAGTTTAATCAAACGATTAAAAGTTTTGGTTTTAAAGAAAATATTGAGGATAACTGCATTTATGCAAGGTTTAAAAATGGGAAATATATTTTCCTAATCTTGTATGTGGATGATATCTTGCTTGCTAGTAGTGATGTTAGTCTACTACTAGAAACAAAGAAGTTCTTATCCTCAAATTTTGATATCACAGATCTTGGTGAAGCATCCTATGTTTTGGGCATAGAAATTCACCGAGATAGGAACAATGGAGTCTTAGGACTATCGCAGAAGGCATATTTAGAAAAGGTTCTTCAAAAGTATAATATGCATGCGAGTAAAGCCACACCTGCTCCTATAGTCAAGGGCGATAGTTTTGGGAAATTCCAATGTCCCAAGAACCAGTACGAGATTGATCAAATGAAAGCAGTACCATATGCTTCGGCTGTTGGAAGCTTACAGTATGCACAAGTGTGCACTCGCCCTGACTTAGCTTTTATCACCGGGGTACTCAGTAGATATCAAGAGAATCCAGGCATAGAGCACTGGAAGATGGTAAAGAAAGCATTGCGTTATGCGCAAGGCACGAAGGACTACATGCTAACATACAGGAGATGTGATTCCCTAGAGATAAAAGGGTATTCAGACGCAGATTTTGCGGGGGACAGAGATGATAGAAAATCCACGTCAGGATACGCATTCACTCTCGCTGGGGGAGCTATTTCGTGGAAAAGCTCCAAACAGTCGATAGTTGCATCATCCACGATGTATGCAGAATTCATAGCATGCTTCGAGGCCACGGGGTAGGCGATATGGCTAAAGAAATTTATACCCAACTTGAAAGTGGTAGATTGTATTCACAAACCACTAAAGATGTACTGTGACAACCAGCCCGCAGTATTCTATGCTCACAACAACAAGTCGAGTAATGCTACCAAAACAATAAAGATAAGGTATTATGTTGTGAAAGATAAAATCCAGGATCACACTATAAGTCTCTAGCATATAAGGACAAAGGATATGCTTGCGGATCCGCTTACGAAAGGCTTACCACCCAATGTGTTCATGGAACACTTAGCCGGCATGGGTTTAAGGGAAAGCCTTATGATTCCTGGATCATGAGAGGCCCAAAAGGAACATAATTTGTTTCTAAACAAAACGTATGTTGTAGCTGTATGATTCTATCGGCAATTAAGCTGTGACAATGAAACATGCTCTATGTACTAATATGTGATGAAACAAATAAACTAGAAAGTATAAGGTTAAAAGTAAAGTTGAGATCAAGGGGGAGAATGTTAGGTTGATCTCCTCGCCCCTGACTCGCGCCCTGATCGGGGGCGCCCAACCCTCATATGGTTGGTGGGCCCTTGTGACCCGTGCTATATTAACAGAGGTGGGGGGCTGGGGCACGGGACACGAAGTTCACCGCCGCCACAAACCCCATCGATATTCCCTATCGATCTAGGGTTAGTGCGGTGCTCACGGGAAGCCTCCACCACCTCGCCATCTCTCTGTCATCGCCGCCGTCACCATCCCACCATGGCCAACGGCGGGAGCTCCTCAGGCCAAGGCGAAGGTAGGACTACTGGAATCTCTAGCCTACTCCGATCCAGAGGATCTATCAGATACCCCCTTCATTTTTCCCCACGACATTCAATCAGATAGATCCTTTTCACCAAATCTCACATTCTTGAAGCTGGAGCTACCTGGAAGTCAAATATGATAAACTGCTCTTTGTGGAGCTGCAAGTCCTACATGAAACTGCTCCAAAGTCGATTTGATGGAGTGAAGCTGATTTTAATGGAGCGGAGCAGTCCCAAACATGCCCTACATTATTTGATAAAATGTGGACCTAAAATTTTTAGGCAAAACTATATACATAGACACGCTAGAACAAACCTAGCACACTATTTTATACCCTCTTTGTTTCCTACACTAAAAATTTGCGGCAAAACAGTGCACATTGTCTTTTCATACAACATTTCACAGTCGCAGGTTCATAGTTGGGCAGACAAGTGCATTCATAAAGCTTCTCAGGAATTGAAAAAATTCCATGTACACTTTTGATTTTGTGGAGCACCGGGCTGCCCAAAATGCATGTCATCATCGTCCTCTATCCGAAGAGATTCATAGGACGCTGAGAAAGAGAAGCCATAGTCGACTTGTTGGGCTCAAGTTTGCCTCACAAAAAAAAGGTCGATCAGCTTGCTGCCATGAAGAGCAGAAATAAATGTGGACTTTATTGTATGCCTGAATTGTTCGGACGAAATGTGAATCCATGCGCAGCTTATGATCTGGATAGCGCTTCTCATCTTCCATCAAGATGTCATGATCCATACTTTCATGTACCCAGTAAGCTCGTGACATGGAAATGTAGGCGACATTCTGAGAAAAAGTGTATCCATCCGTCCGCACCATAAGCAACGGTTGCATTTACAACAACTCTTGTTCGTTAGCAGGTCCTATCATACACACGTGGACTCCAGATAGGCTCCAGGCGGTGAAGTGCTACTGTGCACCTAGAGAGATGGCAGCTAGCCTTGTCGGGTTCTCTTCCTGCCCGGTACTTACCTAGAATGCAAGAAGCACGAAGACGACAGCCGTTTGTGTATGGGATTTGGATTCGGTCAAGTGAATCACACAAACACTCACAGAGTGATGTTGCTATTCCGTAACCTCTGCCAGCAAGTCTGGTCCAAGGGTTGTGAAGCGGGAACATCATAGGGGAAGTAGTGCATCAACATCAAGTGCCGCGATTTGGTGCCTGGGCTCAGATGAGCCCGGGCATGAACAGTACCCCGATTTAAAATACAAAAAAAATTCAAAAAATTTCAATTTTTTTGTGGTGCAAGATGCTCCTATGCATGAACTCCGTGCAAAATTTTGTGAAGTTTGGACATTCGAGAACCTCGTGGCAAAAAAGACAAATTTCAGATGTCTGAGAAACTGTTGAAAATCGCACTGTTCATGCCTGATTTTGTCCTTTTTGCCACAAGGTTCTCGAATGTCCAAACTTCACAAAATTTTGCACGGAGTTCACGCACAGAAGTATCTTGTACCACAAAAAAGTTTGGAATTTTTTGAACATTTTTTGTATTTCAAATTGGGGTACTGTTCACCGGGCTCATCTGAGCCCGGGCTCTGCCTTGAATTATCGGTCAACATCAAGATACAGAAAGTAGATTGACACAAAAAACTAGGGAGAACTCTTTCTTTATTAATGAATGAACTGGCGTACACTGATTACCCTACTCCACACCCAACATGGGTCCAGTTTCCCAACACTCCCCCTTAGTACTTACCTATATATGTTCATGCCTTAAAACTCCAAAAACCCAATGAAAAAATATATGAAGAAAAAGTGCATAGTATACGTTGTTGTATTGCACTAATTGCCCCGTCAAAAACCTCGGGTAAGAAACATCAAGAAAACTCACTTGAGGGAAAAAGAGTACAATCCACTCAACCATCAAGTTGAGTGCTCGATCATTGGAACCATGATTCTAACGGTGCGACCCCATCTGCAAACTATGCGGCCAGGATGACGAGACTCTCCACCACCTCCTCGTTGGGTGCGTTTTCTCGCGCATTATTTGGCATGACATCTTGGCCTAGTGTCGCATGCCCATAATACCGCCCGACAGCAATATCGGTTTCTTCGAATGGTGGACCGCGACAATGACAAATGTGCCGGCAAGCCTACGCAAGGGTCTCAACTCCCTAACTATCCTAACTTCCTGGGCCACATGGAAGCACCGCAACGCAATCCTCTTCGACAACATAACACCCTCCCACGTCAACCTTCTAGACGACATCAAACAGGAGGCGAAACTTTGGGCAACAGTCGGCGCCAAAGGGCTCGATCGGATCATTCCTGTAACATAAATTGTAAACTTTGAGGCTGAGCATCCTCCTACCTCTCTCTGCTCACCCCTGCGCCTGGGCACCGCCATCCAATGTGTATGATACCCAGGACGCCAACCTTGTATTCTATCCCACCCTATCAATGGAATGATACGCAATCTTGTGTATTCGAGAAAAAACGGTGAATTTGCGAAGTTCCCCCCTGAACCTTGCATCTCCCCAAGTATCATCATACCGGTTCCACGCGCACATCTATCGAAGGATGATGCCTGTGACGCCCCCGGCCCGATCGTGCGCTAATCATACACGCAAATGCACACGATCAAGCCTAAGGACTCACGGGAAGATATCACAACACAACTCTAAAACATAAATAAAGTCATACAAGCTTTATATTACAAGCCAGGGCCTCGAGGGCTCGAATACATAGCTCGATGGCATACAAGCGTCAGCGGAAGCATCAGTTATCTGAGTACAGATATGAAAGAGAAACAGAAAGGCCTTTAGAAAGGCGGGGCAAAATAAAACACTACGATCGAAAGGCGCAGGCCTCCTGCCTGGAACCTCCGAACCTACTCCTGGTCGACAGCCAGCTCGTAGCAGAAGCCATCCTCGGGGTAGTAGTAGTAGTCGAACGTCGGCGGGGTAGCTGTCTCAGCGGCTCCGTCATCTGGTCACGACGAACTGATATGGGGGAAAAAGGAAAGAAAAGCAACCGTGAGTACTCTGAAGTACTCAGCAAGCAAGGATCTACACTACATATGCAACATTATCAAGGGGAGGCTGTATATGTGGACTGGGCTGCAGAAATGCCAGAATAGAGAGAAGGCCTAGTCCTATCGAAGACTAGCATCTTCAGCGGTCTTGCAGCAGTAGAAGAGAGTAGAACAATACCATATAATGTAGCAGTAATAATATCAACCTCATCCTGAGATCCTTTCTCGACTCCCTGCGAGAAAGCAATCCCAGAGCCATAACGTCTTCAAACCTCGTCCTGAGATCCCTTCTCGACTCCCTGCGAGAAGCAATCCCAGAGCCATATATACAGGTCTCATCACAGGTATCCAGTTCTAAATTGTATCAATCAGGATACAACTCCGAGTGTCCTTTACCGTAGGACCGGCTATTGATAGAAATGTTCTTCCCTGCAGGGGTGCACCAACTTACCCAACACGCTCGATTAACTCCGGCCGGACACACTTTCCTGGGTCATGCCCGGCCTCGGCCAAACGACACATCGCAACCCTACCTATAGCTCAGCAGAGAGGTCCCCGTCGGTCTACATCCTAAGCGCTCAGAGGTCTTGGGCCATCGCCCTGTGCACTCCGAGTCGTTGCGCGCAGGGAGAAGCCTGACACCAGGAGGGCGCCGGTCCGTCCGTGCCGCCATGCTGAACTGGACGTCTGACAGAGCTTTCGGCTGATGCTACGATGCAGAACGCCCATACTATGCCCACGTGATGGTTAGTGCTATCAGACCAGAGGCCTGCTCGGATCAAATATCCAAATCACTAGGACTAGGGGCTTGCGGTAACGAGCAGAGACTCACGAAAGATGTGACCCCGTCGCCCCGTCTCGAGGACTTGCGGCAAGGGCCATGAATGCCCGGCCACGCCTCGTATTCAACACTCGGGCACCATCCAGGTCAACCCGTCTCGTAAAAGACTGTCGGGAACTCAGGTCCACCTCTACTGGGTGGTACCGCCTGTCCCTTCAGTCCTGTAGTAAAAGTAGCTTCCTCGGGTCCCCCTTCGGGGCCGACCCGTCTCTATCAAGGTTCAGCAGTAAAGTCACAGTAACCGTGTGTCCATAACATCAAGGAAATCCGAGGTATCACCCTCGACGGATGCCCACTCGATGTAACCGTCAAGTCGAACTTAGGAGGAATCACCCTCGATGAGTTCACACTTGATGTGTTGTACGACAGCATCGTATCGGAAGTGGAGAAGGAGGAATCACCCTCGATGACCACGATCGAATAGCTACTCTACAGAGTTAACATCAGAAGTGCTACATGAGGTTTCACCCTCGGCACTTGATAGTAACGCTGCAGTGTCGTTACAACTAAGGGGGGGTGATGTGCGGTGTCGGGGCCTGGTCTTCAATCCCGTTGATCGGGTCTTCTGACGATCCAGCGCGGCAGTCGGGATAAGTGGGTTCACTGATAGGTCTCTACCCAGCCTAGACTAAACAGTTTAGGATATGTAGGTAATTATCAACAGCAGGTTACAATGAACAGGCTATGCATCAGAATAGGTAAAGCAGTAGTAGCAGCAATTCTAATGCAAGCATGGGAAATTAGAATGGGCGATATCGGGATGATCAAAGGGGGGGGGGGGCTTGCCTGGTTGCTCGGCGGCAAGGACAAGGTCGTCTATGGTGTCTTCGGGATCCGGAGCTGCGTCGGTCTCGGGGACGACGTCGGTGTCAGGGTCTAACAAGAGAGAAGAGGGGGAGGAAACAGTATAAATACACAGTAAATATGAGCAACACAAAGTATGACATGGCAGTACGCAGTGCTAGGGGTAGTCTAACGCAGTACTATACGTATCAGGCGTTGCGGGAGAATATCTGGTGATATTTCCCGGGTCTTTGGATTTATCGGATAGACGAACCGGAGGGGGAATGTTGCATGTTCGGATAGTTAGGGACGTGTGACGGACGAACGGATCGCGTACTCGGATTTGTCTCGTCGTTCTGAGCAACTTTCATGTAGATAGTATTTTCATCGGAGTTATGGTTTAAAAGATATGATTTTCTAAAGTTTAAACAATATTCTGAAATTACAGATTTATTATTAATTCGAATTATCCAGAACAGTAGCAGGGTGACGTCAGCATGACGCATGGATGACGTCAGCAGTCAACAGGGGGCCGGCCAGGTCAAACCTGATATGTGGGGCCCACATGTCAGTGACCCAGTTAACTAAACAGAGTTAGCTTAATCTATTTAAACTAATTAGCAGGCGGGGCCCAGCTGTCAGTGGGTAATTAGTGTTTTAAATCACTAATTAATTTTATTAACGGATTATTTATTTAATAAAACGTTTTACCGAGCGGGACCCACATGTCATAGACACAGGGCCCGCCCAGTCAGCGTGGACTAGGTCAACGGGACCCAGTGGGGCCCAGAGTCAGTGGCTGGGCCGTGGGGCCCGCGGTGCCACGTCGGACCGGCCGCCGGAGTCGCGCCGGAGTGCCCAGACGCGGTGGCGAGCTCCGGCGAGCTCGGGTTTCGCCCTCAGGGCGTCTCCGGGGCCGTGGCTTGGCCCGTTCGAACGGGCGGCGAGCGCCGCGTCACGTGGTGGTGTTGGCGTGGTTGGGGGCCGCCGGGAACGGCGCCGGCGATGACCGCAGCGGCGATGGCGTTCGGGTGGTGCACGGGGTCGGCGCTACGGCGCGCTAGCGAGCGAAAGGAGAAGCTAGGTGTGGCCTGCGCGATGCGGGGAGCACGATGCGCACGGGCCCGAGGCCGTTTGGTCACCGGAACGGCACCGGCGACGAGCTAGGCGGCGGTGCGTTCGGGCGAAAGAGGGGCGACGCGTACGGGCACGAAGAGCGCGCGGGGAGAGGGGGAGGGGGACGAGGTGCTCACAGCGAGTCTGTAGGTGAGCTTAGCGTGCGCGGGGAGGGCTCGGAGTGGCCGGAGTCAGCGATGGCGTGCGGCGGCCGAAGGTGGAAGATGACGGCGCCGGCGACGCAGCGACGCGTTCTAGCTCGTGGGGCTCGGGGGAGAGGCGTAGTCGACGGAGGCGAACCATGCGGGCACGGTCACGCGACGAGGCAGAGGCGGTGGCCGCGCGTGCTACGGCGGCGGTGCCATGGCTGCGCACTGGAGAGAGAGGAGAGGTGGTGTCCAGGGGAGAGTGAGGCGAGGGAGAGCCAGGGGGTCCGGGGTGCTGCTCATATACGCGGCAGTCGCGGCGACGCGCTGTCGACTGCGAGGGAGGGGGGGCCTGGGCGTGCGCGCGTGCGTGCGCCAGGTGCTCGACAGCGAGCCCCGGGCGTGAGCAGTACGAAGAGGACGAGCGAGTTGGGCTGGGCCGGCCACTGTGCTGACTTAGGCCCAGCACAGTGGGTCTTTTTCTTTTTCTTCTTTTCTTTTCTGTTTTCTCTTTTTAGTTTCTGTTTTGACTTTTGTTTTGATTTCAAAATACTTTTGTAAAATATGAAACTAGCCCAAATAAATATGGTGCATTATTAGTCACTGCTAGAAACTGGTTTGGCGTCCATATCTTTTTGGTTTGGATTTTATTTAATTGAAAAGGGGTTGAATAGTGCTATGTTGCTGCTGTTTCTTGTTGTTCGAGTCCTTTTACAATTCCAACTAATGTTGCAATCATTTTTATAAATGCTAGGGGAATATTTGCAACAAGATGCACATTTTAGTTTTCCAGTTTGAACAACTTTTATTTTCCACTTTAATTTAATTTGAATTTGAGTTAGAAGTTGAAATGCATTATGATGCAAATGATGATCATGCACTGTTAAACATGATGACATGGCATAATCAAAAGGGTGATTACTGTAGTTAACCACTGGGGGTGTTACAATGCCCATAATGATTTAGTGAACAAATCAGCAAGATCATCACATGACTTAGTATGCAAGATCCTCACCCCGTGCATGTTTTGCAGCTCATGTGCATAGAGTAACCTAGGATTAATATGCTTTGTGAGATTACTCTTCACATAACCCATCTGAACTTGTGCATCTGGTTGCTTGGGGCCTCATTCGTAGATCCAAAAGCAAAGGGGGTCTTGGCATCATGAATCTGGGTGTGCAAAATATTGCATTATTGCTCAAACATGCCCATAAATTCTTCAACAAGATGGATGTACCATGGGTCTCTTTGATTTGGGACACATACTATTATGAGAGGGCCCTTCAGGCTACTTCCACTTGTGGATCCTTCTGGTGGAAGGACATTCGCAAGATGTTGGGCCACTTCAAGAGATCTTCTTGGGTTCACATAAGTACTGGGAATACAAATTTGTTTTGGTCTGATAGCTGGAAACTTGGTAACTCAATGACCACCTTGCAGTCAAGATTTCCTAGGCTGTTCTACTATGCTAAGGATTCATGGATAACAGTGATTGAGGCTTTCAACTCTCAGGACTTTTCTGAGATGTTTAACCTACCATTGTATGGGCAAGTATATGCGAAATTTTTAATAGTTCAAACCCTGATGATCACACATAATAGAATGGTGGGGGAAAAGTATATATAGTACTGGCAGTGGACTTGCAATGCATTCAAGCCTAAACTATTTTACACCTTTATGCATTCAGCCTTGTCTTTCAACCCCTTGCTACTGTGGATCTGGAAGTCTGCTTGTACTATGAAAATAAAGGTGTTTGCCTGGATGTTAATCATGGACAGATTGACCACAAAATATGTGGTTGAGAGAAGACACTGGCATTTGGACGATGGAGTTAACCATGTCCTTTGTCCCCTGCAGACGAGAGACCAGAAACCATCTATTCTTTGAGTGCAATTTCAGTGTGAGGATCTGGAATTACCTTCAAATCTCTTGGCCATATGGTGATGATATGGGTGACATTGTTTCTCAGGCTAAAAGAGACTTTGCTAAACCATTCTTCTGTGAGGTTGTTTTTGTTGCCTGCTGGAATATCTGGATTATCAGAAATGCTAAGGTCTTTAGGCATGAAACCAAGTTTCAATAAATGGAGATGTACTTTCATCCATGATATGTCTCTGATGCAGTACAGGATTAAAGCCAGGTTTAAAGAAGAGCTGCTTAGATGGATTTCTTTTCTGGCTCCCTGAGGTTTTCCTCTAAGGGGCTAGCTGATACGTCTTTAATGTATCTATAATTTTTGATTGTTCCATGCTATTATAGTATCAATCTTGGATGTTTATTAAGCAATTATATATAATTTTTTGGGACTAACCTATTAACCCAGTGCCCAGTGCCAGTTGCTGTTTTCTGCATTTTTTGGCTTTTCAAAAAATCAATATAAAAAAGAGTCCAAATGAAGAAAAAACTTTGGATTAATTTTTTCTGGACCAGAAGGGACCCTAGAAGCATGGGGAGAAGACTTGAAGAGCCACGAGGAGGCGACAAGCCTGCCAGGCGCCCCCCCCCCGGGGGGGGGGCGCCCCTAGGCTTACGGGCCCCTTGTGGCACCTCTTGACCTAATATCAGCTCTATAAATACCCAAATACCCCCCTACATCAGAGAGCCACCGAAATACTTTTTCCTTGCCTAGTCTCTTCCATCAGATCGGTCTTTTGGTTGCATTGGATAGAGCATGCACTTCTACAACAAGTACCCAATATCAGCATGGCTTATAAGCGGTAGGTCTTGCTTCTATAAAATAGACCGAGATCTTTGGTCCTTTGCAGGTGATAGAAGATGTCATTGACACATTTCCAACATCTCTAGGGAGGCTCAGAACTATACCTAGCAAGAAAATTGATGGCGAACACAATGTCCAACCGTGTACAATTTGTGAGGTACGTGAGTGCTCCAACCGCACTCAGGTAGAGAAATTCCAGTCCCAGTATTTCCTCCCCTCTTCCTTATACCTAAATGGGTCCTTGTCTTGCTGTAAAGACCTCTCGATCATCGTGGTCTTAGAAGGATATGCCCTCTCAAATCCAAATCTTTCCAACGCCTTCTTGACGTAGGTCGACTGGTGTACTAGAATCCCATCCGAAGAATGTCCAGTTGCATACATAGACAAACTTGGTTTTACCCAAACCCTTCATCTCGAATTCTGACATCAGGTAGGAACTCGCTTCCTCAATATCCTCAGGTGTACCGATTATGTTTAAATCGTCCACATACACCAAAATTATACATAATCCATCTCGGGATCATCATATAAAAACAAATGGGAAATATTTATTGCTCGTGTAGCCCTTCTGATGAAGAAAATAGCTTAGGAGATTATACCACATTCTATCAGACTGTTTAAGTCCGTACAATGACTTTTAAGTTGAATAATGTCTAAACCCATGTTTGTTGTATCTTGGTTCAGAATAGATATAGTTTCGAGTACCTTCATGTATATGTTCGAATCAAAGTTACCATATAGGTAAGCAACAACATCCATTAATTTTATTTTCAAGCCATATTTACTACCATTGAGATCAACTACGTAAAGGTAATTCCATTCATGACCGGGGAACAAGTCTTCTCAAAATTGACACCTCATCATTGAGTGAACCCTTGAGCTATGAGCCTTGCTTTGTACCATAGTACCTTAGTGTTTTATCTCTCTTTCGAACAAAAACCCACTTACGACCAACATGGCGTATGTGGGCAGGAGTTATACAAACCAGTCCAAACACCTTCCTTTTGTTGAGTGATAATAATTCAGCAGTAATTGCCTTCTGCCAATCTTGTCAATCTCAACTTTTCTTGCAATCAGCGAGCGTGTTAGGCTCAGGGTCAAGATATATGATTGAGGCAATTTTGTTCGCGAAGTTAATGTCAAAATTCGCCATTGCTCTGTCTTGTCCTTTTTGGTTGGGCGTCCCCCAATAGGATTTGAGAAACCAATTTCTCATTCTTTTATGCCTTTGGGCTGGAGCGGGTATACCATCATTTTTCTTCGGTATTTCAACCCTTTCCGTTGCATTGTGCGCATCCACATGCAACTTTTTTGACAGTCTTTAAGTCACTAAAGTGATAAGGCAATTGATTCACTAATGACTGCAAATCTATTATATTTTGGACATCTCTATCCGTCTCAATAGTGGATGGATCATGAGCGTGGATTCTCATAGCTTGCCACGTGATTTATCGACTTTTGCATCAAAGGGATGATTCTTTCCCACCAATGTCAGGAAAAAGATGCTCGTCAAAAATGCAATCAGCAAAATGAGCCATATGACAGTCACCTGTTATGGGGTGCATATACCTGATTACGGACACGGTCTCATGAACAACGTATATCCCGACTTATGGATTGTTGGTCGCTGGGGTGATGGTATTGGTACATATACCTAGCAACCAAACCTATGAAGCTGGGAAATTTTCGGTGTCGATCCTTGCACAAGCTAAAAAGAAGAGTGTATGTTGTAGGTCTATGGTCTAAAATTGATGAGTTGGCCGTGCGTAACACTGCATGACCCCAATATTTAGTTGGTAAATTACAACCCTGAAGGAGCAGTCAAACAATGAATTTAATCCTTTTAATCAATGCCTCAAGAAGTCCATTTTGCGTATGAGCATGCGATACTGAGTGCTCCACTTTTATTCCCATTGCCATTCAACAATCATCGAACGCCTTCTAAGTAAATTCTCCAGCATTGTCCATTCAAATAGACTTTACAAGATAACTGGGGAAATTATTTCTCATTTGTATGATCTAAGAGATCAACTTTGCAAAGGATGGTTCTGTATTGACGGCACAGAAACATTGAACCATTTAGAGGAATCATCGATGAGCACCATGAAGTACCCCAAGAGGGGCTGAATTAGATGACATATGTCCCAATGGATACATTCTAATAACGCGGGGATTTCATCCTTCACACTGAGGGGCGATGGTCTAATGACTAACTTCCCTATAGCGCATGCAAGGCATACGAAATCATCAAGATTCAGGAAGTTTTTCAAGTTGATATTTTGACCACGTGAGTTGTTAATTATTATTTTTATCATCCTAAGTTCGGGGTGGTCAAACCTATTATGCCAGAGGCAAAAGAGTTCAGAGCTTCAAATGGCAGTTTTAAGGGCAGTGTAAACAAGCGACGCTACAATTTTAGTGTAAGGATTTCTTCGGACCAACATATTGGCGGTTTAATGACTGCACCTCATGTTTCTCTAGGGAATAACTTTTAGCTACCATACTCATCCTGACTATCACGGGATTTACCTCATCCTAACTTTCAACATAGCCTTCTACTCATCTATGCACTTTACCTCCTCCTTGATCGGTTCGAGATCTCAGGTTCGCGCGGTCCCTAGGATGAGAAAGATACAAGAGACAAATCCTTTACAATACAAGTAATACATTTGATCTTAAAGTCAATACCAATAATCATATGCACAAGTACATGGGGATGAAAGGCTATGCCTCAACCCATAGCCCAAGTGAACTACTCACAAATCGCAGATGAGTCACAGAAGAAAGACATTGTAGATCGAACTTGAAGATAAATGATTGATAATAGTCTTGCAATGTTGTTGTATGCAATGTATTTTGATTAAAAATGATGGGTATGGCTAGGAGATGGTTGCTATGGGACGGATTAGGGTTCTGGCGTTCTGTTGTGAATGGGTGTCTCTTCGTTGCGAATGGGGCTCGACCCTATTATGAAGTTGACTTGGGATGACATCATGGAGCCGACGAAAGGTGGTATGAGCGTGTGCGCTCGTACCAGGCACCTCCTTCTCTCATGGATGTGCTCCAACGCCTTGGTTTTCTTAGGGTTGATCGTCAATCTTCATATTTCCATATATTCTTCGAGTCCGTCCCTCAAAATAACCCAAACAAAATAAATGGAGGGATTTGGATATCTTACTTTTATTAGTCACTAGTGATAGTATCAGAGTGATTCTCTTAGAATATTTGGGATTATCAGGCTTAAACAATGGTGGAATGAGTGTAAAAATATACTCATCAACTACACAGGACTTGGTCTAGCTGTTAGAGCATCTCAAGCCGATCCCTTATAATTTAACTTATTATATGCCTTCATAGATTTAATCCTTAAAATTCGAGGAGTTAGGGCATCTCCGGTGTGGTACGTCAAATCCCTTCTAAATGCTCAGGCACCTTTTGGCCTCCAACGGGTGACATCAAACGTCCACGGGTATAGACAAATGCCGGAAATCTCACAAACCCACCACAAATTATAAGTAGGTTGGGGGAGTCCGGACACGCTACAGACAAGCTTGGACCCCACCAAAACGCACTTTTCCTCTCCCTCCCATCTCTCTCCTCTCTCCATTGGACAAGGGGTGGACATTTGGTGCATGGGGTTGGATGGCCGACTCCGCTACTGCTGTCCGCGGACATGCCCGGACACGCCCGGGCGTGTCCGCAGATGTTTGGGTGTCTGTTTTGATGGACGGCATTGGAGATGCCCTTAAATTATGGCCAGACCTAACCGAACCTTCAAATTTAACTTCTGAAACAAACTGACCCCTCATCAAAGTCTCTCTTCATCTTC
The DNA here is from genome assembly GCA_011799875.1 of Thinopyrum elongatum. Classification (NCBI taxonomy): domain Eukaryota; kingdom Viridiplantae; phylum Streptophyta; class Magnoliopsida; order Poales; family Poaceae; genus Thinopyrum; species Thinopyrum elongatum. Next base: position 462,254,051 of record CM022298.1, on the reverse strand, counting down.
TTCTTCCTTTTTTCCTTCTTCTTCTTTCCGACGACTAGCCTGGATGGGGACACCAACGGGTCGAGAGAGACGCTTGGGAAGATGGGGAGAGGCTGCATGGACATACACCTAGAACATGCACACACCCAACACACACGCACACACGTAGCAACAACACACACACATGACACATGCACACACAACAACAACAACAACAACAACAACAACACAAGGAAAAACCACATCCATCGAATCAAGCACAATGTTGGTTGGGTAACCGAGCATGGGGTCAAAGCAAAGATCATCCATGACCACTTTTCCGAGGTCATGGGAAGAGGGGAAGCGAGCAACAGGGACTTCAACTAGGATGAGATTAACATCGAGCCATGTGATTTGCATGACCTAGATGCGGTTGATACCTCTTTCTAGTGATCTTGTAATGGAATAGAAAGTGTATCCCACACCTATTTCCCCAGAGGTGACCCTGGGTTATCAAACCCATGAGGGGAAGATTCCCTTGAAGCGATGGTCTCTAGCAAGCTTATGTTAAAGTGTCAATTCCAGCTTTTGACCGGATCAAGCAAGCAAATAGTGATTCAAACACTTATAATAAAAAGAGGTACGGAGAGGTCTTAATGCTTACAACCATGTATTTGTGTTGGGACCAAATATGATTTTAATTTGTGTCGGGGCTCTGGGACTGAGGGTACCTAGGCCTGTCTGCCTGCGGCCCAGGATGCTGCGCGTGGCGCGGGCCCAGTACGGCCCATCTTCAAGGCTACGAGAGCAAGGCCCTCGCGAGGCCTCCAGCCTCGCGAGGCACACTTCACCGAAAACCTCCCGAGGCCCCCCTCACGGAGCTGCCTCCCCAGGCCATCTCGCGGGCGGATACACCGAGGTCGCCGAGCCAGGCCTCATGCCCCACGTGGGTGACGTGAGCCACGATGGGCGCCGCCAGGACCGGTGCCAGCGAGCGTGGACGGCGAGGCTTTCCTCTTTGGTGCTAAAGAGACAAGGCTAGCGTGCGGGTTCCCAAGGCAGCCCCAAAGGCTACCTCTTCGGTGCAAGAAGACCAGGACGGCGGGCTCGTTAGGATGGAGGTCATCGCCGAGCCCACCTGCGCGTCATGGCCAGAAGCTTTGCAAGCGAAGACTGCCTTTCGTCAGGATAAGATGTACTTCCCGTTCCCCTTTTAAATTGGCCATTGTGGCAACCCTTCCCGCCTAGAGTTTTGGGGGAAGAGGACCGGGCTGGTATAAGTACATCTAGACCTCCACCTTAGAGAGGAGAGAGTTCATCCACCCCTCAAGATCAGAGAGGCTCAAGAAGCCTCCCGAGCCGACTTGTACACACTCATTCATCCTTCCTCAGGAGGCAATCCAACTACAAAGCAGGAGTAGGGTTTTACACCACAAGTTGGCCCGAACTTGGGTAAACTGCCGTGTTCTTTGTTCTCTTTCCCTTGCACAAAGATCTCGTGCAGGATTGGCTGAGGGGTTGGGTGCAGCTAATAGGGCGAGGTGAGGAGTAGTGAGCACGCCCCTGAGTTCAAACCTTTCCTTGGGTCCGCGGAGCCCCGATTCCGACAATTGGCGCGCCAGGTAGGGGTGTGCTTCTCTTCTTCCGGTCCGCTCCAGGTTCAGCGACACCGACTCCATGGCCGACGCCCGTCATGTTCTCGCTGAGCGCCGGGCGGCGTGTGTCGCCCAGACCACACCTGTGGGGCATGATAGCCGCCACCACTCCGCTGGCGCCGCAGCTGCCACCACCAACCCAGCCGCGCACGAGCAATAGGACTCCTCTCTGCACCCTTCCGTGCCGCGGGACGGTCGCACCACCACTCCGTCGCTCACCCCGGCCACAGCTTCGTCCTCCCATGGTCGCCGCGGGCCATTGAACACGTAGGCTGCCCTGCTCATGGCGCGGGAGCTGCTGCGCTACCGCCCGGCCAACGAGGGCTACGACGCCTGGCTGGGCCACGTGACCGAGTTCGTCGACGCCGCGTGTGGCGGCCCGGGGCCCTTTTGCTCTCCCCTTGCTTCGCCGCCTTCGCCGCAATTCCGTCCTCGCCCTTGCTGCGTTCGCATGTCCTTGCGGGGCCTTCTCGATGAATCCTGCGGTGGCGGGGTCGGGTGCGACGCTCCTCCTCCTCCCCCAGCTCAGGAGGGGCCTCTCCGAGCCCAACCTGGGACCGGCCACAACGACCACGGCGCCTGCCGAGGAGGCGGCGGCGGCAGGAAGGACAGCCACAACAGCGGTTCACGCCAGGCCTCGCACAACCTGCCTCACGAGGCCCGGTCTCATGGCAGCGTGGCCCTTCCACCGTCGCCGCCGCCCCTGGGAGGAACGACAACGACCAGCAGGGATCAGGGGCTGGGGGCTATCAGGAGCCTCACATGATAGCCTGTATCATCGATGGGTCTCAGGCGCCCGCATCTGACTGCCACTCCAAGCAGCTCTTCTGAGGAGCCAACAGGGCGCAACCCAGACTGGGGATCCCACGGCCGCGAGAGAGGTCGGAGTGCGCCATCACCTTCGACTCCCGGGACCACCCCAAGTTGGCAGCCGCCGCCGGCATTCTTCCCATGCTGTGCACCCCCACCATCAGCAACATCTCGGTCACCAAGACCCGTATCGACGGGGGAGCAGGCCTCAACGTGATCTCCATCGAGACCTTCGAAATGCTCCAGGTGCCTTGGGATCAGCTGGCACCAACAAGGCCTTTCTCGGGGGTGACCAACGGCACCACCACACCCTGGGGCAAGTGCGCCTTCCCGTTACCTTCAGTACCCACAACAACTACCGCACCGAGCTGAGCGACTTCGACATGGCCCGCATTGGCCTCCTGTACAACGCCATCCTGGGATACCCTGTGCTCGCCAAATTCATGGCAGCGACCCATCCGGGCTACAACGTCGTCAAGATGCCCGGCAGCGGCGGCGTCATCACCATAACAGGGGACAAGGGAGATGCGGTCCGAGCCCTCAAGCTCGCCTACAGGGCCGCGACAGCTACGCACCCCGACTCTGAGGACACGCCGAAGCCCCGGAGACCGCGCCGGCGAGGAAGAAGCAGTTGTTCTCTCAGGACCGCGTCGAGACGAAGAAGGTGCCGGTCGACGGCGGTGGCTCGGGCCCCACTTCACCATTGGTGCCGGCCTTCCCCAGGAGCAGGAGGAGGTGCTCGTCGCTTTCCTCCGGGCGAATAGGGACGTGTTCGCATGGAAGGCTCTGACCTAGTCGGCGACCCGAGGGGAGTAATCGAGCACCACCTGGCGGTGTGCCCCAACGCTCGCTCGGTCAAGCAGAAGGCGCGGCGTCAAGCACCGGAGAAGCAGTCGTTCATTGTCCAAGAGGTGCACAAGTTGCACGAAGCCGGGGTCATACGAGAGGTATGCCACCCAGAGTGGCTCGCCAACCCTGTCGTCGTTCCCAAGAAGGGCGGAAAGGAGCGCATGTGCGTCGACTTCACAAGTGTCAATAAGGCTTGCCCTCAGGACCCATTCCTGCTTCCGTGCATCGACCAAATCATGGTTCCACCGCTGAGTGTGACCTATTGTGCTTCGTGGATGCTTTCTCGGGCTATCACCAGATCAAGATGGCAACAGAGGATGTCGAGAAGATGACCTTCATCTCCCTGTGCGGCATGTACTGCTACACCTGCATGCCCTTTGGACTGAGGAGCGTCGGCGCCACCTTCCAGCGGCTGATGCACATCATGCTGGAGCCGCAGCTAGGGAGGAGCGTGGAGGCCTACGTTGACGACATTGTGGTCAAATCGCGCGAGGCCAGAACACTGATCGAAGACTTGGAAGAAACGTTCGCCAACCTGCACAGGGTAAGCTTGAGGATTAATCCTGAGAACTGTGTCTTCGGGGTCCCCTCCGACAAGCTTCTCGGCTTCCTCGTCTCCCACCGAGGGATTGAGGCCAACCCCAAAAGAATCAAGGCCATTGAAATAATACGCCCCCCTCAGGCCCTCAAGGAGATGCAGAAGCTGGCGGGGTGCGTGACCTCTCTGGGGCGCTTCATTTCCAAGCTCGGCGAGCGTGCCCTGCTGTTCTTCAAGTTGATGAAGAGGAAGGGTTCCTTTGAGTGGACCCTGGAGGCGGATGCGGCCTTTGAAGACCTCAAGAGATACCTCATGAGCCCGCCCATCATGGTGGTGCCACGCTTCCGCGAGCCCCTGGTGCTCTACCTGGCGGCTACTCCGCATTCGGCCAACGTCGCGCTCGTGGCGGTTCGAGAGGAGCGCGCCAGCGCCCAAGAGAAGCCAGGCGGCCCCCGCGAGCCCACGGGGCCTCATGAGCCAACGACGTTACAACATGGCACTCCCGAGCTCCCTGCGCCTCCTCTGCCCTGTGAAGACCGCGAGCTCCTCGCGCCCTCTTAGGAGCATGCCGTCACCGATGCCCCGTGCCTCATCGAGCACCCAATGTACTTCATCAGCACGGTGTTAAGGGACGCACACGCATGCTACCCTATGCAATAGAAGCTCCTCCACACGCTCCTGGTCGCTTCCAGGAAGTTGTGGCATTACTTCCAAGGCCACCCCATCAAGGTCGTTTCCGCATATCCCCTAGAGAAGGTGCTGCGCAGCCCCAATGCCGCCGGCTTAGTCGCCGAGTGGAACATCAAGCTGCAAGCCTTCCAATTGGAGTTCTGCACCAAGGGTCATCAAGGGAGTGGCACTTGCCAATTTCTGGCGGAATGGATGTATACCCATGATGGGGAGCCTCACGAGGACCAGTCCCTCTTGCCCGGGGATGAGGCGCCCACCGGTTGGGTCATGCACTTTGATGGCGCCTTCTCCAGGCAGGGCGCGGGGGCTGGGGTCGTGCTTGTTTCCCCAACCGAGGACAAGCTCTACTACACCGTCGAGCTTTGCTTCCAGCATGGCGAGAAGTTCTCCAATAACATTGCGGAGTACGAGGGCTTGACTGCCGGCCTCAAGGCCGCGGCCGCTTTGGGGGTCAAGCGCCTCACCATCAAGGGCGATTCCGAGCTCTTGGTCAACTTCTCTAATAAGGAGTACAAGCCAAAGGACGAGCATATGGCAGCGTATCTTGAGGAGGCGCGTAAGCTCGAAAAGCATTTCCTGGGTTTGGAGTTGCAGCACATCCCGCGGGGCACGAACAAAGAAGCCGATGACGTCGCCAGGCAAGCATCCCGCCACGAGCCTCAAAACCCTAGCATCTTTTAAGAAAGGCTTTTCAAGCCATCAGCTGCGCCCCTGACCGCTAGCCCAATGCCGCTCCTCGAGGAACTACCACCTGCGCCATTTACGGGCGCGCCGCCCTGTGGCCCGACCTCCGGAGCTCGCCTGCTGCTGGCGTTGGAGCCTCAGGCAGGCAGTTGGGTCAAGGATCTCAAGGCCTACCTGCTCCACGGGGCCTTGCCGGAAAAGGATGGGGAAGCTGAGCATGTGGCTCGGCAGGCCACCGCTTATTGCTTACGAGACAGCGAGCTATACCGCAGGCGCCCCAACGACATCTCACTGCAGTGCATTTTGGAACAACAAGGGCGCAAGCTATTGGCCAACATCCATGGGGGAGACTGCGGGCACCACTCCTCGTCGCGCACCCTCGTGGGCAAGGTGTTCCGCAGTGGGTTTTACTGGCCTACGGCTCTTCACGACGCCACCGAGCTGGTCCAATCCTGCGAAGCCTACCAGTTCCACGCCAAGCAGATCCATCAGCGGGCGCAAGTGCTCCAGACAATCCCGCTCTCATGGCCCTTCGCGGTGTGGGGGCTGGACATACTGGGACCGTTTCCTCGGGCGGCTGGTTGCTACCACTACCTCTATGTCGCCGTCGCCAAATTCACCAAGTGGGCGGAGGTGGAGCCCGTGCGCACCATCCCTGTAGGCTCGGCCATCAAGTTCATCAAGGGCCTCGTGAGCCAATTTAGCGTCCCCAATCGTATCATCACTGACAATGGCTCCCAGTTTACAAGCAGTCTCTTCAGGTCATATTGCGCTAACCTTGGAACGCAGATATGCTACACTTCAGTGGCGCACTCGCGAAGTAACGGACAGGCCGAGGGCGCCAACAATGAGGCCCTCAAGGGTCTCAAGACCAGGAGCTTCAAGAAGAAGCTAGAGGCCTGCGGCAAGGGCCGGCTAGACGAGGTACAGTCCGTGCTGTGGTCCATTCGCACCACAGCGACCAAGTCCACCGGCGAAACCCCCTTCTTCCTCGTCTACGGGGCCGAAGCTGTCCTTCCCTCAGAGCTCAGGCATGGTTCCTTGCGAGTCCTGGCATTCGACGAGGCGCGCCAGGATGACTCGCGGGAGACCGATCTTGTGCTCCTCGAGGAGGTCCGCCGCCGGGCCGCCCTTCGCACCGCAAGGTACCAGCAGGCCTTGCGGCGCTACGACAACCGCAACATCCGCCCGCGCACCCTCGAGGTCGGGGACCTCGTCCTCCGGTGGATCCTCTCCAGGGAAGGACTCCACAAGCTCTCGCCCATGTGGGAAGGACCTTTCAGGGTCGCCCACGTCTCCAGGCCTGGCGTTGTGCGCTTGGAGACGAGAGACAGAGCTCCCGTGCAGAACTCCTGGAACATCCAGCACCTCCACAAATTGTACCCGTGACACTCTCACATAAGAATGAATGGGGCTGTACACGCCCCGGAGTCTCCCGGTGCGCCGCCCATGGCCTCACGGGAGCTCCCACCCATGCCCAAGTGGAACCCCATGCTCCGCGCTGGCGGAACGATCGAACATCGATCATGCCCACGCGCCCCATGCTCCGCGCTGGTGGGAAGACTAATGAAGGTGCTGGATGTGGTAGCCTTTTTCCTTTTTGTAATCAAGTTTTTAGGTTCTTTAAATAAAGATTGAGGTTTTTGTGTCTTCACTCAGAAAGGGGATGGGTTTTTTCCTTGCGGCGTTTTCTTGGATTTCATTTTTTAAACAGCCTCGCGCGCCTAACGCCTCCCTCGCGAGCCTCGCGTGAGCGGGGGCTGGGTACGGTGCTTGCACTCGGGTCAGCCCCGACAGCACTAAGGGCCCAGGCGCCGGGGGCTCCGGGCCGCAAGTCTGCCCCTGTGCACACCACCCCACCAAGGCCTTGGTGCCTGAATCCTCGCGCGACACTCCCGAGCGAGCCAGCGGGTGCGCATTGCTCCCAAGCTTCCCACCACGGGAGTGCACACCTCCTGGCCTTGCGCGGGCATCGCGACCCGGCATACCAGTGACGATCGATCCCGTTCAGGGGCTATGGTTAACAACATAGAGTATGAAAACAAGCATGGAAGAAAGTAAGCCAGGAGAACAAAAACGTGGTTTGATACACCATTAAAAGATCCCAGCAAAATGTTCTCCACATTGTCGTGGAATTACAGTAAGATTTTAGCAGGTAAGGAAAGTAAAGCGGCTTAAGGAGACGCGTCACCACTGCTGTCGTCATCATCGTCGCCCCCAAGCTCCTCGACTGCGCGCTGATCTTCGCGGTCGTCAGGGATGAACCGCGCGCTCAGCGCGTCCACATGGTCTTCCACCCACTCCCCGAGGGCGTCGTGGATTACTTCAGGGACGGGGACCATCACGACCTCGAAGTCAAAGTCGGGGTCGAAGCGAAAGAGGTGACTGAAGATACGCGTCGACGCCTGGGTAAGAAGGTCGCGGCTCCCCTCCTCGATGAGCTCGCCCACCTTCTTCGCGCCCTCCTCAAGCCGCTCCACGACCCTTGTGAAAAAGGCAAGGTAGCCGGTGTCGTCAGGCACAAGCGGGCTGGAGACGCTCCCCTTGCAGATGGAGCCCAGGGCGCGGTGAGCCCGCCGCTCCAGGTCCTGTAACATCTCGGAGCGCGTGTGCCGCTACCCCCAAGCCCGGTTCGCCTCGTCCATCGCTGCTACTTCTTGAGCTTGCGTTGGTTTTTCCCTTGAAGAGGAAAGGGTGATGCAGCAAAGTAGAGATAAGTATTTCCCTAAGTTAGAGAACCAAGGTATCAATCTAGTAGGAGGTACAAGCAAGTTTCCAATCTATGCACCTGCACAAACAATCAAACACTTGCACCCAACACGATAAAGGGGTTGTCAATCCCTTCACGGTCAATTGCAATGATGAGATCTGATAGAGATAGGTATAAAATATTACTAAAACGTAAAACCAAATAAAAGTAAATAAATTGCAGCAAGGTATTTTTGGTTTATAGATCTGAAAATATATAATGGAAAATAGACCCGGGGGCCATAGGTTTCACTAGAGGCTTCTCTCTTGAAGGAAAATAATACGGTGGGTGAACAAATTACTGTCGAGCAATCGATAGAAAAGCGCAAAGTTATGATGATATCCAAGGCAATGATTATGCATATAGGCATCACGTCCGTGTCAAGTAGACCAAAACGATTCTGCATCTACTACTATTACTCCACACATCGACCGCTATCCAGCATGCATCTAGAGTATTAAGTTCATAAAGAATGGAATAACGCCTTAAGTAAGATGACATGATGTAGAGGAATAAACTCAAGCAATATGATGAAAACCCCATCTTTTTATCCTTGATGGCAACAATACAATACGTGCCTCGCTACCCCTACTATGTCACTGGGTGAGGACACCACAAGATTGAACACAAAACTAAGCACCTCTCCCATTGCAAGAAAAACCAATCTAGTTGGCCAAACCAAACCGATAATTCGAAGAGAAATACAAAGATATCAAATCATGCATATAAGTATTCAGAGAATATTCAAATAATATTCATAGATAATCTGATCATAAATCCACAATTCATCGGATCTCGACAAACACACCGCAAAAGAATATTACATCGGATAGAACTCCAAGAACATCGAGGAGAACATGGTATTGAAGATCATAGAGAGAGAAGAAGCCATCTAGCTACTAGCTATGGACCCGTAGGTCTGAGGTAAACTACTCACGCTTCATTGGAAGGGCAATAGGGTTGATGTAGATGCCCTCCGTGATCGAATCCCCCTCCGACAGATCGCCGAAAAAGGCCCCAAGATGGGATCTCACGGGAACAGAAGGTTGTGGCGGCGAAAAAGTATTTTCGTGGATCCTTATGATGGTTTGGGAATATTTGAGGATTTATAGAGCTGAGAGGGAGGCCGGTGGACTCCCGAGGGGCCCACAAGCCAGGGGCGCACCCCCCTAGGGCGTGCCCCTACGGCTTGTCGTCGCCTCGTGGGTCTTCTGACTTCATCTCCAAGTCTTGTAGGTGTCTTCTGGTCCAAGAAAAATCATCGTAAAGTTTTATTCCGTTTGGACTCCGTCTGATATTCCTTTTCTGCGAAACTCAAAAACAAGGAAAAAAACAGAAACTGGCACTGAACTCTGGGTTAATAAGTTAGTCCCAAAAATAATATAAAATAGCATATTAATGCATATAAAACATCCAAAACAGATAATATAATAGCATGGAACAATAAAAAATTATAGATACGTTGGAGACGTATCAAGCATCCCCAAGCTTAATTCCTGCTCGTCCTCGAGTAGGTAAATGATAAAAACAAATTTTTTGATGTGGAATGCTACCTAACATATTTATCCATGTAATTTTCTTTATTGTGGCATGAATATTCAGATCCATAAGATTCAAAACAAAAGTTTAATATTGACATAAAAACAATAATACTTCAAGCATACTAATAAAGCACTCATATCTTCTCAAAATAACATGGCCAAAGAAAGTTATCCCTACAAAATCATATAGTCTGGCTATGCTCCATCTTCATCACACAAAGTATTAAATCATGCACAACCCCGATGACAAGCCAAGCAATTGTTTCATACTTTTGATGTTCTCAAACCTTTTCAACTTTCACGCAATACATGAGCGTGAGCCATGGATATAGCACTATATGTGGAATAGAATATGGTGGTTGTGGAGAAGACAAAAAGAAGGAGATAGTCTCACATCAACTAGGCATATCAACGAGCTATGGAGATGCCCATCAATAGATATCAATGTGAGTGAGTAGGGATTGCCATGCAACGGATGCACTAGAGCTATAAGTGTTTGAAAGCTCAAAAAGAAACTAAGTGGGTGTGCATCCAACTCGCTTGCTCACGAAGACCTAGGGCAATTTGAGGAAGCCCATCATTGGAATATACAAGCCAAGTTCTATAATGAAAATTTCCCACTAGTATATGAAAGTGACAATATAGGAGACTCTCTATCATGAAGATCATGGTGCTACTTTGAAGCACAAGTGTGGGAAAAGGATAGTAGCATTGCCCCTTCTCTCTTTTCTCTCATTTTTTTTATTTTGGGCTCTTTGGGCTCTTTTTTTTGTCCGGAGTCTCATCCCGACTTGTGGGGGAATCATAGTCTCCATCATCCTTTCCTCACATGGGACAATGCTCTAATAATGATGATCATCACACTTTTATTTACTTTACAACTCAAGAATTACAACTCGATACTTAGAACAAAATATATGACTCTATATGAATGCCTCCGGCGGTGTACCGGGATGTGCAATGACTCAAGAGTGACATGTATAAAAATATATGAATGGTGGCTTTGCCACAAATACGATGTCAACTACATGATCATGCAAAGCAATATGACAATGATGAAGCGTGTCATAATAAACGGAACGGTGGAAGTTGCATGGCAATATATCTTGGAATGGCTATGGAAATGCCATAATAGGTAGGTATGGTGGCTGTTTTGAGGAAGGTATATGGTGGGTGTAATGCACCGGCAAAATTTGCGCGGTACTAGAGAGGCTAGCAATGGTGGAAGGGTGAGAGTGCGTATAATCCATGGACTCAACATTAGTCATAAAGAACTCACATACTTATTGCAAAAATTTATTAGTCATCTAAAAAAGTACTACATGCATGCTCCTAGGGGGATAGATTGGTAGGAAAAGACCATCACTCATCCCCGACCGCCACTCATAAGGAAGACAATCAATAAATAAATCATGCTCCGACTTCATCACATAACGGTTCACCATACGTGCATGCTACGGGAATCACAAACTTTAACACAAGTATTTCTACCAATCCACAATTACTCACTAGCATGACTCTAATATCACCATCTTTATATCTCAAAACAATCATAAGGAATCAAACTTCTCATAGTATTCAATGCACTTTATATGAAAGTTTTTATTATATCCCTCTTGGATGCCCATCATATTCGGACTAAATTCATAACCTAAGAAAATTACCATGATGTTTAGAGACTCTCAAAATAATATAAGTGAAGCAAGAGAGTTCAACAATTTCTATAAAATAAAACCACCGCCGTGCTCTAAAAAGATATAAGTGAAGTACTAGAGCAAATTGCCTAGCTCAAAAGATATAAGTGAAGCACATAGAGTATTCTAATAAATCACGATTCATGCGTGTCCCTCTCAAGAGGTGTGTACATCAAGGATGATTGTGTCAAACTAAAAAGCAAAGACTCATATCATACAAGACGCTCCAAACAATACACATATCATGTGGTGAATAAAAATATAGCCTCAAGTAAATTTACCGATGGATTGAAGACGAAAGAGGGGATGCCTTCCGGGGCATCCCCAAGCTTAGGCTCTTGGTTGTCCTTGAATATTACCTTGGGGTGCCTTGGGAATCCCCAAGCTTAGGATCTTGCCACTCCTTATTCCATAGTCCATCAAATTTTTACCCAAAACTTGAAAACTTCACAACACAAAACTCAACAGAAAACTCATGAGATCCGTTAGTATAAGAAAATAAAATCACCACTTTGGTACTGTTGTGAACTCATTCTTTATTTATATTGGTGTAATATCTACTGTATTCCAATTTCTCCATGGTTCATACCCCCCGATACTACCCATAGATTCATCAAAATAAGCAAACAACACAAAGAAAACAGAATCTGTAAAAACAGAATAGTCTCTGAAGATCAGAATTTTTATAATACTTATGTAACTCTAAAAATACTGAAAAATTAGGAAAACATAGGAAAATTGTTTATAAATCTTTTGTAAAAAATTCAGAGTTTTTAATCGCTTCTGTGAGTTACTAAAATTCTGCAACTGGATGCAAAAGTTTCTGTTTTTCAGCAAGATCAAATCAGCTATCACCGTAGGCCATCCCAAAGGTCTTACTTGGCTCAAACACTAATTAAAACACAAAAATATAATTACTACAGAGGTAATAATGTGTATTTTATTAAAAAATAGAAGCAAAACAAAAACATAAAAATAAAATTGGGTTGCCTCCCAACAAGTGCTATTGTTTAACGCCCCTAGCTAGGCATAATGCATAGATCTAAGTATTGTCATCTTTGGTATGCAACTCTTTCTTAATCAAATCTTCCAAAACTTTTCTTAGTAAATCTATCCTTTCCTTTATTTCCCTTCTAGTAGGTGAACTTAATTCATGAAAAGGACTTTGATTAGTGATTTTGACATTCATAAACCCGTAATCCGGATCATCACCGTATATATCATCATATAAAACACGTATCTCATTTTTAACGGGTTCCCTAGTCATCTTTTCCAACCAATTACCATTAAATCCTACATAAATTCCCATTGTTATCCAGTCAAATTTATCATAAGTCTCAAGATACAAGGTTTGAGTGATTTCCGAGTAGGGAACTCTCCTCCTAAGATTGTCACTGTAAGATTGATAATCTCTAGATTCCAAATTAAGCAAAGTTTCTTTATCATGGAGAATTTCTTCAATCGGAGGATGTTCAACATATTTATTATAGAAAGCAAAAATTTCCCTAGCCTCTTATATTATAAAATCAAATTCCTGCATAAGGATGATAGTGGCAATCTTTTTAGCTTTAGGATGATTAATATTGGGGGGTTCATAAAACACCTTTTGCAAAGCGGGATGGATGTGTACAAATTTTCTTCCTAATTTTTCAATAAGCATGACAATGGCATCCGCATAACAATTTGTATCGAGAATAACAGATCTTTTATTAATAGGCATAGTTCCCGTACAATCAAAGAATTCTTGAATAACACTTTTCCCAATAATATTACCGTCTCCCACATGAAAAGTTTTTGCTTTATAATTAGGAGGAGTTTCAGTTTCATGATCTAAAGAACAGGATCCAAATTTTTCCTCAAGATTTATACTAGCAGGACCCTCAAAATTATCAATGATAACCTCCCGAGATTCAGACATGGTGGCAACAAACCGATCTAGCACACAAGCAAACAAAAAGCAAACGAAAAGACGAACGGAAGAAGGGCGAATAAAAAGGCAAATCTTTTTGTATTTTTCTGAAAATTGTTTTAGAAGTGGGGGAGAGGAAAACAAGAAGCAAATGGCGAATAATGTAATGTAAGAGATGAGAGTTTATGATGGGTACTTGGTAGGCTTGATGTAGACCTCCCCAGCAACGGCGCCAGAAATTCTTCCTCCTACTTCTTGAGCTTGCGTTGGTTTTTCCCTTGAAGAGGAAACGGCGATGCAGCAAAGTAGAGATAAGTATTTCCCTCAGTTAGAGAACCAAGGTATCAATCCAGTAGGAGGTACAAGCAAGTCTCCAATCTATGCACCTGCACAAACAATCAAACACTTGCACCCAATGCGATAAAGGGGTCGTCAATCCCTTCAAGGTCAATTGCAATGGTGAGATATGATAGAGATAGGTATAAAAGATTACTAAAATGTAAAACTAAATAAATTGCAGCAATGTATTTTTGGTTTATAGATCTGGAAATACATAATGGAAAATAGACCCGGGGGCCATAGGTTTCACTAGAGGCTTCTCTCTTGAAGGAAAATAATACGGTGGGTGAACAAATTACTGTCGAGCAATTGATAGAAAAGCGCAAAGTTATGATGATATCCAAGGCAATGATTATACATATAGGCATCACGTCCGTGTCAAGTAGACCGAAACAATTCTGCATCTACTATTATCTCCACACATCGACCGCTATCCAGCATGCGTCTAGAGTATTAAATTCATAAAGAACGTAGTAAAGCCTTAAGTAAGATGACATGATGTAGAGGGATAAACTCAAGCAATATGATGAAAACCCCATCTTTTTATCCTTGATGGCAATAATACAATACGTGCCTCGCTACCCCTACTATGTCACTGGGTGAGGACACCGCAAGATTGAACCCAAAACTAAGCACCTCTCCCATTGCAAGAAAAACCAATCTAGTTGGCCAAACCAAGCCGATAATTCGAAGAGAAATACAAAGATATCAAATCATGCATATAAGAATTTAGAGAGGATTCAAATAATATTCATAGATAATCTGATCATAAATCTACAATTCATCGGATCTCGATAGACACACCGCAAAAGAATATTACATCGGATAGAACTCCAAGAACATCGAGGAGAACATGGTATTGAAGATCATAGAGAGAGAAGAAGCCATCTAGCTACTAGCTATGGCCCCGTAGGTCTGAGGTAAACTACTCACGCTTCATCGGAAGGGCAATAGGGTTGATGTAGATGCCCTCCGTGATCGAATCCCCCTCCGGCAGATCATCGGAAAAGGCCCCAAGATGGGATCTCACGGGAACAGAAGGTTGCGGCGGCAGAAAATTATTTTCGTGGATCCTTCTGATGGTTTGGGAATATTTGTGGATTTATAGAGCTGAGAGGGAGGTCGGTGGACTCCCGAGGGTCCCACAAGCCAGGGGCACGCCCCTACGGCTTGTCATCGCCTCGTGGGTCTTCTGACTTCATCTCCAAGTCTCGTAGGTGTCTTCTGGTCCAAGAAAAATCATCGTAACGTTTTATTCTATTTGGACTCCGTTTGATATTCCTTTTCTGCGAAACTCAAAAACAAGGAAAAAACAGAAACTGGCACTGGGCTCTGGGTTAATAAGTTAGTCCCAAAAATAATATAAAATAGCATATTAATGCATATTTAACATCCAAAACAGATAGTATAATAGCTTGGAACAATGAAAAATTATAGATATGTTGGAGACGTATCAGTCGCCTGTTCCACGAGGGAGGTGACGCCCCCACTTGCTCGTCAAGCGATGCCAGGTCGACCTCGGCGACGGCTCGGGCCTCCAGTGCAGCTTTTCATTGCTTTTCCACCTCGGCCAGCTTCTTCTTGAGGTCGTCGATCTCGCCCTTTAGCTCTCCACGCCGGGCGCGGAAACGGGTCTCCTGAAGCTCCAACTTTTTGCGGTGGGCCTTGATGAGCGCCCGACAGGCGCTTGCGAGCCTCTCATCGACCTCCGCCTGGATCCTCGCCTCCCGAGAGGTTAAGGAAGCATTGATACCCTCCTCGCGTTGGGCCAAAGAGACTTCAGCGGCTGCCAGCTGGCGCTCCAGCACCTCCAGTCGCTCGAGCTCCAGGCTCTGCTCGAACGACACGAGTGCCAGCTCCTCCTCGAGGGCCTGGAGACTCGCCTCCCATGTCGACAGCCCTCCCTCGGAGGCAAAAAGGGCAGCTCTGCGCGCTCGAACCTGCTACTCCGAGGCGGTGTTTGAGGCCAGGAGCTCCTATTCACGGGCCTCTGTCACTTGACGTCGCTGGTCCGCGGCTTCGGCCTCCACGAGAGCGCGCTCGCGGGCTTCCTTCGAGCAGGCGGACTCGTGTTGCAGTTGGCTGAGCCTGATGGTGACTTTGAGCTGATGCCACCCGCGCGCCAGGTGTAGGCACTCATCCTCAAGGCACGCATCGACATCATAGAGCTCCGCCTCATCGCGCGCTTCACGTCCCGAACGAGGTCATGCCTGACGACGGCCCGGCCGCTCGCAAGCACTAGGGCCCGGCCAGGGCCGAGCCTCGCGCCCTCGCCTGCAGCCAAGGCACGAGTAGGCTCGGCCTTATCCACCGGGGGTCGGGAGCTGGACGGCTCCCCTTCCGTTCCCTTTGCTCGAGGAATCGCCCCCTGGGGGGTCGGCGCCCTTCTGCCAGGTGCTGCTAGCCCACGGTTGCCTCGTGTACCGGCAAGCATAGGCCCGGCGAACTCCGGCCCTCCTTTTCTAGCCCGATGCTGGCTGTGATGGAGGACGCCATGGAGGCAGGGAAGCGGCTCGCTGGGGGCTCCCTCAAATGAATCACGATCGCCCCACCCCCCCCCGCGCGCGTGACCGGCCACGAGAAGCGCGGGTCACGCGATCATTCCTGGTCTCGTGTCTTCGGGAAGCAGTGGGGAGGATCCCTTTTGCTCGGGCGTGGTCGTGGCTCCTTGGCGAGCCACACCCTCGTCGCTCAATGCACCCGCGGCAGGCAGCGGGGGGGCTGTCGCCCGGCTCGGGGGCTCCTTCACTCCCTCGCCCGAGGATGACCTGCGAGAAGGAAAGGCTTAGAAAAGATCGCCACACAGGAGGTAGAGGGGGCGGACCGCTTACTCATCCTTGGCGACCCACTTCCTCTTCTTCAACGCCATGTGCAACGCGCCGATGTCGCCCTCCTGCCGGGTCCTCACCCTGGAGGCGTTCGGCCTGGGGATCGTCGTCCCGGGGATCTGCGCGCTATGCGTCGTGCCTGAGGAGGTGGCCCCGCCCCCAGCCGAGGTGGCGCCACCGGTGTTCGCTGACGCGGCCCCGCATTGTCGGGCGGCCAAAGGAGGCGCCTCACCACCATTCCTCATCACAGCGGCCGAGGGCACCGTACCCATGGTGCTCGCCGGCTCTGGGACAACTAGGAGGGGATTGTCCCGGGGCCCCTCCTGGTCCTCAGGAAGCAACCCCCACTGATTAAAGCGCGACATCCTCCCGACGAAGGTCTCCTTGCTGGTGTAGTTGTACAGGGGGAACCCCTTTTCGGGGAGCTCGCCTGGCACTTCACCGGTCAGGACTCAGAGTATCTCATTCAGCGCATCGGGAGGCAAGCGGCTTGTTTGGAGGCGCATTGTGTCTTCCGGGCCGGTGAAGGCCCACAAGGGGCGGGAGTGACGATGGAGGGGAGCAATGCGCTGATGGAGGAATTCCCTTACCACCATCATCGCTGTCACTCCCGCCGCCCTTAGGTCGGCCATCCTTGCCATGACCCACGCTAGTCTCGGGTCGGTAATCCTCTCGTGCCCCCATCTAGAGCTCGCCACCTCCGGAGACAGTGGGATCTACAGCAAGGGGCTGAACTGGGCTGCGTCCATGTACACCCATTGCCGTCTGAAGCCCTTGACCTCATGGTTGATCGCCATGTCAATGCCCTCGCCCGCCATCACGTTCACGGCCTGGAGCGGCACGCACCCGGAGCACTGGTCGGCGTCGGTCAGCCGAAGGCAGAAGAGGTGGCAGAGTAGCACCACCGAGGGAGTCACGTCCACGAAGGCTTCACATAGGAAGGCGTGCACCTGATAATGCGTGAGCACGGCATTGAAGAAATAGGAGAACGGAGGGAGCAAGCCGGAGAAAATTGCGGGCAGATGAATGGCGACAGTGGTGGCCTCCAGTTCTGTAAGGGGCCATGAAGCGGGCCAAACCTTCGTCCCCCGCCACTCGTTGTAGTCCGATGCGATCATCGGGCGGACCTTGTTGATACCCTCGCGGTTGAGCACCGTGGATCGGCCCAAGGCCGGCTTGGTACTTCGCCGCCGCTGCCGCGCCCTTCTTCCTCGCGGGGCCATGGGGATGCAGTGGAGCAAGATCAATGCGGCCCTGGCAAAGGAAGGGCAATCTTGCTCGAGAAGGAAGGAGCTGGAGGACGGGCGTGCAAAGAAGGGCAATGATGGCCCTACACAGCGCCCGCCAGGCTTTATGTCAGCTTGGGCAGTTGCCGAGGCATCGTGGGGAAGTGGGGGCGTCCCTCACCCCATCGTGCGCCACACGTCGCTCCTGGCCCACAGGCTATTGGGGCCCGCACTATTTCGCCCCTCCAACTGGTGAATCATGCACGCCACAGGCCCAAGGGCTACTGTCAGGGCTCTAGGACTAGGGGTAACTAGGCCCGTCTGCCTATGGCCCAGGATGCCGCACGTGGCGTGGGCCCAGTACGACCCATCTTCAAGGCTATGACAGCAAGACCCTCGCGAGGCCTCCAGCCTCGCGAGGCAAACTTCGCCGAGGACCTCCCAAGGCTCCCCTCTCGGAGCTGCCTCCCAAGGCCATCTCGCGGGTAGATACACCAAGGTCGCCGAGCCAGGCCTCGCGCTCCACGTGGGTGACGTGAGCCATGATGGGCATCGCCAGGATCGGTGCCAGCGGGCGCGGACGGCCAAGCTTTCCTCTTTGGTGCTAAAGGGACAAGGCCAGCGCGCGGGTTCCCAAGGCAGCCCCAAAGGCTACCTCTTCAGTGCAAGAAGACCAGTACAACGGGCTCGTCAGGACGGAGGCCATCGCCGAGCCCACCTGCGTGTCATGGCCATAAGCTTTGAAGGTGAAGACCGCCTTTCGTCGGGATAAGAAGTACTTCCTGTTCCCCTTCAAAATTTGCCGTTGTGGCAACCCTTCCCGCCTAGAGTTTTTGGGGAAGAGGACCGGGCTGGTATAAGTACAGCTAGACCTCCACCTTAGAGAGGAGAGAGTTCATCCACCCCTCAAGCTCAGAGACACTAAAGAAGCCTCCCGAGCTGACTTGTACACACTCATTCATCCTCCCTCGCGAGGCAATCCAACCACAAAGCAGGAGTAGGGTTTTACACCGCAAGGTGGTCCGAACCTGGGTAAACTGCCATGTTCTTCATTCTCTTTCTCTTGCGCAGAGATCTTGTACAGGCTTGGCTGAGGGGTTGGGTGTAGCTGATAGGGTGAGGTGAGGAGTAGTGAGCACGCCCCTGAGTTCGAACCTTTCCTTGGGTCCGCAGAGCCCTGATTCCGACAATTTGTGTGCTAGAAGTCACCCATCGAGATGTGCTTGTTACGAACTGAAGTGGGGATGTGTCCAAATAACATCTTGACCGACACGAGTCCTGCATCAAGAATCAGTTGTCCTACCACAGGCCCTATCTGTCGCGTGGGATTGCCTCGATAATCAAGATAATGAAATCAGACAAGAGCTTTGGGCATTTAATGACTACACCTCATGTATCCCCAAGGATAGGATCCGTGTTACCCTACTAAACCCGGTGTTCTATATAACACTTCACGGTCTCCTTGCTCCCAGCCTCACCATGCCTCGATCTCCATGATCCTGGGTACCTGCAGGGATGAAGATCATGGATAAGACAAGGGGCATCTAGGGAACAATTTTATTTCACACATACGGGATGTTAATTCAAAGCCCTTCCATTGATCCCCACAACAAATACAGAGGGTTGCAAGGCTCACGCCTCAACGCATACCTTACCAAACTACTCACTGATACATCTCCAACGTAACTATAATTTTTGATTGTTCCATGCTATTATAGTATCAATCTTGGATGTTTTATATGCAATTATATATCATCTATTGGGACTAACCTATTAACCTAGTGCCTAGTGCCAGTTGCTGTTTTTTTGCTTGTTTTTGGCTTATCAGAAAATCAGTACCAAACGGAGTACAAACGCTACGCAACTTTTTGATGATTTTTTCTGTACCCAGAGAGACCCTAGAAGGTTCGAGAGAAGACCAGACGAGCCACGAGGGAGCGACAAGCTCACCAGGCGCGGCTAGGGGGGCCAGGCGCGCCCCCTGGGCTTGTGGGCCCCTCATGGCACATCTTGACCTAATTCCGCCTCTATAAATTCTCAGATATTCCCAATACATCAGAGAGCCACCCAAAACACTTTTTGTGCTGCTGCAAGTCTCTGTTCTTCCGCGATCCCATCTGGAGGCCTTTTCCGGTACTCTGCCAGAGGGGGAATCGATCACGGAGGGCTTCTACATCAACCTTCTACCCTACCGATGATGCGTGAGTATTTTACCACAAACCTAAGGGTCCATAACTAGTAGCTAGATGGCTTCTTCTCTCTCTTTGATCTTCAGTGCCATGTTCTCCTCGATCTTCTTGGAGTTCTATCCGATGTAATTCCTTTTTGCGGTGTGTTTGTTTGGATCCGATGAATTGTGGGTTTATGATCAGATTATTCATGAGAAATATTTGAGTCTTCTCTGAACTCTTTATGCATGATTGTTATAGCTCTGTATTTCTATCCGATCTATCTGTTTGGTTTGGCCAACTAGATTAAGTTATCATGCCATGGGAGAGGTGCTTTCTAATGGGTTCAATATTGTGGTGCTCCATCCCAGTGACAGAAAGGGAAAGGACATGTATTTGTATTGTCGCCATTAAGGATAAAATGATGGGGTTTATTCATATTGCTTGGATTTACTTTGTCTACATCATATCATCTTGCTTAAGGCATTAATCTATTTTTATTAACTTAATTCCCTAGATGCATGCTGAATAGCGGTCGATGGGTGGAGTAATAGTAGTAGATGCAGGTAGGAGTCAGTCTACTTGTCTCGAACGTGATGCCTATATACATGATCATTGCCTTGAATATCGTCATAACTATGCGCTTTTCTATCAATTGCCCAACAGTAATTTGTTTACCAACCGTATGCTATGTGTACAAGAGAGAAGCCTCTAGTGAAAACTATGGCCCCGGGTCTACTTTTATCATATATAAAATCCAAAAATACCTCGCTGCAATTTTATTTCCTTTATTTTGTTTAGTATTTTATTTTATATATCTACCACTACAAGATTTGATCCTTGCAAATAACCACCGAGGGGATTGACAACCCCCTTGATCGCGTTGGGTGCAAGTATTTGCTTTTGTGTGTGCAGGTGCTGCTAACGAGGTTCTGTGTGGTTCTCCTACTGGATTGATAACCTTGGTTCTTAACTGAGGGAAATACTTATCTCTACTGTACTGCATCAGCTTCTCCTCTTCGAGGAAATCCCAACGCAGCTCACAAGTAGCAGGAAGAATTTCTGGCGCTGTTGCCAGGGAGATATCACCAAAACCTATCAAGTATCTTCGCATAAACTATCATCTACTTACTCTTACTTTCATTTGCCTTTTTATTTGCATTTGCCTCTCATTTTCATCTCTCTCACTTCTAAAACATTTTTACAAAAACACAAAAATATTTTTATTTGCTTGCTTTGCCACTATGTCTCAAGAAAACACCAAGTTGTGTGATTTTTCCAATACTAATAATAATGATTTTATTAGTACCCCAATTGCTCCTCTCGCCACTAGTGCGGAGTCATGTGATATTAATGCCGCTTTGCTAAATCTTGTTATGAAAGAACAATTTTCTGGTAGTCCTAACGAAGATGCTACATCCCATCTTAATACTTTCATTGAATTGTGTGATATGTAAAAGAAAAAAAAATGTGGATAATGATATTGTCAAGTTGAAATTATTTTCGTTCTCACTACGAGATCATGCTAAAACTTGTTTTTCATCCTTGCCTCGAAATAGTATTGATTCTTGGGATAAGTGTAAGGATGCTTTTATTGCCAAATATTTTCCTCCCGCTAAGATAATTTCTCTTAGAAATCAAATTATGAATTTTAAGCAACATGAGCATGAACATGTTTCACAATCTTGGGAGAGAATGAAATTAATGATAAGAAATTGTCCCACTCATGGTTTAAGCCTATGGATGATCATACGAAAATTTTATGCAGGACTAAACTTTGTTTCTAGAAATCTTCTAGACTCTGCCACAGGTGGCACCTTTATGGAAATTACATAAGGAGAAGCTACAAAACTCCTTGATAATATTATGAAAAATTATTGTCAGTGGCACACTAAAAGAACTCCAAGTGGTAAGAAGGTAAATTCTGTCAAAGAAATTAATACTTTGAGTGATAAAATGGATGCTCTGATGAAATTGATTGCTAGTAAAAGTGCTCATGTTTATCCTAATGATGTGCTATTATCTACTTTTATTGAAAAAAATAATGATTCTATTAATGTGAATTTTGTTTCTAGAAACAATTTCAACAACAACGCTTATAGGGGTAATTTCAATCCTAGACTGTTTCCCGGAAATTCGTCTAATAATTATGGTAATTCCTATTATAATAATAGTATACCCTCCGATCATTAGAATAGTATTAAAGAATTTATTAATTCTAAAAATATTTTTAATGCCATGGTAGAAGAAAAACTGAATAAAGTTGATGATATGGCTAGGAACATGGATAGAATTGCTCATGATGTGGATACTCTCAAAATTAAAAATTTGCCACCCAAGCATGATATTAATGAGTCTATTAAATCTATCCATGTCCCCATTAATGAAAGTAAAGAGAGAACCGCTAGGTTGAGAGCTAAGTGATAATTTCTAGAAAAAGCGATTCCGCCCGGCTTTTATCATAATCATGATGAAGATATTACAATGATTGGTGTCTCACCTATTGAATCTTTATTTAGTAACATAAAACTTGATGGAAAGGGGACTGGAGATGAGTCAACTTTAGCTAGAAGGTGTCCCAATTGTTCGTAGGGTGATGATCTTAATGATAAAAATGATAAAAGTGGGTTTGGAGAGGTCAAGACTTTAGCTAGTGATGTGCCCACTACTTTGGATTACAAGGACTATAATTATGATAATTGCTCTTTAGTTGAATGTATTTCCTTGTTGCAATCCATGGTAAATTCACCCAATGCTTATGAACAAAATAAAGCTTTCACTAAACATATCATAGAAGCTATGATAAAAGCTCATGAAGAAAAGCTAGAGTTGGAAGTTTCAATACCTAGTAAATTATATGATGAATGGGAACCTACTATTAAAGTAAAGATTAAAGATTATGAGTGTAATGCTTTATGTGATTTGGGTGCTAGCATTTCCACTATACAAAAATCTTTATGTGATGTGCTAGGCCTTACTAATATGGATGAATGCTCCCTTGATTTGCATCTAGCGGATTCCACTATTAAGAAACCTTTGGGTAGAATAAATGATGTGCTTATTCTTGCAAATAGGAATTATGTGCCCATTGATTTCATTGTGTGTGATGTTGATTGCAATCCGTCTTGTCCTATAATACTTGGTAGGCGTTTCCTACGTATGATAGGTGCTATTATTGATATGAAAGAAGGTAATATAAGATTCCAATTTCCACTAAAGAAAGGAATGGAACACTTCCCTCGAAAGAGAATTAAGCCACCATATGAATCTATTATGAGGGCCACCAATGGAATTCATTTGAAGGATGACAACACTTGAAACATTGCCTTACGCCTAGCTAGGGGCGTAAAACAATAGCGCTTGTTGGGAGGCAACCCAATAGTTATCTTTATTTTTCCTTTTTCTTTTTTCTTTTTGAGTGTTCACACAATTATGCTACTATTATGATTGTGTTTTTGTGTTTTAATTAGTGTTTGTGCCAAGTAAAGCCTTTGGGATAATTTGGTTGATAGTTGATTTGATGATGTGAAAAAACAAAAACTTTTACGCTCAGTCCAGGAATTATTAACAATCACTGGAACGTTCTTTTGATATGATTTTTTTACACATGATTTATATAAAAATTTACCACATTGTCCTAATTTTTCAGAAGTGTTAGAGTTCCAGAAGTTTGATCATTATTCAGATCATTACGGACTATTCTATTTTAGATAGATTCTGTTTTCGTTGCATAGTTTGCTTGTTTTGATGAATCTATGGATTATATCAGGGGGTATACGTCATGGAGAAGTTGGAATATAGTAGTGATGGTGTCCTGGGCTAGGGGGTACCAACCTAGCCCATCCATGCACTTCGGGTTGGGCCGAAGGGCCCTCATTGTTCACAAGATGGACTCCGGGGGCCGCACGCGGGAGATCAAGACCACATCTACCGAAGACTTGCCGTATACGCCAAGACCTTTTCCACCGCCTCCACGTCAGGATAACGACCTTGTAACCCTAGATACCATACTCGGCGTGTATATAAGCCGAGGGGTTTAGCCCGTAGAAGGGACATCAACACAATCTTATTCTCCTAGCCCTAGAGTTAGAACACAGCTGAAGATCTCGAGGTAGATCAACTCTGTACTTGTAATATCTCCATCAATACAAACAAGAGCAAGACGTAGGGTTTTACCTCCATTAAGAGGGCCCAAACCTGGGTAAACATCGTCTCACCTGTTCTAGTTACCATCAGTCTAAGATCCACAGTTCGGGACCCCCTACCCCAAGGTCTGCCGGTTTTTACACCGATACTGGTGCTTTCATTGATAGTTCCTCTGTGCGATCGATGGAAGGACCGATGGGATCGTCGTTTAACGACTTTAATTCACGGGCGTAATTCTCATGCCCGGAGCTCCCGACGTGGAAACTCCTTTTCTCCTTCACAAGCTCGAAGTGATCCGCGACCCCTCTCCGACCCCCGCCGAGCCCTCCTTCAAAGACGAGGGCTGAGATACTTCTTAGAAAGCGACTCAGACGACGACCGGCAGGAGGAAGCCGGTAAGACCGATCATCAGATCAGCTCGACCAATATTATGACCACGAATCTGACACAAGGTAAGGATACTTGGGCTTCAGGCCCGCGATCCCTGGACATCAAAACTTACCCACCCACCTCCCACATCGAGTACCGTCCCGATAATTCCGGCCCTTCGGTTGTTTGGGATTTGGCCCACGTTCATCAACTTCCCGATGAGTCAATCAGGCAGTTCTGGGCCAAATTCTTGTCCGTCAAGAACAAGATACCAACCTACCAGGACTCAGATATTATAATAGCCTTCCAGTATGGATGCAAGGATAAAGGCGTCTCAAACGTCCTCGCTCGCCGCTACATCCAGACATGCTCGGAACTATCCGATCTGGTATCCAAATTTTGCCCCATCAAAGACGCTTGGCAGGTGGATACAGATTCGATCTGTGAGTACAACCCAAAGCGCGACAGACCTGCACCTCGGCACAAGTCTAGCAAACTGAACACACCAGTCGAGCAACCTAGGAAGAAGAAAAAAGCTCCAGGTCACTACGGGACTACCCTGGATGGCCTCCTGGATAAACCATGCTCGATACACGCTCTTCTGCTTAACTCTTGCTTGACCCATAGCCTTCGCGACTATTGGGAAACAAGACAAGTGGCTAAAGGAGGACCCACCCTTCTTGCGGGCACCCCCCAGAACACAGAAGAGACCTCGGATGAAGACGAGGTCATGATGATTTATGAAACATTCACTTCCAACAACCAGCATAAGAGGGCCATGCGGGAAATAAATTCTATTAGGCAATTGCCAACTCGGGGAGCGTGGATAGACATGTCGATCACCTTTGATCATAACGATCAGCCGAGGTCAACCCTGAATAGGTGTACCTCCGAACTGGTCCTTGACCCCATAGTGGGCAGCTGCCTTCTCCGGAAGGTACTTATGGACGGAGGCAGCAGCCTAAATCTGATATATGCAAACATCCTGGATCGAATGCACATCGACAGATCGTGCATAGAACAGAGTGGCACCACCTTTAAAGGTATAATACCTAGGCGAGAGGCATGCTGCAGTGAAAAAATAACCCTCGATGTGGTCTTTGGAACACCGGACAACTACCATTCCGAAGAAATCATGTTCTACATCGCCCCTTTTAGGAGCGGGTATCATGCTCTCCTGGGACGAGATGCCTTTTCTAAATTCCAAGTGATACCACACTACGGCTACATGAAGCTCAAAATGCTAGGCCCAAATGGAATAATCACTATCTCAAGTGACCCCCACAAAGCGCTCAAAGCCGAGAATAAAGCAACATCACTCGCCCTCGAATCTTTGTCCGAAGCCCTCGCGACCGAAGAGCTAACGACACTACGAGCCGAAGTCGATCGAGATGATGTCGTCCTCGACAAATGGCCGAAGTCCACCTCATTCAAACCGGATGATGAAATAATCAAATTCCAAGTTCATTCAATGGACCCGGCTAAGACGGCGTCCATAGGGGAAAACGTCGATCCAGAGATCGATGAGGCGTTACACAATTTCCTTAGAGAAAATTGGGACATATTCGCCTGGCACCCCTCGGACATGCCATGGATACCCCGCAGACTAGCGAAACACAGCCTAAATATATTGTAGGGCTACAAGCCTGTCAAGCAATCACTCCGGCGTTTCTCTGAACCCAAGCGTCAAGCAATGGGCGAGGAATTGGCTAAATTACTGGAGGCCGGATTCATCCGAGATATAAAACACCCTGATTGGCTCGCCAATTTGGTCATGGTACCAAAGAAGGATAGGTCCTGGCGCTTATGCGTCAATTTCAAAGACCTCAATAAAGCTTGCCCCAAGGACCCCTTCCCCCTCCCAAGAATTGATCAAATTGTAGATGCCACAACCGGGCATGACTCACTATGCTTCCTGGATGCCTACTCAGGATATCATCAAATAAAGATGAAAGAATCTGACCAGGCGGCCACAACATTCATCACACCTTATGGGCCGTTCTGTTTCAACACGATGCCCTTCCGATTAAAAAATGTCGGCGCCACATACCAGCGCATGATACAATCATGCTTGAAGAAACACATCGGGAAGACCGTCGAGGCTTACGTCGATGATGTGGTAGTCAAAACCAAACACGTCAGACAACTAGTAGACAACCTCCGCGACACATTCGCCAGTCTACGGGAGTACCAGATTAAGCTCAATCTAGAGAAATGCATCTTTGGAGTACCAGCCAGCAAACTCCTCGACTTTATCGTATCTAGCCGAGGAATCGAGGCTAACCCGGTAAAAATACGAGCCCTGGACCACTTAGTGGTACCAACAGAGCTCAAGCATGACAAAAACTTGCAGGATGTGTGGCAGCATTAAGTCGCTTTATATCACGACTTGGGGAAAAAGCTTTACGTTTGTATAGGCTATTAAAGCATATAAAGAGTTTTAAATGGACCGAGGAGGCTGCGACGGCCCTGGCAGACATCAAAACCCTCCTTGCCTCTAACCCTATCTTAGCAGCACCAGGCATATGCGAGCCGATGTTACTATACATCTCGGCTACAAACCAAGTGGTTGGCACGGTCCTAGTGGTCGAACGGGACGTGGAAGGCCATAAGTTCCAGGTCCAAAAGCCCGTCTACTACGTATCCAAGGTCTTAACCTCGTGAAAAACATGCTACCCTCACTATCAAAAGATAGCCTACGCTGTGTTTATGGCGTCATGAAAACTGTAGCACTACTTTCAAGAGTGCTCAGTGGCTGTGGCATCTGATGTCCCATTAAGTGACATAATCAACAATAGGGATGCAATGGGGTGTATAGCCCAATGGGCAATAGAGCTCCTACCCTTTGAAATCACCTATCCACCGCGCCGAGCTATCAAATCTCAGGTGCTGGCCGACTTCGTGGCGGAATGGACAGAGGCCAAACTCCCCCGAGAATAAATCACCTATTTGCATTGGACCATGTATTTCGATGGCTCCAAAATGGTTGTTGGCTTAGGGGCTGGCGTAGTACTCACATCACCCACAGGAGACAACATACGATACGTGCACCAAATCATGTATACGGACTCCAACAACGTGGCTGAATACGAAGCCCTTTTACATGGGCTCCGGATAGCGGTCTCCATGGGCGTTAAACGCCTGGAGGTCCGAGGCGATTCAAACCTTGCCATCTCCCAAGTCAACGGTGAATTTGATGCCAAGGACCCAAATATGACTGCTTACCATAATGCCGTCTTAAAGATCTCGGCCAGGTTCGAGGGACTGGAATTCCATCACATACCCCGATTTAGCAACCAAGCCGCACACATACTCACCCGAATGGGTGCCAAATGGGACAAAGTCCCCGACAATACCTTCCTCGAACAGCTCTTCAAGCCATCCATGGTCTGGCAAGATGACCTGGGGGCGCCGGCACCAAACGATGTTAGTCGATCCACCCCGCCCGAGGACGATGGGGAAGACGGCATAATGGGTGGCTCGAACATTCAGGAAACAACTTCCGCACAAGAAGTCATGGCAGTCATCGCACTCTGGACCCAGCCGCTACTTGCCTACCTGCTCCATAAGGAACTCACTGATGACCAGACCGACCCACGTTGGATAGTAAGGCAATCCAAAGCCTACAAGGTTCACGAAGGAGAACTCTATAAGTTAAGCACTACGGGCGTCCTCCAACGATGCATATCTGAGGAGGAAGGAAGGTCACTTCTTTAGGAAATACACTCCGGCATGAGCGGACATCACGCCGCTGCTCGGACCTTGGTCAGTAAAGCCTTCCGAGCTAGTTTCTATTGGTCGACTGTGGGCGCCGACGCCTCCGCGTTAGTACAACGTTGCCCAGGTCATCAAGTGTTTGCCAAACAAAGCCACATGCCCCCCCCGCAGTTCTCCGCACTATCCCTATCACTTGTCCCGTTGCAGTCTGGGGGCTAGATATGGTCAGCTCTCTCAAGGGCAGATCCAGAAAAAAATAAATACTTACTTGTCATGGTCGACAAATTCAGTAAATGGATCAAAGGAAAACCAGTCACCTTCGCCGAAGCTACCCAAGTACTTGAGTTCATCTTCGAGGTAGTACATCGTTACGCTATCCCACACAGTCTGATTACAGACAATGGGACAAACTTCATGGCTAAAGAGGTCAAAGCATGGTGCAGAAAAATGGGCATCAGGCTCGATTACGCATCTGTCTACCACCCACAGTCTAATGGGCAGGTAGAACGGGCAAACGGACTAATCCTAAGCGGCATCAAACCAAGGCTAGTGCGTTCCCTCTAAAAAGCTGATTGCAAGTGGGTAGAGGAACTCGAATCCGTCCTATGAGGCTTGCGCACCACCTCGAATAGGTCCACCGGATACACCCCGTTCTTTATAGTTTACAGCGCCAAGGTAGTCCTTCCTTGAGACATCATTCATGATGCACCTTGGATACACATGTATGAAGAACGGGAAGCCGAGCTCGATCAGCAATATGCCCTCTAGGAGGAGCGTAACGTCGCTCGAGCACGATCGACTATATATCAACAGCAAGCCCATCGCTACCATAGTAGGGAGGTCCATGCAAAGGTCTTCAACGTCGGGGACCTGGTCATGAGGCTCCATCCAGAGAAGCAAAAACATAAACTCTCCCCTAGGTGGGACGAACCATTCATGATCGACCAGGTACTAATCGTAGGCGCTTACCGCATTCGGGATCCAGAGGACGGATGTCTAGAGCCTAACCCCTGGAACGCAGCTCTGCTCCGACGCTTCTATGGTTGAAACCCCGAGCACCGCCCGTCTATGTACATACACTACTTCACCTTTTTATTTTCTTTGTTCTAGACACCTCGGGGGCATCTTCCGCCTGACCTCGGAAACAAATATTATTATGGCATGTTCTTTTCAAAATATGCGTCGTTCCACCCCTTACATCCATTGTCTGTCAAGCCACAATATGCATCGATTATACTTAAGATCTGGTCAAGCTGGGTTCCCGGCTCCTGTGTTTGCCCCTTACGTTCCCGATCGTTTGGCTAAGGGCTAAAGGGATCACCACTGTGATTGTTACTCCCGGGTTATCTGGTGTAGTACCTCAGACGGACAAAGCCAAAAGCTAGCACTCTTAAACGTATGAACCGGTCGGTCACGACATCGGAGTAATGTGGATGGGGTCTGTCAAAACCCCGACCAGGGGCTTTACCCCCGAGGTCACCCGTCTTCAGACACATGTGTTCAACACAACTACCCGAGGAAAGGAACTGTTGGACGAACTATTTTTCTCGGAGGATGTTTCTTACATTAATAAGTAATATAACATAACTCTCCGCCTCCCTCTCGTCGTTCGCACCATATAGCCGGATTGCCTGGTCCCTGAAGCATCTAGTCCGATTGCCCCGGCCAGTAGTATGGGACACTTCTCGGCCATTGGCCGAGGAGGTAGAAGACGATGGCTGGTTGACAGAGTTCGGAAGTACGGATAGAACACTGACATAAAAAGTACTTCGGTACATAGAGTCATAAGCAAAATAATATGTAATTACACCTAGTCTAGACCATCTATTAAGGTATCTAGAGCACAGTCTTTCTGCGAGAACTAAGCAACAGGCATGACACTTTCATATGCAAGCCTAGTGGGTATCTCCTTTCCGTCCGGCCCCATGGGCCCCACCTCAACCAAGGACGTCGTGTCAATCCTTGTGTACTGGTTCTTCACCATGGCCCAGGCCTCCGCGCTCCTTCTCGACAGAGGATGCCTTCCAAGCCTGGATTCGATGCTGAGCTCTTTTTAGCTACTCGGCAAGGATGTCCATGTCTTCCGGCACTTGCTCCACTTCGGGCCATAAAGCTCTGAAGACGTCCTTCATCGCCTTCTGTGCATTTTCATGCACTACAGATAGATGAGCCACCATATCTTCGGGCACCGGACCATGGGCATCAAGGAGCAGACCAGATAGAGATGCTGCTAAAAAAACAAAGTCAGCCTGCTACACCAACGCGGATAATCCTCACATGGACATGATTTTTGAAATCACAACTTACCATAGATCGTCTCATCAGTCCGACGATTCTTCGATTTAGCGGCAGCCAGTTGAGCCTTCAAGCTCTCAATTTCTTGGGCTTGTCGAGCATTTTCGGCCCTTAGCGCATTAACGCCATCTACCCTTTTGGTCACCACATGCTGGTTTGCTTGGCGCTGTGATTCTGCATACATCAAATCCTCGTAGGCCTATTTCAGATCCCTTTCAAGGTGACCTAGGGCTTCCGTTGCTACATTGGATTTAGTTATCATGCCATTTCCTCATCTCCATAACAGCGATAAACGTACCCATATAAGCACTTACCGTGCGCCTCCCTGGTGAACTTTTTCACCTGCTCTACCTCAGCCAAGGCGGCATCTAGCTTCCCCTAGGTCTGGGTAAGCACCTCGGTTAGGTGCTCGTTCTTAGCGTGCACTTATGTCAAGAACACCATGCACGATCAGTATTCAAGCCTTGCTACGGTCGTGTTCGCCCATACCAAGACTTATAGGCTACTACCATAATAGGCAGGCTTGTTTTTCTTTAAACAAATAAGGAGTTGCGCGAGTCTGAGGCAATATGAACTTGAGTAAGGCCTTACCCGTAAACCTTGTGAGATGACGTCCATCAAATCATCAAAAGCACCTCGGGTTGCCCCGAGGTACTCGTTCACTGCACTAAGTGCATTGAACTCTCGATCTGAGAAGGCCAGATTCCTTAGCGAAGTCTTCTGTCGCATATAGTTCACGGCACATTGGACTTCGGATGGCGTAGTAGAGCTGGTCTCTGAGCCCTTGGGCTGGGGGACCTCGGGAGTCATTCTCGGGGAAGGTCACACTTTGGCTTCCCTATGCGAGGATGTCGTCACACCGGCCCTCACACTTTGGTCTCTGAATCTATCCAGGGATAGTGCTGAGAGATCCACTCCTCCTCGTCAGTGATCTTGTCCTCTGATGCACTGGCAACCTCAACTCCAAGCTGACGCATCAGAATCTTGTGATGACTGCGAGATTTCTTCTCAGACACATGTGCCATATACTGCCCGTGAGCCTCCATACAGAACAACTTCTTCATCTTCTGCTTGAGCTTCTTAGCCCAAGATGGCTCCACTCCAGAGGGCTCATAATCTGGCTCATCATCCTTGTCTGCCTCAGCCTCATCATCTCCCAAAGGATTCTCTGTATCCGGAACAGGAGTGCCCCAGTGCTCCTTCTGTCTCAGTTGAATAATCTCATGGGAGACCAAGTCACCGGTCTCCAACCTGATATTAGGATAGGTGTATTCCCATGCCTTCTCAATAAGCAACATCAGGAAGGGGCCATAGATGGGACACTTGCGCTCAGTGATGGCAGAGAGGAGCTCTGACCACATGATATGAGAAACATCCAAAGACTCTCCTGTGCTTGCCTCATTCTCATGCCGACAAAAGAGCAACAGATCCACATGGTAGGAGTGAACCTGATCCAAGTTCCCAATACGAGGGAAAAGAGTGTGCCTGAACATGCGATGAAGAATATCTAGAAAAGGAAACAGCTCATATGTCTTCTTCTTCATGACGGGATTAACCTTCACTGTGCTATATGGCCAGAGAGCAGACTTGTGAGTAGAAGTGGTCTCCTTGTGGGGGCGAAAGTCAACCGGGTTGTCAAGCCCCTGGTCCTCATAACCCAAAAGTTCCATGAAAGCCTTCCATTTGACTGAGAGAAGTTTGCCATTTGTCATCCACGTCATAGTCCTTTCCTCATCAGTGCCTAGGTGAATAGTGGCATAAAATTGAGCCATAATGTAATGTCAACATCAAAATCCTTGTTGAACTCCATGAGCTTGAGGATATTCAGCTGAGCACACATATCAAGAGCCTCTCCAAAGTAGGCACGGTCCTTCTCCAAATAAGGAATGCCAATGGATCGGACACTCACAAAGAGGTTCTTCTTTGCTTTGAGCACATCAAAATAGATAGACCACCGCTGCTTGTTCCAGAAGGGGCGATTGATAAGAGCAGGTTCTTGAGTTTGGGAATACGGATTGCGGCGATGAGCCACACAAAACTCCTTAGCAGACATCTCTGA
The DNA here is from genome assembly GCA_011799875.1 of Thinopyrum elongatum. Lineage (NCBI taxonomy): Eukaryota > Viridiplantae > Streptophyta > Magnoliopsida > Poales > Poaceae > Thinopyrum > Thinopyrum elongatum. Next base: position 462,221,827 of record CM022298.1, on the reverse strand, counting down.
CACGGACTTGACCTTCGGCTTTGGCTTGTTAGCAACGTGCTTGGTAGTATACTTGGGCTGCATTGGTTGAGCACTAGAAGATGCACCAGTCCCCTCAGAAGTGCGATAGCGCTTTGACCCTCTAGAACGCTCGGGGTTCATGCGACGGACTTGATGCTCAGAGTTGCCATCACCTGTAACCCACAAACGAGAGCGAGGGAAAGCAGGTGTAAAGCATTGAATAAGCCAAACAAAAAGAAAGGAAGCAATATGGATCAAAGATTGATATGAGGGAAGGGGAAGTTGGCATCCCGAGCAGTAGTACTGCTCCAGAGGAGTGGTAGTACCGCCCCAGGCGGAGGTCAACAAACAAATCACTACCGCTGTTGGATCCGGTACTACCGGGGGTGCCAAATTGAAATTTCCTCCTACCAAACTTCAATCCACCTAATCTAGCAGTCTTCTACGCCCTACTCAAGCCTCGATTTGACCAAAAATCAATGGATGCCACACATATTGCCCAAAAACCTAGATTCAAAGAATAGAGCCATAGGAGAGAATAACTGAGGCAATACCGGCATCCATGGCAAGAGGAGAAGGTGGGGAACAATCCCATCGGACAGAAACACGGAAGACGACATGGAAACGGCAGCCCAACGGCGGCCCTCCGCTGCCTGTTCATTGCCTGTGAGAGGGAAAAGGAGTGGGAGAGAGATATGAACGGGTATGGGGGAGAAAAACTCCTCTGGCCCAACTCATAACCCCCACACCCCGCCCAAGAGCGGTAGTACCGCTCGCAAGAGCGGTAGTACTACCCCGGTACTACACAGCGGCAGGAGGCCTGGTAGTACCGCTCCGAGCGGCAGTACCGCAGGAGCCAGCGGTAGTACTGCTTACAACTTATAAGCGGTAGTACCGCCCAGTCTCAGTGGTAGTGCCGCATAAGCGACAACAAGCAAGAACAAAGAAGGAAGGGGCTTATGCAAATAATGGAGAGCAAGGGGAAGGGATGGCTTGGGATGGAGACATGAAACACCGGCAAATGGAGAGAGCTACTCCAAGTGCAAAAGACAAACAAACACGAGAAGCATACTTGAAGTAACTCAAAGTACAAACAAAGTCCTATACGACTAGAAGAGATCAAAGAAGGGCAAACACCTCTCAAGGAGAGGGCGGTGACCGAAGTCACCTATGTTTGAGTCAATTGGTATGGCACCGCGAAGATTTTAACCTTGGACCCATGACCAAAACTCATCTTTGAAGCACAAGTACCATAAAAAATGGCTAATGTGAAAGACTTGATCAATTTATGCATAATGGGGGGAGGGAGAGTTCACACTGGTACAGCGAGCTGCTATACAAATGATTTTTAACCCCTTTCCACGACAACATTTTAAACCATCACCAAGTGAGTGTGTGCGATAGGGGGGTCCTTCCCACACGACCCAAAAACCGTCGGGGATAGGGAGCCATGATGCAGACGCCTTGCCAAATGTAATCGTATGTGATGTAGCACACACTAACTTCTGTCACACGTGTGGGATCGGTGATTAAACATTTCTAATGATGTAGTGAAACCAAACGGTGTGTCATAATTAACCATTTGGGAAACAGTATCTAAGGCACACGGGCCAACATATGAACTGTGTGCGATATGTGCCCCATCGCACACGAGTTTTCTTCGGAACTCGTCTGCCATGCGTGACTCTATCGCACACGTTTCCGAACAATTAACTATGTGCGATAATGTTCTATCAAAAATGGTTCAAGTGCCCCTTCGCACACATACAAGTGTTGCAGACCGTTTGTGATTTGTTGTGTATCACCGACGGTTGCAGTAAAAGTGACGTATGCTTTTCGTTTGCGATCCCACACGTATCCTAAAAAGTTTATGACTGAGATTGTATTTTACATTGGGCATGATTTACTCTGAGCTCTTGTATGCGATAATGTGGTATCACAAACGGTTCCGGGGCCCCTACGCACACGTAGTAGTGCTGCAAATTGTCTGCGATCTGCTGTGTATCACCGACGGTTCCGCTACGATTGACGTATGCTTTCCGATGTGGATCGCACACACTCATTTAGTTGAACCGTGTGCGCAGCAATTGCCAGGTTAAAGCAAAAAATATCCCATTTGAATTGGCATGCAAAAAGCAAATTCGCCACAATACGCAATTAAACAAATAGTGTCCACAGGAAGAACATTCATCAGATTTAGCAACAATTGCAATTGAACAAATGGTAGCTAAATTCCAATGATTTCTTGACATGTATATGCATTACATAATTAATCATAGTGTACGAAATACGAAGACCTCATCACATGGAAAACAATGGATCCATGCATATATGTTTAGCGGCTAACTCTTACTCAATGTTTCAGGAGAAGGCATGCTGAAATCTTCATTATCACCAGTGGGATTGATGTAGTGATTCAGGAAGAAGTCGCTGATAAATCTCCGAACCATTAGCAATTCACCAGCGGGGAGCGGTTCAGGGGTCCTCGGTTCTAAGATGAGCTGCAGTATTTTTGAGATCAGAATGTACCATATGAGTGGAGTAGAAGATATTAATTAAGATAGACTTACTGGTACTAATTCGCTAGCATCTTCACAACTATCACCAGATTTGCAGATGGAGATCATGTGTCTGCAAACATAGTATCCACAAAGGTTGGTCCCTGCTTGTTGCTGAGGACACTATTTTTTTGTACAGAATTAGTCATGTATTTGTCCTATTAGGAACAACCTAACCGGTGTTAGATCTATTTTTTTTTCTTGGGACAGAAATAGAAAGAGGTTTATTTAGAAGCTTGAATATTTGACTAGCGTAAGAAAAGGTATTTGCAAACTATTGGATACATTTTCCGAAAATAACAGATTTCGGTGTGTTACCGGAGAAATGATCTCGTGCTGCAGAGGTAGTTCTCTCTTGAACAGGTTCCCTGGTTTAGTTTTCCACAATGCGAACACACTAGAAATGAAGATGAATTTTCACAACATCAATTATTGAACCAGATATGAATGCAAATTAATTTCAACATCATAGAATTCAATACCTATCCATGAATTGCTGAAGATGCGTCAGATCCTGAGAGTTTATTGACTCTCTGAGATAATCCATGTAGTAAACCGTGTTCTTGTTTGGAACAATGAATACCAAGATTTAGTGATTGCTACATATTAAGAAAGCCAAGAACTTATGAATTATGTCGAAATCTGAAAGACAATCAGTGTATGCGTGGTTGTTTATTTGACTTACCGTTCATGAATGGCCACAAAAATGATTTTGCATGGGACGTGTTTTCGAAGATACGGGCGACCATGTTAATGGCCCACTCCCGTTCATCCTTACCATGTAATGTTGTGCCATTTGCTAATGCAGGATCTATGAAATACACACTCTCCCTTTTTCTTCTCTGTGCGTTCAATCCCCTGAGAGGAAAAAAATGCAGTTAGCTGTTTATCATTTACAACCTTGTATGGAGAAGTTGATCAGACTTTGTTAAGTACTTACAAAATCAGGCATCTAACAGGAGTGGCATCGAGCTCGTTGAAGTTGAAGAAGAGATGTAAGTCCTCAAAATCCACACTGATGGAACCAGGATTGTGTCGGAAATGATCTCTGTTGTAGCAGACTAGCAGAACATGATGACCTGCTAACATTTGATCCATGTAATATTTATGTAACTCGCGGCAACTAGACCTGCACTCATCAAAGTATTCGCCAACAAGAAATGGCTGGCCATGGACGTAATTGTGTGCTTCAAGTACATCTGCTTTATTTTTAGCTGCTTTATTTTTAGCAAGCACCAAATCTATTTCTGCATCATTCATGCCGTCAGAAATAATATTACTCTCCGATTCGAACAACTTGTTGTTAATTTGGTTCTGGGCGATGAGTGCTTTAAGTAAGAGGCAATCGTTCTCATTCCTCTTCGGTCTATGGGTGCGCTTCCTCACGGGTGCAACCTTTTTGCCAGCTTCCTTCTTGGTACTTGAAGCACTTCTGGTACAAGGTTTGGATAGCAGAAAGGCAGACTGCCGAGCAGATGCTAAAGCTTCGACGGATTGCTTAGCAGGCGATTTAGCTATGCCAGACTGCTGAGCTGGCGGTGCTGCCGTGACGGACTGCTAGTCTGTAGGAGTAGAGACATCAGACTGCTGACCATGCGTTGAAGCTATGTCGGGTTTCTGCGCAGGTGGTGCCAGCTTGTCGGTGTGCTGAGGAGGCCATGCCAACGCATTGGTTTGCTGAGTAGGCAGGCTGACGCATTGGTATGCTGATCACGTGGTTGCGGACCGACGAACTGATGAGCAGTCGGTTCTGGACCTACAGACTACTTAGCAGGCGGTTTTGAAGCATCAGACTGCTGAGCAGTCTGTTCCACCAGGTTGGTCTGCTGAGCATGTGGTGCAGCTGGGTCTCCCCCCGCTGCTTCAGTGGCCGGCATCTGAACCGGTGGTGCGTCTTCAGCAGTTGTAGGCCTTGCCACTAGGTGCTTTGGGGCGGACGATGACTTGGCCTGTACGACACAAAGTCAGGTGGGCTGATCATAGGTTGATGCATCAGCCGTCGGATTACGAGTATTAGGTTCCTTGGGGGAAGCACACGAGAGCTACTGTGGCAAGGATAGTATCACTGGTTGAGGGGCGACATTGGTTGCTCTTGGTGGGGCTTCAGGGATCTCATCCATGAAGTCTATTACCTTTCGTGGCCACTGGATGTGATGTAACAGTGTTTCTCCCATGGTTCTATGCTCATCAAAGTCCCCTAGGACATTCTTAAGGGCAAATTCATTGAATCCAGGCTTTACTTTAGTCACGTAGCACTTCACACAGCCTGGCTTCAATGGCACATTGTCCAACAAGAGGCCCTCTTCCAAGAAGGGTGGGCAAACCCAGGCTGTGGCACATTTCAATGTACCTTCATAATGTGTAAGCATGCCCTTCAGTCTGTCTTTCATTCCAGATAGATCAGATATAGCATCATCATGAGCAGCTGCAGTCTCAGTGTCGCTGGGGTCAGCTGATGCACAGCTACTCTTGTGCGGTGTTGTCGCACAATAACCAGCATCCTCCATGCTCGCCTCCCCTCCTATCTGCTGGCTATCTGTTAGTGTTAGAGTCTTCTACATCATCATTGACTCCTCAAGTTCCTTTCGAATAGTCGGATACATGTCCTTCCTCAACCTTTCATACAATTCATTCTGCTTCATTTCACTCCTCGCTTTTTTCATGCCGAGCCTCTCTTCTTTGCTGAGTTTGAAAGCCCTCTTGTGCGGGACATTAACACCTATACCCCTTGCACGACTAGGGGGCTCTCTTGTTTCCAGAGCATCGATCAGAATGTCACATGGCCCTGAGTTCCTATAGAACCTTCCAGTGATCTCGGAAACCTTTAACATCGCTCGATACAGTTTTTTGTCATGTGAGTTTTCATAGTAATAAGTTTCGTCATCACACCTCCTTGCACGTGCCCGCAAGTAGTCTCTAGCGCATTCGCCCCTGATTTCACTAAAGGCCAGTATCCCACCCACAGCTACTGCTCCTTAGTCCTCCTGGTCCCATATCGATTTCATGCCATAGTATCCTGCCACACCCATACGGTGGGGGTGTGTGTTCCTCTTCTGAAGTTCCGATTGCTTGGCACTCTTCTCAGCAAACTCTGTAGTTGCCCTGACCCTTTTGAATTCTGCCCAGTCTGCCTTTGTTATTTGGGGGTATTCGGGGATTGGGTCCTTGCCTTCACTCAAGTACTTCTTGTACAACACATGCTTCCAATGTCTCCAAGCATCCCTAGCCTTCTTCAGTGCAGTGCGTTCCACCTGCATTCTCCACTGCTCTGGAACGTTGAAGTGATCCATGATCTCCCGGACTATCCTTTGCCGTGTTTCTGTGTCAGCCTTCCGAAACCCCGGCATATTAATGTTGAGCCTTGCCCTGCCAACAAATCCACACACACTCATGAACCTCATGCGTGCTTTATCTGGTTTAGTTGGAGCCCAAGACTTTAAATCGATGTCAGTTACTTCATATACACCTTTAGGCTGGTGTGTGGGCTTCCTTGGAGCGTTCCTCCGTGTCTTGACCGGAAGGGTAATTGCTGTAGCTCTATCCCGTTCCAGATTACTTGATCCCTCATCATCTGCTGGAGACCTAGGGTTGTCGGACTCAGATGAAGATACATCGCCTGAAGCGTGAGTGCTGTCGCTGCTACTCGGCATCTACAGATAACACATGCGAAACTCAGGAAAGGAGGATAAGCATAAAGCTAATAACTTGGTATCAAGCTGTCTAAACATGTCATGCAATAATTTAGAAAAAGTACGGCTAATTTGTTAAGTTTGTGTGACTTGGGCGCCCACGATCTGTAAATCGACAGTAACTTATTGGAACAAATACAGCTTATATGTACTAGTTAGGAAGGTAGATAATTAACATATATACGCTCTCCTTTATTTTTTTAGCCAATTTGGGAACATACCAAACGAAATACGAAGAGGAATTGTGAGGAAATATGCCTCACCGCGATGGAGAGCAGTAACTAACATGTTTCTTGTGCAAACCCGGCAGGACCACAAGAGAGGCGAGGGTTACATGATCGATATGCTCGAGGGTGGCTGGCAAGCAAACGAAGATGGCGAGGCGCGGGCAGCCGCGTGTTGGGAACGACAGTGGAGGTAGGGTTGACGCCGAATAGCGGGCGCACGGCCGGGTTGAGCACGCCGGCACTGGAGAGGGTTCTACTGTGGATCCGGGGGAGGTGGGGAGCTGCCGATGGAGATTGGGTGGACTATTGAGTGAAACATGGGTGGGCGGTGTGTGTGTGTGTGTGGGGGGGGGGGTGTTGGCGGCCTAGGTGAAAAGGATGAAAAAAGATCCTCGGTCGCCGCGCGGAAAGGCCTATGCAAACGGTTGCCTCTAAGCGCTCGTGTGCACAAACAACATAATTTCATTTGAAATGAAGACGTGCTAATTTTGAAATGAAAACTTGGGTTCATCGTTTCTCCTCTAATTTTTTTCCATGGTAAGCAATCAGCATTATACAACAGGTTCGAATTACTGGTGCATTTCAGGTCTCGTGTGCTATATTTAAGCCATATTTGGGATTTACTGTGCATTTTGCAATATAAATCAAATCCTAGCCGGAACTGCATGTGCTGTTGAAAGGGATGAGGATTGCCGTTTGATCTAGGAGCACCCAATGGTGCATACATATGATCCGTGGGGTTTGGGTTCTGACCAATCAGAATGCACGACTCAGATCGCGCGCGCAGCAGCCGGGGGGGGGGGGGGGGGGGGGTGGGTGGCCGTCGGCCATGGTTTGGTAGGCACACGGCTTTCGTGAGTGAACCGTGTGCTATTTGAAAACATTTACATTAACTAACATCATATTTTCGTTTGAATGAAAACATGAGTTCATCGTTTCACCTCAAATTTTTTTCCATAGTAAGAAATCACCATTGTACCCTAAGGTTCGATTTTCTGGTGCATTTGAGATCTCGTTTGCTATATTTGAGTCATTTTTTTCATTTACCATGCATATATATATATATAGCCATGTCGCAACTACACGTGGGTGTTAGCAAGATCATTTGTCTGTCGCTTTTTGAGTTTTCATTCATTGTCCGAGAAACGGGAAAAAAATTCAAATAGTTCGGTCGCAGGGTGCGGCCAGAAGGCGTAGGCCTTGTTGGTATTTTAATTACAGGAAATGCATATAGAGTGTGGAAATAACGAAAATCGGTGTGCAACCATGGCGTGCTCTCATGATCCCATGGAAAAAAGGTCAAGTTTGGCACAAGTTTTGAGGCTCGCACCTTTCAAACCGGAGCATCTCAGAAGAAGGATTATAGTTTCCAAAAGGAGACGCAGTACTTCGGACTCCAATCGTCGGTGACTTCATCATTCCACCTCAATTTTTTTTCAGGGTACACACTCACGGATATACCCTAGGTTTGATTTTTGGCCCATTTCAGGTCTCGTCTACTATATTTAAGTCATTTTTTGCATTTACCTTGCATTTAGTGCATATAAAATCAAAACCCTACTACAACTACATGTGGGTGTTAGTTAGCAAAGGTGTACAAATCATTTGTGTGTCGCTTTGCAAGTTTTCATCCATTGTCAGAGAAGCGGGGAGAAGTTTCAAACATTTCGGCCGTGAGGTGCGGCCACCGGCTTAGGCCTAGACTAGGCTGCCTAGTTGGCATTTTAATTACAGGAAATTCAGATGGAGTCCAGACATCATCAAAATCGGTGTGTGCCTGTGGCGTGCTCTCACGACATCATGGAAAAAATTTGGTAAAATTTGGCATAAGTTTTGATGATCGCTCCTTGGAAACCGGAGCATCTCACAAGAAGGATCATGGTTTCCAAAAGGAGATGTGTCAATTCAAACTCCAGTGGCCGATGACTTCATCGTTTGGCCTCATAAAAATTTCCACGGTACGCATTCACCATTATACCACGGGTTTGATTTTCTGGCGCATTTCAGGTATCGTTTGCTATATTTAAGACATTTTTTGAATTTATCATGAATTTTGTGCATATAAATAAAATCACACCCACAACTGCATATGCTATTGAAAGAGATGAGGATTGTCGTTCGATCTGGGAGCATCCAACGGTGCAGACGTACGATCCGTGGGGTTTGGGTTCTGGCCAATCAGAATGCATGACACAGATCATGCGCATGGTTTGGTTAGCACACGGCTTTCATGAATGAACCGTGTGCTATTCACAAACCAGAATGCATATCTTCTGTTCATACATACTGGAGTGAGATCAATTGAGTGTGCTACCTCTGTGGTATAATAATAATAGTAAATAGTTCAAATTCATTGCCTGATCTAACAGCATATCAAGGTCAACATATTAACAATTCTTACATCAACTGAAGACCGAGCATAACTCACAAATTCAGTACACGCGATAGTTCTAAATTGAACAAATTAAGTTGAAGGGTAGGCATAAAAACTAGTCTTACGGCTTAATTCCCATGTACATGGTGGAACTGGGATCATTACGTTGACCCCGAATGAACTTAGGTTTTCTGATGATTTTACGCTTCTCTGTTTGGATGGTGCGTGATCCCTTGGCTGGCAACTCTGCAAATTCATCGTACTCGTACTCATCGGCAACATCCTCGACGCCTAGTACCCTCCTCTTCCCATGGATCACTACGTGGCAGTTCTTATGCAAGGGGTCTTCCACATAGAAAATCTGGGTAGCATCGCTGGCAAGAATGAACGGGTCCGTGTGATATGTCATCGTTGTCCTGTTAACACAGGTCTTTCTGTAATCATCAACCTTTACCTGGCTAAGAGGGATCCATGTGCACCTGAATAATGCCACCTTAACTTTCACATAGTTAAGCTCCCAAATCTCTTTGATGGTTCCATAGTATACCCTTTTATCATCTTCATCTACAGTCATGCATTCTATTCGAATAGAGCTATTCTAATATGAGGTCTTCTCATCATGTTCCTTAGTGTAGAACGTGTACCATTTATGTCATATGCTTGGTACATCAACATCATAGGTGATGGCTTTTGTGCCAACCACGTAGCAATGTCATCCATGGATCCTTGTGCCAAATGATTCTTCAGCCATCCGGCGTAGTTCTTAGTGTGCTCCTTCATCTCCACATCTAATGGATACACCATTGGTAAGAAGCTTTGGCGTATCTCTGCCAAGTGTTCGTCAGCATAAGTGCTGAGAACTGGGTTGTTAAGTAGTACCGTCAAATGGGCTTTGTCGGCCAAATCTCTGGGTGCAGCCTTTTGCGTGCCAGCAAGGACCGGCTTACCTTTCAGCCTTCCCTCGTGGCGAGAGAGGGGCAAACCTATAGGTCTTTGTTTCATGTATTCAGTGCAAAACTCAACCACCTCCTCTGTGGTATAACCTTGTAGGATGCTTGCCTCTGGATGGCTTCGGTTCCGACAATAGCGCTTCAGTATTCCCATGAACCACTTGAATGCATGCATGTTGCAAAGAAACACAGGACCACAATACTTTATCTCGTCGACAAGGTGCACAGTGAGATGGACCATGACATCAAAGAATGACGGTGGGAAAAACATCTCTAGGCTAGACAATATTCTTGCAATATCCTGTTGCATATGATCCAACTCTTCAGGATCTACAACTTTCTTCCATAGTTTGTTGAAGAAATCACAGAGCTCAATGAGTGTGTTTCTTATATCTTTGTCCATCAGATTCCTGATGGCCACCGGGAGGATTTGTGTCAACATTACGTGGCAATCATGTGACTTCATGTGTCCCAACTTCATTTTACCCGATCTCACATCCATGAGACTTCTGATGTTTCCGGAGTAGGAAGAGGGTGTCTTAACTGACAACAAATAGTTGAAGAACTCTGTTGCTTCTTTTGTACTGAAATTGCAACTCTGGCGAGCGTGGAGGAATTTGTTAGCATCTTCTGCTTCACTCTTGTGTTTTGATTGATCACCAAGCATATCGAGTCGTGCACCGTCACCATCCTTTGTTTTACCTTTAATCTTGAGCAGAGTACCAAGGATACTTTCACATACATTCTTCTCCACGTGCATGGCATCGATGCAGTGACGTACAAGTGGAATCTCCCAGTAAGGTAATTTCCAGAGCACCGATTTCTTCTTAAACACTTGACCCTTGGGTGTTTGTTTCACCGTCAAAGCATGGTTTTTGCCAAGCACAACATTAATTGGTTTAGCCATGTTGTGGACCACCTCCCTAGGATAGGGTCTTGGGCCCAAACCTACCTCTGCCATACCATCAAATTCAACTTTCATCTTTCGGTATGGGTGATTTCTCCGTAAGAACATACGATGACGCAAATACATGGTTTTGCGTGAGTTGGGAAGAAATCTGCTATCTGTCCTATCCATGCATGTGACACACCCTACATCTCCCTTTGTTTTCTGCCCCGATGTGTTGCATAATGCCGACATATCTTGAATGGTGTGCAGCAGCATCGCATGTAGATCGAAAATCTCCTTTTTGTAAGCATCATAACATTTTACAGCAGGCTCTTTTACCCATAGTGTCAGAAGTTCTTCTACCAGTAGCTAAAAGTAAATGTCGATGACATTTCTAGGTTGCTTCGGCCCTTGGATAATCATTGACATCATAATGTATTTTTTCTTCATACACAACCAGGGAGCTAGGTTATATATGCACAGAAGCACCGACCATGTGCTGTGATTGGTGCTCATATCGCCAAAAGGATTCATCCCGTCAGTACACTCCCCGAGCCTTATACTTCAAGGATCCTCGGCAAGTCTTTAAACTTGTTGTCGATTAATTCCCACTGAGCCCCATCTTTCGGGTGCCTCATATATTTATCCGTTATTCGCTCATCATGATGCCACCACAATCTCTTTGCCTCTCTAGGGTTTGCAAACAAACGCCTCAACCTTGGAATTAAAGGCAAGTACCAAACAACCTTGAACGGGTTACCTGTCTTGATCTCGTCATCCAATTTGTACTTGTCCTTTGCTCTCCTATGCTTGTATCATGCAAGATTGCATATGGGACATGCACACAAATCTTTGTACTCACCATGGTACAATATAAAATCATTCACACAAGCGTGTATCTTTTGTACTTCAAGTTCCAATGGGCAAACAATTTTCTTTGCTTCATTCGTGCTTTTCGGGAGCACGTTATCTTCAGGAAGAATTTCTTTGAAAAGACCTAACAACTCTGTGAAGCCCTTTTTTGATAGACCGTTTGCTGCTTTAAATCTGAGAAGTGCCAGTGTGGCACTCAACTTGGAATATTTCTTTTTGCAACCTGCATACAAATCTTTCTTGGAGTCCGCATCAATGGTTGGCAGATCCTTGTACCCAGTCATATCCTTTTTTGGGCCCTTGAAATCTGCAATCATAGCCGAAAAATCTGGCATATCAAGGTCATCATCGTCGTCTGCGTTGCCGTCTTGGTTTTCCAGTGGGGGTTTCCGCTTTCCGGTGTTCCATTGGTAGTTTGACACCTTAGCCCCGATGTTAGATTCAACATCCATGTGACTCTAACCGTGGTTTGGCATCTCGCAGCCCTGGGTATATTCATCCATGACCTGATCTTCACCGTGTCTGGTCCAACGTGTATATCCATCCATGAATCCCCGAGTGAATAAGTGGAACTCGACATATTTAACTTCATGTTACTCTGTATTGGCACAATGACTGCATGGACACAGGATGTAATCCTCATGACCAATTCTCTTCTTTGTACTTTTAGCCAAATTCATGAACTCCGTCATGCCACTGACAAAATCTGAGCTTCTCCGATTCTTCATCCATTCAGATCGTTCCACCTGCACCACACGAAGGGTAATTAAAAACAAAACAACAACATTAATACACGGATTAACTGATGCTCAAAGATGCGTGCTTAAATCACAAGATTTTATTTTCATAATTACTGAGGGCGCTCCATATTGTTATCCAGCCGTGTGATGACCAAAATTAATGGCCAGTCAATTTACACGCAGAGTACTACAGCACTACCCTTAGGATTTGAATACCTTAATTAAGCCACTCACGAAAAGAATACCTTAATTAATTAGACGCGTGATGACCTCCACCCAGCAGACAGAGAAGCACGATGCGGTGGCACGCCAAGACAACAGGGTCGAGGAGCAAAGCTTAGTGTGGCTACCGCCTGAAGTTTGACCCCCACTATCCCGCCATCGACCGCGATGGATGTGCTCCGATCACGCCGCTGCCGACCTTGATGGTTGAGCTCCTCCTACCTCCCGCCGCAGACCGAGGATTGACTTCCTATGACGCCGCCACAGCCCACTGACCGAGGATTGACCTCTTATCTGGTAGCCGCTGCCTCGGCCGCCGCCAGTGCCGCCATCTCTATCTGCAGAGCGCCTATTTTATTTTTGATGGATATCCGCAGAGCGGCTGCTTACACTAAGTATTACCATAACTCAATTATTGCAGCCCCATATGTACATGGTAGTACATCACATACGGTTATGTAACGGGAACCATGTCTCTCCTACGTTGTCTTCTCACACGGTTTGGTGCGGAAATCGTGTGTGAAGTTGTAATACCTAACACAAATGACATGTATAAACAGTATACCATATACAACATAGTGCGATAAGTACGTAGTTCCCGACCGTTAGCTTATCCCCACAGTTTCTCCATTTCCCCCAAATCCCTAGATAGCCTCCAAATTCCCTCCTATGACGCTGACATTGGGGGAATGAGGACGAGTGGTGCTGATGGTTTCGGTGCGGCTGCTCCTGCTTGTATCGCCGCTCTCGGCAGCGCCGCCACGATGGCGGTCACCGCCGAGCACTTGCCTAAGGTCATCAGAAGGCAGGTGTACTACAGATCTAAATAGTCCCATTAGGTTCCAATCTATCCCGATCTTTTTTAGCATGTCCAAAGTAGCTCCCTGCTAAATCCGTCCTGAATGCCCCCCCAGGAAAGCGATCAGCCGCCGGATCCGGAGCATGACTCTAGACTCCCGCAACACGAGTTCGACTCCGAGTTTTGCGCCACCGAGAAGTACCAAAAGCTGAGTTGTGTGCACGGGCACACTCCCACTCGACGTGTATGCACAGAGGGATTCGACATTGGCAGACGGTTTCTCAGTTACCCCTTAGAGGTTAGTGCTAAGTTCATCATTTTAGTTGAGTTAATGCCACCGCTCATCCTGAATACTATTTAACATTGGCAAAGATATGAGGCTTATGCCTTTGTTAACTAGCTAGATGAAGAATGGCATGGCAGGGCTCAGAGTGTTATCACCAAGCTCGCAGAAGATAATGTAAAGCTGAAGAAGAAACTGACTGATCTGGAGTGTAGAATCAGTACGATGAAGCAAGAAAGAATCAATCACAGGCAACAGATGAAAGCAAGAGACAAGAAGGAACTGGCATGTGTAGTTGTGGTTGTCGCATTAGCCATGTTCTATGCGCTGTGTGCAATGATGATTAGGGGTTTTGTTTGACACTGTTGCTAAAGCACATCTAGATGTGCTCTAAGTAATGCACATCTAGGTCCTATTACATTGATGTTATGCGAAGATTCATGCAGGTATTTTCCTTTGTCTTTTTTCTTTTCCTTTGTAGTTTGATTATTACTGGCTTCATCAATAAGACGAGCTCAATGTATTGCTTGCCAACTGTCCTACTCCGTTCGTATCGGTGCATAAGTCACAATACGAAAACCAAATAATCCTAAAACTCGTTCCTTGTTTTTTGTCCTGAAAAAAGAAATCATCCAATAGGAGTCCCGGGGCTTGTATGCATTCAATGACTTCATACTACTTAGCATAACATGCAATGGTCAATTCTCTGCACGCATTGGTATTGTTTACCAAATAATCATCAAGTTCTCTCGTTTTCCCCACCTACGTCGCCGGTACGGAGGGAGTAGTACTATGAAAAATGCTTGTTTCATATTTGGATGCTCCAACACGTGTGCGTAATTATTACATTGAGAACTGCGCAACCCTGGGAATTTGGAGCTACTGGGTACAAATAATTGCGGTTGATTATATCAGCGATTACATAATACGTCAATCCTCCGCTTCAATTGACATTCCTCTTCTCTGCATACCCCGCTTAAGTGTCCACCATCTTCATCGTCCCCAGCCGGCCGCGCTACACACTTGCACACACTTTGCAATCTCGCTTTCTCGCGGGTTGTATACATACCACAGCCATGTCGAGCGACAGCGAGGACGACAATTCCACCAGCAGTCTGGCACCCGATGATAGATCAACATCGGAATCATCCCGCTCGTCTTCCATGAGTCCGGCATCAAGCCCAGACCTCAATTTTATCCGGATCATGGAAGGGACGCCATCTCTGGAGTCGTCAGATGACAACCAGATGGACGAGGAGCCATCAGAGGATGAAGAAGAGGACGACGATGATGATGAGGAGGAATGGTCGAACGAGGAGGAGGATGATGATGATAGCAACGACGATGACGATGGCGGCGGCGATGAAAAGCCAACGGTCAGCGGCAAGAAGCATCCTCGCCAAGACGATGTTGCGGGGCCATCCAACAACAACAACAAGAAGAAGGACTAAATTAAGCAGAGTGTATATATCTTTGTTTGCGTTCGCTCATATTAATTAGTTATCTCTGTTTCCCCTGTCAATCTCATCGTAGACGGTTAGTAATAAGTATTCGACAGAGATCTTTAACATTATCACCCACAGGTTGGTTTCTTGAATTGTGTGCCCTGTCGAGCACACAATTCACAAAAAAAGACCGTATGGGCTATCTATAATGATCGTACACAATTTTGATTACCGACCTGTTTGCCGGGTATCACACACATCTTGTTACGCCGAATCATTTGTGTTCAACTCGATTATCGCCAACGGTTTATCCGAGTGAACTGTATGTCATATATCACACACAACTTGATCTGGCTTCCCTTTTTGTTGTTCTGTCTCATTGGAAAAATTTCATATGGATCAACCGTATGCCCCGCATCGCACACGCAACTAAAATCTGAACTGTGTTTGATGTATCCGCCATCACAAACATTTTGCATCTTTTTTGACGGTTTTTTTACGTCACCGTTTGCGATTAATGCATCGCGCACAGTTTCGTCGAAGGGTCTCTGATTGTAGTGTCGCGTTAGCAGCATCCTACAGTAGTGTCATTGAGAGAACAACACTTCCCCTATGTCCATGCCTACATCTAGAACAAGATAACATGAAGAGTGCGGTGGGGTGTGCCTAGATTCAAGCCACATTGCTCGAATCAATGATATTTAGCTCATGCCTTAACTCGCGAAATCTTGCTTCATCTAGAGGCTTGGTGAAAATATCCGCAAGTTGCTCTTGAGTGTTGATGTAGATGATCTCAATATCTCCACGCTTGATGTGATCCCGAATGAAATGATGACGAATCTCAATATGCTTCGTCTTGCTATGTTTACCAGATTGTGAGAAATCTTGATAGCACTTTCATTTTCACATAGAAGAGGCACTTTGTCACAAGTGACACTGTAATCCTTTAAAGTTTGCCTCATCCATAGCAATTGTCCACAACAACTTGCGGCGGCTACATACTCGGCCTCGGTGGAAGAGAGTGACACACAATTTTGCTTCTTCGAAGACCAACTCACCAAAGAGCGACCAAGGAATTGGCACCCTCCGGAAGTTGATTTCCTCTCCACACAATCTCCTGCCCAATCCGAGTCCGAATAACCCATCAGATCGAAGCTTTCTCCTTTGGGGTACCATAGGCCAAAGTTTGGGGTATGAGCCAAATATCGAAAGATTCGCTTGACCGCCACATAGTGGCTTTCCTTAGGTGCGGCTTGGAACCGTGCACAAACTCCCACACTCAACATGATATCCGGTCTAGATGCACAAGGCTAAAGCAAGGATCCAATCATGGAGCGATATACCTTTTGATCCACCGCTTTACCATTGGGATCACTGTCAAGCTTGCATTTGGTGGGCATGGGAAACTTGACTGGCTTGACATTATCTAACTTGAATCTTTTAAGCATGTCTTGGGTATACTTGGCTTGGTTGATGAATGTTCCTTCTCTCCTTTGCTTGATTTTGAATCCAAGAAAGAACTTCAACTCTCCCATCATAGACATCTCAGACTTCTCGGTCATTAGTGCGGCAAACTCATCATTGAAAGATTTGTTAGGAGACCCAAAAATAATATCATCAACATATAGTGGCATATGAACAAATCCACTTTGACCCTGTTAGTAAAAAGAGTGGGATCAATTTTCCCAATTTCAAACCCACGATCTTGCAACAACTCGGTAAGGTGCTCATACCATGCACGTGGGGCTTGTTTAAGGCCATATGGCGCCTTCCTGAGTTTGTATACATGATTGGGGAGCTTGGGATCCTCGAATCCTGGAGGTTGTTTGACATATACCAACTCATTCAAAGGACCATTAAGAAATGCACTTTTCACATCCATTTGATGCAACTTAAAATCATGATGAGATGCATATGCAAGCAACATGCAAATAGATTCAAGACGTGCAATGGGGGCAAAGGTTTCACCGTAGTCGATACCCTCGACTTGGGAGTAGCCTTGTGCCACCAATCTTGCCTTATTTCGAACAACCACACCATTCGCATCTTGCTTGTTCTTGAAGATCCATTTGGTCCCAGTGACATTGTGTTCCTCCGTTGGCCTTGGCACTAATTCCCATACTTGGTTACGCTCAAAGTTGTTGAGTTCATCATGCATGGCTTCAAGCCAATCTTCATCAGCGAGTGCCTCATGTACCTTTTGGGGTTCAACACACGAAACAAACGCGTGATGCTCACAAAAGTTTGACAATTGTTTACGAGTAGTTACCCCTTTTCTCAAGCTTCCAAGCACATTCTCCATGAAATGTTGTTGACGCTCGAGCTTGGAGGCCACCTTGGCGGCACGACGCTCCAAAAGCTCCTCGATGGGCATTTGAGGATCATCATCTTGATCATCTTGAGCACCATCTTGAGCTTGCACTTGATCTTGGGCATCATTTGGTGCATCACCATCTCCATGAGGTTGATCTTGCCCTTGATCTTGCTCATTGGGTTGAGGGCCTTCACTTTGTTCTTCGGAAGCGTGTAGGACTAGCGTCGGTGATGGCTCCACTTGAGTAGAGCATTGTCCTTCTCCTCTGGCCACAAGGGATTCTTCAATGGGGAGTATTTGACCAATCCCCATTCTTCTTATGGCTTGAGGAGGAATTTCATCACCTACATCACAAAGACCACTTTGCTCCACTTGGGAGCCATTATTTTCATCAAACTCCATGTTACACGTGTCCTCAATGAGTCTGGTGGACTTGTTAAGGACACGGTAAGCATGATAGTTTGTAGCATAACCAACAAATATGCCCTCTTGACCTCTAGGTTCAAATTTAGACAAAGGAACACCTTTCTTGAGAATGAAACACTTAAAACCGAACACCCGGAAGTACTTGAGGTTGGGCCTGTTGCCGGTAAGTATCTCATATGGAGTCTTGTTCAAGCCTTTGCGGAGGTAGAGCCGATTGGATGCATGACATGCGGTGTTGATGGCTTCGGCCCAAAAGTTGTACGGAGATTTGAATTCCGCCATCATGGTCCTTGCCACATCTATCAACGTACGGTTCTTCCTCTCCGCCACACCATTTTGTTGAGGGGTATAGGGTGTGGCATATTGGTGCTTCATCCCCTCATCACTAAGAAACTCATCCAAGGTGTAGTTCTTGAACTCGGTGCCGTTGTCACTTCTAATCATCAATATCTTTGCTTCATGTTGACGTTGAGCTTCATTAGCAAAGTCAATGACGGTTTGTTGGGTCTCACTCTTCCTCTTGGAGAAGTATACCCAACTATATCTTGAGTAGTCATCCATAATCACCAAGCAATACTTTCTTCCCCCAAGACTATCAAAGGATGGAGGACCAAAGAGATCCATGTGAAGGAGCTCCAAGGGCCTCTTCGAATAGATGACAGTCGTGGGTCTGTGAGCCATTTCATGAAGCTTTCCTTCGATACAAGCACTGCAAGCACGGTCTTTGGCAAAACTCACATTTGTTAGTCCATGAACGTGATCCCCTTTGAGGAGACTTTGAAAAGATCTCATATTGACATGGGCTAGTCGGTGATGCCAAAGCGAACCCACATCAACTTTAGCTATTAGGCAAGTCGCGGTCTTAGTGGGTCGCTCCGAAAAGTTCACCACATAGAGACCATTCTCAACATGCCCAACAAAAGCTACTTTAAGAGTCTTGCTCCACAAAAGGGCCATGGTATCAAGATCAAAGAATGTTGCAAAGCCCATAACTGCAAGTTGACGAATGGAAAGTAAATTGTATGCGAGGGACTCAACAAGCATGACCTTCTCAATAGATAAATCTTGAGAGATGACCACCTTGCCAAGTCCCAATACCTTAGATGTTGAAGCATCAATGAATTGGACATGGGTGGGCACAGATGGAATTGGATGCACATCCACCGCCAAGTCCTTGCTCCCGGTCATATGATTTGTTGCTCCACTATCAAGCAACCATGACACCCCACTGAAAGCAAACTCCTACAAGAGATCAATGCTTGGATTTAGGTACCCATTTTTGAATGGGTCCTTTGAGGTTAGCAACGAGGGTCTTAGGAACCGAAATAGACCATTCAATGTACTCATAAGAAGAACCAACAAATTTGGCATAAACATGCCCATCACCCGCAAGGCACAAAACATAAAAGGGGTTAAAGTCGCCGGCTTTGTTGATAGGGGCGGTTTTGCCTTTCTTGGCATTACCACCCAATTTCTTGTTCTTCTTCTTCTCATGCGTACACCCGCCTTGACAAAAGCTTCCTTGAGCGGGAGAGGTTGCTTGGTCTTGTTTTTCTTCTTCTTCTTCTTCTTCTTCTTCTTCTTCTTATTCTTCTTCTTTGACTTGGGTACAAACCCAAGTCCTTCCTTTCCCACAACTTCCTTTTGATTACTCAAAAGGTCATTTAGGTTCTTCTCGCCTTGTATGCAAGTCACAAGGCCCTTCTCAAGTTGCTCTTTCAACTTGGCATTTTCCTCCACAAGATGCACATGCTCACAACACGGGTTAGTAGCATGGGCATTATCAATTAGAACGAAAGGAGGACATGTGGAAATCTCCTTGGTTAGCTTCACTTGGAGTTGATCATGAGACTCCTTGTGAGAGGCATGAACACCTTTCAAGACCTTGTGAGCCTTGTCAAGTGTATCAAACTCTTCCTTGAGTCTATCATGGCCAACCCCAAGTGCAACTTTCTCGAATTTAAGCACACGAGTAAGCCCAATAGCATGATCAAGATCCTTTAGCAATTTAGCATGACCAATGTTGTGTGACTCCTCAAGAGTCAAATGAAGACCTCACTCTTCCTATAGAGCAATGGAAAGATCCGCAATCTCATCGGCATAGTCACGACTATGCCCTTCCAACTTGGAGATCGTATCCTCATGAGACTCATTGATATCATTGGCCTCACCAAGTTGTTCCAAGAGAGCAACAAAGTGCTTCTTGGATTCACCCTTGAGATTACTCAAGAATTTGTCAAACCCATTCTCATCAACTTTCTCCACCTCACTATCATCTACACAATCTAACAATGAAGGAGTAGTAGTGATGGTGGTTTTGATGTTGGTGGTTACCTTATTGATACTTGGCCATTAGGCACTTAGAGATGAGGTTCTCGTTGGGGGCACCAAAGAGAGACACCTTGGAGGGGAAAGAGGTGGCAATGGCCACGGTTGCCGTTGCCATTCCTTCACCACTTGTATCTTCATCATCATCATCGGAGGGGTATTCTTCATGTGCCACCAAACCCTTTGGAGGTATCTTCTTGGTGAAGTTGTTCTTGTTTGGGAAAGACTTGGCTTTGTCTTTGTGAATGAGTTTGCCACCATTGTCTTCCCTCTTCTCATAAGGAAAATCCACCACAAAGTGACTCACATTACCGCAATTGTAACAAGTCCTCACTCGTTGCTTATTCTTTGACCCACTTGAGTTGTTCTTGGTGAAGTTGGGCCTTGAGTTCCTTTTCTTGCCCCAAAATTGCCTTGACGCAAGAGTCATGTGCTCGTGATAAGCATATTTAGTGTCTTCGGGGCAATACTCCTCTTCTTCTTCTTCTTCTTCTTCTTCTTCTTCTTCTTCTTCTTCTTTCGGAATGGCCTTGGCCTTCAAAGCGAGGGTGGGTGAGCTTTTCTTTTACCGGACATGGGCAAGAGCATTGTCGACGGTCTTGTTCATGATGTTCATGGCAATAAACTCGTCCAACACTTCACTTGAGGACAAGGTGTGGAAGTCCGGTCTTTGACGAATCACGGAGGACATGGCCTTGTTGAAAGGCATGATGGCCTTAAGAAACTTGCGCTTGATCCAATTGTCATCCGTATCCTTGCTCCCATGATCTTGGAGAGCAACCGCAAGAGTGGTCACCCTTCAGTAGAGATCACGAGGATCCTCATGTTCTAGCATCACAAATTCATCGGCCTCATCAAGGACCATTTCAAAGTTGGACTGTTGGATGCTTGAGCTCCCCTTGTATAATGATATGATGTGCTCCCAATGATCCTTTCCACGAGTGAAGGGGCGCAAGTGTGATAAATCTTCGAGAGGAACTGCAGCTTGAAGGATGAACAAATTGGAATGATTGTATTGATTGTCCGCCTCTTCTCTTTGCGTGAAGTTGTTTGGATCATGCCGATAGAAGCCTTGCTCGATGATTCTCCAAAGATTTGTTGAGCTGTGATTCAAATGAGACTTGATGCGAAAAACCCAATTAGCAAAATCACCATTAACAAGTTTAGGAGGAGGACCAAGATGGTTAATATGAGGTGTATGGACCGGTCCTCCATAGACCGGGGGATGGGGAACCGAGGCAAAGGTTCCCGTCCCATTCTTGTCGTGAGGGGAATAAGTTTGAGTACCTTTAGCCGCTTCCTTGCTGGAATTGGCCTCCGACTCCGATGCGGTGGGATTAACCACAAGCAAAGGATCAGGAGTAGCTTTCAATCCCTCAAGCAATTCTTTATGCATGGACTTGACTTCGGTCGTCATAGACGTCTTGAGTGAAGCCATAGCTTCATTTAAGTCATCTCGTGTGATCGAAGTCAACTCCACGGCCTCAGGCATTTCCTCCCCAGTGTCAACCATACTCTTCGGATGGTGAAACCCTTAAAAAGATACATGGCTCTCATACCAATTGAAAGGATCGATATGGTTGACTAGAGGGGGGGGGGGTGAATAGGCGACTACGAATTTTTAGCTTTTCTGAAAAAATTAGGTTTAGCACCAAGTAGGTTGTCTAGATGTGCAACTAGGTGAGCAACCTATATGATGCTAACAATAACAACAACAAGAGCAAGCAAGATATACATCACAAGTAAAGCTTGGATAAAGTAAAGGTAAGAAGTAACCACAAGTGGAGTCGGTGGAGACAAGGATGTATTACCGAAGTTCCTTCCCTTTGAGGGGAAGTACGTCTCCGTTGGAGCGGTGTGGAGGCACAATGCTCCCCAAGAAGCCACTAGGGCCACCGTATTCTCCTCACGCCCTCACACAATGCGAGATGCCGTGATTCCACTAGTGGTGCCCTTGAAGGCGGCGACCGAACCTTTACAAAAAAGGTTGGGGCAATCTCCACAACTTAATTGGAGGCTCCCAACAACACCACGAAGCTTCACCACAATGGAATGTGGCTCCAAGGTGACCTCAACTGTCTAGGGTGCTCAAACACCCAAGAGTAACAAGATCCGCAAGGGATTAGTGGGGGGAATCAAATTTCTCTTGGTGGAAGTGTAGATCGGGGCCTTCTCAACCAATCCCTAGAAAATCAACAAGTTTGATTGGCTAGGGAGAGAGATCGGGTGAAAATAAGCTTCAGAGCAACAATGGAGTTTTGGGGGAGGAAGAGGTAGTCTTATTGGAGAAGAAGATCCCTTTTTATAGTGGGGGACAAGATCCAATGGTTATTCTCGTGCTCAGCCCACAGCGCGCGGTACTACCGCTTGAAGGAGCGGTACTACAGCTTGCTGCAGCAGCACTGCCACTTCCCCCAGTGGTACTACCGCTAGGATAGCGCACAACGACTTACGAGAGCACAGGGGAGGGACAGAGGGAAGAAAACCACGAGCGGTACTAACAGCGGTGGTAGGCGCGGTACTCCCGCTTAACAGCGGTACTACCGCTCCTACTGCCGCTGCTCGATTGGGTCTAGAAGGGGCCAACAGTAGTATGCCAGAGGACCAACGCTGGACTACCGCTGAACCCGACACGAGAACCTCGAGTCCCAAATCAAGGCGGTAGTACGAGCGGTACTGGAGCGGTACTACCGCTTGCCGCTCTTGGTGGTACTACCGCTGCCAGCCGCGGTACTATCGCTGGCTCCATCCGTAGCCACTGCCAACATAACAGAGGACACTCCAGAGAAGCGGGAAAGAGCTGGGGGTGCAAAGGAGATGTGTACGTGTTGAGTCCACCCAAACCTTTCCGATACGGACCCCCTCTTGATAGTACGATACATCCCACGACTCAAGTCCACCGAAAAAGAAACGGAGGAAAATACCTTCTTCTCTTATAAACACCGAGGGGTAGAAATCGTCTCATGCCATATGAAGGAATATCTGAAATGCTCAATGCACACGATTAGTCCGCAAAAGCATTGTCATCAATCACCAAAACCACTGGGAGAGAAATATGCCCTAACACCCTTTGGCATCTCAAAATGCTTTCCTTTATTCAAAGCTCCCCTGGACCACTCCTCGAAGGAGTGGTGTCCTTTGACCAGGACCCAGCCGAACCCATGCTGCGTCCGAAGACGTGGGGTTACTTAACCTCGAAGGGGTGTCACGTGGGTGTGAACAGTACTTTTGGCCTGACAAATTTTCCGAAATAGCACCACCCACGACTAGGCGGGCAGTTATTGCTCACTCAAATCGTAGCTCGAGGCAATCCTCGTATTGGCACGTCCCATCTAAACGGAGATCGTGCTCATTTTCTAAGGGATATCATTAAGATTTTGTTTCTCCCTATACGCATAACGACATCTTTTCTCGGGTAGTGGCGATTTCAACGGGGCGGATGGAGGGACTCTTGGCCTTTCACGAGCCCTTATAAGAGTAAAAGGATAGCGACAGAAAAAAGCATGCTCTCCTTCCTCCTGCCTACTGCCTCTCGAGCTCCAACGCCCAGATCCAATCCAGAGCTCATTTTGCTTCCGCAGCACCTTTCCACCCCCGTCTCCAGCAATGGCTAACACCAACCTCAAGGGGCACTGGAGGGGATCCTCCGTCACGGAGGGCACCATCCTGGAGCTGCATAGCGCGAGGTACATCCCTACGGAGGCCAACACCTACATGTCAGATCCGCACCAGCAGATACCTGCTCCCAATCCTGGGGAGAGGGTGGTCTTCGCCCCCCACCTCATCAGAGGCCTGGGGTTCCCACTGTAACCTTTCATGCGCGGGGTCATGTTCTACTACAGGCTAGATTTCCACCATCTAGCCCCAAACTCCATCCTCCACCTCGCCTCCTTCATCATGGTCTGCGAGGCCTTCCTCTGCATCGAGTCGCATTTCGGGCTGTGGCTAAAGATCTTCGGTGTCAAGCCGAAGTCCAGCGGCTCCGAGCCACCAGTGATACTTCATTGATATCATCTTCACAAAATTAGCAACGGTAAAATTATATTCTGGCACATGGCTTGTGTCCAGCACTTCGGTCTTCTATTTGTTGCTTCTCATCATTTTAACACCTTCAACCGGGTTAGGCTTCGGTTTACCTGCAAACTTCGCTAAAATTAATGTTTGGATCTCTTCAATTTTAGCCACTTGTGCTTCCATATTATTGAATCTTTATTCAAGTAGCTGCACATCATTTGTTAGTCCAACAACCTTACTAGTCAATTGACCAAGTAAGTTATCATGATTCTTCAAGATATTCTTGAAGTTTTCATTCTGCTCTGTTTGACTAGCAATAGAACTTTTAAGAGTTTCTTCAAGAGTATTTCTGTTGCCACTATTAGCTCGATTAATATTACTGGATGCTCCTCCATTACTAGGATAAGGGAGTCTAGGAGCATAACCATTATTTTTCCAGTTGGGATTATAGCTATTACGAGCAAAAAAAATTCACATCACTAGTTTCTTCATTAGTGATGGCATTCACATTTACCTCTTCTTTACCTTTCATCATGGAGATAAGTTCATCGAGCTTGGCTATCAACTCCGTGCTACTTTCTTCAATGACATTCACCCTTTTGGTGGTGGCTCTTTCACCATGCCATTGGGCATGGTTTTCTTGCATATCATCAAGTATTTTCTTGACATCTTTTATGGGCTTTCCAATGATTGTTCCTCTCACGGTTGTATCAAGCATAGTTTTTTACATGTGGTTTAAACCATTATAGAACATATGAAGGATTAACCATTCTTCCATTCCATGGTTGGGACAGTTCCTCATAGCTTCTTTCATTCTATCCCACACAAGCACTAGTGGCTCACGTTCTTCCTGCTTGAAACTTGTAATCTGAGAACGTAATTGCATAATTTTTGCAGGTGGACAAAACTTAGATAAAAATTTGCTGCAACAATCAGCCCAAGAAGTAATAATGCCTCTAGGTAATTCCATGGTTAGGACAGTTCCTTATGGGTTCCTTCATTCTATCCCACGTAAGCGCTAGTGGCTCATGTTCTTCCTGCTTGAAACCTATAATTTGAGAATGAAGTTGCATGATTTTTGCACGTGGACAAAACTTAGATAAGAATTTGCTGCAACAATCAGCCCAAGAAGTTATATTTCCTCTAGGTAAAGCTAGAAGCCATTCCTTTGCTTTTCCTCTCAAAGAGAAAGGAAATAGGTGCAACTTAAGAGTGTCAGGGTCATAATCTCTAATGCGTGTCATATTGCACAATTCAGTAAAATTATGCAAGTGCATACCGGCATCTTCAGAAGCAGAGCTTCAAAACTGGTCTGTTGAACCATGGAAGCTAAGATTGGTTTGATCTCATACTCAGCGGCTGCAACCTCAGGTCGTGCTATAGGTTCACGCATGAAGTTGTTGCTGGGAGTACCAAAACTCCCAAGCTTACGAGCCATAGTAATCTTTTTGGTTTTTCAATTAACAAGACTTGCAACAAGAAACATAACTTAAACTAAAAACAAAAAAGTAAAAACAAAAACTGAAACTCAACTTTAAGAAAAAAAAACCTAAACACAAAGACTAGGAATACTAAACTCCTCCCGGGCAATGGCACCAGAAAAAGGGCTTGATACCTCCTTTTAGTGATCCGGTAATGGAACAGAAAAGTGTATCCCACATCTATTTTCCTAGAGGTGACCCTAGGTTATCGACCTCATGAGAGGAAGATTCCCTTGAAGTGATGGTCTCTAGTAAGCTTATGTTAAAGTGTCAATTCCAGCTTTTGACCGGATTGAGCAAGCAAATAGCGAATCAACACTTATAATAAAAGAGGTACGGGAATGAAGTCCTAATGCTTACAACCATGTATTTTTGTTGGGACCAAATATGATATTAATTTGTGCATTGGAAGTCACCCATCGAGATGTGCTTGTTACAAACCGGAGTGGGGGATGTGTCCAAATAACATCTTAATCGATGATACGTCTCCAACATTTATATAATTTTTGATTGTTTCATGCTATTAAATTATCAATCTTGGATGCTTTATATGCATTTATATGCTATTTTATATCATTTTTTGAGACTAACCTATTAACCCAGTGCCCAGTGCCAGTTCCTATTTTTTGCTTGTTTTGGGGTTTTCAGAAAATCAGTACCAAACGAAGTGCAAACACGAAGAAACTTTATGGTGATTTTTTCTGGACCAGAAGGGACCCTAGAAGGTTAGGGAGGGGCCAGAAGAGCTATGAGAGAGCCACGAGCTCACAGGGTGAGCCCCCTGAGCTCGTGGGGCGCCCCATGCAACTTCGTTTGACCTATTTCCAAGCCTATAATTCACAAATATTCCCAAACCAATGGAGAGCCACCAGAAACACTTTTTCTTCCGCCGCAAGCTTCTGTTCTTCTGCGATCCCATCTGGAGGCCTTTTCTGGTACTCTGCCGGAGGGGGAATCGATCATGGAGGGCTTCTACATCATTCTTGCAGCCTTCCGATGATGCATGAGTAGTTTACCACAGACCTACGGGTCCATAGCTAGTAGCTAGATGGCTTCTTCTCTCTCTTTTATCTTCAATACAATGTTCTCCTCGATCTTCTTGGAGTTCTATCCGATGTAATATTATTTTGCAGCGTGTTTGTTGGGATCCAATTAATTATGGGTTTATGATTGGAATATTCATTGAAAGTAATTGAGTCTTTTCTGAACTTTATTATGCATGATTTTTATAGCTTTGTATTTCTCTCTGATCTATCCATTTGGTTTGGCCAACTAGATTTATTTATCTTCAGTGGGAGAGGTGCTTTGTGATGGGTTCAATCTTGCGGTGTCCTCACCTCATGACAGAAGGGGTAGCGAGGCATGTATTGTATTGTTGCCATTAAGGATAAAACAATGGTGTTTATCCATATTGATTGAGTTTACTTTGCCTATATCATGTCATCTTGCTTAAGGCGTTACTCTGTTTGTCATGAACTTAATACCATAGATGCATGCTGGATAGCGGTCGACTGGTGGAGTAATAGTAGTACATGCAGGCAAGAGCCGGTCTACTTGTCACGGTCGTGATGCCTATATACCTGATCATTGCCATGAATACGTCATAACTATGCGCTTTTCTATCAATTGCCCAACAATAATTTGTTTACCCACTGTATGGTATGTGTTCGAGAGAGAAGCGTCTAGCGAAAACTATGGCCCCCGGGTCTACCTTTATCATATTATAAAAACCAAAAATACTTTGTTGCAATTTTATACTTTTTATTTTCTTTTTATCTATCTATCACTATTAGAATTAATCCTGGCAAGTAACGAGTTCAAGGGGATTGACAACCCTCTTGCCTGCGTTGGGTGCAAGTATTTGCTTTTGTGTGTGTAGGTGCTGAAGACGGGAATTTGCATGGTTCTCCTATTGGTTCGATAAACCTTGGTTCTCACTGAGGGAAATGCCTATCTCTACTGTACTGCATCTCCCCTCCTCTTTGGGGAAAATCCCAACGCAGCTCACAAGTAGCAATGGACACGAGTCTTGCATCAAGAATCAGTTGTCCTACCGCAAGCCCTATCCGTCGCGCGGGGTTGCCTCGATAATTAAGATAATGAAATCAGACAAGAGCTTTGGGCGTTTAATGTCTACACATCATGTATCCCCAAGGATAGTATCCGTGTTACCCTACTAAACCTTACTGTCACCGGTGTTTTGTATAACACTTCATTGTCTCCTGGCTCCTAGCCTCTCCGTGGCTTGATCTTCATGATCCTGGGTACCTGTAGGGATGATGGTCGTAGACAAGACAATGAATATCTACGGAACAATTTTATTTCACACATATGGGATGTTAATTCAAAGTCCTTCCATTGATCCGCACAACAAATACAGAGGGTTGCAAGGCTCATGTCTCAACCCATACGTTACCAAACTATTCACACATGGAGATCAGATTGCGAGAAGAAAACATTGAAGAACCCATCTTGAAGATTGATTGATTGCAAATATGTCTTACAATGGATGCCTTGTGCGATGCACGATTACAAATATGAACTAGATGAGGAAGAACTATGGTGGTGATGGTGGCTATGGAGATGGAAATGGCGGCGGCTAGTGTTTGTGGATGAAGGTGAAGATGATGATGTTCTGTCTGCTGTCGATGCTCTACTCAACCTCTTCTATTGACATTTCGATGGGGTTTCCTTTATAAAAGTTGTTCACGTGGATGATATGCCTCGGTTTCCATGCCATATAGGCGCTCATATGGGCGCACGTGCCCATATGGAATGCCATCTTTTGTGTTGTTTCCACATAAACGCCTCATGTTCATTCCTTTTTCCTTCCTTTCCATTTCCACACGTGATTTCTTCCATTTTTAGCCCATTTCATGTGGAAACACATCAAAGAGAGGATTTGTGGAATCCTTTGCATCCATTAGTCATTAGTAGCAATATCGGAGCGGTTTAAACTACGGTAGATGAGTGTAAAAATATCACTCATCAACGGCCATCACCGTAGATCAGGTGTGGACGACCATTAAGGAGATGCCAAATGACAAGGCCCCAGTCTAGATGGCTTAACAGGTGATACGTCCCAAATGTATCTACTTTTCCAAACACTTTTGCTCTTGTTTTGGACTCTAATTTGCACGATTTGAATGGAACTAACCCGGACTGATGCCGTTTTTAGCAAAATTGCCATGATGTTCTCGGA
Source organism: Thinopyrum elongatum (assembly GCA_011799875.1). Taxonomy (NCBI): domain Eukaryota; kingdom Viridiplantae; phylum Streptophyta; class Magnoliopsida; order Poales; family Poaceae; genus Thinopyrum; species Thinopyrum elongatum. The sequence goes on along the minus strand of CM022298.1, from coordinate 462,193,013 downwards.
TTGGGCTGAAAATTCACGGAGAATATTTTCAGAAAATATAAAAAATATAGGCGAAGAGAACTATTGAAGGGGCCCCACCTAGGAGCCACAAGATCAGGGGGCGCGGCCACCCCCCAGGGCGCGCACCCAGGTTTGAGGGCCCCTGGAGCCTCCAGTTACCCTAATTCCAATTCCATAAATACCTATTCGTGGAGAAAAAATCAGAGAGAAAGTTCAACGTGTTTTACGATAGGGAGCCACCACCGTCTCCTGTTCTTTTTCAGGAGGGCTGATCTGGAGTCCATTCGGGGCTCCGGAGAGGGGGATTCGACACTGTCGTCATCATCAACCATCCTCCATCAACAATTCCATGATGCTCAACATCGGGATTGAGTAATTCCTTCGTAGGCTTGCCGGATGGTGATGGGTTGGATGAGATTTGTCATGTAGTCGAGTCAATTTGTTAGGGCTTGATCCCTGGTATCCACTATGTTCCGAGATTGATGTTGCTATGACTTTGCTATGCTTAATGCTTGCCACTAGGGCCCGAGTGCCATGATTTCAGATCTGAACCCTTTATATTTTCATGAATATATTTGAGTTCTTGATCCTATCTTACAAGTTGTATGCACCTATTACGTGTTATGATCCGCATACCCCAAGGTGACAATAATTGGGATTCTTTCCGGTGATTACCGTTGTTTGAGGAGTTCATGTATTCACTATGTGTTAATGCTTTGTTCTGGTTCTCTATTAAAAGGTGGCCTTAATATCCCTTATATTTCCTTATGGACCCTGCTGCCACGGGAGGGTAGGACAAAAGATGTCATGCAAGTTCTTACTATAAGCACGTATGACTATATACGAAATACATGCCTACATTACATTGATGAATTGGAGCTATTGTGTATCGCTCTAGGTTGTGACTGTTACATGATGAATGTTATCCAACACAAATATCCATCACTGATCCAATGCCTACTCTTTTCATATATTGATTTTTGTTGAGTTACTACTGTTGCTGCTGCTGTTACAATCACTATAAAACTGCTTCTGTTACTCTTACCGTTACTATTGCTACTTTTACTACTACTATCAAACGATCATACTACTGTGCTACTAAACACTTTGCTGTAGATATTTAGTTCTCCAGGTGTGGTTGAATTGACAAGTCAACTACTACTACTTACAAATATTCTTTGGCTCCCTTGTGTTGAATCAATAAATTTGGGTGAAATACTACCCTCTAAGACTGTCGCGATCCCCTATACTTGTGGGTTATCAAGACCTTTTTCTGGCGCCGTTGCCGGGGAGCATAGCTCTATTTGTTGAGTCACTTGGGAATTATATCTATTGATTAGTATGAAGGATCTAAAAGATACTAGAACCAAGCTCGTACCATCTAAGACGAGGGGAGGTAAGGAACTGCCATCTAGCTCCGCACTTGATTCACCATCTGTTTTGAGTAGGCTTGCGACACCACCACCCGTTATTCATTATGATATGTTGCAAGTAATTGATGATACTATTTCTATTATAAATGAAACTTGTGATGATGCTAGTACTTTGCTTGATGATACTGTGCCACTAGGTGAATTTCTTGATGAACAACTTCCTAAGCTAAAGAACTTGAAACTGCTGAAACTGATGAAAATTTTGATTCATCTATTATGCCTAGCTCTCCTACTAGATTCGAAATACCTCATGGTTATGTTATGGATGGGGAGATAGCCAGAGAATTTCTTGCTTGTAATGATAGATATGATGTTAAGAAACTACTGAGTAAGCTGAAAGAAAAATCTATGATGGAGAGAATGAAATATGATCCTAAGTTTGCTACCGCTCCTATCTTTGTTACTGATAAGGGTTATGATTTCTCTGTCGATCTTGAGTTAATTACTTCGGTTGAATTTGATCCTTTTCATGGTTATGAAACTGAAACTATTGTGGCACACCTTACAAAATTAAATGACATAGCCACCCTATTTGCTCATGAGGAAAAAATCGCTATTACTATATTCTTAAGTTGTTTCCTTTCTCACTAAAGGGTGATGCTAAGAAGTGGTTTAATACTCTTGCTCCTGGTTGTGTGCGTAGTCCCCAGGATATGATATGTTACTTCTCTGAAAAATATTTTCCTGCTCATAAGAAATAAGCTAGCTTACATGAAATATTTAACTTTGTGCAAATTGAAGAAAAGAATCTCCCTCAATCTTGGGGGAGGCTTCTCCAATTACTTAGTGCTTTGCCTGATCATCCTCTTAAGAAAAATGAAATACTTGATATCTTTTATAATGGACCAACCGATGCTTCTAGGGACTACATAGATAGTTGTGTTGGTTCTGTTTTCAGGGAATGAACTGTTGGACAAGCTGAAAAACTATTGAATAATACACTGGTACAACGAGGTGCTATACAAACGGTTTTTAACCCCTTTCCACGACGGCGTTTTGAACCATCGCCTAGTTAGTGACTGTGATAGGGGGGTCCTTCCCACACGACCCAGAAACTGTCGGGAATAGGCTCTCCTGGCACACACGCTCGGTAAAATGAGGTCGTGTACGACGGGCGAGCGATCAAATACGGTTATACGTACAGTTGTGCTAAAAAAATACAATTATACAGGCCAAATCGTTTCCGATCATAAGTACATCCCACACAGTCAATCCTAGTTAAACATTTCCATTCGTATGTACATTCCACACAGTCAATCCAAGGAATAAGTTTCCGTTAGTATGTACATCCCACACAGTTAATCCAAGAAGTACGTTTCCGTTCGTATATATATCCCACATAGTTACTCCAAGGAAAATGTTTTCGTTCGCAGGTACATCACACACAATTTTCCCATTAAATCATTTGTGATAGCGTTGCCATTGCAAATGATATTAGCAATTTTATCATTTGCGTTATTGAATGCATCACACACGGTGCGTAGAAGAAACTGTGTGGCAAAGTCTGTCCATCACACACACTATTTATGTGGTAAACATTTGCGCAAGGTGGCCTAACACAAATAGTTTTTAAGAGGATATCGTGTGTGATTGTTCATTGATCCAACACAGTTTATTCCTAGAAACTGTGTGCATTGCCTGAGGTCATCGCCCACGGTGTTTTCTCAATAACCGTTTGCAATAGAAAAACCCAATTAGCAGGCTAATTGGCCATTAGCAGGCTAATTGTCCTATTATTAATAATCCATTTATTAATCTAATTGGCATTTCATATTAAGCACACAATATATTTCATTTTCATATTAAGGAAGCAGGATTTCATAATTAAAATACATCAAAGTACAACATCATATAGCTTCAGCACTCAGCTACCCCATTACACAACTGCACCAGCACCAAGTTTCACATGCAACATCTATAACCTTTTGAAATTAGCATCATAGACGGTACATAGACAGATGAATCTCATCTGGAAAACTGCTGAAGCGGAAGGCGAATATTGAGCCTTCATTGATGTTGAAGGTCTTTGCAACTTTAGGCCAATGCCTGTGGATGATTGACCGTCCATCCTTCGTCCTCTTCAGGAACACTTCAATATTGAACCGTGGGTGTTGTATGAATACCTTCCTCGCCTCCTAACCATACAGGTGGTTTGAGAGGTAATCATCAGTGAACTGCTTTGGAAAGGCCTGAAAACAAGGATGTGCATAAATATCTTCTCTATATTGGAAATGGGGCAAAGGAATAGAAAAGGCAAGGTATAATAGTTAGTACCATCCTGTAGTGAACTGATGTCTTCTTCATTGTGCAGACAAAGATCTTGTTGTTTTTTGTCGCTAATTTCTTTATCTTAACAATCTTTCTGAGTTTCTTAACTTGACTGATATTCATGGATAACTCATTTCCCCATATGCAAAAAGGGTCGAACAGTGGGTCAAAACCTCTGACAGCAGGACCTACATGTGCAAGACCAAATTGTTAAAAACCTAAATATTAGAATGGTTCCTGCAATTGCACAATAATGTGCTATTAGACAAAGGATCATGCTTGTGTAAACCTCGATTGTAAACCTCAGTGCTTCCCATTGTTTCCCTGCAACACATATAAGGTAGTTAGTGATTAGGTTAAGTGAGGGTTCGCATGCTGTCGGTGTACTAAGTATTGGGCCACTAGTACCCCGTACTTGTGCACGGGCAGTTGTAGCCATTCTCGCGGCAAGGCTTGCCGGGAACAGCTCGAGGTCGATTCGGGCCACCAAGGAAATCATCAAGTCAGGGATCTGAGGATCAACGGACAAGCGAAGCTGGAATCCGAAGGCCAGCTTCCCCGGCAAGGTCCTTGCCGGGATGGCCTGTGGAGCCCGGCAAGCCTTGGCTTCCGGCAAGGCTTGGCGTCCGGCAAGGCTTGGCGCCCGGCAAGGCTTGGCGTCCGGCAAGGCTTGGCGCCCGGCAAGGCTTGGCGTACTGTTCATTGCGAGCGCTCCTGAAGGCTGGGCTCAAGAACATCAATAAAAACACAAAGCAGGAGTAGGGTTTTACGCTGATTAGCGGCCCGAACCTGGGTAAAAACTTCCCGCGTCGATCATTGGTTCTGCTCTTTGCGTATACCTCTCCCCCCGCCGAATTGAGAAGGGGTCTCTCGGGATCCCATAGGTGTCGTACGCCAACATCTTTGGCGCCCAGCCTTCAGGAGCGCTCGCAATGAACAGTACGTTCAAAGAGCAGCTACGCATGCAGAATGGGCCAGAAGCCCTCTTCCCCTGTAGCAGTTGCCTTGGGCCTCCTTTTATACGCTCAAAGGGGTCACCACAGTGGCAAAATGTACATACATGGTGTAAAGTAGCTATAGGGTATCATACCTAACCCCTGACGGATTAGGACAAATGCATTTAATGCACCGTGAGGTGTCCGTTTAGGTGTCCTCACTTTCTTGGGGATGGAAAAAGGGGCCATCCCATCAGCACCGCTTAAGCTCTCCTCCACTGGTGCATCGCCACGCATCCAGAGAAGGACCCAGAATGTCAGACTTGTTACTGTGCCGAAGCGGTGGCACAGCGGCCGAATCTCGCCAGGCGCCGAATCTTGCCGGGCGCCAAGCCTTGCCGGACGCCAAGCCTTGCCGGGCGCCAAGCCTTGCCGGACGCCAAGCCTTGCCGGGCGCGAAGCCTTGCCGGGCTCCACAGGCCATCCCGGCAAGGACCTTGCCGGGAAGCTGGCCTTCGGATTCCAGCTTCGCTTGTCCGTTGATCCTCAGATCTCTGACTTGATGATTTCCTTGGTGGCCCGAATCGACCTCGAGCTGTTCCCGGCAAGCCTTGCCGCGAGAATGGCTACAACTGCCCGTGCACAAGTACGGGGTACTAGTGGCCCAATACTTAGTACACCGACAGGAGCCCCCAGGCCTAGGCCATACACGAGTATCCAAAAAGGAGAGGCCCTCTCTGGTTCTATTACCTGGATCCCAAGGGCATGGAATAAGGAAATATACCCAGAGGGAGTTTACCGCGAAAAGTGGGATGAGTGGCGGGCTGAATGGTGCTGGATCCAAGAAGCAGATCCCCATCCATTTTGTCATCCCCGGCAACAGAAGGTGGTCCGCTGCAAGGATTGGAGTGACCCCGCAGCGGAGGACGAGAAGCTCACAATTGCCACTACCAGAATCCTTCGCCTAAAGGCTGCCGGACTGACGATGGAGATGATCGGCTTCGACTTTCTCCGCCGCCGCATCGCCCCTCTGCAGAATAGGGGAAGGCCAGCTTGGGAATACAAGAACACGGCAGATGTTATGAGATTGCGCCCCGGGCTGAACAACAACCTGACCGCTATGCAGCTTGGCGCTCTTCGTCAAAAATTATTCCAGCGCGAAGACTAGCACCGGCTGCCGGCAAGGATTGTCCCCTTGTGCAACAATTCTGCCTTGGGGTCAATCATTGTCTTCATGCCGATGTTCAATGCCCACGGCCTTGACCCGACCTGGGCCGAGCCAAGCGAGGAGGAAGCGCAGAAGTTTTTTGACAACTTGACGGAGAAGCCTGTCCGGAAAGAGTCAGATTTCATCCGAGCCACCACTGATCAAGAAGTAGCTTATATTGCTACTAGAGTGGTGGAGGCAAATCTTGCCGCGGAGGCCGGCAGCGTCGGCTTCACAGAGTGGGAAGCCAGCGACGCAGAGGTGGTAGTGGAGGCAAAGCCTGCCGAGGAGGACAAGGTTGCCGGGGAAGAAGGCAGCGCAGCCGCTGAGAGCTCGTCCGGCGAAGACACGGCCGAAGAAGAGGCGCAAGAAGAGCCCTCACCCCCGAAGAAGACGAAGTGTGTTCTTCGGAAGGCTGCATCAGGCATCCCGGCAAGCCAGCCTTCTTCGAGCGGCGAAGCCCCCGGCAAGACTGGACCGCGGCAGGGGGCTCGTCAATAGCCTGCGCGGTGCGCGAGACCCACACCAGCGGCCATTGCTGGGGCGGCAGGAGGGTCTTGTACTACCGCACCGGAAGCTGCCCCGGCACCTGCCACAGCCAAGCGGCCTAGGACTCCTCCTCCACCTCCCCACTCAGACATCGCAATGGAGGTCGACTTCGACTTCTCCGGCTTTAGTCCGGAGCGAGAGGAAGAAGAGTGAGTACTTTGCCACAGCTTTTACCTTCCAATCCTGGATCAATCTTACTGACTTGCTTGTATTGTTTCTGCAGTGACACAGAAACCTTGCTGGAGAGGATGGCAAAGAGGTCAAGGACTTCTACGGGTGACGAGCCCCCGACAAGCTCCACGAGCGTGCCAGAAACTGTTATTGCCAGCCCGGAATCCAGTCCTCAACGCAGCCCCCAGCGTAAGTTCATTGTCCTTTTTCCGCTGACTGGTGCCAAGGCTTTCATTCTTGCCGCTGATATCTTTGGGTTTGCAGGAGAAGAACGGCAACAAGGAGAAGACATCCCCATTGTGCCTCCTTCATCGACCGCTCCGCCCACAAGCACATCCCCGGCAAGAGATCCTGCCGACGAGCCCGTCCTGATTGAGGAGGAGCCGGCAAGCACGGACTCCGGCAACCCACCCCCAGCAACCGGAGTTGCCGGGAGAGGCAAAGCCACCTCCCGACAGCTCGACGTAGGTACTCGATCGCCTCAGAGTGCTTGTTATTCTTTTTCTCTTATCTCTCTGTCTTTGGTCACTTCAAACTTCAACCTCGATCTTATTCTGTCTTCCTCCTTCGCCCTTCAGAGTTCCCTGTGATGGAACACATGGACGTCGACGTCGTCATCGAGGAGACCACCAGGGATGCCGCCGCCGAAGCAGACAGGATCGCTGCCAGCGAGGCCACCAAGGATGACATTGCCGAGGCTGCTGGTGCTCTTAACGGGGAGGCCGCCAAGACAGCACAAGAGGAAATCGCCGAAGAGCCTGCTGAAGAGGGCGACAGGGAGGTTGAGGACCGCACTGACAGCATTCCTGCCGCAGGAGCGGCAGGCACTGCACCGGCCACAGAGCCCCCTGTCACTGGTGAGGCGGCCACTGAAGACTAGCCGTCAACATCTGAAGGCCCCTCATCCAGCAAGTACCTCAAGGTTGGCGAGAACCTGTTCGTCAACTTGCCGGGGACGGCAAGCACTGAGGCACCAGCCGAAGGAGAAATTTTTGAGGAAATCATTGCTGCTGCCGGGCTCGAAGTTGTTGATGACCCCAGCACTAGCAGCGGCAAATCTGAAGAGGATCAGCTCCTTCAGACCATGGGCTAGAATTTCCGCAAACTCCAGGCTCTCCATCATGCCCGAAAAGAGAAGGCGGAGTCCAGAATGGTAGTTGTTGAGGCGGCCGAAGCGGATTTTCAAAGGCGCGTCGCACAAATGCAGATCTAGCACGCCGAGGCCCTCCAAGAGTTGGTTGCCAGCCGGGAACAAGTGAGCCAGCAGTGGAACGAGATCCTCCTGAAGCAATCCGATATGGAGAAGGCACATGATGAAGCTGTTCAAAGGATTGTTGCCGAAGATGCTCTCCTGACGGGGCGCCGCGTTGCTCTTGATGCTCACGAAGAAGATCTCACCGCACGTGAGCAGGCGCTTGCCGCCAAGCTTCGTAGCAAGGATGAGGATATCGAGAATCTTATCGCGCGGCGGCCCAGGAGCTGGAGCAGAAACATAAGGAGGCACTCAAAGCTCTGACTGCAAGTCACGCCGGCAAGCTCAAGGAGGCCGTCGATGCTGCTGAAGCTGCAGAGGCCGCCAAGAACGAGCTGAGCGACAAAGTGAAGAGGCTGGAAACAGATCTCGAAGAGCACGGCAAGGAGCTCTCGACGCTCAAGGGGGACAGGGAAAAAACCCTCCACTCCTTGGCGGAGATGCAAGTTGCCCTGTCCGACAAGACCAAGCAGCTCTCCTCTGCGGCTGATAATATTGCGGTTCTGGAGTTGAAGCTGACCACGCTGCAGAAGTCTCTCGAGACCGGCAGGGCCCATGAGAAAGCTCTACTCAAGGATCTCCAAGGAGAGAGGAACCTGCTCAAGAGTGCCACCGCCGCCCAAACCGAGTACGAGAAGGGAGTGGAGATCTAGACTGGACGCCTAATCGCCACCGCGGAGAAGCTTACCGCAGAACTGTCAACCATGGGCCTGTCGAACTTCAAGTATTCTTCCGAGGAAAGAATATCTCCAAGTGCCAGGTTGACGATGTTCTTTGAAAGCATCATTAACGCGTTGAGGGCGCTCCAGTCTAGCCGGGCGACCCAACTGGCCAACGAGACCCGTCGGCTTTGCCGGGCCGTCCTCCGCAAGGTGCTCATCAAGGTGGTGCACAGCAATCCCGGCATCGACCTCTCCAACGCGCTCGGCCATCTGCCAAAGGAAGCAAATGTTGAGGCGCTTGAAGAGTGCATCGCGCCTATCCTTGAGAAGGTGGACTCCATCAAAAGGATCGAAGGCCAGCGCAGGGATTGAGTGCTTCCCTTTTATTCTTGCCGTCGTCATCTCATGTAAAAGACAATTAAGTCTCAAGTTAGAATTGCGGCAACTTATGGATGTAATACAATTTGCCTATGTTTAGGTTCATGCTTGCTATTTTCCTTGTCTGATTCCTTTATGTATGGAGTTCATCCTACGCTTATTGAAAAACTTGCCGGCGCGCAACCTGCCGCGAGCGCTGGGTGCGGGACTTCAGCAGCCTGCTGGAGGCGCAGCGGCCGACAAGACTCCTTGGTGTTCTTAGTGCAACCACTTAAATCGCTGAGCAGGCTCGAAACAAAATAAGGGCGCAACCGATTACAACAAGGGTTCCTTCGCGTGCAGATTTTCCATACAAGAGTCGGAATCTCCAAGGAAATAACCTTGTAATAAAAGAAAAACTTGCTCTGAGTTTTTAGGACTTAGCTTTCTATCACTGTCCTTCCTCCGGCAAGCATCGATTTTGAACGTCGCCAACTGGTATTCATATCTTCCTTCCCCCCCGGCAAATGTGCACGCGAGGAATCCTTCTGTCTTTTGAGAAGAAGAAAGAAGAGAAAATAAAGACATGAAACCTTGGCGGTTCGTTAGAACTTACCGGGATTAGGTGTCATACAACATCTTAGACAAACATGCATATATATAAATATGAACATTGGAATCAATAAGGGAATGTACAACACTTAAATTTATTCATCTGTGCTCAGGGTCTGCGCCTGGCTTTGTACAAAGGATCGCATGCCTTGCCGGCAAGACTTGTACAAAAGGGTGGTTGCCGGGAGCCCCCGGCAACCGCGCCTTATGGATAGAACTTGCGAAGATGTTCGATATTCCAGGAATTGCTCATTGGAACGCCATCTTCGGTCTCCAGGCGGATAGCGCCAGGCCTGGTGACTCGTACTACCCGATAAGGGCCTTCCCACTTTGGCGTCAACTTGTTTGAATTCTTGGCGAACTGAATCTGTCGAAGAACAAGGTCGCCTTCCTCAAGGCTTCGGGCATGAACTTTGCGGCTATGGTAGCGGTGCAAAGCTTGCTGGTAGCGTGCAGCTCGCATAGCAGCCTGAAGACAATTCTCCTCAAGGAGTACAGCGTCATCTTGCCGCAGTTGCTGTTGCTCGAGCTCGTCATAAGCGAGCACTCGAGGAGATCTGTATATGAGTTCCGTGGGGAGAACTGCTTCCGCTCCGTAGACCAGAGCGAAAGGCGTCTGGCCGGTGGCTCAATTTGGTGTCATTCTGATTGACCAAAGAACCACCGGCAACTCATCAATCCAGCGTCTTCCAAGCACATGAGATCACCGTCGTCACTCGCTTTTCGTTGCAACGGATTTTGCAAAATCCGGAGGCAACCGACAGGATCGTGGAGTGGGCGTTGGAGTTGTCCAACTTTGGCCTTAAGTTTGAAAGCACTTCGACGATTCAGAGCAGGGCCTTGGCGGAGTTCATTGCAGAATGGACCCCAACGCCAGACAAAGAAGTTCAAGAAACAACTCTCCCCGGCAAGGAAATCGATCAGCAATGGGTTATGTACTTTGACGGGGCTTTCTCGCTACAAGGCGCCGATGCTGGCGTGCTGCTTGTCGCACCCACCGGAGAGCACCTCAAGTATGTGGTCCAAATGCACTTTCCCCGGGAGAGTTCAACCAATAACACTGCAGAATACGAGGGTTTGCTTGCCGGTCTCAGGATCGCGGCGGACCTTGGTATCAAAAAGCTCGTCATCAAAGGCGATTCACAACTTGTCGTCAGGCAAGTTAACAAGAGTTATCAAAGTCCATTGATGCAGGCCTACGTAGATGAAGTGAGGAAATTGGAAGAGCGCTTTGACGGTCTCCAAATGGAGCACGTTCCTCGTGCCGAGAACAATATTGCCGACGACCTGTCAAAGCGTGCTGCCCTCAAGTTGCCTGTGGAACCAGGAACTTTTGTTCTCCAATTGACTCAACCATCCGTGGCGCCATCGATGTGGCAAGAAAAGAGAAGAAAGTTGAACTCTGGCCAGTACTTCCCGGCAGAGTTCCCCGGAGCCGCCGGCAAGGAAGTTGCCGGGATCGACATGCCTGCCGGGGAACAACAGGCTCCGGCAGGGCCTCAGGCCCTTGCTGTCGAGACGAACGTTCCCCCGCAGAGGAGATGCCTTTAGTCCTAGCTGTCGAGCCTCAGGCTCCAGCATGGGCGTAGCACATTGTCCATTTCCTTCAGACAGGTGAACTCCCTAAGGAACAGGAAGAAGCAGAGAGAGTAGCCCGTCGGTCTGTTATGTACAAGTTTGTCGATGACGTCCTGTACAGAAAGAGGCCGAATGGTGTGAAATTGAAGTGCATTCCTCGGGAGGATGGGCTAGACCTGTTGGCGGAGATACATGGAGGCATATGTGGTTCTCACATAGGGTCAAGAGCGCTTGCCGGGAAAGCATTCCGGCAAGGTTTCTTTTGGCCCACCACTCTCCAGGATGCGACTGCACTAGTAACCAAGTGTGAAGCGTGCCAGTTTCATTCGAAGAAATCACATCAGCCAGCTCAAGCTCTCAGACAATCCCTCTCTCCTGGCCATTTTCGGTCTGGGGGCTCGACATACTGGGCCCTTTCCCCCGTGCTACTGGGGGCTTTGAGTACTTGTACGTTGCTATCGACAAGTTCACAAAGTGGCCGGAGGTGGAAGCAGTGAGGAAGGTGACAGCGCAATCAGCTGTCAAGTTCTTCAAGGGAATTGTTTGCCGTTTCGGTGTGCCCAATAGGATCATTACCGACAATGGCACGCAGTTCACCAGTCGCACCTTCATGCAGTACGTCCAGGACCTTGGCGGCAAGATTTGTTTTGCCTCTGTTGCTCACCCAAGAAGCAACGGCCAAGCGGAGAGGGCCAATGCTGAAGTGCTGCGCGGTCTCAGGACCAGAACCTTTGACAGACTGAAAAAGTGCGGAAGACGCTGGATTGATGAGTTGCCGGCGGTTCTTTGGTCAATCAGAACGACACCAAATCGAGCCACTGGCCAGACGCCTTTCGCTCTGGTCTACGGAGCGGAAGCAGTTCTCCCCACGGAACTCATATACGGATCTCCTCGAGTGCTCGCTTATGACGAGCTCGAGCAAGAGCAACTGCGGCAAGATGACACTGTACTCCTTGAGGAGAATCGTCTTCAGGCTGTTGTGCGAGCTGCATGCTACCAGCAAGCTTTGCGCCGCTACCATAGCCGCAAAGTTCATGCCCGAAGCCTTGAGGAAGGTGACCTTGTTCTTCGACGGATTCAGTCCGCCAAGAATTCAAACAAGTTGACGCCAAAGTGGGAAGGCCCTTATCGAGTAGTACGAGTCACCAGGCCCGGCGCTGTCCGCCTGGAGACCGAAGATGGCGTTCCAGTGAGCAATTCCTGGAATATCGAACATCTTCGCAAGTTCTATCCATAAGGCGCGGTTCTATCCCCCCGGCAAGGCATGTGATCCTTTGTACAAAGCCAGGTGTAGACCCTGAGCACAGATGAATAAATTTAAGTGTTGTACATTCCCTTATTGATTCCCATGTTCATATTTATATATATGCATGTTTGTCTAAGATGTTGTATGACACCTAATCCCGGTAAGTTCTAACGAACCGCCAAGGTTTCATGTTTTTATTTTCTCTTCTTTCTTCTTCTCAAAAGAAAGAAGGATTCCTCGCGTGCACATTTGCCGGGGGGAAGGAAGATATGAATACCAGTTGGCGATGTTCGGAATCGATGCTTGCCGGAGGAAGGACAGTGATAGAAAGCTAAGTCCTAAAAACTCAGAGCAAGTTTTTCGTTTATTACAAGGTTATTTCCTTGGACGATTCCGACTCTTGTATGGAAAATCTGCACGCGAAGGAACCCTTGTTGTAATCGGTTGCACCGTTATTTTGTTTCAAGCCCGCTCAGTGATTTAAGTGCCTGCACTAAGAACACCAAGGAGTCTTGCTGGCCGCTGCGCCTCCAGCAGGCTGCTGAAGTCCCGCACCCAGCGCTCGCGGCAGGTTGCGCGCCGGCAAGTTTTTCAATAAGCGTAGGATGAACTCCATACATAAAGGAATCAGACAAGGAAAATAGCAAGCATGAACCTAAACATAGGCAAATTGTATTACATCCATAAGTTTGCCGCAATTCTAACTTGAGACTTAATTGTCTTTTACATGAGATGATGACGGCAAGAATAAAAGGGAAGCACTCAATCCCTGCGCTGGCCTTCGATCCTTTTGATGGAGTCCACCTTCTCAAGGATAGGCGCGATGCACTCTTCAAGCGCCTCAACATTTGCATCCTTTGGCAGATGGCCGAGCGCGTTGGAGAGGTCGATGCCGGGATTGCTGTGCACCACCTTGATGAGCACCTTGCGGAGGACAGCCCAGCAAAGCCGGCGGGTCTCGTTGGCCAGTTGGGTCGCCCGGCTAGACTGGAGCGCCCTCAACGCGTTGATGATGCTTTCAAAGAACATTGTCAACCTGGCACTTGGAGATATTCTTTCCCCGGAAGAATACTTAAAGTTCGACAGGCCCATGGTTGACAGTTCTGCAGTAAGCTTCTCTGCGGTGGCAATGAGGCGTCCAGTCCAGATCTCCACTCCCTTCTCGTACTCGGTTTGGGCGGCGGTGGCACTCTTGAGCAGGTTCCTCTCTCCTTGGAGATCCTTGAGTAGAGCTTTCTCACGGGCCCTGCCGGTCTCGAGAGACTTCTGCAGCGTGGTCAGCTTTAACTCCAGAACTGCAATATTATCAGCCGCAGAGGAGAGCTGCTTGGTCTTGTCGGACAGGGCAACTTGCATCTCCGCCAAGGAGTGGAGGGTTTTTTCCCTGTCCCCCTTGAGCGTCGAGAGCTCCTTGCCGTGCTCTTCGAGATCTGTTTCCAGCCTCTTCACTTTGTCGCTCAGCTCGTTCTTGGCGGCCTCTGCAGCTTCAGCAGCATCGACGGCCTCCTTGAGCTTGCCGGCGTGACTTGCAGTCAGAGCTTCGAGCACCTCCTTATGTTTCTGCTCCAGCTCCTGGGTCCGCCACGCGACAAGATTCTCGATATCCTCATCTTTGCTATGAAGCTTGGCGGTGAGCGCCTGCTCACGTGCGGTGAGATCTTCTTCGTGAGCAACAAGAGCAACGCGGCGCCCCGTCAGGAGAGCATCTTTGGCAGCAATCCTTTGAACAGCTTCATCATGTGCCTTCTCCATATCGGATTGCTTCAGGAGGATCTCGTTCCACTGCTGGCACACTTGTTCCCGGCCGGCGACCAACTCTTGGAGGGCCTCGGCGTGCCAGATCTGCATTTGTGCGACGCGCCTTTGAAAATCTGCTTCGGCCGCCTCGACAACTGCCATTCTGGAGTCCGCCTTCTCTTTTCGGGCACGATGGAGAGCCTGGAATTTGCGGAAATTCTTGCCCATGGTCTGAAGGAGCTGATCCTCTTCAGATTTGCCGCTGCTAGTGCTGGGATCGTCAACAACTTCGAGCCCGGCAGCAGCAATGATTTCCTCGAAAATTTCTCCTTCGGCTGGTGCCTCAGTGCTTGCCGTCCCCGGCAAGTTGACGAACAGGTTCTCGCCAACCTTGAGGTACTTGCTGGATGAGGGGCCTTCAGATGTTGACGGCTGGTCTTCAGTGGCCGCCTCACCAGTGACAGGGGGCTTTGTGGCCGGTGCAGCGCCTGGCGCTCCTGCGACAGGAATGCTGTCAGTGTGGTCCTCAGCCTCCCTGTCGCCCTCTTCAGCAGGCTCTTCGGCAATTTCCTCTTGTGCTGTCTTGGCGGCCTCCCCGTCAAGAGCACCACCAGCCTCGGCAATGTCATCCTTGGTGGCCTCGTTGGCAGCGATCCTGTCTGCTTCGGCGGCGGCATCCCTGGCGGTCTCCTCGATGACGACATCGACGTCCATGTGTTCCATCACAGGGAACTCTGAAGGGCGAAGGAGGAAGACAGAATAAGATCGAGGTTGAAGTTTGAAGTGACCAAAGACAGAGAGATAAGAGAAAAAGAATAACAAGGACTCTGAGGTGATCGAGTACCTGCGTCGAGCTGTCGGGAGGTGGCTTCGCCTCTCCCGGAAACTCCGGTTGCCGGGGGTGGGTTGCCGGAGTCCGTGCTTGCCGGCTCCTCCTCAATCAGGACGGGCTCGTCCGCAAGATCTCTTGCCGGGGATGTGCTTGTGGGCAGAGCGGTCGATGAAGGAGGCACAATGGGGATGTCTTCTCCTTGTTGCCGTTCCTCTCCTGCAAACCCAAAGATATCAGCGGCAAGAATGAAAGCCTCGGCACCAGTTAGCGGAAAAAGGACAATGAACTTATGCTGGGGGCTGCGCTGGGGGCTGCATTGAGGACTGGATTCCGGGCTGACAATAACAGTTTCTGGCACGCTCGTGGAGCTTGCCGGGGGCTCGTCACCCGTAGAAGTCCTTGACCTCTTCGCCATCCTCTCCAGCAAGGTTTCTGTGTCACTGCAGAAACAATACAAGCAAGTCAGCAAGACTGATCCAGGATTGGAAGGTAAAAGCTGTGGCAAAGTACTCACTCTTCTTCCTCTCGCTCCGGACTAAAGCCGGAGATGTCGAAGTCGACCTCCGTTGCGATGTCTGAGTGGGGAGGCGGAGGAGGAGTCCTAGGCCGCTTGGCTGTGGCAGGTGCCGGGGCAGCTTCCGGTGCGGTAGTACGAGACCCTCCTGCCGCCCCAGCAGTGGCCGCTGGTGTGGGTCTCGCATGCCGCGCAGGCTGTTGATGAGCCCCCTGCCGCGGTCCAGTCTTGCCGGCCACTTTCTTGCCGGGGGCTTCGCCGCTCGAAGAAGGCTGGCTTGCCGGGATGCCTGATGCAGCCTTCCGAAGAACACGCTTCGTCTTCTTCGGGGGTGAGGGCTCTTCTCGCGTCTCTTCTTCGGCCGTGTCTTCGCCGGACGAGCTCTCAGCGGCTGCGCTGCCTTCTTCCCCGGCAACCTTGTCCTCCTCGGCAGGCTTTGCCTCCACTACCACCTCTGCGTCGCTGGCTTCCCACTCTGTGAAGCCGACGCTGCCGGCCTCCGCGGCAAGATTTGCCTCCTGCACTCTAGTAGCAATATAAGCTACTTCTTGATCAGTGGTGGCTCGGATGAAATCTGACTCTTTCTGGACAGGCTTCTCCGTCAAGTTGTCAAAAAACTTCTGCGCTTCCTCCTCGCTTGGCTCAGCCCAGGTCGGGTCAAGGCCGTGGGCATTGAACATCAGCATGAAGGCAATGATTGACCCCAAGGCAGAATTGTTGCACAAGGGGACAATCCTTGCCGGCAGCCGGTGCTTGTCTTCGCGCTGGAATAATTTTTGACGAAGAGCGCCAAGCTGCATAGCGGTCAGGTTGTTGTTCAGCCCGGGGCGCAATCTCATAACATCTGCCGCATTCTTGTATTCCCAAGCTGGCCTTCCCCTATTCTGCAGAGGGGCGATGCGGCGGCGGAGAAAGTCGAAGCCGATCATCTCCATCGTCAGTCCGGCAGCCTTTAGGCGAAGGATTCTGGTAGTGGCGATTGTGAGCTTCTCGTCCTCCGCTGCAGGGTCGCTCCAATCCTTGCCGCGGACCACCTTCTGTTGCCGGGGATGACAAAATGGATGGGGATCTGCTTCTTGGATCCAGCACCATTCAGCCCGCCACTCATCCCACTTTTGGCGGTAAACTCCCTCTGGGTATATTTCCTTATTCCAAGCCCTTGGGATCCAGGTAATAGAACCAGAGAGGGCCTCTCCTTTTTGGATGCGAGGGAAGAAATAATGGCGAAAAAGAGCAGAATTGGGGATCACGCCAACAAAGTTTTCGCAGAGATGGGCAAAGATAGACATGCAAAGTACTGCATTCGGCGTGAAATCGAGAAGGCGAAAGCCGTATGTGTACATGATATCATTGAAGAAGTCGGAAAAGGGGGGACAGAGCCCGCAATTGAAATATGCAGTGAAGAAAGGGTATCTGTCCGATCCGCCTTCAGAACAAGCACCTGGGATTACGCGTGTGGCGGGATGAGCTTGCATCCCCTTCGCCCACATGCATTGGTATCGCCCCTTCAGAGCTTCGGCATCGAGCATTGGAGGGAAGACGACGAGCCTCTTCCGCATCTTCACCAGTTCGCTCTCCGGAACGTCGGCTTTCGCCTCCTTGCCCTTGCCTTTGCTAGCCTTGGGCGCCATGGCAACGGTGAGAGCGGAAGCTGGGGGTGTAGCGAGCGCGGAAGCAGCAGGCGGAAGAAGAAAAGGCTTCGCTCTGAGCTCGAGAGAAGGAGGGCGATGGCGATGGCCAGATTGAGAAGAAGAGGGGGGTAAATAGGTTTGTGCCTCTGCGACTTCTCCTTTTTATGGGGAAGGAGCGGGGCCGCCTCTTTTATTCCCCAATGTGAATGCGCCTCTATAGGCGCGAGGCAGTTGCTGCCTTTTTGGCACGCTTCCCACGTTGCGCGCTCCGTGCGCGTAGTGGGGGGCACAGTAAGACGAGATATTTACGAGAGGTTAATTCCCTGCCACGCGTGCCCGTGCACTGTTTGGGCCTAGCCCAACAATGCCTCGCACTCGTGTATGGCCTAGGCCCGGGGGCTCCTGTTGGTGTACTAAGTATTGGGCCACTAGTACCCCGTACTTGTGCACGGGCAGTTGTAGCCATTCTCGCGGCAAGGCTTGCCGGGAACAGCTCGAGGTCGATTCGGGCCACCAAGGAAATCATCAAGTTAGGGATCTGAGGATCAACGGACAAGCAAAGCTGGAATCCGAAGGCCAGCTTCCCCGGCAAGGTCCTTGCTGGGATGGCCTGTGGAGCCCGGCAAGGCTTGGCGTCCGGCAAGGCTTGGCGCCCGGCAAGGTTCGGCGCCTGGCGAGATTCTGCTACTGTGCCACCGCTTCGGCACAGTAACAAGTCTGACATTCTGGGTCCTTCTCTGGATGCGTGGCGATGCACCAGTGGAGGAGAGCTTAAGCGGTGCTGATGGGATGGCCCCTTTTTCCATCCCCAAGAAAGTGAGGACACCTAAACGGACACCTCACGGTGCATTAAATGCATTTGTCCTAATCCGTCAGGGGTTAGGTATGATACCCTGTAGCTACTTTACACCTCAATGTATGTACATTTTGCCACTGTGGTGACCCCTTTGAGCGTATAAAAGGAGGCCCAAGGCAACTGCTACAGGGGAAGAGGACTTCTGGCCCATTCTGCATGCGTAGCTGCTCTTTGAACGTACTGTTCATTGCGAGCGCTCCTGATGGCTGGGCTCAAGAACATCAATAAAAACACAAAGCAGGAGTAGGGTTTTACGCTGATTAGCGGCCGGAACCTGGGTAAAAACTTCCCGCGTCGATCATTGGTTCTGCTCTTTGCGTATACCTCTCCCCCCACCGAATCGAGAAGGGGTCTCTCAGGATCCCATAGGTGTCGTACGCCGACACATGCTATCAGTAAAATATGTTGATGAAAAATAAGCACATTGCAGATTCATCAGATTAATTCAAGCCACATGGAAAACCCATTTATGCAAACCAAGCATGATTAAGAACTAGGAAATATAGCAATTGTATATGTTTCTCATGTATTAAGTGCAGCCAAATTCGATTTATTCCTCACATGCACAACAATACAAAATTCTACCCACGACAATTGGACATCGCATTGCAGAATTGAACCAAGCAGTTAACTAAACACCACAACAAATGAAACAAACATTAACTGAGCACTACATTGCATAATATAACATACTCCTAATAGAAGATCAGACAGTTAACCAAACCAAGCATGCTTAACAACTTGGAAATATAGCAATTGTATTTGTTTCTCATGTATTTAGTACAACAAAATTCAATTTATTTCTCTCATGGTATACAATAACAGAATGCACCCACAACAATTGAACATCGCATTGCAGAATTGAACCAAACAGTTAACTAAACACCACAACAAATGAACCAAATGTTAACTGATCACCACATTGCACAATGTATAACATACTAGAAGATCAGACAGTTAACCAAACCAAGCATGCTTGACAACATGGAAATATAGCAATTGTATTTGTTTCTCATGTATTTTGTAAAGATAAATTTGATTTATTTCTCACATGGAAGACAATACAAAATTGTACCCTGAAGAATTGAACATCACATTTGCAGAATTGAACCAAACAGTTAACTGAAGATGACAACTAATTAACCAAATAGTTAATAAGTGAGCACCACATTGCATGACATATAGAACATATACACTAGAGCAACAAATTGCATGGTAAAAGTTGATAGGACAATTCACTAGAATTTGTTAAGGAAAGGCAGGAGCAGCACATGCAATGGGTAAATCGAGCATGCTTAACCGGCGTAGCTAGCAAACTGAACATAGGTCCTTATAGTGAGCTAATAAGACAAGCTACTCCTCATCGTCGGATATATCGATGATGATTGGCTCCTTGGACATGGAAGAGGGCAAGGCCTCCACATCGTGGGTACCCTCGTTGTAGTGGTGAGTTGCCTGAGCTGCTCCGGGCACCAACCTGCTGCATCTCGAGTTGAGGTAAGCACGGGCACGCTGAGAAAACACCTCGTAGTCTTCGTCGAAGGCACCAATGGTGGCCTCGAGGAAACACCACGAACTATCGTTTAAAGCAGCCAACCACGTCGCGGCGTCGGTGTGCGAGGCGTCGACGGTGGCCTTGATGGTGAGGTGCTCCTCCAAGATCTTGGGGTTGGCACGAATGGCAGCCATCGTGACCTCATCCGCGCGTGCGGCCTCGATTTGCTTCTCTGCTGCCAAATGCTCCTTGAGCTCCTGGCTATACTGCGTGCACCATGGCTTTGGGCAGCGTTTATTTAGGGGAGCGGTCGGTGATTTGGGTGGAAGGTGTCGCGCTGGCGGTCGGGGCATGTGGGATATGGAAGGAGGAGGAGGATGGGGGTCGGGTGTGGATTACCTGCCTCGATCGACAAGGCCGAGCAACGTGAAGGAGGGTCACCGGCGAGGAGGTGGCGCTGCAAGCAAGGAGTGAAGGTTTCAACTTGGAAAGGAAGGCGGAAACAGGGGAAATGTGGCTTTTGGTAAGGGGGAGGGGGCGGGGAGGTAGATATTTGTCAGGACCGGTTTTCCAATAAAACATTTATTGAAAAATCGCCCCTTTCGTTAGACCAGTACAGAAAAAATCTTACTGGTAGACAAATCCTTGATACAGAAATCCAGAAGTACTAAATATATTACAGGGTTGAGCTGAGGCTGCTCAACCATTTATTACAAGCACGCCAATATTTCACATAAAGGCGGATATGACACAAAGGGTATGGTGGCATAACTATTGACTCGCAATAAAAGTGGTGGTGGATATGTCACAGAGAAGTGGGTGACATGACTCCAAAATCTTACAACTCATCAAGCGCCGGAGTGAGGCTCGATGATTTTTTTTAAGGTAGCGGAAGCGTATATAATACGGGTGACCAACTCCAGGATCGCATGGGACTGACTGGGACTCCTCTAGGCGTCAAACTCGCTATCGTATTCTTCATCCATAAGATCGCCTTCGTCAACATCTGGCCAAATCAACAAGCCAGGTGAGTACTTTGAATGTACTCGCAAGACAGTTTGGACATAAGATATAACAAATGCAAACATGATGCACATGAGCAGATTAGTAATGCACACTCAGGTAATAATTTTGCACCGCAAAATAAATAAAAAGGAAGTCAGGCGGTAGTCCTCCCGAAATCCCAATAAAATAGCTGAAGACCGATCGGGTGTCTGAAGCGACGCCTCGAAAGGTAAAAAATAAAATTTAACATGCCGCAGTCGGGCGTCAGGGCGACACCACATAAAGGGCTTATACTGAAAGTAAAGGATAGTACGTACCACAGTCGGACGTCTAAGCGACATCTCGAAAAGGGCTTATAATGAAAGTAAATAACAAGGATGCCACAGTCGGACGTCTGAGCGACATCACATAAAGGGCTTATATCCAAAAGTAAATAACAAGAATGCCACAGTCGGACGTCTGAGCGACATCACATAAAGGGCTTATATCCAAAAGTAAATAACGGCCACAGTCGGACGTCTGAGCGACATCACATAAAGGGCTTATATCCAAAAGTAAATAACAAGAATGCCACAGTCGGATGTCTGAGCGACATCACATAAAGGGCTTATATCCAAAAGTAAATAACAAGAATGCCACAGTCAGACGTCCGAGCGACATCTCGTAAAGGGCTTATATCAAAAGTAAATAATAAGAGTGCCACAGTCGGACGTCTGAGCGACATCTCATAAAGGGCTTATAATTCATCATTCGAACTCGAGTAGTCCGTGGAGGTAGCACAATCCTACGGAATTCTCGGTACATAATCATAAACAGGTTAGTCCATCCACAGGAATAACATTCAGCCGGGTTTACCACTGTCAGTTAACAAGTTTGTTCTTCAGAGACTGATACTGGGACTGACACTGAGACTGACACTGATAGGCCAACCAACGTCCTTGACCGAGGACTTGGTTACTCGCATGGTTTTGACTCTGCAGAGTTTGTACTCTTAACCCACAGCCAACGGATTTCAGTAGTCACAAAGGACTAGTTCCGTTTACGGTATTTTAGAAGAAAACACATCTAACCAGTACACACCCATTTCACTTTCCACTGCCAGGAATCACCCTAGACAACGTTCAAGAAAAACTCTAAGACGGGGAGGCCAACACCTCGAATAGCATGGGATCAAATTTATATCTCGCGCTCTAAGGGGTGCCCCCCTCTCGGTCCCAACCGGAAACACCCATGCCCCCTGACCGGATGACGGGCTTTAATCCAGGGCCATGGGACCCTCATTCCAGCCCCTCTATTTGGTGTGTACCTGGAAAGAGGTTTGAAACTTACTAAATTGCATTCTTTGCAGAAAACATGTGGCAGCACGAAAAAGGGGACGAACGGGAACAAGACTCGATCCACGTCAACACTGGAGTTAAACAGTTGATACAGAACTCGTATGCTTCAACAATACCAGCTTGCAACCTATCATGCCACCACATGATCAGGTTGTCTCACCATCTCATGAACACATCAAGTTTCGAAGCTCACTTGCAGCTTGCTTTGCATGGAATATAACATTCAACAAATGCTTATATAAACATGCCATGAGAAAACCACTCAAGAAAACATGAAAAACACTCATCATATCAAAGGTTCAAACATGCTTGCCTGGTTTGGAGTAGTCGGAGTCTAGCTCGGCAAGGTTGGCGGCACCGTCACCTCCTTCGGTATCTACGTTATAAAGAAAATCGGGTACTAACGTAAATACCGTGCGTGCATAAAAATTGTTCCAAATATTTTTCAAATAAATATGATAAAAAACTAGACAGAAAAATAAAGATGACAGAAAAAGAATCAACTCAAAATCATCTTTTGTTTAAAAGTTTTTGAGGTTTTAGTCCAGGGACTAATCTGTTATAAATAGAAAATTATCCAGTGGCTATTTTAAAAAAAACAGAAAACGCTTCGGTTGGAATACACCTTCCAGAGAAGAAAACGCACCCGACCTGAAGGCGCCAACAGAAAATGCTTTCGAAGAAGAAGGGAGAGGCTGACGAGGGGGTCCCTCATGTCAGGTTTGAAAATCCCCCGGCGGAAGAGGTGAACGATGATCGTCGGCGGCGATCGATGGCGAACCAGAGGAGGGTAAGGGTATGGTTGCACTCACGGGTCAGTTCCGCGTCGGTGGGTGGTGGAAGTAGGCATCGGGGAGCACCACATCGACGGCGGCTTCCACTCCGGCGGACGGCGGTTCGGGCGAGCTCGTATTCGTTGGAGGAGAGCTGCCAACACCGAATTGAAGCTTGGGTTAGAAGAGGTGGTGGACTAGGAGGTTGCTGGCAAAGTTTGGGAAGTGGGGGTGCACTCACCAGGGAGGATTTTGCCGGAGCCCGAAGCGGATCGGGGCGGCCAGAGCTGGGGAAGAAGACCCTCCCGAAGCCCTCTGATGACTGAGGCGTGGTTCTGGGGAGAGGTGGAGAGGTGCTGGGTCGATGAGTGGTTCGGGGCCTCTATTTATAGCCGGCCCGAGGCGGTTGCCGAAAATGGGATAACTCCGGCGAGCGATTACGGCGAGGCAGGGGTTGGATGGAAGGATTAGGCGACTGGGTGTCTTCGGGTTGGTCCACTGGAACCATTCAAAGGTTAAACCTGGTTGGATTTGGCCTACTCCCGTGGTCTCGGCGGGACGGAGCTCACGGGCTCGTCGGCGGCAGAGAGCGCGCTCTGCGCTTCTTAGGCCACGGCGACGGTTCTGCAGCGTGCTCAGAGCAGGAGGTGAACACGCGTAGGCCACCAGTGGCTCGGGCGGTGCGGAGGACGGCGTTCTGCAACGCTGGCTCCTGCCAGCCGCCACAGGAGGCTCTGCCACGGCGGAAGGCGCCGGCGTTGACGCGACAAGTCACCACCGACGCTCGCAACCGGCCAAGCAACCATGCGGCGCACTGGATAAGAAGGGGGAACAGGGTGCAAGGCGCCAACGCGTGTACTGGCGAGATCGACGACGAGCTCTGTCGAAAACGACACTGAACCCTCTGAACTTTCTGAATTTGACAGGAACAGTGCATGTCAGGTTTTCGATGAAATGTTTGACGCACGTGGAAAAATTTTCTTGAGCTGAAACTTGGAGGGGTGGCCTCTTGATGCATCCAAATACTACCTGAATTTTTTCAGAATTTTTGGAAAGAGAAAAAAAAGAATTTCACCAAAAATGGCAAATCTGGTCCAAACTGGAAGCAAGCAAATTTTGAAAAATTTGAACTGTGGACCAGCAGCTCTTGATGGATCTAGGTTGAGGGTACTAAGGAGTAGCTAGGGTAATTTATTTGGAACCAAAGCTCAAAGCAATCTGATACTTCCTTTGTAAACTTGAGGGGTCCAAAATAAATTACAGAAAAAGGTTTGAGGATAAAATCAATAGAAATAAAATCTAAAAGAGGTTGAAACTTGCTGGAATTGGATGCTTGTCTTGACCCAAAGTAGGGAGGAGGGTTTGAGAAGAAATTTTTGAAATGCAAGTCATGGTAAGAGAGTATTTTTGAATAGGGAAGTAGAAATCCAAAAATTATAGGAATTCTTTTTGATAAAAGAATTAGTAAAACAATCCCAGAGTATTTGTGTTGAACCAACACATGTTGAAAACCCTCAAGGACAAAAATCAAGATTGGGAAGAACTCATAAAATATTTGTCATAAAAGATTTGAGAAGGAGAGTCTTTTAGAAAAAATTGAAATAACCTCCTTCCAATCAAATAAAGAATTTTATAAAAATCAAGACCAAAATTTTGGGGTGTTACAATATTTCCGTGGAAGCCGAAAATTTTGAATCGGTGCAGCAAAAAAACTGGCACGCAAAGTGTCATCAGACACTGTCCCTTATTCAGCACTGTGTACGATATGTGAACATCACAAACGATTCATATATCTTAACCCGTGTGTGATGAGTTTGAACGTCAAAAATTTTGGTTCAAATTTCCCTGGTTACAGTGGTCATCCACGTCATTGCATAATTTGGGTACACAAAGGAGACTACAGCACACCCACACTTCTTAATCGAGCAAGTTCAGCAATTAAACAGAGCTAGCTGACCTAAACATTACTATAACAAATTAAAGACCGGCGCTCTTAATTAAATAAAACAAAGACTACTACTACGGCTGGTGCTCGTTGATCTCCGCCGCCTCCTCCATGTCCAGCTTGCACCCGATGATCTCCTCGGGAAGGGGCTCCATGGCATCCATCGCACCATACTCGGCAAGCATCTCACCATCCGCGTCCGCCATCTCTTTGGAAAAGGCCACCACGAGCTGGGCATGGGCGGCCATGATCTGGGCTTGGACGGACTTCATCATGGCAAGGTATGCTGCAGAGGAACAGACAGCTGCTCGAACGCTCTTGGCGATTGCCAACTCTTCGGCCGTGGGTTGCTGACCGTTGTCGAAGAAGCTTCGTTCGATTTGTGCGGTGACCACCACGAGCTGGGCATGGGCGGCCTCGACATGGTCGTGGACAGCCTCGACATGGTCGTGGGCAGCCTCCATCAGGGCTAAGGCCGCCGCTGTGTAACGGACAGCTGCTGTGAAGCTCTCGCCAGTTGCTATCCCCGAGGCAGATGTTGCTACCGCCACCTGAGAAGCAACAACGGCCGTTTGGGCTGCCTTGGCCGCCCGGTCACAGATTGCGGCCGCGCTCATGCAGCTTGTTAGCACGTGCATGGTGGTTGCGGCTTCGCTCTCGCCAGAGTGGGCCGCCGAAGTTGCCCTCACGACACGGGTCCACGTCCCCATCTTTCACCGGCACTGATTGAACAGTGAAATGATATTTGGGGAGCAAGCTAGTGTGCTTGACATGCCGGCTGTGGACTATAGCCAATGCACCTTCTCGCGTAAGCCATAGGAGTACTATACTCTGACGGTGCTCCAAGATATTTTGTCCTACATCTCACACAGTTGGTAATAATAAACTGTGTACGATCTACTTGATTTTTCATCTTGATTTGAATTACATAATGGGGTCACAGCGGCAAAGGAGGGTGTTTGAATTGCTAGAACTTTTATCTGCAGTGAACATGCAACTATAGGTGTATCGTCAAAAAATTGGAATTATTCAGGGTTCGCTTTGACATTTTTATACATTAACTTAGTTTTCTAGCCATTTTAGGTGCACAATTCAAAATTAAACTACATGCACATGCTCTGGTGCACCAAAATGGGTTGTAAAATCATATATGTGTCCATGGGTTTATGCTTATGTCCCATGCAAGAAATGGGGATGAATTTCGAACACCACGACACCGTGGCTCTCTAGCAAACATTGAGGTACTTGCTCATGTAATTCTAGTAAATCCAAAACCCGTCTGAAATTCATAAACCTTGGCATGCTATCATGGAATGACATCAACATCCTTGGGTAAAAAATATTGTCCCATTTAGGGCAGGTTATGGTATAAGCTTCTCACAAACTAGAGCTTCTCACAAGAAGCCTCATGGTTTCGTTAGGGAAACGTGTCACCTTGGTGGACAAAACGATATTCTTCGCCTCTTCTTGCTTTCAATTTTTTTCTGGTGTCAACATAGAACAACAGGAGTGTCGTGTTAAATTTTGGATTTTTTCGGGGATCGTTTGGACATTTTTATACGTTAACTGAGTTTTCTAGGCATTTATGTGCATAATTCAAAATTAAACTACATGCACATGATCCAGTGCATAAAAATGGGTTGAAAAATGAAATGTGTGTCCTTGGTTGCAAGCTTAGGTCACATGCAAGAATTGAGAATGAATGTCAAACACCTTGACACTGTCGCTCGGCCGCTAACATTGAGATACATAGTTTTAAAATTCTAGTAAATCGAAACTCATCTGAAATTCATGAAACTTGACATGATATCATGGAACGGCATCGACATGCTGTGGTAAAAATATTGTCCCATTTGGGGCAGGTTTGGGTATAAGCTTCTCACAAACCAGAGCCTCTCACAACAAGCCTGATGGTTTTAGTAGGGAACGTGCCACCTTGGGGGACGAAATGATATCCGTTGCCTCTTCTTACTTTCAAAATTTTTCTCGTGTCAACATAGAACAACAGGAGTGTTGTGTCAATTTTTGGGATTTTTCGGTGTTCGCTTGGACATTTTTATACATTAACTGAGTTTTCTATGCATTTATGTGCATAATTCAAATTTGAACTACATGCACATGCTCCAGTGCATATAAATGGGTTCAAAATTGAAATGTGTGTCCTTGGTTGCATGCTTAAGTCCCATGCAAGAAATGAGAATGAATGTCAAACACCTTGCCACCGTCGCTCGGCCGCTAACATTGAGATACATGGTTTTTAAATTCTAGAAAAATCGAAAACGCGTCTGAAATTTATGAAACTTGACATGCTAGCATGGAACGGCATCAACATGCCGTGGTAAAAATAATGTCCCATTTGGGGCAGGTTGGGGTATAAGCTTCTCACAAACCAGAGCTTCTCACAACAAGCCTCATGGTTACGGTAGGGAACGTTTCACCTTTCTAGATGAAATGATATCCGTTCCCTCTTCTTGGTTTCAATTTTTTTCTATTGTCAACATAGAACAACAGGAGTCTTGTGTTAACTTTAGGAAATTTTTGGGGTTCGTTTGGACATTTTTATACATTAACTGAGTTTTCTATGCATTTATGTGCATAATTAAAATTTGAACTACACGCACATGCTCCAGTGCATGTAAATTGGTTGAAAAATCAAATCCGTGTCCTTGGTTGCATGCTTAGGTACCATGCAAGAAATGGAATGAATGTCAAACACCTTGCCACCGTCGCTCGGCCGCAAACATTGAGATACATGGTTTTTAAATTCTAGTAAATCCAAAACTCGTCTGTAGTTCATGAAACTTGACATGCTATCATGGAGCGGCATTAACATTCTATGGTAAAAAATTTGTCCCATTTGGGGCAGGTTTGGGTATAAGCTTCTCGCAAACCAGAGTTTCTCACAACAAGCCTAATGGTTTCAGTAGGGATCGTGCCACCTTTGGGGATGAAACGATATCCATTGCCTCTTCTTGCTTTCAAAATTTTTCTAGTGTCAACATAGAAGAACAGGAGTGTTGTGTCAATTTTTGGGATTTTTCGGGGTTCGCTTAGACATTTTTATACATTAACTGGGTTTTCTAGGCATTTTATGTGCATAATTCAAATTTAAACTACATGCAGAAGCTCCAATGCAGAAAAATGGGTTGACATATCAAATGTGTGTCGTTGGGTGCATGCTTAGGTCCCATGCAAGAAATGGGAATGAATTTCAAACACCAGAGCACTGTTGATTGCCGGCAAAACATTGAGATACTTTGTTTTTAAATTCTAGTAAATCCAAAACTCGTCTGAAATTCATGAAACTTGGCATGCTATCATGGAATGGCACCCGACATGCTGTGGTATTTTTCGTGTCCATTTTGAGAGAAGGCGCACTCAAATAACAGCCAACAAAGGCATTTTGAAACAAATAGCTGCCACTTTAACATCTCAAACCTTTGTATAATTTAAATCGTGTGCGTTCTGTTAACCATTCACGTGACGCCACGTGTCTCTCTTTTAATGGCTATAGGAGGTGCCGTGCGGACAGCTGCTTGACTGAACGGGAGGCATGCGAGCGCAGTCCGGTGCGCAGGCTGACCGAGAGGCATGCAAGCTGTCCTCCAATGCGCAGGCTCACCGCGAAGCGTGCGAGTTGTATGCTGTGCAGGCTCACTGGGACACGAGCCCTTTGACTTCCATGGCCACCCGCCTTGTTCGCATCCTCTCCATTAATGGCTGCGCCCGAGCCGCTGTTTAATACGGGCGGCCTTACTGTTCGCCTCCCATTCCCCTCCCTCCCGCAGACCTCCACCAACGCCATGGTGTAGAAGGATCATCTGCCACTAGTCTTCCAGTTTGGTGAAGTCGACTCCGAGACAGAGGAGATAGAAAATAAGGAGGAATGGGGCCTCATGGACATGGCCCTGAACGAGCTGGCCACGGCGGTTGATGCCCCCGCGCCCGTCTCAGTTCCCATCCCCATGCCCGCGCCAGCGACCATCCCCGTAGCATTGACGGGCTGGTCGCCGAGCACTATCGCAAAGCTGGAAGCCACTGGCGTCAGCGAGGTCTCCGCGGACCCGCGCAAGCTCGTGTACATGCCAGTGCAAGCGCCCGTGCCTATGCCCGTGCGTGCCCATGCACCCACCACTGTGCCGGTGCTCGTGCGTTTTCCTGCACCCGCCGTGCCCGTGCCCGTGCGCGCGTCCCCCTCAGCGGTATGGGACGCCGCCATCGACCGCTACCTCGCAGCGCCGCAAGTTGCCTTCCTCTCGTGCCCCGCCCGTCGATCGCAAGACGACATGATGTTTGATTTCCAAGTGAAGAACATTCTGTGCTGCCTTGAAGACTTCAACAACGGCGTCCCGGAGGACAACAACGACAATGCCGGTGCGGCACGCCGCCTCCGCCGCCGCCAGAATTAGTTTTTTTTGGGGTTTAATACTGTATCAGTGTATCTCAATCATATGAATATAAATTCACAGTGTGACTGAATGAAAGATATGGTTTGAACGAACTTGCATTTTTCTTTCTGAATGTATAGACTTATCAAACGATTTTCTTTAAAAACAACATAAATGGTTTTTAAATATAAAATACTCATCGCAAACGTTTTAGATAGAACACCCGTATGCAAACTGACAGCTTCCCCAGGAAGCCAAGGGAAAATGTGCCGAGCAGGATTTGTGCAGCTCTTGATCGCAAATGTTTTAGATAGAACACCTGTATGCAAAGTGGGAGCTATGGTCTTCCCCAGTAAGCCAAGGGAAAATTCGCAGCGCAGGATTTGTGCATCTGTTCAACGGAAACGGTTCAGATTGAATGCAGTATGCAAAGCCAGACTTCGGCGCTAAGCCAAGAGAAAATGTGTCGAGCAGGATTTGTACATCCCTTCAACACAAATGGTTGTTTTGGATGACCCGTGTGCAAGCATGTACAGACAATTTGGTAAGATTTGCATCTGTCATATTGGGTATATTGCCATTTGTCAAACTGGAAAGATTGACATTTGTTGATCTAGTAACATTGCCATTTTTCAAGCTTGTAACACTACCATTTGTCAAAATATGCAGCTAAAAATCACTAGCACTATCTAATTTTTGCAACTAAAATTCAGTAATTAAGCATAGATTTCATTCATAGATTAAGCAGTCATTCTTTTATACAAACAGTTCAACTCGACAGCTGAACCTACCAAACTTTTCCCCAATTGTTGCCAACCACGTACTGAAATAGCTAGTTCAACTATATATACTAGCTAATTTTAAGTACGTTGTACAGTTCCACCACATCTATAGTCAGATGAACTGAACAAAATAGCCACTAAATACAACTACTACGGAGGGGCTTTGTACTACTTCCTGCAGCCTCTCCTCTGGCGAGGGCGCTCAGTAAGAGGCAGAGCAGGAGGAGCCTACCGACGAGCTGGACAACTGCAATACGGTGCCTTCCGCTGCTGCACCTTCAGCGACACTCACCTCGAACGCCCACTGCCGCTCTAGACGACCCTCTCAGAGCGGTGGTTCTCCTCGTAGATCTCCTGATTCATCGCCTCTACAGCGGCGTGTGCTGCGGCCACGGCGGCGGTAAGGCTCTTTGCGTGCTCGACGAGGCACTCCTCCTCCTCCCGCAGGAACTTGATGTAGCGGGCAAGGACGTTGACACACGTGCGGGCCTCCACCTCCGCCTCCCGCCTTCGGGCGGTGGTGGCGGAGCAGGTGATGACCTCGGTGGTCGACGGTGGGCTGGCTGCCACGGCGGCCGACGATGGGTTGGCCGCCACGACCACCACCTCCCGCCTTCGGGCCGCGGTGGCGGAGCGGGTGATGGCCATGGTGGCCGCCAGTGGGGTGGCGGCCACGATGGCCACCTCCCGCCTTTGGGCCACGGCGGTGGAGCGGGCGATGGACCTAGCTTTCAACGGTGGTGTGGCGGCCACGGCGGCTGGCAACAGCTGCCGACGGGCAGCGGCGGCGGAGCGTGTGGTGGGTGTTCCGTGAACACTCAACAGGGACGCCA
Source organism: Thinopyrum elongatum (assembly GCA_011799875.1). Taxonomy (NCBI): domain Eukaryota; kingdom Viridiplantae; phylum Streptophyta; class Magnoliopsida; order Poales; family Poaceae; genus Thinopyrum; species Thinopyrum elongatum. Next base: position 462,162,615 of record CM022298.1, on the reverse strand, counting down.
CGCGCACTACACTACGCCGGGGACTGTGCTGCCACCACGGTGTAGCCTCCCAGCTGGAGCTATCCTCTGATTATAGCGGAGTGGCTGAGCGACGATGATGGACCGGTGCCATTGGCGATTGTGGGAGAAGCAGACGAGATAAGCTACAGGGAGGGAGGGGAAAATGCGACGCAGGACTCGCCGGCCGTGAGGGTTTATATAGCAGGCCGGTAAGCATTGGGATTTTGGGGGATTTCACCGAGTTGGGCGGGAAGCTTGCGTGGGAACCTGCGAGGTTGCGCGGGAACGGGCTCATCGACGATTCATTGGCACCACTTCAAGCCACCATTTGGCCAAAAGAATGCCCCCGCGGGCTGCGCAAGCTTGCGCTGTAAGCCGTCTGCGGCAGCGGGGTGACAAGACATGCAAGAGGAGGACGAAAGGACATATACACATACGGTTAATAAAAAAACATTTGTGATTTAATTACCTACTACCCCCATCCTGGTTTATAAGTTGTCTATGTATTTTTGTGCCAAATTTTGACTAGAGATTTAACTAATAAAATACGAATGCATGTCGCCAAAGATTATATCATTGGATTCATATTTGAACATAGTTTCCAATTATATAATTTTTATAACATGCATCAACATATTGTTGGTTAAATTTAAGGTTAAAATATGGCACAGAATATAAAGGGGACTAATAGACGAAGACGGAGGTAGTAGCACACGGCCGCTCTCTACGCAGCGTCGCAACTGCCGGCCGGCTTGTAGACGAACATTCCCTGCATGTTCAACTGCTCTATGCGTGTGGTTGCTCGCGGTTGAGGTGGCTGCGACGCGCTCTGCTCATGTCCCATCGCACACATTGTGCTCTCGCGTCCCTCCGGGCGCTCTGCCCTCGTCCCTCCACACGCACTGCCAGTGTTTGGGGCCGGCGCACGATCACGTACGTTCGTGCTGCCATTATGCATGCGGTTGCATGCGCCGGGCGCGGCGCTAGGATGCAGTTACCCGCTGCAAAAACTGCCATACAGACACGCTGAGAATCCAGGCCGCCCGGCCCCCGTTTATTCCTGCGGCCATTTACCTTCATTTCTCACGCCACATGACACAATAAGCATACCCAAGACGACACATATAGAGAGGACATCCAGCGGTTCCAATGGCGCTCCCCGTGGCTCCAATGGCGCTCCCAGCGGCCGACGACGACAACGGGGGGCAGTTCACCACGCATCACATAGTGTACACCCACGTGAGGGGGAAGGCCCTCTCGGTGGTGTACACGAACGAGCTGGTCTCGGTAGAGAGCTCCATCCAAACTATGGAGCAGTTGCTTGCTGAGGACAAGTACCAAGTGGTCGGCTTCGATCTTGAGTACACCATCGGTCATGCCGGGCATGATCAGAAGGTTGCCGTCGCCCAGTTGTGCGTGCGACATGACGTCCTCGTCTACCACTACCACCTGGCCACAAGGCCATGCGAGCGTTTCTCCAGGTTTATCAATAGCTCCGACTACAGTTTCGCTACGGTGGACACCACCAACGATCTAAAAGCGCTCAAGGTTTCGGGCTTGAAATGCCAGAATCTTGTCAACATCCAGGACCACTACAAGGTTTGGGGCAGCGACAACAACAAATAGAACTCCCTGGTTGATATTGCCTCATCCATCATCGGCCCCTACTACATGAAGATGAAGGATGAGAGCAAGAAGGACAAGAATGCTTGGCACAGTCTTTGGCATCAGAGACTGGATGAACAACACATCATGTACGCGGCCAAGGATGCAGACACAAGCTACGAGATGTACAGGCGGATGGTTGACATGAGGAAGTGTCTTCTTCCTACCCCAGATAATGGATCGAGCCACAGAGCAGTGGCGGGAGCATCACAAGAAGTAGATGACTAGACGATCGTTTCTCGTAGTTTAGAATGCATGCAATTATTTATTGAGGTGTGTGTGAATGATCTATATAGTCACTTATGTAATTGGATGTTTATTTCAGTTATATATATATATATGTTATTCTTCTGTAGACAGAGCAAATCACATGGCTCATTAGCAGCAATCGTCTGTTTTATTATTGGTCTTCGCACACATTTTTGATTACGAACCTATTTGCCGCGTATCACACACATCTTGTTCAGTCGAACTATTTCTGTTGTCTTGGCTCATCGCAAACAGTTCATCCGAGTGAACTGTATGCCCTCCATCACACACACCTTGATGTGGCTGACCGTTTCTATTGTGTTGGCTAATCACACACAGTTCATCCTAGTGAACTGTATGCCGTATATCACACACACCCTCATCTGGCTGCCCGTTTCTGTTGTTTTGCCTCATCGCAAATAGTTCTGCTGGATTAACCGTATGCCACGCATCACACACGTAACTCTAATCTGAACCGTGTTTGATGTCACCGCCATCGCAAACGTTTTGTATCTTTTTTGACAGTTTTATTACATCACCATTTGTGATTAATGCGTCGCACAATGTTTCGTCGAAGGGTCTTTGATTGGACTGTCGCGTTTGGACCAACCTGCAGTAGTGATATATTGAGAAATGCCAATGATTAGACACTTCCTGAACCACCACCTAAGCCAACTCCGTAGAATAGAGGTATTCTATTTCTCGGTCCTGAAGATATGCAAGAGGCAAAGAAATCTGTGAAAGAAAAGGGTATTAAATCTGAAGATGTTAAGAATTTACCACCTATCGAGGAAATACATGGGCTCGACACCCCCACACAGGTAGTAAAGTTAAATTCTCTTTATAGATTTGATGAGGGTGATATTCCTTATAATAAATCTGCTAGTCAATGCCTGGATGAATTTGATAAGTACATTGTTAAGCAAGAGCATTTTAATATGTATGTTAGCAAGCAATTGAAATGTAATGCTTTCATGATTGATTGTTTGAGTGATTTGATAGAATTGCTAATGATGTTAAGGGTTTAAGTAAGCATTCATCCATGGTTCATACTCAGCTAGAACAAGTTGTTTAATCACAAAATGATTTGCTTAATGAAATGAATAATAAAATGAATAATCATGTTGTTAGGGTAATGGAGGTAAAATGGCTCAGGAGCCTCTGTATCCTGAAGGTCATCCTAAGAGAATTGAGCAAGATTCTCAAAGAATTAATAATGACGTGCCTAGTTCATCTAAGAAGAAAAAGAAAAAGAAAAAGATAGAACTTTGCATGCTTCTAGTGAACCCGTAGTATAAAACCTTCTTACACTACTGGAAACAGTATATTTGCCATCTGCTGGCTCTCTGCTGTCTGCCAGCTGATGGCAAAGACTGTCTTTGCCGTCAGCTTAGCATAAGCGGACGTTAAAGTAATGACTCATGACAAAGACAATTTTTGCCGTCAGTCCTTTCTTTGCTGTCTGCCAGCTGACGGCAAAGAGCAAATGGCAGATGACAAAGAGGGAGGTGGGCCCCACTAATGAGCTACGTTGGCTAACCCTAACGGCCCCCCTCTTTGTCGTCTGCTAGCAGACGGCAAAGAACAAATAGGCAGACGGCAAAGAAGAGGCGGATGGCAAACAGGTGACTTAAATAACGGCCGCGCCCCCACCCCGGCCCTCTCTGTCTTTGTTCTCTCCCTCCCCGACGACCACCACACGCCGCCCCCACCACCTAGCGCCGACAAAAAAAGCACGACCAGAAACGAAGATGGACACCAAACCAACAAAAAAGGCGAACAAAAGGCAAAGGGCAGAGGAAGACACGTGGGAGACAAAAGAGAAACACGCCGCCAAGACGCACACGCAGCAACGGAGCCCAGCAGACTACGGCGCCAAGCCGGCCTGGCGCCCCACCGCCCCGGCCCCCCCGCGCCCTGCCGTCCCGGCGACCCATCGCCCCCGCGCCCTACCGCTTCGACGCCCCACCGCCCTTCGGTGAGATCTTTTTTTGTTTTTTTCTTCTTTTTTCTGTTTAATTGTAGATTAGATTAGATATGTAGTTTAGTGCTAGGTTTAGTGCTAGATTAGATTATATCATAGTAGATTAGTGCTAGATTTTAGTTAATTAGTCATAATTAAAAGAAGTAGAAAAAAGATGAAAAAAGAAGAAGAAGAAAAGAGAAGAAGCAGAATCCCCCTCTTCTCCAACCCATCCTCCACTCCCCATGTCCCACCCTCTATTACTTTCCTTCCCAGCGACCCCCACCAATCCCATTTCGTTTTTGCACCTAACCTCTGCCCCTCCATACCTCCAAGAGAAGAAGAAGAAGAAGAAGAAGAGGAGAAGGAGGAGGAGGAGGAGGAGAAGAAGAAGAAGAGGAGAAGAAGAAGAGGAAAAAGGAAAAGAAGGAAGAAGAAGAAGAAGAAGAAGAAGAAGAAGAAGAGTAGTAGAAGAAGAATAAGACAAGGAGAAGAGGAGAATAAGAAGAGGAGAAGAGGAGAAGAGGAGAAGAACAGGGAAAACAGAAGATGGTCTGAAGAATAAGAAAAAGAGGAGAAGAAGAAAAAAATAGAATAGTACTTATATGTGCAGTTATATTTTATTGAGATTGAATATTTGTGTTGATCGGGTGGATTTAAATGTGTAGTTGTTTCATCGCTGCGAGGGTCTGGTGTTTGACGACCTCCCCGTACGTTCAATGAGCTCCGCCCCTACGTTCGTGGGTGAGCACAAATGACATCTCCTCCTCCCCCTTCATTATTTGCTATGTTCCGGTCTTCGTGTTGATGAAACTTGCTAGCTATAGTTAGATTAAATCATCAGTATGCGTGGCCAGTATGCGTCTCCCATTCAAAAGGGTTACAATTATAAATATGCATGCATTTGCATATTTAAAACCGTAATTCTTTTGAATTGTCCAACGTTATCCATGGACAGCCCGAGTATGTGTAGATTGGGTTCGTTTTCCCATATGCTCGGCTTTCAATCCGATGCATAATTTCATTAGTGCCTCCATGTTGTTCTCCGGGTACACATCCTCTCTGCTTATTGCCGAGACGTGTATCAGGAGAACAGCGGGGAGGTGCTGCCGAAATTTTGCGTCGGATCCGGAGCAGAGCATGGGAAAACGAACCCAATCTACACATACTAGGGTGGGATTAGGACCTATCTTTACCTATTAGCGAGTAGGTTGCATGGACGTAATAAAATTGACAAACTAGATTAACTGATGAATATATATGCTGGATTATATATATATATTTCTTGTGTGTCCAGTAGCTAGGCAAGATGAGTGATCGTGCGTGGATGTACACCGGTCACACTAGTCAGAAAGACATGACCAATGAATGGTTAACAAAAAACCAAGGGGTTTGTGAGAGCCGCATTTGTAGATGGCCAGAGAAAAACCTGGTGCCCCTGTGCAAGGTGCGACAACTTTCATAAGAGGACAGAAGATGAAATGGGTAAACACCTGCAGAAGTGGGGTTTTATGCCTGATTATACGGTGTGGACATTTCATGGTGAGTCTGCCCAACGTGCCAGAGCTGAGGTGGTTCATCGTCGCACCGACGAGCATGGTACTGGGATCGAAGACATGGTGCAAGACTTTGATGATGCTCGGGATTCGGACGATGAGATGGAGGAATCTGCAAAGGCCTTCAATGAAATGTTGGAGTCTTCAAAACGTCCTCTCCACGAGCACACTGAGCTTTGTCAGCTGGATGCCATCTCACAAGTAATGGCTCTGAAGGCTCAATTCAACTTGGGTAGAGAATGCTATGACGCGATGATGACAGTATTTGGACGCTTTCTACCCAAAGGCCATGTAATGCCTGCAAACCTGTACCAGTCAGACAAAATCCTCCGTGCACTTAAGATGCCCTATGAGAAGATAGATGCCTACGAGAAAAGATGTGCCTTATTTAGGCTTGAGTAAGCGGACTTGAACTATTGTCCCATTTGAAGTCTTCCAGGTATGTTGTGGTAGACAACGGTATGGGTGAGAAGAGGCAGACCAAAATCCCCGTTAATGTTCTTTGGTATATGCCAATCGTACCAAGACTTCAACATCTTTTCATGGTCGAAGAGACGGCCAGACAGATGACATGGCACAAAATGGGCAAAAGAACCGAACTAGATGCAGATGGGAATCAGATGATGGTACACACATCGGATGGTTCTGCGTGGAAGCACTTCGATGCATTACATGAGCAAAAATCGGCAGATCCAAGGCATCCTCGAGTCGCCATCAACACGGATGGGTTCAATGTGTTTCGTCTGACGGCAACCCAATACACTTGTTGGCCTATATTTGTCATTCCACTCAATCTCCCCCCAGACAAATTATGCAAAGAAAGAACATTTTCCTGCCGTTGATAATTCCAGGGACCAACTATCCGGGGAATAATATGAATGTGTACATGCAGACGCTTAAGGATGAATTGCAAGAAGCTTGGGATAATGGGTTCAAGACATACGATGCTGCTAGCAAACAGAACTTCATAATGCGTGTCTGGTACATGTACTCGATTCATGACTTGTCGGCGTATGCGCTATTCATTGGCTGGTGTGTGCATGGAAGGTTCCCATTGTTGGGGAACGTAGTAGTAAAGCAAAATTTTTCCTAGGCATCACCAAGATCAATCTATGGAGAGACTAGCAACAAGAGAGAGAGGAGTGCATCTTCATACCTTTGAAGATCGCGATGCGGAAGCGTTGCAAGAACGCGGTTGGAGGAGTCGTACACGCAGCGATTCAGATCGCGGTCGATTCCGATCTAAGCACCGAACAACGGTGCCTCCGCGTTCAACACACGTGCAGCCCGGTGACGTCTCCCGCGCCTTGATCCAGCAAGGAGGAGGGAAAGGTTGGGGAAGACAGCTCCAGCAGCACGACGGCGTGGTGGTGGAACTTGCAGTTCTCCGGCAGGGCTTCGCCAAGCTCAAACGGAGGAGGAGGAGGTGTTGGAGAGGGGGAGGGCTGCGCCAGGGGAGAGGTTATGGCCTCCCTCCCACCCCTCCACTATTTATAGGCTAGGGGGGAGAGGGGGCCGGCCCCCTAGATCCCATCTAGGGTTGGGGGCGGCGGCCAAGGGGGGGAGGAGTGCCTCCCAAGTCAAGTGGAGGCCCTCCCCCTTTAGGGTTTCCCCTCTCCCATGCGCATGGGCCTTAGGGGGCTGGTTCCCCTAGCCCATTAAGGCAAGGGCGCCCCCTTACAGCCCATGCTAATGTATTGGACGTGGTGGAACACTTTCCGGACCCCTCCGGAATCCTCCGGAACCTTTCGAAAGCTTCCCGGTACAATACCGAAAAAACCGAAACTTTTTCCGGAACCCCAATAACAACTTCCCATATATAAATCTTTACCTCCGGACCATTCCGGAACTCCTCGTGACGTCCGGGATCTCATCCGGGACTCCGAACAACATTCGGTATTCACATACTATTTCCCATAACAACCCTAGAGTCACCAAACCTTAAGTGTGTAGACCCTACGGGTTCGGGAACCATGCAGACATGATCGAGACATCTCTCCGGCCAATAACCAACAGCGGGATCTGGATACCCATGTTGGCTCCCACATGTTCCATGATGATCTCATCGGATGAACCACGATGTCGAGGATTCAATCAATCCCGTATACAATTCCCTTTGTCTACCGGTATGATACTTGCCCGAGATTCGATCGTCGTTATCCCTATACCTTGTTCAATCTCGTTACCGGCAAGTCTCTTTACTCGTTTCGTAACGCATGATCCCATGGCTAACTCTTTAGTCACATTGAGCTCATTATGATGATGCATTACCGAGTGGGCCCAGAGATACCTCTCCGTCATACGGAGTGACAAATCCCAGTCTCGATTCGTGCCAACCCAACAGACACTTTCGGAGATACCTGCAGTGCACCTTTATGGTCACCCAGTTACGTTGTGACGTTTGATACACCCAAAGCATTCCTACGGTATCCGGGAGTTGCACAATCTCATGGTCTAAGGAAATGATACTTGACATTAGAAAAAGCTTTAGCAGACGAACTACACGATCTAGTGCTATGCTTAGGATTGGGTCTTGTCCATCACATCATTCTCCTAATGATGTGATCCCGTTATCAACGACATCCAATGTCCATGGTCAGGAAACCGTAACCATCTATTGATCAACGAGCTAGTCAACTAGAGGCTCACTAGGGACATGTTGTGGTCTATGTATTCACACATGCATTACGATTTCCGGATAACACAATTATATCATGAACAATAGACAATTATCATGAACAAGGAAATATAATAATAACCACTTTATTATTGCCTCTAGGGCATATTTCCAACAGTCTCCCACTTGCACTAGAGTCAATAATCTAGTTACATTGTGATGAATCGAACACCCATAGAGTTCTGGTGTTGATCATGTTTTGCTCGTGGAAGAGGTTTAGTCAACGGATCTGCGACATTCAGATCCGTATGCACTTTACAAATATCTATGTCTCCATCTTGAACATGTTCACGAATGGAGTTGAAGCGACGCTTGATATGCCTGGTCTTCTTGTGAAACCTGGGCTCCTTGGCAAGGGCAATAGCTCCAGTGTTGTCACAGAAGAGAGTCATTGGGCCCGATGCATTGGGAATAACTCCTAGGTCGGTGATGAACTCCTTCATCCAGACTGCTTCATGTGCTGCCTCCGAGGCTGCTATGTACTCCGCTTCACATGTAGATCCCACCACGACGCTTTGCTTGCAACTGCACCAGCTGACTGCCCCACCATTCAAAATATACACGTATCCTGTTTGTGACTTAGAGTCATCCAGATCTGTGTCGAAGCTAGCATCGACGTAACCCTTTACGACGAGCTCTTCGTCACCTCCATAAACGAGAAACATATCCTTAGTCCTTTTCAGGTACTTCAGGATGTTCTTGACCACTGTCCAGTGTTCCATGCCGGGATTACTTTGGTACCTTCCTACCAAACTTACGGCGAGGTTCACATCAGGTCTGGTACACAGCATGGCATACATAATAGACCCTATGGCTGAGGCATAGGGGATGATGCTCACCTTTTCTCTATCTTCTGCCAAGGTCGGGCATTGAGCCGTGCTCAATCTCACACCTTGTAATACAGGCAAGAACCCCTTCTTGGACTGATCCATATTGAACTTCTTCAATATCTTGTCAAGGTATGTGCTTTGCGAAAGACCAGTGAGGCGTCTCGATCTATCTCTATAGATCTTGATGCCTAATATGTAAGCAGCTTCTCCAAGGTCCTTCATTGAAAAACACTTGTTCAAGTAGGCCTTTATGCTTTCCAAGAATTCTATATCATTTCCCATTAATAGTATGTCATCTACATATAATATGAGAAATGCTACAGAGCTTCCACTCACTTTCTTGTAAACACAGGCTTCTCCATAAGTCTGTGTAAACCCAAACGCTTTGATCATCTCATCAAAGCGAATGTTCCAACTCCGAGATGCTTGCACCAGCCCATAGATTGAGCGCTGGAGCTTGCATACCTTGTCAGCATTATTAGGATCGACAAAACCTTCCGGCTGCATCATATACAACTCTTCCTTAAGGAAACCATTAAGGAATGCCGTTTTGACGTCCATTTGCCATATCTCATAATCATAGTATGCGGCAATTGCTAACATGATTCTGACGGACTTCAGCTTCGCTACGGGTGAGAAGGTCTCATCGTAGTCAACCCCTTGAACTTGTCGATAACCCTTAGCGACAAGTCGAGCCTTATAGATGGTCACATTACCATCCGCGTCTGTCTTCTTCTTAAAGATCCATTTGTTCTCTATGGCTTGCCGATCATCGGGCAAGTCTGTCAAAGTCCATACTTCATTTTCATACATGGATCCTATCTCGGATTTCATGGCTTCTAGCCATTTGTTGGAATCCGGGCCCGCCATCGCTTCTTCATAGTTCGAAGGTTCACCGTTGTCTAACAACATGGTTTCCAAGACAGGGTTGCCGTACCACTCTGGTGCGGAATGTGTCCTCGTGGACCTACGAAGTTCAGTAGCAACTTGATCCGAAGTTTCATGATCATCATCATTAACTTCCTCTCTAGTCGGTGCAGGCACCACAGAAACATCTTCCTGAGCTGCGCTACTCTCCGGTTCAAGAGGGGGTACCTCATCAAGTTCTACTTTCCTCCCACTTACTTCTTTCGAGAGAAACTCTTTCTCCAGAAAGGATCCATTCTTGGCAACAAAGATCTTGCCTTCGGATCTAAGGTAGAAGGTATACCCAATAGTTTCTTTAGGGTATCCTATGAAGACGCATTTTTCCGATTTGGGTTCGAGCTTTTCAGGTTGAAGTTTCTTGACATAAGCATCGCATCCCCAAACTTTCAGAAATGACAGCTTAGGTTTCTTCCCTAACCATAATTCATACGGTGTCGTCTCAACGGATTTCGACGGAGCCCTATTTAAAGTGAATGCGGCAGTCTCTAAAGCATAACCCCAAAATGATAGCGGTAGATCAGTAAGAGACATCATAGATCGCACCATATCCAATAGAGTGCGATTACGACGTTCGGACACACCATTACGCTGAGGTGTTCCAGGCGGCGTGAGTTGTGAAACAATTCCACATTTCCTTAAGTGCGTGCCAAACTCGTGACTCAAATATTCCCTCCACGATCTTATCGTAAGAACTTTATTTTCCTGTCACGTTGATTCTCTACCTCACTCTGAAATTCCTTGAATTTTTCGAAGGTCTCAGACTTGTGTTTCATTAAGTAGATATACCCATATCTACTTAAGTCATCAGCGAGGGTGAGAACATATCGATAACCACCGCGAGCCTCAACGCTCATTGGACCGCACACATCAGTATGTATGATTTCCAATAAGTTGGTTGCTCGCTCCATTGTTCCGGAGAACGGAGTCTTGGTCATTTTGCCCATGAGGCATGGTTTGCACGTGTCAAATGATTCATAATCAAGAGACTCCAAAAGTCCATCTGCATGGAGTTTCTTCATGCGTTTGACACCAATGTGACCAAGGCGGTAGTGCCACAAGTATGTGGGACTATCATTATCAACCTTACATCTTTTGGCATTCACACTATGAATATGTGTAACATCACATTCGAGATTCAATAAGAATAAACCATTGACCAGCGGGGCATGACCATAAAACATATCTCTCATATAAATAGAACAACCATTATTCTCGGATTTAAATGAGTAGCCATCTCGCATCAAATGAGATCCTGATACAATGTTCATGCTCAAAGCTGGTACTAAATAACAATTATTGAGGTTTAAAACTAATCTCGAAGGTAGATGTAGAGGTAGCGTGCCGACGGCGATCACATCGACCTTGGAACCATTCCCGACGCGCATCGTCACCTCGTCCTTTGCCAGTCTCCGCTTATTCCGCAGCTCCTGTTTTGAGTTACAAATATGAGTAACCGCACCGGTATCAAATACCCAGGAGCTACTACGAGCGCTGGTAAGGTACACATCAATAACATGTATATCACATATACCTTTGGTATTGCCGGCCTTCTTATCCGCTAAGTACTTTGGGCAGTTCCGCTTCCAGTGACCGTTTCCCTTGCAATAAAAGCATTCAGTCTCAGGGTTGGATCCATTCTTTGGCTTCTTCCCGGAAGCTTGCTTACCGGGTGCGGCAACTCCCTTGCCGTCCTTCTTGAAGTTCTTTTTACCCTTGCCTTTCTTGAACTTAGTGGTTTTATTCACCATCAACACTTGATGTTCCTTTTTGATCTCCACCTCCGCTGATTTCAGCATTGAATATATCTGAGGAATGGTTTTCTCCATCCCCTGCATATTGAAGTTCATCACAAAGCTCTTGTAGCTAGGTGGAAGCGACTGAAGGATTCTGTCAACGACCACGTCATCCGGGAGATTAACTCCCAGCTGAGACAAGCGGTTGTGCAACCCAGACATTTTGAGTATATGCTCGCTGACAGAACTATTCTCCTCCATCTTACAACTGTAGAACTTGTCGGAGACTTCATATCTCTCGACCCGGGCATGAGCTTGGAAAACCATTTTCAGCTCTTGGAACATCTCATATGCTTCGTGTTGCTCAAAACGCTTTTGGAGCCCCGGTTCTAAGCTGTAAAGCTTGCCACACTGAACCAGGGAGTAATCATCACTACGCGACTGCCAGGCGTTCATAACGTCTTGAGTTGCCGGGAAAACAGGTGCATCACCTAGCGGTGCTTCAAGGACATAAGCTTTCTTGGCAGCTATGAGGATGATCCTCATGTTACGGACCCAGTCCGTGTAGTTGCTACCATCATCTTTCAGCTTGGTTTTCTCTAGGAACGCGTTGAAGTTGAGGGCAACATTAGCGTGGGCCATTTGATCTACAAGACATATTGTAAAGATTTTAGACTAAGTTCATGATAATTAAGTTCATCTAATCAAATTATTCAATGAACTCCCACTCAGATAGACATCCCTCTAGTCATCTAAGTGATACATGATCCGAATCGACTAGGTCGTGTCCGATCATCATGTGAGACGGACTAGTCATCAATGGTGAACATCTCTATGTTGATCATATCTTCTATACGACTCATGTTCGACCTTTCAGTCTTCCGTGTTCCGAGGCCATGTCTGTACATGCTAGGCTCGTCAAGTCAACCTAAGTGTTTTGCATGTGTAAATCTGGCTTACACCCGTTGTATTCGAACGTTAGAATCTATCACACCCGATCATCACGTGGTGCTTCAAAACAACGAACCTTCGCAACGGTGCACAGTTAGGGGGAACACTTTCTTGAAATTTTAGCGAGGGATCATCTTATTTATGCTACCGTCATTCTAAGCAAATAAGATGTAAACAGATGATAAACATCACATGCAATCAAATAGTGACATGATATGGCCAATATCATTTTGCTCCTTTTGATCTCCATCTTCGGGGCACCATGATCATCATCGTCACCGGCATGACACCATGATCTCCATCATCGTGTCTTCATGAAGTTGCCTCACCAACTATTACTTCTACTACTATGGCTAACGGTTAGCAATAAAGTAAAGTAATTACATGGCATTTTTCATTGACACGCAGGTCATACAATAAATTAAGACAACTCCTATGGCTCCTGCCGGTTGTCATACTCATCGACATGCAAGTCGTGATTCCTATTACAAGAACATGATCAATCTCATACATCACATATATCATTCATCACATCCTTTTGGCCATATCACATCACACGGCATATGCTGCAAGAACAAGTTAGACGTCCTCTAATTGTTGTTGCAAATTTTTTTACGTGGCTGCTATAGGTTTCTAGCAAGAACGTTTCTTACCTATGCTACAACCACAACGTGATATGCCAATTTCTATTTACCCTTCATAAGGACCCTTTTCATCGAATCCGATCCGACTAAAGTGGGAGAGACAGACACCCGCTAGCCACCTTATGCAACTAGTGCATGTCAGTCGGTGGAACCTGTCTCACGTAAGCGTACGTGTAAGGTCGGTCCGGGCCGCTTCATCCCACGATGCCGCCGAATCAAGATAAGACTAGTAACGGCAAGAAAATTGACAAAATCGATGCCCACAACAACTTGAGTTCTACTCGTGCAAGAAACTACGCATAGACCTAGGCTCATGATGCCACTGTTGGGGAACGTAGTAGTAAATCAAAAATTTTCCTACGCATCACCAAGATCAATCTATGGAGAGACTAGCAACAAGAGAGAGAGGAGTGCATCTTCATACCTTTGAAGATTGTGATGCGGAAGCATTGCAAGAACGCGGTTGGAGGAGTCGTACACGCAGCGATTCAGATCGCGGTCGATTCCGATCTAAGCACCGAACAACGGTGCCTCCACGTTCAACACACGTGCAGCCCGGTGACGTCTCCCGCACCTTGATCCAGCAAGGAGGAGGGAGAGGTTGGGGAAGACAGCTCCAGCAGCACGACGGCGTGGTGGTGGAACTTGCAGTTCTCCGGCAGGGCTTCGCCAAGCTCAAACGGAGGAGGAGGAGGTGTTGGAGAGGGGGAGGACTGCGCCAGGGGAGAGGTTATGGCCTCCCTCCCACCCCTCCACTATTTATAGGCTGGGGGGGAGAGGGGGCCGGCCCCCTAGATCCCATCTAGGGTTGGGGGCGGCGGCCAAGGGGGGGAGGAGTGCCTCCCAAGTCAAGTGGAGGCCCTCCCCCTTTAGGGTTTCCCCTCTCCCATGCGCATGGGCCTTAGGGGGCTGGTTCCCCTAGCCCATTAAGGCTAGGGCGCCCCCTTACAGCCCATGCTGCTGTATTGGACGTGTTGGAACACTTTCCGGACTTCCGGACCCCTCCGGAACCTTTCGAAAGCTTCCCGGTACAATACCGAAAAAACCGAAACTTTTTCCGGAACCCCAATAACAACTTCCCATATATAAATCTTTACCTCCGGACCATTCCGGAACTCCTCGTGACGTCCGGGATCTCATCCGGGACTCCGAACAACATTCGGTATTCACATACTATTTCCCATAACAACCCTAGAGTCACCGAACCTTAAGTGTGTAGACCCTACGGGTTCGGGAACCATGCAGACATGACCGAGACATCTCTCCGGCCAATAACCAACAGCGGGATCTGGATACCCATGTTGGCTGCCACATGTTCCACGATGATCTCATCGGATGAACCACGATGTCGAGGATTCAATCAATCCCGTATACAATTCCCTTTGTCTACCGGTATGATACTTGCCCGAGATTCGATCGTCGGTATCCCTATACCTTGTTCAATCTCGTTACCGGCAAGTCTCCTTACTCGTTCCGTAACGCATGATCCCGTGGCTAACTCTTTAGTCACATTGAGCTCATTATGATGATGCATTACCGAGTGGGCCCAGAGATACCTCTCCGTCATACGGAGTGACAAATCCCAGTCTCGATTCGTGCCAACCCAACAGACACTTTCGGAGATACCTGCAGTGCACCTTTATGGTCACCCAGTTACGTTGTGATGTTTGATACACCCAAAGCATTCCTACGGTATCCGGGAGTTGCACAATCTCATGGTCTAAGGAAATGATACTTGACATTAGAAAAAGCTTTAGCAGACGAACTACACGATCTAGTGCTATGCTTAGGATTGGGTCTTGTCCATCACATCATTCTCCTAATGATGTGATCCCGTTATCAACGACATCCAATGTCCATGGTCAGGAAACCGTAACCATCTATTGATCAACGAGCTAGTCAACTAGAGGCTCACTAGGGACATGTTGTGGTCTATGTATTCACACATGCATTACGATTTCCGGATAACACAATTATATCATGAACAATATACAATTATCATGAACAAGAAAATATAATAATAACCACTTTATTATTGCCTCTAGGGCATATTTCCAACACCCATGCCCCACATGCAAGGCAGATCTTCAGTTTCATTGGCTGCAGGTCGGTCGCAAGTTTTCTTGCTTCGACTTGCATAGACAGTTCCTGGATCCTCGCCATAAGTTCAGAAAAGACAAGAAGAAATTCATCAAAGGTAGAGTTGTCAAAAACTCTACACCAGCTGCGTTGACAGGCCAACAGACCCTGGATCGGTTAAACACTCTAGAGCCTGATCCAGGGCGTCTAGGGTATTTCAAGGGGTATAATTTGGAACATGCCTGGACTCACAAGACATGCTTGTGGGATCTGCCTTACTTCAAAGACCTCCTTTGCCCACACAACATCGACGTGATGCACACTGAAAAGAATATCACCAAGGCCCTTTTTGGTACATTGTTCGGCATAGAGGGGAAGTCAAAGGATAAACCTAAGGCTAGAGTCGATCAGGAGGCTCTATGTGATAGACCGTTACAAAACATGCGACAACCGAAAGGAAAGCAGAACTGGACGAAGCCAAAGACATGGTTCAATCTTGGAAGGCCAGCTATGAGGTAAATTATCTTGTGGGTGAAAATGCACTTGATGTTCCCCGATGGGTATGCATCGAATCTAAAGAGGGGAGCGAGTCTTGAAAAATTGAAAATATTTGGTCTCAAGAGTCATGATTGGCACATATGGCTTGAGCGGGTAATGCCGATGATGTTGTGTGGCTTTATCCCTGAGGATGAATGACTAGTACTAGCAGAGCTGAGCTATTTCTTCCGTGTTCTTTGTGTGAAAGAACTATCGCCTGGCGTGCTAGATGAAATCGAAGAGTTGGCATCGGAGTTGATCTGCAAGTTAGAGAAGATCTTTCCATCGGGCTTCTTTAATCCAATGCAACATTTGATTTTGCATCTCCCGACTGAGGCAAGATTGGGGGGCCCATGCAAAATCGTTGGTGCTACACAACTGAGAGGATGCAGAAGACGCTTCGAGAAAAATGTAAAAATAAACATAGAATTGAAGTATCGATGGCCGAGGCATTCATTACTAAGGAGGCGACAAACTTCATGACAGCACACTACGAAGCCAAAAATCATCATTTGCATAATCTGAAGCCTCGGTACAATGCTGGCGACCCTAAAAAAGGTGGATCCAACCTCAGCCTTTTCAAAGGGAAGCTCGAACCAGCCGGTGCTTCGAAAGCAATATCATTGGATGTCGAAGAATGCCGCACCATTTCGTTGTATATCTTCAACAACCTAACAGAAGTGCGGCCGTACATCGAGTAAGTTCTCGGTATGTTGTCTCGCAACTTCTAATTCCTTTGAACTGCTCTTATTCCCGGATATTTGATACAGTCGATACGTCGCCAAATTCTCGGATGGAGCGGTGATCCAAAAGGATTCCATCGCAGAGAATGATCTTCTGGCAAAGCATGGAGGCGGCTTTCCCGGTTTCATCTCTTGGTTCAAACAAACGGGAATTTCCATTAGACCATTTCATTTCTTCGTCTAATTTGCAGCTCATGCAACAATCCTTTCGTATTAAACTTGTAGGCTAATTCAGAGTCTATGGACGCCGAATTGAGACAAGTCGCTAATGGTTTTGACTATAAGGTCCATTCATTTGACAAATACGACATCAACGGGTATCGCTTTCGTAACTTTGGCAAAGAGCTATCTATGGCCGACTGAAAGTCTATGAATTGTTGTGTCTCTGCTATTGGCGAAGGAGGTATCGAGTATTATGGGAGAGTTGAAGCAATTTATGAACTCCTATTCTATGGTGAAAACCCACCGAACGTCGTAGTCTTCAAATGTTATTGGTTCCAGCCGAAGGAGACTAGAAGGACTCATGAACATATAGGGCTTGTCAAAATCAAACAAAGCACCCATTTAGATGTTCCCGATGTCTATATTACGGCTCAACAGGCGACCCAAGTTTTCTATCTACCGTGGGCTTGCCAAACTAATCCAAATCTGAATGGTTGGGATGTCATTTATGAAGTGCCGCCACGTGTTAGACCACCTCCCCCCAATGAAGAGGATTATGAACCTCACATTAACCCAGACACATATGAAGGAGAATTCTTCCAAGAAACACGTCTTTCCAAAAAACATTTCAAGAACCGCTCTACTTCACCCCAGAACATTGAAGTAGACAGCGATAGTGAATCCGACTTCACCCCTGAGCCAGAACAAGAAGAGCCGGAACAAGAAGAGGTTACTGCTGCGGATGACCTGTCAATGCTTGACCGATTACATAAAGGAGGCCTTCCACATGTTGACGCTGCTGATCCCGATGAGCATGTCATTCATGATAGTGATGATGATGATGCATTTATTGATCCCGGAGCATATATAGACGATCAAGATTATTAATAGTTCATGTCAAGTATTCAATTTTTATTATATACATATATATTATTAGTTCATGTTAGGTACTATTCAATTTTTTTATGTTGTACATGATGATGATACACTTAAATTATATACATATTATTATTCATGTCAGTATTCAATTTTTTTATGTTGTACTAATTTTGTTTACTCTTTGTCATGGCAGGTGTTGAAAGATGGTGGGCGCGGGTCCAGAGCGCTCCGAGGCTCCTTCTTCATCATCGCATGGTGGGAGGGGTACTTCCATTCCACCCCAGTCTTTCCGGAGAGTGTTGCTCGACAGTATGTAGACACCGGTGGGCTCTTCTTCGTCGGCGTCGTTGCCCACCGGGAGAGGAGGTTGGGGGAAGAAGAGAGCTAGTAGAGGTGCACGTGGCCGCGGGAGAGGTAGGCAGGCTACTACGCCTTCCTCGCCGCCACCCCCAGCTGATTCACCTGAGCACATGACTGCTAGGGTGGACCCGTCTGAGGAGGAGGCTACGCGGACTCTGGTCCACGAGCCTCGGGTCGACGGGCCTTCGGCCCATGAGACTCCGGACCAGGCTACGTCCCAGGAGACGTCTGGATGGGATACCTGGCCGGATCCACCTGAGGGGCCGAGTGTCCATGCTAATGGTGGCGGGGATCGGATTTTTGATAGTGAGGGAGAGGTGGTTGAGAGGGGCACCGTCTACCAGCGTGGTAGTACACGGCTCCCGCCCGTGCCGGCGACCCACGAGCATAGGTGGTTGATTAGGCCTGATGGGGAGAGGTAAGTGCATTTACTCTTTTTGTAACTTTTGCCTTCACATTTCTTCAAATATCTAATGCGTTGGCCTTTTCATACTGCAGGGGTTGGCTACACGCCCAGGATGTCCGCAGGCCCAACCAAGTCCTTGGTGTGATTTGCTGTAAAACTTCCCGGGGTTTGTCACGTTACCCGGTGAGGGTCAGCTTCCACAGCTAGGATTGAGCTGGGAGCACTACTTGGCTTCCTCGGCCCCACCGGAGGAGATGATCGACGGTGTCTTGTGCCACACGAGGGCCGACATGATGATCAGAAAGTTTTGGGTAATTTCTCCTTTACACAATTAAAAAACTTCAATAGTTAGTTATTGTACTAATCAGTGTTGTCTCGTTTGATTGCAGACCTTCTACGGGTGTGAGGAGGGATACGAGGAGGCCGCTGCACAGGTTATCAATACCGAGTGCAAGCGCCTACTACAAAACTTACGGCACGAGGCTCGGCCGCAGGCTGTTCGAGACTACTACGCCTCGCGTGGTGTTAAGAAGGACAAGCCGTCGTGCCGTAGAAAGTTTTTGAAGGAGCAGTACATGAAGGTAATTACCTATTCTTAAGGCCTTGTACTTAGTTTCCTTGATTTGATTCGTAGGCGTAGCGCTCAAATTTCTCTTTACTAACTTAGGTGCCCACGACATGGTGTGCGGATAAGATGGATTGTTGGGAGGCGTTGGTGGATGAGTGGTGCTCAGACGAATGGCTAGCCATCCACAACAATGCCAAGGACCGGCGTGCCCAAATGGAAGGTGTGCGACACCATCAAGGCAGCGCCAACTTATATCAGTTCGGGCGGAACTGGGTATGTGGTTTGCTTCATGATTCATGCAATTCATTCTTCATGCTAGCTTGATCCCTTTAATTACTAATACTCTATTCCTCTCTATTAGGCACGACACAATCAGACGGAGGTGCCAGAGGTGTACGACCTCTATGCCATGGCCCATACTGCCTCGTACATGAAGGCTAAGGCATTCTCTGTGTCTGACCTCGATCATCCAGAGAGCTTCACCAACATCTCCTCGCACCACAAGCTCATGAGGTACAGAGATGAGGGGAAGGCGAGGAAAGGGGAGGACTTTAACCCGAGCCAGGGTCCCATTGATCCAGAGCTGGTGATGATATCTGGTGGCGGGAGGCCCCATGGCTTGATAGCCATTGGAGATGGACTTATACGTTGTCCTCGCATTCTCCCGGAGATCAAGGTGCGCCAAACAAGCTCCTATCCTGAGATAAGGCCTCATCCACGGCCAGTCGAGCTCGCCATCGAGTTTAGTTATACAAACTCAGATATCTTTCCTCCATTACATTGTGTGTGCGGCCATCGATGATTACAATGCTAACGAGGAGTGGTGTTGCATGCTGCTCTTCAGAAAGAGAGAGAGAGCCAACCCAGACGCTTCTGCAGGAGAGGGACTGGCAGGCAGCAGAGAAGGAGAGGGAGTTGGAGGAGAGGACGACTACGTTGTTGGAGGAGGAGAGGGCACGAAATGACCCGGCTCACCGGGCCATGTACGAGCTCCTCGTGGTAAGTTTCTTCTGCATATTAGCCAAATCATGCACGTAATGTTCATTTCATTACTAACTAATATGTCTGACTCGTCAAAACCAAATGTGCAGTCTGTGTGTGAGAAGACCGGTCAGACCCCTCTGCCGATGCCAGTCATTGCTCCAGGGACCACAGTGAGTTTCATTTGAATGGTCATTACTTACTAGTCTTAACATTTGAGTGTCATCATGCTAACAAGACATTGCAAATGATCTTTGGTGCAGTGTAACTCCAGACAAGCATCGCACGATCCTTCTCCAGGTAGTACCGGCACAAGCAACCCCGGTGCTTCACCTCCGTGATGACGGTAAGTTTTCTCTAGTGTTTTGCTTAACAAATGCATAATGACCTATACTTAGCTTTATTTAGTCCATTTATGACATAATTAGCTTACTTAGGTCAAAAATTACATAATAACCTTGGTTAGCTCATAAATGTCATATACTTAGCTTATTTTCCTCCAAAATGACATAATAAGCTTACTTAGCTCCAAAATGACCTATTTTATCTAAGTTAGCTCTAAAATGACCAATACTTAGCTTTGTTTCCGCCAAAATGACCTAAGTTAGGTCTAAGTTAGCTCTAATATGCTTAGTTACCTAGGTTAGCTCAATAATGACCTATACTTAGCTTACTTATATCAAAAATGGCATAACTAGCTTACTTAGGTCAAAAATGGAATCATAACCTTGGTAACCTCATAAATGTCATATACTTCTTCTTCTTCTTCTTCTAACTTTCTTATTTCCCATTTTGCAGGTTTGATTCACTTCACGGAAGCTTGCATTGATGGAGTGTTTGTGTTTACTTTCTGTTTTGATTTTGTATCAATGAACAATGTGGAACTTGCTACCTATGGATGAAACTATTGTAATATGTATGAAACTATGTATGTATGGATGAAACTATGCATGTATGGATGAAACTATGCATGTATGGATGAAACTTATGTGTTGTATATCATATATTTGCTGTGAGACTTGCTCATATTGTTTGCCCTGTGAAATATATATATCATATATTTGCTGCGAAAATGCTTGGATATAACAAAAAATGAAATAAAAAGGGGCAATATAGGCACTTTGCCATCTGCCACCGACGGCAAAGGGCTCTTTGCCGTCTGCCACTGACGGCAAAGGTGACACGTGGTAGCAACATGTGCAACCTGGAAGCACTGGGTCTGACCCATTTGGTCACTTTGCCGTCGGTGGTAGACGACAAAGGCTGGTGTGCCTTTGCCGTCGGTGGCAGACGGCGCAGTCTGCCAACCCCCACCTAAGGTCAGCTGACGTCACATGGCAGATGGCAAAGGAGCTTGTCTCTTTGCCGTCAGTAGGCAGACAACAAAGCCTGCCATTAGCCACCTAATAGGGCTAACCCCAGTTCTATGCCGTCCACTCACTTGGCCATCTACTTGGCCTGTATGGTAGATGGCAAAGGTCTTTGCTGTCCACTTTATTTATGCAGATGACAAAGCAACCCTTTACCGTGGTTTTCTGTGCTGGAAGTGGGGCCATCTGCCAGCTGACGGCAAAGGCATTTGCCACTGTGAACCTGTCCTTTGCCGTCTGCCATGGCATACGGCAAAGTACCTGATTCCTGTAGTGTTAGATTAATAATGATGTTTCTATTTCTGATGCTGAGACAAAATCTAGTAATGAACATCCACCTAGTGATAATGATACTGATGGTCATGTTCATGCTCAACTAGATAATGATGTAGAAATAGAACCTGCTATTGATCTTGATAACCCACCTCCTAAGAATAAAAGATACGATAAAAATGATTTCATTGCTAGAAAACATGGTAAGGAAAGAGAGCCATGGGTTCAAAAACCTATGCCCTTTCCAACTAAACCTCCGAAGAATAAGGATGACGAAGATTTTGAGCACTTTGTTGAAATGCTTAGGCCTGTTTTCTTGCATACTTGTTTGATTGATATATTGAAAATGCCTCCATATGCTAAATACATGATAGATATTGTCACAAATAAAAGAAAGATACATGAAGCTGAAATTTCCACCATGCTTGCAAATTATTCTTTTAAGGGTGGAGTACCTAAGAGGTTAGGAGATCTAGGAATACCCACTATACCATGCTCTATTAAAAGAAGTTATGTCAAAACTGCCTTATGTGATTTAGGAGCGGGTGTTAGTGTTATGCCTTTCTCTTTACATAGAAGACTTGATTTAAATAAGCTCACACCTACTGAAATATCTTTGCAAATGGATGATAAATCTACTGTTATACCTATTGGAATTTGCGAGGATGTGCCTGTCGTACTTGCAAATGTTACTATCTGAACAGACTTTGTTATACTTGATATGCCCGAAGACGATGCTATGTCGATTATCCTTGGTAGAACCTTTTTGAATACTGCAGGGGCTGTCATTGATTGCAACAAACGCAAGGTCACTTTTCATGTCAATGATAATGAGCATACGCTATATTTACCGAGGAAACAAAGCTCAGTGAATAGTATCAATATTATTGGAAAAAATGCGACAATCACTATTGGAGGTTTCGAATTTCCTCTTCCATCAGTCAAAAAGAAATATGGAACTCTTATTGTTGGTGAGATGCATGTCCCCGTTGAGGTAAATTAGTGTTATACGAAGATTCTTCGGTTTCATGTCATTCGAAAAGGGTTTGTTAATAAGACCTGATCAACCTTATTTATGGATTCTTTTTGAGGGGCATGTGGTCGGTGAATTTAGTAAGCACATCCTACTGTACCTACTATTTTCTCTCTGTTATTTAAAGTTAATAAAGTAGAAATGCCATGATTATCCTATTTTCTGAATTTTCCATGCAATAAAAAATGTGCCAAAAATAAAAGTTCTCGGAATGACCTGAAAATTTAGTATGATTTTTTCTAAAATATTTGAGAAATTTTGGCACTAAACACACTCCAGGGGGGGTGCACCTGTGAGCCACAAGCTCATAGGGCGCACCTACCCCCCTGGGCGAGCCTAGTGGGCTTGTAGGTCCCATAGGACCCCCTCACTTATTCTAGCCGGCCACTGCCTTCTTCCACTTCCAGAAAAAATCACCATTGCTTTCAAACCCGTGGTCTTGCTCATTTGCCTGAAAATTTTGATCTCCTTGTCTGGAACTCCATTTCTGAAATTGTTTTGGGGGATTACTCCTCGGTATGTGACTTCTCTAATGGTCCAATTAGTTTTTGTTCTAGTGCTTCATACTTTGCATATTTTGCTACTGTTGGTGACCATGTATATGAGCTTGCATGTTGAATTTATATGGTTCAAGGTAGTTTTGATGCATGATATAGCCTCTAGGAACTTGTGGGAGTAGTTTCTATCAATTTGGTTGAGTTTTGTTCACTTTTATTTTGAGGCACCAAAAATTTCAGAAAAAGAAAATGCTCAAGTGGAGGTTGAGAGGTTCTTCAAGCCGGAGTCCTAAAGAGACTCCGAAGCCCAAGTACAACCTTCCTCGCGCGGCCGAGGTGCGGTCGTGTGAATGGCCATGTGACACGTTCTTGAGGGATGCGGGAATTTTCGACGACTTCTATCATTTGGCGAACAATTAATGCCGACATTATCCCCTTCCTCAAAGATAAGTGTGACCAATACCTCCTCCTCACAAATACTTTCAGGCAAAACTTTCATTTTCACTCTAGGAGAGATATGCCCACTAATTCATTCCACCTATATGATATTGCTAGAGAGATGACACTTGAGGAATTTTGTGAAGTTTGCATGATTCCCTATGAGGGCAACCCCATAGAGCCACATCCCAGTGGTGTATTAGATTTGATATCTGAGGCGACTATGGGGGAGCGGAGAGGAGTTTCTGAGGCTAGGGTTGCTAGTTTGCATTTCCCCGTGTTATGTTAGTATTCATTATTTGTCGAGAGGTGTTTGACTGGTCGGTGGGAGAGTGGAACTCTCAGTTCACTTGACCTTGCTATTTTGCGCCATGCTCTTTATGGTGATAGAACTTTCAGTTTGGGTGCTATGATCGCTCGACGGTTACACACTAATCGTTCGATGGGTGTTATTTATGGCGGTATTTATGCTTCTCGCCTAGCTAAACATTTTGAGATACCTATTAGATATGATGAGGTGGAGGAGAAGCTTTTACCTACTAGATACCTGAATTATGATAACATGGTTGGGAATAAGTTTATTGATGATGGCCCAAGGTGATTTCGATATAACTTGCTATTTAGTCAGGATACGCGTGAAGTTATTACTTTGCCTGCGCCTGCTTTGTTTGATCTTTTCAGGGGCAAATACATTATCATGCTCGAAGACATTTACGCTTATTGGGGCTTGACACTGCCCCAAGCAGCTGAGCCAGAGCCAGCACCTAAGCCTGAGCCTGTCGAGGAGCCCGTCTATCAGTGGGAGCCGAGAAGCCCGCTTATCAGTGGGAGCCTCAGCAGCCTTAGTATTACCCTGAAGGGGGATATTTCGATCCCTGGCCATAGACCAACTTAGGACAAAAGCCTAAGCTTGGGGAAGTACGTATTTCTCACCGACATTACATTCATGTACCACACATTCATTCCAATTGTCGGCGTTCATCCTTTTTCATTGTATATCCATGTTAGTTTATTTTCTGCTTTCCTCTTGTGTGTTTGAAAAACTTCAAAAATCCAAAAATAGTTCTCGCTTCTTTTTGTTTTTTCTTTCTTGTTTAGTTAATTCGTAGTAGTAAAAGAAAACCCAAAAAGATTTCTCGTTTCTTCTTTTGTTTGTTGGGAGCTTTCCCGTGTAAATAGTTTTTCTCATTTTTGTTTTTCTCCTTCTTTAATTTGCTTCCTTCAGAAAAAACTAAAAACTCCAAAAATATTTCAGTGTGTATCTCTAAAATTCTTTTCCTTTATTTGAGTTGTCGTAAGGAGAAGACCACGATGAAATTGTTGAGTGGCTATCATATGCATTATTCTTGATCTAACAAAGAGCCCATATTACCGTGTCTTCTCCTTTGAATAAAATGTTTGTAGATTCCAGCTTAGTCCATGGCACACTTGCACTATTATGATTTTCACGTCATTCGGTCGTGCAAGTGAAAGGCATTAATGACGATGATTTGATGAAGTGATTGCGGTGAAGGAAAGCTGGTATGAACTCTCTTGTTTTTGTTTTTTTAGCATGTTTAGCTCGGTCGATCTTGATTCAGTATATTATGAGTAAACAAATTTGTGATGACAATTAGAGATTATAGTTGTTCATGCCATCCTTAAATAGCTAGGAGTGAATAATGATTTATCTTGAGTGTCAACATGCATTAAAATGGTTATTGTCGGTGTCAAAACCGGCGGATCTCGGGTAGGGGGTCCCGAGCTGTGGATCTTGGATCGATGGGGAATGAGGGACGAGGGACATGATGTTTACCCATGATCAGGCCCTCTCTAAGAGGTAAAACCCTACATCCCACTTGATTATATTGCTTGTGTATACGAGGATTACAGAGTCAATCTACCATGAGATCAGATGAGCTAGACCCTAGACTAGTAGGATGATGGTTGTTCTCCTTCTACGGACTAAAACCCTCTGGTTTATATATACACCAGGGGGTTTAGGGTTACATATGTCGGTTACAACAGGAGGATAAACATGCTGAATCTTCTATCCCGACTTGGAGTACACACTAAGGCATCAAAGGTCTCTTGTCCGGATATGACGCCACCCAATAGTCCCGCTTTCCAACAGCTGCAGTGCGGCCCAACTGTCCGGCTCATGAGAGATAGGCCTGCCGCCCGAGGACCCCCTAGTCCAGGACTCCCTCAGTAGCCCCCGAACTAGCCTGCAACGCCGGAGTTCAAAACTGCCGACCGCCCAGTGCGTCCCAAAGTCGTCGGCTTGCATGGTGAGTTCTCCATCTTTTCCCTATCCGGCTGGTCCAATAGTTCGGCCACCGATGACCTCTCAACCCGTCAAATCGTAGTGGGTCCCCCATCATTAATTCCATCAAGGGTGACCCTCGACTTCCGTGCGTCCGTCATGAGGTGATTAGCCTTGCACTCTTTTACAGAAGCGTCCCCCCGGGACCAGAAAATGTACCTATTTAATAGGTCAGGGGCGCGTCGGGTGGCTAATCCATCCCAAAGCAAGAAACCCAATCCAAATCCAGAGAAATCTTAGGACAAATGGCTAGCGCCCCAGGTTCATCCTCATGCCCTCATGGCCATCTCTCGGGCGACTGGTCCAGCTGCTCAGTCTCACGCCTCCAGCTATGCAATCTCCAAAGGCAAGGATATCTTCCTGCCGCAGATCTTGTATCTGTCCGCACCGGATTGACTTTGGCAAATAGTGAGGCCTTTGCGGAGAACTTTCCTGCCCCAAGCAAAGACAAGAGGGTATGTTTCGTGCCCTTCCTTCTACGAGGTCTGGGCTTCCCCATTCACCCCTTCCTGAGGGGTTTGCTAGAGTTTTACGGGATCCAGTTCCACCACCTTTCCCCTGGATCAATATTTCACATCTTCGGCTTTGTCACCCTCTATGGGTTTTTCTTGCGCTGTGAGGCTCACTTCGAGTTATGGAGGAAATATTTCTGCCTCGCCCCTCGCACCCATGGGGGGTCAATTTTTGAAGTAGGCAAAGCTGAAGTATGGCGTATAGCCGGCATGGGATATCCTATCGGGACCCCGAAGAAGGATTCCGAAGAATGGACTTCGAAGTGCTTTTATATCGAAGACGTCCCCCTGTTTGAGCCAGTTTGGAGGGGTTTGCCCGAATATTCGGATGTTCCACTAAAGAAGTGGTTCAACTGGCTGCCAAAAAGCCCTTCCCAAGGAGAGACGGCCGAAGTGCAGTGCTTGGCCGGTGATATGTCTTCGTCGTATCTACTTTTCCAAACTCTTTTTCCCTTGTTTTGGACTCTAATTTGCATGATTTGAATGGAACTAACCCGGACTGACGCTGTTTTCAGCAGAATTGCCATGGTATTATTTTTGTGCAGAAATATAAGTTCTTAGATTGACCTAAAAATTTCTGGAGAATATTTTTGCAATTAATAAAAAATACTGGCGCAAGAATGAACCAGAGGGGGTCCACCCAGAGGCCACAAGCCTGGGGGGCGCCCCCCTGGGGCGCGCCTAGAGGGCTTGTGGGCCCCCTGGACCTCCTCCGACCTCAACTCCAACTCCATATAACCCTATTCGGGGAGAAAAAAATCAAAGGGAAGGATTCATTGCATTTTACAATATGGAGCCACCGCCGCCTCCGGTTCTTCATCAGGAGGGCTGATCTAGAGTCCTTTCGGGGCTCCGGAGAGGGGGATTCATCGCCATCATCATCACCAACCTTCCTCCATCACCAATTTCATGATCTCACCGCCGGGAGTGAGTAATTCCTTTGTAGGCTTGTTGGACGGTGATGGGTTGGATGAAATTTATCATGTAATCAAGTTAGTTTTGTTAGGGTTTGATCCCTAGTATCCACTATGTTCTGAGATTAATGTTGCTACGACTTTCCTATGCTTAATGCTTGTCACTAGGGCCCGAGTGCCATGATTTCAGATCTGAACCTATTATGTTTTCATGAATATATTTGTGTTCTTGATCTGATCTTGCAAGTTATAGACACCTATTACGAGTTATGATCCACATACCCCAAGGTGACAATAATTGGGATTCTTTCCGGTGATTACCGTAGTTTGAGGAGTTCATGTATTCACTAAGTGCTAATGCTTTGTTCCGGTTCTCTATTAAAAGGAGGCCTTAATATCCCTTAGTTTCCTTATGGACCCCGCTGCCATGGGAGGGTAGGACAAAAGGTGTCATGCAAGTTCTTTTTCATAAGCACGTATGACTATATACGGAATACATGCCTACATTATGTTGATGAAATTGAGCTATTTTTGTGTCACCCTAGGTTATAAATGTTGCATGGTGAATGCCATCTGACGCAATTATCCATCATTGATCCAATGCCTATGAGCTTTTCACATATTGATCTTTGCTAAGTTACTTTGCCGTTGTCACTGTTACAATCACTACAAAACTGCTACTGTTACTTTTGTTACCGTTACTTCCATACTACTTTGCTACTAAATACTTTGCTGCAGATATTAAGCCTTTCAGGTGTGGTTGAATTGACAACTCAACTGCTAATACTCGTGAATATTCTTTAGCTCCCCTTATGTCGAATCAATAAATTTGGCTTAAATGCTCTACCCTTGAAAACTGTTGCGATCCCCTATACTTGTGGGTTATCAAGACCTTTTTCTGGCACCGTTGCCGGGGAACATAGCTCTATTCTTTGAGTCACTTGGGATTTATATCTGTTGATCACTATGAGGAATTTGAAAGATACCAGAACCAAGATTTTTCCCTCTACTACAAGGGAAGGTAAGGAACTGCCATCTTGCTCTGCACTTCATTCACCTTCTATTTTAAGTAAGCTTGCAACACCCACACCTGCTATTAATTCTAATATGTCACAAGTAATTGATGATGCTACTTCTGCTATGCATGATGCTTATGATGATACTACTTCTTTGCTTGATAATACTGTGCCACTGGGTAAATTTCTTTATGAACAACTTGCTAGAGCTAAAGATATTGAGAATGTTGAAACTGATGATATTTCTGAAACTGATGAAATCATTGAAACTGAACACTTTGAAACACCCGCTAGACCTAGCTCTCCTAGATATGAATTGCCTTTTATACCTGAGGGTTATGTTATGGATGGAGAGGTAGCTAGGGACTTTCTTGCTTGTAAGGATACAGATGATCTTAAGAAATTACTATGCAAGTGGAAAGAAACATCTTTGAATGCTAGAATGCAGTATGATCCTAAGTTTGCTACTTCACCTATCTTTGTTACTGATAAGGATTATGAATTCTCTGTCGCTCCTGAGTTAATCACTCTGGTTGAATTTGATCCTTTTGATGGTTATGAATCTGAAACTGTTGTGGCACATCTTACTAAATTGAATGATATAGCCACCCTATTTGCTCATTAGGAAAAAATTTGCTATTATTATATTCTTAAGTTGTTTCCTTTCTCGTTAAAGGGTGATGCTAAGTTATGGTTTAACTCTCTTGCTCCTAGTTGTGTGCGTAGTCCCCAGGATATGATTTATAACTTCTCTGAAAAATATTTTCCTGCTCATAAGAAACAAGCTGCTTTACAGGAAATATTTAACTTTGTGCAAATTGAAGAAGAGAGTCTCCCACAAGCTTGGTGGAGGCTTCTACAATTACTTAATGCTTTGCCTGATCATCCTCTCAAGAAAAAATGAAATACTTGATATCTTTTATAATGGACTAACCGATGCTTCTAGGGACCACCTAGATAGTTGTGCTGGTTGTGTTTTCAGGGAACGAACTATGGAACAAGCTGAAGTATTATTGAATAGCATATTGAGTAATGATAATGATTGGACTCTTCCCGAACCACCTCCTAAGCCAACTCAGTCCTGAAGATATGCAAGAGGCAAAGAAATATATGAAAGAAAAAGGTATTAAAGCTAAAGACATTAAGAATTTACCACCTATTGAAGAAATACATGGTCTTAATACTCCGACACACGTAGTAGAGGTAAATTCTCTCTATAGATTTGATGAAGGTGATATTCCTCATAATAAGTCTGCTAGTCAATGCTTGGATGAATTTGATAACTTTATTGTTAAACAAGAAAACTTCAATGCATATGTTAGTAGACAATTGAAACATAATGCTTATATGCTTGACTGCTTCGGTGACTATATGTGTAGAACTGTTAATGATCTCAAGATTATTAGTAAACATGCTTCCATGGTAAAAACTCAAGTAGAACAAGTACTTAAGGCACAAAATGATTTGCTCAATGAGATGAATAGTAAGAACAATGATTATGATGTTAGAGTTATGACTAGAGGTGGTAAAATGACTCAGGAACCTTTGTATCCTGAGAGCCATCCCAAGAGAATTGAACAAGATTCTCAGAGAATTAATACTGATGCACCTAGTCCCTCTAAAAGGAAAAGGAGAGATGGTAGGACTTTGCATGCTTCTAGTGAACCTACTATAGACACACCTGAGATTCCAAATGATATTTCTATTTCTGATGCTGAGACACAATCTGGTGATGAACATGAACCTAGTAGTAATGATAATGATGATGTTCATGTCGATGCTCAACCTAATGATAATGATGTGTAGATAGAACCTGCTGTTGATCTTGATAACCCACAACCTAAGAACAAAAGATATGATAAGAGAGACTTCATTGCTAGGAAACATGGTAAAGAAAGAGAACCATGGGTTCAGAAACCCATGCCCTTTCCTCCTAAACCATCCAAGAAAAAGGATGATGAGGACTTTGAGCGCTTTGTTGAAATGCTTAGACCTGTCTTTTTGCGTATGAGTTTGACTGATATTCTAAAAATGTCTCCTTATGCTAAGTATATGAAAGATATTGTTACAAATAAAAGAAAGATACCGGAAGCTAAAATTTCAACCATGCTTGCTAATTATACATTTAAGGGTGGAATACCAAAGAAACTAGGAGATCCAGGAATACCAACTATACCAAGCTCCATTAAAAGAAACTATGTTAAAACTGCTTTATGTGATCTTGGAGCCGGTGTTAGTGTTATGCCTTTCTCTTTATGCCGTAGACTTGATTTGAATAAGTTGACACCAACTGAAATCTCTTTACAAATAGCTGATAAATCAACTACTATACCCATCGGTATTTGTGAGGATGTGCCTATCGTAGTTGCAAATTTTACTATCTTAACGAACTTTGTTATTCTTGATATACCCGAGGACGACAGTATTCCGATCATCCTTGGTAGACCCTTTTTTAATACTCCAGGGGCTGTTATTGATTGCAACAAGGGCAATGTCACTTTTCATGTCAATGGTAATGAGCATACGGTACACTTTCCGAAGAAACAACCTCAAGTGAATAGTATCAACTCTATTGGAGAAATTCCAACAATTGCTATTGGAGGTTTTAAATTCCCTATTTCTACTGTCAAAAAGAAATATGAAACTCTTATTGCTGGGGACATGTATATCCCCGTTGAGGTAACCTAGTGTTATTCAAAAATTCTCCAGTTTCATGTCACTCGGAAAAAGTTTGTTCATAAGACTTGATTAACCTTATTAATGGATTCCTTTTTATGGGCATGGGATGGATGAATTTAGTAAACACAACTCTCTGTACCCACTCTTTACTTTCTGTTATTTAGAATAAATAAAGAAAAAATACTGTTATTTTTTCTGTTTTCTGAATTATCCATGCAATAAAAAAATGACCAGAAATTAAAAGTTCTCTAAATGCCCTGAAAATTTAGTATGATTTTTTCCAGAATATTTGAGAATTTTAGGCATTGAAAACACCTCAGCGAGATGCACTAGTGGGCCACAAGCCCATAGGGTGCGCCCACCCCCTGGGCACGCCTATAGGGCTTATGGGTCCCATGTGGGCCCCCTCACTTATTCCAGTACCCATCCACTTCGTCTTCCTCCAGAAAAAATCATAGCATTACTCAAACCCGTGTTCTTGCTCATTTTGCTGCCATTTTCGATCTCCTTGCTCGGAACTCCATTTCCGAAACTGTTTCAAGGGATTGTTCTTCGGTATGTGACTCCTCTAATGGTCCAATTAGTTTTTGCTCTAGTGCTTTATATATTGCAAATTTTTGCTGCTGTGGTGACCATGTTCTTGAGCCCGCATGTCAACCTTATATGGTTCAAAGTAGTTTTGTTGCATGATATAGTCTCTAGACACTTGTGGGAGTAGTTGCCATCAATCTTGTTGAGTTTGGTTCACTTTTATTTTGAGTCACTAAAAATTTCAGAAATTTTCAGAGAAAAAGGAAACCATGAAGAAGTGGTTAAGGGGCTCTTCAAGCCGGAATTCGGATGGAAATGAGAATGAGGAGAAGAACAAGCCCAAGTACAACCTTCCTCACACCGCGGAGGTTCGACCATATGAATGGCCAAGTGATACATTCTTGAGGGCGGCCAGAATTTATGATGATTTCTATTTTTTTGGCGGAGAATGCTGGCATCACCGACTTCCTCCAAGATAAGTGTGACCAATACCTCCTACTCACTAATACCTTCATGCAAATTTTTCACTTTCATTCTAGGAAGGATCCTCCCATGGTAGAATTTCACTTGTATGATGTGCCTAAGCGAATGACACTTTATGATTTTTGAGATGTTTGCAAATTACCTTATGAGGGCAGCGTCAGTGAACCACGTCCTAGAGACGTAGAGGACTTTATTGCTGAAACTACTGTGGGGGAAGAGAGAGGGGTGTCGGAAGCGAGAGTGGCTAGTTTACATTTTTTTCCTGTTTTACGCTATTATTCACTATTTGCTGGGAGATGTTTTATTGGTCGTGGGGAGAGTGGAGGCCTTAGTGTTCCTGACCTTGATATTTTGCGCCATGCTTTATATTCTAATAGAACTTTTAGTTTGGGTGCCATAGTTGCTCGACGGTTAAACAAAAACCGCTCGAAGGGTCCTGTTTCCGGAGGTATCTATGCCTCTCGCCTTGCTAAACATTTTGAGATACCCATTAGGCATGATGAGGAAGAGGAGATGTTGTTACCCACTAAATATTTGAACTATGCTAGTATGGTAGCACATGATTTTATTAAGAAAGATAATGACAAGCGGCTCATCTATAACCTAGTCTTCAGTCAGGGTACTTGTCAGATTATTACTTTGCCTGCACCTTCTTTGTTCGATATTCATTCAGGCAGGTACATTATTATGCCCGATGACATTTATGCATACTGGGAACCGACGCGATCCCCAGTTCCTGAGCCAGCACTATCACCCGATCCGTACCTAGAGCCTGTTTATCAGTGGGAGCCACAGGAGCTCGCCAACCAGTGGAACCCCCAGGACCCTCCGGAGTATCGAGGAGAGGATTATTTCGAGCCGTGGCCTTAGACCAACTTAGGCCAAAAAGCCTAAGCTTGGGGGAGTACGTATTTCTCACCGACATTGCATTCATGTTCACACACTCATTCCAGTAGTCGGTGTTCATCCTTTTTCATTGTATCATCCATGTTAGTTTATTTTTCTTGCTTTCTTCTTGTGTGTTTGAAAAACTTTGAGAAAAAAAATAGTTCTAGTTTGTTTAGTTTACTTTCTAGTTTGATTAGTAGTAGTACTAAAAGAAAACCCAAAATGATTTCTCGTTCTTCTTTTGTTTGTTGGAGCTTTCCCGTGTAAATAGTTTTTCACGTTCTTGTTTTGCTTTCTTTCAGAAAAACAAAAACTCCAAAAATATTTCAGTGTGTTTCTTTGAAATTCTTTTCTTTTCTTTGGGTCGTAAGGAGAAGACCACGATGAAAATGTTGAGTGGCTCTCATATGCATTATTGTTGATCTAACAAAGAGCCCATATTACCTTGTCTTCTCTTTTCAATAAATGTTTGCAGATTCTAGCTTAGTCCAATGCATGTGCACTCTTATTATTATTCACATCGTTCGGTCGTGCAAGTGAAAGGCAATAATGACGATATATGATGAAATGATTGAGATGGAGAAAAGCTGCTATGAACTCGACCTATTTTGTTTTTGTAAATTTGATTAGCTCATCATTCTTGATTCAGCCTATTATGAATGAAACATGTTTGCAATGACAATTAGAGATTATAGTTACTCATGCCATGCTTAATTAGCTAGGAGTTTATAATGGTTTGTCTTGAGTGCCAACATGCATTTTAAAATGGTTATGATGTAGTATGATAGGATGGTATCCTCCTTTGAATGATTTAAGTGGCTTGACTTTGCACATGTTCACGCATGTAGTTGAAACAAAAACAACATAGCCTCTACGATATTTATGTTCATGGTGATTTATGTCCTACTCATGCTTGCATTCAATGTTGGTTAATCTCAATGCATGTTTATGACTGTCGTCGCTCTCTAGTTGGTCGCTCCTCCATCTTTTGCTAGCCTTCACTTGTACTAAGCGGGAATACTGCTTGTGCATCCACTTCCTTAAACCCAAAGTTGTTCCATATGAGTCCACCATACCTACCTATATGCGGTATTTACCTGCCGTTCCAAGTAAATTTGCATGTGCCAAACTCTAAACCTTCAAATAGTAATCTGTTTTGTATGCCCGAATCGCTCATGTAGCGACTGGGGGCTGTTAGTATCTTCCATGCTAGGTGGGTTATTCTCACGATGAGTGTTTATTCACTTATCATTCATGAGAAAGTGGCTGGTAATCGGGATGCCCAGTTCCATGCTCGAAATCAAATCAAAATATAATCATAAAACAAAACTCCCCCAGGACTGTTGTTGGTATGGACGGCACCTGTGAATTTGGCTAGTCGTGGAGTGTGATTGTTGGTGGTGGGGGAGTAAAAACTTTACCATTCTGTTTGGGAACCGCCTATAATGTATCTAGCATGGAAGATAGTGAGATATGTTGGTTGTTATGTTGACAATGAAAGCATACCGCTCAAAATTATATTCATCTTTGTTTTAAAAGCTCCGAGCTCTGGCACCTCTGCAAATCCCTGCTTCCCTCTGTGAAGGGCCTATCTATTTACTTTTATTGTTGAGTCATCATCGTCTTATAAAAAGCACCAGTTAGAGAGCACCACTATCATTTATATGCATTGTTATTAATTGATGTTGAGTATGACTGTGACTGGATCTCTTTTGCCATGAATTACAATGTCCAGTCTGTCCTTGATCTTCAGGGGTGCTCTACATTTATGTTTTGCGGTCTCAGAAAGGGCTAGCGAGATACCAGTTTGTCATATTATATCATGATTGTTTTGAATAAGTGTTGTCATCCGAGATATCTTATTATTGCTCGCTAGTTGATTATGCCATTGATATGAGTGAATATGAGACCTAAATGTTATTGTGAATATGGTTAGTTCATAATCTTTGCTGAAAACCTGAACATCAGTTAGACATATTTACAACAACAAGATCAAACAGAGTTTGTAAAAGTTTTTCTTTGTCACTTTTAGTTTGTCAACTGAATTGCTTGAGGACAGGCAATGGGTTAAGCTTGGGGGAGTTGATACGTCTCCGTCGTATCTACTTTTCCAAACTCTTTTGCCCTTGTTTTGGTCTCTAATTTGCATGATTTGAATGGAACTAACCCGGACTGACGCTGTTTTCAGCAGAATTGCCATGGTATTATTTTTGTGCAGAAATAAAAGTTCTCAGATTGACCTAAAAATTTATGGAGAATATTTTTGGAATTAATAAAAAATACTGGCGCAAGAATGAACCAGAGGGGGTCCACCCAGAGGCCACAAGCCTGGGGGCGCGCCCCCTTGGGGCGCGCCTAGAGGGCTTCTGGGGCCCCTGGACCTCCTCCGACCTCAACTTCAAATCCATATAATGCTATTCGGGGAGAAAAACAGAGGGAAGGATTCATCGCGTTTTACGATACGGAGCCGCTGCCGCCTCCTGTTCTTCATCGGGAGGGCTGATCTGGAGTCCGTTCGGGGCTCCGGAGAGGGGGATTCGTCGCCATCATCATCACCAACCTTCCTCCATCACCAATTTCATGATGCTCACCACCGGGAGTGAGTAATTCCTTCGTAGGCTTGCTGGACAGTGGTGGGTTGGATGATATTTATCATGTAATCGAGTTAGTTTTGTTAGGGTTTGATCCCTAGTATCCACTATGTTCTGAGATTGATGTTGCTATGACTTTGCTATGCTTAATGCTTGTCACTAGGGCCCGAGTGCCATGATTTCAGATCTGAACCTATTATGTTTTCATGAATATATTTGTGTTCTTGATCAGATCTTGCAAGTTGTCGACACCTATTACGAGTTATGATCTGCATACCCCAAGGTGACAATAATTGGGATTCTTTCTAGTGATTACCGTAGTTTGAGGAGTTCATGTATTCACTAAGTGCTAATGCTTTGTTCCGGTTCTCTATTAAAAGGAGGCCTTAATATCCCTTAGTTTCCCTATGGACCCCGCTGCCACGGGAGGGTAGGACAAAAGATGTCATGCAAGTTCTTTTCCATAAGCACGTATGACTATATACGGAATACATGCCTACATTATGTTGATGAATTGGAGCTAGTTCTGTGTCACCCTAGGTTATAACTGTTGCATGATGAATGCCATCCGACGTAATTATCCATCATTGATCCAATGCCTATGAGCTTTTCACATATTGATCTTTGCTAAGTTACTTTGCCGTTGTCACTGTTACAATCACTACAAAACTGCTACTGTTACTTTTGTTACCGTTACTTCCATACTACTTTGCTACTAAATACTTTGCTGCAGATATTAAGTCTTTCAGGTGTGGTTGAATTAACAACTCAACTGCTAATACTCATGAATATTCTTTGGATCCCCTTGTGTTGAATCAATAAATTTGGGTTGAATACTCTACCCTCGAAAACTGTTGCGATCCCCTATACTTGTGGGTTATCAGCCGGCAAGGTACGACGGCTGGTCCACAGCAAATTGACTATGGTTGACGTGATGGCCGCAGCCACTGACCGATGCATGCAACCTCTTCAACAAGGGATGCACCCCATGTGGTTCTACAATGGGACAAGCGATGCGACCCGTTACAAGTGGCAGGGGCCGGATAACCAAGCAGCGATGGCTGCCATATTAGCTGATCTGTTCAAAGGAGAGGAAGAAGAGTTTGTTCGTCCATGGAACTGGAGCGGCTATGCGAGCTACAATCCCATTGAATGGGTAAGTTCATTTTCATTTCACAGCCCGGATGTTACATCCTTATACTGATCGGTCCTACTATTTTTCCAAACAGAATTGGAAGCGCCAGGTCGAGACCATCAGCTGCCCGTCTCCCCAACCAGAGGACCATTCCCATGACGATGACCCGGGATTTCACGAGGACCCAGAGATGTCCATTAATTTTGAGGACGGGGTTTTTGTAACATCCCCAGCATCACACCACAGTAATCCCTTATGATCGGTGCCAAGTCATCTTGATTTACAAAGCTTAATCATATTGGATTAATATCTCATTTCAAATTCCTTCTCTGAATCTCAAAGTGAAATATCAAGTTGCTCAAAAATTGCTGGAAAAATGTTCACCTTCTAGCCAATATTCCAAAACAAATTGTTGTTAAGGAAAACAACATCACTCCCAAGTCAAATTGGGCCAAAGCATTTAAAACAGTGCCAAAATGAGCATTTTAAATGCCTTTCCATTTTTGAAAAATCCAAATGGAATCAACAATTGCCCAAACCTTTTGTGGCACACCAGAATATTCCAATGTATTTTTGTGACCAAGTTTCACATTTTTACAAAGTCTTTTGACAGCTCAAAATATTACAAGAGTCTACTGGAAAAAGAAAAAATAGAAAAACAAAACGAGAAAAAGAAAAATGCTACTATGGACTGGGCCTAAGTGCACAGTACGGCCCAGCCCACAGCGCACGCCTTGCTCCTTCTCTCTCTATCCCTCGCCGTGTCGGACGCTCCGTGTCTGCCGCGCGCTGCTCCGGCTGTTGGTCGACAGCGCGACGCCACCGACGCTCGGGAGAGGATAAGGCCGAGCCATTCCTCCCCCTGGCCTCCTCATCCATTCGCCCCCTTCCCCTCGCTCTCCCTCGCTCGCTCCCATCGCCACCGAGCGCCGCTGCCGCCGCTCATCTTGCTCCTCCGCGGCCAGCACTGTCCCCGCCCAACTCCGACGTGTCAGTCATCTCCGCCGAGCTCGGCTACGCCTTCTGCACTGCCACATGGAGCTCGGGGAGCCCTACCTCATCGGGATCGAGCCGCACTTCTCCCTTCGGGCGCCGGCGAACCCCTTCCTCTTCGGCGAGCTCTGCTGCTCCTAAACTGTCGACAGCTTTACGTAGCCACGCGATGAGCTTCCACGTTCCTCTCCTCCCTCGCTGGCTGCCGCTGTTTAGCCGTAGCCGCCCCACCGTCCGTTGTTGCCATCACCGCCGTAGCTCTTGTCGATATCATGGCCGTCCGAGCACGCCATCGTGCTCGGGGCACCCTAGAGGTGTGGCCTGGCCTGTTAGTCTGCTCACACGCATGCTGCTTCGCCATCCCCGACGTGCACCCAAGAACGCCGCCGCCTCTGCTCGTCATTGGTGCCGCTCCCGGCCTCTGCAGCCCGTGTCGATGCCACCATTTGACGCGCCACTTAGCGCTCATTCAAAACGTGTCTGCCCCACTCGATTTGGTCGCCTCTGCGCCATTTTCGCGCGACACCACCGCCTCTGGTGGTCACTGGAGCGTGCGCCGACATTGAACGCCGGTGGGCCGACATGGCGCTGCTGGGGCCACCCCCCACCATCACTGACTGGTGGCCCCCAGTGGCCCTTCTGACCTGTTGACTAGGTTGACCCAGTAAATGTGCTGACTGGGCAGCCCAGTGTCACTGACTTGCGGGCCCCACCACATATTTAGTTAACTAAAATGTTTTTATAAATAAAACTAATTAGTTAATTTAATCAGTCACTGACATGTGGGGCCCAACCACTAATTAACTCTGTTTAGCTAAATTAATCTGTTGTTAGCCCCACTGTCTATGACAGGTGGGACCCACGTGCCAGAATTGACCAGTCAACTGGACTGTTGCCTGCTGACGCCATGATTATGTCAAGCTGATGTCATATTCCCATTTTAATATTTCTGTTAATTTGAATAATTCCAGAAAATGTTTAAATCTTTGAAAATTCGTAGAAAATAAACCGTAGCTCGGATCGAAAAACTTTCTACATGAAAGTTGCTCAGAACGACGAGACGAATCCGAATATGCCCTCCTCATACCTATCACATGCCTCGAGCATGATGAACATGGAAGTTTCCCCTCCGTTTCATTTGTCTGATAATCACCCGCAGCTGGGAGAACACTCCCGGATAAACTTCCCGCTCCCACTAACTTGCGTAGTACTGCATTAGGGCATCCCTCGTATAACGTGCTGCCATGCCATGCCTCTGTGATTGCATTTGTCTGCCTTTATTTATTGTTTCTTCCCCCTCTTCTCTCTTGATAGACCCCGAGACTGATGATGACCCGATGATCGTCTACCTCGTCGAAGACCCGTTGGTGTTTGCAAAGCAACCAGGCAAGCACCCCCCTTGAGCATGCCTATATCGCCTATTCTCTTCTCTCTTGTGCTTGCATTAGAATTGCTGCTGTTACTGCTTTACCTATTCTGATGCATGACCTGATTTTGTAACCTGCTTTTGATAAATACCTGCTTATCCTAAACTGCTTAGAATAGGCTAGTTAGTGAACCCTAGTGACCCCACTTGTCCCAAATGCCCCCGCTGGATCATCGGAAGACTCGACGACCAGGCCCCAGCACCGCACATCACCCCCTTAGTTGTACGACACTGCAGCGTTACTATCGAGTGCCGAGGGTGATACCTCGTTTAGCAC
This sequence comes from Thinopyrum elongatum, assembly GCA_011799875.1. NCBI lineage: Eukaryota > Viridiplantae > Streptophyta > Magnoliopsida > Poales > Poaceae > Thinopyrum > Thinopyrum elongatum. Next base: position 462,123,344 of record CM022298.1, on the reverse strand, counting down.
TTCTGATGTTAACTCTGTAGAGTAGCTATTTGGTCGTGGTCATCGAGAGTGATTCCTCCTTCACCACTCTCGATAACGACACTGTCGTGTAACACCTCAAGCGTGAACCCATCGAGGGTGATTCCTCCAAGTTCACCTTGACGGATACATCGAGTAGGAATCCAACGAGGGTGATACCTCAGATTCCCCTGATGTTATGGACACACGGTTACTTGGACTTTACAATTGTTACTTGGAAAGTCGGGTCGACCCTGAGGGGTACCCGAGCGAGCATAAGAAACAAGGGATGTGGAGACAGGTTGACCTGGAGGGTCCCCGTGAGATAATTACGAGGCATGGCCGGGCATTCTTAGCCCTTGCCGCAAGTCCTCGAGACGGGGCGACGGGGTCACATCGATCGTGAGTCTCTGCTCGTTACCGGACACCCCCAATACACTAACGATTTGGATATTTGATCTGAGTCGGCCTTTGGCCCGATAGCACTAACCATCACGCGGGAATAAATATGGGTACTCTGCGTCAAATGCATCAGCCGAAAGCTCTGTCAGACGTCCAGTTCAGCATGTCGGCCGGGTCGGATCGTGCCGATGGCGCTGGTATCCACCCTGCACGCAATGACCCGGAGTGCACAGGGCGATGGCCCAAGACCCCTGAGCGCTTAGGATATAGACCGACGGGGACCTCTCTACTGAGCTTTAGGTAGGGCTGCAGTGTGTCGTTTGGCCGAGGCCGGGCATGACCCAGAAAAGTGTGTCCGGCCGAAGTTAAGCGAGCGTGGTGGGTAAGTTGGTGCACCCCTGCAGGGAAGAACTAATCTATGCATAGCCGGATCCTTGGTAACGGACGCTCGGAGTTGTATCCCCATCGATACAACTAGAACTCGATACTTGTGATGAGATATGGATATTAGGGCTCTGGGATTGCTTTCTTGTAGGGAGTCGAGAAAGGATCTCTGGTCGAGGTTGATACTTGGATATTAGGGCTCTGGAATTGCTTTCTCGCAGGGAGTCGAGAAAGGATCTCTGGGCGAGGTTGATAACACTACTACTACTATATATGGTGCTGATCTACACTCTTCTAATGCTGCAAGACCGCTGAAGATGCTATTCTACGATAGGACTAGGACTTCTCTCTATTCTGGCATTTCTGCAGCCCAGTCCACATATACAGCTTTTCTTTGATAATGTTGCATATGTAGTGTAGATCCTTGCTTGCTGAGTACTTCGAATGAGTACTCACGGTTGCTTTGCTTCCTCTTTTTCCCCATACCCGTTTGTTGCAACCAGATGACGGAGCCCCGGAGCTAGCTGCCCCTGTCGACGATCACTACTACTACCCCGAGGATGGCTACTACTACGAGTTGGCTGACAACCAGAAGTAGGTTCGGAGGGTCCCAGGCAGGAGGCCTGCGCCTTTTCGATCGTAGCTTTCGTTTTGCACCACCTTCTTAAAGGCATATCTGTTTCTCTTTTATATCTGTACTCAGATATCTAATGCTTCCACTGGTGCTTGTTGACATCAAGCTTATGTATTCGAGCCCTCGAGGCCCTGGCTTGTAATATAATGCTTGTATGCCTTTATTTATGTTTTAGAGTTGTGTTGTGATTCCTTCAAGTGAGTCCTTAGGCTTGATCGTGTGCATTTGTGTGTATGATTAGTGCACAATTAAGCCGGGGGCGTCACAGGTTGGTACCAGAGCCGACTGCCTGTAGGAACCGCCTTTCCAACTCCTTGGCCGAAGTTGAGTCTAGCCATCCAAAACTGTTTTACTAACATGGCTGTGTGGCTTACGGGCCCACGTCGCCAATTGGGTGGTATTAGGATCTTTTATTCCTCGTCTATACTCTTGGACTCTGATCTCTCTTCTATTCGGGTTAAACATTTAACTAACTCTGACATTAGGTTCTCGTAACCACTTCATCCCGGAGAGCTCCTTCACCACAGATGATCGCTCGCTTCGCCAGAAGATTCTGCAGATACTCCTCGATGTTTCTCGAGACCATTATGCCCACTGCTTTTGCAAGTTCCCTACTATCGATAATCACCGTGGACAGCTACACATCTTTGCCGTTTGTATCTTCATTCCCAGATACTCCTTTATGTACGAGATACCCCGAAAAAATCCTCGTTAATATGGGAATCCTTTGAGCCTACTGCCGTGCAGCTTCTTTCGCACTACGGATAATTCCTCACATTTACTAGGGATCCGTTCATCCCCAAATGTTCAGGTGTTTCACAAAATACTTTCCATTGTTAGTCGATCTTCCAAAAATCCTCTACAGACTATTGCTCTTGAAATTCTTGCCTGCTTGCATTACGGTTAATTCCATATGTTTAGCAATCTTCGTTGACATTCCTTGTCAATACCTTTGTATCCCTTCTCCCTCTGATTGATTACCGATACTCACATCAACTCCGTCGTGAATCACCAGATCCATTGTTGGGTTGTTATCCGACAATGTCCTTAACGTCTGAAATCTTGTAAGTTCTCCCCTGATACATAATGCCTTTGGTAAAATGTATCCTCTCCTTTAGTCAGCCATGCTCTATCATCGAGCTTGAGTTATGTACTCCTGAAGTTCGTGGTATATGTTCCTAAGATGCCCCGATGGGTTGAACCTATGCCTTCTTAATCTGTGTGAACCCGATAATTTTCGCGGGTCATACTCCTCTGGTATTTCACCAGGTAGAACAGAGCAGTGAATGAAAGGTTATGCATTGAAGAAGTGGGAGTCGACCTTGAACCTTTGTGTTCATGCCCATGGACCCGATGTAGAACTTATCATGGAAGCTGCTCGTAAAAATAATTATTTCCTTGGTACAAGTTCATCTTGTATCTATGAATTGATCCTTTGCAATAGTGGTTTCGACCATATTTTCTCCTTGATTCCATTTCCCGGACAAGATAAAATACTTGTCCTCTGCAGATCATTTCACCGTCCAACCTCTACTCTGATTTACCTTCGGGTATTATCCCTAGTACTTATTACTGGGAAGTTTAATACTCCATCACATCATTCCTAGCCTGATCGGCTATATCATCATCGTGCTAAATTTTAACTGTGCTACCTGGTTCTTATTCCCGGAGCACAACTTTTCGACAATGAGCGAAGCTTACGCTGATCTTCCTCATCTTATCATTTCACCTCGAACAACAAGCTTGATTTCGAGCTTGTGACGTATCCGTGGTTCCAATAGCCTTTGCTTCATCATTCCTTTTGCTTGATGTCGTTGCTGCTCGATGGCCTCTTCATAGAGTCTCTCGACAAAATTAGTCGTGATCACCATCAATATACTGACTTGTTCTAGGATTTCAATCAAATTCTTGAGGAGAAATACCATACTTGTCCCTCAATGATTTGTTTTATCATCGACAATATCCTTGACTTCCTACCAATACAGACTTGGTCATGTTTTGGGTATATCTTACGTTCCTCGACATTCTTGGAATTGTTCCTTTGTACTTCTTGTGACTTTCAGATTCAATCTTGCTTGAAACACCATGTTAATGCTACCTCGAAGCATGACTATGGTACGCCAAACAACAACGAGAACATTGGAAGTGCATTGCCAAATGTTTCTTGCTCTATTATCCAAACACCGTTGTATGGATAACATCATGCATTACCTTGCCCCCTTTATCCAAATGATGATGTACTTGTTGATCTGACATGTATATCATGCTCTACTTTTCCTTGGGAAAAGTTACACTCCTAATTCCTGTGTATAAACACATTTTCCTTCCCATTGGTTTGTTTAACCTTTCTTGTGATCTATATGATATAAGCAGAAATAAATCCCTACTTATAAAACACCCCGATAAACAACCTTGTCAGTGAGACCCTGTTACTATTGTTGATGACATTCCGGTAACCCCCGATGGACGGGAACTTGCCTATTGGTTCGCCTCGTTCTTACGAGCAGGAAAATGGTTCTCTTCGTCCCCCGCCCTTGGTACCGACGTTGTTGCCGACATAGTGACAGACTTCCCTCTGACATGCCTTGTTATCGAGATCGTGCAAGATATCACCGTTCTCCGTACTCTCGATCGACCCTCTTCACAGTTCCACAGGATTGGAAACTGACTCTCCTGTATATCCTTGATTCCGAAGTATCATATGCTCCTGGCTTTGTGAGTTATCACGAGCCACCCTCCGAGAGATGATCTATTCCCGATGCTCTGAACTCCCTTTACACACTCCGTTCAGGTATCCATCGTTTGTCCATTCACTTGAAACTTCTTATTGTGCCTTCATACTTTGCTCCCGATGATTTCCTAAGTTTCAACTCGAGAGATAATTCTGCCACATTCCCTGAATTGTTCACCAGATAATTAACCCAATAAGGGTCCGTTCTTTCGAAGTTACTTTTACTTCCCCACTTAAATCTCGGGACTAGATTTCTTGTAGTGGAGGAGATTTGTAACATCCCCAGCATCACACCACAGTAATCCCTTATGATCAGTGCCAAGTGATCTTGATTTACAAAGCTTAATCATATTGGATTAATATCTCATTTCAAATTCCTTCTCTGAATCCTATTCAAATTCTAAGTGAAATTTCAAGTTGCTCAAAATTGCTGGAAAAATGTTCACCTTCTAGCCAATATTCCAAAACAAATTGTTGTTAAGGAAAACAACATCGCTCCCAAGTCAAATTGGGCCAAAGCATTTAAAACAGTGCCAAAAGGAGCATTTTAAATGCCTTTCCATTTTTGAAAAATCCAAATGGAATCAAAAATTGCCCAAACCTTTTGTGGCACACCAGAATATTCCACTGTATTTTTGTGACCAAGTTTCACATTTTTACAAAGTCTTTTGACAGCTCAAAATATTACAAGAGTCTGCTGGAAAAAGAAAAAATAGAAAAACAAAACGAGAAAAAGAAAAATGCTACTATTGACTGGGCCTAAGTGCACAGTACGGCCCAGCCCACAGCGCATGCCTCGCTCCTTCTCTCTCCCTCGCCGTGTCGGCCGCTCCGTGGCCTCCGCGTGCTGCTCTGGCCGTTTGTCGACAGCGCGATGCCACCGACGCTCGGGAGAGGATAAGGCCGAGCTGTTCCTTCCCCTAGCCTCCTCATACATTCTCCCCCTTCCCCTAGCTCTCCCTCGCTGTCTCCCATCGCCACCGAGCGCCGCTGCCGTCGCTCGTCTTGCTCTGCCGCGGCTAGCGCCATCCCCGCCCAACTCCGATGTGTCAGTCATCTTCGCCGAGCTCGGCTACGCCTTATACACCGCCACATGGAGCTCGGGGAGCCCTACCTCATCGGGATCGAGCCGCACTTCTCCCTTCGGGCGCCGGCGAACCCCTTCCTCTCCGGCAAGCTCTGCTGCTCCTAAACTGTCGATGGCTTTACGTAGCCACGCGGTGAGCTTCCAAGTTCCTCTCCTCCCTCGCTGGCTGCCACTATTTAGCCGTAGCCGCCCCGCCGCGTTGCCGTGCTTCGCCGTCCGCTGTTGCCGTCGCCGCCGTAGCTCTCGTCGATATCATGGCCATCCGAGCATGCCATCGTGCTTGGGGCACCCTAGAGGTGCGGCCTGCCCGTTAGTCTGCTTGCACGCGCGCTGCTTCGCCATCCCTGACGTGCACCCAAGAACGCCGCCGCCTCTGCTCATCGCCGGTGCCGCTCCCGGCCTCTGCAGCCCGCATCGATGCCACCGTTCGACGCGCCACTTAGTGCTCATTCGAAACGTGCCTGCCCCACTCGATTTGGTCGCCTCTGCGCCGTTTCCGCGCGAAACTGCCGCCTCTGGTGGTCGCCGGAGCATGCGCCGGTGTTTAACGCCGGTGGGCTGACATGGCACCGCTAGGGCCACCCCCACCGACACTGACTGGTGGCCCCCAGTGGCCCTGCTGACCTGTTGACTGGGCAGCCCAGTTTCACTGACTTGCAGGCCCCATCGCATATTTAGTTAACTAAAACATTTTTATAAATAAAAGTAATTAGTTAATTTAATCAGTCACTGACATGTGGGGCCCAGCCACTAATTAACTCTGTTTATCTAAATTAATCTGTTGTTAGCCCCACTGTCTATGACAGGTGGGACCCACCTGCCAGAATTGACCAGTCAACTGGACTGTTGCCTGCTGACACCATGATTATGTCAAGCTGATGTCATATTCCCATTTTAATATTTTTTTTAATTTGAATAATTCCAGAAAATGTTTAAATCTTTGAAAATTCGTAGAAAATAAACCGTAGCTCGGATCGAAAAACTTTCTACATGAAAGTTGCTCAGAACGACAAGACGAATCCGAATATGCCCTCCTCATACCTGTCACATGCCTCTAGCATGATGAACATGGAACTTTCCCCTCCATTTCAATTGTTCGATAATCAACCGGAGCTGGGAGAACACTCTCGGATAAATTTCCCGCTCCCACTAACTTGCGTAGTACTGCATTAGGGCATCCCTCGTATAACGTGCTCCCATGCCATGCCTCTGTGATTGCATTTGTCTGCCTTTATTTATTGTTTCTTCCCCCTCTTCTCTCTCGATAGACCCCGAGACCGATGATGACCCGATGATCGTCTACCTCATCGAAGACCCGTTGGTGTTTGCAAAGCAACCAAGCAAGCACCCCCCTTGAGCATGCCTATATCGCCTATTCTCTTCTCTCTTGTGCTTGCACTAGAATTGCTGCTGTTGCTGCTTTACCTATTCTGATGCATGACCTGATTTTGTAATGTAGCGACCCGACCTCAAACGGTCAAGCCTCTGTGTATCTGTGCCATCCCTGGATCAGTATGCTGGCACACACAGTACATCAATGTATATATCAAAGTGAAATCACATGTATAAATAACGTAAAACTGATATATACCTCATAATTGTCAGCGAAAACAAATAGTCGGGTGTGGAGTCTCATCAACGCCATCGGCAGGTTGAGTGTAGACCGTAACCCTGTACCGTACTCTTACTCGTCGGAAGAAAGTATCTGCAACATGATACATTGCAGCCGTGTAGGTCAGTACATTGAATGTACCGGCAAGATCACAACATGAGAAACAGATGATAAAACTATACTATATGCAAATTGGCTTTGTGGCTCTGTGTCTGAGTTTTGTTTTGCGTAAAAGCTGGTTTTATTTTCCCTACATCAAAGGAATATCAGGAGTCTGTACTACAGAGTTTTCTATCATGACATGGTTCCGCCAACCGATGTCTCATAGCCCAGAACAATCATAAGTTGCCCACAATTAAGTTATCAGTCCGGTGTTGAGAGTTCCGAGATAGATCCAAGTCCAGAGGCTCAAGTTGTCTGTAACCGGGGACACGGCTAATCGATTAGGTTTAAACCCTCTGCAGAGGTTTGTACACTTTACCCGCAAGATTCGATCCCTCCCGTTTCATCCTCGCACTTCATGATGTTTGATAACAGGACGATCGAAACATGGTCTTCCGAAGAGTTCCTCTGACCACTGTCCGGTGCTCATCCAATCCTATCGTAGTTCTACATCTGCTAGCACCGTCCCAGCCAGAGTCACCACTAGGGTCAACCAAGCCAGAGCCCATAGTGACTTGCGGTTACACAGGTAAGCTTCCGAGCATGAAGTATTCTTCCATCTCTTTGAGTCTGGGTGAAGCTTTCCGCAAGATGTCTTGGTGCTTCTCCATGCATCCCGGCCATCCACTGGTTTCTCCAGGGTGCCCGTCAACCGTCCTTCACCCAGTAGTGTGTATTGAATTCTTGTCTCGAGTCTTGAAGTCTTGAGGCCTCGAAGGTGCAGTCCTTGCAGATTCCAGCATGGAGTTGTCGTCATTGACGTAGAGTCCTCCATTCTCACACCACTCCCGAACACTCGTATCAACGCTGTCTACTATAGTGTAGCATTTAAACTACATAACGTCCCGGGCTTGGTAATCAGGGAGATGGGTTCCTATCTCATGCATTCTACTCAACTACAAGAATTCAATATCACTACTGGAGGGATTATGAATGGTGACACTAAATGCAATAAAAACATAGGTATGAAAAGCATGGTCAAAGTGAACTTGCCTGGTATTACTTGATGAGGATATTAACGCTCTCGGAAAACTTGATGGAACTATTCGTCACTCCGTGGAGAATCTATATTAACAAACATGACATTCACATAAGCAAGCATTCTAGCAAGCAATACTAACACTCAAAATAACAATTAAAACAACAAATAAAAGCTCAATAATAAAACTCCAACAAATTCCAAAGAAGCTTCAAATAAAACTAGAAAGAAAAACTACTAACGAAAATCTATGACTTTGCTACAAACATCTAACATAGTTTTGCCCTAAGTAAAAACTTAACAGCAATTAAAACACTAAACTAATAAGTTAACAGAAAATAAAAAGTAAAACAACTGAGTTAACACAAATTATTTTTCATAAAATTTTATTAGCAAAAAGAAACAAATGAAAAGCTTTTATAAAACTCTAACTATGACCTATCCAAGTTTTCCTACAAAACTAACAAAATATTTTTTTAAATAAGAATAAAATTGTCTACTGCTAAATAATAGAAACAATAATAAATTTGTCAAAAGTGACAAAAAGAAATAATTTAAAAATAATTAAAACTATAAAGAAAAGACTAAAACAAAACTAGAACTAAAACAGTACTGTTTTGCCTAAAACCCTAATTTAATATAAACTAAAAATAAACAACTATATGCTACTGGATAGACAAAACAATAACAAAATAGTAGCAAAAAGAATCAATCAAAAATATTTTATAAAACTCAGACTAGAGCCAAAACAGTGTTTGAATCATATTTGAAATAATTCAAATTTAAACTACTCAAATTTGAAAAATAAGTATACAAACAGAAACTTCAACAAATTTGTGACACAGAGCAAAAAGAATCACTCAATTTGGATGTAAAACCTAAAAGTTATAAGAAATCTAAAAACAGAACTATTTCTGTAAACAGAATATAAACAGAAAAAGAAAAAAAAACTAACGATCGGACGGTGCACACGTGGCGGCTCCTGGTTGGATGCGAGTGTGCGCTGCGGGAGCTAAACGGGTGGACGTCCGCTACTTAATGGATTCGGCGACTGCTGCTAATAAAAAAAACCGATGACTCGGTTCAAACTAAACCAGAGTAAACCATAGACAAAACCGATCTAAATAAAAAAATAACCTACCCATTCGCTAGATCTAATCTACGATGTCGAAGGGAGATCAGACGGTTGAGGGCTTACCGCGGCGGTGGAAGAGCTCCGGCGAGGTCGTCGTCGGCGGTGGCGGCTCGGGGATGACGCAGGCGAGGCCTCCGGTGGTCCTCGGCGATGGGGAAGGAGACGGGCGTATGCGGCGCATCGCTGCGGTCTCGGTGGTGGTGAAGTTCGTCTCCGGGGAGCTTGGCGGGCTTCAGCTCCGGCGGTGGGCACCGGTGGTGTTGCGAAGCAAGGGCTCCAGGGCTCCTCGAGCTCTGAGAGATGGTCGACGTGGCGCAGAAGGTCGAGGGAAGGCCGTGGGTGAGCTTTGGAGGTGATGGGGAGGTGTGAGGTGCTCGGGTGGGCGGCAATGGCGCGGCGACGGCTTCTGGCTCCGGCGAGCGATAGGCGGCGAGGGAGAGGGGTTCGGCAAGTGGAAAGAGGGGGAACGGGATGCGGGAGAGGGGTATATATAGAGGGGCCATGTCTTGGGGCAGGGGCGAGATGGATTTTGCGATCCCGAGAGATCCGGGATTCCGGCGGTGTTCGGGCGATGCCCTGGCGTGGGGAGGAAGAAGATCGCGGGCAAGGGCGATCGGGCAGTGGGGCCCAGCAGTCAGCGGCACAAGGGCAAGCAAGAGGGGAGCGGGCGGCCGAGCCATAGCACTTCGGTGCTCGCGCGGCTGTGGGCCGAAAGGCCAGGTGGGCCGGGGAGAGAGGTAGGGAGAGAAAGAGATGGGCCTCGGTGGCTTCGACCTTTCTCTTTTTTTTAAATAAAACAAAGTAGGAAACAAAACCTAAACCAAAGAAAATACAAATTTTATATAGGCATATTATATATAAAAATTTTCAGAAAAAGAAATCCTAAATCATGAACATATTTTCAGAGGCAAATAAATTCCACAAAAATTTAAATAAAGCAAACAGTGCTACTATTGCAATAAACCCAATAAAAATAATTTATAAAATACCATAACGATTTCAACTATTTATTTTCTCAATTTTCTATTGTCGGCGAATCATTTTTACCCTATTTTCCATATATTTATTTTTAGGAGGAAAATAATTTGAATAAAAGCCAAATAACTCCAACTTGAAAGTGGGTTTCAAAATAACATCAAAATGACTTTCAATTTGATTCTTTTTAACTTCCAACTCATATTTCATATAATTAAAGAAGTCATTTTATCTTCTCTCCTGAAAATCATTGAGTTGCATAAAGTTTTGAATTTGAAATATTTTCGGATAGAATTCAAATCTTTTCAAAACCCTTTTCATTTCAAATGGAAGAAGTCATATCATCTTCACTCTAGGGTTTTGTGATGAAATGAATTTGAATTCATGGACATCAATTTGCAAAGATGAGAGTTTTGGGAAAGTCCTTTCATTCCCTCTCATTCAACTTTCAAAAAGTTTCAAATTCCACTCAATTTCACACAATCAGTCACACAACAATCAAACAAACAAGCATAAATATTTTAATTATTATAGCATTCCAAAATTTAGAATTTTGGGATGTTACAAACCTACCACACTTAAAATGAATCTCGTCCTCGAGATTCGAAGAGGCTAGCAAGAAAAGGTTAGGATTTGGGGGTCTTCCGGCAAATCCATTGATCGGAATGGTCTAGTGTGCTACCACACTTAAAAGCAGGGTTATGTTTCCGACAGAACTCATGTACTCCATCCGTTTGGGTTGACGGTGTCGGTCCTCTCATATTCTCTGGAATAACTACTTCACTGAGGCTCTCCTGGTAGGGGCATAATCTTTTCCTCAAACACGTGTCCTTTCATCCTGGTGAGGTTCTTCTGAGACTGGGTCTTCTTTGCTGGCAGGTCTATCGCCAATACTAAACAACAATCAAAACCTCCTGGTGGTCAACAACTTATGGTTTCTCCTGGGGAAAAATGGTCGGGGTTGAAATCTCACCGTATGTCCTACGGTTGGCAACGGTTGCCTGTACAGGGTTTCATCGTCGTACCATTCTAAGGTTTAAGCAAGGTTTCGATATCTTCGTCTCTCTACTATGGGTAAGTCACTCAGATTTACCATTCCAAATAGCAAGAGCGAATGATAAGAGTAAGTCGGTATGGTGATCAATCCATTCCGCACCCAGATCATTACCCTGTATAAGGTTTAGCGAATCTCGTATTTCTAACACTCGGGCAGTCTCACAAGCATTGCAGAATTTCTCTTGTCCTCGAACTGGGTTCGGGTAAACCATTGTTTCTGCAAGCTGAATGAAACATCTATCGTTACTTCACAACTCACAGGTTTTCGTAACCTCCTAAGAAACGTCTGCTGATCAATTCACAACTTCTTCCAAAATTTCTTCTTCCAGGTGGGGGGGGGGGGGTACTCGATCCTTATTAATTCCTGGGCCTGTGGGTTATGGGTCCACTTCAATACTTGCACAACTTTAACTTATCCTGGGAGTTACAATTGTTCCATATTCCAACATTACATCTCCTTTAAATCCAATAGTACTCCATTTCTTCATAACTATCGTATCAAAAGCAAAACTCCAACTTTTTTTTTGTCCGAACTCCAGTCAGTGGAATATAATTATCCTTTCCATTGGTCAGGTGTTCCCACAGGGTACTACCACCCTTAAAATTTAATACACAAATCCATCTGTAGACCATATTTCTCATATCCTTGAAAATGGTCAACATCTGTGTTTTTAGAGTAACAACTCAAAAAAAATCCACGTATGAAATCATGACACATTAACTTTATTGATTTCATGAATTCATTACAATCTCTGAGCATCCATTACATAACTCAACTCATTGTACTCATGAAAGTAAATTGCTTCCTACTACACTTATTACCAATATCAAAATTCCAACTACTCAGCTCCAGCTTTCATCTTGTCGGGACATTTAGTAGCATAATGTCCTGCTTCCTTGCAGCGAAAACAGATGACTTCGGACAAGTCTTTGGGCTTCTTGGGGATCGTGTCTGCTCTTTGGGTTCTTGGCTTCTTCTCTGGACATTTATCAGCGTAATGACCTAAATCCTTGCACCGGTAACAAGTGATATTACTCAGGTCCTTCTCCGCAGAAATTGGGTTGTTCTGGGGATGCCTTTGTCTTCTCTTCTTGGATCTCTCCGTAATTATCAGAGCTTCTATCTCCTGAGGGTCAAACTTTACTTCTGCTGTCTGGAAGTCTCCGAGATACTCTTGGCTTTCCTTCGGGCAATACTGTGAGAAATGTCCTTCTTCTCCACATGAATAGCAAGCTTGGGCGAAAAATCTGTTTAGGCCTTCACCATCAGGGTCTTCAACAGCTTCCTTCATCACAGGTGCTTCTAAACTTTCCATGAGGGCTTCTTTCTGCTGATTGATAACTTCTTGTACCTTGGGGTAAAGGTGACACTGAGCAGGGTAGTGCGTAGTTCCTTCACACAGGAAACAAGTAACCTGCCAGTCGGGCATTCTTTGGCTGAGTGATTTTCCTCACAATGAGGGCATCCATTCTTGTGTTCTTCACGGGTGTGTCCTATTTCTCCGCAAATCTTGCAGGCACAAGGTTTCTTCATCAGGTTATCACAGTGCTTCCGGATGAGACGTGATCTCAACAGAGTCTTCTTGAATTCCTCCCAAGTTTTTGCTCCGTTGCATCCTTGTATGGCTTGATGCATTTTCCACCAGGTTGCAGCACTCCCGGTAAAATACTGAAGAGCGTATTGAACCTCATACTTTCTTGCAATCAAATTTTTCCCGAATTGATCCTCCATGTTTTTAATCCATAGCTCTGCCTCCAACTTAGGCATCGGTCCAGAGAATACCAGTCCAACTTCATTCATCATCTATGGGTCCAAGGGTTTTGGGATGAGATACGAGAGAAGAATGGAGGGATATACACACAATACAAACAAAAGTTTTGAAGAAACGGGTTTTATTTTGTGGCTGTCGGAAAAACATCAAACAAATGACAGCTCACAGTCGTCGCAATCTAACGTAAGTATATAACAGGGGTTTGGTCTTCTAAAGGTCAAATAAATCTTTAGAGTCTTCAATTTCTTCGATTCTTCAGAGTCTTCAACGGTTGTAGCTTCTTTCTCTGAAATGTATGGTGAAATACTCTTTACTCTGAAGTGGCCATCAGTTGTCCGATATCTTGTTCTTCTTGGAGCGGCTTCAGTTGATCCTTCGTGTGGTCAGAAGGGTAAAGGGTATATTCTAACTATTTGAGGTAAGAGGGAGTTTGTGGTGAAATCAGAACAGATGAGAAGTAAGGGTCTTTTTAAAAACAAAGTTTTAGAAATATCCTATCCTAGGGGCTTTCCGATTTCTAGGGTCATGTCCTACAGTCAACATGTGCTCTGATACCATATCTGTAGCGACCCGACCTCAAACGGTCAAGCCTCTGTGTATCTGTGCCATCCCTGGATCAGTATGCTGGCACACACAGTACATCAATGTATATATCAAAGTGCAATCACATGTATAAATAACGTAAAACTGATATATACCTCATAATTATCAGCGGAAACAAATAGTCGGGTGTGGAGTCCCATCAACGCCATCGGCAGGTTGAGTGTAGACCGTAACCCTGTACCGTACTCTTACTCGTCGGAAGAAAGTATCTGCAACATGATACATTGTAGCCGTGTAGGTCAGTACATTGAATGTACCGGCAAGATGACAACATGAGAAAACAGATGATAAAACTATACTATATGCAAATTGGCTTTGTGGCTCTGTGTCTGAGTTTTGTTTTGCGTAAAAGCTGGTTTTATTTTCCCTACATCAAAGGAATATCAAGAGTCTGTACTACAGAGTTTTCTATCATGACATGGTTCCGCCAACCGATGTCTCATAGCCCAGAACAATCATAAGTTGCCCACAATTAAGTTATCAGTCCGGTGTTGAGAGTTCCGAGATAGATCCAAGTCCACAGGCTCAAGTTGTCCGTAATCGGGGACACGGCTAATCGATTAGGTTTAAACCCTCTGCAGAGGTTTGTACACTTTACCCGCAAGATTCGATCCCTCCCGTTTCGTCCTCGCACTTCATGATGTTTGAGAACAGGACGATCGAAACATGGTCTTCCGAAGAGTTCCTCTGACCACTGTCCGGTGCTCATCCAATCCTACCGTAGTTCTACATCTGCTAGCACCGTCCCAGCCAGAGTCACCACTAGGGTCAACCAAGCCAGAGCCCATAGTGACTTGTGGTTGCACAGGTAAGCTTCCGGGCATGAAGTATTCTTCCGTCTCTTTGAGTCTGGGTGAAGCTTTCCGCAAGATGTCATGGCGCTTCTCCATGCATCCCGGCCATCCACTGGTTTCTCCAGGGTGCCCGTCAACCGTCCTTCACCCAGTAGTGTGTATTGAATTCTTGTCTCGAGTCTTGAAGTCTTGAGGCCTCGAAGGTGCAGTCCTTGCAGATTCCAGCATGGAGTTGTCGTCATTGACGTAGAGTCCTCCATTCTCACACCACTCCCGAACACTCGTACCAACGCTGTCTACTATAGCATAGCATTTAAACTACATAACGTCCCGGGCTTGGTAATCAGGGAGATGGGTTCCTACCTCATGCATTCTACTCAACTACAAGAATTCAATATCACTACTGGAGGGATTATGAATGGTGACACTAAATGCAATAAAAACATAGGTATGAAAAGCATGGTCAAAGTGAACTTGCCTGGTATTACTTGATGAGGATATTAACGCTCTCGGAAAACTTGATGGAACTATTCGTCACTCCATGGAGAATCTATATTAACAAACATGGCATTCACATAAGCAAGCATTCTAGCAAGCAATACTAACACTCAAAATAACAATTAAAACAACAAATAAAAGCTCAATAATAAAACTCCAACAAATTCCAAAGAAGCTTCAAATAAAACTAGAAAGAAAAACTACTAACGAAAATCTATGACTTTGCTACAAACATCTAACATAGTTTTGCCCTAAGTAAAAAACTTAACAGCAATTAAAACACTAAACTAATAAGTTAACAGAAAATAAAAAGTAAAACAACTGAGTTAACACAAATTATTTTTCATAAAATTTTATTAGCAAAAAGAACAATATGACAAAGTTTTATAAAACTCTAACTATGACCTATCCAAGTTTTCCTAACAAAACTAACAAAATATTTTTTAAAAAATAAGAATAAAATTGTCTACTGTTAAATAACAGAAACAATACTAAATTTGTCAAAGTGACAAAAGAAATAATTTAAAAATAATTAACACTATAAGAAAAGACTAAAACAAAACTAGAACTAAAACAGTACTGTTTTGCCTAAAACCCTAATTTAATATAAACTAAAAATAAACAACTATATGCTAGTGGATGGACAAAACAATAACAAAACATTAGCAAAAAGAATCAATCAAAAATATTTTATAAAACTCAGACTAGACCAAAACAGTGTTTGAAGCATATTTGAAATAATTCAAATTTAAACTACTCAAATTTGAAAAATAAGTATACAAACAGAAACTTCAACAAATTTGTGACACAGAGCAAAAAGAATCACTCAATTTGGATCTAAAACCTAAAAGTTATAAGAAATCTAAAAACAGAACTATTTGTGTAAACAGAATATAAACAGAAAAAGAAAAAAAACTAATGATCGGACTGTGCAGACGTGGCGGCTCCTGGTTGGATGCGAGTGTGCGCTGCGGGAGCTAAACGGGTGGACGTCCGCTACTTAATGGATTCGGCGACTGCTGCTAATAAAAAAACCGACGACTTGGTTCAAACTAAACCAGAGTAAACCATAGACAAAACCGATCTAAATAAAAAAATAACCTACCCATTCGCTAGATCTAATCTACGATGTCGAAGGGAGATCAGATGGTCGAGGGCTTACCGCGGCAGTGGAAGAGCTCCGGCGAGGTCGTCGTCGGCAGTGGGGGCTCGGGGATGACACAGGCGAGGCCTCCGGTGGTCCTCGGCGACGGGGAAGGAGATGGGCGGACGCGGCGCATTGCTGTGGTGGAGTTCGTCTCCGGGGAGGTCCGAGGCGAGCGAGGCGAGCTTGGCGGGCTTTGGCTCCGGCGGTGGGCACCGGTGGTGTTGCGAAGCAAGGGCTCTATGGCTCCTCGAGCTCCGAGAGATGGTCGACGTGGCGCAGAAGGTCGAGGGAAGGCAGTGGGTGAGCTTTGGATGTGATGGGGACGTGTGAGGTGCTCGGGTGGGCGGCAATGGCGCGGCGACGGCTTCTGGCTCCGGCGAGCGATAGGCGGCGAGGGAGAGGGGTTTGGCAAGGGGAAAGAGGGGGAATGGGACGCGAGAGAGGGGTATATATAGAGGGGCCATGTCTTGGGGCAGGGGCGAGATGGATTTCGCGATCCCGAGAGATCCGGGATTCCGGAGGCGTTCGGGCGATGCCCTGGCGTGGGGAGGAAGAAGATCGCGGGCGAGGGCGATCGGGCAGTGGGGCCCAGCAGTCAGCGGCACAAGGGCGAGCGAGAGGGGAGCGGGCGGCCGAGCCATAGCGCTTCGGCGCTCGCGCGGCTGTGGGCCGAAAGGCCAGGTGGGCCGGGGAGAGAGGTAGGGAGAGAAAGAGATGGGCCTCGGTGGCTTCGGCCTTTCTCTTTTTTTTTAAATGAAACAAAGTAGGAAACAAAACCTAAACCAAAGAAAATACAAATTTTATATAGGCATATTATATATAAAAATTTTCAGAATAAGAAATCCTAAATCATGAACATATTTTCAGAGGCAAATAAATTCCACAAAAATTTAAATAAAGCAAACAGTGCTACGGTTGCAATAAAACCCAATAAAAATCATTTTTAAAATACCATAATGATTTCAAATTTATTTTTCTCCACTTTTCTATTGTAGGAATCATTTTACCCTATTTTCCATATATTTATTTTTAGGAGGAAAATAATTTGAATAACAGCCAAATAACTCCAACTTGAAAGTGGGTTTCAAAATAACTTCAAAATGACTTTCAATTTGATTCTTTTTAACTTCCAACTCATATTTCATATAATTGAAGAAGTCATTTTATCTTCTCTCCTGAAAATCATTGAGTTGCATAAAGTTTCGAATTTGAAATATTTTCGGATAGAATTCAAATCTTCTGTCAGGACCCCGATTCCAAGTCACATCGATCTAGCCGGTAACACCTCATATCACTTTGCGGCCTCACGCACGGTATTCCCACGGGTGTCGCCTTACCATGGCCCGGGACCGTTTGCGCCTTTTGGCTCACGTATATGATAGTGTCGCTAGCATCCATATGACAGAGAACCCGGGCCGACATGACTAGTCGTGAACCCAAAGTGGCACTAAGTTACGGGGACATGCATACATGACCCAGCAACGAACGTCTTGGTCATCAGCGAGTGAATTCGGGCTGTAGCAACTGGGCTAGCAGGACTCCGGGAATCCGGGCTGTAGCAGGCTAACAGGACTCCGAAAGACACCGTGTGACGTTTCCCCGAAGGGACAGACACAGGATCGAGGAAGGACACATGCCGGCCAGTCTAAGTGTTCCGGAGCAGTAGCAAGCTAACAGGACTCCGGTAAACCGGGCTGTAGCGGACTACCAAGGCTCAGTGGAAGCACCAGACTACATTTCCCCATAAGAGAGGCTACCAAGGATAAACAACTAGGTTGTCGGATCCCACACATACCAAGCATTTCAATCATACACACAATATGCTGGATATGGGCAAATACAACATGGCATCACAACAAGACTCTACGACTCAGAGTATTTATTCATTAGGCTCCGAGGAGCCAAGTATTACAAACATGGGTCTCATGACCCAACATTCAGAGCATACAAGTCAAAGCACATACGGAAGCCTATCATGTCTGAGTACAGACATCTACAAATGAAAAAGGCTGAGAAGCCCGACTATCTACCAGATCCTGCCGAGGGCACAAGATCGTAGCTGAGGTAACAAGCTAAACGTCGAAGTCCACGTGGAACTACTAGCAAGACTGAAGTCTCTCTGCAAAACATAAAATAGGCAAACGTGAGTACAAATGTACCCAGCAAGACTTACATCAGAACTATCTACAAATGCATCGGTATCAACAAAGAGGGTGGTGGAGTTTAACTGCAGCAAGCCAGCTTTGACTCAGTGGCTATCCTGAACTACGAATGCTGGTAACTCTTTTGAGGTGGCGCACACGAGTCCACATATTCACCATATCAATACACCACTATGGATTCGCTCCCATCTCCCTACGAGAACGCCATCCATGGCACTCAAGCTTATCTTGCGAGTTTTAGAGTATCCACTTTCACTTGTCTATGAACTATACAGGCAACCCAGAAGTCCTTTACCGCGGACACGGCTATTCGAATAGATCATTTATATCCCTGCAGGGGTGTACTTCTTCACACATGTTTCCACCACTTAGCGTCTGCACACGACATGTGCTCGGCAGACTTCAAGCGAAAGCCGACGTGGGTGTAGACCATGACCTAACTAACCACACAAGTCTCTAGTCCAGGTTTATCGCCTATTTGGGTTCCATCCGCAAGGAAATCCGGCCGAGGTGTCCTCAACGGCCCCAAACGATGTGTGCAGGGTTCCCGAGACACCAAACGGGCGACCCGGTACACCGTGCCACGGTGTATCTACCGCAACATAGCCCACCCCTAGGGTCAGCGCTACGCACGGCCCCAACACATATCCTACAAACACCAGAAACTAGTTGCAACTCCTGGACAGAGGACAGGGGCGGTTAATAAGTCGAGCGGGGTCATATTTCAGGGCCCAACATGTGGTAGTAGCTGTTCATGGATCACAAACACAGAACTCAGTTCCTGAGGATGGTTTCAATGAGACAACCCACCATGTACTCCTACATGGCCTCTCACCGCTACCATTACCAAATTGTGTTCACACACATAGCTCTCAACAACAGGACATGTTCACACACCTCTGAATCATCCCCGATGAATCAGACCTGATTCAACTCTAAGCAGTAGCAGGCATGACAAACAAGCATAGATGAGTAGGCACATCAGGGCCCAAACAACTCCTACTCATGCTAGTGGGTTTCATCTATTTACTGTGGCAATGACAGGTCATGCAGAGGAAAGGGGTTCAACTACCGCAGCATGTAACAGTTGAATCATTGTTGTCCTAATGCAGTAAAAGAGAGCAGAAGCGAGAGAGTGGGTTCGTATCGGGATGAACAAGGGGGTTTTGCTTGCCTGGCACTTCTGAAGATAATATAGTTCTTCATCGGTGTCATTGAACACGTCGTCGGAACCACGTCTACTGAGAGGGAGCAACCATCGGCAAACACAAGAGGAACCACAATCAATGTGATGCACATTCATATGAATGATATGTCATATTAAGGTACTGAATTGACCTAGTGCAACAGTTAGTCATATTCATTGAAGTGGAATTCAAACCTATAGCAAATTCCAACTCCAAAACTAATTACTATTTATTCCATAATCATGAATTATCCTATTCGGTGAGGTTAACTTGTTCAAACATGCATGAAAATGGTACAGATGGAAAGATTGGATTTTTCTGATCCAAAAACATATATAAATCTTTGCATTTGGAGTTACAGATTAATTTCTATGAATTTTTGTAGTTTTGGACATTTTCTGGAATTTCCTGAATAAGAATAAATCCAGAAAATAATTAACTGCGTCAGCACTACGTCACTGTGACGTCAGCAGGGTCAACGGGGCCGCCCAGGTCAAAGCTGACGCTGGGGCCCACATGTCAGTGTCTAACTAACTAATCTAAGTTAATTAGCACTAATCCAATTCTAAACCAGATTAGTTAAGGCCCTGGGCCCACACGTCAGTGACCCAGGGGGGTCAAATCCCTGGTCAAACTGGGCTGACTCGCCGGCGTTTAGCCGCCGGCGAGGCCAGACGCGGCGGGGCGGTGCGGGTTTTGTGCTCCGGCGACCAAATGGATGGCGGAGGGCATCTACGTGTAGCTGGAAGCGAGCCGCGTCGAGGGGTGGTGGTGGTTGAGCTCAAGGTCGCCGGAAACGACGCCGGCGACGAGCTGGGCGGCTGCCGGAGTTCGGGCGTGCACCGAAACGGGGCTACGGAGCACGGCGTGAAGATCTGGTGGGTGTGCTCGGCTCCTGGGAGTTCTCTGAGTGCAGCGGTGGGCTCGGACGCGTGCTTGCACGGCCGTAGTCGCGGTGGCGACATGACCGGCGGCGAGGAGCTGTCGGCTCCGATGGCCACGGTGGTTAGAAGGCGCGGACGAGCATGGGGAGAGAGGGGAAAGAGGCAGGGGTTCACGGCGAATCTAGCATAGGCAACGGCGAGGCCGGGGAGAGACTGGAGCTCGCGAATCCCCGAAGAGTTCGCCGGCGGCCAGAGGTTGAAGATGATGTCGGGGACGACGCTGCAGGGCTTCCGACGGGGCGCGGCTCGGTGGAGAGGAAGAGGGGGTCGAGGCGGAGCCTCTGAGCGCATCGACGAAGCGAGGCAGTGGCTGTGTTCACGGCGGTGCTCGTCGGCAGCGACGGCTGTGCTCGGCGCGGGTAAGAGAGAGGGGCAGAGGGGAGAGGGGCCACGGGGGAAGAGTGAGAGGGGTCAGGGGGTTGCGTGGCGTCGTGAGGGAGATCCAGGGCGACGAGGGAGCACGCAGGCAGGGTGGAGGTGGCCGGCGTGTGGCTGCGTGCGCCGGGCACGCGCCCCTGCCTACTGGCGCGAGGAGGAAGGCGACAGAGGGGCTGCGGTGGTGGGCTGGGCTGACTTTGCCCAGCTGGGCTGCTACAGTGGTGGGCCGGTTGGGGTGCCAGGTAAGTTCTCTCTCTTTCTCTTTTAATTCATGTTTTCTATTTTTCTGCAACTTTGTGGCTTTATTAAAAATAGCTAGGCACTTTCAAAAATCACCAAACTGCTCATGCCCACTGTTTAGGATATAAACAACATGGAACATTTCAGTTTAGGATTATTTGGACATTTAAAATATTTAATAGCATTTAAATGTCCAAATGCAAATAACATAAGATTTAATTCAGTGACCCAATGATGTCCTAGAAAATTGTGCACCATTTTTGTCAGAGGTTCTAGACCAAGGCAAAGATGATGAACATTTTAGAAGGGCATTTCAGGTTCATTGAAAAAGATTTTAGTAAACCCTAGTTGTTTCCAGGGGGGTGCTGGGGGTTCTATCATCCCCATTTCAAGTTTCTGGAAAAGTTTAAACATGATGCAACACTCTAATGCATGAACTAACTAGGGTGTGACAACTCACCCCCACTCAAAAGAATCTCGTCCCGAGATTCAAGCGTAGGGTAAGATGAAGGGGGAACGCAAACTAACACAATCTTCACAATCTAGGTTACATCTCATAAGAACGTTGATTCGATCACCATCTTTGTCTCGATGTCTTGCTCCGAGAACTCCAACCAACATGACAACGAGAGGAAAGGAAAAAAAACTCTAGAAGGATCGATCTCCTCGAAGATCGAACAACTCAGGATCAAATCACGGAATGAGACATAGCAACATCTCTCGAGCTGAGACACGAAGCATACATCTAGAGGGATGGAGTGAAACTGATGACGGAGGTTCACTAGGTAGACAACAATTCCACACTTAAGAAGGTGGTGAACGGTTGTCAACGTAGCGAGGATTTGAGTTGCCATGATACCATAACGAGACACCTCAGGAAAAATGACTCGTAGACTTATTACCTTAAGTGGCAAAAAGAATTACTTTTGATATAGAGATCACTGAGACTCTCTATACCAGCCTAAGGCAAATCTCGAGCGATCGTTTGGAGTAGTTCGGTAGAATGGCATACTTGGACTAGTATGGATGATGTGGATTACCTTGTTGAAGACAACACAAGGGATGATTTTGCTTATCATCGGAAAAAAAATGGATGGGACCCATGGTAGGACCACTCTTGAAGATGATCCTGAATAAGAATTACTAAGAAGGCAGCCCATAGTAAAATGGCACAAAGACGGTGCAAGCTGGGAACAAAATGCAAATGCTGGGAATGTTCCAACCATCATATCTGCCTGAGATTCAGATCTGGTTGGTAACGGGATATTTCAGACGTCATTTCTGGAAATAAAATTTGCAACACAAACCGACTAGATGACGTTGCGGATTCTCGGGCAATGAACTACGATAGCAAGCTCCAAAACATGAGCTGGTTCTGCTACACACATGTGAACACATTGTCCCAGACAAGCATGTCCACATGGTAGTCCTACAATAAAAATACTACCGGGTTCAGGTGGGAACCATCATTGCGGAGAGTGAAACCCATACGTAAGTCATATGATTAGCTCTTATGAAGGAACTTCTTCTCCTTGAACAAATCAATCAGTGGCTTGGTGTGCTAGGGATTACATATGGAATGGAGATGATCAGTCTATCAGACCATAGAATGCTTCGCACGTGCATGACTAACATGGGATGATTCCAAAGGAAGCAAATATAAGCTTTCTCGAATTCACCGCAACTTGCTTCAAATGCACATGAACTAGAGGAAGTCACTTCTTTCATCCAAACATATGCTTCATGAACGGGACATGAAGATAATGCTTATAAAAGTTTCCAACACTACTTAGATGTTCGACATGAATCATGGACAAGATAAGGATGTTGTCGATGGGCTCAACAACAATTCATCCAGGTTCCCATGAAGATGGAATTCCACAACTATGTGAACAAGATGATAGCATTGGTCAGACCAAAAGATATAATGGTGTATGCTCGAGGGATCAACCACGAGTAAGACAACATTATGAGCATCGTTGGTTCTGATTTGATTTGATGATAACCCACACTCAAATCAAAGTTTGACAAGATAATAGATCCAACAACTGATACGAGGATCAATTGATGAAGATATCATCTTTCTTCAACACACACACACAACACAAGACATCCCTTTAAATGAACTAAGTTAGGCAAGCTTTTATCTTCCAACTCTCCAAGTTGTTATTTAGCTTAACCAACTAGCTCAGGGTATCCGACACAGATTCTTGGAGAAGGGTTGGTTACAAGAACCAAATTGATCACGAGCTCAACATAACAGTCAGGGGACAACCTGGTAATACTTCCGAGAAGATATCCGGAAAATTACGAACCACCGATATGTTATTAAGCTCGAGAACAACCTTGCTTTTCAGGGCAAGACGATGTGATCAAGAGAGTGATGGATTGACACAATCCTAACTCATCGATCGAAGAGTGCACCAACAAAAATGGACTAGGTAGCACGATCAGTCCTAGGATGGTGATTCAATAACCAACACACCAAGGATGAGAATATTGTCCTTTAACTACCAAGCAACGCAGTTGCTAGGAGTATTGCTTTCACACATCACGATTCACTTGTCGGTATTCCGGTTACAATAACACGGAGACCGAGAAATGAATAATGATGGCGAGAAGTATCACTGTACCAAGAGTTCATAGGATGGTGTGCAATTCCCATGATATTCTTGATATAAAGATGGTAATACTCCGGGGTAGAACAGAACAAAAGCTGGATTGGCATTTTGATCTGCGGAATACAACCGCTTTGACCCAATCCTAGATATGGATGAGGTACTGGAGTTTGTTTCTCCTAGTCATTCCATAATAGAATGGCTTGACGGACCACAAGAATAATAAGCATCGATAACACGAATGCACAACTAGTCCTGACTATCAATTGATAGACAGAGGTCAGAATACAACTAAAGAGAGACAACTCAAAGGAACATATGGTTTTCTGAGTTGCGGATGCATAGATTTAGTATGTCAAACAAGTTCAACATATTTCTTCCAGATAATCCATGCAGAAAGGTAGGACTGGCAGATTCACAATGTAGAATGGAGAACTCATCAAGAGCACTCTGGTTGTGATCTTTCGGTTCAACGAGGAACTTCTGCCATAAGTAGTTCATGGTATTTGGAAGAAGGATATACCACGAACCTCAAGGACAATCACCAAGGTTACTAATATCTTAAGGGAACTAGCAAACACTAACAACATGAAGTAGGGTGAATCTCGGGTTCAGAAACCCAGGAATAGAATGCCTACCAACTAAATAGCATCGCGGGATGCTTTCGAGAATGACGGCCAGAATCATCACACTAGGAATATAAAGCATTACTAGATTAATTGGTGGTTCTCTAGGATGCCTAGGGTCATAATACTAGCTCCAACACATATGTCAAGGCAATGGAGTACCTCAACAGACCGTTAG
Source organism: Thinopyrum elongatum (assembly GCA_011799875.1). Classification (NCBI taxonomy): domain Eukaryota; kingdom Viridiplantae; phylum Streptophyta; class Magnoliopsida; order Poales; family Poaceae; genus Thinopyrum; species Thinopyrum elongatum. The sequence continues at coordinate 462,099,043 of CM022298.1, read as the reverse complement.
TGTGCTTAAACTGGCCCAAAGGGACGTGGAAACAGAGGGAAAGGATTTTGCAAATGCATCAGATTATTTGGAAACCTGGGATGACTCGGACAGCATAACGGCTGTAAATGCTCAAAAGATTTGAGACATCCTGCAATTGGTGGCATAACCACTTAGCAACACAATATCAAGGTTCTGAGATAACTAGCAACACACAAAAGTAGTAGGAACAGAACAGAGGCTTGAAACCAACAATCCTATAAGTTACTACGGATTAGTAACACGTGATCCTGATAGAAGGATGAGAAGCCTAGTTCTTAAACCCCGTAGCAAAGAAGAGGTTGACTCAGATCAGAAAGGCATAAGGTAAAGGAGTAAAAAGAGCCTTACGTTCCCTTCCACAATCAATTCCCTTATATAACTAAAGCATTTCTAGACTCAACTTCGACCAGTTTGGCTTGGTAATCCTACAGGCAGTCAGGCTCTGATACCAAAGCTGTCAGGACCCCGATTCCAAGTCACATCGATCTAGCTGGTAACACCTCATATCACTTTGCGGCCTCACGCACGGTATTCCCACGGGTGTCACCTTACCATGGCCCGGGACCGTTTGCGCATTTTGGCTCACGTATATGATAGTGTCGCTAGCATCCATATGACAGAGAACCCGGGCTGACATGACTAGTCGTGAACCCAAAGTGGCACTAACTTACGGGGACAGGCATACATGACCCAGCAACGAACGTGTCGGTCATCAGCGAGTGAATTCGGGCTGTAGCAACTGGGCTAGCAGGACTCCGGGAATCCGGGCTGTAGCAGGCTAACAGGACTCCGAAAGACACCGCGTGACGTTTCCCCGAAGGGACAGACACAGGATCGAGGAAGGACACATGCCGGCCAGTCTAAGTGTTCCGGAGTAGTAGCAAGCTAACAGGACTCCGGTAAACCGGGCTGTAGCGGACTACCAAGGCTCAGTGGAAGCACCAGACTACATTTCCCCATAAGAGAGGCTACCAAGGATAAACAACTAGGTTGTCGGATCCCACACATACCAAGCATTTCAATCATACACACAATATGCTGGATATGGGCAAATACAACATGGCATCACAACAAGACTCTACGACTCAGAGTATTTATTCATTAGGCTCCGAGGAGCCAAGTATTACAAACATGGGTCTCATGACCCAACATTCAGAGCATACAAGTCAAAGCACATACGGAAGCCTATCATGTCTGAGTACAGACATCTACAAATGAAAAAGGCTGAGAAGCCCGACTATCTACCAGATCCTGCCGAGGGCACAAGATCGTAGCTGAGGTAACAAGCTAAACGTCGAAGTCCACGTGGAACTACTAGCGAGACTGAAGTCTCTCTGCAAAACATAAAATAGGCAAACGTGAGTACAAATGTACCCAGCAAGACTTACATCAGAACTATCTACAAATGCATCGGTATCAACAAAGAGGGTGGTGGAGTTTAACTGCAGCAAGCCAGCTTTGACTCAGTGGCTATCCTGAACTACGAATGCTGGTAACTCTTTTGAGGTGGTGCACACGAGTCCACATATTCACCATATCAATACACCACTATGGATCCGCTCCCGTCTCCCTACGAGAACGCCATCCATGGCACTCACGCTTATCTTGCGAGTTTTAGAGTATCCACTTTCACTTGTCTATGAACTGTACAGGCAACCCAGAAGTCCTTTACCGCGGACACGGCTATTCGAATAGATCATTTATAACCCTGCAGGGGTGTACTTCTTCACACATGTTTCCACCACTTAGCGTCTGCACACGACATGTGCTCGGCAGACTTCAAGCGAAAGCCGACGTGGGTGTAGACCACGACCTAACTAACCACACAAGTCTCTAGTCCAGGTTTATCGCCTATTCGGGTTCCATCCGCAAGGAAATCCGGCCGGGGTGTCCTCAACGGCCCCAAATGATGTGTGCAGGGTTCCCGAGACACCAAATGGGCGACCCGGTACACCGTGCCACGGTGTATCTACCGCAACATAGCCCACCCCTAGGGTCAGCGCTACGCACGGCCCCAACACATATCCTACAAACACCAAAAACTAGTTGCAACTCCTGGACAGAGGACAGGGGCGGTTAATAAGTCGAGCGGGGTCATATTTCAGGGCCCAACGTGTGGTAGTAGCTGTTCATGGATCACAAACACAGAACTCAGTTCCTGAGGACGGTTTCAATGAGACAACCCACCATGTACTCCTACATGGCCTCTCACCGCTACCATTACCAAATCGTGTTCACACACTTAGCTCTCAACAGCAGGACATGTTCACACACCTCTGAATCATCCACGATGAATCAAACCTGACTCGACTCTAAGCAGTAGCAGGCATGACAAACAAGCATAGATGAGTAGGCACATCAGGGCCCAAACAACTCCTACTCATGCTAGTGGGTTTCATCTATTTACTGTGGCAATGACAGGTCATGCAGAGGAAAGGGGTTCAACTACCGCAGCATGTAATAGTTGAATCGTTGTTGTCCTAATGCAGTAAAAGAGAGCAGAAGCGAGAGAGTGGGTTTGTATCGGGATGAACAAGGGGGTTGTGCTTGCCTGACACTTCTGAAGATAATATAGTTCTTCATCGGTGTCATTGAACACGTCGTCGGAACCACGTCTACTGAGAGGGAGCAACCACCGGCAAACACAAGAGGAACCACAATCAATGTGATGCACATTCATATGAATGATATGTCATATTAAGGTACTGAATTGACCTAGTGCAACAGTTAGTCATATTCATTGAAGTGGAATTCAAACCTATAGCAAATTCCAACTCCAAAACTAATTACTATTTATTCCATAATCATGAATTGTCCTATTCGGTGAGGTTAACTTGTTCAAACATGCATGAAAATGGTACGGATCGAAAGATTGGATTTTTCTGATCGAAAAACATATATAAATCTTTGCATTTGGAGTTACAGATTAATTTCTATGAATTTTTGAAGTTTTGGACATTTTCTGGAATTTCCTGAATAAGAATAAATCCAGAAAATAATTAACTGCGTCAGCACTACGTCACTGTGACGTCAGCAGGGTCAACGGGGCCGCCCAGGTCAAACCTGACACTGGGGCCCACATGTCAGTGTCTAACTAACTAATCTAAGTTAATTAGTACTAATCCAATTCCAAACCAGATTAGTTAAGGCCCTGGGCCCACACGTCAGTGACCCAGGGGGGTCAAATCCCTGGTCAAACTGGGCTGACTCGCCGGCGTTTAGCCGCCGGCGAGGCCAGACGTGGCGGGGCGGTGCGGGTTTTGTGCTCCGGCGACCAAATGGACGGCGGAGGGCATCTACGTGTAGCTGGAAGCGAAACGCGTCGAGGGGTGGTGGTGGTTGAGCTCAAGGTCGCCGGAAACGACGCCGGCGATGAGCTGGGCGGCTGCCGAAGTTCGGGCGTGCACCGAAACGGGGCTACGGAGCACGGCGTGAAGATCTGGTGGGTGTGCTCGGCTCCTGGGAGTTCTCTGAGTGCAGCGGTGGGCTCGGACGCGTGCTTGCACGGCCGTAGTCGCGGTGGCGACATGACCGGCGGCGAGGAGCTGTCGGCTCCGATGGCCACGGTGGTTAGAAGGCGCGGACGAGCACGGGGAGAGAGGGGAAAGAGGCAGGGGCTCACGGCGAATCCAGCAGAGGCAACGGCGAGGCCGGGGAGAGACTGGAGCTCGCGAATCCCCGAAGAGTTCGCCGGCGGCCAGAGGTTGAAGATGATGTCGGGGACAACGCTGCAGGGCTTCCGATGGGGCGCGGCTCGGTGGAGAGGAAGAGGGGGTCGAGGCGGAGCCTCTGAGCGCATCGACGAGGCGAGGCAGTGGCTGTGGCCACGGCGGTGCTCGTCGGCAGCGACGGCTGCGCTCGGCGCGGGTAAGAGAGAGGGGCAGAGGGGAGAGGGGCCATGGGGGAAGAGTGAGAGGGGTCAGGGGGTTGCGTGGCGTCGTGAGGGAGATCCAGGGCGACGAGGGAGCACGCAGGCAGGGTGGAGGTGGCCGGCGTGTGGCTGCGCGCGCCGGGCACGCGCTCCTGCCTACTGGCGCGAGGAGGAAGGCGACAGAGGGGCTGCGGTGGTGGGCTGGGCTGACTTTGCCCAGCTGGGCTGCTACAGTGGTGGGCCGGTTGGGGTGCCAGGTAAGTTCTCTCTCTTTCTCTTTTAATTCCTTTTTTCTATTTTTCTGCAACTTTGTGGCTTTATTAAAAATAGCTAGGCACTTTCAAAAATCACCAAACTGCTCATGCCCATTGTTTAGGATATAAACAACATGGAACATTTCAGTTTAGGATTATTTGGACATTTAAAATATTTAATAGCATTTAAATGTCCAAATGCAAATAACATAAGATTTAATTCAGTGACCCAATGATGTCCTAGAAAATTGTGCACCATTTTTGTCAGAGGTTCTAGACCAAGGCAAAGATGATGAACATTTTAGAAGGGCATTTCAGGTTCATTGAAAAAGATTTTAGTAAACCCTAGTTGTTTCCAGGGGGGTGCTGGGGGTTCTATCATCCCCATTTCAAGTTTCTGGAAAAGTTTAAACATGATGCAACACTCTAATGCATGAACTAACTAGGGTGTGACATCTTTTCAAAACCCTTTTCATTTCAAATGGAAGAAGTCATATCATCTTCACTCTAGGGTTTTGTGATGAAATGAATTTGAATTCATGGACATCAATTTGCAAAGATGAGAGTTTTGGGAAAGTCCTTTCATTCCCTCTCATTCAACTTTCAAAAAGTTTCAAATTCCACTCAATTTCACACAATCAGTCACACAACAATCAAACAAACAAGCATAAATATTTTAATTATTATAGCATTCCAAAATTAAGAATTTTGGGATGTTACATGTAACCTGCTTTTGATAAATACCTGCTTATCCTAAACTACTTAGAATAGGCTAGTTAGTGAACCCTAGTGACCCCACTTGTCCCAGATGCCCCTGCTGGATCATCGGAAGACTCGACGACCAGGCCCCAGCACCACACATCACCCCCTTAGTTGTACGACACTGCAGCGTTACTATCGAGTGCCGAGGGTGATACCTCGTTTAGCACTTCTGATGTTAATTATGTAGAGTAGCTATTTGGTCGTGGTCATCGAGGGTGATTCCTCCTTCACCACTCTCGATAACGACACTGTCGTGTAACACCTAAAGTGTGAACCCATCGAGGGTGATTCCTCCAAGTTCACCTTGACGGATACATCGAGTAGGAATTCAACGAGGGTGATACCTCAGATTCCCCTGATGTTATGGACACATGGTTACTTGGACTTTACAACTGTTACTTGGAAAGTCGGGTCGACCCTGAGGGGTACCGGAGCGAGCATAAGAAGCGAGGGATGTGGAGACGGGTTGACCTGGAGGGTGCCCGTGAGATAATTATGAGGCGTGGCCGGGCATTCTTAGCCCTTGCCGCAAGTCCTCGAGACGGGGCGACGGGGTCACATCGATCGTGAGTCTCTGCTCGTTACCGCACACCCCCAATACACTAACGATTTTGATATTTGATCTGAGTGGGCCTTTGGCCCGATAGCACTAACCATCACGCAGGAATAAATATGGGTACTCTGCGTCATATGCATCAGCCGAAAGCTCTGTCAGACGTCCAGTTTAGCATGGCAGCCGGGTCGGATCGTGCCGATGGTGCTGGTATCCACCCTGCACGCAACGACCCGGAGTGCACAGGGCGATGGCCCAAGACCCCTGAGCGCTTAGGATATAGACCGACGGGGACCTCTCTACTGAGCTTTAGGTAGGGCTACGGTGTGTTATTTGGCTGAGGCCGGGCATGACCCAGAAAAGTGTGTCCGGCCGGAGTTAAGCGAGCGTGGTGGGTAAGTTGGTGCACCCTTGCAGGGAAGAACTAATCTATGCATAGCCGGATCCTCGGTAACGGGCGCTCGGAGTTGTATCCCGATCGATACAACTAGAACTGGATACTTGTGATGAGATATGGATATTAGGGCTCTGGGATTGCTTTCTCGAAGGGAGTCAGGAAAGGATCTCTGGCCGAGGTTGATACTTGGATATTAGGGCTCTGGGATTGCTTTCTCGCAGGGAGTCGAGAAAGGATCTCTGGGCGAGGTTGATAACACTACTACTACTATATATGGTGCTGATCTACACTCTTCTAATGCTGCAAGACCGCTGAAGATGCTAGTCTTTGATAGGACTAGGCCTTCTCTCTATTCTGGCATTTCTGCAGCCCAGTCCACATATACAACTTTACTTTGATAATGTTGCATATGTAGTGTAGATCCTTGCTTGCTGAGTACTTCGGATGAGTACTCGCGGTTGCTTTGCTTCCTTTTTCTCCCCATACCCGTTTGATGCAACTAGATGATGGAGCCCCGGAGCCAGCTGCCCCTGTCGACGATCACTACTACTACCACGAGGATGGCTACTACTACGAGTTGGCTGACGACCAGAAGTAGGTTCGGAGGGTCCCAAGCAGGAGGCATGCGCCTTTTCGATCGTAGCTTTCGTTTTGCACCGCCTTCTTAAAGGCTTATCTGTTTCTCTTTTATATCTGTACTCAGATATCTAATGCTTTCGCTGATGCTTTTTGACATCAAGCTTATGTACTCGAGCCCTCGAGGCCCTGGCTTGTAATATAATGCTTGTATGCCTTTATTTATGTTTTAGAGTTGTGTTGTGATTCCTTCAAGTGAGTCCTTAGGCTTGATCATGTGCATTTGCATGTATGATTAGTGCACAATTAAGCCGGGGGTGTCACAGTTTTCTTCCAGGAATGCCTCGACGGTTCCAAGGTGCCCCCTACAGCCGATCACCCTGTCCCCCCCTCTTCCGGCGTAAGTAGCGAGAAGGCCTCTTCTCAAACAGGGCATTTGCCTCGCGCCACTCCGGGTATGCTGACTTCTACTTCCAAGGGTCACCGTACCTCACACCAAACACCGACGGGGACGGTGCCGACATCAGCCAACAATGGAGCTTCCAAGCGCAAGGCAGCCGTGGGGGCAACATCGACCGCACATTTGGCAAAAAGGTAATGTAATTAAGATTGCAATCAGATCATTATCGACCTCGCCGCTACGGGCTCTAGTGACATTTAATGGGACCTGTAGGAGAAAGGCACCGCCCCCACCGCCCGAAGACATCAAGGAGGCGTCGGAGCGTAGTCGGAGATCCTCAGCACGGGCAGGTGTCGATGCGGGGGGTTCCGCCGCAGACCAGCCTTTAGAAGATCCTGAGGATGTTTCGGTCACCAATTCTGAAGTTGATAGTGTGATGAATCATCGACAACGGAAGGAATCCCTACGTCATGTTGCTTTTTCCAATCATTAATTCAACGCTTTTAATTCGGTAGACGCATACCTTGGAGCAGCCCGAACAGGCCTTGTGGGCATTGCCAACCTTCTGTCTATCAACATGCAGGTACGAGATAGGTTTTGAAAATTGAACATAAATCCCAACCCAGTAGCCCCCGAGCCTTGATTCGGGCGGGATGGCCGAGTTAAGGGTCTGTGACTATATGTATTCGTGGTTTTCTGCAAGCTTCAAAGGACCAGAACAAGAAATTGTCTGAGGACCTTGAATTAAACTGAACGTTGTTGGCTGATGCAAAAGCCAAACTAGCGACAGTTAAGAAGTTCATGGGCGGAGCCTATGGTGAGGAAAAACTTTTAATGCGCATGAATTATGTCAAGGTACCCTGCTTAACACAGGTTTTCTTTATAGCAGCTGAATCCATAGGTCAACTACAAAAGGACCTGGATGCCGCCAAAGAGTCTCAACTGTACGTCGAGTCACAGCATGAAGCCGGTCTTCGGGTGCTGAAACGAAGCCATGAGGAGAACAACAAGCTGAAGGGAGAAAACCAACAACATGCCCAAGAACTTGAGAGTTTGAAAACTCAATTGGCGCAAGCCCTTGGGGAGAACCAGAGATTGAAAAGCGGCATGTTCAGTAAGTGATATTTCAACTTTTATATGTACGTAGACATTCGTAGTGCCTGAGTGTAAAGGACATGCCATGCTTTGTGCTAGGTCTCCTGACCGGGCGGCCCGGAGAAGAGGTCAGCTCATTTGGAGGAAATCTTTTAAAGCAGCTGTCTGTCATCCATGAGAAAGCTCGAAAAGCTATGAAGAACATGGTCAAGGCATTGTGGCTGACCGAGATGCCGCCAGACGATATGGCCGAACTGTCTAATCGTTTTAAAGGAGCTCGGCGACGCTTTGAGTTATGGAAGATATCGGCCTGTCAGGAGGGGGCGCGAGAGGCATGGGCTCGAGCCAGAGCAGATGGCCCGTGTTGAACCGGCAGGGCCGGATGGGAAAGAAATACCTCTTCATTTGGTGTAGGACCAAGTGATGCTTGTGGCTTGATACTCCCAACAGGACTGTGCCCTAGATAGCTTAATAGACAAAATTGACAAAGAGCAAGGTGTTTGATTCTATGTATCTAGGTACTTTACAACAAACATTCTCGATTCGTACTGTAAAGGCTGTCTTAACCGGCCATCGGCTTCCGCCTCCCCGCCCAGTGGTCGGGGAGTGTTCCGTACTATTTGACCTGAGGTGACAGGAAATCACTTCCGGTAACCAGGCAATCCGGCCATTTGGTGCGAGCAGACAAAAAGCCCATGCGGAGAGTTATGTTATATTACTTTTTAACGTAGAAACATCTCCCAAAGAAAATAGTTCCTTCATGGGTTCCTTTCTTCAGGTTCGTCATGTCGAACATATACGTTGTATCCGGATACCTAAAGTATGCGAATAATGATCGTTTCGGGGAACGAACCCCCAAGTCTTGGTGGTGAACACCCAGTTATTGTCACTTCTCTCGTAGCTGACCCATTTTCTTAAGAACGATAGCTTTTGGCTTCACCCATCTGAGGTACGTACGCGGCTGACCCGGTCGTAGCAATTGCAGAGGTGCTCCCTTTACCCACTAGCTAAACAATCAGGAATGTAGGGAGTAAGCACAGGAGCCAGGCAACCTAGCTTGGCAAAAACTTAAGTCAAGTTGGTGCATATGATGACTTAAGATTGTACGGATAGTATATTGATTGGCTACTTTAAAGGAGCCCCCTGGTAGATCCAGGTAGTACATTTGAAAATGTATGCTAAAAGGGCCTAACACCGTTTGGTTTATCCGAACATAGCCTGGGAGTTGCTAACTCCCAAAGAAAGAAAAAAGGAAAAATTACAGTAAAGAAAAAGGCTAGTAGGACTGACGTGGCCGGACTAGCCGTAGAAGCGTAAAGCCAGGCTGCGTTTGAGGGGTTTGGTTCGAGGCGATTGTCGGCTGGGTTGCAACTACGATATGCTCCTCCTGCTAGCACTTCATCGATTATGAAAGGGGACTCCCATTTGGGCGAGCGCTTGTTCTTCTGCTTCTCAGGGAGATGGAGGACGAGTTCGCTTACGTTGTATGCCTTCGCCCGAACTTCCCTACTCTGGTAGCGCCAGGCCTGCTGTTGATTGTGGCACCCCGGCTTAGAGCGACCGGTTTACCTTGCATTGCCAGCCCATAGATCAAGTCTTCTGGCAACACACAACAACTTGGTACAAAAAGACAACGGCTTTATTGGAGCATAGGTTCGATATTACATCAAGTAGCGAGGCCAAGCAGCACACACGGTGCTGCTCCACATATGTACATTATTTAGTGGACAAGATCGGGGCCTCGACATCACAACAAAGCTATGCGGCAGCGGAAAGACGGCGTAGAAGGACTCCATCTCACAGCGACACTGATGTGGACATGTTCTAGACTGCGATGCAATGATGCAACTCCAACTCCAGTACGACTTCTCCTGAAACTGGCATGACACGCCAGGTAAGTACTTTGAATGTACTCGCAAGCTCATACAAATAAAGCAACAATGACAAACAACAACATGATATTTAAGCAGGTTAAATGCAAGATCTTAGCATGCTACTCATGAAGTGACTGTGCTCATAACAGGGCCTCTCAGACCTGCTTACCATCTCGGTTACCTCGTAACCACGATCATCATCATACCACAGTGATCACCTCAGGATCACAATGAAACCATCTCGATGGTCTCAACACTTCACCAACATAACAAGTGCCACAAGTATATCTTTAGTGTGCAGGTTCAATATTTCTGTTCATCCACGGTGTGACCTACTACGAACTATGTTCGTGACCGAGGACGCGGCTATCGATAGATTAAACACACTCTGCAGAGGTTAGTACACTGTACCCACACTACAAAACCCAAGGCCTCGTACTCCCATTCGAGTGGACCAACGGCATTTTGACAGAACCAATCTATTGCCATGACACTCTCCCAGCAACTCCGACCAACTCCCCTTTTGGGCTAAGTCATGGGTGGCCCCGATGCCACTCCGGACATCCAGCGGCCACTGTCGTGGCAAAACAAATGGTCCCAAACAGGGACATGGTACTAAAACAACTACGGGCACACAAGGCTATGCCTGCCTACCAGGCCAGGGTAACGCAAGTGCATAACCTTCCCTAGTTGGAGGCACCGGCGAGAGGCATAACAACAGACCGAGAAAGGGCCTTCCCATAAAAGGCAAATGTGGTTGCACTTTGGGAAGCTCGATTCGGTGGCACCATGACTCGATCAACAGCATGTTCAAGTTGGATTAAAATCAGGTTTCAACTTGCAAATAAATATTACCGAGTCATAATATGCCATGAAAATGCAATGAACTATTTATGCATCATTTCAACATAATACCGATATGAACTTAATCATACTCATCATCATGTTACCCTAGTGCATAACCTTAGTCATTTAACTAAAGTACCACTGATAACATAGCAAGCATAACATGAAAATGAAACTAGCATCAAGTGATATTATATGAATTTTCTATATGCATTATAAAAGACCATATTCAAGTGAAAATCATAGTTATTGAAATGACACTCTTGCAAATATTTGTGATGCTTGCCTTAGTGCAGAGGAGGGTCACACTCCTCCTGGTTATCCTCAAGGCAGCAAGTTCTTTCTGAAAACATTTAAAATAGCAAAAAGAAAATGTCACATAACACATTTAAATGCACAAGAAAATATTCACGGCAAGGAAAAATCTCATCTTCTGCCTGCTGATAGAGGAGATCAATACAAAACCAGTGCAAAAAGAATCATGTCATTTGGACTTGTAGAATAGAAACTAGGGATGGTCAAAGTTTGGTCAATATTCTGAATTAAATTGAATTTAGAAAAATAACCAGAGGGGGTGACGTCGAAGGCGTATTTTAGAAATGCGCCTTCACTTATACTGCTTCGGCGGCCGCACAGTGAGGCTGATGGGTGGGCCCCACTGGCAGGGTTAAGAGAGAGGGAGAGAGAGAGATAGGGGAGGTGGCGCGGTCGCCGGTGGTTCTCCAGTGAGGAGACCATGGCTGCCGCCGGCGATTGGATGGATGGACGCGCCTCAGCATGGTGAGCACGCACGTACCCGTGGATACGCCGAAGATGTACGGAGGAGGTCATCGTGGAGCTCTCCAGAGATGGCAGCGGAGGGAGCTCGCCGGGGAGGAAGATGCCGGCGAGGTGAGGCAGTTCCAGCGGCTCCAGCAGTGTTGTCGGGGACCTGCTGAGCACCACGCACACTCCTGGGTGGTCGGAGGGTGGCGAGGATCGCCGGAGAAGCAAGGCATCGAGGGGGAATCGCCGGCGAGCCTCAGCGCAGAACAGTGGCCAGAGGCCCGCCTGGCCTGGCCACTGCTATCTAGGAGGAGTTTGGGGGTCAGAGGAGTGGGTTGGGGTGGTTGATTGAGCTCGGGAGGGCCTCTATATATAGGCGCAGGCGAGAGGGGGATCGGGGTCACCGGAGATGGCTCTGGAAGCGGCGAGCGGCGACGAACAGTGTCAGTGAGAGGGGAGAAAGAGCCAGGGGCTCACGCAACCACTGTGGAGGCACGCAGCCAAGCACAGGACGCCGGAGGAGGACAAAAACAAGAGCACGGGCTCACTGTAGCCTCTGCTCCACCGTGTCCATGATCGCTGCGGCTGTCGCCGGCGTCGGGGAGTGCCAGGGAGAGGTCAAGGGCGACAAGTCGAGGCAGAGGGAGCTCCAGGACACGAGGGTTTGGGCAGAGGCGGGCGCACGCGCTGAACAGAGAGGCTGTCGGCACACAGAGTGCGTCGAACGCATGCCTGGCACCGTGTCCACACACGGTCACCGCATGCACTAGCACTACGCGGCGTGCCCGAGAGGTAAAATCATGTCTGGGGTGTTGTCTTTGGAGTGCTAGGTCACCCCATGCTGCTATATCACTGCCAGGCCGACCAGATGAGACTTGAGCTTCTCAGCAAGTTTCTGGACAGAAACTTGTGAGCTTGTTTGAGAAAGATCCAAAGAGAGTTGGGAGCAGATTCTTGGTGGTTGAGGTTCTCTCAGGAAGGTAATTAGACCATGAAAATTTTAGCTCGAAAAGATTTGTCAAAAATGTACTTGCTTCACAAAGTGACATTTCTGACCAAAATAGAAAAGATTTTCTACAACAAAAATATTCCACATGACCATGAAATATTTTTGCACAGGAAGTTGGGCCAAGGTCTAAAGAATATTTGGGAATTTTCTCAGATTTTTGTGGGCAACAAAAATGAGGGTTGCTTTGGAGCAGAAGTGAATATAGGGCTTTTTCAGAAGGAAATGAATATTTTTCATTTAAGAAAAATATTCCCAAGGCAATATTATGATATAATAGAGGGCAAGAAATGTGCTTGAGGATGAGAGGAGTCACTTGGGTGAAAATCAAAGTAATGCCCACGTGCTTAAGTCCAAATGAGTGATCCAAAACTCAAATTCAATTCAAAAGGCAATAAAACCCAGGAAAAGAAAAAGGGCCAAAAACCAGGGTGTCACATTGATAAAATGTAGAGTGAGCCCGAGCTACATCGTGCTCTTCTTCCAAGGCATCCAGGTCATCCTACGGATCCAACTCGGCTTCCTTTTCTTCGTACATGCGCACTCTAGGCGCGTCATGAATGATGTCACATGGGAGGACTGCTTCTGCGCCGTACACCATGAAAAAAGGTGTGTATCCCGTTGATCGGTTGGGGGTAGTGTGCAGTCCCCATAGTACGGAGTCAAGCTCCTCCACCCAGTGACAATCAGATTGCTTCAAGGAACGGACAAGACGAGGCTTTATGCCACTCATGATTAGTCCATTGGCCCACTCGACTTGTCCATTGGTTTACGGGTGACATACCAAAGTATAGTCGAGCTTGATGCCCATGTTAGCGCACCAGTCTTTGACTTCCTGTGCTATAAAATTGGATCCGTATCCGTTATTATGCTGTGAGGGATAGCGTAATGGTGCACCACGCCTGATATAAAGTCGACGACTGGTCCAGACTTTGCTGAGGTTACCGGTTTTGCCTCGATCCATTTAGTGAATTTGTCGACCATGACCAGTAGGTATTTCTTTTTCCTGCTCCCTTCCTTAAGTGGTCTGACCATGTCCAGCCCCCAGACCACGAAAGGCTAGGTGATTGGTATCGTCTGGAGAGCCGTGGGGGGCATATGGCTTTGATTTGCAAAAAGCTGGCATTCAACGTAGTGTTGGACTAAGGTATGGGCATCTGATACGTCTCCAATGTATCTATAATTTATGAAGTATTCATGCTATTATATTATCATTCTTGGATGTTTTACAATCATTTTATAGCAACTTTATATCATTTTTTGGGACTAACCTATTGACATAGTGCCCAGTGCCAGTTGCTGTTGTTTGCATGTTTTTTACATTGCAGAAAATCAATACCAAATGGAGTCCAAACGCAGCAAAACTTTTTGGAGATTTTTTATGGACCAGAAGACACAACTTGGGCCAAAGAAGTACCAGAGGGGTGCCCCGAGGGGGGCACAACCCACCTGGGCACGCCTGGGGGCCCAGGCGCGCCCTAGTGGGTTGTGCCCACCTCGGTGGCCTCCCGCACCGCCTCTTCGCCCTATAAATTCCCAAATATTCTTAAACCCCCGAAGATAACCCTAGATCAGAAGTTCCGCCGCCGCAAGCCTTTGTAACCACGAAAACCAATCTAGACCCCGTTCTGGCACCCTTTAGGAGGGGAAATCATCACCGTTGGCCATCTTGATCATCCCGGCGGCCACCATGATGAGGAGGGAGTAGTCCACCCTCAGGGCTGAGGGTTTGTACCAGTAGCTATGTGTTTAATCTCTCTCGTTCTCGTGTTCTTGAGATGGCACGCTCTTGATGTATCGCGGGCTTTGTTAATATAGTTGGATCATATGGTGTTTCTCCCTCTCTATCTTGTTGTGATGAATTGAGTTTTCCCTTTGAGATTTTGTTCTTGTCAGATTGAATACTTTTATGGATTTGAGAGCACTTGATATATGTCTTGCATATGAATACCCGTGGTGACAATGGGGTATTATATTGATTCACTTGATATATGTTTTGGCACTCAACTCGCGGATTCCCGAGGTGACATTGGGGTAATCTATGCATAGGGGTTGATGCACGTTTTCGTCCTTGTTTCTCCGGTAGAAATCTTGGGGCACTCTGTGAGGTTCTTTGTGTTGGATTGAGTATTATGAATCGAAAATTGTTTGATGCTTATCGCATAATCAACTCACGGATACTCACGGTAACATTGGAGTATCTAGGTGACATTAGAGTTGGTTGATGTGTATCATATGGTGTTATTTTAGTACGAACTCTTGGTTAGATCGATCAGAAAGAATAGCTTGGTGTTATTTTAGTACGAACTCTAGGATAGATTGATCAGAAAGAATAGCTTTGAGGTGGTTTCGTACCCTACAAACAATTTCTTCTTATATTTTCCGCTAGTTAAGAACATTGGAGTGATTCTTCGTTACACGTTGAGGGATGGTTATATGATCCAATTATATTAGCATTGTTGAGAGATTGCACTAGCAAAAGTACGGACCCTAGGCCTCATTTTTAAGCATTGCAATACCGTTTGTGCTCCGTTTTATCAATTGTTACCTTGCTATTTTTTATTGTTCCTGTTAAAAAAATCAATATCTACTATCATTACTATGCGTGTATCACCATCTCTTCGCCGAACTAGTGCACCTATACAAATTACCATTGTATTTGGTGTGTTGGGGACACAAGAGACATTTTATTATTTGGTTGCAGGGTTGCTTGAGAGAGACCATCTTCATCCTACGCCTCCCACGGATTGATAAACCTTAGGTCATCCACTTGAGGGAAATTTGCTACAAAAGCTCAAGCTTGGGGATGCCCAAGGCATCCCAAGATAATATTTCAAGAAGTCTCAAGCATCTTAGCTTGGGGATGCCCCAGTAGGTATCCCACCTTTCTTCATCAACAATGATCGGTTAGTATCGGTTGAGCCTAAGTTCTTGCTTCTTCACATGATGTCTGCTTTTCTTAGAATGTCATTTTGTTTTGTTTTGCTTGCTGTTTTAATAAAATACTTAGATCTGAAAGTTTTTAAATAAGAGAGAGTCCTCAATTAGCTACCCCTTTACTTAACTACTCGCTTGATCTTCACTTATATCCTTTTGGAGTAGTTTGTCATTTACTCTTGTGCTTCACTTATATCCTATGAGTAAATTGTTGAATGAATTGAATATCATGAAGTTGAAATTATATGTCCATATCATGCCTAGTAGTAGCATACAAGCAATTCATGAATGATTAGTATAAGGAATAGAACTTTCACATACAAATATATTATCTTGGACATCTTCTATGATTGTGAATACCCATTAATTATTTTCAAACTTGAGAAAATTAGTTGAAGTTGGACAAGGAAGACAACGTAATGAGTTATGGTTGTGTATATTTGCATAGAAGTTATATTGTCATGGATCCTGCAACATGTGGTGTTTGCCTAGGATCTTTTGCTAGCCAAAAATTCGTACTAAGTAGAGATACTACTTGTGCATCCAAAAACCCATAAACCCAATTTCTTGCCATGAGTGTCCACCATACCTACCTATGGATTGAATAAGATCCTTCAAGTAAGTTGTCATCAGTGCATAAAGCAATAAAAATTGCTCCTAAATATGTTTGATCTTTTATTGTAAGGGAAAATTGAGCGTTGTACGAACTTGTGATGGCAAAGTAATAAAAGCGACGGATTGCATAATAAAGGTTGCTATCATAAGGGGCAATATAACGTGACGTTCCTTTGCATTAAGAGCTTGGGCATCCAAATAAAAAGCACATGACAACCTCTACTTCCCTCTACGAAGGGCCTATCTTTTACTTTTCGGTATTTACTTTTATGCGAAGAGTCAATAGTATGAATTCTCATTTCAACCTCAATTAGTCTCTAGTTGGCAAGCATCATGTGGTGGGGAAAGATCTAGGCACATCATGATTTATTATTGTTGACAATTATCTCTATGATAAATGAGTTGGGAGGCGAAATATTAAGCCCCTATCTTTCTCTGTGTTCAATGGATGCCATTTCTTCTAAGAATATGCTTTGAGTACTAGCAATCATAGAAGACTATATGATGATTGAGTATGTGGAGCTCTTACTTAGAGTCTGTTGAATAAGTTGAATTGCAATTGTTTGGTGACTAAGAATATAGGTTGTTGAGTTTCAAGAGAATTCATTGTTTGAACCTTAACATGTGAATTGGTTGCTACTTTAACATGAGAAATTTTATGAGAAAGAATTGCTGTTATGATGCTAGGAAAAGTGATTGAAATTATCATTGATCAAACTTATGCACTTTGCTAGCATTCACACTTCATAAATTATTTCTTTTATCATTTACCTACTCGAGGACGAGTAGGAATTAAGCTTGGGGATGCTGATACGTCTCCAATGTATCTATAATTTATGAAGTATCCATGCTGTTATATTATCATTCTTCGATGTTTTACAATCATTTTATAGCAACTTTATATCATTTTTTGGGACTAACCTATTGACATAGTGCCCAGTGCCAGTTGCTGTTTTTTGCTTGTTTTTTACATCGCAGAAAATCAATACCAAACGGAGTCCAAACGCAGCGAAACTTTTTGGAGATTTTTTATGGACCAGAAGACACAACTTGGACCAAAGAAGTACCAGAGGGGTGCCCCGAGGGGGGCACAACCCACCTGGGCACGCTTGGGGGCCCAAGCGCGCCCTGGTGGGTTGTGCCCACCTCGGTGGCCTCCCGCACCACCTCTTCGCCCTATAAATTCTCAAATATTCCAAAACCCCCGAAGATAACCCTAGATCAGAAGTTCCACCGCCGCAAGCCTCTGTAGCCATGAAAAACCAAATCTAGACCCCGTTTCGGCACCCTGCCGGAGGGGTAAATCATCACCGGTGGCCATCTTGATCATCCCGACGGCCACCATGATGAGGAGGGAGTAGTCCACCCTTGGGGCTGAGGGTTTGTACCAGTAGCTATGTGTTTAATCTCTCTCTCTATTGTTCTTGAGATGGCACGATCTTGATGTATCGTGGGCTTTGTTAATATAGTTGGATCATATGGTGTTTCTCCCTCTCTATCTTGTTGTGATGAATTGAGTTTTCCCTTTGAGATTTGGTTCTTGTCGGATTGAATATTTTTATGGATTTGTGAGCACTTGATATATGTCTTGCATATGAATACCCGTGGTGACAATGGGGTATTATATTGATTCACTTGATATATGTTTTGGCACTCAACTCATGGATTCCCGAGGTGACATTGGGGTAATCTATGCATAGGGGTTGATGCACGTTTTCATCCTTGTTTCTTTGGTAGAAATCTTGGGGCACTCTGTGAGGTTATTTGTGTTGGATTGAGTATTATGAATTTGAAATTGTTTGATAAATATCGCATAATCAACTCATGGATACTCGCGGTGACATTGGAGTATCTAGGTGACATTAGAGTTGGTTGATGTGTATCATATGGTGTTATTTTAGTACGAACTCTTGGTTAGATCGATCAGAAAGAATAGCTTGGTGTTATTTTAGTACAAACTCTATGATAGATTGATCGGAAAGAATAGCTTTGAGGTGGCTTCGTACCCTACAAACAATTTCTTCTTATGTTCTTCGCTAGATAAGAACTTTGGAGTGATTCTTCGTTACACGTTGAGGGATGGTTATATGATCCAATTATATTAGCATTGTTGAGAGATTGCACTAGCGAAAGTACGTACCCTAGGACTCATTTTCAAGCATTGCAATACCGTTTGTGCTCCATTTTATCAATTGCTACCTTGCTGTTTTTTATTTTTCATGTTACAAAAATCAATATCTACTATCATTACTACGCTTGTATCACCATCACTTCGCCGAACTAGTGCACCTATACAAATTACCATTGTATTTGGTGTGCTTGGGACACAAGAGACTTTTTATTATTTGGTTGCAGGGTTGCTTGAGAGAGACCATCTTCATCCTATGCCTCCCACGGATTGATAAACCTTAGGTCATCCACTTTAGGGAAATTTGCTACTGTCCTACAAAACTCTGCGCTTGGAGGCCCAACACGAGTCTACAAGAACAAGTTGTGTAGTAGACATCAGCGTCCACGCGAGCGGTGGGCCAGAAAAATCCTGCTCGGAAGGCCTTGCTTACCAGGGCCCGAGCTGCCGCGTGGTGACCGCCCATGGCAGCGTGTATCTCAGCCAAAAGCTGTTGCCCCTCTGCCTCAGATATGCATCTCTGGAGGACTCCGGTAGTGCTTTTCTTGTGCAGCTCCCCCTCGTGGACCTTATAAGCTTCAGAGTGCCGGACTATGCACCATGCCTCGGTTTGATCATTGGGAAGCTCCTGCCGTAGAAGGTAGGCAAGGAAGGGCTCAGTCCATGGTGCGATTACGGCCATGACTTTGTGAGCCGAAGATGTTTCTTCGAGCGCCGAGCCACCAATAATGTCATCATCTGGCTCAATTGCTGAAGGGACGATTTGTTTGGGGCCGTTGGCTGCCACATCCTTATCCCCGTCTTGCCACACCACGGTTGGCTTAAAAAGCCAATCTAAGAAGGTGTTCTTTGGCACTGGGTCGCGTTTAGCGCCCATACGGGCGAGGATATCCGCAGCTTGATTGCTGTCTCTAGAGACATGGTGGAATTCTAACCCTTCAAACCGGGCTAATATTTGTAGGACGGCATTTCGGTACGCCACCATTTTTGGGTCTTTGGCATCGAACTCGCCGTTGACTTGAGAGATGGCGAGGTTAGAATCTCCCCGCACCTCGAGCCGTTGTACGCCCATGGACGTTGCCATCCGAAGACCATGCAACAGGGCTTCATATTCGACTGCATTGTTGGAGTCTTTGTACATAATCTGTAGTACGTACCAGATATTGTCGCCCGTGGGGGACGTAAGGATCACCCCAGCCCCCAGTCCGGCTAACATCTTGGAGCCATCAAAGTACATTGTCCAATGTGAGTATGTACTGTATTCCCGGTGAAGCTCAGCTTCTGTCCATTTGGCCAGAAAATCGGCCAGTACCTAAGATTTAATATCTCGGCATGGCTTGTACACAGTTTTGAAGGGGAGGAGCTCTATGGCCCATTTAGCAATGCGGCTTGTGGCGTCCCTATTGTTGATAATGTCATTCAAGGGTACCTCGGATGCCACCATGACCGAACACTCTTGGAAGTAGTGTCGGAGCTTTCAGGATGCCATGAAAACTGTGTAGGCTATCTTCTGATAATGTGGATACCGGGATTTGCACGGGGTGAGCACCTCCGATACATAGTAGACAGGCTTCTGCACCCGGAACTTATGGCCTTCTGCTTCTCGTTCTACCACGAGTAACGCGCTCACCACTTGATTCATCACTGAGATGTATAGTAACATGGGTTCGCCTATGCCGGGTGCTGTTAATATGGGGTTGCCTGCTAGTAGTGTTTTTATCTCCTCTACTGCGGCAGTTGCCTCATCGGTCCATTCGAAGTGTTTGGTCTTTTTGAGCAATTTGTAGAGCGGCAGGGCCTTTTCACCAAGGCGGGAGATGAAACGGCTCAAGGATGCAATGCAACCTGCCAGCTTCTGGACGTGTTTAAGCTCTGTGGGTATTGCCAGCTGGGACAAAGCTCAAATTTTAGCCGGATTGGCTTCTATCCCTCTGTGGGAGACAATGAATCCGAGCAGTTTTCTGGCGGGAACTCCGAAGACACATTTGTCTGGGTTGAGCCGTATATCGTAGGTTCGCAAGTTTTCGAAGGTCTGGCGGATGTCGTCTACCAATTGGCTGACGTGTTTGGTCTTAATGACCACATCGTCTACGTATGCTTCAACTATTTTGCCGATTTGATTTTCCAGGCATTTTTGAATCATGCGCTGGTATGTGGCGCCTGCGTTTTTCAACCCGAAGGGCATTGTGTTGAAGCAGAATGGCTCGTAGGGGGTAATGAACGCAGTTGTTGGTTGGTCAGACTCCTTCATCTTGATTTGATGGTACCCGGAGTAGGCGTCGAGGAAGCACAGTGAGTCGTGTCCGGCGGTGGTGTCGATGATCTGGTCTATTCGGGGTAAGGGGAAGGGATCCTTAGGGAAGGCTTTATTGAGGTCTTTAAAATCAACACATAGCCACCAAGATTTGTCCTTTTTGGGCACCATGACCAGGTTCACCAACCACACGGGGTGTTTTATTTCTCTGATGAATCCGGCTTCAAGTAATTTGGCTAATTCTTCCCCCATGGCTTAACGCTTGGACTCAGAAAATCGGCGCAGCGCCTGTTTAACTGGCTTGAAGCCCTTAATTATATTCAGACTATGCCCCGCCAGTCTTTGTGGGATTCCTGGCATGTCCAAAGGGTGCCAGGAAAATATGTCCCAATTCTCGCGTAGGAATGTGCGCAATGCTTCGTCGACCATAGGGTCCAGCTGGGCTCCAATGGTCGCTATTTTGTTGGGGTCCGTTGGATGCACTTGGAATTTGATGATTTCATCAACTGGTTTGAAGGATGTGGATTTGGGTCTTTTACTGAGGATTACATCATCCCTATCCACTATTGCGTGGAGTGTGGTTAATTCCTCGACTGCAAGAGCCTCGGATAATGCCTCGAGGGCGAGAGATGCTATTTTGTTTTCGGCTCGGAGGGCTCTATCCGGGTCACTTGCGATGGTGATCACACCATTGGGCCCTGGCATTTTGAGTTTCATGTACCCATAGTGTGGTATGGCTTGGAACCTTGAATGCATCACGCCCTAATAGGGCGTGGTGTCCGCTATGGAAGGGCACAATGTGGAAAAGTAGTTCCTCGGACATGTAGTTCTCCGGAGTGCCGAATACTATGTCCAGGGTGACTAGTCTGGAGTAGCGCGCCTCTCTGCCGGGGATAATTCCTCGAAATGTGGTGTAGCTCTGTTCGACTCGAGATCTGTCGAACTGCATTTTGTCGAGGGTATCCTCGTAAATGAGGTTTAGACCACTGCGTCCATCCATAAGCACCGTGGTTAGTCTAAAGCCATCCACTATAGGGTCGAGGACTAGTGCGGCAGGTGCTCGGATGGAGCGGGCCCTTGGTTCGTCCTCCTCATCGAAGGTGATTGGAGTATCTGGCCAAGAGCTTGCAGTTGTGACCTGGTGGATTTGGGTGAGCTCTCGAAGGGCTCTTTTCCTCTGATTGTTTGTGGAGAAAGTCTCGTAGATCATCAGAACATCATTGTCACTAAATGGGGGTGTTGCTGATCTTCTACTGGAGGGTTGGAGACCGAGTATGGCTTCGTCGCTCTTGGCCACCTACCTGACTACCCAACAATATCGAAGCCTATGGCTTGGATTTGTGTTTAGCAGGTCTGAGTGTATGGGGCACGGTTTGTCCAGTAGCTCATCCATGACTGTTCTGGGTCCGGTGAGGGATCTATTCTTCTTTTCGGCAGGTTCGTATTCGGGCGACCGCCGTGGGTATATGCGCTTTGCCTGAGCTTTCATGGGTTGCTCGGCATGGGTTGACTCCACGCGCATTTGTTGTGCTTTCCAGGCGCTTTCCATGGCGCAATATTTGTGTACTAGGTCCGATAATTCGATGAAGCTTTGCACATGGCGACGGGCAAGGGCATTCAAGATTCCTTCATCTTGGCAATTAAACCGAAAGTTCGCTATTATTTCTTGGTCACAGTAATTTGTGATCCTGTATGTCAGCGTTCTAGGAACGGGGGTACCCAGACTTGCCTACCTGTGGCCCACGGCGTGGCTCCATCGACGGCCTGGTACGGCCCAGCTTCAGCGACAACAACTCAAGACCCTCGCGAGGGGCCAAGCCTCTCGAGGCGGACAACACTAAGACCTCCACAAGGAGCGGCCTCCTCAGGCTGGCTCCCGAGGAGCGGAGATCTCTATGCAAGCCTCACCTCGTGAGGTCCGGATGACATGAGCCATGACGACCAAGGCCAGGCGGGCACCAGCGGGCGCAGTGTACCAGTTTCCTCTTCGGTGCTAAAGAGGCAAGCATAGGCACGGAGTCCCGAGGAATCAGCCAAAGGTTTCCATTCCCGTGCAACGAGACCAAGACCGCCAGGACGGCAGGACGAAGGTCATCACCGAGCCCACCACGGCGTCATGACTAGAGGCTTTTGCAGGGGAAGACTACTTTTGTCAGGATAGCATGTACCAGTTGTCTCCCTTCGAATTTGGCCGTTGTGGGATCCCTTCCCGCCTTTCATTTGGGAAGAGGACCAAGGCCACTATAAATAGGACTTGGCCACCACCGTAGAGAGGGACCGGATCGGACCCCCGGACGGATCATTCAGATCACCCTCACCCCACCAGCTCATTCGAGCTCAAGAACACCTCTCCTCCTGAGGCTGTTCGCCACTGTACTAGTTCATCCTCAGCCCCTCGAGGCCAATCCACCACAAAGCAGGAGTAGGGTTTTACACCGCAAGGTGGCCCGAACCTGGGTAAACTGATGTGTCTCTTTTCCTTACAGTTCGTCGAGCTAGGCTGTGAGATTAGCGAGTAGGCAGACTGGGGAGGATGAGTTCTTCGCACGCACCCCAGAGTTCGAACCTCTCAAGGGTTTGCGGAACCCGAAATCTGACATTTTGCGCGCCAGGTAGGGGTGCGTCGGAGCCTCTCTTTCGCCGGTCAATCCACCATCGCTCCACCGCTTCCATGGCTGATGCTCGTCGAGCTCATGCTGAGCGCCGGGCCACCCTCGCAGCCCGCGTCGCTTAGACAGCGCCTGCGGGTGATGGCTGCCCTCGCCGTCGCCCGTCTCCAGTGGCGAACGCCGCCACCGGCCCCGCGGGGCATGAGCAGCAAGCTTTGTCGCTGCACCCTTCTGTGCGGCGGGATGCGCAAACCGCCACCCCGTCGCTGACTCCGGCTAGTTCGTCGTCTCATGCTCGTCGCGGGCCGGCGAACGCGCAGGCTGCGTTGCTCATGGCGCGTGAGCTCCTGCGCTACCGCCCCGTCGACGACCTCTACGAAGACTGGCTAGACCGCATCGCCGAGCTTGTCAGCGCCGCCGGGGACTCTCCTGCACCGTCTCGCTCGTTGCCTCACCCGCCGCCTGCTGCGGGTGACGTGGCCCATGGAGCACCTCCTCCACCTCCCCGTCAAGACGTCGCCCTCGGGCCAAGGCGCGAGGCCCCACGGCGCGACCCACCACGCAGGGCGCAGCGCGTGAAGAGGAAAGCTGCCAGGTGGTGAAGCGGCCGCAAGAAGATGCTCGTGAACTCCCAGCACCGCCACGTCAAGACCACGTGCCGCCTGAAGCGGTGGCGCGCGAGCGCCAAGACCAGGCTCCACCTCCACGACGGGCTCCCGCAACCACAGCGGGTTGCCGCGCATTCACTCCGGAGCTACGCAGCGTCGTCTGGCCAGGGAAGTTCAAGCCCGACCTGCCTCCATGCTACGATGGCACCCCCGACCCTGCCGAGTTCCTGCAGCTCTACGAGCTGAGCATCGAGGCAGCCAACGGCGACGAGAAGTTTATGGCGAACTGGTTTCCCATGGCCCTCAAGGATGGTGCGCGCTCGTGGCTCCTGAACCTGCCCGCGGGATCAATCTCCTCCTGGGACGAAATGCGAGAGCATTTCGTCGCCAACTTCCAGGGCACTCGCGACCGTCCACCGGCTGCGGGTGACCTGCAGTGCATCAAGCAGCAGCCAGGAGAGACCTTGCAGAAGTACATCCAGCGCTTCAACAGCGTCCGCCTCAAGATCCCCAAGGTGTTGGACGAGGCCATCATCTCGGCGTTCACTGATGGCGTCTGCGACGTCAAGATGAAGGAGGAGCTCGCCATACATGAGGACCTGTGCACGGCTCTGGAGATGTTTAACATGGCAACCAAGTGTGCGAGAGCTGAGGAAGGTCGCCTCTCTCTCCTGGAGCTCCTAGGGGCTGACCCAGAAGACAAGAGCCAAAGCCAAGGACGTGAAGTGCAAGGGACCGGCCGTGCTCACGGCCCAACCAGAGATGAAGCGCGGCTGCGACCACCCAGAGTCATCCAAGGGCAGCCGCCCGTTCTGCGTCTTCCACAACGTGCACAACCACAACACCAACGACTGCCAGGAGCTCAGGGCCATCCGCGACGGGTGCCTCGGTCGACGCCCCGAGCGCAGCGACCGAGGCTACGGCCGCGGCGGAGGCCGAGGTGGAGGATGCTGGGACGGCCGCTACCCCCACCAAGAATGGCTTGACCAGCCTCGTGAGGACCGCTTGCAGGGTTAGCCTCGCGAGGGACCCTGGAGGGACCAGCCTTGTGAGGACCATCCTCAGGGCAACGCTGGCTTTCCTCCGCTGCCACCACCACCAAGAAGGAATGACGACCACCACCAGGACGAGGGGGCTGGGGGCTTCCAGGAGCCTCGTGCCATCGCCTGCATCCTGGGCGGCGCTCAGGCCCCTGCCTCTCATCGCATCTTCAAGCAGTTTGCCCGTGAGGTGAACACAGCCCTCCCCAAGCTCGAGGCAACGCGTCCGCTCAGGTGGTCCAAGTGCACCATCACCTTCAGCCCATGCGATCAGCTCAAGTGCGCGGCAACTGCCGGCGCTCTCCCGATGCTCTGCTCGCCTACCATCAGCAACGTGCTCGTCACCAAGACTCTCATCGATGGCGGTGCGGGGCTCAATGTTCTCTCCATCGAGACATTCGACCGACTCCAAGTGCCCTATGACCAGCTGTAGCCTACCAAGCCTTTCTCAGGAGTGACCGACGGCTCCACCACCCTGATAGGGTAGATCCGCCTCCCTGTCACCTTCGACAAGCGCGACAACTACCGCACTGAGCTCATCGACTTCGACATCGCCCACATTCGCCTTCCATACAACGCCATCCTTGGGTATTCGGCCCTGGCCAAGTTCATGGCGGTGACTCATCATGGTTACAATGTCCTCAAGATGCCGGGGAGCTGTGGCATCATCACGGTCGCCTGCGAGGAGAAGGACGCGGTGTGCTCTCTCGAGCGCGCCTACCAGGCTGCGGCGGTCGAGAACCCAGACAATGAAGGTGCCGTCTACCCTCCTGAGGCTGTCCCCAAGAAGAAGAAGCAGCTCCTCCGCCAAGGACCTCAAGAGAGCGGGGTGTCCAACGGCACCACCTCAGGCCCTACGCCCACTGACGGGGCGCCTCCCTCTCTTGCATAGGAAGGTGCGCCTGGCGCCCCTCTCAGGCTGGGCTCGGGGGCTCTCCTCTGGAGGGCCTCTGACCTGGCCAACGTCATGAGGGAGGCGCTCGGGCACCATGTGGAGGCGTGCTTCAGCGCGCTTCCGCCAGGAGGGTACAAGGGCGAGGTGCCAGGTGCTCAGGAGTTCATCACCAAGGCAATCGAGGAGCGTCAGGAGGCAAGAGCTATGCGAGGCGACCATCGCCCACCACCCGGCGCGGCTCCTTGTCCCGGCGAGGACAGCGAGCTGCGCATTTGCGTCAACGTCCCAGGGCTCAATAGGGTTGCATCTCAGGAGCGCTTCTGGCCGTCCCGCGCTGGCCGGTGCGAGGGTCCCCCTCACAGCTATGTTCACATGCCTTTGGGCTTGTCGAGCACGGCTGCTACATTCCAGCGCCACATGCGGGGCGTCCTGGCGGCTCATGATGCCAGAAGCCAGGCGATCCTATCAGAGGAGGAGATGGATCCTCGTGAGCCCCCCAGGCCCCCAGATCCTCCTGAGGTTCAGGACCTGGGCGGCTCATGAGGAGCGACTTCTGTGGCACGCGTCTTCAGCTACTCCAACATCTCTTCAGCAACGGTGCCAGGTGACATTTTCTGGTTTGTTCAGTTGGGGGCGCCCCTCGGGCTGCATTATCCCCAAGCCGCGTGGGTCCGTCCCTGCGACATGTATCGTTTTGCATCTATCAGAACTAGCTCTACCTTATCTATGGGTTGATTTATGTTATCACCTGCTTGCCTGGTGTTCTATCGCCTCCGCGGCCTCCCGCATTGCTGACCAGCCTCTTTCTCATCCCGCAACGGGGGATACACATGCTGGCACGGCGCTTGTGCTCGGGTTTGTCCCTACAACACTGACAAATCTGAGAGATCGAGCTTTGGCTCGCGGCCTGTCCCACGCGCGTCACCTCACCAGATCCTCAGTGCCTTCATCTTCTTGCGGAAAGATCAGTGGCAGGACAGCAAGCACGATTATGAGTTATACTCTCCTCTCGGACTAACCCGCAGGAATCCATGGAGTTTAGCCACGGGTGGTCCCGCCGGCCGCCCCTTTTTCATGCAATTCGCTTGCACGTTAAAGGGGGGGGGGGCTCCTGAGCATCGCGCCTCAGGAGCTCTTACTGACTCTCCAGCCCTCACCCCCTAGCCTTGACCACGGCATCGCGACCTGTCATACCAGCAGTGGCTGAGCCTCGCTCGAGGGTCGGGACCCGAGGACGTAGAGCACCTAGATGAGCGGGGAGAAGGGGAGGTCGGCGTGAGCCCTACCTGGAAGCATCACTGCCAAGGCACAATAAGGCGCTGCACAAAGGAATCACTTCAGGCCTACTAAGATAAGTCACCCATGCATATCAGAGTGAACCTCATCGTCCGGTATTTTGATTCTCGCAACCTCGCTCCGGCAATGCTGCTTCCCTTTTCGGCCTCCAGGGAGCTGCTTGCACGCCAAAGGGGACCTCTTGAGCATCGCGCCTCAGGAGCTCTTACTGGACCTCGGGCCGCTCACCTCCTGGCCATGACCACGGCATCACGACCTAGCATACCAGCGACGGCTGAAGCCTGCCTGGGGACTGGGACCTGCCGGCGTAGAGCACTAAGCTACCGCGAGAACGAAAAGAGGGAACCATGCCGAAGCAAGATGCGCGGCTGCAACATCATACTAGGAGTAATAAACATTGGAGCAAAAGAATTACAGTTTTTTACATACCCCCACGGGGTTTGTCACAATTCCGCACAGGGAAACAAAAGAAGGAAATGTCAAGGGACCCTGGCTGCTGGGCATCACCGACGACGCCGAGCGGACGCCGCTGCCGCGCTCCGGGCACGGCAAGAGCTCGGCGGCACGTAGCTGTCGTCACTGGACTCCGGAGAATCGCTGGGCTCGGGAGAGTCATTGGATTCCTAGGAGTCATCGCTGCTGCTGGAGGAGCTGCTGGCGAGGCCGGAGGTGGGCTCAACGTCCGCGGCAGCGCCACACGGACTGCTTCCCCCGGGGCAGCACTCCAGACGCCGGCCCTCCTCATCGAAGACCTTGAAGAACAACGTAGAGGCGCCATCGTACTCAAAGTGGATGGCCAGGGCCCCCTCTGGAAGGCAGGTGCGGGCCACCTCGCCCCATCCTCGGGTCATGAAGATGTCGCCGGGGGGGACGAACTCGACCTCCGCCCCTGTGGCTAGGCCGTAGCACCCGGCGTGCTGCAGCCACAGCTCAAGTGACCCCCTCGGCGGCATCTCCTCGGTGAAGAACCTCGGGAGCCGGATCCACGTGCGCGGCGGCATTGCCGCCCACACCATGAACTCGCGTGAGGTCCCCTCGCCATGGGTTCGCCGGCCTGCTGGCCGCGCAGCCTTGGTCAGTCCGCTGAGACCCCGGCCCGCGCGGCGCTGGGCATTACCGCCCTGTCCGGAGCCCTGCGCGCGGGCGTACAGAGTTAGCGGGAAGCCAGGCAGAGGCCGCTCGTACCAAGGCCGCGTCACCTCTTGACTTTCACCGGCGTCGTAAGGGCGGCCGAGCCTCTTCTTCGGTGGAAGTGGCCCCGGCTCCTCCCGAGGGGTTTTTCCCTTCTCCATTGCAGAGAATCTCCTGATCGGCGCCATGGATGCTGCTGCAAGACGGCGAGACAAAGAAGAAGAAGAAGAAGAAGAAGAAGAAGAAGAAGAAGAAGAAGAAAGAGCGGGCAGCGAGAAGATGGAGATGAGTGAGGGGGGCTCTGCCCCTCCCCTCATTTATAGCCAGAGGGAGGCCAACCACCGGCCTCCATGATCCCACGCAATGATGGTTCTTCTCTGCATGCAGCAGAGTCTCGTCAAGTCGAATGATTGCCAAGGAAGCGTGGGGAAGCGGAGACGCCCACGTCCCATCAATCGCCACGCGTCGGCCAAGGCCGCAGGCGGTTAGGGCCCGTGGCGCTCCGCACTTGCCCCTTGGCTTCGCCTCGAAGCCAAGTTCGAGCGCGCCTTGGGCCCGGGGGCTACTGTCGGTGTTCTGGGAATGGGGGTACCTAGACTTGCCTACCTGCGGCCCACGGCGTGGCTCCATCGACGGCCTGGTACGGCCCAGCTTCAGCGACAACAACTAAAGGCCCTCGCGAGGGGCCAAGCCTCGCGAGGTGGACGACACCAAGACCTCCACGAGGAGCGGCCTCCTCAGGCTGGCTCCCGAGGAGCGGAGATCTCTATGCAAGCCTCACCTCATGAGGTCTGGATGACGTGAGCCATGACGACCATGGCCAGGCGGGCGCCAGCGGGCGCAGTGTACCAGTTTCCTCTTCGGTGCTAAAGAGGCAAGCAAAGGCACGGAGTCCCGAGGAATCAGCCAAAGGTTTCCATTCCCGTGCAACGAGACCAAGACTGCCAGGACGGCAGGACGGAGGTCATCACCGAGCCCACCACGGCGTCACGACCAGAGGCTTTTGCAGGCGAAGACTACTTTTGTCAGGATAGCATGTACTAGTTGTCTCCCTTCAAATTTGGCCATTGTGGGATCCCTTCCCGCCTTTCATTTGGGAAGAGGACCAAGGCCACTATAAATAGGACTTAGCCACCACCGTAGAGAGGGACCGGATCGGACCCCCAGACGGATCATTCAGATCACCCTCACCCCACCAGCTCATTCGAGCTCAAGAACACCTCTCCTCCTGAGGCTGTTCGCCACTGTACTAGTTCATCCTCAGCCCCTCGAGGCTAATCCACCACAAAGCAAGAGTATGGTTTTACACCGCAAGGTGGCCCGAACCTGGGTAAACTGCTGTGTCTCTTTTCCTTACAGTTCGTCGAGCTAGGCTGTGAGATTAGCGAGTAGGCAGACTGGGGAGAACGAGTTCTTCGCATGCACCCCAGAGTTCGAACCTCTCAAGGGTTTGTGGAACCCGAAATCCGACACTGTCTTTTACCAAGAGGAATCTAGCCCAGTAATGTTGGACCATTTCTCTGGGCTGCTGTTTCACGTACATCAAATCACAGACGTCAGGATTTCCCGAGTTGCTTGGGGAGTACTCGACGTGGGGGTGGGTGGGAAAAATATTTGGGTTGCCCCGGGTTGTGTGTCAGGAACTCTGGTGGCGGCATCTAGAATCCCCGGAGTATTTGGTATGTCGAATTTGGGATCCGCACTATTTGCGGTCCATGGCGCAGCCTCAAGGTCACGTCTTACATCGGGACTTGGTCCCGGACTCTCTTCCGGGCGATTACTGGGCTCCGGGCTCGAAGCCTGGGCGGGGTTGTCACGAACCTGGACACAACTTGTTTTTAGCTTTGGTGACTGCGAGCCTTCAGCCAATTCCTCAATGGTGGTGACGAGGTGCGTGACGGGTGGGACGTAAATTTCCCTGTTATCAGGCTTGAGCCCGATCTAGTCGTAGACCGAAGACTGGCCGTCGGAGATTCCCATGGCTCAGATTCGATTTAGCAGATCGTTTAATGATGAAAGGTCTGCTGGGTCCGTGCTGCCCGAGTATTCGGGGCTGACCCGCAGCGTGGCCGCTCCAGGGTCGTTCAAGGTCGCATCCGGGCGGTGTTCGGCTGGCACTAGCCTGACTAATCTGACGGGGTCAGGCTTTAAGGCCGGGATCCGTGTAGCATCGGTCCCCATCCTCGAAGTCAAAACATAGGGATCAATAGGTTTTTTGGGGGGGGCCGGTAACCTTGCTGGAATAAGATCTCCCCGGGAGTCGGTGGTGAACTCTAGGCTCCCAAACCTGATCTTTTGACCGGGGGTGAAGCTTCCATCCTGGCCGAGACGGCTGGGTGGGTCAGTATGCAGTATGATACTACCATACACAAAAGCCTGGTCGGGGGCGGAGATGTCCCCGGCACGGATGGCGTAGTCAGTGAGTAGGAGAGCCATCGATCCTTCTGGTGATCCGACAGCGAAACTCTCAATGAAAGCACCAATGTCGGTGTCAAAACCGGCGGATCTCGGGTAGGGGTCCCGAGCTGTGGATCTTGGTTGAATGGGGAACTAGGGACAAGGGACACGATGTTTACCCAGGTTCGGGCCCTCTCTAAGAGGTAAAACCCTTCGTCCTGCTTGATTATATTGCTTGTGTATACGAGGATTACAGAGTAGATCTACCACGAGATCAGATGAGCTAGACCCTAGACTAGTAGGATGATGGTTGTTCTCCTTCTACGGACTAAAACACTCTGGTTTATATAGACACCAGGGGTTTTAGGGTTACATATGTCGGTTACAACAGGAGGATAAACATGCCGAATCTTCTATCCCGACTTGGAGTACACACTAAGGCATCAAAGGTCTCCTGTCCGGATATGATGCCACCCACTAGTCCCGCTTTCCAATAGCCGCAGTGCGGCCCAACTGTCCGGCCCATGAGAGATAGGCCTACCGCCCGAGGACCCCCTAGTCCAGGACTCCCTCAGTTATGATGTAGTATGATAGTATGGTATCTTCCTCTGAACAATTTAAGTGGATTGACTTGTCACATCTTTATACATGCAGTTGAATCAAAACCAATATAGCATCCATGATATTTATATTCATGGTGTTTATATCCTACTCATGCTCGTATTCAATGCTAATTATTCTCAATGCATGATTATGACCGTTGTCGCTCTCTAGTTGGTCGCTTCTCAATCTATTTGCTAGCCTTCGACTGTACTAAGCGAGAATGCTGCTTGTGCATCCAAATCCTTAAACCCAAAGTTGTTCCAGATGAGTCCACTATATCTACCTATATGCGGTATTACTCTACTGTTCCAAGTAAATTTGCATGTGCCACCTCTATTTCAAATAAGCATCTGTTTTGTGTGCCCGTACCGCTCATGAAGCAATAGGGGGTGGTCAGTATCTTCCATGCTAAGTGGGTTATTCTCATGATGGGTGTTTATTCACTTGTCATTGCACGAGAGAGGCTGGTAATTGGGGAGCCCAGTCCAGTAATCAAAATAAAAAATTATAATGAAACAAACTCCCCCAGAAAGTTGATTGTTTGGAGGGCACTCGTGGATTTGGCTAGCCATGGCTTGTGTTTGTATGGTGGAGGGGAAGTAAACTTTACCTTTGCGCTTGGGAACCACCGATAATGTGTTTAGCATGGAAGATATTGAAAATCCTCGATCGTGACGTTGATAGGAAAGGCATGCCTCTCAAAATTGTATTCATCTCTGTTTTAAGCTTCGAGCTATGGCACCTATGCAAATCCATGCTTCCCTCTGCGAAGGGCCTATCTATTTACTTTATGTTATTTTACTTTTATTGTTGAGTCATCACCTTATCATTCAAGCACTAGTTGGAGAGAACTATTGTCATTCTTATGCATTGAGTATAGTTAATGTTGGGTGTGACATTACTGGATCTCTCCTACCATGAATTACAATATTTAGTCGCTACTTGAACTTCAGAGGTGCTCTGCATTTATGTTTTGCGGTCTCAAAAAGGGCTAGAGAAATACCATGTCATCATATTACATCATGATTGTTTTGACAAATTGTTGGCATCCGAGATATCTTATTATTGCTCGCTAGTTGGTTATGTTATTGTCATGAGTAAATATGATACCTAAGTGTTATCATTCATATGGTTAGTTCATAATCTTTGCTGAAAACTTGGGCACTACTTAAGTATATATACAACAACAAGAACAAAATAGTTTGTAAAAGTTTTTCTTTACCACATTCAGTTTGTCAACTGAATTGCTTGAGGACAAGCAATGAGTTAAGCTTGGGGGAGTTGATACGTCCCAAACGTATCTACTTTTCCAAACACTTTTGCTCTTGTTTTGGACTCTAATTTGCATGATTTGAATGGAACTAACCCAGACTGACGTTGTTTTCAGAATTGCCATGGTGTTGTTTTTGTGCAGAAATGGGCTGAAAATTTACGGAGAATATTTTTAGAATATTTAAAAAATATTGGCGAAGAGAACTACCGGAGGGGGGCACCAAGGAGCAACAAGCTCAGGGGGCGCGACCACCTCCCCAGGGCGCGCTCCTAGGCTTGTGGGCCCCTGGAGCCTCCGGTTACCCTAATTCCAATTCCATAAATACCTATTCATGGAGAAAAATATTAGAGAGAAAGTTTCATCGGTTTTATGATACGGAGCTGCCGCCACCTCCTGTTCTTCGTCGAGAGGGCTGATCTGGGGTCCGTTCGGGGCTCCGAAGAGGGGGATTCGACGCAGTCGTCATCATCAACCATCCTCCATCAACAATTCCATGATGCTCACCACCGGGAGTGAGTAATTCCTTTGTAGGCTTGTTGGACAGTGAAGGGTTGGATGAGATTTTTCATGTAATCGAGTCAATTTGTTAGGGCTTGATCCCTAGTATCCACTATGTTCTGAGATTGATGTTGCTATGACTTTCCTATGCTTAATGCTTGTCACTAGGGCCCGAGTGCCATGATTTCAGATCTGAACCCTTTATGTGTTCATGAATATATTTGAGTTCTTGATCCTATCTTGCAAGTTGTATGCACCTATTACGTGTTATGATCCACATATCCCAAGGTGACAATAATTGGGATTCTTTCCTGTGATTACCGTAGTTTGAGGAGTTCATGTATTCACTATGTGTTAATGCTTTGTTCCAGTTCTCTATTAAAAGGAGGCCTTAATATCCCTTAGATGTCCTTATGGACCCTGCTTCCATGAGAGGGTAGGACAAAAGATGTCATGCAAGTTCTTACTATAAGCACATATGACTATATACGGAATACATGCCTACATTGCATTTATGAGTTGGAACTATTGTGTATCGCTCTAGGTTGTGACTATTACATGATGAATGTCATCCAACACAAATATCCATCACCGATCCAATGCCTACGCTTTTCATAAATTGATCTTTGTTAAGTTACTACTGTTGCTGCTGTTGTTGTTACAATCACTATGAAACTGCTTCTATTACTATTACCATTACCATTGCTACTGTTACTACTACTATCAAACTATCATACTACTGTGCTACTAAACACTTTGCTGCAGATATTCAGTTCTCCAGGTGTGGTTGAATTGACAACTCAACTTCTAATACTTACAAATACGCTTTGGCTCCCGGTGTCGAATCAATAAATTTGGGTGAAATACTAACAGGTATCTTCTTCAAGAAATGTTGGGCTTCATAAAAAATGACATGATGAGAGCCATTCAAAGCTTTGACTCCCTTCGCACAACTAATCTCCAATGGCTCAACTCCACCAATATTGTGCTATTGCCAAAAGAAGAAGGGGCGGAAGGCATCTTTGACTACCGGCTGATAACCCACAAGTATAGGGGATCACGACAGTCTCCACAGGTAGTATTTCACCCAATTTATTGATTCAACACAAGGAGAGCCAAAGAATATTTATAAGCCTTAGCAGTTGAGTTGTCAATTCAACCACACGTGGAGCACTAAATATCTGCAACAAAGTGTTTAGTAGCACAGTAGTTTGATGGCTTTGATAGTAACAGTAACAATAACAGTTTTGTAGTGACTGTAACAGGAACAACAACAGTAGTAACATAGAAAAAATCAATATGAGAAAAGTGTAGGCATTGGATCAGCGATGGATATTTGTGTTGGATGACATTCACCATGTAACAATTACAAACTAGAGCGATACACAATATCTCCAATTCATCAATATAATGTAGGCATGTATTCCGAATATAGTCATACGTGCTTATAATAAGAACTTGCATGACATCTTTTGTCCTACCCTCCCTTGGCAGCGGGGTCCATAAGGAAGCTAAGGGATATTAAGGCCTCCTTTTAATAGAGAACCGGAACAAAGCATTAATACATAGTGAATACATGAAATCCTCGAATTACAATCATCCCCGCAGAGTATCCCAATTATTGTCACCTTGGGGTCTACGGATCAGAACAATAACAAGTGCATATAACTAGCAGATAGGATCAAGAACTCAATATTCATGAAAACATAGAGTGTTCAGATCTGAAATCATGGCACTCGAGCCCTAGTGACAAGCATTCAGCATAGCAAAGTCATAGCAACATCAATCTCGGAACATAGTGGATACTAGGGATCAAGCCCTAACAAATTGACTCGATTACATGACCAATCTCATCCAACTCCATCACCGTCCAGTAAGCCTACGAAGGGATCATGCAATCCTGGCGGTGAGCATCCTAGAATTATTGATGGAGATGACGATGGCGACAAATCCCCCTCTCCGGAGCCTCAAACGGACTCCAGACCAGCCCTCCCGATGAAGAATAGGAGGTGGCGGCGGCTCCGTATCGTAAAATATGATGAAACTTTCTCTTTGATTTTTTCTCCACGAGACGGTACTTATGGACTTGGAGGTAGGGCAAGCGGAGGCTTGAGGGGCCCACAAGCCTGGGTGGCGTGCCCTAGGGGGTGCCACCTGAGCTTGTGGCCCCCCTCCGGTAGATCTTTTCGCCAGTATTTTTTATATATTCCAAAAAAATTCTCCAGAAATTTTCAGCTGAATCCAAGAACTTTTATTTCTGCACAAAAACAACACCATAGTAGTTTTGCTGAAAACGGCATCAGTCCGGGTTAGTTCCATTCAAATCATGCAAATTAGAGTCCAAAAGAAGAGCAAAAGTGTTTGGAAAAGTAGATACAATGGAGACGTATCATCGGCCCATTAGTATTATTCATGCCATTGCCAAGATTATCCCCAAGATTCTATCCTTGAGGCTTGCACCCCATATGGACGCCCTCGTCTCCAACGCTCAAAGTGCTTTCATCTAAAGGAGAAGTATCCATGACAACTTCATGTATGTTTTGAATTTTGCTCGCCGACTACATAAATGCAAGACCCCAGCCCTCCTTTTCAAGCTTGACATCAAGAAGGCTTTTGACTCAGTCAAGTGGGAGTACATTCTTGATCTCCTACAGTGGAAGGGATTCCCGAACAAATTCAGAAATTGGAATGCCGCGCTCCTTGCTTGGTCATCTTTGCGCATTTTCTTCAATGGGCTACCAGGGCCGCCCATCAAGCATGGCTAGGGCTTTAGTCAAGGGGCCCACTCTCCATGTTGCTGTTCGTCTAGGCGATTGATCCTCTCCACTAAATACTTGACTTGGCAACCCGGAGATGCATTGTTCACAAGATCTGTGGGCGTGGTGCCATGGTGAGAACCTCCCTTTATGCGGATGATGCGACAGTCTTCATGGCCCCAATCAAAAGGGATATCGATAACTTCTCGGCAATCCTAAAAGACTTCGGTCAAGTCACGGGCTTATGCAAAAGCTTCCACAAAAGCTCTGTTGTGCCCATTTGTTGCAACATCTTGACCTCGACCGTATCCTCCAAGGGGTTCCAGAAGCTAGAGCGACCTTCCCCATGAAATATTTGGGACTTCCACAGTCTATGTGGCAACTCAGGAAAGTGGATTTTCAATATCTTGAAGACAAGGCGGCTAGTAAATTGGTCACCTAGGAGGGGCAAAACATCACCACCATTGGGCGGACGATGCTGTAAAGTCAGTCATCTCCTCCCAGGCGATGTTCTCCATTACACCTCTTATTGTGCCGCAGGGGTCGCTACATAACCTTAACAAGATTGAGAGAGACTTCTTTTGGTCCAGCTCGGACAAGACGATGGGTGCCAAGTGCAAGGTAAATTGGGAGACGGTGTGCCGTCCACAAGAATATGGTTGACTTGGGGTGCTTAATACCGACAAGTTTCATGAGCCTTGCAGCTACGATGGCTATGGTATGAGTGGAAAGAGCCACAAAACTCTGGGTGGGGTTTGGCAATCCATGCGATGATGAGGACATCAAATTCTTCTATGCCTCCACCACAATCACTGTTGGAAATGGAGCCAAGACCCCATTCTGGGACTCTCCGTGGCTTCTTGGGCGCAAGCCCAAGGACATCGTCCTGCTAAACTTTGAAGCCTCGAGGAGAAAGAATTGGAAAGTTAGCGAGGCTCTCAAAGGAAACGCTTGGATGATAAAGATAAACCACAACACCGTCATCTCCGGTGATCACATTCGGGAACTTTTCTCGCTATGGATGATCATCAGTGAATTCCAACTCGATGAGCAACTCGAAGACAACATTGTTTGGATGCATCTCGAATGATAGGATTTATTTGGTGTCGACCGCATCAAAGCCCAGTTCCTTGGATTGACTCGCTCCCCTATGGATCTCATGGTATGAAAGCCCCCCCCCCCCCCCCCCCCCAAAAGTGAAATTCTTCGTGTGGTTGGCCCTGCAAGATCGTATTTGGACCGCATACCGGTTGGAAAGACGTGGGTGGCCAAACTGTGGTCTCTGCACACTCTACAAAAGGGATCAAGAAACGGGCGCCAACCTTTTCTTTCAGTGCCGGTACACTAAGGCTTTGGCGAGTAGTCATTGAGAAGTTGGGCCTGGCGGACATGGACATCTCCAATTGGCACCTCAAGGACTTTCTCAAGAGTTGTTGGGATAGGAGGGCCGGCGTGCCAACTCCTCATAGGCGAGCAATGGCCTCCCTCACTACGTGTGGGCGAACATTATAATTGCCCACACGTGTGGGCGCAGCTACTTCGTGCCACACGTCCAACAAGTACTACTCATCTCCACCCCGTGCGTGTGGCACGAAGCAAAAATGCCCACACGTCCTGGCGCATATACGTTAGGTACCCGCGGGATGACGATTTAGTTGCCATCCGGGATGACAGATGTAGTTATCCGGGGATGGCAAATGTAGTTGTAAAAGCATGGCAACTCTATCTGTTTTGATTAACTATAGTTGCCATGTCTAATTTATGATAGTTGCCGCGTGTAATCAAACCATAGTTGCCGTGTGTGATTAACTACTTGCCACATATGGTCAAATAGTAGTTGCCATGTGTGTTTAATCACAGTTGCCATGTGTGTTTATCTGGTTGCCACGTACGCGCAAGTGCAGTTGCCGTCTAGCAACGAATCATAGTTGCCATGTGTGTTTACCTAGTTGCCACTTACGCATAACTGCATTTGCCATCCAACAACGTACGGTGTCGTGTGGGCGAAAATCAGTTCGCCCACACGCGCGTGGACTAGGTGTTGGCTGTGTGGGCAGAAACTATTTCGCCCACACAGCGCAGCTGGCAAACCGCGTGCTGCGGGCGTGTGGGCGAACTCTCCAACGCCCACACACCAGCCCCGTCCTACGTGGCACGCGAATTCTGCCTCAATGTGTCAAGATTCGTGCAAACTCGACTGAACGGTGATCCACGCGTGTGGACGAGTTGCAAAACTGCCACACGTGTAGGCGTTAGTGTTTTCGATTTTTTTAGGATCGTGTCCGCTTAAAAATAAGAGAGTTGGGCTGATTTTGGGAGTTAACTCCATAAAATTTGGTGAGTAGTTAACCGTTAAGGTTCCGGCTAGGTGCAGTTAATTTGAAACAAAAGATTTTGAGGATTCGTTTTTTCCCGGGTGTGGAGTTGATTTTTTTTAAGAGACCAGCTAGAGACACTCTTAGAGCATCTACAGTCGGGCACCTCAAACCCGCCTCATACGCCCGAGCGGGCCGCCAGGTCACTGACCGGTCACGATTTTTCGACCCAGACGCCCCCCTCAAACGGGCCTCAAACGCCCGGGCTGACCGGCACCCCTCATATCCAGCCCAAATATGGGGTGGATATGGGGGCGCTCGGGCGCGTCCGCCACGTTGGACTCACGATGCGGTTACACGCAGACTCGCCCGAAAACCCGGCGGTCCGACGGACGCCTCCTCCGTCACCGCGGTGTGAACGCTACGTGGCGCGAGCTCCGGCTCGCCGCCCAAGGCCAAATCCAGCTATTTAAGCCGGCGTCTCCCAACCCTAGCCCATCCATCTCCTCCCTCTCCGCGCCGCCACCCGAGCCCATCCGCCTCATCTCCCCCGCTCTCCTACGCTCTCCGGCATAGCCATGGTCCGGCGGCTGATCACCACATACGCTATGCTCACGCCCGAGCGTCGGAGGCAGATCGCAGAGGAGATCCAGGCACGACGCCCGCACCGCTGTCGGGCTGCCTCCGGACTCGCCGGAGCCGGAGGAGGACAAGGAGCAGCAGCTGGAGGAGGAGGAGGGAGAGCCGCTGCCGGAGCCGATGGAGGAGGCGGATCCGGAGGAGGACGAGGCGGAGCTGCCCGAGGAAGGCTTCAACATGCGGAGGCGGAGGCGGAGTTCGTCGTTGTCCGGTCACTGCCCACGGCCGGGCGCGTCCGCGGACGTTTGAGGGGCCGGATTTACGAAGTCCGGCGGTAGATGCTCTTACAGATACAATGGTAGACTTAGAAAAAACACGAGATCATGGAAAACATCTATAAGTAATCCTCCATCATTTGCAAAAAAAAGTAATCCTCCATCATTTGCAAAAATATTTACATCCGGGATGATCGATCGACTAGAACGATCGCTCCGTGAACAAAGGATCCAGAGGAAACAAAATGTAGCCCAGCGGCCAGCGCTCGATGCCGCGGGTGCGTGCACGAAGAAGAAGAAAAACATCGATCCATTCGCTCACCAAAAAAAAAAAAAAACCATGGTTCCTCCATGGCTTCATTGCCTCTGCCGCGCGCGTGCACCTTAGCACCGCATCGACTCCCTGATGGCCATGGATGCCACGGCCTTGGCCCAGGCGACCAGCTCCCGCTTCATCCTCCCCTCGTCGTTCCACAGCAGCGGTACATCCACCTCCACGGCGCTCCCCTGCAGTATGTCCCTTCCCCTTCCCTCCGTAGACGAATTAGCACCGCTGTCCCCCGCCCACGGCCTCGCCGCCTGGACGGCGGGAACGCAGGCGGCCGCCGGCTGCGGCAAGGCCCTGCCATCCAAAGCCATGATGGATGATGAGTTCGGATTTCGAAGTCGTCGTTGCAGAGGAATTCTGCTGTTGGCCGGATCGATGTCTCGGTTGGTGCTGCTGGGGAGTTGAGGGCACACTGCGCGCTCTATATATACACCGGCCGGCCAGCGGCGCGTGCGCGGGCCGCGGACGTGGGACGCACGAGTAGCATATGGGCGATGGGCCTCATACGTGTACGCGCCAGTGCCTGACGACTGACGACACAAGGTTGACACTTGCACTGCCTGCACAGGTGTCCGGGAAACACACTCTAAAATTAAGCGGTTGGTTGGTTGGTTCGACGGGACGGGGTCGATTATGATACGTGCATTCAGGTGCTAGGCGCGATCGTGTTCCTGACTGGTCGGGCGGCCGGGGTGGTTGGAACTGGGACATCGTTGGTCACGCGGGATCACACCGGCCTGGTTTTAAATTATGGTTCACTTGCACGTGTCAGTGCCGTGAAACATATAGTACTACTATATGGTTATACATGGTACTGTAGTGGATCATTGTCATCATCGAACTACGCGTCCCGATCGATGGGAGTGTGTGGACTGAGGCGTTTCGGTCGATGCTGATCGTGGCATCGATGATGTTTTTTCTAAAGAGGTTGAAATCCATGGCCTATACATCAATAGATGTACACATGCGTTTTTATTAAATTATTATTCAATAAAGGTCTGACAAAAACATACATTAAACAATCCGAAGCCATCACTCACAGCTATAAACTTGATAATAAGGAATGTCATCGCTCCCTACCATTTAGAACCAGGATCACTATCGATCCGTCCGCATGACGTACCAATAGCATGGCATCGATGATGTGAGGACAATCTTTTTTGGTTAGGGCTCTTATGTTTTCCCACGCATCCACACACTGTAAGGAAACTCGACAATTTTCAGCCCCCGGCTCCACCACCTCTTGTTCCATTGTTTTTATTGTAAACCATGACCACCCACTTTTAATCTGATTCTGAGCTCTCAGCCACAAATTTTAAGCTCCCGGCTTCAGTTTTATCATGTAGCAATCGCACACACACGGGCGTCCATACGCGTACAAACACATCATTTATACCAATATAAAAAGACCCAAAAGGACAGATCCAATTAATCTCGGCCATCAAATCATGTCAATCCAAATGACATAGACTGTTTCAATGTCGAGCGCTCAACACGTTTAGCGTGCAATTAATTTTATGCCAAATACAGTGCTAATCACATAATAACACGCAAATAATATCCTACTTAATATCCGCATGCACTTAATATACTTCCAAATTAACGTGCATTGCACGTACACATTGACTAGTATATATAGTAACCCGATACAAAGGTTAACTTCAAATTATTTGGAGAACTGAGTTTGAGTGGTTGATATATGGAAGAATGTTTAGCCCGACAACACGATGTACACTACGAGCCAATGAAAGGGACAAACACATACATCCAACTACTTTATACTCCTTCGGTTCCAAAATAACTGTCTCAACTTTGTACTATCTCTAGTACAAAGTTATACTAAGTTTAAGACACTTATTTTAAGACGGAGGGAGTATAAGATAAGAGACGTCGTTGTCTCTTACGTGGCTGCGTGTTTAGCTAGCTTTCCTTTTTAAAGTTTTATCAAAAAGCAACCTTGTTTCATACACGCATGCGTTGTTAAGGTGTTTGTTGACACCAGATTTTGACATGGTATGAAACGCAATTAAGATGGCCTCATATGAAAAAATGTTCTACATGAATTGTTTTCGTCTCGTCGAATCGGTTGATTTTAATATAAAAATCATTCCAATCCGAGTTCGTATGCAAAAGTTAGAGGCAACACTTTTGCGGACCGGTCCTGAGTGAAAAAGTGACGCGAGGGACCAGACACCCACCTAGGTGGTGTCTGATGGGTCGCGTGAGTTATTCGGCCTTTGCCGGCTGAATGAAGCTTGCCGGCCGAGTAAAAAGCTTGCCGGCAAAATCAAAAGCTTGCCGGCGTGGAAAGCTTGCCGGCGCAAAAAGCTTGCCGGCGTGGAAGCTTGCCGGCGCGAAAAGCTTGCCGGTGTGGAAGCTTGCCGGTGTGAATGCTTGCTGGGTGGAAACCTTGCCGGTGTGAACGCTTGCCGGGGTGGAAATCTTGCCGAGGTGGAAACCTTGCCGGTGTGGAAAGCTTGCCGGGGTGGAAACCTTGCCGGAAAAAAAGCTTGCCGGAAAAGTGGAAGCTGTCAAAGTCAATCCGACCAGAAGTTGAAGATGGGCCCTAAAAGTCATAAAGACGGCCATAAAAGGAGAAGTGGCCCGCGCTGTGTTACGCAGATCATCGAGACGGACAAGTTTGATGTTGAACTCGACTCCATCCGAGTTAGTATACGATTTCTACAGCCCACGCGAGAAGCAAGACAGAAGTATGGGATAGATTCGGGCTGGATCCGAGTTGGACTGAAACTAGAACTGTAGGACGTGAATTGATGTAATTTTCTTGTAAGGAAAGCCTAGATGAATCCTTTACTTGTACGGGAAGTCTAGCCGCCTCTTATATATGTTGGGGGTGATGGCCGATTGAACAACACACAATCGAACAAATCAATATACTACTTTTTCATCTACGTTTTACCTCTCCACCGTTTTTCTCTCTCGTTCTTTGCTGTTCCTCGAGTTTGAGAGCTGCGAATCCCGAGGCTCTAGGGGCGAGCGAATCGACCTAGGGCAGCCCATAGCCGCCGCACTCCCTGACGGGGTCCCTCCCGGGCGTGTGGGGTTTCGGGTCCTAAAAGCACCCGCCGACTGTCTTGCGTATCGTGCTGTCGGTCGGGTCTCCTTCGACGTGAGCTGCGGTGCATCACCCCCGGCGTCGAGGGTACATGTGACGTGTTCGTGTGTCAACACACTTTTTAGCGACTCCGCTGGGGAAGAAAGATCAAGAATCATAATCAACCATGTCTAATCTCCCCAAGCCCTCAGAAGTTGACGCTGATAATATCATTAAGCCCAGTCTTGATGAACTATCGGAGGAACATTGCCAAGCCTATGAAACGCGCAAGAAGCAGCGTGAAGAGGCTTTTGAAGCGCTCAAGAAGAAGCACGAGGAGGAGGATTTGGAGGCGTTTCTTGCAAGTTTCAAGAAGGACCGTCAAGGCAACATCACTCCGGTTGGAAACGTCAATTCTTCTCCTCTCATTGACGAACAAGATTTAATCACTGTGAGTAAAGTTTTTTCTCCAGAGCAAGTGGCTGTGATTGAAAGTCTTGTTAGTAAGGGTAATGTGATGACGTACAATTCTTTTGTGGCAAATACTAATGCTAAGAAAAATATGCCTCCGTCATCTAGTGGTACTGTTGGTGTATCTGAAAACCCTAGTCCAACTTTACCTATTTCATCGGCACCTCCTATGCAACAACAATATCGTATGCCGTTGAATTTTTACCCTAGTCAAACTAACCAGCTTGTGGCTGCACCTACATATCCTAATCCTATTATGAGTGCCCAATTCGGCGTCAACGCCGAATCACTTTGTCGCACCACCCATAGGCGCAAGCATGTTTGGTCTTCCACCGAATTATGGTTCGGCGCCCATCCCACAAGTTGCACCACTAGCTAGTACTCAGATTGCTCCGATGTCATTGCCACAAACATCTTCATCTACCTCAGATCCAATTTTAGCTAAATTAAGGGAGGATTTGCATAAGATGTTTCTAGAAACTTTTGGAAACGAGCTGAAAGTAAAGAGTCGTGTGTACCAAAAGCCTTATCCTGAGCACTTTGATGCAGTTTTGTACCCTCAAGGTTACAAGGTTCCTGATTTTGTTAAATTTAGTGGAGAGGGCACAAAAACAACATGGGAGCATGTTAGTCAATATCTAGCGCAGTTAGGTGAAGCAGGTTCCATAGAAGAATTGAAAGTGCATTTATTTCCATTATCTTTAACTGGCATCGCATTTTCATGGTTTGCTGCTTTACCACATGGTTCAATTCTCTTATGGTCGCAATTGGAGCAGAAGTTTCATGATCACTTTTATAGCGGCGATAATGAGCTTAAGTTGTCACATCTTACATCGGTTAGGCAAAAATATGATGAATCAGTCACCGATTACGTCAAGAGATTTAGAGATATAAAAAACCGATGTTATAGCTTGGTGATAAGCGAGAGAGACTTGGCGGATCTTGTTCTTAGTGGCTTGAAAACTCATATTAAAGAGAGGCTAGAAAGTTATGAATTTTTGAATATTAACCAAGTCTTACAAAAAGCTTTGTCTCAAGAGAGTTGAAGTAAAGAGGTTCATAGGTCTACAACCGATCGTCCCAGAATGCATATGGTTGAATACAATGATGATAATTCAGACGATGAGGTTGATGTCTATACTACTGAGTTTGTTTGGTCCTCAAAGGCCAAACCCTATACATGCAATGCTCTTAAGCCGATTCGCAAGAATCGTGATGATGAGATGAAGTTCACTTTTGATATATCTAAGTGTGATAGAATATTTGATGCTCTCTTGCAAGACAAGATGATTAGAATATCACACACCATACCGCCGTTTGAGGAGCTAAAACGGCGTGCTTATTGCAAGTACCATAATTCATTTTCTCATGCTACTAACGATTGCAATGTTTTTCGACGACATATACAATCGGCCATTAATGACGGACGATTGAATTTTGCTGAGATGCAAGTTGATAAACAGCCCTTCCCGATAAACACCATGGACTTGGAGGGAAAGAAAATGTTAATTCGGCCTAGCATAGCCGAATATGCTAATAAAGATAATGTTGTTATTGGTGAACCCAGGAAAGGCAAAGAGGGCGACAAAGTCTTGGGAAGAGAGGTTGTGCTTGATAAACAACCCGATGGCAAGGAAGTATTGAAGATCACCATA
Organism: Thinopyrum elongatum; assembly: GCA_011799875.1. Classification (NCBI taxonomy): domain Eukaryota; kingdom Viridiplantae; phylum Streptophyta; class Magnoliopsida; order Poales; family Poaceae; genus Thinopyrum; species Thinopyrum elongatum. The sequence goes on along the minus strand of CM022298.1, from coordinate 462,054,905 downwards.
AAAAATCCTGCACTCGGGGGGCAACCACAAGTACAAGAAGATACTCATACTAAATTTATCAAGCCCAAGAATTCAGAAGTTGGCAAGTGGGAAAAGAGTGAAGCTAAGCACAAGAGAATCAAGCCAACTTTTGATATGTTGCTATCCAAATATGCAAGTCAAGCGGCCGGTTCTAGCTCTAATCGGCCATCACATTCAAAGCGTTCAAGATCGCCTCCGAAGCAAGTGTTTCGACGTTATGCAAGGCCATATGGGTCATGGACACCGACACCATGGATGTCACAAACCCCGTATGTGCCATATTACATGAGAGACTTCAATGGAGGATGGGGGCAACCCCCAATGGCTCCTTATGCTTTTCATATGGGGTGGGCAACACCTAGAAGGCCTGCTCGCGAGAGGCTTTATTATCCCACACAAGGCCATTTGAGCAATGGTGTTAATCGGCCAACAAAAATTTCTCCAATCAAGGTCAATAAAAAAGTGTGGCGTATTAAGTCACCTAATGTACAAATTTTAGAATGCGACAAGCAAAAGGAGATCAAAAGGCCGATTGTTGGTAATCTGGCCAATTCTAATGGTGATATTGTTATTGTTCAGTAGGGTTTCATGGTTAATGATCATGAGGCTAGCACAACCAAGGCCAAACCTAGGGATCCCAAATGTACCCAACCAAAGTGGTGTCCTCCCGGTTTAACTAAAACCATGAAAAGGAGATTACAACGCATGAGGAACCACGAGAAGGTAGAGC